>CM060899.1:62152500-63402500 GCA_030762935.1 Hymenopus coronatus
TTGAACGTAGTCCTTGAATATTTGATAAAAATGTCAGATTTCGCTTACATATCACATCTTATCTCATCCTTTTGGAGGCAACATCAAGAAGGAACACAAGGTAGAAATATGTTAGACCAAAGGTCGTTATAGCATATATAAGAGAATGAATTGCACTCCACCCAAATATTCGATACCGAGATTTCACCGGAAATACATTTTTGAGGAATCCTGAATAAAACAAAAATCTGATGTGTTCCATTCACATGACTTTCTCTACTTCTCTGTAAAAAATTATTGTTAATAAGCTTATTTTTCTATTTACTTCATGCTAATCGAGAAAAAAATTAGCAGAAATAGTCTTGTTACTTGCTTCCTTGTAAGTAGCGAAATATGGGTGTATCATAGGTTAAAGTGAAGTCAAAACAAACTCCCGCATGAGAAAAATAGAAGTTTTTTATAGCTAAAACCAATAACTAGGAATATCTCAAAAACGGTCAACTCCACGAAAAAAATGTATGTAACATAAATTGTGTGTCTTAATGTGTTCTACATTTTTTGTGTGGTAGGTTTTTGTCCATCTCTTATGGTTTAGCAGTTATGCAAGATTTCGTAAAACTCATCCAGAATAAAGTAGTCTTCAGAGGCTATTCCCAGAAAATTTAAAATATACATATTATTTGTCAGGTAAATATCTTTAATATATGATATTTTAATGAAAATCGTTACAGCCATTTTTGGGGAAATAAACATTTTCAAAACTTTTCCATGAAAAGGGTAGTTTGGGGTGGGGGAATTTTCTTGAAAATCCTCGTGTCGCATCCTTGGAAGATAGAAACTTAAATACCAAGTTTGGTATTTAACAGTCTTTTCGTTTTTGACTATGTTGTCCACAGACACACACACACACGCACATACGGACCTTTTTCCAAAAATGCTTTTTTGTACTCAGGGGGATCCAAAACAAGTATTTCCGTTGAAATCTCGGTATCGACTTGTTGGGTAGAATGCAATACCTTCTCTATACACTATGTACATAGTACGTGTAGAGAAAGTAAAGAGTGGAACACAGCAGACTTTTTCCCCATTCCTTAGAAATCGGTTTTTAGCAAGAAAGTGGAACAAGTACCCAGAGGAAACGTGGAAATCAAGCAATTTTATATGCGTGTGAGAACGTGTAGAACGACGCTGTTGAAGACAAATCGTAGATAAGGCAGGAACATTAGAGCTGCAAACACCTGACCACACTGGATGATAGGAATCCTCACATACCGAGAGTCGCTTTGTGACCCGGACACGATCGCGCGTATGCGTGATTCGCTTGCACTATGATGACCTCGGTTCTTGTATTGTTACGTAAGCTCACAAACGTGAATGACCCACTCAACGCTAATGGGCTATGAAACTGTCAGCTATAATAGGATCTCTGGTATGTTAACAGAATCGTGTCTGGTACTATATAAATATAAAAGTTCGGGTCCATAAAGTACTAATTCAGTTTACTTTAAGTTGTTATTAGTGTCTACACTTATTGCGGAAGAGTTATCAATAGCATTTAGTGTACTTTGTGTTATGTAACACAAATTGCATAGTATCATTAACCCCAATCTGTCATGTAAAAAGATAAATAGATTTTCATATGTAACACCACGAGTTGTATTTGACAGTTCAGCTCCACTATTAAAGCCCCAATGGAATGGCCGAGATTAGGCAATTTCAACTAATCGCGGTCATCTGACTGGAACGATATTGTGGAAACATCTTATCGCAGCTGATGTTCATTTCTTTGAAATCTTGTCGCTCCTAACGTTCATATGTTTAATCTTCTGTCTAAGTTATTGGTGACAAGGTGACAATCCAGGCAGCCAACCTTCTTCACTTTTAATAACTGTCAGTTCCACAGTTGTACTTTCAATTAATTCAGTTACAATGTTTATTTAAAATTTTATCCAGTTCATAATGTATTTAGTTCAAAAAAGGAGTGAAAATAATCATTATTTGTATTTCTTATGTATGAGATGAGTGCAATAACCTCAAATAAAATAACGTATCCCTCCATTTCATGTATTACTTATTAAAAGTTGAAATAAAATAATTGTTCCCTATGTCTATTGTTGCTATTGATATTCATACATTGGTGTAGACATAGTTGGCCATATCATAATTCAGGAGGCCGTGAAGAAAGAAAAAAAAGTCATCGATAAATAAACATGGTCGAATGTGTCATCTACCATTTGAGAACTAGTGTAAGTATTACAATCATAACCTGATAAAAATTTTCAAATACAACTCGTATTTTCATGTCTTCATCTCGTGGTATCACTTATGATAAGATAATTCAGCGAAATAGATTATTAATAATTTATAATATATAGGAAGGGAGATTTTATCAGATTATCTTTTAAAAGATTTGACTATCACTTTAACCTATGGTACCCCCTTATTTCCCTTCTACTTACAAGAAAGCAAGTAATAATACTAGTTCTGCTAGTTTTTTCTTGATTAGCATTAAGTAAATAGAAGAATAAGGGTTATATCAACAATTTTTGTAGAGATGTAGAGAAATCGATGTGAATGGAACACATCATATTTTTACTTTCTCTACACATACTAAGTGCATAGTGTATCGAGAAGGTATTGCACATTCCACCCAAAAATTCGATACTGAGATTTCACCGGAGCACATCAGATTTTTTACTCTCAAACTCTAAGTTAGTTGCAATAAATTTAAAACAGAATTCATCTCATCCAACCGTCCATATCAGTCTATTTAAAATACTACTTGTGTTACCTTTGTCTCTTCCAAAGAAACATTTTTACTTTCCCTAACACGTGTGTACCATACTGTACATAGTAGCTAGAGAAGGTATTGTATTCCACCCAACAATTCAATGCCGCGATTTAACGGAAATATGTTTCGAGTTTCCCTGAGTCCGAAAAAAAAATTTTTTTAGAAAAACGTCTGTGTGTGTCTGTGGACAGCATAGCTCAAAAAGACTGTTAAATACCAAACTTGGTTTTTATACTTAGTATGTTCCAAGGATGCGATACGAAGATTTTTCAAGAAAATCCACACACCACGAACTACTAGTTGCATGAAAAAAGTGTTTGAAAATTTTATTTTTCTCAAAAATGGCTCTAACGATTTTGATTAAAATACCGCCGTATATTAAAGATGCGAGTATTTACATCACAAATAAAATATATAGGCACTTTGAGCTTTATGGGAATAGTCTCTGAAGATATCTTTATTCTGGATGAATTTTGCAGAATTTTGCATAACGGTTAAACCGTACTATACAAAAACGTAGATCTCGTTAAAACACGTAATTTATGTCATGTAAGTTTTTCTTGTAGAGTGGCCGTTTTCGAGATATTCTTTGTTATTGCTTTCAATTTTAAGGCACTTAAACTTTTCTCAAGCGGGAAGATATCTTTCTTCTCGTTTCTATTTTGTTTGCTTCTGGCAAACGAACGGCTTTGAAAGGACGAGACTCTCACTTTAGTCTGTGCATTTTCTTATTTCCCTTCTACTTACTATTAATATGACTAACTCTGCTTATGTTTATCTTGATTAGATGATGTAGATAACAGATTAATGTTTTGAATGAAAGGTTTGTTTACCGAACAGCTAGAGGACATCATGTGAATGGAACACATTAGATTTTTTCCCTTCTGCTTACAAGGAACCAAGTAGTAAGACTATTTCTGTTAGTTTTTGTCTTGATTAGTATGAAGCAAATAGAAAAATAAGGTTTTTAATACTAATTTATTGCAGAAACTTAGAGAAAGTCATGTGAATGGAACACATCAGATTTTTTTCCACGCTGTTGCAGGAACTGTGCTTTTGGTGCAGGCACCACGAAGGCTAGTGGCGGTGTTGGTGGTGTTACTAGTGGCGGTTGGTGTAGGAGTTAGCGTACCCCTAGCACTAAGGAGCAGCAGCAGAGGTCGGGATACTGCACTTCAGGAACATCTAGAGGTCGTCACAAGACTGCTCCACGAGGTTCCTCTAGTAGACGGGTAAGTGCATCACCATAAGCACAGCACAAACCGTTCTGAGACAAACACCTATATACAGTGGAAGGAATGTAAGTGATTGTCTTAAGTGAATGCAACTCAATACCCATGTATATTTACCACCGCGAATGTAGAACTAAAAGCATGTTGGGCGCTACTGGCAGGCACAGAAGACGCGGACGGGCTAGGTAAATTTATACTTAAGGCAAGACCGCTGAGATCTGAGAAGGTTGACAATAGAGGGCGATAAGAATAGCCAAACAAAAGTGATTGTAATGTCTTTACATACATATAATTTATGTAATGCTTGTGCTATTGTTGTGTTGTCGTGTTAATATTATGTGTACATATTAGGTGCATTTGTCTACTATAATAGAGTACATTAATGCAGCTGAATAAAGTGCACTCTGTGTTGTAAATTAAAGTTCTGTATTTGAATATCCTTGAACTTTTATTTTTGGTTTATTCTTTTTAATTCTTTGTTGTTTTTTTTACTTTCTCTACACGTACTATGTACATAGTGTATATAGAAGGTATTGCAAAATTCGATACCGAGATTTCACCGAAAATATATGTTTTAGGGTCCCCTGTATCCAAAAAAAGTATTTTCAGAAAAAGGTCCGTGTGTGTGAGTCCGTGTGTCAGTGAACACGATAACTCAAAAACGAAAAGTAGCTAAAATACCAAACTCGGTGTTTAAGTTTGGTATCTTCCAGGGATACGACACGAAGATTTTGAGAAAAATCCCCCACCCCAAACTACCCTTTATATGGAATTGTTTTCGAAAATTTTGATTTTCTAAAAAATGGCTCTAACGATTTTGATTAAAGCATCGTATATTAAAGACATTTACTTAACAAATAAAATGTATATTTTGAATTTTCTGGGAATAGCTTCTGATGACTACTTTATTCTGGGTAAATTTTGCGGAATTTTGCATAACTGCTAAACCGTAAGAGATGGACAAAAACTTACCACATAACAAGTGTAGAGAACTTTAAAACACACAATTTATGTTATATACATTTTTTTCGTGGAGTTGATTGTTTTTTATGTATTCCTTGTTTTTGGTTTCAGCTATAAAAACACACTTTTCTCATAGTGGACTTTGTGAACTCGTGTCCATACAAACAAAGGAACTTCAGTCACATAGCAACCAGCTTTTGACTATCACTTTAACCTATGGTACTCCCTTATCTCACTTCTACTTACAAGGAAGCAAGTAATAAGACTATTTCTGCTAAATTTTTCTCGATTAGAGTGAAGTAAATAGGAGCATAAGCTTTTTAACAATAATTTGTTTTAGAGATATAGAGAAATTCATATGAATGGAACACGCCAGATTTATTTTTAGTGTGTATTACAAAAGCTCGTACGGTCTGTGGACCCGTGCGATTGATGAAGTTCAATGCATGATACTGATATACCAATAAATACACTTATTCATTCATTCAATAGTTTCTGTATCACGTATGTTAAAAATTAAAAATAATAATCTGTTTAATAAGTCTGGTACCTAATTACTTAAACGTGACGCCGTGGGTGAATGGTTCGACCGCTCACCTTCCATCTAGACGGCCCAAGTTCAATCCCAAGCACCCGCATGTGGAACTCGTGGTGGACGAAGCGGATCCTTCGGTTTCCCCCGCCACTCATTGCACCAGTTGTTCCATCACCACCTTTCCAATCATCAATTTCGCTTAGATTTCATATCATCCACTTCCTCATGTTCATGCCTGGTTACGGGCCGACCCCTCGTAACAGGTTCATCTTTCTGTAAGTCCTAGGGGGGTGTCAGACCTACAATTACGGTGAGGGTAAATCAATTACGAAACCAAATCTAATTACTTAAACCAGGGTTAATATGCCAGATTTTTTAATATTTATTAAATTCCGCATTTATACATACATCGTTTTAGATGAATATAACAAACACAATTATGAATATAAATTATAAATGTAAAAGTAACATATAAAAAGCAAAAATATGAATTCAAACAAATAAAACTACTAATCAAACTTCTAAAATATAATATAATAAATAATAAACTAAAGCATCAATCACACATAATACGTACGTACCAATAATTACTATTACTACTTCTAAACAACTACAGATTACTTCTAAACAGCGTATGTGCAATGTACATAGTATACAGAAAAGATATTGTATTCCATCCAAAAATTGGATACCGAAATTTCATCTGAAATACATGTTTTGATGTTTTAAGAAAAAATCCGTGTGTATGTGTCTGTGTACAGCATAACGCAAAATCGAAAAGTCGGTTAAATACCGAACTCGGTATTGAACTGTTTGTCTGTCCCCCTTCACATGTTGTGCGCCAAATATAGCTATTTCCACTGTCGACACACATTTATGGGATAAAAAAAAACTCCCCAACATTTTTCCATAGTGTCGTCTGCGACGAAATTCAACTGCGATCTGTTGGGAAAAGTTCAAGCTATTCATTCCTCCCGCTCTTCGGCGGGCCACCCTGGAGACAGTTCGACAGTCTAGCTGGCAATTTGTCCTTAAGAGCACAGCGAAGTTTCTTTGCATGGCCGCCAAGGGTAAGCAAAAGTGGTTTTCCTTTCGGATTGGGCAAATTTGTGGGGTTGAATAGGTTTTGGTAAGTGAAAATACTTATTATTTTTTCATCACAAGATTTAGTTTTCAAATTGTGAATTCTAGGCCTATAACTTAAAAATGTAAAACTTATTCGAAGCAAAATACCTTTAAATCCAGTTATACCTTTAATGGCTGCTTGTTAAAAGATCTCAAATTAATACATTGTAAAACTGCCAGTGCATTTTTTCCAGTTTCCTGGAATCTTTCCCTTTTTACGATTAACTTTAGTTATTTGCCTACAATAGCGACAATAGAACATTTAAGCTCAGTGTCTTCTTTCTTAGAAGACGCTGAACTAATTATCAAGTTTGATATTTAACCGAATTTTCATTTTTGAGCTATGTTATTCAAAGATACTTAAACACACATGGTCCTTTTTCTAAAACTGCTTTCTTTGAATATAGGGAACCCTAAAATATTTATTTGCAGTGAAATATTTGTATCCAAATTTTGGGTGCAATGCAACAATTTATCTAATATGTACGAGGGCCGTTTTTTTCAACCTCCGATAGTTTATAAATAAAAGACACGTTCATAGAGAACAATTATTTTATTACTAAAGATTTTACTAAAGATTTTGTACAATTATGGTTACTTTTCAACAAAATCACCGAAAAGATTGAGACATGTATCGTACCTGTGCACAAGCTTTGCAATACCCGCTTCAAAAAATGTTGCCGCCAATGATTTCAAATGAGCATTGACGTTGTTTTGAAGATCTTCGTTGGTTTTAAAGTGCTACTCTCCTAGCCACGTCTTCAGTTCAGGGAAAAGGTGAAAGTCGCTGGGTGCCAGGTCAGGACTATAAGGCGGATGATCGAAAATGTCCCATTGAAAAATTTCAAGGAGCCGATGGGTTGTGCCAGCAGTGTGTGGACGAGCGTTGTCATGAATCAACATAACTCCTGAAGTCAGCATTCTTCTTCGTTTGTTTTGAATGGCTCTCCGCAAACGTTGTAAAGTACGAAGATCTTCAAAACAACGTCAATGCTCATTTGAAATCATTAGCGGCAACATTTTTTGAAAAGTAACCATAAGTGTACAAACCTTTTACTAATAAAATAATGTTTTCTATAAACTTGTCTTTTATTTATAGCCTATCGGAGGTTGAAAAAAAAAACGGCCCTCGTACTAAATAAAGGAAGTAAAACAAACACTTCTGGATGATAGCAAACATTATATTTAGTGTGTGTTTCTTTTTTTTCAGACACAACGACCTACCATGGAATATACGAAAATTCCTGCATAACAGACTTCGAGATTTTCCTTTCGGAGAGGACTTACGGAAAGTGACACCATGGTCCAACAGCCCCTGGTCTCACACCGACCTGCCACGACTGAAAGCGGGTCTTGTCGCCGCTCAGGTATAATAATAGATTACATAATACTTTATCGAGGATATAACCGTGATGCTTTCATTAAGCCTTTTCATTAGTACAATACCCTCATTGTTAATTCAGTTTATGCATAATTTTATCATGATTAATATGTTCCCAATAAATAAGTAGCATTTTACGTTCTGATAAAACATACACCACTGTTTCGTTTATGTTTATATATATTTTATTACTTTCTCTACATGTACTACGTACATAGTGTATACAGAAGGTATTAAGCATCGGATATTAAAAATATTTACCTGACAAATAAAATATATATTTTGAATTTTTTGGGAATAGTCTCTGAAGACTACTTTATTCTGGGTGAATTTTACGGAATTTTGCATAACTGCTAAACCGTAAGAGAAGGACAAAAAATTACCACTCAACAAATGTAGAGCACTTTAAAACACACAATTTATGTTATACACATATTTTTTGTGGAGTTGATCGTTTTTGACATATTCCTTGTTTTTGATTTCAGCTATGAAAAACTTATAATTTTCTCATACAGGAATTTGTCAACTCCTGTCCATACATACAAAGGAACTTCAGTCACATAGCAACCAGCTTTTGACTACCACTTTAACCTATGGTACTCCCTTATTTCACTTCTGCTTACAAGGAAGCAAGTAATAATACTATTTCTGCTAACTTTTTCTCGATTAGCATAAAGTAAATAGAAGCATAAGCTTTTTAACAATATTTTTTTGCAAAGATGTAAAGAAAGTCATGTGAATGGAACACATCAGATTTTTTGACTATCATTTTAACCTATGATACTCCCTTATTTCCCTTCTACTTACAAGGAAGCAAGTAATAACACCTTTCTGGTAATGTTTTCTCTATTAGCATTAAGTAAATAGAAGAATAAGCTTTTAACAATAATTTATTGCAGAGATTTAGAGAAAGTTGCGTTAATGGAGAGAATCAGATTTTTTTTTCTCATTTTATACCCAACTTTAGTTTCTATAATGTCTAATTCGTGGTGTGCTTGCAGTTCTGGGCAGCATATGTGCCTTGTGAATCACAATACCTTGATGCTGTGCAGTTGACACTTGAACAAATAGATGTGATTCGCAGACTGACTGAAAAGTACTACCCCACTCTCACATTGTGCACATCGGCAGCTGGTAAGTCTGCAATATTTACTTGGCAAAATGGAACAACTCTTTGGAGACATTAGATTTCTTAAAAGTACTAAGGGCCGCGCCGTGGCCGAGTGGTTAGACCACTAGCCTCTCACCTAGACGGCCGGGGTTCGATCCCAAGCGACCGCATGTGAGATTTGTGGTGGACAAAGCGGCGCTGGGGCGGGTTTTCTCCGGGTACTCCGGTTTCCCCCGCCATCGCATTCCACCGATGCTCCATCATCATTCATGTATCATCAGTGCCACCGCCTGCGGTGCCATTAGTAGTTAAAGCGGGCGTTAAACACTACCCAAAAAAAAAAAAAAAAAATTAAAAGTACTATTTTAAAAAAATTATTTCTTAAGGGGACCAACCTGTGAAAATTTCAAATTCAATGTTTCTTAAGGAATTATATTCCCTTTTTACCACATACCTCTATTATGTGTAACTAATTCTGAAATTTCAAAACAAATGCATCAAGTAGTTTTTGAGAAAAAAAAAAATATATATATATATATTTTTTTTTTTTTTTTTACTCTACCGAAAAACCTCCTTGTGCTTCAGTTTTCAAGATGTTGTAAAAAAACTTCATATAAACATTCCAGGAATGTCACTTAAAAAAATTATCAGACAAGTTTCAAATTAATTTAATATTACTGCAGGAAAATGTATGATTAATTATTCATTTATACTTTTTCATTATTTTTTTGGGTTAATTTATTTTTAATACAAATACATAATCAATTTTAGTTACTTAGAAAATGAATTTGATAATTTTATATACATATTAAGATATTAAGGCTCTCTGGTATAAAAATTAAACTGATTAGTTGAAATGTGCACCACGAGGAGCATTTTAACATATACATGCCTTGGTTTTTTTTTTTGTTTTTTTTTTGTAATGTTTAACACCTGATTTTACTGCAGGCGATGACACTGAGATACATGAATATGGAGCCCCGGTGGAATATGATGACGGGGGAAACCAGAGAACCTGGAGAGAACCCGCCCCTGCGTCACTTTTTCCACCACAAATCTCACATATGGTGGCTTGGGATCGAACCCAGGCCATCTAGGTGAGATGCGAGTGGTCTAACCACTCAGCCACAGAGTGGCCTATATGCCTTGGAAAATGCATTTAGAGAAATATTCCTTTTAGTATTTGAAGTGTCATTTCTTACCATTAAAATTCCCACTTAAGTGTTTAAATTGCTAGTGGCTGAAAATAACTTCAGTATATTAATCTATAAGGACTGGTATATTAATGTGTTAATATCCAAAACACAACATATTCAATAATTTTGGTCAGTTAACACAGGTTGGTCCTCTTAAGACACTTTTGCATCATATTAATAGAGGCATTATTACTGTGTTCCAGAAATAAAAGAAACACATTCACGTGGGCAGGTGTGCAGTCTTATTGGTGTCGAGGGTGGACATTCTTTGGGTAGCAGCTTGCCTGTTCTGAGAACTCTCTACAGTGTTGGAGTGCGGTATTTGACACTCACCTCAAATTGCAACACACCTTGGTAATGCACACAACATTTGCTTATTCTGGAAACATTAAGAACAGTAAAACCGTAATTACGCTCTTCAAGGGACTGTGGCCTAAATGAGCTATAATCGGGATATGCTTTATTAGGTATAAAAATATCAATTTTGACACAGTTTAATAGGCAGTACAATATAATAAATGTTTCTGAATAATCGGGTAGAGTACAGTGCAAAATGAAGAACAAGTCATCATTTCTTATGAAAAAATCAATTGTTGATTGCAGCTGATTATTACATTTATGATTTGCTATTTTGTGATACTGTTTGACAACTCGCTATACAGAGAAAGACTAGTATGTTAGGTTTATGTTGAAACATGGCCATGCTCTGCTACCTGAGCGACCTAGAGGATGGAGTGCATTAATGAAGGTCCGGGTGGTGGAAAACCCTGTCACAATCATCCTTCAGTACCTATTACTTTCTCAGTCAGTATAATTGTGTTGTTACTAGTTTCCCTTTTTCTGGCAGTGAAATATGCTGATATCTATTGCTGTTTTTGCTTTACTGACTTTCAAGCGGGTGTTGGGAAATGAAGGAAACCTTTACAATCAGAGATTGAAATTAGGCAGTTAAGGATTGCCAACTGCCATGTGGAATGTATTGCTATCTCTTTCTACTTATTTGTTTCAAGTTAAAGCAAACACATAAATGAATAAAACACTTTGACAGGAAGACTTTTGAAACTGTGAATGCCTTTCAAGAAAAGATATTGTTATAGCGAGATACTGCCGACTGTAGGGCTTTTCTAGGTAGAGTGCTCAAGTCCTTGACTGTTGAATACAGTTAAACTACACATTTTATCATCAATTTTTTAAAACATTAAAAATTTTGCAATTTATTTACAAAACTTGTATTTTTTTTCTCCCTAAAAATCACCAATAGCGAGATTTGGAAGCGTTAAAGGGGGTAAAATCATGTAGTATTAATATGAAATATACAGGGACTTTACAAATAGGAAGCGTGATTATAGTGTTTTACTGTATATTTAAATAAATGTTTTTGTCTAAAATTAAGTCAATGTAATTAATTATTCCTAATTTTGGGACAAAAAACCTGAAAGGCTCCCTTAATCATTTTGTTAGTAGATCAATATTTATAGCTGTTACTTAAAACAGTCATTCATGAGCCTATAAAATCCATTATTAATTTTTTATAATTAGCATATGCAATGTTTATAGTAATTCCTGTCAATTTGTTAAACTACTGATTTGCATGATAGAAAGGTATGTGATCTTAATAGTTTAATTTGAGATGTTTATGAAGAATAGGCATGTTGTCCATGTTTAAAATGTTAATTTATTACTTTCTCTACAGAGTACATGTTGCATGTATACTATAGGTAGAGAAGGTATTGCACTCCACCCAAAAATTTGATACTGAGATTTCACAAGAAATACATGGGACCCCCAATCCCATGTATCCAAAAAAAGAAGCATTTTTAGAAAACATTCCATGTGTGTGTGTCTGTGTGTATGTGAACACAATAACTAAAATGTTTCCCTAATTTGCCATTAAAATCTTTCAATGTTATGACTGTTTCACTTTTCGATACCATCTCAATTATTTTCTTCGTAGAACTGTTCCCTTATCTCGACATTCTTCTCCTCACTCGGAGCATATACATTTCTCAATGTTATGTTATTCTTATATTTCCCTTTGATGCGTAATTTACAAATTATCTCATTGTATGGTGTGAAATGTATTACGTGTTTTAAAAACTGCTTTTTATACAGAAAGTTATTACCAGCCTGACCTGATTTAGAAACCTGTAAAATATTGAAACGAAATAAGAGTTTTTATTTATGGACACTCTTTAACTGCTGTGGTTCTCAGCATCCCATTCTACACTGGGCGTGAAAGACCACTTAATTTTGCTCAGAGGCCTCTCTATCAGGCTTGAGATTCTTTTAAGTGCTGTAAATCTACGACATGGGACCAACGGCTTTACTTCCCTTCCAAAGGAAAGCATTAAGGATTTAAAATATAGAGAAGTCCTTCTTATTTACAATACCACTGCCATTCCACCTAATTTCTTGGATTGCTACAATATCTAAAGTCACTTTGTCTATTGTTCAGCCATTTCCTACATTTTCCCAGGCTGAAATAGAGCTTTTACATTCCAATACCAATATGTAGTTTATTCATTTTCCATTTTCCTTGCTTGGGTTTGTATCCATTAACCTGTTCAGCTTTGCATCCTGAGATTCTTTAGCAAGATTATTTTTATGGTGATAGGTAACTGGCCTAACACTCAACCCCCAACCTGGAGGACAGTCTCCCTATTTATGTAACCAGGAGACAGGGTGGTCCTGCTATACCCCTGGACATTGGGTAGCATAGGTATCTCGGGGTCGCTACTCCCCATATCCACTTAGTGGGTCCCTGAGGGGACTGGATTTCTTAGCCAATCAAAATGTTCAAGTGCTTCCTAACCCCTGCCCCTTTATCATCATAAGCATCAGCATCAAAAATCATTGTTATTATTATATAATAAATAATAATAATAAAAATAATTAATAATAAATAATTAAAAAAATAATTAATAATAAATAATAATAAACAACAATAATAATGAATAATAATAAATAATGATAATGATGATAATAATGATGATGATGATGATGATGATAATAATAATAATTATAATAATAATCATCATCATTGAGATTTGGCTACTTGTGACTTTCTTCTTTTTCCTACGGCCACCATTTCTCGTTACATGAAGAGGCCATTGGGGCTTACACAGAAGCTATGAGCAACCTCCCTAAAGAAACTTGGTCAGATGCATTTTCAAAGTGGCTTGAATGGATGTAGCAGTGTATTCTTCACAATGGAAAATGCTTTGAAAAGTTGTAAAAGTTTTAATTCAATTATAAAATATTTGTGACTGCTGCTAAAAACTTTCAGAGAGACATTCTACTATTGACATACTTTCAGAAATAATATTTAGTTTATTTATGATGCAATCACAAACTTAGTTTTTAATCACGTTGATGATGATGGTATATTTAACGTAAAGATTTTAGGGTTAATTTTCTGTTTAATAATAATATTGCCATTTCAGGGCTGATTCATTACTAGCAGATGGCCCAGAAAATAAAGCTGAGCATAATGGATTGTCAAATTTTGGAAAGGTGAGTCAATTTGTGTGTCAACAAATAAAATATGGCTAGTATGACATTTGCTCATAGGCTCTACAACTTATTGATATCAACTGCAAATATATTACCAAGTCCATCAGAGAACCTCACCAGAATAAACCATTACTATCCAACTTCCACATTTACTTTAGATATTGGTAAAACTTGCTCTGCTTTGCATAGCTGTGATTATTGAAATTCTAATATAAAACATACCAGAGGAATGCATGAATAAACGCATCTAGAACTTAGAAGACTGCCTGGGGGTGGTCGGCGGTTAAGGAATTCAACATTCTGCCAATGTTTCACATTATTTTGTGTGAATATCAGAGAATTTTTCATCTGTTATTAGGAATAGGCAGGGTTGTGTAAAATTACAATTTTAAGGAGTAGTGGGGAGGATTCACCATTAGAATTTTCAAATTATTTTAGAAAATTTTCAAAAAGAATGTGGGGAGATAAACTAAATTAAATCATGATATCAACAAATTTTTATTAAAACTTCACATGGTTAACATATTTTCATGACAAATGAATTGTACACCTAGAATTTTCTGGAACAGCTTCTGAAGTCCACTTAATTTGGCATGACTTTTGCATAACTGGTAAACTTTAGAAGATAGACAAAAGCTTAAGTAATTGTATGTATTTTGCTAAAACACACAATTTAACCATATGCATTATTTTTGTGGCATTAACCATTTTCAAGATGTTCCTTGTTTTGGTTTAAATTTTCCAAAACTTATACTTTTCTTAAATGGGAAGTTATCATTCATTTTTACTTTCTCTACATGTAATGAGTGCATAGTGTATACAAAACGTATTGCAAAAGCTTGATACTAAGATTTCACCAGAAATACACGTTTTAGTGACCTCTGTATAAAGAGAAAAACACATTTTTTGAAAAAGATTATGTGTGTCTTTGAACACAATAACTAAAAAAAAAGGTGGTAAAATACCAAATTTGGTATTTAAGTTTAGTTTTTCCAAGGATTTTGAAGAAAATTCCTCCACCCCAAACTACCTTCTATATGGAAAAAATTTAGAAAATGTTGATTTTCTTCTAAATACCTCTAATGATTTTGATTAAAATAACATACATTAAAAATATTTATAAGAAAAATAACATCTATATTTTGAATTTTCTGGGAATAGCCTCTGAGGAGCTCTTCATTCTGGATGAATTTTGCTGAAGTTTGCATCACTGGTAAATGGTAAGAGATGGACAAAAACTTACTACACAAAAAAATGTAGCTCTCGTTAAAACACCAATTTATATTATATACATTTTTTTCATGGAGTTGACCATTGTTGAGGTATTTCTTGTTATTGGTTTCAGTTTTAAAACACTTAAAAGCTTTTCACATATGAGAGTATGTCAACTCCTGGCAATACAAAGAAACGGATTTCATCCACAGGGCAACTAGCTTTTAAAAGATTTGATTATTGCTTTAGCCTGGTGTGCTCCTTTATTTCTCTTCTACTTACAAACAATAAGACCATTTCTGCTAATGTTTATGTCAATTAGCATGAAGTAGATAGAAGAATAAGCTTTTTAACTACAATAATTTGTTACCGAGATGTAGAGAAAGTCATGTGAATGGAATGTATCAGATTTTTCTCATAACTTTTTTGCTACTGGCCATGCAACAAGAACCTAATTTCAATATGCTCTCATACCGACCAGTGACTATAGCTTTAGTCTATACTATTTCCCTATCCTCGTACCTACAAGGAGTAATAAAACCATTTCTGCTTCTATTTATCTCAATTGCATGAAAGCTTCGCAAGAATACCTTTTCAAAACATAGGTAGATAAAGTCATATGAATTGTAACATATCCAATTTTTACTTTCTCTACATTACTACTTACATATTTTATAGAGAAGGTATTGGTAATACACCCAAAAATTTGATACCAAGATTTCACTGGAAATACATGTTTTGGGTCCCCTTGAATCCATAAACAGCATCTTTAGAAAAATGTCTGTGTAAATGCATGGGTGCGTGTGTGTATGTGTGTTTGTGGACAGCATAACTCAAAAATAAAAAGACTACCAAACTTGGTATTTAAATTTGATATCTTCCAAGGATGCAGACACAAAGATTTTCAAGAAAATCCCCCCACCCCAAACTACCCTTTATACAGAAAAAATGATTTTCTGAAAAATGGCTCTAATGATTTTGATTAAAATCTCTTATGTTTAAGATACTTACATGCCAAATAAAATGCATATCTTGAATTCTCTGTGAATAGCTTTTGAAGACCTCTTTATTCTGGATGACTTTTATTGAATTTTGCATAACTGGTAAACCATAAGAGATCACGATAAAACACACAGTTTATGTCATACATATTTTTTTCGTGGAGCTGGTCTTTTCGAGCTATTCCTTGTTATTAGTTTCAGCTTTAAAATCTTATACTTTTCTCATACAGGAATTTGTCAACTCCTGACCATGGCAACCAGCTTTTGAAAGATTTGACTGTTGATTTAGCCTAGTGTACTCCCTTATTTCCCTCCTACTTATAAAGAAACTAAGTAATTAGACTGTTTCTGTTAATGTTTTACCATTAAATAGATAAAGGAATAATCTTCTTAAAAATAATTTGTTACAGATATGTAGAGAAAGTCATGTGAATGGAGTACATCAGACCTTTTCCTAATTGTTGTGGTCAAAAATATTCATTTTAACATACTAAATACCTTATATGCTGTTGTATATTGAGTGTAATTTTGTCTATGGTGTAATTTTTGTTATGAAAAGTGTAACAAAATTCTGTATTGTCCATTACAAATAGCTATATAATCACACTTGTCACTAGAATTTAACATTCAAGAATACATGATTTCAGAGTATAGTGAAGGAGATGAATAGATTGGGCATGTTGGTGGATTTGGCACATGTAGCAGTTCGCACTATGACGGCAGCTCTGGAGGTTAGCAGGGCTCCTGTTATCTTCTCCCATTCCTCTGCACGTGCTCTGTGTAACTCAACAAGAAATGTTCCTGATTATGTTCTTGAGCATGTGGTTAGTATAACACCTAATTCAGAGTATCTCACTCTAAATTAATGTATGCTATAAATTCTGTGTTCCATATTTCAACCATATAAGGAATTATGTAGCAGTAGTAGTAGTAGTAAATTTGTGAAGAAAGAACTCCTATTAAATTCATAAATGAATGGAATTTTTACTTTCTCTATAGTGTATAGAGAAGGTTTTGCACTAGACCCAAAAATTTGATGCCAAGATTTTACCGGAAATATATGTTTTAGGGTTCCCTGTATCCAAAAAAAAGCATTTTCAGAAAAAGGTCCATGTGTCCAAATGTCAGTGTGTCCATGTATCTCTGAACACAATAACTCAAAAACGAAAAGTTGGTAAAATAAAAAACTTGGTATTTTAAGTTCGGTATCTTCTAGGGTTACTACACAAAGATTTTAAGAAAAATCCCCCACCCCAAACTACCCTTTACATGAAACTTTTTCGAAAATTTTGATTTTCTCAAACATGGCTCTGACGATTTTGATTAAAATATTATATATTAAAGATATTTACCTTACAAATAAAATGTATATCTTGAATTTTCTGGGAATAGCCTCTGAAGACTATTTTATTATGGATGAAATTTACGGAATTTTACATAACTGCTAAACCGTAAGAGATGGACAAAAACTTACCACACAAAAAATGTAGAGCACGTTAAAACACAATTTATATTATATACATTTTTTTCATGGAGTTGATCGTTTTTGAAATAATCATTGTTTTTGGTTTCACCTTTTCTCATACAGGAATTTGTCAACTCCTGTCCCTACAGACAAAGGAACTTCAATCACAGAGCAACCAGCTTTTGACTATCACTTTAACCTATGGTACTCCCTTATTTCGCTTCTACTTACAAGGATGCAAGTAATACGACTGTTTCTGCTAATTTTTTCTCGATTAGCATGAAGTAAATAGAAGCATAAGCTTTTTAATAATAATTTGTTACAGAGACATAGAGAAAGTCATGTGAATGGAACACATTAGATTTTTCCTAATCTGTTGGCATTTGCATTCTAGTCTATTGCTACAGTATAAAATGGTCTTCTTGTGATAAAACTTGAATCTGTTTGCACTCTATTGTATCCTGTCTTCTCAGGCAAGAGTAGCATGACTGACTGACTTGGTATAAAGGCTATGTAACTGGGAAGAGACAAGAAGGGGGAAGTTGTTACAACAAACCCCTCAGGGCTTCTCTCATGACATGAGGAGCCTAGCCTGGGAGTCTCGAGAATAGTACAAACAAACCAATATGTGTTGTACAGCCAGTCTAGTGATTTGTATTAATTTTTAATTTGCCTAATAGATTCACAATCAGAAGTTATTCATTTCAAAAATGGATGGAGGTGATTTTTTTTTTTTAATTTAAAGGTTTAGTTAGTAGGTAATAACAATTTTCATATTCTTCTTCATCCTAATTATTATTATAATTATTATTAATTATTATTATTTACTAATTATTATTATTATTTATTATTATTGTTATTATTATTATTATTATTATTATTATTATTATTGGTGGTGGTAGTATGATGATTATGATGATGAGTATTATTATTATTATTATTATTATTATTATTAATTTATTTATTTATCTATTTACATTGTTAAGGATAATTTTAATTAAATACTTAACAAAAATGCACACATAATTTTTCAAGAGAAAAAAACAAAGAGTTTGTCCAGAGTTTTATTGCAGCATATGCCTCTGAGTAGTAGAGAATTTTGGAGCAAAACATCTAAGGTTATATCTCTGTTTTTTTAAGTGTTTAATGCCCTCTCTTTACTTCATATGGCACTACAGGCAAAACACAGATGATACTGAAATGCAATGATGATTTGCGAAGGAAACATTCCAGACCTAAGTTTACAGTACTCCCCGGCATTTTGTAGTTATGAGGACTGGGGAAAGCTGAAAAACTCTCAGGCAAGGAGATAGGATTTGAACCGCAAACTTCCCATTTATGAGTCAGTGCCTTAAGGACCTTGGCTACCCATTCGTTAAGCCCTAACTGTGTAAAATAATCCCAAATACTGGAGAGAAAATATGTTACAATTATCCATATAATTGACTAGTTCCAGAAATAAAAATTTACATTAAAAGTATCAGTTACTGCAGAAAGGTAGATAAAAGTCAGAAGTTCCAATTACTTAAGACACATCAGAATAGATAGTAAATAAAAATAAATAAGATATAAAATCTAACCAGGCAAAATACCACAAACTATACCGCAGCACAGCAAAAACTAAAATATAGTAATATATGCTCTGCCGATATAAGGTGTCAGCCAACACTGGTGTACATTTACATACAAAAAACTAAATACAAACAGTTAAGTAAGTTATAAACTGGCATTGCATAAAGGACACCAGTGTGAATACATCAATGTTTTACAAACATTATCCATATCAAAGTACTGATGTATATTAAAAATCAATGTCACAGACATATAGGATATATTATCAGAAGTATTTTAAGGTTCAGTTTTCTAACCCATTAGGCTACAGGATGAAATGTTACTGATTGTTTCTCAGTCTAAAAGAAACATTGCAGCTAAAATAAGTCGCAGCTAATGCAACAAATGGAAAACCATTAGCATGCAGTCATAAGCGTAACTCTATCACATTAGCCTAGTGTATTCCTTTAGTACTTTCTCTACACATTCTATGTACATAGTATATAGAGAAGGTATTGAAATGCACCCAAGAATTCGATACAGAGATTTCATCGAAAAATACACGTTTTGACACTCCCTGAATCCAAAATAAGCATGTTTAGAAAACTGTCTATATGTGTGTGTGTGCATGCGTGTATGTGTGATGTATATGTTTGTGGGCAGCATAGCTCAAAAACGAAAAGAGCATTAAAAACCAAACTTGGTATTTAAGTTTGGTGTCCTCCGAGGATGTAACATGAAGATTTTCAAGAAAATCCCCCCCACCCCAAACTATCCTTTACATGGAAAAAATTTTCGAAAATTTTGATTTTCTCAAAAATGGCTCTAACAATTTTTTATTAAATTCTCTTATATTTAAGATATTTACATGCCAAATGAAATGTATATCCTGAATTTTCTGGGAAAAGCCTCTAAAGATCTCTTTATTTTGGATGATTTTTATTGAATTTTGCATAACTTGTAAACCGTAAGAGAAGACAAAAAGTTACTACACAAAAATGTAGATCACGATAAAATACACAATTTATGTAATCTACTTTTTTTTCTTGAAATTTATTGTTTTTGAGATATTCCTTGTTATTGGTTTCAGCTTTAAAAAAGTTACACTTTTCTCATATAGGAATTTGTCAACTCCTGACCGCACAAAGGAATTTCAGTCACATAGCAACCAGCTTTTGACTTTCACTTTAACCTATGGTACTCCCTTATTTCGCTTCTACTTACAAGGAAGCAAGTAATAAGACTATTTCTGCTTATTTTTTCATCAGTATTAAGCAAATAAAAGAATAAGCTTTTTAACAATAATTTGTAGAGAAAGTCGTGTGAATTGAGCACATCAGATTTTTTTCTTCTAGTAATAAGGAACCAAGAAATAAAACTCTTTTTGTGAATTTTTATCTCAATTAGCATGTTGTAAATAAAAGAATAATCTGTTGTAAGATTAGTTTTTACAGACTAGGTAGAGAAAGTCATGTGAATAGAACAAATTACATTTATTTAAACATTTGTTTTAAATTTATGTTGCAACTTGTATAGTTTATTAATGTTTGGCTTGGCATCCCCCCTGCCCTTCTGGATCCACCCTTGCTTCAGAAAGAAATGTTGCAGGCCTAAGTTTAAGTCAAATTATTTCGTAAGTTCAACAAGCCAAAATAGAAAACACATAAATGTTTACATTAATTCCTACAGATGACATCAATATTAGAGGAAAAGATACATATTATACTCTCTGTCAGTACTTTGGCTGATTTCACCCGACAACTCATATTTATGAAATTTTTACTTTCTCTATACAGACTATGTTCATGGTGTATAGAAAAGGTATTGTATTGCACCCAAAAATTTGATACCAAGATTACACAGGAAATATATGTTTTGAGACCCCCTGAATCCAAAAAAAAGCATTTTTAGAAAAATGTCTGAGTGTGCGTGCATGTGTGTGTGTGTGTGTGTGTGTGTGTGTGTGTGTGTGTGTGTGTGTGTGTATGGGCAGTATAGCTCAAAAATGAAAAGACTGTTAAAAACCAAACTTGGTATTTAGGTTTAGTATCTTCCAAGGATGCAACACAAAGATTTTCAAGAAAATCCCCCCACCCCCAACTACCCTTTACATGGAACATTTTTTCGAAAATTTTGACTTTCTCAAAAATGGCTCTAACGATTTTGATTAAAATATTGTATATTAAAGATATTTACCTGACAAATAATATGTATATTTTAAATTTTCTGGGAATAGCCTCTGAAGACTACTTTATTCCGGATGAATTTTATGAAATTTTGCATAACTGATAAACCGTAAGAAATAGACAAAAGCTTACCACACAAAAAATGTAGAGCACATTAAAAATATAATATAATATAAATTTTTTTCGTGGAGTTGATCGTTTTTAAGATATTCCTTGTTTTTAGTTTCGGCTTTGAAAAGACTACTTTTCTCATACAGGAATTTGTCAACTCCTGTCCATACAAACAAAGGAATTTCAGTCACCTAGTAACCAGCTTTTGACTTCACTTCACTCCCTTATTTTGCTTCTACTTACAAGGAAGCAAGTAATAAGACTATTTCTGTTAATTTTTTCTCGATTAGCATGAAGTAAATAGAAGCATAAGTTTTTTAACAATAATTTGTTGTAGAGATGTAGAAAAAGTCATGTGAATGGAACACATCATATTTTTAATACAGGATCAACACAGTACCAGCAAACACACATTATATATGTGTTGTCTCACTAACTATAATGAACAAAATGGGATCCAGTATAATTTTTATTACAGTAATTTAATTCATTAATAAACTATGAAAACTTTAACAATAACAATACATAATAAAATAATAATGTACGTAATATAGTTACATTCCTATTCAACTCGAAATTAGATTACAGAGTTCCCCCATGATTTAACTTTTTAACAAAGATGAAAATCAGTGGAATGCACTATAGAACGTCAAAATGTGGCATATTATTTACATAACTGGAAACGAAATAACTAAATGAGAAATCATGACAGTTAACCTTTTCACAAAACCCAAATGAATAAATATTTGTTTCACCAAGCAATCATGTCCACGTAACACAAAGGAGATCATTTTAGCCCTTACAATGAAGGATTAACAGCGAATCACGCCATCTAAGGACACTTACCGCTCCACTCTGAGAAGACCTGAGACTGACTAACAGACTACTTTCCCTCTTTAGCCCCGAAAAAAAACAAAAACAAATCAACTCATGCAGCAAAAGGCCAAACTACTTAAGTGCACATGTGTAGCGTGGAGAGTAAGAACAATGTTGCCATATTATCTTGTACCAGATGGTACAATATGAAAATCATTTTTTAAGCTGATTTGAAAAGGAGTAGCTTAAGTTTAGATTACAAGTAAGTAGGCAGCTGTCATATCTTTATAAAGTAAATCGTTTTATTTTCAGGGTAAAAAAGGTGGACTGGTGATGATAAATTTTTACTCCAAGTTTTTAACATGTCGTAACAAAGCTACAGCAGAAGATGCTATCGGTAAGAGTACCTACCAAATTACTTTAGATGTAATTATTTTATAGCCACATATGTTACTATTGTAGAGGAGAAAGTCTCAGAGCTTTCAGAACA
Source organism: Hymenopus coronatus (assembly GCA_030762935.1). Taxonomy (NCBI): domain Eukaryota; kingdom Metazoa; phylum Arthropoda; class Insecta; order Mantodea; family Hymenopodidae; genus Hymenopus; species Hymenopus coronatus. The sequence goes on from CM060899.1 coordinate 62,175,159, forward strand.
GCTATTAATAAATTTAGAAAAGATATAATTATCTAGAAATAAAACTACTAAGTTTACTAAGTAACTAATTTGAGTCAAATAAGGACACTATAGTTTCACTTACTTAGTTTTTTTACTTTCTCTATACTCACCATGTATATAGTGAATAGAGAATATATTGCACTCCACCAAAAAATTGGATACTGAGATTTCACCGGAAATATATGTTTTAGGGTCCCCTGTATCCAAAAAAAGTATTCTCAAAAAAAAGTCCCTCTGTGTGTGTCCGTGTGTCTGTGAACACGATAACTCAAAAACAAAAAGTCGGTAAAATACCAAACTTGGTATTTAAGTTTAGTATCTTCCAGGGATGCGACACGAAGATTTTGAGAAAAATCCCCCCACCCCAAACTACCTTTACATGGAACTTTTTTCGAAAATTTTGATTTTCTCAAAAATGGCTTTAACGATTTTGATTAAAATATTGTATATTAAAGTTATTTACCTGAAAAATAAAATGTATATTCTGAAATTTCTGGGAATAGCCTCTGAAGACTACTTTATTCTGGATGAATTTTATGGAATTTTGCATAACTGCTAAACCGTAAGATACAGACAAAAACTTACCACATAAAAAATGTGGAGCACATTAAAACACACAATTTATTTTATATACTTTTTTTCATGGAGTTGTTTGTTTTTTTAGATATTTCTTGTTTTTTGTTTCATCATTAAAAATACTTATACTTTTCTCATGCAGAAATTTGTCAACTCCTGTCCATACAAATAAAGGAAGTTCAGTCATATAGCAGCCAGCTTTTGGCTGTCACTTTAACCTATGCTACTCCCTTATTTTGCTTCTACTTACAAGGAAGTGAGTAAAATTACTATTTCTGCTATTTTTTTCTTGATTAGAATGAAGTAAATAGAAGCATAAGCTTTTTAACAATAATTTGTTGCAGAGATGTAGAGAAACTCATGTTAACGGAACACATCAGATTTTTCACACAAGCCGTGAGTAGTGTCCATATTTGACTCAAATTGGTTATGTAATAAATTAAAAGTGTCACTGTATAAATCACTTCACATCATACCTTGTTGAACACTACTAGGTTTAGCTTCATTAAACAAAAACAACTATATACATTTAAATGTAACTAGAGGGTGGGAGTTAAGTCACCTTGACTCCTCCCTGGATCTGCCTCTCAAATGAAATTCCAACAAAAGTGAACCCAGCATCCTCCCCCTCAAGGCTTGGAGAGGATGCTGTTGATTCTTAAAGGTGGTAGTTTCTGCAATATTTCTCATTTAAGGAGCATACTAAAAATTAATGCTTTTAATGTGCAACAGCTAAAACAGAGTTTTCATACCTGATATACACAATTATGTTTTGTTATTATTGCATTCTTTTTAAATCATAACTTTGAACTGTTTTCTCATTATCAGCACATATCAACCATGTTCGGAAAGTAGCAGGAATCAACAGTGTTGGCTTAGGAGCAGGATATGATGGTATTAATTTGTAAGTATAACCTTTAATATATGTAAGTGTTATAATTATTTTATTATAAAATAAATAAAAGGAAATATGTGCATATTTTAGAAAACAAGAGAATAACTAAATGCAGTGGCATAGCCAGAAAAATACAGGGGGGGGGGGGTTAAGTATAGGGATCTATTTTTACTTTCTCTAGCTCCGTATGTACAATGTATATAGGGATAGAGAAGTATTGTATTCCACCCAAAAATTTTATGTCGAGATTTCACCGGAAATACATGTTTTAGGACCCCCTGAGTCCAAAAAAAGCATTTTCAGAAACAAGTCCGTATATCTGTGGACACCATAGCTCAAAAACGAAAAGACGGTTAAATACCAAACTTGGTATTTAAGTTTGGTATCTTCCAAGAATGCGACACAAAGATTTTCAAGCAAATTCCCCCACCCCTAACTACCCTTTACATGGAAAAAGTTTAGAAAATTTGGTTTTCTTAAAAATGGCTCTAACGATTTTGATTAAAATATCACATATTAAAGCCATTTCTATCACAAATAAAATGTATATCTTGAATTTTCTGGGAATAGCTTCTAAAGACCTGTTAATTCTGGAAGAATTTTGCTTAATTTAGAATAACTAGCAAACTGTAAGAGACAGAAAAAAAACTTACTGTACAAAAAATGTAGATCTCGTTTAAATACATAAGTTATGTCATTTACATTATTTTCATGGAACTTGCCATTTTAGAGGTATTCCTTGTTATTAGTTTCAGTTGTGAAGTTCTTATACTTTTCACAGATGGGAGTGTTTGTTTTTCTTTTGTTCTACACCTGGCCAAGCAAAGAGGTGATTTGCAATGACAATCGCATAACAACAGCTTTTAAAACATTTGACTATCACTTTAGCCTATTGCATTCCAATCTGCTTTTAAGGAACCAAGTAACAAAATTTTGCTAATGATTATCTCGATTAGCATGGTGTTGAAAGAAGAATTTTGTTTTGTAAGACGTTTGTTTGTAGAGTAGCTAGAGAAAGTGATGTGAGTGTAACACATCAGATTTTTTTAAACAAGTTGTATAAAATAAAAAGATAAATATGAATTATCATAGTTAAATTATTTTTTAAAACTCCATTCTATATCCATAGATCAAGGTGTTGCAGTTAATCATTCACTGATTAATTTCAATATGCTTCACACTTTCACTGTTCAGAAAATATATGAAGAACGATGTTCTTCATTGGTGTATATTACAACAAGTCATTTCAAATTTATATTGTGGCAGTGTTTCACTTGTGTTTCAGTATGCTGCCACATGTTGGGCATTCTTTAAAGCATTGGTAACAGTGCTGCCAGTTGTCCTCTGTGGTATGGCGATTACCATGCCAGGCTCTAACACCCAACACCTTTGGAAGGGATATAAACTGTTGTTCTTGTGTAAAATTTATTTGCTTACCTTGAAAGAAAAGATCACTGGGATAAATTCTATGAGTTTCACATACATAAGACATGTCTCATCGCCTGTAATACCAAGGTAGTAAAAGCAGGCATTAAACACTATATAAAAAAAACAACAAAAGAGGCCAAGGCTCGAAATTAGGCTATGGTGCTACAGCAGATAGAACAGTGCTGCCAGCTTAGAGAACAAGAAAATTAAAATTGTTATTATATTCTTTAGATTTACTTTTGACTCCCCTTGTATATGGATTAATCTGCAACATATATATGAAAAACTTCAATTGTTTAAAATGCATAGGTATTTACTAATATTTTTAACAATTCCCACAGTACACCACAAGGCCTTGATGATGTTTCCTCATATCCTACTCTTTTTGCGGCTCTCATTGCTACTGGACAATGGAGCATTGAGGATTTAAAAAAACTTGCTGGTCTTAATTTTCTCAGAGTGATGCAAGAAGTAGAAAAGGTAAGTTTTAGTTATTCTAATCAACAATCATTTTTTTATAGTATGCGTATGCTTAATTTGATTAAAGCTCTTGACTAAGCTGATAGCTCTCACTCTTATCAAAAAGGGAATCTTTTGACACTGTCACTTCAAAATAAAATATCCATAACACCTAGAAAATGATAACAGATATTCAATGTTGTAAATGTGTTGAACTTGACAGCTCTGGCCAACACCAAGTTGGTCTTTTCAGCTGTCTTCAATATGGAAGATAGTTGCTATGCATCTTTAACATTACGGAAGTTGTAGTGTCACTTTCTGTCTCTTGTACCACCAATAAATATGTGTTTTATTACTTGAACCAGTTGAAAAATTCAATGTCACAGCCGGGATTTGAACATGGTTCTCCCACTCTCCCTGAAGTTGCTCTAACTATTGAGCTACTGTGGCAACATGCCAGCATGACATTCAATCCTCCTACTGATTTGGGTTCAGTGCCACAGTCAAGACTTTTCAGCTGGTTCTAACAATAAAACACAAAACACTTTAATAATATCACCAATACAAGAAAATTGCCCAATAGTTGGCATTTATTATTATTATTATTATTATTATTATTATTATTATTATTATTACTACTACTACTACTACTACTACTACTACTACTACTACTACTACTACTACTACTACTACTACTATTACTACTACTACTACTACTACTACTACTACTACTACTACTACTACTACTACTAATATTAAACTAAGAGGCCCATCCAGAGCGTAACAAACAATTTGGCATAACTAAATAATGAGACATCAGCACAAAACTTTATTTACAAAATTACAGTATCGTACTCTATTTCCCAACATAATCTCCATTCTGTCAAGACATTTACTGACATGTGATACCACTTTTTAATGCTGATATTATACTGTTCTACTGCCAAATGACTTATTTGTTTTATGAATGCACAAAATTCCAATGAATTTTATAGGCAAATACTGTAATGAACGACTCTTTAGTGGGGAAATTGTGCATAATTTATGAGTAATCAAGGAAGAACCAGTGTGTCCAATAAAGACCAAAGTGGAAGTTCATCAATCATTATGAGGGAATTGAAAGCAAATGTTGATGAAAGAATTCAGAAAAACCAGTATTTCACTTTGGTCGCCATACATGACCTTTTTGTTGAAAAAGATTTCGCAACCGATGAAAACCTCAACGTCTTGACTCAGATCTTTAGCAGTGGAAGAGTATAACATACGTATTGAAAAACTGTACCACGTGGCAATAAATATCTTGATAGTAATAGCAATTATGTTGAAAAATAGAGTAAGGTACTGTAATTTTGTAAATAAAGTTTTGCGTTCATATCTTTTGTTATTATTTAGTTGTACCAAAGTGTTCATTACCTTCTGGATCACCATCGTACGCTGGTATTACATGGATACTAGGTACTTGTCATAGTAAGTTACCATAAAAATATCTCTGAAGTGAAGTCGCCCTCCGTGGTGTAATGGTTACCATGCTGACTTCACGTACCCAAGGTCATGGGTTCAAACCCAGCGGAGGACGATGGATTTTTTCGGGTGTAAAAATCCTTAGCATGGCTTCCTTCGGAAGGGAAGTAAAGCCGTGGGTCCCGTGTCGTAGAGTTACGGCATGTAAAAGAACCTCAAGCCTGATAAGAGAGGCCTCTGAGCAAAATTAAGCGGTCTTCTACACCCAATTTAGAATGGGACGCTGAGAACCACAGTAATTAAAGAGTGTCCATAAATAACATGCCATTTCCATTTTTTCTCTGAAGTGAGACATATTGCTTGGTTCAACTGGGTGAAAACCCAAATATTCAGATACATACACTGCCGTCAAAAGTTTTTGGACACTTCGTTGTTTTTCAGGAAATTAAGGAATAATTAAAATCAATCAACAAAATTAGAAGAAACCATTTATTTTTATATCAGATATATCATTTAACATGATGGAGTATGTATTATATTGCAATAAATACTGAAAATAATTAATTTTGCCGTGAAAGATGTCCTTCTGTCCCAAAAGTTTTTCTCATCAAAAAATCCACCCTTAATTGCAATCACTTTCTTCACAATTCTGGGCATTCTGCTGACAAGTTTCTCATACACACGCTGCTCTCCATATTAGTTCAAGATGTCTGAAGAATTTCCCATAACTTTTTTATGGATGTAGGACAATCTTTTCAAACTTTTCTGTCAAGTTCCTCCCACAGAAGTTCAATTGGATTCAGATCTGGCGATTGTCGAGGCCGATCCATCACCTTCAACACTCCTTGCTTCTGTTTCTTCTGTAGGTAGTTCTTACACAATTTGGAAGTGTGTTGTGGATTATTGTCCTGCTGCATGATGAACCCTGGACCAATTAGATGCATTCCTGATGGAACAGCATATCTGCTCAAAATTGCATGGTGGTCATGTTTATCCATATTTCTTTTAATTTTGTAGAACTGTTCTACTCCACTAAATGAAAAACATCCCCAGACCATTACAGAGCCTCCATCATGTTTCACTGTTGGTGTTATGCAGTCAGGATACATCTTCTCAGCAGGAGAACAACGAACATATACATGGCATCGTTGCCCAAAAACCTTGAATTTGGATTCATCTGTCCAAAGAACCCATTTCCAGTCTTCAACGGTCCAATTTTTATGTTCTTTTGCCCATGCCAACCTCTTCTTTTTATTTATAGGCCTAAGAAGCGGTTTCCTCACTGCCACCCTACCCCACAAATCAGCTGACATCAATCATTGCTTCACAGTGCTGACAGAGATTACCTGGCTACGGCTGGCATGAAAAACTGACTGAATTTCTGGGGCTGTCAGCTTTCTATCTCTTTTACTCAGAAAAACTATTGACTGGTCTTCTGCTCTAGAAGTGCACCTTGGTCTTCCACTTTGATTCCTGTCCTTATTAGTACCAAAATTCTTTAGCCTTAGAATTGTATAGCTAACAGTAGATCGTGATATTTTTAGTCTTTCTGAAATTTGGTGAATGCTGTACCCTCATTGTAAAGTGTATTGATTGCTGAACGCTGTTCCAAACTGAGAGATGATCCTCGGCCATTTCCTGAAATAATTTGTAAAAAATTTGTAAAAAAGTCTAATTTAAAAACAGGTTTCTCTCAAAATATTGATTCAGAATTCAAAGAATAAACCATAATAACACAATAAAAACTATCATAATAAATTTTTATCAAATACTTGCCATTAAGGATGATGTTATAGTAATGTTGGTAAAACTATTCCAATAAGAATACAAGAAGAAGCTGTGTGAGTTCAGAAGAAGGCTGAGAGTAAATGACAAATCCTCTATCAAGCTTACACCTAAGTGATCTGTGGCTGGTTATGATGCCACTAACATTTACTGAAGCATCTAGGATTAGTTATATAAACACGATAACACAGAGTGATAATTCCTCATTATAGTACACTTAGTCATGTTCTTTGATAATGCAACCACAGTATATCTACGAATACATTATCCTGAAGCAAATGTCCAAAAACTTTTGACCAGCAGTATATATACATACACACATGTTTGTAATTCACTATTTTAGATACTCCTAAATTTGTAACACCTATGTTCAGATAACATTTTCTTCTTTAATGCAGGTTCGAGATGCTATGAAAGCTGCTGGTGTGGGGCCCTATGAAGATGACGACACAAATGTTTACCCATCACAGAAGAATTGCTCATCTACCAATCTCTTCTAAATTCAAGATTAACAATAAAATAAATGCTATGCTTTTTTGAGATGATACATAATGTTATGCAATAATTAAACCGAGTTATAATGTAAACAGAACTATAAAGGCAATATTTTACATGCACTTTTCATCAATTAAAACCAAAATGCCCAGAAGACTTAAGATCATATCCCAGAAATCACAAAATGCATCTTTTAAACCAATAAAGAAGGAAAGAAGTTGGCAATCAAAGTATGAAATGATAAACAAATACGAGAAAAGCACTAATGCTTTAAAAATATTTCTTGACTCTTTCTACAACAGTTTTTATTTATAATCCTAACAAATCTACAAACTCAGTTTTTTGTATGTACTGAGGCTTTCACGGCCAGTGTGCATTTGTAGTTAAATTTCTTCTGGGCTTGTAGGCAATAGATATATACAAACCTAAAGAAAATGTTAATCATAAACAAGAGATGGGCAGGTTACACAAGGCATTACAGCACCTATAAATAGTCAAACAACCTGAACTAGTGATAAAAGAACAAAGGACGGTATGGCTGGAAAGCAGGCGATTGTATGTCCACCAGCCAATCAGTGGTCAGGATGTGGTACTTCTTGCGCATATATAAGGGAGGCAGGTTATCTGCCTTTTACTCCTTGTCAATTCCATGGTTTTGAGTGAAATGTCAGAAACAGAGCCTAATTTTACTTTCTCTACATGTACTATGTACATAGTGTTTAGAGAAGGTATTGTATTGCATCAAAAAATTCAATACCGAAATTTCACCGGAAATATATGTTTTGGGACCTCCTGATTCCAAAAAACAAGTAGTTTTAGAAACATATCCGTGTATGTGTCTGTGGGAAGCATAGCTCAAAAACGAAGTTGGTTAAATACTGAACGTGGTATTTAAGTTGAGTATCCCCCAAGGGAGGGACACAAAGATTTTTAAGAAAAGCCTCCTATCCCCAACTAGCCTTTACATGAAACATTTTTTGAAAATGTTTATTTTCTCAAAAATTGCTGTAACAATTTTGATTAAAATACCTTATATTTAAAATATTTTTATGACAAATGAAATGTATATCTTGAATTTTGTGTGAATAGCCTCTGAAGACCTCTTTATTCTGGATGACTTTTGTATAACTGGCAAACCACAAAATATATTCAAAAACACACTACCCAAAAACTGTAGATCTCATTAAAACACAAAATTTATGCTAAATACATTTTTTTTTTTTTTTTTTTTTTTTTTATGTTGATAGAGTTAACTGTTTTTGAGATTTATGGTTTATTGGTTTCAATTTTAAGCCTCTTAAACGGGAAGACATCTTTCTTCTCGTTAAATTTACTCCTGGCAAGGAAAAAGATGGAATTTCAATTAACTATCGCTTTACCCTGTCCATTTTCTTATTTCCCTTCTACTTACAAGGAAGCTAGTAATAAGACTAATTCTGCTTATGTGTTATCTTGGTTAGCATGATGTAGATAAAAGATTAATCTTTTGAATAAAAGACTTGTTTGCAGAACAGTTAGAGAAAATCAAGTGAATGTAACATAAGATTTTTTGATCATGGCATATAAGCCTAGAAGAAATTTTACTCCAAATCAGTTATTTGTATTTTTCCAAAGTATTTCTCTGCTTGTGATAAGTATTAACTTCCTCCTAATCTCTTGTTATGTTTATTGCTCTTTTATAAATAATAATTTATTTCATAGAGTGTGGATACCCTCCCAAATTTAGGTGGCTGCTACAAATCAATATTTTCACCACTATATGTACTATTTCAACAACAATATTCACTCTACTGTGAAGAAGACACCCTACTAAAACTTTTATGGCACTTATTAATATTTTTCACTTTAATCAACTTATCAAGTATTTATATTCATTACTGTTTCGATTTCATTACTCCTGCATCACTTTTTACTTTCTCTACACATACTATGTACATAGTATATAGAGAATGTATTGTACTGCACAAAAAAATTCGATACCAAGATTTCACCAGAAATATGTGTTTTTGGGACCCCCTGAATCCAAAAACAGCATTTTTATGTGTGTGCATGTGTGCATGCATGCAGGCATGCAGCATAGCTCAAAAATGAAAAGTCTGTTAAATACCAAACTTGATATTTAAGTTCAGTATCTTCCACGGATGTGACATGAAGAATTTCAAGAAAATCCACCCACTCCCAACTATCCTTTACATGGCAAAAAAATTTGAACATTTTGATTTCCTCAAAAATGGCTCTAATAATTTTGATTAATATCTCTTATGTTTAAGATTTTTAGATAAATGAAATGTACATCTTGAATTTTCTGGGAATAGTGTATGATGGCCTATTTATTAGGGATACATTTTTCTGAGTTTTACATAACTGGTAAACTGTAAGAGACAGACAAAAACTTACTATACAAAAAATATAGATCTGATCAAAACATACAATTTATGTCATATATATTTTTTTCATGGAATTGACCATTTTCAATATATCCCTTTTTATTTGTTTCAGTTTTAAAATACTTAAAACTTTTCTCATACAGGAACTTGTCAGCACCTGGTCATGCAAAGACATGAATTTCAATACCATGCAACCATATTTTAAAATATTTGACTGTTGTTTTAGCTTAGTATTCCCTTATTTCTATCCTACTTATAAGAAATTAAGTAATAAGACAGTTTCTGCTAATGTTTTTCTCGATTAGCAGGCAGTAGATAGAAGAATATGCTTATTAACAATAATGTATTACAGAGATATAGAAAAAGTCATGTGAATTGAACACATCAGACTTTTTTAAGCATAATACATCCTGCCCGAAATAACATGGAAACATTTCCTCTTCTATCCTTGTCTCTCTGCATGTTACCACATTCACAATGTGAGCATTGGAAAGATACAGTAGCCAAATATAATGCAGTGGTAAGATTATTATTTCTGCAGTGTGTAAGCTAAATAAAATATGCTTCAACATCACCAGTGCATACAGTGCATCAAAGCATGCTTTAGGATTACAAGGCAATCACTGCCACACATGCAGTAATATGTTTGAATAAATTGTTCTTGATGGTATTTTAGGTTCAAGAGTAGTGTATCTTGTTTCTATAGACTTGCCAGATTTTTAAAATGACAATAAGGCACACTCGCTCCCCACTGCTAATGGGGATGATGATGATGATGATGCTGCTGCTGATGGGGCCGCAACATATCTTCACCATCAAACTCTATTCCTCGACAAGACTTGTATCTCCTTCCATGTCTGTCTCTTGTGGTTATGCAAAGTTCACAAAAATTCACCCAAAATAAAGAGAACTTCAGAGGCTATTCCCAGAAAATATACATTTTATTTGACATGTAAATATCTTTAAAATACACTATTTTAATCAAAATCGTTAGAGCCATTTTTGAAGAAATCAAAATTCTTTAACATTTTTGCATAAAGAAAGAAATGGCCTGTTATTTATGGACGCTCTTTAACTGCTTTGGTTCTCAGCGTCCCATTCTATATTGAGCGTGAAAGATCGCTTAATTTTGCTCAGAGGCCTCTCTTATCAGGCTTGAGGTTCTTTTACATGCCGTAAATCTACGACACGGGACCCACAGCTTTACTTCCCTTCCGAAGGATTTTTACGCCTGAAAAAATCCATCGTCCTCCGCTGGGTTTGAACCCACGACCTTGGGTATAAGAAGTTAGCATGGTAACCATTACACCACGGAGGGCGACTAATGTTTTTGCATGTAAAGGGCAGTTTGGGGTGGGGGGATTTCCTTCAAAATTTTCTTGTCGCATCCTTGGAAGATGCTAAACTTAATAACTAGTTTGATAATTTACCAACTTCATGTTTTTGAGTTATCGTGTTCACAGACAAACAGACACATTGATATGTATGGACACAAAGACACACACACGTGCAGACCTTTTTCTAAAAATGCTTTTTTTGGATACAGTGCACCCTAAAACATGTATTTCCGTTGAAATCTTGTATCAAATTTTTGGGTGGAGTGCAATATCTTCTCTACCTATGCACCTTGTATGTGCAGAGAAAGTAAAAATATTAAACTAAAAATAACTTGGATTTAGATCACAAATATTATTTACAGGTCTAATAAATACAGTTAGGATCATTATGCAACAATATTTATGATGGAGCAGCCCTCTATATTTGGCATTTGTTGACATTCAGAGAGCTTTTAACTCAATTAAAAGACAGGGAATATGGAAATAACTGAAACAAAAATTATTATACTTGTCTTTAAAAATAAAATACAAGTATCTGCAGTCTGCAGGGGTTTAAATTAATTTTAAAAAAAAATTATATCAATACTATTGTAGTGCTTTTTAAAGAACAAAGAGAAAAAAATCTGATGTGTTCCATTCACATGACTTTTCTGCATCACTGTAACACATTATTGTTAAAAATCATATTCCTCTATATACTACTTAACAATAGAGATTAACATTAGCAGAAATGGTCTTAATTACTTGCTTCCTTGTAAGTAGAAGGAAAATAAGGGGAAACACCAGGCGAAAGTGATAGTCAAATCTTTTAAAAGCTGGTTGCTATGTGGTTGAAATCCATTTCTATGCATGGCCAGGAGAAAAGTTTAGATATTTTAAATCTGAAACAACTTGTAGTATCTCAGAAATGGCCAATTCCACAAAAAAAAAAAAAAATAAAAAGAAATGTGTGTGACATAAATTGTGTGTTTTAATGAGATCTACATTATGTAAAAGTTTTTTGTCTATCTGTTATGGTTTACCAATTATGTAAATTCATCCAGAATAAAGAGGTCTTTAGAGGCTATTCCCAGGAAACTCAAGATATACATTTTATTAGTCATGTAAACATCTTTTAATATACAGTATTTTAATCAAAATCGTTAGTCATTTTTGAGAAAATAAAAAAGTGTGAAATTTTTTCCGTGTAAAGGGTAGTTTGGAGTGGGGGTATTTTTCTCAAAAGCTTTGTGTTGCATCCCTGGAAGATACTAAACTTAAATACCAAGTTTGGTATTTTACCGACTTTTCGTTTTTGAGTTATCGTGTTCACAGACATATCGACACACACACACACACACACACACACACACACACACACACATGAACCTTTTTCGAAAAATGCTTTTTTATTATACAGGGGACAGTAAAATATATATTTATGGTGAAATCTTGGTATCGAATTTTTGGGTGCAATGCAATACCTTCTCTATATGCTATGTACACAGTAAATGTAAAAAGAATAAAAATCCATGCAACTGCAGTCAAAGATGATCACACCATCATCTATGTGTGCCACCACACCAGTTATTTTTTGTGGGTCCTTCCCATTCCTTACCACAGGTGAATCAATTTGACACCATAGTCGCTAAGATTCAAGTTCATAACGTTCAGCTTTGAATAATGGACACTCCATTTGCCTTAACAATTATTCAAATCACTTCCATTTTGATGCCTGTGGTGAGGATATAAGAATTGATTTAGAAATTAGAGGAAGAGTGAAATATGTAGCAAAATAAGTAATGCAATAAAGGTTTCAACATGTTATCTGACTTATTTCTGCAGCATAAGAATAGTTTAGACAGCTTGCTTGTGCTACTGAATTTGTTAAAATTTCATTCTTAATAGATTTCATTATTGTGTATCAAATTTCAATACAATTAAAGCATACTTTTCTTAGGTGCTGTACAAAGATATGCAAGTAATTCTGTATGATCCTACACAAACTGATAAGAACTTAAAATTCTTATTTTGAAAGTAAATTAGACAAGTAAATTGGATAATTTCACATGCTTTAATGTTATTTACAAATAGCTTTTTCACTCTAATATTTGTCATTTTAATTTACTTCAGAGAAGCAATAAAAAGAAGTGCTGCAGTGAAATGGGAGTAACTTTCCTATTTCAAATCTGAGAAATGTAAAGCAATAAATATTTTATAACCACTTAATGTACTCAGTCATCTTAAATAGTGCTTGTAATGAAATTATAGTATAAGCAAGTTTTGTAGGAAATATTTACCATGAATAAATGTACATTTTTTAAATTTTCTTATATTACAATGCATACCTATACTCCATCCAGCCTTACTTCACTGGTAATGTAAACAAAAGCAATGGTTATGATTGGTTGCTGAAGATTTTACTAATTTTCTCCATTACAAAATAGTTCCTCTTAAATTGCAGAGAGAGTACAGAAATGTTGTATTAAACTATGCAATAATGTCTAAATAATATAGTATTAATAATTAAGAAACAAAATGTACTGATCATTTAATCATTATTTCTTTATATAACAATGCATATCCATTGTGTAGTTCGATGGCTGCTTCTAGTCTGGAAGTAAAGGCAGGAAACATGTGAAACATAAGCAAGGAAAGAATTATTCCTAGTGTATATAATAAGTTTTGTGAAAAGTACCTTACCTTTTCATTAAATAATATTCTTAGCTTAATAGTAGAATTTACAGGTGTTTCCGAAAGCAGCATAAAATATGCAAAACTTTTAAATTAACCAAGGTGCGACATCTTGTACAAGCAGCTTTTCAACAAGTGACAGTTGAAAATGCTGTGAATGTGTATCACACATTGCTCCGGAAGAGTAAACAAAGTAAGATTTGTAGGAAATGGTGGACATGTCATTGGCCCCTAGTTATCAATCTCAGTGATGATTCAAACAATTTGATTGCAACTGCAACAAATAACTCGTATCTTAAAGGCGTGGGACCAGTTCTATCTTCAGATTAGCTCCTCTGGTAAGTCACTGCATTATGGCTTTGTATTAAAGAATGTGCATTGTGTGGTTGCATAAGTGAATAACATTTGTAAAAAACAGTTGAAGTGATGTATGTATGCAATTCTTCAGCAAACTTTCAAAACAACATGTCTACATTTTATAATTTTATGGAAGAATTTTGCATTTTATACTGAATATATAACGACTCGCCTACCCGTTGAGATGTGTTTTATTTATTATACATTTAATAGGGTTAATTTGTTATCGTGAACAGTGAAAGTAGATAGTTATATCTTTTCCTGCCTAACATAGGTACACGGTTTTACAATTGTACAGAAGAGGAACTAGCTTAGGACCATGTGGTATGTACACGTGTGTTCATGGAAGAATACATTCTGATTTGTTTACATCGCTGGTTAAGTAAGTATGGACACATAATATGTTATGCGTCATACTCCAATCATCCTTGCCACACACAAGAAACTCAGGACACTGAAGTTGTATAAGTCATTTTCTTAAGTATTAGAGGTAGAGTTTTAATTTTTTGCACAAGCATCACTAGCAACAAAAGAAATATTAACCCTTAATTGCATGGTGTTGCACATATGCAACAAAGATGATTTTGGTAGTGTTTAACGCCCACTTTAACTACTAATGGCACTGCAGGCGGTGACACTGATGATACATGAATGATGATGGAGCACCGGTGGAATGCGATGGCGGGGGAAACCGGAGTGGTCTAACCACTCGGCCACGAACAAAGATGATTAATAGCCCACCTGGGTAGTGTGATGGTAGCATGTCTGCCTCACATTCAAAAGGTCATGAGTTTGAATCTTGTTTAAGGGAGTTACTCAGATAAGGTTTTCTTTCGGGGTTTTCCCTTATCCTGAGAAAATGAATTTCAAGAAACTTAAAGCTCTATGAGCCCCGAGATCATTTGAGCATCATTTCACCAATTTCATTCATCATCCGATCTGACCAGCCAGGTTAAAGAATGTTACATTACAAAAAAAAGAAAAAGATGATTAATCAAAAGTTTTAGTATATTTAGTGAACTTTTTGCTAATTTTGTACTACACTAACCTTTAGCAATAAAATTAGACTACTTATAAATGTTTGATATTGTAAAATTATTAATATTTTTGTAATAAAACTATATAGTGTTTTTTTTAATAATAAAGGGCAAAATCCATACTACAGCATTCAAATGTAACCTCATCAGCATCCAAGCGTTCCATCACACCGGTTATTATACTTGGGCCCTCCCCATCTTTTACCACAGGCACATTTGACTGTAGTCGCTGGGACTCAAACTCATGACTTTGAATGGAGGCCAGTCTGTTACATATTGCACTAACGATCACGGCTATTTAAGTCGCTTTAATTGTCATGCCAGTGAACGGATATAAGTACTATTTTGCAAATTAGAAGAAGAACAGCATAAGTAGCAAAATAAATCATGCAATTAAGGGTGAATACCAAGTTTCAACATAATATGTAATGTCATTCTGGTTCTATTTATTAATTCATGTCAATTTTATTAGCGAAATTCAAAATCTGTCTTCTCCAACAGATATACTCAAATTGTCATTCTTTAAAACTACATTGTTTAACACACTGCAGCCTAAATATGTTTACAGGTAATTTTTTGGGAAAGATAAGTAGAGTGCTGGCATTAAAACCATCCACCTCAGCTGTTGTAGAGGTCAAAACCACAAGTTGCATAAAAGGCATGAATGCTGTCCTAAAACTCCCTCACTACCAAGTTACCAGGCTCCAGTATTGCTGTATACTGCCTAAAGTGAAGATGTGTGCGTGTTAGTGCTAAAGCTGAATCCGAATGAAATGAATCCAATTAATGGCACTGTCTGTAATTTACTGGCGACATTTCTGACAGGCATCTGAAGCCCATGTATTCGCTTGTAAGTCCTAGGGGGTTGTCAGTCCTAACTAGGGGAAGGGTAAGCCAATTACAAAAGATTTTCTCGATTGTGAGATAAAGACGAAAGAGAGATTTTGGCGCCGTACCCTTTCCACTAAATATTACTGTGAGGAAGGAAAAAACTGGAAAGTCTTATTGTGCTAATTTCAAAGCATCTTGATTTTCAGAATTTAATGGCTGTGCAGCAGTACCTACTTAGTAAAACTATTTTACCGCTTCAATTTACTACTAGCAACAATGAAAATGCATAAAATGTTGAGGGATTTTCAGATTTCAAGAATATAATGCAACCTCTAAATAAACACAAAGATTTGCACATTTGAAATACTAATTACAGTTCAACACATTTTCATAGAACAGAAATACAACTGCTGATGCCTTTTGTCATTGAAATTGCTTTAGTTTTATGCAAATAAGAATTAGGGTTTAGGGGCTATAACGACAACACTCGCAATAAACAAAAGAACAAAAATAGCTGGTGTTCTTCAAGCATTTACACAAACAAAATAACTTAATCCATATTTATTTTTGAGAACTGTCTAACCTCTAAACCGAAAACATTGATGTGCACTTATGTTAATCAAAATAGATCTGTCCTACATAATGAATAAAGTGCTGATGAGATCAATGCTGATGGCAATCCTTTAATGACTGCCTCTGTGGTCCAGTGGTCAGTGAGCTGACTTCTCACCCGGAGGTCCCGGGGAATTTTTCTTTACCCAGAATCATTCCCTATCCCCACAGAGTCTGGAAGTATGTATGTGAGAGTGAATGTGCGTGTTTGAGGAAATAAAATGGTTTAAACCCAACGAAAGCCTACAGACAATGAGTTGTTTCTAATTCCAAGCCCCCGATATGACCTTAGATGTTAAAGGGAGCTATAAAAAAAAAACAAAAAAAAAACGTGCACATGATGGCAAAGTGCTACATAAATAAATTACTGGGTTGAAGGAAAACATTCTGATGCATTCCATTCACATGATTTTCTCTACATCTCTGTAACAAATTATTCTATTTACTTTATTTAATCGAGAAAAATTAGCAGAAATAGTATTATTACTTGCTTGCTTGTTAGTAGAGGTAAAATAAGGAAGTACCATAGGTTAAAGTGATAGTCAAAAACTGGTTCTATGTCACTGATGTTCCTTTATTTGTATGGACAGGAATTGACAGGAATTCCTGTATGAGAAAAGTATAAGTTTTTCAAAGCTGAAACCAAAAACAACAAATATCTAAAAAACGATCAACTCCAAGAAAAAAATGTATGTAACATAAATTGTGTGTTTTAACGTGCTCTACATTTTTTGTATGGTAAATTTTTGTCTATCTCTTACGGTTTAGCAGTTATGCAAAATTACGTAAAATCCATCCAGAATAAAAGTCTTCAGAGGCTATTCACAGAAAATTCAAGATATACATTTTAATTGTCAGGTAAATATCTTTAATATACGCTATTTTAATAAAAATCGCTTGCGCTATTTTCAAGAAAATCAGTTTTCGAAAAAAGTTCTATGTGAAGGGTAGTTGGAGTGGGGGGATTTTTCTCAAAATCTTCGTGTCGCATCCTTGGAAGATACCAAATTTAAATGCCAAGTTTGGTATTCAATGGTCTTTTCGTTTTTGAGCTATGCTGTCCACAGACACACACACAAACGCACACACACGGACCTTTTTCTGAAAATGCTTTTTTTGGTTTCAGGGGAACCCAAAGCATGTATTTCCGGTGAAATCTCGGTATCGAACTTTTGGCGGAATGCAATACCTTCTCTGTACACTAAGTACATAGTACGTGTAGAGAAAGTAAAAATGACGGATATCAAAATCTGAAAAAAAAAAAAATTATGTGTTATTTATGGACGCTCTTTAACTACTATGGTTCTCAGCGTCCCATTCTAAATTGGGGGTGAAAGACCGCTTAATTTTGCTCGGAGGCCTCTCTATCAGGCTTGAGGTTCTTTTACGTGTCGTAAATGTACGACACGGGACCAACTTACTTCCCTTCCGAAGGAAGCCATGCTAAGGATTTTTACATCCGAAAATATACATCGTCCTCCTCCGGGTTTGAACCGGCGACCTTGGGTATGTGAAGTTAGTATGATAACCATTAGGGTAAGCGGGGTCAAAGGTGCGCACGGGGCAAAGATCCGAATCTAGTGTTTTTTCTATTTCTGAAGTGTAGTGTGGCGGCTCTGTTCCTTCAGTTGAGAGCTGTTATGGCGGGAAGTGTCCGTGGTGTTGTATTGTTGATTTGCGTTTTAAAGCTTTAGAGATATGAGGTAAGTTAGGTTTTTGGAACTTTTGATTTAAATATTTACGGTGTAATTGATAGTGTTCTGTCTACTATAACAAACACCAAAAGAATTACCAATGCCTCGTATGTAAGTGCATAACCTAACTCACGCTTTAAGCTTAGTTGTTAGTTTATTAGTTTGCATAGATGGCAGCTGATATAAGAAGTTCAAAAATCGGCGCCACGGGGCAAAGATCCTACGCATTAGCTGGGGCAAAAGTCCGCATTCGTACCTTTGCCCAAAACGTTTATTTTTACTTTCTTTGGTTTTAATACTTAACGCGTAGGTTTATTTGTCATATTTGATACACTCTAATTTATAGTTCGCTATTTCACGTCAGCCGATTCAGTATTAGACTAGTTAAACTTCATTTTACAGAAACTACAAGAGAAAAATGTCCTCCACGCCGTTGTCTTCTAAAACGTTAGAGGAGGCTAGAAAGCTAATAGAAAATGGATCTTCCATTATAAATGCAGCTGCAGGACTTGGATGTACTAAATCCACATTACGTAAAAGACTTAAAGCAGGTTATGGAGTGGCATCATTGGGGCGTTTCAGGAGAGTATTTTCTGAGACAGGAGAAACTGAATTGGCGGAGCACTGTATCAATCTGGATTCTATGTTCTATGGCCTTACGTTTGAACACTTCCGACATTTAGCATATCGGTTTGCCGAAAGTAATGGCGTCAACCACCCATTTAATAATGAAACCCAATTGACAGGGGAAGTCTGCTCGTCATAATTTAAGTTTGAGGCAACCGGAGAAAATCAGTATCGGGAGATAATGGGATTCAATAAAGCACAAATGGAGCTTTATTACAGAAACTGGAAACTTTGCGATATAAATATAATTTTCCGCCCCATCGAGTCTATAACGAAGACGAAACAAGAATACAAACTGTACCGGGAAAATTGCCGAAAAGTGTGGCAAGAAAAGGCCATAAATGTTAAGTAAGGCAGTTGCAGCCGACCGAGGCGAACCGTTTCTGTGGTAATACGATCACGATGATGACACAATGATGATTGTGATGATTCTGATACAGTAAAACATTAAGAATGACACTAACTGACAAATACTGTAACTCTCTTTTAGTCTGTTATAATTATAATAATTTCTTTCTGTGTTGGGATTTTGCCCCTTAACTATAGGATCTTTACCCCAGGCCTGGGGCAAAGATCCATTTTTTTCATTTCTAATATTTTGTTAAATATAATTTTAACACATTATGCAACCAATCTTGAACTTATTGTATCGTGTGAAGTATGCTCCTAGGTGTATTGTGTAAAAATTTTATTGTGGTGTAACCAGAATAGCAGAAGGGAAATATAAAAAAGCGTTAAGTGCGCACCTTTGCCCCCGCTTACCCTACACCACGGAGGGCAACATCAAAATCTGCGGTTCAGTTGGTATGTACATAATATGTTCAGGTTTTCTGAGGCACTAATTTTCTTTAATTACAAAGTGGCCGTCAGAGATATAACAAAATAAATAGCTTGTCTGTTTTGAATAGTAAATTAAATTTTGTATAAGAAACAGGAGAATATCCTCAAATTCCGAAACATTTTCCAAAAATTAACATAAAGCTTTAAACTGCCTAATGACTCAAGGTTCTATTGTAAGCAAGCTATGGAAGAAGCTTCAAGCATTGCGGACGTGATGGCAGTTCATCTTCTGGAACATGAAGTTCAGCAATTGGCTCAGATTATCTGTGCGTTTAGCAAAGACCCGATCCTTCCGATAATCCCAGAAAAAAAAGTTAGCAGTGTAAAATCTGGGGATATCGGAGACCTTTTTGATTACTGATAATTCCATCGACTACAACTTTACTTAAGATTAATTTTGTATAAGAAAATGGTCTGCATATCTTGGAAAACAGCATCTGATAGTGTCCTTCGCCATCTCCCATACTTTTTCTCCTTTGCACATCCTGTTTCGTGTAGGAGAGCAATGCACTTATTGCAAGAAAATAAGACTTCTTGTACGAGGGACATCACACGGTTTGGCATAACTAAATAATAGCGAAATATATCAACACAAAACTTTATTTACAAAGTTACAGTACCTTACTCTATTTTCAACGAAATTGTTATTGCTATCAATGTATTTATTGTCACGTGGTACCGGTCAATGCTGATATTATACTTTTCTATCGCCAAAGAACTTTTTGTTTTTTTTAATGCACAAAATGGCCGGTCAATCGAATGTTATAGACAAATAACGCGAGTGTATAGTGATAATGCAACGAACGAGTCTTCAGTGAGGAAATGGTGCATAATTTACGAGTAATCAAGGATGAACCAGAGTGTACGAAAAAGGCTGGAGTGGAAGTTCATGTATCATTATGGAGGAGTTGAAAGCAAATGTTGACAAAAGAATTCAGAAAACCCGGCGTTTCACTTTAGACACTGTACATGACTTTTTGGATGGTAAAGATTTCCCATCCATGAAGACTTCAACGTGGCAATGACATCTTGGCTCATATCTTTAGCGGTGGAGGAGTATAACATCTGCGTTGAAAAACCGGTACCACGTGACAATAAATACCTTGATAGCAATGACGATTACGTTTAAAAATAAAGTACTATAACCGTGTAAATAAAAGTTTGTGCTGATAACTTTCGTTATTATTTAGTTATACCAAATTGTCTGTCATTTTCTGGATGGCCCTCGATTTTTTAAATGTTGCACGGCGAAATACTTTTAAGGGCACGGCATAAAAGACAACTAACGTGTCTTTAAAAGGTTCTCTTCAGGCTCTGGCTCTTTCCAGAGCGTAAGAAGTCAGTTATTGAATCCTACTTCCAGTGATGGCTCGCAGTGATATTTTCAAGTTAGACAAATATCCGCAATACGCAAATTACAGAAACGTTTGCTTAGGTACATTTACTTGTAAAGTAGACCAATGTGTTGATCCTTCATACTGGCATATCGCTTGATGATATCATCGTACCCTTCCTCCTGTTTTTCCAACGAATGACGAAGTTCGCGTTCAATAGACCCGTTGCTACAGCTGTGCTCCTAAAGTAAGACTTCACTCTGTTCAAGCAAGAGAAGCTTCTCTCGATACTGCAACTTATGGAAGGAGTTGTTGCAGCTAAGGTAAACAATCTATAAGCTTCCGGCAACACACCTTAAATATGTATCAATTTCCACAAAGAGTTTTATAACTTCAGATACACTTCAAGACAAGAACTGGTCTTCGGAGTAGACAAACTCGAGCTCTTTTCTCAATCTCGAAAAGTGGCATAATAATTGGGCAATGAAACTAGCGCCTTGGCGGGAAAACATTTTCTAAAGGCAGTTGGAATATTGTTTCATAACGTAATGCAATAATTTTTATTTGTTTATTTATTGTCGCTTAACTGCAAATGTTTTTTGTTGTTTTTTTTGCGACATAAAAACAGATCTGTACAACTGTACAATACAAGTCATTAGAACACATCACACAAATAGTCATTACAATGAATTACAATAAAATCGTTAAAATACAATACATGAACAGCGTTTAACAAAGGAAATTCTGTATGGATGTTTACAGTTTGTTGTATAGTGCTGTTGAATGAAGAAATCGTTTTTTGGTCATTGTATATTGTAAAAAGGTGAGTGGCCATATTGCACTCTCTCCTTTTTTCCTCAGAAACTGGGCATTCTGTGAAGATGTGTTTGATGGTTAAGGTCTTTTGGCAGTTTTGACATTCAGGCGGTGGCGATGTGGGTGAGTTTTGTGTGGCCAATGCGAAGTCTTGATATCAGCACTTGGTCTTGTCGTTTTAAATTTGATAATGTAGTGGGTGATGACAATTTATTAGATATAATGTCATGCAACTTGGTTTGGGATGTAGTAAGCCATGTGTTGGCCCAATTAACTTTTATTTTTCATATGCGTGTTAACATTCTGGTATGAGCTAGGTAAAGCAGGGTCATTCAAAGCGTGTTTAGTAGCTTCTCGTGCTGCAGTCTGCTTCTTCGTTGCCTTTAATACCAACATGAGATGGTATCCATGCGATTGTAATTTGTTTCCCTCTGAATTAGGACCTAAAAATGTGTATTTCTCTTCAATGGCTACTTTTCTTCGTAGTCGGCTTACCGTTGCCGTATTTTAGGACTGACACCCCCCTAGGACTTACAAGTGGATACCTAGGGGTCAGATACCTGTCGGGTTAGCCAACGGCACGAAACCACAGAATGGAGAGCTTGGAACGAGTGGTTGGCCCGTAGCAAGGCATGAGCGCGAGGAAAAGGATGATATGAAATGCAAAGTCAAATGGACAATAGGGAAGGAGAGCAATTGGTGGAATGAGTGGCGGGGGAAACCGGAAGACCCGGAGAATACCCACCCATACGCCGCTTCGTCCACTAAAAATCCCACAATGCTGTTTATTGAAAACACGCGATTGTTAGTGCACCAATAAATTTCTCGCACACACATTCGTTGTCTTCGGGAAAACTCGTCAACAATCGGCAGGCCAGTCAAATTTACTAGATATATCGGTTTTTATGTACAACGCTTGCGGCACTTCAGCTTTTATAACAGCATTTTCCCTAATGCGTATTACCGGGCGCCAAATACTGGAGCTGTGATCAAGAAAGTAGGCTAGCTCAGAATTTGCCTGCCCTTCGCAGACAAGCGACAATTTCCTTGGCATCCTACTAATATCTAGCATAGGTATGTTCGTTTAAAAGATCGCTTTTCCCTTCCAGAAGATGGCGGACCTGTGGATTTAGTTTTGTTAAGCGGAAAACATTTCATTTTAAAAAGTGGAGTCAGACTGAAATATTCAATGCCATAGCCAGGATTTGAACCTCGGATCTCCCGATCTCTAGCTAGTTGCTCTACCACTGAACTACCATGGCAACATGCCGGCATAGTATTCAATTTCTCAACTGACTCGCAGAGCAACTGGCTAGAGACCGGGAGGTCCGTGGTTCAAATCCCGGCTATGCCATCGAATTTTTCAGTCTGACTCTACCTATCCAACTCCTGTCCTACACACGACTTGTGTGAAAAAACAATTAAATCAATTTCATTTTAACTTCGATACTCATGCATTTTGTTATGAGTATTATTAAACAGTTTTCTACTACCCTGCCTACGCCGAGGGGGCGCCTGCCTCTACCTACTTCATTAAACCAGGTCTCCGTAATTTAAAACTCACAGTATGGTGTAGCTTCACTTCATAATTCATCACTGGCCCACTTTTCTTCGAAGACACAATGGAGTAAGACACTGTTGCAGTAAACTGGGACACAACTTCAGCTTGTTGCAGAACTTTCTCCTTCCAAGACTAAGAAATCACGATATGGAAACGTAATTTTCATGCAAGATGGCTCTACACCCCTGAAAAGCAATTAATTACGCAGATTAATTAATCTCAAGATCTCAAACCGGCCGACTTTTGGTTGTAATGTTCTTAAAGGATTATTTTTCTAAAAAATTTGATGTGATCCATTCACATGAATTTCTCTACGTCTCTGCAATAAGTTATTGTTAAAAAGCGTATTCTACTTATTTCATGCTAATCGAGAAAAATCTGATGTGTTACACTCACATGCCTTTCTCTAGCTGTTCTACAAACTTCATACATAAGATTCTTCTTCTTTCTGCACCTTGATAATCGAGGTACTCATTAGCACAATGCTCTTATTATTTAGTTCCGTATAAGTAGGAAGAAAATAAGGGAATACACTAGGCTAAACCAATAGTCAAATGTTTTAAAAGCTGTCGTTATGCGATTGTCATTACAAATCGCTTCTATTCTTGGCCAGGAGTAGAACAAAAGAAAACCGGACACTCCCGTCTGAGAAAAGCATAAGTACTTCACAACTGAAACTAATAACAATGAATACCTCGAAAACGGTAAGCTCCACGAGAAAAATGTATATGACATAACTTGTGTATTTTAATAAGATCTAAATTTTTTGTATAATAAGTTTTTGTCTATCTCTTACGGTTTACTAGTTATGCCAAATTAAGCAAAATTCATCCAGAATAAACAGGTCTTCAGAAGCTATTCCCAGAAAATTCAAGATATACATTTTATTTGCTAGGTAAATATCTTTAATATATATTTTAATCAAAATCGTTAGAGCTATTTTTAAGAAAATCAAAATTTTCGAAAAAAGTTCCATGTAAAGGGTAGTTTGGGGTGGGGCGATTTTTCTCAAAGTCTTCGTGTCGCATCCCTGGAAGATACTAAACTTAAATACCAAGCTTGGTATTTTAGCTACTTTTCGTTTTTAAGTTATCGTGTTTACAGGCACACACACACACACACACACGGACCTTTTTCTCAAAACTGCTTTTTTTTGGATACAGGGTGTCCTAAAACATGTATTTCCGATGAAATCTCGGTTTCGAATTTTTGGGTGGAATACAATACTTCTCTATCCCTATGTACATTATACATGTGAGGCTAGAGAAAGTAAAACTTAGCATAAATATTCTTATTGCCTGCTTCCTTGTATGTAGAAGGGAAATAACGGAGTACAATTGGCTAAATAAATTGTCAATCTATGTGATTGAAGTTCCTTGTTTGTATATGACCAGGAGTTGACAAATTCTTGAATGAGAAAGGTATAAATATTTTAAAACTGAAACCAATAATAAGGAATATCTCAAAAACGGTCAACTCCACGGGGGGGGGGGATGTATATAACATAAACTGTGTGTTTTAATAAGCTTTATATGTTTTGTGTAATAAGTTTTTGTCTATCTCTTACGGTTTATCAGTTATACAGAATTCCGCAAAATTTATTCAGAATAAAGATGCCTTTAGAGACTATTCCCAGAAAATTCAAGATATACATTTTATTGGACATGCAACTGCCTTTAATATACGATATTTTAATCAAAATCGTTAGAGCCATTTTTGAAAAAATCAAATTGTTCGAAAATTTTGCCATATAAAGGGTAGTTGAGGTGGGGGAATTTTCTTGAAAATCTTCGTGTCGCATCCTTGGACGATACTGGACTTAAATACCAAGTTTGGTATTTAATGGGCTTTTCATTTTTGAGCTATGCTGCCCACAGTCACGCCCGCACGGGCCATTTTCTAAAAATGTTTTTTTTTATTCAGGGGGTCTCAAATCTTATATTTTCGGTAAAATCTCGGTATCGAATTTTTGGGTGCATTACGATACTTTCTCTATATACCTACTATGTTCATAGTACGCGTGGAGAAAGTAAAAATGGTGTGCATGGCGTCACATACAGAAGCTATACTTACGTTGAACAAGAGAACGGGACTTCTTCCCGATATTTTTAAAAGCCCGTTGTTTACCCAACACTGTGGTGTTTTTGTGTTTTTCGTCTCTCAAATATTAAATATTTATAGCGATTTAATCTTTGAATTGACTTTCTGAAAGGCAATTATTTACGATACACACGAACCAGTTTGTTTTTTAAAGACATTTTGAGGCATCTTTTTGAAGATAAAATCTTAGCAGAAAAAATATTTTAAAACAGTAATAGACATTACAATACGTATGTGTCGTTGCTATTCCAAAAAGCATACGGATACAGGGGCGTAAAGCCAAAAGACTATCAATGAATTCGCCTGAGGTTTTTTTATCCGAATTCAACATATCTGTTTATCATTGTTACCATTTCCTAACTGCTTCTTCACTAGCGATAAGATATGTTCTCTATTCGTAGATTTGCCTTTCTTGGTTGTAAGGTTATTCTTGTACGTACCTATTGATAATTTGAAATCCCGCTGTTTCTTGCTCGAAAATTTTACAAATAACCGGTTGGTTCTTTCAAAATATTATAAGAGTACTTTATGGGAAAATTCTGTAAAATCTTACCTTCATTTCGTGAAATGTCGATAATCAAATGTAGGAGTTTCACACGAATCACAGCTCAATTTGACTTGAACATCAACAATGTTCCTATTGCTCAAGGCAGATGGCGAGATTCATTTGTTTTTTAAATGCGAGTGCACCTTCAGCTGCTTTACAATTTTGTTATTATAACTTTATTCAATATCGCCTGACAGCATATAGCGATACAATTTGTTGAATTCAAATAAAACTTTTCACACAAAATAAGCCTATAACCTGAGAGAAGCTTGTGTTTTTACGTTTTTCTTAAAAAAGTATGCGCTTTATACAATATGTATGAACTCAGAAGCGTAACAGAACGTGACGAAACTGCCGGAATTGCTGAAGGATCGATCCTCGACGACCTGCGTATTCGCACAGATAATGCAAAAGCGTCTGTAAGAAAATAAACGTAAACTGAGAACAGGATAAGAAGGTAATCTAATGGTAGTGAGGATGAAATGAATAACAGAAAATGAGGATAAGCTGCAAAAGAAATATATTGGTACCTATAAAATATTACGTTTTTAATTTATCTCCGAAACTAAGATTTTGCTCCAAAAATGAAACTCCTAAGCATCATTAAGGTTTTACTCAGAATCGATTAAATATGGTTTAAAACAAATCGACCACTACTTATTAAAATATTAATCCATAGTATTAGACATATTTTAATTGCTGAACTATGTTCAAACAATTGCCTGTCAATGCCATCTAGAACTAAATTTGTGAATAATGTGAATAACGGCTATACGGAACATTGTCAATTAATCATGTACGCCATGGGTTGTACTACTGCATTCCACCCAAAAAATTCATACCAAAATTGCAGCGGAATTAGGTAAACGTTATAAGGCCCCTAAAAAAAAATAAAATAAAAAAAAAATTAAAAAGATGTGTGTGTGTGTAAAAAATAAATGTAAATGGCGTATTATTTATGGACGCTCTGTAACTACTGAGGTTCTCAGCGTTCCTCTCTATCAGGCTTGAGGTTCTTTTAGGCGCCGTAAATCTACGACATGGGACCAACGGCTTTACTGTCCTTCTGAAGGAAACCATGCTAAGTATTTTTACACCCGGAAAAATCCGTCCTCCGCCGTGTTTGAACCCGCGACCTTGGGTATATGAAGTTAGCATGGCAACTGTGTGTGTGTGTGTGTGTGCGCGCGCGCGCGCGTGTGTGTGTGCGAACACAACAACTTGAAAACAAAGTCGGTAAACTACCAAACTTGTATTTAAATTTAGTATCTTCCAGGGATGCGACACGAAGATTTTGAGAAAAATCCCTCCAACCCAAACTACCCTTTGCATGGAACTGTTTTCAAAAAGTTTAATTTTTTCTAAAATGGCTCTAACGGTTTGAATTAAAATGTCATATATTAAAGATATTTACTTAATAAATGAAGTGTATATCTTGAATTTTCTGGGAATAGCCTCTGAAGACTACTTTATTCTGAATGAATTCTAAGGAATTTTGCATAACTGCTAAACCGTAAGAGATGGACAAAAACTTACCCCACAAAAAATGTAGAGCCCATTAAAACGTACAATTTATATCATATACATTTTTTTCATGGAGTTGATCGTTTTTGAGATATTCCTTCTTTTTGATTTCAGCTTTAAAAACTTATACTTTTCTCATGCAGAAATTTGTCAACTCCAGTCCATACAAACAAAGGAACTTCAGTCACATACCAACCAGCCTTTGACTATCCCTTTAATCCATGGCACTCCCTTAGTTTGCTTCTACTTTCAAGGAAGCAAGTAATAAGGCTATTTCTGCTAATTTTTTCTCGATAGCATAAAGTAAGCTTTCTAACTATAATTTGTTGCAGAGATGTAGGGAAAGTCATGTGGATGGAACACACAGACTTTTTCATTCTATATGGATTCCATTTTATTTTTACATTGAGAACTGTTTGTGCTTGATGTGTTTGCGCACTATTCTGCACACCACATGCTTTCATGTGCAGCATATTGCTGTTCAATAGAATAAACTCCTAAAGAAGTAGTATATTATTAGCTGTATTGAATGTCATGTAGAAATTAAGTATGTCTACAGTGAATAGTTGCTATGTGTTGATTTAATACTATTAAGAGAAGGAAAACAAGCGTTTGCTACATACGAGCAGTGAATCTGCGACCATCACCTGAGGAGTAACCACTATTTGTGTTTAGAAACTAACATTGAGTTGAACTTAACGCTTTTAAAACTTTACTTGTTTATACTTACATAGTAGTACATATGTTTCATAGAACTTGTCTGCATTCTCAACTACCTTCGACTCTTCCCTTACCTCAAAGTCGTCCATCTTGAAAATTAATGGCATCTCTTCCAAATAACTTAACTGCCATGATGAATATAACTAACCTGACAGGAAGTGGTACACAGTGAAGCGAAATGATAACTTTAGAAATTAACATTGAGTCGAACGTAACACTTTTAAAACTTCACTTGAGAATGCAGACAAGTTCTGTGAAACATATGTACTGCTATGTAAGTAAAAACAAGTGAAGTTTTAAAATTATTAAGTTTGATTCAATGTTAAGTTCTAAAGTTATCATTTCCCTTCACTGTGTACAACTTCCTATCAGGTAGTTATCACATGATTTGTGTTGTTAATACTACTTTCTCTACACGTACTATGTACATAGTGTATAGAGTACGTATTGCACTGTACCCAAAAATTTGATACCGTGATTTCACCAGAAATACATGTTTTGAGACCACCTGAATCCAAAAAAAGCATTTTTAGAAAAATGTCCGTGGTGTGTCTGTCTGTGTGTATGTGTGTTTGTGTGTGTGTCTGCGGGCAGCATAGCTCTAAAACGAAGACCGTTATATACCAAATTTGGTATGTATGTTCAGTATCTTCCAAGGATGCGACACAAAGATTTTCAAGAAAATCCACCCACCCCCAACTACCCTTCACATGGAAAAATTTTCGAAAATTTTAATTTTCTAAAAAATGGCTAATGATTTTGATAAAAATATTGTATATTAAAGATATATACTTAACAAATAATATGTATATCTTGAATTTTCTGGGAATAGCCTCTGAAACTACTTTATTCTGAATGAATTTTGTGTAACTGGTGAATCGCAAGAGATAGACAAAAACTTACCACACAAAAAATGTAGAGCACATTAAAACACACAATTTATGTTATATACATTTTTTTCATAGAGTTGATTGTTTTTTAGATATTCCTTGCTTTTTGTTTCAGCCTTAAAAAACTTTTACTTTTCTCATACAGACAAAGGAACTTCAGTCACATAGCAACAATTTTTTGCTATCAGTTTAACCTATGTTACTCCCTTATTTCACTTCTATTTACAAGGCAGCAAGTAATAAGACTATTTCTGCTAATTTTTTCTCGATTATCATGAAGTAAATCGAAGCATAAGCTATTTAACAATACTTTTCTACAGAGATGTTGAGAAAGTCATGTGAGTGGAATACATCAGTTTTTAAAATTGAAAAGATTTTCTGAAAAATAGCTCTAATGATTTTGTTTAAAATGTTTATCTTGAGTTTGTTTGGAATAGCCTCTGAGATGCTCTTCATTTTGGACGCTTTTTGCTATTTGGTAATACACAAGAGGTGGACAAAAACTTACTACAAAATAATAGATCTCATCAAAACACAGATTTTTTTTAAGATAACTACCCTAGATATTCCTTATTATTGGTTTTAAAATTTCCAATACTTGGATTTTTCTGAAATGGTCAATTCTTATTCACTTATTTCCATCCTGGTTAGCCAAGGAAGGAAATTTCAATTGCAACACATAGCAACCAGTGTTAAAATATTTGACTATCATTTAGACTAAGGTGTTACCTTATTTCCCTTCCACTTACAAGCAACTTACTACAACCATTTCTGCTAATGTTTATGTTAATTAGTCCACAGTAGATGGAAGAATAACTTTTCTAAGAATAATTTTTGTTGCAGAATAGGTAGAAAAATCTTATAAATGGAACACATCAGGTTTTTTTCACCATTGTTATAATTATTTTATTTTGCAGTTTATTCATAAGCAACATTTTTTTTTTCAAAATAAAGTATATACATTTATAAAACAGTAATAATGAGAGAGACTATTCTGATTGTTAAATTTTAAATGTACATTTCAATCAGAAATGTAACATTCCTGCTCAACAGTTTAGAAATTAAATTCCACTTCCTCATTTAAGGCTGGCACATTTAAGATTAAGCAGTAATGTTAACATTGCATTTCATGCTTTCATAAAAGAAAAATATTAGATATTATTAAATGTTAATTATGAAGGCAGCTATTTTAAATTACTTTTGCTGATTTTAAATTTATCAAATATGAATATCCAACATTTTAAGTGATAAACTGAGCACTTTAAAGTAAACATAAAGTACATAACACAACACAGCTTTTCAGATAACCTGACGGACGGACAGAATAAGCAGCAACATATATTCATTTGCTACCATCTCACACAGACGCGATCTCCATCTTCAATTGAATAAAATGAAATCTCTTTCAGTTCATGGTCTAGGGGGTACTCCATGTCTGGTACCTGTAACAGAATGATAAACATGTCATTACAATAACGAGACAGTCAATTAAGGTATGAATTAAATCCCAACAGGGCAGGATCACAATGCAAATGCTCTAGAAGCAATAACTGCAATTAAGATTTGACTGAGTTGATATTGTTAACAGAATGCCCCATTCACAATGAAATATAAGAGTTTGCATCTATGTTATTCAATGTAAGCATTCACATAGACACAACACGCTATGCAATGAGAAGGTTTGCAGACTCCAAACTTTATCTTTGCACTGCGTACATAGATAAAGAACTGCATTTCTTCCTCTAAGCATTAACTGCTATCAACAGCAGGTGACCATAATGCACGATTTTACAGATCCTACTGTACATACATACTCTTTTATTTGGCCATGCTGTGCCATCTCTCATTTCCCTCAAGACATTATGGCAGTCTCCTTGTAAATACTACTTTGATTTAATGGTTGTATCCAATTTCAGCATCTAGATTTCTTGGCTTTCACAAATTGAAATAGACATAATTCATATTTCATTAAATGTATAAGGTTATCACTTTCTGCTGTCTCCAAGCTTGCATTATTTTCAATGATCAAAAGAATCAAAATACTGAAAGTGGTACGCAGCGAAGCATAATTACACACTGGTTATAAAATGAGCCAAATTTACACTTGAATTGCTTCACTAAGTAATAAATTACCTGGACATGCTTTGCAGGCATTTGTTGCCTACATCATCAACAGATTTCGACTGGCCTATTAGTGGTATCTTCATATGCGTTGAACAATCTTTCTTCACCTTCAGAGGGAAATATTATAAACAGAAATCAGGCCTCACAATGGGAAGTCCCCTGTCACCATTCCTAGCAAATCTATTCACGACCTTTTTCGGAACAAAAATCACCAAAGGATTCCCTCACATTTTCAAAACTTGGTTCAGATATGTTGATGATGTATTTGCCATAGTCAATGAAACACTAATAGAAGATGCACTGCTACTCCTAAATCTACAAATCCCGGAGATTAAATTTGCCATGGAAACGGAGAAAGGCAACACCCTTCCGATTTTGGACCTCAAAATTATCAGGAACAATAAAAAATTGGAATTTGGAAATTTCAGGAAGGACATACAGACAAACACATAAAATCTAATACCTTCAATCCAACTAGCCACAAACATGCAATCATCCACAGATTACTTAACATCCCTATGGGGAAGATAGAATATGATAAAGAGCTTAACCATATAATAAAAACAATGGTTTTAACAAAACACTTCTAAAAAAAAACTAAAAACAATTGAGAGAAAGAGAA
Source organism: Hymenopus coronatus (assembly GCA_030762935.1). Taxonomy (NCBI): domain Eukaryota; kingdom Metazoa; phylum Arthropoda; class Insecta; order Mantodea; family Hymenopodidae; genus Hymenopus; species Hymenopus coronatus. Next base: position 62,206,912 of record CM060899.1, read on the forward strand.
AAATAGCAGCTACAACCACCCTCATGGCAGAAAAAGACCAGAATATTTTCAAAAAATTCACATTCCACCCTCAGGCCTTTAACAAATTTAAAAAGATCTTCAAAGAACACATCTTCTTAGCCCCTCAAAACAAACACAGCATAAAAAAGCTTATAAAGAACAAGTTGGACAAAACACCTGCATCCAAGAAATCAGGAATTTACAGAATCAACTGTAAAAACTGTGATAAAAGATACATAGGACAAACCAAAAGAAACATAGGAATAGGATGAAGTAACATCTAGGACACTTAAGAAACAATCAAATGGAAAAATCAGCAGTGGCCTCACATGCTTGGGACAGTAGCCATAGAATCGAAGATAATGTCCAGTTGCTTAAATCAGTACAGCGACTGCTAGAATTAAACATATGGGAAAAGATCTTTATTTTAAAGCAGAAACCTAGGCTTATGAATTTTGGAATTCCCGCCGATGACAACCCGCTCTAAAAGTTCATTTATCAGCCACCAGAGAAAGGAGAGGAGTCCACAAAAAATACCAACAGATTTTGACTGAAGCAATTCAAGTGTATATTTGACTCATTTTATAACCAATCTATTATTTTCAATATTAGACTACTTTTGGTCAAACAATTATTGTACGTCACTGCAAATATATGCAATTTTTATAACCTACGAGGGATAATCAGAAACTGTTAAAGACTTACCTTAGAACTAATACATGAAAGTTTAGGAACTTCAGATCCAGTGTTGAACAATTTCTGAGCCAAACCAGAAAGCTTCTGCACCTGCATCGTTTTGGGGACTTTCTTGTTAAAGATTCTTCCTTCAGCATTTGGACTAAACAATTCAATAGCTGGGTAATTGTTAAGAAAAAAATGATATTTTTTTGCATTCCAGATGTTTCTTTACATCTAAGTGAGTTAAGCCACCAAGAAATAAAATGATGTGCCATTTACAATTCCCGTTTTTTAACACATTGAAGCCCAGGCATTTCTTAAGTTAAAGGGCCAAGAAACCCAGGTTTTTTACGCCTACTTTGAGTTATTATTAACAGTACATCAATTAAATCTGCCAAAAAGTATTGCGACAATCTAAAGGTAAGGTATTCAAGGATTTCTCAACAAGAAAATAATCATAACTTCCATATTAATATTGTATTTTACAACAAGTATCAAATATGAGTTTGATTAAATTCATGTAAAGCTGCTTAAACTCCATTTATTGAAAGTTTGACAAGCTCTCCCTTAGTTTCGGAATTTTCCAGAGCATCATTTTCATCCTGAACTTCAGCTTCAGTTCACAGAAATTGAGGAAAATGCAGCATTTTAACATTTAAGAACACAAAACGTAACAAACAGATCACCACCTTCAAGGAAAATGGCGTGACTACCTGAGAGCAGCCAAAATTACTAAATTTCCTAATAGTTGACTAAAGCAAGGACAGATGGCAGCACACATCAGACAACTAAACAATAACTGATATATGTTCTTTGCCGCATAGCCCAAGACCAAGTTAAGGTAATAGAATTGCATTAAAAGCATTAGAAATACCTGCCCGAGCTATGCTCTGGCTTGGGCTTCAATGTATTTATTGGTTAAACACACATACAAGTGACACCTTCTCTACTTCTCTATTTAGTCTCCTTCAGGCTCTACACAGTTTTGCTAACAATTTGGAAGCTTGAATATTCTTTGTTCAAAAACAGTTTGAGGGCGTGCCGTCAACCAAATGCACACATATTCCTCAACGACTTCATTGGTATCAAACTGTTCTTCTCCAAGCAATTCTTTCATGGACAAAAACAAAAATGTTGGGGGGGGGGGGGGGCAAATCTGGACTAAGGACAGGGTGTTCAGGGGTTTCCCAGTGCATTTCCTCCCAATCTGTCCCTTGTCAATTTCGTAGCAAGAGGCTTAATGTTGTTTTGGAGAAAGATGACATCTCTGATGGTCGTACAGCATCTTTTGTTTTGGTAGTCAGCTTTTGCTGACCTTAACAATTTGCAGTAGTAAGCTGCATTCATAGTACATGGATTATGAAGAAAATCTGATGTGTTCCATTCACATGCCTTTCTCTACATCTCTGCAACAAATTATTGTTAAAAAGCTAATGCTTCTATTTACTTCATACCAATCGAGAAATAATTAGCAGAAATAGTCTTATTACTTACTTCCTTGTAAGTAGAAGCGAAATAAAGGAGTACCATAGGTTCAAGTGATAGTCAAAACTGAAGTTCCTTTGTTTGTATGGACACGAGTTGACAAATTCCTGCATGTATGTTTTTTAAAGTTGAAACCAAAAACAAGGAATATCTAAAAAACGATCAACTCCACGAAAAAAATGTATATAACAAATTGTGTCTTTTAATGTGATCTACATTTTATGTTGGTAAGTATTTGTCTGTATCTTATGGTTTAGCAGTATGCAAAATTCCGTAAAATTCATCCAGAATAAAGTAGTCTTCAGAGGTTATTCTCAGAAAAATCAAGATATACATATTATTTGTCAGGTAAATAACTTTAATATACAATATTTTAGTCAAAATCGTTAGAGTCATTTTTGAGAAAATAAAAATTTTCAAAAAAAGTTACAGGTATAGGATAGTTGGGGGTGGGGGAATTTTCTTGAAAATCTTCGTCGCATCCTTGGAAGATAACAAATTTAATTGACTTTTCGTTTTTGAGCTATGCTGCACACGCGCGCACGCACAGGCAACTTTTTCCAGAAATACTTATTTTGGATTCAGGGGGACCCAAAACATGTATTTTTGGTGAAATCTTGGTATTGAATTTTTAGGTACATTAAAATACCTTCTCTATACACGGTGTACATAGTATGTGTAAAAATCAATTAGCAAAAATCCTCTGTAATCAAAAATGGGAGAACTTTTCTGGCTGAGAAGGGGAGATTTGACCTTTGGTGCCGGTCATCACCTTCATTTTGTACAATTTCTCAGCCACCCTTAAATTGTCTGGCCCAGGTAGACACTCGATTCTGTGATAATGTAGCATCCCCAAACTGTGCCACCAAATAAGTTAAAATCTCTGGCAGTTTAACTCTTTCATTAGTAAAACGTTATAATAATGCATTGTGCAACAGGCAACGGATAGTCTTGTTCACTAATGCCTGTATTGATGTGTCTAATGCCTGCACTCTACTGATTATACTTGTAATTCCCTTTTGCTCTAGGGTATTAGGGTTGTACCAGTTAGAATAAAATATAATTAAGAATTGGTAACCATGAAAAACAAAGCTATGAAACAGATTCTACTTTTACAAATACTATATGAAGAGATATGCTATCGGAAGGATACTTATTAGCCTAGAATTCAATGTTTGACTTTGAACTATACACTCCTCTTCTTCTGGGGCTCCATATCCTAGAAAAAAAGAGAAAAAATGTTACTAGGATTAAAACATTCCCTATAACTTTTCAGTTATAAGTAATGTCATCCTGCAATTAGTAGCCTCATAAACATATTTGGAGAATAGAAATACACAGGAGCCAGAAAATTTGTCTTACTAATTTGCAACATTAAAAAAATTAAAATTGCAAAAATACTGAAAAAAATCTGTTATTACATTCATGTGCCTTTCTCTACCCTCCATCTTTTATAACTGGGTATACAAACTATTCTTATGAAAGCTTATTGCTTTCTCTAACATGTATGTATTCCCCATTGCCAAAAAAAATGAGTCATGTCTGGAACACCAAATTTGTCTAGGTCCCTCATGGCACAGTGCCTTGTGTACACCATTCACAATACAGTTGTGTAGCGGCAGCAACAGGTTGTCACAAGTTCCAAATCTTAATATTACTAACTCATATGATCAATAATCATAATCAAATACATAAGTTAAGTTTCTTCAACAACAAACTATCAATATTAACTAAAAATATTAATGACACAAATTTGGGTTGTAAAATGTGTCACTTTCCATGTGTGTTGACTGTAGCGCTGTAACAAAATGTAGGTTACCTCTACATTTAAAATGCAAGTTCGCTTCTCACATGTAGCAAATACCTTTTCTTTCCTTCCCTTAATGCTCTTGAATCAACACATATGGGCTAACAATAATTTTAACGAGAGAACACCCTATGGAAATTCAGTTGGAAACCATCGACAATGAAGCCCACATGGCTTCGAAACTGGTCTGGAAAAACTATACGTAAGTGATACTTAAGTGTTACAAACCCAACTCGGAAATATTCTACATATGGGCTATTTACTTTATACATACTTATTTCATACACGACATTTGGCACTATTAATAATATGATAGTTATTATGATGCTTCGTTGAGTGTTTATGCTACCGAACGTCAATATGCTGCACACGAAAGCATGTGGTGTGCAGAAATACTAAAGGTATTGTTAAGAAAACCAATGTTTAGCAACATTTTTTAAGATCTAATGGTTTTTTTTTTTTTTTTTTTTTTATTAACATACCCTTCACAAACCAATCAAACACACCCTTCATAAACCGATATGTGGTGATATTGTCATATGAGGTTGCATTTTCATCCACACATAAGAGAAAGGAGATTGTCTATCATCCAAAGGTGACCCGATATGCTGCAAAAATACATGGATTCACAATTCCATTAAGGTCATGTATCTGTATCATGTTGGAGTTGGATATCAAGGGACACTCTAGATGTGCCGTGGTAGCTTGACGATACAATGAATGGTGTGCAATACATTCAAAACTCAATAATATATTGATTCTCTCTGAGAATGTGTTCTCTATTGTGAATGCGTGGGCTGAGGTAAAAAGGGAGCTGCGCTCCAATTACCTATAAATGGGCGAAGGACAAAATTGGGTTCTGTGCACAAATTCAAGAAGCCTGGGCTCTTGTAGCTTCTCGTCCACATTATGTAGGCATTTATTTTGCCTATGCCCCAAAGATTGAGGGCAGTTATATGGGCTGAGGGTTCATACACCCAATATTATTTGTGTTTATGTTTGGTATTTCAGTTTTAGAAGATAACAGTTTATTTACACATATTTTTATCATTTAACATGAGAATTAGTAGAATTATGTTTTTGTTTACATAGATAGGCCTATAATTTCAAATGCCAAAGTTATATTATTACAATATTATGTTCTACATATCCAGTCATAAAATTAACAAACATAAAAAAATGACAAGCAATGTGAGATCTGAACCTAAGAACTTATGAGTGGAAGCAAGATCTTCTTAATCTCTCGGCTGCCGTAACGTTGTTCAGAGAGCTCTTTTCAGTACTCAGTAACCATTGCACTATCAGTGACTGGCCACTGTACAGTTCTTTTCTGTTCGTTGTGAACACAGCTTTTACGAACATACCCAAAGCTTTTCGATCGCACATGGAATCTGTGTATTACTATTTTTTGTGACGACAGGTGTACAATGTAAATATTGGATATAGAAGATACTGCATTCCACCCAAAAATTCAATACAGAGATCTCACCGGAAGACCGCGTTTTGTGTGTGTTGTGCGGGTGGGCACGCATGCAGTATCTTTCAAGGATGTGATACAAAGAACTTCAAGAAAATCCTCCCACCCCCAACTACACTTTACAGGGAACATTTTTAAACATTTTTTTGATTTTCTCAAAATGGTGCCTAATGATTTTGATTAAAATTCCATATATTTAAGATTTTTCATGACAAACAATATGTATATCTTGAAATTTCTGAGAAAAGCCTTTGAAAACCTCTTCATTCTGGATGGCCTTTGTATAACTTTTATATAATTGGTAAACTATAAGAATTAGACAAAAACTTACTACACAAAAAATGTAGATCTTGTTAAAACATACAACCTAGTTATGCATGTTTTTTTTTTTTGTTTTTTAAATAGTGTTAACCTTTTCAAGATATTCCCAGTTATTGGTTTAGTTTTAAGCTGCTTAAACTTTTCTCAAACGGGAAGCTGAACTTTCTTTTTGTCTCTTTTTATTTTTTCCTAGGAAGCAAAGAGAACCTAATTTTGATTTTCACATAGCGACCAACTTTTAAAATATTTGACTATCGGTAAAACACTAGTATATTACCTATTTCCCTTCAACTTACACAGAAGCATGTAATACGACTAATTGTGCTAATTTTTATCTCAATTGCCATGTTGTAGATAAAAAAATAATCTTTGCACTGCAGCTAGAGAAAGTCATCTGAATGGATGGCTTTCTTTCTGCTTCATCTTAATTGAGCTGAACCTTTGCAGTAATAGCTACATTACTCATTTCATTATAGATACAAAGGAAATAGCATCAGTCAAGTTTTTAAGAGCTGGATGCTGTAACTAACCAAAATCCACACAATTGCGAGAAAAACTGAAAATCAACAGGACTTCAAAAGAATAACAAAAGAAATTGACAATTCCAACCATTAATGACTAAAGCCACAAAAAACATTTTAAATAAATTGTGTTTTTTATAGAGGTCTACATATTTTGGTATAGTACACTTTCGTCTACTGCTTAACTTCTACCAGTTATACAAGGTTACACAAAATTCCTTCTAAATAAATAGGATTACACAGCTGTTCCCTGAAAATTTAAGATTTACATTATTTTATCTTTGATGTAAAATCTTTATATATGGTACTTTAATAAAAATCTGATGTGTTCCATTCACATGACTTTCTCTATATCTCTGTAAATTATTATTGTTAATAAGCTTATCTTTTATTTATTTCATGCTAATCGAGAAAAATTAGCAGAAATAGTATTATTTCTTGCTTTATTGTAAGTAGAAGCGAAATAAGGGAGTACCATAGGTTAAGGTGAAATCCAAAAGCTGGTTGCTATGCGACTGATGTTCCTTTGTTTGTATTAACAGGAGTTGACAAATTCCTGTATGAGAAAAGTATAAGTTTTTCAAATATGAAACCAAGAAAAAGGAATATCTCAATAACGATCAACTCCACGAAAAAAATGTATATAACATAAATTGTGTGTTTTAACGTGCTCTACATTTTTTGGTGGGTTAATTTTTTGTCCATCTCTTACGGTTTAGTAGTTATGAAAAATTCATCCAGAATAAAGTAGTGTTCAGAGGCTATTCCCAGAAAATTCAAAATATACATTTTATTTGTCAGGTAAATAACTTTAATATACAATATTTTAATCAAAATTGTTAGAGCCATTTTTGAGAAAATCGAAATTTTCGAAAAAAGTTCCATGTAAAGGATAGTTTGGGGTGGGGGGATTTTTCTCAAAACCTTCATGTCGCATCCCTGGAAGATACTAAACTTAAATACCAAGTTTGGTATTTTACCGACTTTTCGTTTTTGAGTTATGTTCACAGACACACGGACACACACACATAGACCTTTTTGTGAAATTGCTTTTTTTATATAAAGGGGACCCTAAAACATATATTTCCGGTGAAATCTCGGTATCGAATTTTTTGGTGGAGTGCAATACTTTCTCTATTCACTATGTACATAGAGCGTATAGAGAAAGTAAAACTTGTTAAGCGATTTTTGAGAAAATCAAACTTTTTGGAAAATTTTCCAAGTAAAAGGTGGTGGTGAATTCTCTTAAAAATCATTGTGTAGCATCTTTGGCAGATAATGAACTAATATTAAGTTTGGTATTCATTCAACTTTTTGTTTTTAAGCTATGCTATAATCTCTCTCTCTCTCTCTCTCTCTCTCTCTCTCTCTCTCTCTCTCTCCCTCCCTCCCACCCCTCCATATGCATGTCTTTTTTCTTCAAATGCCTTTATAAATTCATGGTGTCTCAAGGCATGTATTTGTTTGTAAAATCTTGGAATTGAATTTTTGGGTAAAATGCAAAACCTTCTCTATCTACTGCATAGGTACATGATATAGAAAGTAAAGTGAAAAACAAGGAATATCTTGGAAATGGTTAGCTCTGCCTAAAAAAAAGAAAAAATATTTGAATACCTTAATAAGATCTACATTTTTTATATAGTAGTAATATTTTATCTATCTCCTATGGTTTAAGAGCTATGCAACAATTATTTAGAATGAAGAAGGCCATTCCCATATAATTCAAGATAAAGTCATGAAAATATCTTAAACATAATATGGTATTTTAATGAAAATAATTACAGCCATTTTTGAGATAAAGATTTTCGAAAATCATTTCATGTAAAGGGTAATTGGGGTCGTGGAAATTTTATTGAATATCTTTTGTGCCACATCCTTTGAAGACAATGAACCTAAAGGCTAAGCTTACAATATTTAACTGACTTTTTGTTTTCGAGTTTCTCTCTTTTTCTTGCTCTCTCTTGCCTTTTCTAAAATTGCTTCTTTTTGGATTCAAGGTGTTCAAAATATATATTTCCAGTGAAATCTCAACATTAAATTTTTGAGTACAATATAATAATATTCTTACTATATGTAGTAGAGAAAGTAAGAAATGTAAAAAATAAAAAAAAAAAGTTTTGACATCTTTTTAACAAACTTCAGCAAGGCATTGCCTTTTGGGTAATAACAAACTAATACTCACTCAAAACCAGAAAGAAAACAAGACCTACAAGAAGTTTACATACCACCCTACAACTTTCTACAAATTCCAGAGGATCTTCAAACGACACGACATCATTCTAGCCCCAAAAAACATTTTAAATTCTAAATTAAAAAATGATATCCCCAAGAAACCACAAATATATCAGTTCAGCTGCAATGACTGAAAAAATCTACATTGGCCAAACAAAACAAAACATAAAAATAAGAGCAAAAGAACATCACACAAATATTAAACTCAATTAAGAAGACAAATCCGTGGTAGCTTTGCACTTTTGAAAGAGAAACAACCATAAATAGAAGCTCAAAAACACTCAAGGAAGACAGAATTAAAAGTTTGAGAAAATATATATATTTGGAAAAACAAGCACTGCGTTTTCAATTTTGAAATCCCGCCAAGCGACCTACTGATACAGAGGTTCATCAAACCACCACCAGGGACAGAGACAATCACCACAGCAAGCAATGCTGGCAGTCAACCAAAAGAATTGACAATGGAAGCACATGGCTTCTGAAACATGTTTTCCGAAATAAAAAAGTAAGTAATTTGTGTTACAAAACCCACTCAACTAATTCCAATATAAAACTAGCTCCAGTAAACAGATACAGTATAAAACATCTCTTAGGATCCTCGCTGAAAGACAAAATATCCCCTACCAAAAAATCAAGAATATATACTATAGATTGATTGGAGTGCAATTCAAAATATATTGATAAAACCAAAGAAATTTGGAAATGTGTAACAAGGAACACAGAAGAAACATAATGCTCAAACAATCCGACAAATCTGCAGTTGCACACCATTTTTGGCACTACAAGCATGAAATTAACCAGAAATAAAATTATTAAAAAAATTATACAATTCATTTGAGTTAACCACGTGGGAAAATATTTTTATCCTAAAACACTGCCATACAGCCATGAATTTTGAGCTGCCCCCCATGGATTGCTAATTCAACCTCATTGCCTTTCCACCAGATGGCAGCACAAACAGTATGACAGCCCCAACAGCATCAGATTCAGGCAGTAGTGGTTCAACAGCTGAGGATGTGGGCAAAGATCTGCGAAACATTGTCCTACCCAATAAATAAGTGAAGTGAAAAGTGTAAATTTAACAAAAAGAATACTCACTATCAATGATATTGCTGTATTGTGGATGAGCTTCATTGAATAATCTCATAAGAGAATTGTTTGCATCTTTTGTTTTTACAGCTGCCATCCAGAGAGGCGCAAACTTTTTTAGGTAGTCAATTTCGGCTCCTCTTCTCTCCTTAGGAGTGATGACACCTCCATTTAAAATCTAAATAAAACAAAATATTATTACTGATATATGGTGGACTTTGTGACAGTGATGTGTTTTAACAAATGAAAATTAATTGAGTCGATTTTGTAACACTACATCACTTACTTTTTATTTTGGAAAACATGTTTCAGAAGCCATGTGCTTCCATTGTTAATTCCTTGGTCGACTGCCGGCATTGCTTGTCTCTGTGGTTGTCTCTGTCCCCGATGGTGGTTTGATGAACCTCTGAATCAGTGTCACCTGGTGGGATTTCGAAATTGAAAACGTGGTTCTTGTTTGGGAAAACAAAATTAAATTAAAAGTTTGGGAAAACGTATATATTTGTAAAAACAAGAAGCACGTTTTCAATTTCAAAATCCTGCCAGGCGACCTACTGATACAGAGGTTCATCAAACTACCACCAGGGACAGAGACAACCACCATAGCAAGCAATGCCAGCAGTTGACCAAAGGAATTGACAATGGAAGCACATGGCTTCTGAAACATATTTTCCAAAATAAAAAGTAAGTGATGTAGTTTTACAAAATCGACTCAACCAATTTTCATTTATTAAAACAAAACATGTTTAAATGCAACATATTGCATTGACTCAAAATAAGCTGCCTTTGCTACAAAACACATCCTAAAAATCTGATGTGTTCCATTCACATGACTTTCCCTACATCTCTGTAACAAATTATTGTGAAAATGCTTATTCTTCCATTTACATTATGCTAATCAAGTTAAACATTAGCTGAAATGGTTTTATTTCTTGCTACCTTGTAAGAAGAAGGAAAATAAGGGAACACCCTAGGCTAAAGCGATAGTCAGATCTATTAAAAGCTGTTGCCACATGGTTGAAATCTGTTTCTTTGCATGGCCAGGATTTTACAAGTTTTCATATGAGAAAAGTTTAAGTATTCTAAAAATGAAACCAATAACAAGGAATATCTCAAAAATGGTCATCTCCATGAAAAAAAATTGTATGACATAAATTGTGTAATTTAACAAGATTTACATTTTATGTGTAGTAAGTTTTAGTCAATCTCTTACAATTTATCAGTTATGCAAAATTCATCCAGAATAAAGAGTTCTTCAGAGGCTATTCCCAGAAAATCCAAAATATACATTTTATTTGCCATGTTAATGTCTCTAATATAGTAAAGCTGTATTCCATTTTGTATGCCCGATTTTTGCTTTGCAGTGATTATAATCAGATCTATATAGGGAAAACTAAAAGAAATTTAGGAACAAGATCCAAAGAATGCTTCAGTAACATAAATCACAAACAATTGGAAAAATCAGCAGTTGCCACCCACTTTTGGACAAAAAAAAAAAAAAAAAAAAAAAAAAAAAAAAAACACAATATAAATTCAGAACCAAAACTTCAAAACCACACAACAGGAAAACAAGAGCTGACCACATGGGAACACATCTTCATTGTAAAAAATAGAAACAGGGTTTTCAATTTCGACATGCCACAGAGGGATGTGTTTAGCAAGTTCATTGAACCACCACCAGAGGAGACAGCAATTAATTGTAAATTATGCAAAACTGACGTATCAAAAATTCATTGTAAGAGTTATTATTTGTAAATAAATGTATTACTAAGTGTGTATAAATGTAATTCTTGACGTGATCTACAACAAGAGTTTGGGCATAGAGTCTGTCTCATAATAGCATCTATAGATTGCAATGTTATGCATGTAAGTATTCATATAGTTACTCTATAAGCATATTCACTTTCTAACTAAAAAAAAATATTACCTTGAGGTTGGGAATTTTGGCAATTATAAGCTGCCTGGATGTTTCTGAATTTTCTTTATCAAGAACAGGGTTATCACGAAATTTTAAGTCTTCTAGGTTCTTCAGCTTGCTTAATTCAGTGATAGACTGCCACTGTAAAAAAAGTAAAGGTTTCAAATCAACAGCTTATCTTGGATAATTCTGATAAGGAAAAAAATTTGCACTGTATTACCATTTTTCTGAACCATAACTCACATTCTGAATATTGTTTCCTGAAATATGGAGTTGCTTTAATGCTGGAAACAGTCTCGTCTTCTCACATGGTCTACAGTCAGGAAAACAAATGGTAGACACTCCTATTCTTGATACATTCAGGTACGTCATGCTGCAAATGAAATAGTACCTATGGTAAATAAAATCTCTCAACAATATTTGTGATTTAGCATATAAAAATACAAAAAGTTAAATAAATAAGGAAAGCAAAATAATGTTGCATACAACCATAAAATAATTTGAACAGCATATTTATCAAAATACCAGGATTTATCAACAATTTTAATGAAAGGGTGTTTTGGAGCAATGAACAGAATATTTCTGGCAAAAGTGTTACAAACCCAACTCAGAAATATTCTACCGGGATTTATTTTTTGTTGTAATTATATCATTCTCAGTTAGGTTACAACCCCCACACTATTCTCTCCTATCACAGAGCTACTCTCTGGTACAGTTGGAAGAAGCAAAAATTGATTTAAGATATATTTGATACACAAGAATATAGCTAAATTATGCACACAAAAGGAGTTCAAGCAGTCCAGCATTTTTAGACAGGATTAAGCAAATCAAGATCTTAATAAAAAAAATCTGATGGTTCCATTCACATGATTTTCTCCACATCCCTACAATAAATTATTGTTAAAAAAACTTATTCTTCTATTTACTAAATGCTAATTGAGAAAAAATAGCAGAAATATTACTACTTGCTTCCTTTTAAGTAGAAGCAAAATGAGGGAGTACCATAGGTTAAAGTGATAGTCAAAAGCTGGTAGCAATGTGACTGAAGTTCCTTTGTTTGTATGGACAGGAGTTGACAAATTCCTGTATGAGAATAGTGTAAGTTTTTTATAGGTGGAACTAATAAAAGAAATATTTCAAAAATGATCAACCTCACAATTAAAATTTATATAACATAAATTGTGTGTTTTAACGAGCTCTACATTTTTTGTGTAGTAAGTTTTTGTCTATCTTTTATGGTTTACCAATTATGCAAAATTCATCCAGAATAAAGTAGTCTTCACAGGCTATTCCCAGAAAACTGAAGATATACATTTTATTTGTCATGTAAATATCTTAAATATAAGACATTTTGATCAAAATTATTAGAGTCATTTTTGAGAAAATTACAATTTTCAAACATTTTTCCATGTAAAGCGTAGTTAAGGGTGGGGGGATTTTCTTGAAAATCTTCATGTCACATCCTTGGCAGATAAAAGACTTAAAGTTAGGTTTTAATGGTCTTTTCGTTTTTGAGCTACATCCCCCCCCCACACACACACACAGACATTTTTCTAAAAATGCTTCTTTTGGATTCAGGGGGTTTCAAAACATGTATTTCTGGTGAAATCTCCTTATCAAATTTTTGGAAGCAATACAATACCTTCTCTATACAATATGTTCATAGTACGTATAAAGTAAAAATTCTGATGTGTAGCATTCACATGACTTTCTCAGCTCAGTAATACTGAGAAACCCCACAACACATCCCATTGTAGATATGAGTAAAAAGTTAAGCTAAAGTGAGTCATGGCTTTGAAATTCCATTCCTTTGCATGAACAGGAGAAAACAAAAGAATATCAACTTCTCATTTGAGAAGAGTAGGCTTTGGAACATTCAAACCAATAACACAGAATATCCTGAAAATTGCTAACTCTTCATAAAAAATCTGATGTGTTCCATTCACATGACTTTCTCTATATCTCTGTAACAAATTATTGTTAATAAGCTTATCTTTTATTTATTTCATGCTATCGAGAAAAATTAGCAGAAATAGTCTTATTTGTTGCTTTATTGTAAGTAGAAGCGAAATAAGGGAGTACCATAGGTTAAAGTGAAAGCCAAAAGCTGGTTGCTATGTGACTGATGTTCCTTTGTTTGTATTAACAGGAGTTGACAAATTCCTGTATGAGAAAAGTGTAAGTTTTTCAAAGCTGAAAACAAGAAAAAGGAATATCTCAAAAACGATTAACTCCAAGGAAAAAATGTATATAACATAAATTGTGTCTTTTAACATGCTCTACCTTTTTTGTGTGTTAAGTTTTTGTCCATCTCTTATGGTTTAGTAGTTATGCAAAATTCATCCAGAATAAAGTAGTGTTCAGAGGCTATTCCCAGAAAATTCAAAATATACATTTTATTTGTCAGGTAAATATCTTTAATATATGATATTTTAATCAAAATCGTTTTGAGCCATTTTTTAGAAACTCAAAATTTTCGAAAAAAGTTTCACGTAAAGGGTAGTTTGGGGTGGGGGGATTTTTCTCAAAATCTTCGTGTCACATCCCTGGAAGATACTAAACTTAAATACCAAGTTTGGTATTTTACCGACTTTTCGTTTTTGAGTTATCGTGTTCACAGACACATGGACACACGGACACACACACACACGGACCTTTTTGTGAAAATGCTTTTTTTTAGATAAATGGGACCCTAAAACATATATTTCCGGTGAAATCTCGGTATCAAATTTTTTGGTGGAGTGCAATACTTTCTCTATTCACTATGTACATAGTGCGTATAGAGAAAGTAAAAAGGTATTCAACATAAATTGTGTGTTTTAATGAGATCTAAAAGTATGTGTAGTGAGATTTTTGACCAGCCATGAGTGTGTCTGTGGACAGCATAGCTCAAAAACGAAAAGACTGTTGAATACCAAACTTGGTATTTAAGTTTGGTATCTTCCAAGGATGCAACACGGATATTTTCAAGAAAATCCCCTCCCAAACTACCCTTTACAAGGAAAAAATTTCGAAAATTTTGATTTTTTCAATGGCTCTAACAATTTTGATTAAAATTTCTTATATTTAAGATATATATACATGCCAAATAAAGTGTATATCTTGAAATTTCTGGGAATAGCCTCTAAATCTCTTTATGCTGGATGATTTTTATTGAATTTTGCATAACTGGTAAACCGTAAGAGATAGACAAAATCTTACTGCACAAAAAATGTAAATCACAATAAAGGTCACAATTTATATCATACACATTTGTTTCATGGAAGTGGCCATTTTCGTGATATTCCTTATTATTGATTTCAGTTTTAGAATACTTAATGCTTTTCTCATATGGGAATTTGTCAACACCTGACCACACAAAGATTTGGATTTCAATACCATTGCAACCACATTTTAAAATGTTTGACTGTCAGTTTAGCCTAGTGTATTCGCTTATTTCCCTTCTACTTATAAAGGAACCAAGAAATACAGCCATTTCCGCTAATGTTTATCTCAATTATCATGAAGAATAAGCTTATTAACAATAATTTGTTACAGAGATGTAGAGAAAGTCATGTTAATGGAACACGTCAGATTTTTAATGCAAACATTGTCATTTTCAAATTGTAAACTGACAATATCAGACACTATTGTAATATTTGAAGAGTCAATTAATTACACTAAACAGCACTTACTTGGTAAATAAACAAATTAAACATGTTTCGAAGGGCTAGTTTCCTTTATTTGTTGTTTAGTGTAATTAATTGACTCGTCAAATAAATGAATACAACACTGTCTACAAACTTCCATAAAAAGAAAAGTGAACTATCGTAATAGTCTATTGTATGCAATAAGTTGTGTTTGTTGTTGTTGTTATTATTATTATTGTAATTATTATTTGTTGAAATTCTTGGCAAGCCCAGGATTTGTTTGCAAAAATTTCTATGGGTCATATGCATATTTGCACCCTCTTTCTCTAAACCCCATTTGAATTTGGGTTTTTTATAAATTATTAATTGTTATATTAATAATATGTAGCTTGCAAAGAACTACCTGAAGCATGCGATAGACACCACAATCCAAATCACATGGGCGAAATAGCCAGATCTGGCAACAGAATGGCTTCTGCTTTATGACTGACTTCAAAAAATGCTGCCTCATGATTGCTTTAGGAAGTCTAATGGTTAAAGCTTTTTGTCTGTATTTTGTGTACCAACTTAAAGGCTAGCTGTCAAGTGCAAGTTTCAGTGAGCAGTAAAAGTATAACCTCAAAACTTGAATCTAGCATATAGAACAAATAATCAGCATTTTTGTTATACAAAAAGCTGATAATAATAGTTAAACAAGATTAACGAATTCGATAGGTAGAGTCAGACTGAAAAATTCAATGCCACAGCTGGGATTTGAACCATGGATCTCCTGGTTGCCCTTCCACAGAGATACCATGGCAACATAGCATTGAATTTCTCAACTGACTCATATGTTTTCTGGTAAACTACAAGGTGATCTCAAATTATTTTGAGATAACATACCCCAGTGGCGTAAGCACTATAAGTCCCAGGATTAATAGTATAGCCAACTAATATGGTCAATTGGTATTGATTTAATTGTTTTTTCACACAAGACATATGTAGGACAGGAGTTGGATAGGTAGAGTCAGATTAAAAAATTTGATGCCACAACTGGGATTTAAACCACAGATCTCCTGGTCTCTAGCTGGTTGTTCTACCACGGAGCTACCATTTGGCTATACTATGAATCCAGGGTCTTAAAGTACTTACAACATTGTAAGTTGCCATTTCAGATCACCTTGTGGTTTACCGGAAACATACAAATCAGTTGAGAAATTCAATGCTTTGCCGGCAACAGGTTGCTCAGTGGCAGAGATCCGTGTTTCAAATCCTGGCTATGGCATTGCATTTTTCAGTCTGACTATACCTATCCAACTCCTGTCCTACACACGGCTTGTGTGAAATAAACAATTAATTCAATACTAAAGATAATTGAGGTTTCTGTATGTCAACTCTTTATTAGCATCCAATTTCACACATAGGGTTCCAAAACAACTCTCCTCTATGAGTTTTAAGATTAGTTTGCATCATTAAACTTACTCTTGAAGCATTCCCAGTTTATTTATTTGGTTCCAATCTCTTATTTCATTGTCTTCCAAGTCCAAAGATTTTAACCTTTGTAAAATATGTGCAGGTGGTGTCTCAAGAGTTGTGATTTTATTAAAAGGAACCTGTAAAAAAGAAATGTTTCATTTAAGTATACAGATGTTTTTATTCACATTAATATAGAACTTCTAAATTGAGGGCAAGGATAAAATATGAACATAATTAAAGCTACTATACTTTTTACTTTCTCTCACACATATGTACAATGTACATTGTAAATAGAGTGTATTGTAGTCCACCAAAAAATGTAATGCCAAAATTTCACCGCAAATACATGTTTTAGGGTCCTCTGAACGCAAAAAGAACATTTTTATAAAAAGTCTATAACGCATGTGTGAATCTGTGGACAGCATACTTCAAAAATGAAAAGTCAGTTAAATACCAAACTCGGTATTTAAATTCAGTATTAAGGTTTCCAGAACCTCCCCCAACTAACCACCCTTTACATGGAACATTTTGATTTTCTCAAAAATGGCTGTAATAATTGTGATTAAACACAACGTCAATGCTCATTTGAAATTATTGGCGGCAACATTTTTTGAAGCGGGTATTGCAAAACTTGTTAACAGGTACGATAAATGTCTCAATCTTTTTGGTGATTATGTTGAAAAGTAACCATAAGTGTACAAAACTTTAGAAATAAAATAATTGTTTTCTATGAACTTGTCTTTTATTTATAGTCTATCGGAGGTTGAAAAAAAAAATGGCCCTCGTAAATTCCAAGTTTGGCATTAAAGCTACTTTTCGTTTTTAAATTAAGCTGTTGACAAATGCACACATACACATGGACCTTTTTCTAAAAATGCTGATGGACTCAGGCAACCTCAAAAAGTGTTTTATAATGAAATCTCGGTATAAAAATTTTAGTGCATAAAAAGGTTTCCATGACTTATGCATCAACTCCACATTACAAAACACAATTGTTTCCATGACTTATACATTAACTATTGTAATTTCAATTACAGTAAATGATTTTATATCCAGCAAACAATAAGAGAAGAGGCTATATACAGATGTTTTTAGTTTATATGTGGAGTAAACAAGGGAAACTGAATATAGTCAACGGCTAACAGAAACAGCTGCTGTTCTCAGCTCATAGAGAAGTCCAACTAGAAGCTGAGAGGTCATGCAGCATTATGTCATATTAATTCATCATCTGCATATACATTAAAAATAAGTACATTTTTAATTACCTGTAAAACCAAAACATTTGGCCACATTTTGGCACATTCTAATACTTGTGTCCAGAGATATTCCATTCTTCCCATTATGATATGTTCAAGAGTTGCAAAGTGTATTTGAAACTGCTCTGAACATTCTGGAAGTTGCAGCAGATTTTCACTGAAATGTTCAGAAACTAACGCATTAACATTAAATAAACAGTAACATGTAGGCATGAGATCTAATTGAATATTTATTTTCATCCTTAATGCTATTTCATAAATATAAAACATAGAAACATTTTACTAATATAAACACTAAAGTGCTAAACCTAAATTATCTAATAAGTCTAACATGCATCTGCATGAGGCAGATTTGTATAATGTAGGCCTGTCCCACATTCAAAAGATTGTGAGTTCGAATCTCGCTTAGGGTGAGTTACCCGGATAAGATTTTTTTTTGGGGGGGGGGGATTTTCCCTTGTCCTGAGAATATGAATGTTAAGTAATTTTAAGCTTCATGAACCCCGAGATCATTTGAGCATCATTTCACCAATTTCATTCATTGTCCGATATGACCTACTAGGATGAAGGACGTTAAGAAAAAAAAACTTATATACCACATACATAGTAAAAAATCATTTTCAGAAAAAGTTTGGTTTTTTGAGTGGTTTCTCTCTGAACAACATAACCCAAAAACATCAAGTCTGTTAAAACCAAGTTCAGTAGACTCCAAGGTGACATGAAGATTTTCATGAAACTTTCCCCACCTCAAACTACCTTTTACAATGAAAATGTTTTAAAAATGTTTATTTTCCCAAGAATGACTAATGATTTTGATTACAAAATAACATGTGCAGGTATTTTCATGACAAATGAAATATATATTTTGAATATCTGAAGTCCTCTTCATCCAGGATGACTTAATTATAATTGGTAGCCCATTAGAGATAGATAAAAAAAATTATTACATAAAAATATATATCACATTAAACACACATTTTATGTCAGATACATTTTTGTGGAGGTAATCATTTCTAAGATATCCTTTTATTGGTTTAAATTTTTTAATCGTTACTCTTTTCTCAAATGGGAAGTCGTCATTACTGTTTTCCTCTCATAGCCCTGCAAAGAGAACTGAAATATGTCATCACATATTAACCAGTTCTTAAAAGATTTAACTATCACTTTAAGTCAGTATATTCTCTCATTCCCCTCTTACCTACACAGAAATGAGTAATAACATCATGTTTGTTAATGTTTATCTTGATTAGTATGAAGTAGGTAAAGAATAGCTTGCTACAGGAAAGGTAGAGAAAAATAACGTAAATGTAACAAATCCGATTTTTAAACATTTTGCTTCACAAGTTTCGGAATACTGACATCTTTTTTGAGGTATGAAGTAATGTCTCGTAAAGATGGCTCCAGGACTCATTATAGATGTTTGTCTGCATGTACACATCCATATTATCAAAATCAGTTGAGTTAAAAAATAGTTAAAAAAAAAACAATTGGAATTAACACCGTGAAGCACTGTAATAATTTATAAAATAATACAGATTGAATCGACCAGACACTACGGCTTCACATACCTAAAACTTTTCCCGAAGCATTTCACCTTCGGTTGAAGGCATCATCAGGGTGTTGACTAGCTGGAACTCTGGTGCTTCTGTGGGGTGGAGACATCTGATGGAGGTTTTATGAGGCTTAGTAGCGAGTTAACTTCTGGCAGGATGTCAAAGTTCATAAGAAAATCACTGTGTTAAAAAAACACTAAGCCTCATAAAACCTCCATCAGATGAATCCACCCGAGAGAAGAATGCATGACGATGTGTTCAACTGAAGGTGAAATGCATCAGGAAAAGTTTTAGGTATGTGAGATATGTGGACACATGCACACACACATTTGCTCTCTTTAGAATATTAATACAATAAAAAAATGCTTCAATTACCTTACATTAAGAGTTACTAGATTCCTTAACTGCCATGTAATGGCTGCAACACCTTGCCAACTGCTCAACAGATTTTTCGACAAGTCTATCTCTCGTAGATTAGGACATAAGTTCTCCAATTCACCTTCATCTCCAGGACCATTCACAAGCTGTTCCCTAAGCCAGACTTCTTTCAAATTCTGGAACTGGCTATTTATAACAACAAAAATACATTATCATTTAATAAATAAAGGAACTATTTCCAAAAATAATCATTGTATGACACTACTTTTATACCTTTGCTCCGTGTTGACCCTATCAAAACCAACTACTTCAACAAAGCGAGCTTGGATTTCTCGCTGAAGGAGAGCCATACTTTCCAAATCAACACCTGCCGTCTTATCATCTTTAACTTCCCCATAGCGTTTTCTTATTGCTGATGGACAAGAATGACCCAGGTTCACCTTCTCCATCCGAACAAAGGATCCAGATGCTGGATGCCTAGAAAAAATAAACAATAAGTTGATTACTCCAAGAATATACAACCTTAATAGGTCTAGAAATTAATTTACTCTCCTTCATTCCTTTACTTTCTTCCAACAAAAATATATTTTCCACAAAAGCGTCATTAAAATATTTTCTAATTCAAGCTATTGACAAGAGCAAGATTTCCTTTCTATGAAAATTTAGCTCAACTATTAAAGTGCCAATGTAATGGCCGAGATTAGGCAAATTCAACCAATTGAGATCTGACTGGAGCGATATTGTTGAAACATCTTATCGCAGCTGATGTTCTTTTGTTTGAAATCTTGTCCCACCTGACATTTATTTGTTTAATCTCCTGTCTTGATTAATGATAAGGTGACAATCCAGCGAGCCAAACTTCACGTTAATAGCTGTCAGCTCCACAATTGTACTTTCAATTAATTCTTCAGTTACAATGTTTATTCAAAGTTTAATCTAGTTCATAATGTATTTAGTGCAAAAAAAGAGTGAAAATAATCATTATTTATATTTATGTATGAGATGAGTGCAATAACCACAAATAAAATAATGTTTGTTTCCATTTCATGTATTAGTTATCAAAAGCTGAAATAAAATAATTGTCCCTATTTGTATTGTTGCTATTGATATTCGTACATTGGGTGCAGGAGGCAGTGAAGAAAGAAAAAAATAATTGTTACATAAACATGGTTAAATGCATCATCTACCATTGAGAACTAATGTAAGTATTACAATCATAACCTAATACAATCTCCCTTCCTATATATTATAAATTATTAAGTCTCTTTCGCTGAAATGTCTTATCAAATACAACTCGTGCTTTCATCTCTTAGGACAATTCACACATGTTGCTTCACTCCAGTCATGAATTATCGACAAGATGAAAACACTCATTGTATTACCTATGATAAAAGGTTCAAGAGAATGATGCAAAGAAAAAAATTTACCACAAGCACCACTATCTAAATGTCAATTTGGGTGTCTCTTGAGAAAAGCTTTAAACCTGAAAACTGTAAGAATCCGATTTCACGTTTTCTTGAGCACTTGCTTTGTGCTGGGGGTAAGAAGAAAGTTCACCTGCCTGTCTTTATACAGTATTATCAATCTTGTGGGCCTTGACCATAATGGGGTTCAGGTTATCTAATTTACTGTGAACTAGCTGAATTAACACACAAAACTGTGCATGAGCTTGGGAAATCTACCTAGCCTAGCCATAAATACTGTCACACACTTTTGGCTTGGACTGTAGAACCAGTTTTGCATTTGGCAAGGAACGTTTGTGCTGAAGGTCAGTCCAGACTAGTGTGTGTTCAACAGTGAAGGAGAACCTCATAGTATGAGAACAGTGGTGGCTCCAATCAGGCAAAATCCAGTCCGGAAGCAGAAAATATAGCACGGGAGCTTAACATTTCCCCAAGATCAATATCCAGATACTCTCTGATGACTTGGGTGTCACTGCTTATCAGCGGAGCACCAGACATTTCTTAACACCACAACTGAAGCAGCAGAGGAAACTGAAATCAAGAAGCTCCTGCAGTAGTACGCTAACAGGCATCAGAGAATTCTCTTTGCTGACGAGAAAATCTTCACTGTTGAAGACATCCTTAACCACCAAAATGATAGGGTATATGTGGCAAGCTCTCAGGAAACTCATAAGAGAGTTCCTAAGGTCCAGAGGAGCCACCACTCCTCCATCATAGTTTGGTGGGGAGTGAGCTATGATGGACCCCAAGAGTTCATTTTGTGCAAAAGGAGTAAAAACGAAAGCTGTGGAAACTGTTATGGACCCTGTGGTGAGCAACCACACATAACTTTTTGGACAAAGGCCGACCAGGCCAGAAAATCATAGTATATAAGAGGGTATGAACATAGTTGGTAAGATCGCCTGTTGGAGGCTCTGTATACAAGTAGTTAAGAAGAATAAAGAGAGATGGCGCCAGGGAAAACAGAAGGTGCGACAGTTGCAACTATATAAGGCGTACGTACCAGAAGGAAGGCAGTCAAGTCTGAGCTACGTGAGAAGCAACATCTCGTAGCATGGTGGCCTGTCTCATTCTATCTTGATCTCTTGTTCTTATTTATACGACCCTGCCTCTGTACTCCCGGCCGAGGTGACCCATGTTCCAGTAGGCGACCCAACCCATCTCATTTGAGCTTGTCAAATTAACCCCTTGTTTCGTGTATCTCGATGCAGTTCCGTGGAACCTTCTAGGCAGTTACACCTGTACGGTCACTACCTCGGCCTAAAGGATGATCCCACTTGGCATTTTGAGCTCGCTGAGAATCAACCCTCAGTTGCATGCCTTGATGTTACACTGTGGAGCCTGATAGGTGAAGTATACCACCTGCTACCTACCTTCCGTTCCTCTATAAGGTAGAACCGACTCGCAACCTCAGTTGCATGCCTCGATGTTACACTGTGGAGTCTGATAGGCGAAGTATACCACCTGCTACCTACCTTCCGTTCCTCTATAAGGTAGAACCGGCTCACAACCTCAGTTGCATGCCTCGATGTTACCCTGTGGAGCCTGATAGGTGAAGTATACCACCTGCTACCTACCTTCCGTTCCTCTATAAGGTAGCACCGACTCGCAACCGCACAGAATTACTCACCAGCAAGGAGCCCACAACAGACCCTATTGTGAAAGACTTGAGTAACACATTTTCAACATGAGCCCTGAACCTTCCAGTAGGATTCTATTCTAGCTCATAAGGCAGGGTGACACACCAGTGACTGCAAGCCAATGAATCACACTTCATTTACATTATTGAGTGGCCTCCTGATAGCCCTGATTTAAACCCCCTGGATTACAAACTATGGTCAGTGCTAGAAGAAATAGCCTGCAAGAAAATACACCCTTCACTTGAAAGTTTGAAGCTTTTCTTGGTGGCAGCAGTAATGGATTTTCTGGTTGATACTATCCATTCTACCATAGATGACTGGCCCTAGAGACTCATAGCTATGTGCATGCGAATGGTTGACATTTTGAAGTCTGAATGATGCAAATTGTGAATGATGTATGTGCCTATAACTAGGGGTGGTGATTTTTTGCAAATGCGATATAGCGCAAAATGTTCATTAAGCCCTGTACTCTTGTATTTTCAGTTTTCACAACCTCTAAATCACATTTTAATGAGTTTTAAAAATGCAATAATATGCGCAATTGACTCAAAATGCGAAAATTATACTAAAATGCAATAAAAATGCAAAATTGCCAATTTTTTAAAATTTACTTTCTTTCTTTCTTTAGAAATTGCATCTGATGAGTTTCTGCACCCTGGAATGTTTATGATTCTGACACACTTGTCCACAGTACTGATCTGGAATGAAGAACTAATTCCCTCATCTGTTTGTAAAATATTCATTATAAATCTGAAGTTGGTGTACAGAAATAAATCAATTTCATAGTTATCAAATGTAAATAACAATCTTATTTTGTTGTTAACAAATTTTAAAGAAGGAAACAATTTATAAGCATTTGTGCATAAATTTGTATAACAAATTATATACTCAAATATGTATACATTATTGCCACATGATTTTTATCTCACACGCTTACTATTTACGTCAAAAAAAGGTATTATGTTGTCATTGTTGTATTAGTGTCATTGTTATTGTTGAGAGTTCAGTTCCCATTTACTAATGTGATATTAATGTCACATTAAAGCTTTTTCATGAGAAAATATGTGTTTATCAGAATCAATTCAAGAAGTATGTTTTCTTCAAAATTTTATAAAATGCTAAATTGAAAATGTATTAATGCTACAAAATGCTAAATGCACAAATCAGTATGCTAAATATCTGACTTCAAAATGCTAAAAATCCCACCCCCAACTATAACATATTAAAATATGCACTAAATACTTTGAGATAATATTTGTGGCTACACTAGATACAGACAGAATTAAACCTTTATGAAGCCACTAGTTATCAGGGCATACTTTTATTTTTTATTTACTTATGCTAAGCTGTATACAGGTGAATATGACCAGTGTTCAGCCCTGGCTCTTTACCGGTTATACTCATATTTTACAATAGTTTATTAATTCTAGTTTATTACACCATTTTGTCTATTTACTGTCAATACCCATTTATTTTTCACTTTGTATAAGAATTGTCCAATCTTCTTACTGTCTTTTTGAAACATTTCAACTACTGCTACATTTCTATCTATTTTAAACCATTTCTTACTAATGTGCTCTTTTCTCCAAACTTCAGTCCCTTTACATTTAAATAAAATGTGTTCCATATCTTCATTTCCGCCACATATTGGTTTTGTAGAATACCTTTCCTTAAATCTTTTAATCTCCATATTCCTGCTTTCAGCCATGCAATACCTTCTCGCTCCTCTTTATTCGTCACATCTATATACCGTTTCCTTCCCCATAGTGTTTCATAGGTATATAGAAAACTAAAGATTTCTTTCAGCTATTTCACTAAATATTTTTGGTATTTCTATATCCGTAATCTTTTCCTTGCCAACTTCCAGAAATTATTCACATTAGTTTCTATTCTTCTCCACGTTTCCCCTAACCCACTACTGTCCAAGTTATTTCTGAGAGTCTACCCACCCCTTGTTCTTTAAACTTTTCTCTTGATATACTAAACACTGTTTTAACAAATTCCTTTCTTGCAATTTCAATATTCTATACCAAAATTTCAATGATCAGGGTATATTGTATACTTATTGTCTCAATGCTGTCACTCTGTTCTGATTCCAAAATTGTGCAAAACCTAACCCTGGGCATTGCATTGAAATGGCTCTTTCTATGGAAAACATACCAACTGAAATGCAAAACATTACAATGGCTGAGCTATACTGTGCCAATTTTAATGTTTAATCGGTACAATGCTTGTTTAGCTGCTCAAGGATGATATTTCTAGCTTTTACTGTGAGGTAAGAGATCATTTTGTTATATTTCATGTAGGTAAAGGTTTACAGGAATACAGATTTAAGTCAAGACAGAGTACTCTTAGACGGCTATTACATTTCATGCTAGCTCCAGTGAGGTCTTATACCAAAGATATATATATATATATATATATAGCAGCTTTCTTTCAAAGCATGACTCCAGACATACACAAAAGGAATGCACGGAATCAGATTTATATCTGAAAAACAACGAAATCTAGAAGCAAGATCAAAAGATCACTTCAGAAACATAAATAAAAAATCTGAATGTGTTCCATTCACATGACTTTCTCCACATCCCTGCAAAAAAAAATTATTAAAAAGCTTATGCTTCCATTTACTTCATGCTAGTTGAGAAAGAATTAGCAGAAATAGTCTGGTTACTTGCTTCCTTGTAAGTAGAAGAGAAATAAGGGGGTGCCATAGGTTAAGGTGATAGTCAAAAGCTGGTTGCTAGGTGACTGTAGTTCCTTTGTTTGTATGGGCAGGAGTTATCAAATTCCTGTATGAGAAAAGTGTAAGTTTTTTAAAGCTGAAACCAATAACAAGGAATATCTAAAAAAACAATCAACTCCACGAAAAAAATGTATATAACATAAATTGTGTGTTTTAACGAGCTCTACATTTATTTTTTTTTGTGGTAAGTTTTATCCATCTTTTATGGTTTGGCAGTTATGCAAAAGTCTGTAAAATTCATCCAGAATAAAGTAGTCTTCAGAGACTATTCTTAGAAAATTCAAGATATACATTTTATTTGTCAGATAAATATCTTTAGTATACAATATTTTAATCAAAATCGTTAGAGCCATTTTTGAGAAAATCAAAATTTTCAAAAAACGTTCCATGTAAAGAGTAGTTGGGGGTGGGGGAATTTTCTTGAAAATCTTTGTGTCGCATCCTTGGAGGATACCAAACCTAAATACCAAGTTTGGTTTTTAAAGGACTTTTCGTTTTTGAGCTATGTTGCCCATAGTCACAGACAGACACACACACAGACATTTTCGAAGAAAAAAAAATTGGATTCATGGGATCTCTAAGCATGTATTTCTGGTGAAATTTCGGTATTGAATTTTTGGTTGCTTTACAATACCTTCTCTATTCACTATGTACATAGTACATGTAGAGAAAGTAAAAACAATTGGAAAAATCAGCAGTTGCCACCCACTTTTGGATAAAACACAATATAAATTCAGAACCAAAACTTCTATAACACACAACAGGAAAACAAGAGCTGGCCACATGGGAACACATTTTCATTGTAAAAAATAGAAACAGGGTTTTCAATTTTGACATTCCACAGAAGGATGTGTTTAGCAAGTTCACTAAACTACCACCAGAGGAGACAGCATTTACAACATCACCAGCTTCACTGCAAGGAATTAGTCGATATCAGGTTGAAAATAAGGGAAACTGGTCCTTCAAAACATGTTCCGGCAAAACTCCTAAGTGTTGTTTAGTGTAATTAATTGACTCGTCAAACAGAAGTGAATGTAACTTACAGAATGACAAAAATGTTATAAAAATCTGATGTGTTTCGTTCAAGTGACTTTCTCTACATCGCTGTAACAAATTATTGTAAAAAGCATATTCTTTTATTTACTTCATATAATTAAGATAAACACTAGCAGAAATTGTTTTATTACTTGCTTCCTTGTAAACAGAAGGAAAATAAGGGAATACATTAAACTAAAATGATAGTAAAATCTTTTATAAGCTGGTTGCAATGTGGTTGAATCCATTTCTATGCAGGGTTTACAACTTTCCATGTGAGAAAAGTTGAAGTATTTTAAATCTGAAACAAATAAGGATAATCTCAGAAATGGTCAATTCCACAAAAAAAAATATATGACAGAAATTGTGATTTTTAATATACATTTTTGTGTAGTAAGTTTTTGTCTAACTCTTACGGTATATCAGTTATGCAAAATTCATTCAGAATAAAGAGAACTTTAGAGGCTATTCCCAGAAGATTCAATATATACATTTTATTTGCCTTATAAATATCTTTAATATGATTATCTTGGTCCAGAGTTTCCGGTGTAGACCGCGTCTTAAGGCTAAAATCTGCCGACGTTTCGCCCATCTTATGATAAGGCTTCCTCAGGGCAGTTAGCCCTGAGGAAGCCTTATCATAAGATGGGCGAAACGTCGGCAGATTTTAGCCTTAAGACGCGGTCTACACCGGAAACTCTGGACCAAGATAATTTTAATATTGGCCGTGGAAGTTTACGAAAACATCTTTAATATGCTGTATTTTAATCAAAATCGTTGAAGAGTTATTTTTAAGAACATCAAATTTTTCTAAATTTTTCGCAATGTAAAGGGTAGTTTGGGTGAGGGATTTTCTCAAATTCTTCATGTTGCATCCCTGGAAGATAGTTAACTTAAATACCAAGTTTGGTATTTTACTGACTTTTCGTTTTTGAGCTATCGTGTTCACTGGCACATGGACACACACATATACAGATCTTTTTCCAAAAATACTTTTTTTGGAAACAGGGGACCCTAAAACGTATATTTCTGGTGAAATCTCGGTATAAAATGTTTGGGTAAGGTGCAATATCTTCTCTATGTATGTGTAGAGAAAGTGCAAATTCATCATTCATGTATTTTGCTTTGCCTGTTGAGTAGTATGCGTCAATTAATAGATTTTTCAATGCTTTGTGCTTTATTGCCCTGCTTTTAGTGGGTAGTTTGTTATTGGCTTTTATTCCAGTATACAATGTCCTTTTCTCATGTAATGCTAACCTATGCAACGGTAGGTTCAGCTCATTACTTTCTCTAGCACATATGTACATACAATGTACGTAGTAGCTAGAGAGAGTATTGCATTCCACCCAAACATTTGATGATTTCACCAGAACCATATGTTTTGAGGTCCCCTGGATCTGAAAAAAGTATTTTTTTTAGAAAAAGGTCCATATCTTTGTGCATCTGCGGACAGCATGTCTCAAAAATGAATAGGTTGTTAAAAACCAAACTTGGTATTTATGTTTAATACTTTCCAAGGATGTGATGCAAAGATTTTCAAAAAACTCCCCCACCATAAACTACCATTTACATGGAAAAATTTTTGAAAATTTTGTTTTTCTCAAAAATGGCTCTAAAAATTTTGATTAAACTACTGTATATTAAAAATATTTACATCACAAATAAAATGCATAATTTGAATTTTATGGGAATAGCCTCTGAAGACTTCTTTATTCTGGATGAGATTTGCAGATTTTGCTTAACCTTTAAACTGTAAGAGAGAGACAAAAACTTAATGCGCAAAAAATGTAGAGCTCGTTAAAACACATAATTTATGTCATATATGTTTTTCTTTTACAGTTGACGAGATATTCCTTGGTATTGGTTTCAGATTTAAACTAACTAAAGGTCTCATGGCCTCAAACAGGACCATGCAAAGCAAGTTGAACCTCAATTGTTTCACATAACGACCAGCTTTTATAAGATTAAAATAATGCATTAATTCATTTATTTACCTTCTACTTACAAAAAACCAAGTGATAAGACTAATTCTGCTAATGTTTATCTTAATTAGCACAATGTAGATAAAAGAATAATCTTTTGTACGAATAGTTTGTATTTGGAACAGCTAAAGAAAGTTATATGGATGGAGCACATCAGTTATTTTTTAGTTTTCATGACAAGAGGTTAAAAACCATAAAACACTTACCTGGTATTAAAATACTTGTGGCCATTATGTGAGCCATCATGTCTTCCTCTGGATGGGTCATCCCAGTCAACCCCTAGCCATAATCCTTTTGTAGGAGGAACTTCGCCCACATACCATACTGTACCATAGTAACCATCGCATTCCACTCGCTGGCCAGGCTTAACACATATGGCACTATCTTGCGTCATGTTTAAGCTTTGATGAAATCCTGAAGCAAAAGAACAATTATTGAGAGACACTTACAATTCACTACCTCAATATACAGGGTGGCCCTCAGGAAATAGTACAAAATGAAAAGACAATTGCCAGAACACAAGCTGTGGTAACTGGTAAATGGTTGCGGGTTTGCATCCCGGGTGCAGGTTTTTGGGTATTAGGAATGGTGTGAATTTGTGGGCACACTAGCTCAGGATTTTTACTAGCATGGAAACTCTTTTCAAGTTGTGGTACGACACAAGTGCTTTATTCAGTTAGTTCGGCCTTTTTCTGCCGTGAACACACACACACATTCCTCTGAATTTTCTCTTATGAAGCTGTACTTTATGCGCCCACGACTTATTTAATAATTTTGAAGCAGTGATATCGCCCGTACTCTGGCCTGTATTACAATAACTATAAACGTAACTAAAGGAAGCCAGTTCGGCTCCACCATGGACCCTAAAAATCACATCTTAGTTGTGCGGAGGTTCTTCGCCAAGTGCCTCACAATGTCGCCTGACCAAGGGAGATCATTGTTTCTGTCCTGTTAGTTCCCTCGGGCAGTGTATTCTCCACCCTTTACCCTCGGTTCAATGTATGGACGCAACAGTATCTTGTGCCACTAGCTCGTGACTTATACTTGTTGGAAGTCTTTCTACCGTTCCCATTTTCTCTTGTTGATTTAATTTATATTATCAGCTAAGATTTATCTGAATAATTCTTTGCCCTGTGACAAGACATGTACTGTCTCAAAGCATGACTATAAACATTTTATTTATGACAGTGAGATGTATGAATTGCTATGATTATTGGTATTCTATTTCTTGAATATAACATCCTGCAAATAGGCTCCTTTGGCGTTGATGCATTGCTACTAGCGCTCTCTAAAGTTTTTTATTACATGCTGGATAATGCCATTGGAAATAGCACAAATCCCTTCTTGGATTGCCATTTTCAAATCAGGAATAGTGTGGAACTTTTGGGAGTAAACTTTTTCTTTGAGAATATAACTTTTCTCGGGCTATCAGCCAGGTGAATTCTGGAATAATTTCCAAGCTTTCAAGAGCTAACGTCGCTCTCATCTTCAGGGAATGATGTAGAGATTCCGGGTACGCCTTATATATAGTAGTCCGGTGGGGGGGATCGGCCAGATGCCGCTCTGTGATTGGCCCGGGTCCGGCATGGGAGGCGTTGACTAGGAACCAATGGTCTCCGTTGCCGGGACGGACTTCTCTGATTGGCCCGTTGCCAGATGTGAGCCTGTATTAAAACTAGGGCTAGCTTTTGGCAGTTTCACAAATCTTTGCGAGTGTTTGCTGAGCACCGAACTCCAAATGCCATTCACCTGCAAGCCGCTGTCTCTGTTGACGTTATTTTCTTCGTATTTAATAGCTATGGCTTCCTTGATGGAGTGGTCCCAATAGCTTGAAGACTTAAACATGGTGGTTGTGTCGCCCAGTCTCGGTCTGTGTCCTTCTTGGATGCAGTGCTCCGCAAGACCAGATTTTTCTGGGTACATCAGGCGGATGTAGTCTGGAGACCTCGCCAGCCATTCCCAGTCGCAAGGTCAGTCAATTTGGAAACAACCGACGCAGTGTAGCCATCGTGTTACGGGCTGTAGCTGCATCTTGTTGGAAAAATGTGTTGATATTATTCATTCTTATCAGTTGTGGAACAAAAACATTCCTATCATTTGCTTATACCGCTCAGCACTGACAGTGAGTGGATATTCTTCGTCTTCTACACAATACCAATGGATAGATAAGACAGATAATTTACTTCACCTTTTCAGTTACAATTTCATACATATATAGTTACTTACCTGGAGTTGCTGAACTTGATATCATATACAGTTAACACCCTGGTTATTTATGTATATGTGCCTTTCCCTCTAATTATACATTTTTATACTGTATCAACTTAATCTATTTATTTCTTTTATAACTTATAACCTCATCAGTTTTATTATTAAGATCCTCTCTTTGTTTGGCGATTTTCCTCCCCCATTTCTATCTTACCTTCCCTGTATAAGTACCTTTTTGTTTCAGAAATTCTTTCTTATTGTTTCCAAAAAGTTTTATGTATACCATTTCCCAAATTTTATTCCATATTTTTGTTTCTTTGCTCTCAATTACACAGTGTAAATTATTATCTACAATGTCACATAGTGGACATACATCTTTATCCACTTTTCTTTTAATAACATTGTTCCTGTTCTTGCCCATGCTAGACCCTCTCTATCAATTTTATAATATTAAAGTACTCTTATCCCTTAAGCTACCTATTATTTCTTGTTTCCCTATGTCATCTATCCTTGCTTTTAATTTATTCCATAATTTTTTGTCCTCCTCTTGACTAATGATTGTCTAGCTTGCCCAATCCAACTTCTCTTACAATTTCCTTTAATTGACATAACCAATTTCCATCAACAATGGAAACTCCTATAGTGCACCAAACTGCAATCTTTTTACTGTGTAGAGGTTTTTCATTAAGATGCTGTGGGTTTCTCTCTGCATGGTATAGAAGATTTTGCTTATTCACAAACTCACTAAGATGAAAGTTTGCTTCATCAGACATTGCTAGAGGAGTCAAAATGGTCTCATCTTGCTGCATTCTTTCAACAATTGTACCCTATTCTGTTTATCCAATGGCCACAGCTGTTGACACACCTGTAATTTGTAATTATGCAACTTCAAGTAGATTTCACAATCCTATGCAGGGAAGTGCGAGATATGTGTAATGTTCTTGCGTGGCAATGAACTGATTGTTGTGGATGTTATTGTAGAGCCTCTCGGACACAGATATTTCCAGATGTATGAACTGTTTTCTGCGACCCTTTTGTTTCATATTCCCAACTGAAGCATTTGTTTGCCATTTATTTACCCACCTGGGTAACCTCCTTCTGTCTGGAATGCAGTGATGATGGTTCTCTCCATGTTGTAACTCACGCTGTGCGAAAACTATACTATTGCATCCACTGCCCTGATAAGGACCTCAAGAGACTAAGTTAATAGCATAGTTAACAAAATGGCAGTAACAGATGTTTTGTTTGTGAAAAACAATTATTGGGCAAATGCATTATTAACTTTAGAATTACCAATATAAAATGTATTATTTGCTGAGGCCCACCCTTTATAGAGTGTCCTTCAACCTTACAAGATAGTGTATGTTAAATGGTTCACACTGTTGCCACATATCCTATTTGTACACTAGAGCCTGGCGCTTAGCTACGATCACTTCATGGATTCAATGTCATCTTGCGAATTATACATCACCAAACAGTAAAATATCTGCACTGCTGTTTAAGGCTATTGTAAGATATTTATTACTTTCACTAGCACTATGTCAATAAACACAATGAATAGAGAAGGGATTGTATTCCACCCAAAAATTTGATACCAAGATTTCACTGGCAATATGATTGTGACAAAGACTTCCAAGAAATTCCCCCAACCTCAATTACCCTTGATGCAGAATATTTTGAGAAAATTTTTATTTTCTCAAAAATGGCTCCTATGAATTTTCTTTAAATGTTTAAGATATTTTCATGACCTTAAATTTTATGGGAATAGCCTCTGAGGATCTCTTCATTCTGGATGACTTGTATAACTGGTAAATCGTAAGAGGTACACAAAAACACATCATTTATGTCATATACATTTTAGTTGTAGAGTTAACCATTTTTTAGATATTCCTAGTTATTGCCTCACTACACTTTGTGGCTTAGGGCCCTCCACCTTGAGCTATTTTGCGACTTAGGGCACTAAATGTTTATAAAAGACCAGTAAGTAACTACAAAGTGGCTCTAATAACAAAATAACAAAAGCACCAAATCCAGATGGTTTTTACTTTCTCTACACATATTATGTACATAGTGTATAGAGAACGTATTGCATTCCACCCAAAAATTAAATACCGAGATTTCACCAGAAATACACGTTTTAGAGTCCCTTGTATATAAAAAAAGCATTTTCAGATAAAGGTGTGCGTGGGTGCATGTTTGTGCATGTGTGCATGTGTGTCAGTAAACACGATAACTCAAAAAGAAAAAGTTGATAAAATACCAAATTTGGTATTTAAGTTTAGTGTCTTCCAGGGATACAACACAAGATTTTGAGAAAAATCCCCCACCCCAAACTACCCTTTACATTAAAAAATTTCGAAAATTTTGATTTTCTCAAAAATGGCTCTAATGGTTTTCATTAGAATACTGAATGTTAAATATATTTATATGGCAAGTAAAATGTATATCTTGAATTTTCTAGGAATAGCCTCTATAGACCTCTATTATGAATGAATTTTGCATAACTGATAAACCATAAGAGATAGATAAAAACTTACTACACAAAAAATGTAGATCACGTTAAAACACAATTTATGTCATATAGGTTTTTTCGTTGAATTGACCATTTCTGAGATATTCCTTGTTATTTATTTCAAGCATTTTTTCACACTGAAAGCTATAAACTCTTGGCCCTGCATAGAAATGGATTTTATTCATGTGACAACCAGCTTTTAAAAGATTTGTCTAATGTTTTAGCATAGTGTATTCCATTATTTTCCTTCTACTTACAAGGAAGCAAGTAATTAAGACAATTTCTGCTAATGCTTATCTCGATTATCATAAAGTAGATAGAAGAATATGCTTTTAAATAATAATTTGTTATAGCAATGTAGAGAAAGTCATATGAATGGAGCACATTAGATTTTTTGAATTAATGCCAAGTGGTATAACCAACATATAGAAATAATAATTATACTTTCCCGATAACTTAATAGAAAAATTAACATTTGTTTATTCAAGCAAATAATTAACAGAACCTGGACAGATGGCTTAATTTGATCTGAACATCCATTTCTGCTGCAATTGTTGTGGTAGTTAACTGGAAACAAGACCAACAAACATCTTTTTATGTAACAGTAAAAGCCTCTTTAAATTATATAGCTTTTTATCACTTAAGAATAAACTGTTATCTTGGATAGTATTTTGTGTAATGCATTTCAACATTTGATACAATTTGTTGTTGAAAAACAGAAAGCTACACATTTTGGCTTTATTTTAAAAAGCTACTTGGACGCTCATAAAATACTAAACAGCAGGACATGTCCAATGAAATCTGGACATCTTGTATCATACGCATGCTGAAATATTATTACTACTATACAATGGTTACACCACTTGGCATTACTTCAATATGAGTCACTTTTGTTATTCTGTCTTTAAAGCCACTTGGTAGTTACTTACTGGTCTGTCATCAACGTTTAGGGCTCTAAGCCGCAAAGGATTGCCCCAGGTTGAGGGCTCTAAATCGAAAAGCATAGCCGAGGGATATTTTTTAATAAGTAGAGGAGTGTAGCAGTTGTGGCTGAAGGTCGTCACTGTGGAACGACAGTACGTAGCTAAGGGATCGGTGAAGCTAAAACTCCAATGATCCCAAGAAGAAGTTAAAACTTTGGCAATCTGGCAACTTGCACAGCTGAACAACTTAATGTTTTTAACACTTTCAAGTATGAATTGTCAGTAGGTCACTTAAAATTCTTCTTAACACTGTTTTGTGTGTGTATGAGTTTGTCCATCCGTGTATGTGCTGCAACCATTGTATAGCTTTACCAAAGTATTTATTCATTACTAGCTCTGTATTTGTAGTGGGATTGTTGAGAGTTTAAATTTACAACATAAGTTTAATAATTTTTGGTTTCAGTCTCTCTCATTAGCACTCCTACCTCTGGTTCAGGAAACCCAGATACGATTTCTGGTACCAGCATGGGGATTTTATTCCCCACTGGAAGGAAGGGCATGTATGTTAGAATTAAGGGTATTTTTGTCTATAATGAAGCGCTAAGAGAGAAATTCTTGCGAAAGGGAAAATTTTCGGTAAAGCCAAGATAAATTGAAACTGTTAGCAGTCTTTAAACTCAAAAAATTATTTTCCAAAATTACAACATAATCTTCAAAAACAGAAAGTGGAGGATACATAAGTGATGACAACCTAAAATTGGCGACTTCTCGTCTGATGGGTTTAAGATATTTCAATAAGTAAATTATTTCCTCAGCTTAACTTTAATATGTCATGTTGTCATATTTTTTTATTGATTTTTTTGTTGCAAATAATATAAGCTGTTTATACTCCTAATATAACGGACTTATTACCATGGAATCCTTATATAGAAAACGCAGAAATACAAGAATTAACACAGCTGTGTGCTGTGTGCTGTGCTCTTCAAACCATTACGAAATATATCAAAAGCTTAATTCATATAAATATAATAATAAATTTAAATATATATTTAAAACACCATTAATAACGCCAAAGTTTGGCCATTCGGTTTTCCAGCGACTTAAGTCCTCGAGAAAATGTTTCCTAACCTAACATTAGATATGTCACGCTTCAGATTTGCCCGCATAAAGTAATTCTCGGTATTGACACCTTTAATACTCTTATAAAACCACTTGATTTTTATAAAATATGTGTTGTATATTTTCTTGGTGGGCTTCTTCCAGTAATTTACACTAAAGCTCTTCTAAGTTCAATGTTTACATTCTTTACTTCTTTCTCATTGTACATTACTCAAACATAACATAAACTGCCATTGGCTAGCTGACGGTAAATTACGCTGTCAGGCTGCTAATGCCAACAGTATCCCACACAGAGAGAAAATCTTAACAATACCAATAGAGGCAATTTTTTTTCTTCAAAGAACTGAAACCACAAGAGAATGCATGTGAATGCTAAATGCCCTTATATTTTATTATTATTAATTATTATTATTGTTGTTTTTTTTTTTTTTTTTGTTACTATGCTTGCGGTGTTAAGTGCCGAACATGTGTGAACGGCTTGTTTCATAAATCATAGCATTAGTGTAACGGCGAAAGAATCTTTTGACGTCGAAGCTCCGACTGTTACACCTGTGCAAGTGGACACGCCTAGATTAGCAATTTCTTTGACGTCGAAGCGTCCTTTGTTATACCTCAATGAGTTTGTAACACCTGTGGTGGTTTTGCACGTGCGACTATTTCTGGAAGTTTCCTGCCACGTGATCCACAGGTATAAAAATCTGAGTTGTTCCATTCACATGACCTTCTCTACACCTCTGCAACAAATTATTGTTAAAAAGCTCATGCTTCTATTTATTTCAAGCTAATCGAGAGAGAGAAAAATAGCAAAAATATTATTTATTACTTGCTTCCTTGTAAGTAAAAGCGAAATAAGAGAGTAGCATAGGTTAAAGTGATACTCAAAAGCTGGTTGCTATGTGACTGAAGTTCCTTTAATTTAAAATCTTCTCGGGCTTCTAACCAGGTTAGAAGCCCGAGAAGATTTTAAATTAATACGTCGCCAGGAAAGCTTCAGTTCTTATTTTGAAGTTCCTTTGTTTGTATGGACAGGAGTTGACACATTCCTGTATGAGAAAAGTATACCTAAGTTTTCTAAAGCTGAAACCAAAAACAAGGAATATCTAAAAAACGATAAACTCCACGAAAAAAATGTATTTTACATAAATTGTGTGTTTTAGCGCGCTCTACATTTTTGTGTGGTAAGTTTTTGTCCATGTCTTACGGTTTAGCAGTTATGCAAAATTCCGCAAAATTCATCCAGAATAAAACAGTCTTCAAAGGCTATTCCCAGAGAATTCAAAATATACATTTTATTTGTCACTTAAATATCTTTAGTATACAGTATTTTATTCAAAATCCTTAGAGCCATTTTTAAGAAAATAAAAAATTTCGAAAAAAGTTCCATGTAAAGGGTAGCTTCGGGTGGGGGGATTTTTCTCAACATCTTCGTGTCACATCCCTGGTAGATAATAAACTTAAATACCAAGTTTGGTATTTTAGCGACTTTTCGTTTCTGAGTTAACGTGTTCTCGGACACACACACTCACACATACGTGGACCTTTTTCTGAAAATGCTTTTTTGGTTACAGGGGACCCTAAAACATATATTTTCGGTGAAATCTCGGTATCGAATTTTTGGGTGGAGTGCAATACCTTCTCTATACACTATGTTCAAAGTATGTGTAGAGAAAGTAAAAAAGGGGAACGAAGCTCTGTCCCGAGTTCGGTTTCAACTGGTTTTTTTTTTTTTTTTTTTTTTTTTTTTTTTTAAGCGATTTTGCTTGTAATCAGTTTGTGGAACAAATAAAAAGTTGTTTGTTCGAACAAAAAGAGAATTATTGTAACACTGGTGTTGGGAGCAGGAATAAACCCACGATGCAGGATATGAAGAAACCTTTACTCGAAGAAATAAAGAACATGAAAACAGGAATGGATGAAAAGAAAACGGAATTGAAATCATGAACGGAAAAAGTGGGGGGCAGGGAGGGGGGAATTCAACTCGACATGGAAAAGATGGATGTGGAGATGGAATACAGAATGCATAATTTGAGAGCCGAGATAACGACGTGAATTGCGCGATGGAGATGTAGGAAAAGAAAGAATCCGGCATGGATAAGATAAAAGAGAAAATGGAAACATGTAAATGGAGTTTTATTTATGGACGCTCTTTAACTGCTGTGACTCTGAGCATCCCATTCTATACTGGGCGTGAAAGATCGCTTACTTTTGATAGTGGCCTCTATATCAGGCTTGAGGCAAATCTACGACACGGGACCAACGGCTTTACTTCCCTTCCGAAGAAGGTCATGGTAACTATTTTTACGCCCGAAAAAATCCACCGTCCTCTGCAGGTTGGAACCTTGGGTATATGGAGTTAGCATGTTAACCATTACACCATGGATTGCGATGAGAAAATGAAATCGGGAATGGAGAAGACGGAGGAGATATGGAATAAAATCGACGAACAGGTTGGCGCGAGGAAGGGGAAGAAAAAAACTAGGCGAAACGCGTTGACGCCCCGGAAGACTTTGGGGAATGACTTAATGCCCTGGAAGGAAGAGTAACAGAAAAGAACACGATGATGGAAAAGATGGTAGATGGAAAGAATGAAGGTCGAGACGACGGGACGCGAAATAACATCTGCACGCGTTAACACACCTAAATTCGACGGAACATTCATCTTCGAAGTCTTCCGCAGATAGTTTACGCCTTCTCCACCCACAACCGATGGTCAGTAGAAAGGAAGCCGCACAACTCCATGGCAGGGCGGCAAAAGAACTAAACGCGATTCCGATTCGGCGATGTCCGGAGAGGTCTGGAAGACCATTAAGCCGTTTCGGTAACCATCGCATTGTGCAGCCTACCGCAGTCAGCTTAAATCGAGGCTGTAACAGCCAAGGGAGGATATGCAAGATTTCGCCCTGGCGATTGAACAGCTGGTGAACAAAACCTATGAACCTACCACCAAGTTACGTGTCCCAGAAAGCTGCCTATTCCTTTGCCAAGGGTGTGAGTGACGCCGAGATACGACAGCGCCTCATGCTCGGGGACTACAAGACCACCCACGAGGTTTTAAGGGCAGCACCAAGGATGGAGGCGGCCAAGACAACAGCTGTACTGAAGGCGAGGAGTATTCGCTACAACAAAGAGACAACCCAGAGGCGGCGACGACGATCTTTCAGTGGCGTCTACTGGGGCTGTAGCCAACAAGGACACTTAGCGAAAGGCCGTCCACAACAACGCTGACCAACAGACATACGACAATGGACGCACACGTCGGAGCCATAATCGCCAACACTCCGGGTAACGCTACGTGCCTTGGGCAGGAGTGTGAGCGACAGCTTCATCGTAGAGGGCTGAGTACAGGGGAAGCTCTGCCGGATACTAGTAGAAACAAGTGCAGCCATGGCTGTAATCAGAACTGACATGGCGAAGGGCTTTCCAATACGAACACCCAGTCGGCCCTACCACCCATCGTCGGGCGACATCTTACCTGTGGAGGAGGAGGTCATGTTGGAGTTGACATTGGGACGGAACGCTGTGAGCATGTATTCGTTGCAAATGTAGCTGAGGATGTGACACTGAGTCTGGATGTCCTCAGAAGCCACGAAACTCAACGGTTCCCAACCGGTGTGCCCCGGCACCCTAGGGTGCCATGTGATTGGCTAAGGGGTGCCGCGAGATATTGAGATAAACAAAAAAAAAATACCTTCTACTGAAGCCTTAAGTCTTGTAAGGTCTTGAAATAAAATAAGTCAAATCAATTACTCTCGTGCACGGCAGATGGTGATAGTGGTCGATTCATTTCAATAATTCAGTTATACTAGTATCCCACAGATGGCATTACAGCTATACCCTGCCGAACATTCCCGAGACTACTCGCTTCCTCACGAACATTCCCGAGACTTCGACAGATGAATATATAAAAGTGTACGCCGCTTGGCGCTTTCAGTTGTCTTCCTCGCGTTGATTCACAGTGTTTAGCTATGGATAAGTTCATTGTTAAACGTAAATGCCAGGACAGTGAAAGTGAACAGTCGGCTCCTACTGCTTGCTTTAAGAAGCCAAATCTTACAGTTTCTCCCGGACCGTCGAATTCGCCACATAAAGAAGACAAACGAAAGAAAAGAACATACCAGGACAGTTACTTAGCGTATGGATTTAAGTGGAATAACAACGAGGAAAACTAGCAAACTGAAGCGGCATCTTACAACAAAGCATCCTAGTGTGTCACAGAAAAGTGTAATGTATTTTTCACATATATTAGAAGGGGAGAAGAAAACACCTGTGCGAATGGTAAAGAGAATGACCATATGTGATACTGCTCGTGAAGCCTCATTTAAAGTAGTAGAACTGATAGCTAAAAAAAGAAAAAAAAAAGAAAAAAAAAAAAACAACTCATACTCTTGGAGAGGAAATAATTGGCCCTGCATGTCAAGTTATAGTTTCAACAATACTTGGCGAAGGAGCAGCTAATCAAATATTTCGAAAGTTCCTCTGTCCAACAACAATCAGCCGCAGGATATCTGAAATGTCATGCAATATCAACGAACAAGTCACGGACAAAATAAAAACTTATAGAACATTTGCTTTGCAAGTAGATGAGTCTCGATATTGGTGACAAACCGCAACTCCTTGGTTTTATCAGATATATTGATGAAAAATATATTAGTGAACAGTTTTTGTTCTGTAGACCGCTGGAGACTACAACCACAGGCCATGATATTTTCGTTTCTATTAATTCCTATCTCAATGACCATAATCTTTCATGGAAAGACTGTTGTGGTATATGTACAGATGGTGCACCATCTATGTCTGGGAAAATTAAAGGGTTTACTGCCAGAGCTCTCAATGAAAATCCATCCATTATTATAACTCACTGTTTTCTGCATAGAGAGGCATTAGTCGTGAAAGCGTGTAATGAAGATTTTGCTGAAGTGTTTAACCAAGTTGTGAAAATGGTGAACTATATGAAGTCTCGACCTTTAAAGTGCAGAACTTTTGAACAGTTATGTCGCGCAACGGATGCAGCTCATACCTCTTTGTTACTTCACACAGAAGTAAGGTGGTTGTCGCGGGGTCGTGTATTGAACCGGTTTCTCGAACTTAAAGAACAGCTAAAAACTTTTTTAAGGATGAAAATCAAGACACATTTCATGAGCTCTTACTAAGTGATTCTTGGTGTTTTGAACTGTCGTATCTGGCAGATATTTTTCATAAGCTGAATGAACTGAATGTTTCGATGCAGGGTCGACATGAAACAATGATCTCCTCAACCAATAAAATGAAAGGTTTTAAAAGAAAACTTAGTTCTTGGAAGTCTGCAGATCAAAAAGGAGATTTGTCGAACTTTCCATCTCTTCTTAATGTGGCAGGAGATAAAGATCTGGGTAAACTGAAAGACCGCATTTGTGATCACTTATCAAGACTGCAAGATTCAATAGATGCGTACTTTCCAACTATTTCCACTACGAATCTCGACTGGGTTGTCTCACCATTTGATTTCGTAGATAGTGCAGAGGAAATAGATTTCACTGCTTGCGAACGAGATGAATTTATTGATCTTTGCACTGATTCCACACTCAAAGGTAAGTTCACCAAGAGTGAGGCGTCGGTGGCTAGTTTTTGGCTTCAACGGAGAGAGGAGTACCCTAACCTAATGAAGAAAGCAATTAACGCACTTTTGCCCTTTTCAACATCCTATCTATGCGAGCAAGCCTTCTCTGCTATGGTGACAATAAAATGCAAAGCAAGAAATAGACTGAATAACCTTGAGGATGATTTGCGTGTTTCACTGTCAACTGTAAGACCCGACATCACATTTCTGTGCTCTAAGCATCAATCACAAGTTTCACATTAATCATTAATCGAACAAAATTTATTGATGTATTTTTACTCAGTGATTGTAGTAAAGTTTACTGTATTATGTTATGGTGTACGTTATTATTATATAATGTTTCAATAAATTAACATATTAAGCTTAATTTTCTTTTAATTCAAGGAAGGGTGCCCCTAGTGTTTGTTATTCCCAAGGGTGCCGTGAACTTCAAAAGGTTGGGAAACACTGCACGAAACGATGGTCGACGTCGGCCGAGACAAGGTATTGCTCCAGAGTCCCTACCAACATCCAGGGATCTCCAGGGTGTTCCTGAAGGACGATGTAGTTGCGCCCGAAAGAAACGAGATGGTGGTAATGGCGTTCCTGGAAGGTCAATGGTCAAGGGACCTTGTACTGGATCGCAAAACACCATTGAGCGGAGTATGTGTTGCCCGGGCATTTGTCTTGTCAAGGGGTTACTGAACCCATTGGACAGACTAGGTCTGGACGGATTTAGGGAAGTGCGAGCCAGCAGCGCGTATATCGCCGTGCGACGGATCCGACCAGACAGTACCACTGCAGGATCTGGGGCCCCAGCTGAAAGACTTGCTGAAGAGGAGGGCCAACCATCTGACCACTTCACAACTGGAGAGGATCTGGCATCTACTTAATCGATATTGGTCTGTCTTCAGCGAAGGGAACGGCGATTATATCAGTGATGAGAGGGTTGACTTACGATGCCTATCTGCTATATCTGGATGACAATCATCGTAGGCCACCACTTCGAAGCCCATCTCCAGAACCTGGCAAGGATAATGCGCCCGAAAGACAAATGAGAATTGCGAAGTTTCCTGGATTTATGCAGCTACTACATCAAATTCGTCAGAGGTTTCTCCAACATTGTAAAACCCCTCACTTGTCTGATGTAAGAAAATGAAATGGAGTTTTATTTATGGACGCTCTTTAACTACTGTGGTTCTCTACGTCCCATTCTATGTTGGGCATGAAAGACCGCTTAATTTTGATCAGAAGCCTCTTTATCAGACTTGATGTTCTTTTACGTCCCGTAAATCTACGACACGGAACCAACGGCTTTACTTCCCTTCCAAAGGAAGCCATGCTAAGGATTGTTACGCCCGAAAAAGTCCATCGTCCTCCGTCGAGTTTGAACCTGCGATTTTAGGTATACGAGGCTAGCATGATACCTGTCAAGAGCTCCTGCCAGTACTGAAGACATTGGAGCACTTTCACAAGTACCTTATAGTCAGTCTTTCCACCTGAGGACTGACCACTCCGCCCCTCACCTGCTGTTGAGCTTCAAGAACCTGGAGCCCAGACAGCTGTTGGATTCAGAGGCTCCAAGAGTACAACTTATCATAAAGGAAGGAGCCACAACAATGCAGATGCCATGTCACAATGACCCTATCCAAAGGGGTGCAGCCTTAGCAACAAAGTTGAGGAGAAAGAGTGTGCTGCTGTTGTCTGTGTTATTTCGGCAGTGCCTGCAGATGGATAGTATAGTGCAAGCCTGAGGAGGGAGCAGCAGACACTGTTTTGGGTCCACTCCTCAAGGAAGTGTAGGCAGGGCAGGGAATAGACAGAGCTGGGAAGTCAGTGCATCCAGGAGTAGTGTGCACAAGTCCTACTGGCCCCAATGGGACTTATCAATGACCAAACAAGGAGAACTGCTTGAGTATGGGAGTCACCTGATGTGAAGCACAGAGAG
The DNA here is from genome assembly GCA_030762935.1 of Hymenopus coronatus. Lineage (NCBI taxonomy): Eukaryota > Metazoa > Arthropoda > Insecta > Mantodea > Hymenopodidae > Hymenopus > Hymenopus coronatus. Next base: position 62,249,862 of record CM060899.1, read on the forward strand.
CAGGTGTACCTACCTCAGAGCAAGGTTGCAATTCCTGGAGGAAGTACCTATGAGGACTTCAGGAGGACATTTGGGACCCAACCAAACCAGTGACAAGCTCCAACAATGACACTACTGGATGAGACTATGGGCAGATTCTGAGAGGTGGTGCAACTAATGTCATGTGTGTTGCAGCAGTATAATGAGAGAGCACTTTTTGAAATTGCTTGCAGTGCCACAAGTAGTAAAAGCAGGCTTTAAACAGTATAAAAAAAACAAAAAAAAAAAAAAAAAAAAAAACTTTTTCAATGCATAGCCATTGATGTAACTGGGCCAACAGGGGCAACAAGTATCTGTTGGTTGCCAGGGTTATTTCTTCAAGTGCCTGGAGGTGTACACTATCCCTAACTAGGAGACCAAGACTGTCGTGAAGAATAGGTAGAAGACTGTTTTGTTGTTATAGGGTACTGTTAGAGCTGCACAGTGATCAGGACACCAGCTTTGAGTCCAACCTGATGAGACACTGGAGTGACTTGGAGTGCACAAGATGCGCACAACATCTCTCCACGCACAGTCAGACAGCATTGTTGAGTGGTACATCAAGACCCTAGAAGAACTTTGAGGAAGGTTGTGGTGAATCACCAGAGAGAATGGCATGTGAGGGTGCCAAGTGTTTCTTGCTGTCCTACCACTTTTCAGCCCATGACACCAACCAGTTTGGTCTTTGGCAGGGAGTTGTGTCTGCCAGTGATCTGGATGTTTGGAAGTTTTCCTGGGGCAGAACAGCCAGCAGTCGACTACATGATGAATGACAACATGCATGAGGTGGCACATCAATACATTTAGATAGCATGCGACCAGATGAAGATCCATTACAACTGGTGGTAACCAACAGCATAGGCTTCCAGCAGAGTGATCTGTGCAAGTGGACATGTCAGTATCAGCAATTTCTTTGATGTCAAAGCTGCCTATTGTTTCCCCTGGGTGAATTTGTGATACCTACAGTGGTTTTGCATGTGTGACAGTTTCTGGAACATGTTCCAAGGTATAAAATTGGAAACAAAGTCCTGCCCAGAGTTCAGTTTCAACTGGGAGTGCTTAGCAAGCAGTTGAATGAGTTTCAATAGGAAACTTGTAACAAGCAGTAATAGTCATCACCGCCTTGAACGTTGAAAGGAAACCATACAGCAGAATAGTTGTAGGATCAAAAAATATATTTGTGAGCAGATTCTGATGTAATCAGTTTGTGGAAGAAATAAAGAGTTATTTGTTGGAACAAAACAAGAGTTTTTGTTACATTATTATTCTTATCATCATCATTGGCATAGACACTGAACACTAGAGCTCCTAGCAGAGTGGGCTGGATGTATTGTAGCAGCTATATAAGGGAATTACACGTTACGTTTTATCAAATTGACAACCTTCAAAGACGGGAAAATATGTGCAATATTTTATTTCCAAAACTGTAATTGGCAAAGAAATGCTGTTTCTTTCTTTCTTTTGGTTTCCTGAAGACAAACATTTTTAAGCGCTGCTTTAAAGCATTAAACCAGTGCCTCTCCACAGGTTATGTTTTGTTTAAGTTACCCTGTTGATAAAACTACAATGGCCTGAGCGCGATGTTCTGCTGCAGTTACTGGGGGCACATTTGCAATAATCCTAATCCACTTATGTCATGATAATGTGACACATATTAGCAGAAATAGTTTGATTAGATATTTCTTTGCAGGTACAAGAGGAAAAATCTGATGTGTTCACTTCACATGACTTTCTCTACATCGCTGTAACAAATTATTGTTAAAAAGCATATTTTTCTGTCTGCTTTATGATAATCAAGAAAAACATAAGCAGAAATTGTCTTAATTACTTGCTTTCTTGTAACTGGAGGAAAAATAGGGGAGTAAACTACCCTAAAACGAGTCTAATCCTTTAAAAGCTGGTTGCCATGTGGTTAAAATCTGTTTCTATGCAGGGCCAGGAGTTTACAGCTTTCCGTGTGAGAAAAGTTTAAGTATTTTGAATCTGAAACAACTAACAAGGAATATCTCAGAAATGGTCAATTCCATGAACAAAATGTATATGACATAAATTGTGTGTTTTAATGTGATCCACATTTTTTGTGAGGTAAGTTTTTCCCTATCTCTTAGGTTTACCAGTTGTGCGAAATTCAGGAAAATTCATTCAGAATAAAGAGGTCTTCATAGACTATTCCCAGAAAATTCAAGTTATACATTTTATTTGCCATAGAGATATCTTTAAAATACGGTATTTTAATCAAAATCGTTAGTCATTTTTGAGAAAATCAACATTTTTTAAATTTTTTTGACGTAAAGGGTAGTTTGGGTTGAGGGGATTTTTCTCAAAATCTTTGTGTTGCATTTCTGGAAGATACTAAACTTAATATTTTACCAATTTTTTGGGTTATTGTTCGCACGCACGCATGCACGTACACACTGACCTTTTTCTACAAATGCTTTTTTTGGATACAGGACCCTAAAACATATATTTCCAGTGAAATCTTGGTATCAAATTTGTGGGTGGAGTGCAATACCTTCTCTATACACTATATGTAGAGATAGTAAAAATAAAAACTCACTAGGTTAATGATAATAAAATCCTTTAAGAGTGGGTTGCTACGTGTTGCTTAAAAATTCTTCTCTGTTTTCTTGACCAGGAGAAAAAAACAAATGAAAAATGATTCCTATTTAAGAGAAATATAAGAATTCAGAATTTCAACAAATAACAATGGTTACCAAAAAATGCATCAGACCAAATTGTGTACTTTGATGAGATCTATACAATTTATCTGTAATAAAAAAATCATTCAGAACGAAGAGGACTTCAGAGGCTATTCCTACAAAATTGAAGATATACATTTCATTTGTCTTGAAAATATTTTATAGGTACATATCGTATTTTAATCAAAATCATTAACAGACATTTTTGAAAAAACAAAACAAAACAAATTTTTCAAAAATGTTCAATTTAAAGGGCAGTGTGGGGTGCAGCAATTTTGTTTGAATATCTTTGTATTTCTTCCTTGGAAGATACTGAACTTAAATATTCAGTCGGTATTTAACTGACCATTTAAGGCAATTGAGCATATGCAGAATATTAACATCACTGTGACTCAGTACAAATATTAGTAGATTAAGAATTCTAGAATTTATACATAGTGTAAACAAATACAGAATCAAGAACATAGTTGAATTAGCAAACTGCACTTATTACTCTAGTTTATTATTATTATTGTTGTCATTACAAATTTGCATGCAAACAAGATGTTAACAGCAGGAAATTTACATAATGCAAATAATATTACTCTGTAATGGTGTATTGTACTGATGTTCAATAAATAATAAATAGGTATTTATATATAAAATAAAACTACGTGAATGCACATGCATACAAGCAGAGCACTTCAAAGGATCTCAAAATATACATTTCAAGTGAAATCTACAAATTGAATCTTTGAAATACATTACTTCTACTTTATATAAGAATAGAGTAAATAATACTCAAATTGAATTGTTTCAGAAATTTTGTAATTGAGAATTCAGTTTTTGTGGAATTAGTATGTCAGATTCTAAATGCAAGAAGAAAGCAAATAAAGGCCAGGTTGATTGATGCTTATTTAAATATGACTATCTTACTGAATTTTTTTCTGACAAAACTTTCATTTGTTTATCAGGTAAAATGTTTTCCTTTGTTTTCTCAAAGGGTGAATATGTGCACTAAGCAGAGGTTTCTGAAATAAACTATTCAATTATAGAAAAATTATTTTGGTGGGGACACAAGAACATGGGGCATTGTTCTTCTTAGATTGGGTTAATTAGAATTTATTATCAAGATATTTATTCAAATTCTACTACTTAAACATCTAAGCTGAAGGTATAGGAAACAGAAGAAGGATCAGAATAAGGTTAGGAAAAGGTGGAGGAGGGAGAAAAGAAGAAAAAGGAGAATAAAAATGAGAAAGAGGAGCATAAGAAGGAAGATGATGACAGTAATAATGAAGAAGAAATAATAATATTGGTGATGGTAATAATAACAATAATAGGAATGAAAGTAATAATGAAATTATTATTATTATAATAATTTTAATAATAATAATAATAATGATGATAATAATAATAGTAATAATAATAATAATAATAATAATAATAATAATAATAATAGGAAGAAGAGGAGGAGGTAATATGTTGCATTTTCTTAGAACTTCCTTTATTTCTTATTTAGTGCATTAGGTTCAGTAACCCATTTTCCATTTAAGCCTGGGACATTTAGGACATTTTTACATGCAGTGAAAAGAAATATGACAGTTGTAAAGATTCTGACACAGTATGTGGGCCTTAGGAAAGTGATATAAATAGAATATGTCCTCAGCATGGTGGGTTGGCTCTGGTCCAGAATCAGCCAGCCAGTGCATTAATACGACAGAGGTAAGGACACACATTACACTGTTTGTCAGCCTACCACAAAAGCATGCACAATAATAAGCCTTTAAAACACTAACTTCCTGCAAGACACATTTCTAAGGTTACCTTAGCATCTTTGCTTTTTTTTATCATAAGGTGGTTCTCAAGGCAAAACTAATAATAATTTAAGATTCAGCTAAAGAAGGAAAATAACTCATGTCAACAAATAACATTAAAATATTGCAGAATGGTACACACATGCTTAAAATGCAGTTGTCACTGGCTTTTTCTTGTAATGACAGAGATTAATACCTTTTCTCTTATAATTTTAACGTAGTATATTTTAAATTTTCTCCAGTATAACTGAAAATAAAGTACCAAATTTCATATAAACAAATGAAATCATACTAGATTTTACATTCTTTACTTCTTACCTCTAGTAAATATAAACAATAATAATATATTAATTGACCATTACATAATTACAATTGGCTTTGTCAAAACTAATTTATTACAATAAATACTTTAAAAAATTGATTACATTTCTATATAGGTATATTATAATCAAAATACTAAATACAATTGACAATAAATTCAGTCTGACTCTACCTAGCCAACTCCTGTCCTACACACGGCTTGTGTGAACAAACAATAAATACAATTTTGGTCTTGAAGGCAGTCCTCAAGCTTCCTCTTGAGCTGAAGTGCATCTCTCAGATAAACAGGACCCATAATTCAAACAAATTCACAAGGGCAATATCTTCAAAAAGTAACTATGGTTAATGCTATAAAATCAAATGAAAGTGATTTTTCATGCATTAATTTACAAATAAGCAGATGGATGAGTTATTCAAATCCAAACTAAACAAGTGGTATTATTAGTAATTACTAGGGTTGGCTGATAAATCCTGGGCCTCTCAATGAAAACAGCATTTAAAAAAACATTTTTTTTGCTTTATTTCTCAACATAATCTCCAAAAAGGATAATAAATTTGTCATATTGGTGTTCTAATTTAATTAAACCATCTCTGTAGTGCGATTTATCAAGGTCCTCAAAATTGCTGTTTGCCGCATCAATAGTCGTCCTCCGTGGTGTAATGGTTACCATACTGACTTCATATACCCAAGGTCGCGGGTTCAAACCCGGCAGAGGACGATGGATTTTTTCGGGCGTAAAAATCCTTAGCATGGCTTCCTTTGGAAGGGAAGTAAAGCCGTTGGTCCTGTGTCGTAGATTTACGGCACGTAAAAGAACCTCAAGCCTGAAAGAGAGGCCTCTGAGCAAAATTAAGCGGTCTTTCATGCCCAATTTAGAATGGGACGCTGAGAACCACAGCAGTTAAAGAGCGTCCATAAATAACAGGCCATTTTTTTTTTCCGCATCAATGAGCTCCTCATTGCTGTGAAATCTTCATCCTCCAAGAAATGTTTTGAGATTTGGGAACAGGTGGTAGTTACTGTGTACTAGATCTGTTGAATAGGGTGGATGTTTAAGGAATTCAAACTTTAATCACACATTTTTTGCATTGATGATGGGCCGGAGTTTGTCGTGATGAAACAAGATTTTTTTTTGGTTTGTTTTTTCACACAAACTGACAGAAGTTGGGATAGGTAGAGTCACACTGAAAAATGCAACTCCATAGCCGGGATTTGAACCACGGATCTCCAGATTTCTAGCCGGTTGCTCTGCCACTGATCTATCATGGCAACATACAGGGCATAGCATTGAATTTCTCAACTGACTCGCATGTTTCCCAGTAAACCGCAAGGTGTTCTCAAATTATTTTGAGATGACAATCCCTATGGCGATTTACAATGTTGTAAGTACTTAAGTCCCAAGATTCATAGTAAAGCCAACTATTATGGTCAATAGGTATTGGTTTGTTTTTTCACACAAGCCATGTGTAGGGCAGGAGCTGGACAGGTAAGAGTCTGACTGAAAAATGCAATGTTATAGCCTGGATTTGAGCCACCGATCTTCTGATCTCTAGCCAGTTGCTCTGCCACTGAGCTACCATGGCAACATAGCATTGAAGTTCTCAACTGACTCACATGTTTCCCGGTAAATCAGTCAGTCTGACTCCACCTATCCAAGATTTTTTGTTGTCAAATTGAGATCTTTTTCTTTTCACCTCATCACTCAAACATTGCAGTAAGCTTGCATAGTAGTCACCAGTGATACTTTTACCCTTTTCCAAGTAATCAATAAAAGTAATTCACTGTGCATCCCAGAAAACACTCGCCATAACCTTGTTAATTCACAAAATTGACTGACTTCTTTGGAGTTGGTTCACCTGGCACAATCCACTGTTTTGACTGTTCTTTTACATGCCATAAATCTACGACACTTGACAAATGGCTTTACTTCCCTTCTGAAGGAAGCCATGCTAAGGATTTTTACACCTGAAAAAAATCCACCGCCCTCCGCTGGGTTTGAACCCATGACCTTTTCATTTCATAAGGGCATTGTCCCAGGGTTTATGGTTAACTATTAGATCATTTAATATTCTTTTATCTTGGTTTTTTGTGTAAACAATTAATTACTACTAATTGGCATAATGGTTAAGTATAAAGCCCAGGACAAAGTGCTTACAAATTGTAAATCGCCATTGAGGTGATATCTTCTCAATATAATGTGAGATCTCCTTGTACCAGGAACGATACGAGTCAGTTGGGGAATTCAATGTCAGGTCAGCATGTTGCCATGGTAGCTCAGTGGTTAGAGCAGCTGGATGGAGATCTGTGGTTCAAATCCAGCTGTGGCATTGAATTTTTCAGTCTGACTCTACCTATTCAAAAACAATAAAGTAAATTATCAAGTGATACTGGCATTTGGGAGGTTCACAATCTAAATCCTACCAGGACCATCCTCCCTGACTAGGGTTTCTTTCAGGTTTTCCTCAGGCATAAATTACAAATGCCAGTGAGGTCCCTACCCTACTCTTAAGCGAGAAGTTTCCCTTTTCAAATATTTCATTGCATGTATCATCAGAGTTTATCACCTGGTGCCATACATAGCATGGAGATCCTGCCGGCTGACTATTATCTGTCCATCCATATTTAACTGGCAATGTAAACAAATCAGAATATATTCTTCTGCAAACACATGTGCCCACACCCTGTGGTATTAGGTTGGTTTGTCTGCCGTAAAATTATAAAATCGCATACCTATGTTTGGCAGGAAAATAAATAGCTACCTACTGTCACTGTTCACAGACAATAACTCCATTAAATTCATAATAAAGCACAGTAAAACACATAGGTGATTCATTATATATTCAGTACAAAATGTAAAACTCTCCTGTAAAATTATAAAATGCAGACATGTTGTTTTGAAAGTTTGCTGAAGTATTTCATGCGTACATCACTCCAACAGTTTTTTTTTTTTTTTTTAAATTTAGCATTCACATATGCACAATCACACATTGCATATTTCTTTAATATAATGCCATAATGACTTACCTGAAGAGCTAATTTGAAGATGAAACTTCAAGATGAGAGTCATTTGCTGCAGTTGCAATTGAACTGTCTAGTTCATCACACAGATTGATAACTAGTGGGCCAATAACAATGTCCACCATTCCCTCCAAATTTAACTGTTTGCTCTTCCTGAACAATGTGTGACATACATTCCCATAACTGACATGAGGCTGTCACTTTTAAGCACACTTAAAAACCATTAGTCTGGGCAAGGTTTGAACACATGACCTTGGGATCAGTAACCCAGCGCACAATGAACTGAAGCCTCTAGAAATCAGGATGTCTTAGCTCTGCCCTGCTTCCGGAATTCTGAGAAACCTAAAATGACAGCTAGGGAGCTGAACGCCCAAGAAAAAGTGTGCACACATAGTATGAGGGTCAGTCGATTACTAATGCATCCTATTTTTTTTCTCTTTTAATTTGTAAGAAAATCAAACTTTGATTACACAGCATAAAACCATAACATTGAGGATTAAATTGTCACTTTTCTGCAGTTTTGATCCGCCTTTAAACAAGGGCATGTATTCCAGTGTGGTAAAATGTATCGTCTTGCTTCCGAAGCCATTGACGCACAGTGTTTTCACAGCCTCTGAATCTTCAAAGTGAATCCCACGATGAGCTTCCTTTAGCAGCCCAAACAAATGGTAGTCTGATGGTGCTAGGTCAGGGCTTCAATTTTCACAATCGCTTCATAGGTGTGATGAATTTGTGTGGTTTTGCATTGTCATGCAAAAGAACATCCGCCATGGTTTTTGTTGGAAGAACTCGCCAAAGACATGCTTCAAGTTTTTTTGAGGGTGCTGACGTATTGGATAGAATTTACTGTGCATCCCTGCTCCAAAAATTCAACCAGAATCACAACCTGTGCATTCCAGAACACTGTCGCCATCACTTTCCCTGCTGATGGCACAGTTTTGAATTTTTTATTCTTCGGTGAGGTTGTGCGATGCAATTCCATTGACTGTCTTTTTGATTCAGGTTCAAAAAAATGAACCCAAGTTTCATCTTCAGCCACAATGCTTTCCAGAAACTCCTCTCCCTCCAAATTGAAGCGCTGCAGGAATTTGGCAGCTATTGTTTTTGTCTCCTTATTCTTGTCGGTTAACATTCTTGATACCCACCGTGAACAAACTTTTGAGTACCCCAGTTGTTGAATAATAATCATCATCACGCTGCCTTTACTGAGGGACATAATGCAACACAATTCATCCGTTGCTACCCTGTGGTCAGTACGAATGATCTCATCCACTTGCTCAATGTTGCATGGAGTCATTGCAGTCACCGGTCTACTGCTCCGATTTTCAACAGACAACGGTGTTTGCCCTTCTGCTTCATTACAGCAACAGACCCATTTTCTAACAGTGCTGACATTCATTGTTGCATCACTATACACATTTTTCATCCTTTTATAAATGCTTATGGGCATTTCACCTTCCGCATGCAAGAATTCAATTATAGAACAGTCTAATATGCACATCAATGTCAGCCATTTTGCAAAAGGCAGCAGTGTTGCCACTTTTGACTTAGGAAGTGAAATGAAATTGCATTTTGTTTATGGACGCTCTTTAACTGCTGCAGTTCTCAGCGTCCCATTCTATACTGGTCGTGAAAGACTGCTTAATTTTGCTCAGAGGCCTCTCTATCAGGCTTGAGGTTCTTTAAATCTAGACATGGGACCAATGGCTTTACTTCCCTTCTGAAGGAAGCCATGCTAAGAATTTTTACGCCCGAAAAAATCCATCGTCCTCTACCGGGTTTGAACTCGTGACCTTGGGTATATGAAGTTAGCATGGTAACCACGGAGGGCAATGACTTAGGAAGTTGCTAATGAAGTGGATTAGAAAAGAAGGTTTGAGGAATTGCCCCAAATTCAAATGGTTCACATTGCTAACTTAGTTAAGGAGAAAAAAAAAATAGGAGGCAGTAGTTATTGACTGACCCTTGTTCTTATTACTACATTCATATGTATTGTAACATTCGTAAAAATAGAGATGGGAAAGGATGATACAAAAGAAAACAATCTTAGATTTTCTCTCAATATAATTTGACCATGTACTTCATTTACAACATTACATGTTTGAATTTAAATTCCAAAGAAGTTCAAGAATTATATTAATATCAGTTATGAGAGCATTTATATACAAATTATTATGACAGGACATTTCTGATTAAATCATGCTTTATGGAATCTGATCTATACAGAGAATTATGGCAATAAGTAAGTTACAACTTTGGTAGATAAATATAACTTAATGAGTGGGAGTTTGTACAGCTAAAGGGGTAACTATTATATGCAGCTCTCTTCCTTTTCAGTACTACTTAACTTTTAGTTAAGAGAAACTAATATTATAAATATTAAATACCAAATATACAATATAAAACTATCTACATTTCTTATTATAGAACAGTATAAAAATAATTAAAAGTGGCAGTTCAAACGTTGACCATATTTATGCAAGCACTACAATCATAAATATCTCTGTATTAAAAGCTTTTAGTTTAATATCATGTTTATTACCAATACTTCTTAAGAACAAATTAAGAATTTGGTGACCATTTCTTACAGACACAGTTTACTGCTGCTCAGTCTCTATTACTCTATTTATAGACAAGAATGTCTCTTGTTTATAACATGTCAATCATTTATTGCTTAACTTTTTGGTTCATTAACTATCTTTATTTGTTTTGGAGTGAAAATATCTGCAGAGGACTTAAATATTCTGAAAATTCTTAAGTGGATCGTACCTTAAAACTAACAGAACAAAGGTCTACATTACTTTCCTTCCGGAGTGAAAACAGCAATAATGTTACAAATCGGATACAGAACGTGTCTCTAAATGTGAGGTTGTTCTGAAGCCTTAAGGGGAATCAAAATGGATTTTCATAATTTTTTTCCATTTTGACGTTTTAATTGTATATGAATATTTTGAATCCCTTGCTCATTTTGATATAGCTTTCATAGAGGTATAGCTTTCATAGAGGTGCACTAATTGAAAATAATTGTTGGAAAGTTAGATTATATTTTTTAATATGTATGAAAGCAATTTTTGAAGTAAACTTTTCTACATAAATGCCCCATTATCTCAGAAAATAATTGGCACTGAGGGCTGAAATTTGTACCACACATTTGCACCTAAATAGGGTTTATTTTAACAATTTTTTTTTTTTATGTATGTTGATTATTTATTATTTTAAAATTTAAAAATCATCATTTTTCAATAAAATTTTCAGCTTAATTTAAAATATCATACCCTTCCTTCTAATGAACAGAAGTATTCCATTTTTCATCAATCAACTGTAAAGGTATTATTGAATATACCTTGAAAAGTTTAGCTATTATCTTATTGCTGAGATAATGGGTTAAACTTTAACATTGGCAAGATAGGAGCATTTTGACTCCCTTAAGCAGTGTACTATTAAGTTTTACAAAGAGGACATGCAATCAACAATAATAGTGATCATTAGACAGCAGTTTTTAGGCAAATGTCTATTTTTTTCCTTAATATAAGACTTGCTTCACTTTTTGTATTTACATGTTTCTTGAATATTTAGGCTAACAGTTTGACCACGGCTAAATTGCCTATTTTTCAGTTTAACACATTTTTTCTGGTTACATTCATACTGTTTTATTTGTATTATTTTACAATTCACAGAATTATAACTAAATCATAAAGGCATATTAAGAATCTTTGAAGTCTGTACCGTTCGAACAGGAAGCTCCAAAGAATCCAAAATGATAGTCATTTTAGCAACAGATTTCAGTGTACAAATTAATACTTTGTGACAAAATCTATAACTTTTCCAAGGATAATTTAGAGAAAATGCCTACTATTTTCTGAAACCCCTATGACAGTATTGTTTAATTTTGTTCTGCAATTGTGGATACCTATGTTAATTATGAAATGTGTTTGATGTGTTTTAAAGTAATCATTGCAAATTAAATGATACTACGATAATTAAATAACTTAAATCACAGTTTTAGTTTTTACAAAAATATCTGCCTATTTTTATTTTCTCTACTTAGAGATACCTATTGCATTTCACCCAAAATAATTTCAATTGAAATACACATTTAGCGTCATCTGTATTATTAATAATAAATACTTTTTGGAAAAAGGTGTATGTGTGTGTGTGTGAATACAATAATACAAAAAGTTTGTTATTTGATATTTAAGTTGATGTTTCAGTTCAGCATCTTCTAAGAATACAACACAAAACATTTTGTGAAAATCTCCCCACCCCAAACTACCGTTTATATAGACTATTTTTTGAGATTTATGATTTTCACAAAATACTTCTAATGATCATTTTTGAATAGGAAGATATACTGAAAAGATTAACTATTATAGTTTAGAAGTGGCTGCAAACATACCATTTCATTAAATTAGGTTAATTTCCTCAGAACCAATTACAATCAGCTGATGATGAGGAAGTGATTCCTTGAAACTAGTTCTGAGGTAATTAACCTATATAATCTGTATATTTGCAACTGCTTCAATACTATAATACCTCAAATGATTTTGATTAAAATACTGTAGATTAAAGATAGCAGATAAAATGTATATCCTGAATTTTTTGGTTATGGCCTCTGATGTCTTCTTCATTCTGAATTATTTTTGTATTACTAGTAAACCAAAAAGATAGACAAAAACTTGCTTTAAGAGAAAAAAAAAAATTGATCTCATTGAAACACACAACTTATGTTGTACACACTTTTTGTGAAGTTAACCATTTCAGAGATATTCCTTCTTATTGGTTTCAAGTTTTAAATGCTTTAACTTATCACATATAGGAACTCCTCACCAATTTCATAGTTTTATAGACTAAATCTAAACAGTGAGGAGTCTAATTTAAGCACCTATAACATTACTTTTTAATGCCTAAAGTTCTACTGTCTGGTGATCACAATGCACTGTTGTTGCTTAGCAATATACCAACAAAGTTGGCAAAAAAAAAATAAATGTAAACAACACACCTATTACCTCTTATTGAGCTCTGCCCTGCAGAACTCAATCATTTTTACTGCAATTTTCCTACACATATAAGAAATGTAACATAGGACCTCTGTTTTATGAGATTTTTGTGCAATTGTTTAGTAAACCTACTGTATATATTAGAAATATAGATTATCCATTCATTTTCAGTTTACAGACAACTACACCCTCTAAATGGCTAATTGGGTTTTTACCATATATAACCTTGGATATTAGTCTGGATTTTTAACCAGTTAATGATACTGATAAGATAAAAGTTTAGAATATTGCACAATAATATTGCAAAAGAAACAATTCTAGATACAATCACATGTTCATTTTATTCATTTCATGCTGAGTAGCAAGTTTATTTATATAATGTTTCCAAACTTGCATATATTAGCACTCTATTAAAATGTTATCCAGTACCCTGATCATTGCTTAAATTATTTCCCTCAACAATAGTAGATATTTCTTCTTTACTTAATTTGGCTGATGAATTTTAATGTTTGATTTTTATTCTATCACCCTCATTAAGAACTTTATTTCATAAATAGCCCCCATTATTAGTAGAAGAATGGAAGCTGGAGTAGATCACCCTGCTACTGTACAGAATAAATTATGCAACTTAACTTGAAATTCGCTCTCTCTTACTTCTTTATATTCCTTTTTCACTTTCTCTACTTCGTACATAGCACACAGGTACAGAAGGTATTGCATTGCAACCAAAAATTTGATAGAGATTTCCTGGAAATACACGTTTTAGGGTCCCCTGAATCCAAAAAATACATTTTTAGAGAAGGTCCAAGTATCTGTGAACAGTGTAACTCAAAATGAAGTTGGCTACATATAAAACTTGACAATTAAGTTCAGCATCTTTCAAGGATGCAACAAGAAGATTATCAACAAAATTCCCCCACACCAAACTACCCTTTACATGGAATACTTTTCGAAAATACAAATTTTCTAAAAATTGATTTGATTAAAATAATGCACATTAAAGATATTTACATAACAAATAACATTTGTATCTCAAGACCTCTTTATTCTGAATTACATTTGTATAACTGGTAAACTGTAACAGATAACCAAAAGCTTAATACACAAAAAACATAGATCTCATTAAAACATAATTTATGTCATTCTTTTTTTTTGTGGATTTAATTTCCGAGATATTTTTTCTTATCAGTTTCAATTTTAAAATATAACTTTTTTACTATGGGAGTTTGTGATTCTGTTTTATGCTTTACTTTTGGTCATTCAAAAAGAATGGAGTTAAATAAAAAAGCAACCAGCTAAAAGATCTAACTGTTTTATCTTAGTGTGTTCCCTTATTTCCCTTCTACAAGGAGCTAAGTGGTAGGACCATTTCTACTGATTTTTATTTTGATTAGCATGAAGTAGATAGAATAGGTTTTTGTAGATTTGTTAGTCATTTGAATGGAATGCATCAGATTTTTTTCCTAGTACTATGTACTGAAGTTGTGTGTATTGGGACTAATAAATATATGCAAGCAACCTCAAAAGGGAATATTTAAGGAAGATAAGATCTCTAGCAGATTTTATGTTATACTATGGTATAAGCAATAACAAATTATGTAACTAATGAACATATATGAGAAATAAACACCTCTCTATCGGCTAAATCTAAGTATGTGACTTGCTAACGACTGTAGAATAGTACTTGCCAAGCATGCTTTTACTTTCACGGTACTTTACTGTTCTCTGTGCATTCCGTTTCAAACAGAATATGTAAATAAACAGCATTAGGCAACCTGGCTGCAAATACAATGGACCGGTATGACGTATGAAATTTTGATGTTTCCACAGGGTAAGAAGAATGACGATTTCGTCTAATCTAATGATCCTCCTATTGTTCCTAAAAGCATTTGTCATTCAAATGAAGACTTACAGAAAAGAACTGATCAGAAGGAAATCACCAAAGATATAAAGTACATAAGGAAATCATTAAGAATATAAAGTTCAGAAAATGGAAATATTACAAGAGTGGCTTTTGAATGGAATCAACAAAGGCTGGGCAGACATAAAGGAAAGCCCTGAAAAATTGAATTGAGTTTTATTTATGGACATTAACTGCTGCAGTTCCCAGCATCCCATCCTATTTTGGGCATGAAAGAGTTTAATTTTGCTCACAAGGCCCTTTATCAGGCTTGAAGTTCTTTTTACGTGCCATAAATATATGACACGAAACCAATAGCTTTACTTCCCTACCGAAGGAAGCCATTCTAAGGATTTTTACGCCTGAAAAAACCCACCAGCCTCTGCCGGGTTTGAACCCGCAACCTTGGGAACCAGCAGCTAGCATATTATCCCTAAAACAAGGAAGACCCAGGATGACATGGTGCAATACAATCATAACATTTAACTTTTTAATTGAATTAAAATTTTCAATATTAAAAGTACTCCAGCCAGAGTGAGAAATCAATCTGCTAACCCTAGAAGCCATTCACAACAAAATTAAGTATTAACATATAGCAACTATTATATCCATAACATCTGATGTAACACCTAACAACTTAAATATTGCAGAATGCTGCAAAATCATAAAACAAACCAATGAATTTAAATAAAAGATTAATACTGGATACCAGCACATTGCGGAATACAGGGTAATGAAACAGTTGACTTTCTAGCCAAGAAAGGTAGTAAAATTACATCAATTTCATCTGATCCAATAAGTTATCACTCTATTAAAAGAATCATTATATCAACATATAATAACAAAATTAAAGAAGATAATGCATTACAAATAAAAGGAAAACCATGGGAAGATTTATGTAATAACACAACCAGAATCACAACACTACCAAGAAAATCCTTTGTAGCAACTTTTAGACTCCTATTCAGGATCTCCTCCGTGTCCTTTTTGTACACTTAAAAAAGATATGGATGGAAACCATCTACTGTGCTGCCCAATCTTGAATCAACATGATAATATGACATCAAAATACTGGAATGCAAGAGAGAGAGAATGGCTTCACTGCCAACTGCTCAACATTAGATGCCAACCAACTATATTGCAAAACTAAACATTAATATAACATGTTGACATTTACAATGACAAATGCAAACAAAAACAACAAATGATAGCAAGAGAAATAGCTGAGCCATTATGGCAATATACAAAGTGGTCAACAAGAGGCTATGTATATATAGTATTAAAATTAACAACTGCCGAATTAAAGGATATTACATTACATTCAGAAAAAAGCAGCAACTACATTACACCTTTTATAGATTTCCAGTTATTCCTGGCCCATGATCTAACACAGAAGGTCTGTTAGCAATTCAGCACATTACAACTGAAAATCTGATATGAGCTGATAAATGTGATGAAAATTGCTCTCTGATTGGCTAGTTTTTTTATGTTTGACATAGAATTAATTTGAAAGCTTGAACCTTGCAAGCTTCTAAATCTATGTTAAACTCAATGTTTATGTAATTCACTGGGAATGGTTCCTCTGAGACACATATCATCCAAGTTTTAAGCAGTGCTTAATCGATTAATCAAACTGATTAAAATTGCGGTCTTGTGAAGGAAATATAACTGGTCTGTGTAGTACAAAATCTATGTGTTGCATTATTATTTTCCATTTGGTTTAATAGCTTGGCTGGTACACGTGTGGCAGGTATTTAAGTAAGCAGATGTTCTGTCTCTCTTTCAGAAAGTCACGTATTACAAACTAGAGAGAAAATACTGAACTGTCTATTGTTTTGAACCTTTACAAAACATAGTAAGCCAGTATAATGGCTAGAGGGAACTGATATTGTTTTATTTACGCACTCTTTAACTGCTGTGGATCTCAGCATCCCATTCTATATTGGGCATGAAAGACAGCTTAATTTTGTTCAGAGGCCTTTTTATCAGGGAGATTCTTTAATACATTGAAGCCCAAGCCCGAGTATAGCTCGGGCCTTGCGAAATGTTCATGAGACCCATGCCCAAGTATAGCTCGGGTAGGTAATTCTAACACTTTTAATGCAATTGGGCTAAGCGGCAAAGAACATGCATAAGTTATCGTTTAGTTGTCTGATTTGTATACCATCTGTCCTTGCTTTAGTCAACTATAAGGAAACTTAGGAGAGTTAGTAATATTGGTTGCTTGCAGGAGTCCGCCATTTTTCTAGAAGGTGGTGATTTATTTGTTATGTTTTGTGTTCTTAAATGTTTGCATTTTCCTGGCTTCTGTGAACTGAAGCTGAAATTCAGTATACAACTGAAGCTCTGGAAAATTCTGATTCCGAGGTAGAGTTTTTCAAACTTTCAATAAATGGAGTGTAAGCTGCTTTACGCAGATTTTTTCAAACTCATATTTGATACTTGTTGCAAATTTAAAATGAAATATTAATACACAAGTTATGACTATTTTCTTACTTGTTGAGAAATCCTTGAATACCATACTTTTGGAATGTCCCAATACTTTTTGTCAGATTTGATTGATGTACTGTAAATAATAACTCAAAGTAGACGTAAAAACTCTGGGTTTCTTGGTCCTTCAACTAAAGAAACGCCTGGGCTTCAATGTGTTAAGAGGCCATAAATCTATGACATGGGACCACCAGCTTTACTTCCCTTACAAAGGAAGCCATATTAAGGAATTTTACGTACGAAAAAACCCATCGCTCTCTGCCAGGTTTAAACCCCGACCTTGGGAACCAGAGGCTAGCAAGCAGAGGATGACTAAGGGTGGGGAACGTTCTTGAAGGGGGTGTCATTAAGAAATTTCTAAGGTAATGTATGAAGACAAATACCAAATGCTAGCAATACAGTAGAACAAGTGACAACTTTAACCTCAGTTAATGTGTGATTGTTATTTTTTTACTTTCTCTACATGTGCTATGTAAATAGTGTATAGAGAAGGTATTGTATTGTACCCAAAAAATGTCTGTCAGTGGGCAGCATAGCTCAAAAACAAAAAGCCTGTTAAATACCAAACTTGGTATTTAAGTTAGGATGCAACACAAAGATTTTCAAGAAAATCCCCTCAACGCAACTACCCTTTACATGGAAAATTTTTCGAAAATTTAGATTAAAATCTCACATTAAAAGATATTTGCATGACAAATAAAATGTATATCTTTCATTTTCTGGGAATAGCCTCTGAAGACATCTTTATTCTGGGTGATTTTGAATAACTGGTTAACCATAAGAGATTGACTAAAACTTACTTCACAAAAATGTAGAGCTTGCTAAAACACACAATTTATGTTATACAGCTTTTTCTCGTGCAGTTGAACATTTTTGAGATATTCCTTGTTATTGGTTTCAGTTTTAAAATACTTAAACTTTTGTGTCATTAATTTGTTAACATTGAAGACTTTTAAAAAAAATGGACTTAACTGCTTTTTATTTGTTATTACTTGAAATTCACCAAACAAATCATAAAAACAATTTATATTAAAAACATTTGTTCATAGCTCTTGGAATTATAAACTTTTAATATATAATCCCAGGTGTTTTTCTTGCAACTTAAAGTGTGAACATGATTAAATTATTTTTAAAGTACAATAATTAACCAGTTGATTAATTGATTAAAGATCGATTGTTGATCAATATTTTTAAGCAATCGAACAACTCCATTTTTAAGTTTACGCTTAATCACTATGAATAAAGCCTTAATGTGTAAATTCTCCAAATGGCTCTGAAAATTCAAGTTATCTATAAAAATAACTATCTTTAGTGTCTTTGCTTTTCTATGCATTGTAGCATGTTTTAACATTGCAATGCAATTTTTATGTTCCCTAGCATATATTTAGAGCTGAGGAAGAAATGCATTTCACCAAGAAATTGCATATTGAGATTCACTAGAACACATATTTTGAGCTCTTTTGAATAAAACTTGCTAAGTTGCATAAATACCAAACTCTGTTAATTAGGTTCAGCACTTCCAATGTACAAAATTAAGATTTTCCAAGAAAATCCCCCACACAAAACTACCCTTTACATGGGAAATGTTTGTTATTTTCTCAAAAAGTTTAACAATTTTTATTAAAATAAGATATTTACATGATTAATAAAATATTTCTCTTAAATTTTTTGCCAACTGCATGTTTAAGTACACATCATTCTGAATGGTTTGTGTATAATTGTTTAAAAGCTATTTTTGTGGCTCAGCCACTTATCAATGTTTACTGTTATTGGCTTGTATTTTTAAAGTGCTGTTGCCATTCACTTATTTCTCACAGTATCACAGAAAAAGCACAGTAGGCAGATAGTGAGCCACTTTTTAAAAGATCAGACAATCACTTCAGCCTCCTGCACCTCCCTTCTACTTTATTCAAATGTTTATATTAATAGTTTATAAAGCTGAACAGTGATAATTATATGCATGCCTCTCATTTCATACAGTGCATTAAGATTACATTTGTCAGACGATTTAGCTCACGAAGAAACGGGCTTGTTTCCATCATAAACGCTCTCAGCAACTCAGTTTCTCGCTGTATTGCCCAGTCAATATGTACATGCAGTAGAAGCCTGGAATAGCACAGTCCGAAATACTGCAGATTCGGATTTAATGCAGAAGAAAGTGTGACCACCGAAAAAAATACTGTACTTTTTATTTATTTGATTACTTTTGAACATTGAGTTTAAAATCTTACATCGCGGCTCTGAAATATAATTTTTGCCTTCGGCACACCCCTGGTATTGCCATTTGCTAAAATCAAACAATATGTGAATTAGTTCTCCAACAAAACTTACTGATGTTTTTATGATAATGCAAAATTAGGTTAATGTAAAATGTTTAGTGTAATTCTACTATAAACTAAGATGAATTACAGACCTGGAATACACCCCCAGCATAAATGGTGAGTAATTTCATTTAAAAGTGCTGTACTTTATTGTACATCACATACTTAATAATGTACTATTTATTATTGCTTGACTGTTTCCCTCCACCTATGCGGGATAATTTTTGTCACTTCTAAGCTTACATTTCGATATACCGAAGAATTATTATAATGCAGGAGTAAAGTACGTCTCCCAGCAAGTGTTATTTTGTGCTTCTACTGTATTACTGCTAAGAGTGAAGTAACCAAAATATTATATGAGCTTGGAAAAGGTTTAATAGTTTCAGAGAATGTTAAGAGAAACCACTCATTTCTGCGCATACTAGTGAAAACCCCAGGTTTCTAGCAGTATAGTTCAATTTTGGTTACACTTAATATAGAAACTTTTTAAACTTACTGCAGAGCTTGACTTGGCTGTAACAAAGTATTTGTGGACATGACAATGTAAACATGCCAGCCCAAGTCATCTAATTTACCGAGAATTAGCTGAACATAGCACATGTGCATAGACTCTGGGATCTAAAGACAATTAAATGTTATCACTCAAGCCAAATGGCTTCTATTCGCCTCATATCATTTCTTTCCCTGAACAGAAGAACAATCTTATAAATTAATGACCCTGTAATTATGGAAGTTAAGACTTGTAACAAAGCCTAAATAATGATTTAAAGAATGAAAATGCTTACAGCAGTGTCTTTAAGACAGATATGAACACTTCCTAATGCCCACCCAACCTCCCTTTTTAAGATGCTTTCTTTATAATTTATATTCATTGCAATGTCAACAAAGTGCTCTATTTTGTTAATATTGCACATGTACAAAAGAATCTGCCAACTTATATTAGTAAACACTGCAAAAATAGTAATATTTTCACTTTCTTTTCCAAACACAAATTGCTAAAATACAACTGTATGCTTTATTGTTAAGCTTAAGATTTAGGTGAGAATCTGACCACCTTTACTGTGCAATTTCTGATATCAAACTAATTTTTTTAAATCAATTCATGATGCACACTAACCTGAATCTACCTTGGGTGAATCTTATAACCACATGACTGTCCTAGAAAAGGTCCTAGGAAAACTTGAGTAACCAATCTAAGAAATGGGAACATAGTAGAACACAATCTTGGGTAATTGTTTACTTTAACTATAGACAGATTTTTGCAATTTCACCTTATAACGTCCAATTTGCAATGGTTTTTCAATAATTTGAAATATTGTGTTTAAGTTCTGTGTATTGGTTTAGATGCACATACTCATGCACAAAGTGGCATGTCACCGGTATCTGAAATGGTCCCAGCTGAAACAGAGCTACCAACATATAATTACAAATGCCACTACCAAGTTCCCAGACTCTAAGGTGCAAGGCACAGCCATGGGATCTGCACTCAACATCCCAATGATCCATGGCACAGGCAAGAATAAGATTTTAACACTGTGAATCTATCGGCTTTCAAGACCTACTTTAATTTGGCAACAAATTCTGGATAAGTGTATAAGGGCAATATGGCACAATTTCTTGGTTTGTTGCTGTCAGCTTTCTTATAAAAGAAAATGTTCTACTTAGGGCAGGTGGATGTATTTAAGGCTTTGAATCTGTTAAGAAATGCTCCTGAATCATACATAAAAGGCAATACATCAGCAAGCTTTCTCACCTGGAGGTCCCAGGTTCAATTTTGGCTTAGGCAGGGAATTTTTCTTTAGACAGAATTATTCACTATCCTCCCCAGAAAGTCTGGCAGTATGTATGTGAGAGTTAATGTGTGCTTGAAGAAGAAGAAGAAGAAAAAATCCAGGTACACCTAGTCAACAAATTGTTAATAAAGCAAACTCCTGATATGACCTTAGATGTTAATGGGGGCTATATAAATGAAACAATAAAAAGCTAACATGTGCATTTTTATTGCTTCCTGGAAGTTTCTAGACTGTGATAAATATGAAAATTTTGATGAAAATATTTTTTTGGAAACTGCATTTTAAGTTGTTCTTCCACACGGAAGATCTTAGGGTTTAGCTTCCCAAACCCCTCAGCTATTTTTACAGCGTAAGTCCCTACTTCAGGGTGAGCCTGGGAGTAGTGTCACCAAATAACCTTAAATAATTGGGCAGATAGTCACACACCCTTATCAATCATATTTACACTTGAACATGCATCCTGCCAAGTAACCAAAAAATTCCACACAATGAAAAAAAACTTCTCTGACAGTGTCAATCAAGATACAGATCCCATTATGCCATACATCTGGTACATTTATCAATTAACAGTTGTTAAGCAACCCAAAATAACATGTGAGCACATCACATGATCAAATCCTTGAATATTATTGGTTATTACATAGTTTCATACCATTGGGCAGAACATTAACCAAGACCATAATATAATAGAACATCAAAAGCTATACATTTGCTCAGACAGGAAACTGTTCTAATTGATAAAAATTGTCAATATGAATGACTTATAAACCAATCACTTCCAGAACACAGTCTATTGAATAACATAGCCAAAATTAAACTGTAAGTATATCCAAACCTTAAAAAATCAATAAATCTGTTCTTAACTTTATGTAAACAATTACTCAATTTTATGTTTATATGTGAAGTAACCTTAAAGAACAAGCTTGGCTTTTATACCCAAATGTTACTTTTCTGTGAATGCTTATCATAAGTAAAAGTTATCGAAGCATTTCATAAATTCTATGAACATAAATATATAAATTAACAACCTGAATGAGTCCAGGAGATAAACTAATCACACTTTGTGCAGAACTTAAATATAAACGTTATGCAACTATCAGAATAATAAATTTAGAAGTGCATCTTATTAACTTTCAGCATCAGCAGTACGAACATATTTTTAAATATGGAGTACAGCAACATACTGTAGGTCACCCAATTCTTAAATTGTTAAGAAAGCATGAACTTTTTTGGTGTACAGTAGCGTTTAATGCTCACTGTTACGTTCATACATGTGCTCACATTTCTCAAGCAACCTGAGTACTGGATTAATATTGTATGGAAAAAGAGCTTTTGATACCAGCCTGTCTATAGCAAGACGTAATCTAATTAAGACAGTCATAGTATCATCTAGTTCACGGCCACAACAAGCCTTAAATTCCTCCCAGTTTCGGCGGACAAATTTTAAGAATCGTAACAGGTACAGAAGAAAGCATGTCTCATTGGATACTAACAAATCCAACAATACATCTGGGTCATGAGATACTGCTCGCAGAAACTGCACAAATGTTGTTGCGGGACTCAATGTATGCCTGAGATCAAGCTGGGCTGTATTTCGATAGAATAATCCTACAGCTACATCCAAACAGCAAACCATGCCTTCAATGAGAGCATCATCTTGATCTGCAAACAACTGGACTACCCACTGTGCTAATGGAGTTTCTGGATGGAAAGGCAGTAAAGTCTTAACACAGTTGTCAAGCTGCCTGAGCACCTCACGTATACTGCGTTCTATCATGGCCATATCTGCATCTACATCATCTGCCTCTGAACCAAGAGAACTATCACTTGAACTATCACACCGTGTTTCTTTCACTGTTACTGCCACACTTTTTAAAACTAATAAAGATATTTTCTGCAGAAGAGGACGATCTCCATCTCCAGCACCACCTCCAAACCTACCACTACCACCTCTGTATGGAAGTGTATCCAAAAGGTGCCAATCTTTTACACTGCGCACAACCAAATGAGCTAGAGCACAAGGTTCTTCTGCCAAAATATCTTGTAATGCTAATGTGCTACCATAGCAGAGAACCTCGTTAAACAATCCCAGCAAATGTTTCCAAATGCCTGGAGGAACAGAAGAATTTAATAGCACCACAAAATTATCAAGATGTGCATAAAACGGCTTTGTATCAACAACAGAGAGGTTTGCCTTTACTGAAATTATTGCTTCCCAGAGACCTAAAAATGTTACAATAGTTGATTCATGTTCGTTTGAGTATGCACCTATCATTCCATCGAATTTTTTCACAATAGCAGGCCATTTTGCCTCTAAAGCTTTGATACACTGACATTTAACCTGGCTAGTGTCCAATCCTTCAGGATCTTGCAAGCTGACCACCATACATGTATTTGGAGGCCTATCTTCTGTACTATCTTCTAATGGATGACTGTCTAGGTCTTTCCATTCCACAACATGTTTTATAACCTCTAATGAAAATGAAATTTTTTGTGGATGTGTTGTCACTAATGTATTCTCAGTTAAACTTTCCAACCAACTTGGATTCACATGAGACTTTGATACAATGAGAAATGCTGAAAGAGCTCTGCTTGCTGTAAAACATATAAAAGGATCTGTATGTGACGAAAATTCAATAAGTTGCTCAATAAGTCCATAATCATTACGGACAAGTGCATCACATGTTTCGCTTATTCTGGTGCACATGAGACCTTTTGCATTTTGCTTTACTGCAACTTCACACAATAACTGTAATGTACTGACAAACAACAGTATATGATCACGGCTCCATTCTGCAAGTGTTGGTACATGATAGTCTCCATGATTATCTGATACCAATCTAACTCCCTGGAATGGTTTTCTGAGACTACTTTCTGACACTGGACACAAGCACTGGTTTAACAAATGCTGCTGTATTGTCACCAACTCTTGGTCTATGCCGTCTGTATCACTATCATTACCGAGACCATTTTCATTAACTTTCAGCTTCTTCTTTACCGGCTCATCCATGATTGGCACCGGTGGTACAGATCTTTTAAGTACCATGAACACTACTTTTGTGATCAACAAAATTGGAAAACCATGTCATGTTATATTTCTTGAAGAATTAGGAACCAAAGTCTGCAACCCAAATTGGTGTTGCGCTTTGGCTATCATTTTACCCGTTAGCAATTGCTTCATATCCTTTCTCCATTGTAAACTGCCGAATCTGAAACCAATAACAAAAATTATAAACACTGTGATGAGATTAATTCATTGCACTCACTCACTTACTTCAGCTGATTAATAGAATACCGTATCTTGCTTTACCAACTCAGCACAAGGAGACATAATTACAGATTATTAAATTTATTTTACTTAATGACTTTAGCCTACTTTTTCATTCCATGAATGAAATTATCAAGGTGGGTAAGCTTCATTGTGCAGATTTGCAAATTTATTGTTTAGCTCAATGAGACTCATACTTTATAAACCTAAAATATGATAATTTTAATTATAAAATAAAAGAACAGGAAGAAACTTACAGATCACCCATTTTATACCCTAATTATAACGTATCTCATACACTTTCCCATACATTCACATAATACAACCATCTTGAACAATATGACGCTGTTATCAAACTAACATCAGTTCTGTTGGTTTTCATGATAAGCTATATAAATATATACAGAGTTTAGAACTTGAATTAAGGTACCGTTTGTTGGACAGGTATAATTAAGATTTACATAAGAGCAAGCCAGTAGCAAATACAAATTAATTTGTGTACGGGTTTTCTTAGCTTTGATTGGGGTAGTGTATTTGGCATCCGGGTTTAAAGTGGAGAATTCAGGGTTGCCAAATATATATATCTTCCTGTTCCACTTTACTGCGGAGATTTGACAATTGAAATTTTACATTAGGGAACGATTAAGTAAGTTTGAGTCTCAGTTGGGTATTAATTACCACAGATTTTATAAACTTTTCGAAAATTTGCGGTACTCTAGTTGCACGGTATCGTTTAATGTAGTAATTAATAGTCCAAACCTGTGACGTACATTTGACAAATAAGCAGCGGATTCTTACAGTAGTGTTGAGAGCAGTCGAATCTGTCAAATTTTAAAACTGCAGTTTGGATAGGAATTCTCTTGTCTGCAGTAAACTTTAATGTACATTTAAAGCCGACTTGGCAATATTGTTCTTGATCCTGCATTTCGCACTCCCAGAATTCCTCTGGTGGCTAGGTGTGGCAGCCATATTTTGATGTGGGGTCAGGGGGATAGAAGTACTGTTGTGTTGCGATGAAGTGGCTACAAAATTAACATTAAGCATAAATAGGTAAGATAAAAGGAAGAGGTGCCTGTAGTTCACACTGCACATTAAGCGTGTGTTTTGAACTGCATTTGCGATAAAAATGTAAGCTCGTGTGTGGTTTTTTTATATGATAGGTTAACCAAAAAATTTGGTATATTTATGCTGAAAATACATCCTAATATCGATCAGAGTTCGGAATTTAAAATTATCAAATTTTAAATATTGCTTTACACGGTATTGTGCAGTAAATGCAGCTTATTGCACCTGATTTCTAGTTGGGAGATGCATATTTGACGTAATGACGTACAAAATTCACATCAGGCAGGATGCAGTACCAAAATGTCAATTACTCCAATGTCCACTGGTGAACATCTTGGTAGGTAAGTAAAATAGAACGCGGCAAAGATAATCTAAGAACATAGATGGTGCTCTGTTAAACACTTTTGTTTTAGAAGATAAGAAATTTATCTCAACATGTATACTTATTAATATTCAGTTGTATAATCTAATTGATAAATGAGGCAATTCTTATTAACTGAATATGTTATAACTCCCCCTTGTGACTTGCGACTACTGTATTGGCCCGGTAAGGCCTAACTCTATGGTGTCTTGCTACCAGGGTCACTAATTAAATAGAATTAATTTCATTTCTCTTTGTGTTACTTCGAAAATACAATTATATCTAAAATCCATAGCTGATTTAAATTTTAACAATTTTCACCGTTAAAGCTATTTTGCCAATTCCATAAGTGATTTGATTTGGTACATTTGTTATTCTCCATTACAGCTGCTTTGTAGTTGTTTACTAGTCTAGATATTAAAAACTTTTAGGACTCCAATCCGCAAAGCATAGCACAAGGTGGAGGGCCCTAAGCTGCAAAGTGTAGCCAAGGGATATTTTTACCAGTAGAGTAGTGGCACAGTTGTACCTGAAGATCTCAGAAAAATTAATTTGAAGACAGGGAGGAGGAATTTCAAAACTAAGTAGGTTAATGAAAACTGCATTATGGCTTTATTTTTTTCCACGCTTAATGCCTGTAATAATTTCTAGCAACATCTCGGCTTCATCCTTAGTGTATGATCTTTTTCTAACTCAATACCTTGCTGATACTGTAGGTATTTCTTAAATGTTATCTGTACAAATTTCAGTAAGCCTTGCAGCTAATACCTCTGTACTACGAAACATCTGCCTTAAATAAGTGTAATACTTGTATGCCATATACTGAAGTTAAGTAGCCAACATGTGACCAACTAATACTGCAGAGAGTAGTGCTGCTAGATATGGAGCCTTAAGCCACACAGCTAGCCCAATGTTGAGCCTTAAAATGTAGCAAAGGGACCTGCGCATCACAAGACCCCAATCATCCAGGGCGTAGCCTATGGGTCTCTCCAGTCGTTTGTTGGCATTAGGCAATGCAACATGTTTTCATCGCTTTTTATAGTAATTTTCTCTATAAAAGAAAACATCCTATTTAGGGTGGGCGGATTACAGGCTCCTAAGTGTAAACGACTACTCCTGATTTAAATACTAGGGCAATTTAATCATTATTTGATTTTCTTAAAATTAAAATCTGTAACAAGCATAAGAGAAAGTTCCAAAATTTGAGAGTTAGAATCAAGATAGACTGCAGTCTTCTCTGCTACAGTGAAGATTTACTGTTTATATTACTTTTGCCAAATATGTTTACCATGTAAACAATCTATTTTGAATGAAAATCCCGTAAGTATTCCTAATACTCTGAAATTACCTAACAAACTATTTTACACTTACAGCTATCCTATTTTACTCTATCTCCATTAACCATATAAATGGAACTCATTTTTTAAATATACAGAAATGCTCTTCACCCAAACTTGCTGATACAAAATAAAGTAACTGCATAACTCTTGTACAATGCAGTGAAATTAAAACTTTTTTGGTGGATGAGTTTGTTGATTGATGAAAAATAGACTACTTCTGTTAATTAAAATGAAAGGTATGATTTTTTTTTAATATAGCTCTTATATGTTTATTGAAAAATGATTTTTAAATTTTAAAAAAAATAACTAATCCATATGCATAAAATAAAGCCTATTTAAGTGCAAATGGGAGGTAAAAATTTCAGCCCTTAGTGTCAATTAGTTTCTGAGATAATGGGGCATTTGTGTTGAAAATTTTACTTCTTCAGAAACTGTTTTCAAACATAAAATTAAAAAGAAAATGTAACCTAAATTTCCAAACACAACTTCACAGTACTTCAAAACTCTCACATGAATACCTGAAGTAAAACTTTCCAATCAAAATAAAAATATCTCTTCTCTAATGCTAATATTTACAAAATTATTAATGTTTTACCAAGTGAGTGTACTAAAATATTCTAAAAAAACTACAATGCAGGATTATTTTCAAGAATATTTTTAAACTATTTACAATTGGTGTACCTGTATGAAAGTTATACCAAAATGATCGGAAGATTCAAAATTTTCATATGCAATTAAAACATAGAAATGGAAAAATAATTATGAAAATCACATTTCGACTCCCCTTAAATGGGTAAAGTTATTAATAGTCTGTTTTTTGGGAGTTAGTCAACTAGGCTCCTAACCTTTCAGTGGCGGGGTATAAGTAGCTTTTTTGAATGCATGACTGATTATGGCATAACTACCTTATGAGCCAAATATGTGGTGTACACAGTTCAAAGCATTCTCACATGAAACTTTTTTTCCTGCTCTATCAATACTATTTTACATTAGCAACGCCTGATGGTAGCTCATGTGGTAGAAGGTCACTAGAAGGCAGCAACATTAATGCTTCTTACCACTTGTTATAATCCATTAATCCTGCCGTCTTGTGGCTTTGGCACATGTAAGGAAGTGGAACTGTATATTTCAGCCTATCCATATTTCCCCTCAGAAGGCTGCAAGCTAGAAGTGGTACACAGATGGTTTGTGCTTCGGGGGCAATTTTTCGCCATTCCCTCCGAAAAATTGCTATCTTAGCCTGCATCATGCATATTTTAAACATGTCAGGCAGATGAGTGGTTATTTATATTTGCTCAGATAGTGGAGTAGTTTTGAAAGTCCTTACACAGCTAAATGGCATCCAGATTGGTGTGGGAGTGCCAAAGGATGTTGGACAGACTTTGGGCCCATGGACAGGCTACCCTTGCCTGGATTCCAGGTCATACAGGCATCAGAGATGGCAGACAGATGGCTAAGTGGGGAGCAGGTCTTGCTTTGGTAGGACCCAAGCCCTTTTGCAGGGTGTCCTCCAGTATGAGATAAGATGTGAACTAACTAGGGCTGACTCTTGAGATTTGGATAAAGTCAAATACCACCAGACAAGTCTATGATTTTATTCCCGGGCTGGGCGACAATCTAAGTCAGGCTCAGAACGGTTGTTGGCTCTCTCACTGGACTCAACACTATGAGAGGACACATGCTTGATGGGGCTAATTCATGACCCCATATGGATTTTGAAACCTCCCAGCACATTCTATGTGAGTGCAAGACTTTCACTTTGCACAGGTCTGTAATTCTGGAGTCTTCTTTTTGGAACCTGTGGAGAGGCAGATATCGGGTTTGGTCCAATGTTTTGAGACCATTGGACTTGTTTGAAGCCTAGTTTATGAGGTACAAAGGACTCCAGGAGCCTACATGCGAGGCCTTGTTAGATGCCACTCAGCTCCATATTACTTTCTCTACACATAATACGTACATGTATAGAGAAGATATAGTAATGCACCCAAAAATTTGATACCGAGATTTTACCCGAAATACATGTTTTGGGTCCCCATGAATCCAAAAAAAGCGTTTGTAGAAAAATTCCATGTGTGTGTCAGAAATGAAAACTTGGTATTGAAGTTTGGTATCTTCAAAGGATGCGACACAAAGATTTTCAAGAAAATACTGCCTACTACCCTTTACATGGAAAATTTTTTCAAAAATTTTGATTTTCTCAAAAATGGCTTGAACAATTTTGATTAAAAAATTGTGTATTAAAGATATTTGCCTGTGAAATAAAAATGTATATCTTGAATTTTCTGGGAATAGCCTCTGAAGACTACTTTATTCTGGAGGAATTTTGCATAACTGCTAAACTGTTAAGAGATGGGACAAAAATTTACCACATAAAAAATGTAGAGCACATTAAAACACACAGTTTGTTATACATATATTTTTCGTGGAGTTTATCTTTTTTGAGATGTTCCTTGTTTCTGGTTTCAGCTTTAAAAAACTTATTTTTTCCATACAGGAATTTGTCAACTCTTGTCCATACAAACAAAGGAACTTGTCACCTAGCAACCTTTTTTTGACTATCGCTTTAACCTATGGTATTCCCTTATTTTGCTTCTACTTACAAGGAAGCAAGTAATGAGACTATTTCTGCTAATTTTTTCTCCATTAGCATGAAGTAAATAGTAGCATAAGCTTTTTAACAATTTGTTGTAGAGAAAGTCATGTGATTGGAACACATCAGATTATTTTTAACTGAAATTCAATTACTTTGTCCATGCCTTAGAATGCTGTACTTATTGATGTATGCAACAAACGTTTAACCATCCACAAAACTACCCTTGGTTTTGCTAGACAACTTCTTTGTGGGAAAAATTAAAAAGCAAAGGGGTAAGTAATACATTTATAGGATTAATATGGAGAATGAGTTCTGTATAAAACTGCCAAAGAATAAGCTAATTTAATGTCTACAGAGTAAGACAGTTCAGTAAAGCATGGTTGTAAACTTAGTCCAGTGCTATTTAACCTATATACCGACAATATTCTAGAGGTGATACAGAGGTATAATATACACTCAGTAGTCAAAATTCCAGGATTATTGTTTGCTAATGACTTGATAGTTGGGTCCATATCATGTGGAAGTTTGAGGAGGGCAACTGCGGCAGTAGTAAATACTTTTGTAGAAAATGGGGGCTTAAAGTAAATGAAAAGATAATGGGTTTTAAAAAAGGGTACAGATTATGTAAGGGTGAGAAGTGACAGATTAGTGTAAGAGAAATTTAGATTGTAAGGAGATTTGACTACCTGGGGATTAGACTAAGTTCTAATGGAAGCTGGAGTGGAGAAAAAAAAAAAAAATAATGTGATAACACAGAAAATTCTGTGTTACATTCACATGACTATCTCTATCTCTATATTTCTGTAACAAATGATTGTTAAAAGCTTATGCTTCTATTTACTTCATACTAATTGAGAAAAAATTAGCAGAAATAGTCTTATTACTTGCTTTCCTGTAAATAGAAGCGAAAAAAAGGGAGTACCATAGGTTAAAGTGATCAAAAGCGGGTTGCTATGTGACTGAAATTCCTTTGTTTGTATGGACAGGAGTCGACAAATTCTTGTGAGAAAAATGTAAGTTTTTTAAAGGTGAAACCAAAAACAAGGAATATCTAAAAAAAGAAAAAAAAAATATAATAATAATGATCAACTGCACAAAAAATTGTATATAACATATATTTTGTGTTTTAAGTTTTTGTCACTCTCTTACAGTTTCACAGTCATGCAAAATTCTATAAAATTCATCTAGAATAAAATAGTCTTCAGAAGCTATTCCCAGAAAAGTCAAGATATACATTTTATTTGTCAGGTAAATATCTTTAATATACAATATTTTAATCAAAACCGTTTGCGCCATTTTTGAGAAAATAAACATTTTCGAAAAAACGTTCCATGTAAAGGGTAGTTTGGGGTGGGGGAATTTTTCTCAACATCTTAGTGTCGCATCTCTGGAAGATACTAAACTTAAATATCAAGTTTGGTATTTACTGACTTTTCGTTTTTGAGTTACCGTGTTCACAGACACATGGACACACACACAAGGACCTTTTTCCAAAAATGCTCTTTTATACAGGGGACCCTAAAACGTGTATTTCCAATGAAAGCTCAGTGTCAAATTTTTGAGTGGAGTGCAATACCTTCTCTATACACTATGTACATAGTACCTGAAGAAAAAGTAAAGAAGTGGCAGAATAATGAAAGAGAAATATAGGTTGTAGAGTTGATTACCTGAGGATTAGACTAAGTTCTAATGGAAGTGAGCAAATTAAGAAGAATATAGCAAAAGGAAAAGTGACCATGCATGTTATAAGGTCATGTATATGAAAACTGCCAGAAGTGCATGTTAAATGTTTTGAAAGAATTTATATGGCCATAGTGGAAAACAAAATGCTATATAAGGCAGAGTATGGCGAGTAGAAGAAGCTTGTAGAAAGGTTAATAAAATTAATAAATTTTTACTTTCTCTAGCCCTGTATGTACAATGTGCATTATGGTTAGAGAAGGTAGTGTATTCCACCCAAAAATTTGATACCAAGATTTCACCGGAAATACATGTTTTAGGACTCCCGGAATCCACAAGCAGTTTTAGAAAAAGGTCGGTATGTGGGTCTGTCTGCCTGTGTGTTTGTGTACAGCGTAGCTCAATAATGAAAATACTGTTAATTACCAAATTTGGTATTTTAAGTTTGGTATCTTCCAAGGATGCGACACAAAGATTTTCAAGCATATCCCTCCACCCCAAACTACCCTTTATATGAAAACATTTTTGAAATTTTTGTTTTTCTTATAAAGGTTAACAATTTTAATTAAAATCTCTTATGTTTAACATATATACAAGACAAATAAAATGTATATCTGGTATTTCTGAGAATAGCCTCTGAGTTTTATTGAATTTCTCATAACTGGTGAACCATAAGAGATAGACAAAATCTTACTACACAAAAAATGTAGATCTCGATAAAACACAATTTATGTTGTATACATTTTTTTCGTTTAGGTGGCAGTTTTCAAGATATTCCTGATTTCCACTGTGTAATATTGTAATCAAAGATATGGAGAGATCAAATTTGGCAATGAAAATGGGATAAATTGGATGGGGAAATAGTAGTCAGGAGGGTTCTGTCCACAAAATGAGAGAAAATTATAAAAGGTATAGGTAACTTTTTTGGGTAAGGTCAGAGAACTACTTTATGATAATCGAGAAAAGCATTAGCAGAAATTGTCTTAATTGCTTTCTTTCTTGTAAGTAGAAGGAAATCAAGTCAAATCTTTTAAAAGCTGGTTGCCATGTGGATGAAATCTTATTCTATGCAGGGCCAAGAGTTAACAATTTTCAATGTGAAAAAAAGTTGTAGTATTTTAAATCTGAAACAAATAGTAAGGAATATCTCAAAAATGTTCAGTTTAGTGAAAAAAAAAAAAGCATATATAATATAAATTGTGTGTTTTAACGTGATCTAATTTTTTGTGTAGTAAGTTTTTGTGTATCTCTTGCAGTTTGCCAGTTACGCAAAATTCAGCAAAATTCATTTAGAATAAAGAGATCTCTAGAGGTTATTCCCAGAAAATTCAAGATATACATTTTATTTGCTATGTAAATATGTTGAACATATGCTATTTTAATCAAAATCATTTGAGCCATTTTTGAGAAAATCAACATTTTCGAAAATTTTTCCAAATAAAGGGTAGTTTGGGTTGGGGGGGGGGAATTTTCTCAAAATTTTTGTGTAACATCCCTTGAAGATACTAATCTTAAATACCAAGTTTGGTATTTTATCAATCTTTCGTTTTTGAGTTAATGTGCTCACAAACACACAGACCTTTTTCTAAAAATTCTTTTCTTTTTATACAGGGGAATGTATTGAATTTTTGGGTAGAATGCAATACATTCACTATACACTATGTACTTAGTATGTGTAGAGAAAGTAAAAATGGATAAGAATGAATGTCAAGAAGATGGAAGAGGAAAAAGATTAAAAAATAAGAAAGAGGGGGGAAAAGAATGGCTTCCCATTTCTAACTGATCTGTCCCATTTGGTGATGCTATTGGTAGACCTAATATGTATTTATAAAAATATCTATCTATTTTATCCAAGCATCATCTACTCACCATACCTCTGCAAACTCTGTGGTGTAAATTAGAAATTATAATACAAGCTCTAAGTAATAGTGTCTTACGACAGGTTAGACATTTTTGAACCCACAGGTCACAAGTGACCACCCAAACCCTTTTGTTTGCTGTTTACAAAAATAACAGCTGTCTAAAGGCAATAACCCAAGAATGGTAACCAAAATGGAAATGTGTATGGGAAGCCATATGTGATATAAGACTTTGGTATGTGTCATTACGGTAACGAGAATGGGAATGTATCTCTTTTTATGGTCACTTTGTGCATTGAGACTTTGTTTTTAAGTGACCAATTATATTTTTACTTTCTCTAGCACACATGTACATAAAATGTGTAAATTAGCTAGAGAAGGCATTGTATTCCACTAAAAAATTAAATGTTGAGATTTCACTGGGGTCCCCTGAGTCCAAAAAAAGCATTTTTACAAAAAAGGTGTGGCTGCTTGTGTGTGGCCAGCATAGCTCAAAAACAAGGACTGTTAAATACCAAACTTGGTATTTATGTTAAGAATTTGACATGAAGATTTTCAAGAAAATCTTTCACCAAAAACTACTCTTTACATGGAAAAATGATTGAAAATTTTGTT
This sequence comes from Hymenopus coronatus, assembly GCA_030762935.1. Taxonomy (NCBI): domain Eukaryota; kingdom Metazoa; phylum Arthropoda; class Insecta; order Mantodea; family Hymenopodidae; genus Hymenopus; species Hymenopus coronatus. The sequence continues at coordinate 62,283,997 of CM060899.1, forward strand.
TTCTGCAAAACTGGCTCTTAACAATTTTGATTAAAATACTCTATAATAAAGATATTTACATCACATGTATATTTTGAATTTTCTGGAAATAGCCTCAAGACCTCTTTATTCTGGATGAGTTTTGTAGAATTTTGCATAATGGTTAAACCATAAGAGATAGATAAAAACTTACTGCACAAAAAATGTAGATCTTGTTAAAGCACTTATTTATATCATATTTGTTTTTCTTATAGAGTTGACTGTTTTCGACATATTCTTTATTATTGGTTTCAATTTTAAACTACCCAACTTTTCTCAAACAAGACCATGCAAAGGGAACTGAACCTCAACTGTTTCACATAGCAACCAGCTTTTAAAAGGCTAGACTATCATTTTAGTGTAAGTTATTTCTGTTTACTTATAAGGAAGCAAGTAATTAGACAATTACTGCTTATATTTATCTCAATTAGTCTGACATAGTTATAAGAATAGTTCGTATATGGAAGAGCTAGAGAAAGTTATGTGAATTGAACACATCAGATTTTTTTCATCTGCCTCCATTCAGTCAATATAATGCAGGTTAGCAACGTCATAATTTAAGAGAATTAGGAATAAGTGAGGTCTGGTGGCTGTTTTGTTCAGCCGTGAACAAAACAGCCACCAGAATAATCAGTTTTACTCCCAAACCCACAGGTATTTCTTTTACTACCTAAAAACTTAAGATTCTTATATCCAGAGTTGAGAGATACTGAAAGACAAATATAGCAAGTTGCAATTTGAAAAGCTCATTGGTAACGTATAAAGAGATGAAACTGGTCTGAAATATGGATGCGTAGGCTTCCATGACCTGAGTCTTGATGTGTCTTCTTAGCTTCCGGAGAAGGCCGCGTTATCTTGCATTGGAGTGCCGACGTTTTGCTCATCTTGCCGTGAGCTTCTTCTGGGCTCTTGTATGGTGGTTGCTTCTTTGCTCTTGCTTATATAGTGGCAGTGCGGTGGAGGTTGCCCCGCCCTCTCTCTTCTGGTTGGCTAGTTGCCTGCCAATTGGCGTGGGTGCTGGCGCCGCTCTTTCCTGATGATGTTGGAGTTGCTTTACGCTTTCTTTTTCCAGGTTTTTGTTTCCTTTTTGTCTTATTTCTTGTTTTAGATTGTGGTTTAGATCTTCTTTTAGTAAATGCTGCCATGGATTGCTGTCCGTTTCTAGAATGCTGCATGTCTCTGCCCCCTGCCTCTCTTTGGCTGGAGGCCGGCCTATTATGGCTCTCCTTGTGAGCAGAATTTGCCAGATGTTATGGACATGTTTTCCGCCGTCCCTGTTGATGTTCTTCTTTTCTTTGAAAATCTCTATGCTTTCACGGGTCATTCTGTGATGAAAGTTGCTGCAGGTGGCTATGAGCTCTGTGTTGTCAAAGTCGATGTGGTGGCTGGTTGTTATTACGTGTTCAGCTAGTGCAGATTTTTCGGGTTGGTTGAGTTTTAGACTGCGTACGTGTTCTTTTCTGCATGTTACTATGGGCTGTCCTGTTTGGCCAATGTAGGCACTTCCACAGTTGCATCTAATTCTATATATGCCTGGGTTTAGGAGCGGGTTGCTGGTATCTTTGACTGGTCGTAGGAACGATCTGAGCTTTCTTGTTGAGGTGTAGCAAGTTCTGATGTCGTGGCTTTTAAGGACTTTGGAAATAGGAGTCTGAGACGCCTCGGATGTATGGTACACTGGTCCATTTTTGGTTGTTTTTTCTGGAGCCCTGGTCGTCATCCTTTTGGGGGTTTCTTTGGTTGGTGTTCCTTTGTATTTCCCGTATTTCTTTGTGTGCGTAACCATTAGCCCTGAGAATGCTGTTCAGGTGTCTCTGAAATAGTGAAAACTATGTTGATATAATATGGATAAAGCAGCAAGAGAAGGCTTTGAATGGGCTAGAACAGGGGTGCTGAAATTGAATTTGAAATTATGAATTTATTTCACTTCCAACATACATAACTGTAATTACTGCACAGCTTTATTCTTTTACATATACATCATCTCTTCTGTATATTTACATTTGAATTGCCTCTGATGCAAATATAAGTAAACACTTTGGTTTTTAATATATTATACACCAGTTCACGGTAATGTTGCCGTTTAAGGGTCAGTTGGCCACGCAATGCCGCAAAACCATACCAACTTTAGAAATTGAAAACCCTCTTTGGAACTGATCACATAGTGCCAAAGGAATGCAATCGGTGAATAGCTGCAAGATGGCAGTAGTATCACGGTTATATGTTGCGAAATGTCTGGTATATGACGTAGCCGAAGGGCCTGGCAATTCTAGAAGCGATGTCATCTATCATACACCATTAATCCTACTTATTGCAGATGTTGATTATTTGAGGTTATGTGATACATGAGCTAGCAAAGGCGAATTCATCAAAACATAAAGATAACCACATCTATGTCACGCTGCAATTGCGGTGATCTTAATACGTTTGATCAAGTAATATTTTGGGTTAAATGGAGAAATTTAATACACAAAGCTACTGTTAAATAAGAAGTTATCAATTTTTTTGTTTCTTTTTAATGAAAACAGGAGCATTAGTAGTAAATAAAAATTATTATTATTATTTATATTATTATTGTAATTATTATTATTATTATTGGTGGTGGTGGTATGATGAGTATTATTATTATTATTATTAGTTGTAAGAATAACTGGTCAGCGCAACCAGATCTACTTGCTCTTTAGTTATGTCATTGGTAGCCTTAAAAAGGGCTGTTATGTCATTGAAGAAAATATGAAAGAGGCGGAGAACAGTAGGAGATATTCAGAAGAACAGTATATGCACCCCCTGACGCATATAATTGCATATTTCAGTGTTTCCCACACCTTCCTATGAATACACTGCCTCATTGTATATATTTCTGGGTTTCCCCACCTTGCTATGGTTACACTTCCTAAGGCACATACAGTTAATTGCAAATTTCATGCTTTCCACACTACCGTATGACTGCACTGCCTTCTCTCCTTTTTGCAATACCAACTATATATGCTACATTACACTGAACATTGCACCTTTCAGATGCAAAGATTGGCTGCCTGACGTTACACACCCAACTGACCCTTAAACGGTAAATTACCCAGTTCACTATGTACCTAAATTTTAACTCCCTTATATTTAAATATACCAATTTTCCTGACAGGCATCCTTCCAATTATGAATTTAAGGTTTAAGAATTCTTCTTTTATATTTCTCTTTAGTCTTTACTAATAATTCCCCCAACTTTCTAATCTCATCTGTATTCTTATATTTTCTAATTCTCACTTTAATTATTTCTCTTAGTAACTGCAACCAACTAGCTGGTACCAATTGCTTCCTCCATAATTTTGTGTCTTAACAATTTAAAATAAAATGTAGGTCATTTTTCATTCCCCCATATAATGAACACTTCTGTGGGTCCATTTCCCCCTTCATTCCCCTCAATTTCATTGCTCCGGTTCTATACCATACCCACCCTTCCCTCTCCAATTTATTTATTATTTTAGCTACATCATGCTAATTGAATAATCATTAGCAGAATTGGTCTTATTACTTGCTTCCTTGTAAATAGAAGGGAAATAAGTGAATGCATTAGGCTAAAGCGATAATCAGATAATTTAAATGCTGGTTGCTATGCAATTGAAATTCATTTCTTTGTATGACCAGGAGTTTTCAAATTTCCATATGAGAAAAGTATATGTATTTTAAAGCTGAAACCAATAACAAGGATTATATCAAAAATGGTCAACTCTACAAAAAAAAAGTATATGGCAAAATTTGTGATAACAAGATTTTCATATTTTGTGGAGTAAGTTTTTGCCTATCTCTTATGATTTACCAGTTATGCAAAATTTATCCAGAATAAAGTGCTCTTCAGAGGCTATTCCCAGAAAAGTCAAAATATGCATTTTATTTGTTAATTTAAGTATCTTTAATATACAGTATTTTAATCAAATTCATTAGAACTATTTTTGAGAGAGTCAATTTTTTTTTTTCATGTAAAGGGTAGTTGGGGTGGGGAATTTTTTTTAAATCTTTGTGTTGCATATCCTTGAAAGATACTAAGCTTAAATTCATAGTTTGGTATATAATGGTTCATTTTTTTAGCTATGCTGCCCCCCCCCCCCCGCAGAGAGAGGGGGGGGGGGCTAGCTTTCTGTAAAAGAAATTTTTTAATGTAGGGGATCCTAAAATGTGTATATGTGGTAAATCTTGACATTGAATTTTTGGGTGGAATGCAATAGCTTTGCTACCTTCTATGTACTAAACATATTATGTGTAGAGAAAGTAAAAATTGGCGTTCTTTAGAGAGCAAGTGCTGGGTATTTACCCAATAGATGGGCAGCTGTTTCATGTATCTGTTGACATCTTAAATATGCAAGATTCACTTGCTGTCATGCTATCATATCTTGTGCAGGTGCCCTCTGAAGGGTCAGTATACCCATTAGCACTTTTCTCTACTTAATTTTAGCACTTGCTTCTTCTATTTTCTGTATGATAGCATTGTAGTGCTTGAAATATATAGAAGGCATCAGTATTTTAACTTTCTCTACACATCCTATGCACATACTGTAAAGAGAAAGTATTGTAATGCACCCAAAAATTCAATACCGAGATTTCACTGGAAATACATGTTTTGGGACCATCTGAATCCAGAAAAAAGTATTTTTAGTAAAATGTCTGTCTTTGTGTGTGTGCATGTGGTCAGCATAGCTCAAAAATGAAAAATAACAAACTTTATATTTAAGCTCAGTATCTTTCAAGGATGCGATATGAAGATTTTCAGAAAATCCCCCCCTCCACCCTCTCCCAACTATCCTTTACGTGGAAAAAATTTCGAAAATTTTGATTTTCTCAAAAATGAGTAATGATTTTGATTAAAATCTCTTATATTTAATATATTTGCATGACAAAATAAAATGTATATCTTCAATTTTCTGGGAATAGTCTCTGAAGACATATAAACTTTAAGCTATGTTACTCCCTTATTTCCCTTCTACTTACAAGGAAGCAAGTAATAAGACTATTTCTGCTAATTTTTTTTCGATTGGATGAAGTAAATATTAGCATAAGGTTTTTAACAATAATTTGTTGCAGAGATGTAGAGAAAGTCATGTGAATTGAACACATCAGATTTTTTTTAGTTATGGGTGTTAGTAGAATTATGTTTCTGAGTGCATAGATAGGCCCATAACTTCAAATTTCAAAGTTCTATTAATGCAATATTATGTTCTACATATCCAGTCATAAAATTAACAAACCTAAAAAAATGACAAGCAGTGCAAGATTTGAACCTAGGAACTTAAAGTGAAGGCAAGGCCTTTTTAACCTCTCAGCTGTAACGAGATTTCTGTGATCTGTTTTCAGTGCAATCAGTTTCCCCCCTGTAAGTTACCATTACGTTGTCAGTAACAGACCATTGTACAGTTTTTTGTGTGCATTGTAAACACAAAGCTCTTTGATCAACACATGGAATCTAGGGATGACTCATTTTTTGTGTTCATGGCTGTATATACAGGCTGAAACAAAACTAATTACATACCTTCTAATATGTCTTTACAAATAAAAAATGTAATATCATTTTGTTCTGTGATCAGCTCTTTTTTTGTTTTTGAGTAAAAAATAAATAGGTAGTTGTTCCTAATTAGATGGTTATTCCATTAGAAGATAATCATTTGTTATTTGTAAGACAGGTAGAATAAACTGTTTCTTTGTGAATGGAGACACGACATCTCTCTCTGATGGAGGGAATGTATTTTTGGAATTGATTGTCACCGGTGATGAGTCATGGCTGCATCGTTATGATCCTGAAGGAACCAGTACAGTGTGGAAATCACCAAGTTCATCAAAAAAGGCAAAAGTTGTTCCACCTGCAGGGAGAGTGATGATCTCATCTTTTGACTGTCGTGGAATGCTCCCCCTTACGCTTCTGTTACAGTAGCATACTGCACATTTAGTATTGGCTAAACTGAGGAAGCACATTGCAAAGAAACCAATAGAACTTGCTCAAATTGGGTGTCAATTTCATCATGGCAATATGCAGCTTCACATTACAATTCAAGTCCAGCAGAATCTGGCTCTATTCAACATTATCTGTGTACCGCATCTGCCTTATAGCCCTGATCTTGACTACAGAAGAAAGCAGTAAGAGTAATGGAAAAAATGCAAAGAAGACAGTTGTGTAAAAGTAGCTTTAAAAAACTAAAAATCATCACACTGCCCTGTTTATATATATTTGAATGTCTTAAACATGTAATAAGAAACCATATTGTAGAAAAAAATGAACATAACACGAGAACAAAACAGAACTATTTAAGAAATAGGTTGAGGAGATCATTAATTTCCATATGCATTGAAAATTTTGCATTTACCTCAATCACATGAAGAAGCAAAGAAAATTAATGCAATAAAGACTTACCTGATAAAAAATGTGTTTTACTCAATTGATGAATGCAAAGCAGAACAAAAATGGGTGTAAAATAAGAACTATAGCTTTCCTGGCGACGTGTTAATTCAAAATCTTCTCGGGCTTCTAGCCAGGTAATAACTTGGCTTGACACCAACGTTTCGAAGAAGTGCATCTTCCTCGTCTTCAGGGTGAACTGAAGACGAGGAAGATGCACTTCTTCGAAACGTTGGTGTCAAGCCAAGTTATTACCTGGCTAGAAGCCCGAGAAGATTTTGAAAAATGGGTGATTTATAATCTTGTTTTCTTGTTAAATTGGTAATTTAAATATATGTTTTCTAGCTCTTGTCAAATTGACAATACTTAACCCACCATTAGCTTTCCAAAATTGGTGAATACTTAGCTATTTTATGTGTGAATATATATTCAGAACTGTATTTATATCAACTTCTTTAATTCACTAATGTAAATATGTATTTTGCCCACTCTGAAATTGGCGATGCTTTGTAAAAATATTAAAAATGGCAGAATAAATCAAACTCAAGCTGTGATTTCTTTTCATTCCTATTACTAAAGGCAAAGCTTTGGGGCATTCAATTTGAGAGTGAGGTGATTCTCAAGGACTTGACAAGAATGGCCTGCACCATGTGTTCGAGTACTGGCAGTCACTCTAAAAATGCATTGAAGTAGAAAGGGTTGTTTTGAAAAAGGTCATGTAAACATTGAAATGGAGTAATAAGTATTTGTGAAAAGAAAGTAAATCTTATTCTTTGTATAACAAACTTCGTATTCCAATGTATTCAGTATAAATCTCTTTCTAGTTTATGAATTTTTCGGAAATATTTCATCAGCAAATGAACATCAGTAATAAGCTACAATCCATTAATAATCCTCATGTTAATATAATCCAAGGTTACCATAAGATCAAACAGAAATTCTTTCAGAACTTCAAGTAGTTCAAACTACTCAGCAAACTGACTGACAGTTAAGAATCAATTCATAAACAGCAGCACATTACATTGCTTATTTTTTCATATAAGAGTAAAAAATTCTGATTGTTTTGTTCAAGTTCCATCTGCAAATACTTGAATTGTAAATAAAAAAATCTGATGTGATCCATTCACATGACTTTCTCTACATCTCTGCAACAAATTATTGTTAAAAAATTTATGCTTCATTTTACATCATGCTAATCGAGAAAAAATTAGCAGAAATAGTATTATTACTTGCTTCCATTCAAGTAGAAGGGAAATAAGGAAATAGCATAGGCTAAAGTATTAGTCAAAAGCTGGTTGCTATGTGACTGAAGTTCCTTTGTATGGGCAGGAGTTGACAAATTTCCATATGAGAAAAGTACAAGTTTTTAAAGCTGAAACCAGTAACAAGGAATATCTAAAAAACAATCCATTCCATGAAAAAAATGTATGTAATGTAAATTATGTGTTTTAATGAGCACATTTACTGCTAAGTATTTTTTGTCTATCTCTTATGGTTTGCCAGTTATGCAAAGTTCCGTAAATTTCATCCAGGATAAAGTAGTCTTCAGAGGCTATTGCAGAAAATTCAAGATACACATTTTATTTGTCAGGTAATATACAATATTGTAATCAAAATCGTTAGTCATTTTTGTGAAAGTCAAAATGTTTGAAATTTTTTCCATGTAAAGGGTAGTTGGGTGTCACACCCTTAAAAGTTACTGAACTTAAATACCAAGTTTTGTATTTAATGGACTTTTCGTTTTTGAGCTTTGCTGTCCATGCACGCACCATACCTTCTCTATACACTATGTACATAGTATGTGCGGGGAAAGTAAACAATTTTTATATTCACATGATTTTCTCTACACTCAGACTATTATTACAAAACTTTATTCATCTATCTACTTCATGTTAATCGGTATAAGCATTTTCAGAAATTGTTTTATTGCATATTTTGCTGCCATCTTCAAAAGAGAAAGAAAAGTTAATTAACTATAAAGTTAAAGTCAAGAATTCTAAACAGTGAAGCATGATAATCAAAAGTTAATGTCAGACCTTTAAAAACCCTATTTTATTCAACTGGTCATTTGTATTGTCTTTACAGAGTACATCGTACATAGGCAGAGAAGGTATTGTACTCCACCCAAAAGTTCAATACTGAGATTTCATCACAAATACACATTATAGGGTCCCCTGTATACAAAAGGCATTTTTAGAAAAAGGCATTTGTGTGTGCCCGCATATGTATGTGAATATGATAACTTAAAAACAGTAGGTCAGTGAAGTGTGCCCCCATATGTATGTGAATATGATAACTTAAAAACAGTAGGTCAGTGAAACACCAAACTTGGTATTTAAGTTTTTTATCCTTCAAAGATGTGACATGAAGACTGAGGAAAATTCCCCCACTTCAAACTACCCTTTACATGGAAAATGTTTCAAAAAGTTTGATTTTCTCAAAAATACCTCAAGCGATTTCGGTTAAAATACTATATATTAAGGATATTTACATGAAAAATAAAATGAAAAGCTCTTCATTCTGGATGAATTTTGCTGAATTTTGTATAACTGGCAAATCGTAACAGGTGCACAAAAGTTTACTATACAAAAATGTAGATTTCGTTAAAACACACTATTTATGTTCTTTTTAAAAGATTTGACTATTGCTTTAGCTTAGTGTTTTCCCTTATTTCACTTCTACTTACAAGAAAGCAAGTAATAAGAGAGAAATAGCAGAATAAGCTTTTCAACAATAATTTGTTGCAGAGATGCAAGAAAGTCCTGTGAATGGACACATCAGATTTGTTAAAACATGTTTCAATGAGTCAAGTTTTAAAAAGTGCATTTGTATACAAAATATTTTTAAAGGTCTGACAACATTTTCAGCTTTTAAGTAAATTAACTGCTTAAAGATTTATTTATTCAAACAATTTATCTTTTGTGCTTACACTAGACGTGTTTTTTTGGATCATATATGATGAAATTAGTGTGTTTATGATATGGAATGTAAACATACTTAACTCAACCTTGCGAGATTGGCCTATCTTCACATTCGTTCATCATCAATTGCCTTTTCTGTTTGTTTCAGACTCGAACGAAAAAAATGAGTTTGGACCTTAGAAGCATGTTATATTTTCTGACTGTTGCTCCTTATGTTACAAGAGCAATTGACCGGCCACATGAAGTGTTGTAATGCCTTCCAATGTCTGAGACAGCAGCGAAAACAGTGGCACAACAGGACTCCGGGGTGGTTGTTTCTCAAGGTAATAACTTAATTTTTCCTTACATTTTTTACAGTGCTGTAAACTAAAGCCGATGTCCTACGGCCAAATATTTTGGTCCAATACTCTTCAAACTACAAATTGGATCATGGGACATTGGATAATTTCATTGTATACAATTTCCATCCTATTTTTTGGTCCAATTTCAGTTTGCTACAACAGGATACAGCAGTTTCTAATTTTTGGTCCAAATGTATGAAATCTACCAATGAGCGACCTGGTGGTAATGACGTAATAAGGTAGCACTTAGCGCTGGGTCTTCCTTCCTGGCCAATGTGATTGTGTGAAACTTTGTTGTATCTTGTAGACTTTGTCCTAAATAATAGGGTTATAGTAGCTGAGCAATGGTTGAAATGCACATTTTTTTTTTTGTGCGGTAGAGATTTATGAAATAATGACTTGGGTATTTATAACCCTTGCAAATCTATTTTATCAGATCCATTTTTACCTAACCTTCTTTTCTCAACAAAATATAAAAATGCTTCCTTTGATTTGCTGGTATGGGCTGCTTCATATTTGTGTCTTGGCGAGTGATTTTTGTCTCAACTAAGGACAGCAACTTTCCAAACAAATTTTCGTCCATTCTAAGAAAGTTAAAATAATTTACAGAGTCAGAAATGAGTTCATTTTGCAGCATATGTAGTACACCTCATCCTTGGACTGCATTCCTACATTCCAGCCATGGTCTAGTCCACCAGCGCCTCTTTATTGATTTTTTCTTTTTATTATAGTATGCTCTTGCAATGGATACATAAACTAAGCTTGCTACAGCGAACGTAAATAAGTGACAATCAGTAACCTCCACCATTTTCTATCAGCTGTTTATGTGTATGCGAGAAAGTTTGGACCAATACAGTATGAAGAAATTGTACACAATGTTCATGTTGTATAAAAAAATTTGGACCAAATTTTAACCGTGGGACATCGGCTTTAGATCATAATTTTACTTAATGGCCATTCCTGAGAGAATATTTACAGCAACAGTGGAATCAAGAATGGTGCATGGGATAGAGATTTTGGGGACTGAAAAAGGGTGAGAATGTATAGATCAAATTCATAGATCCTTTTGCAAAATGATATTAGGATTACCAAGAAGAGCTCCAAATGGAGTAGCATTAACTGAATTGGGAAGAGCTGCTAGGAAGGGATCAGTAGTAAAATGGATAGTGAAATATTGGAATTGGATCCAAGTACTAGAGGAAGTATTGTCAAAGACTGTTTTAGGGCACAAGAATCAGCAAAATGGGAAAAAAGTTGGATATGTCAATTAAAGGAAATTGTAAGAGAAGTTGGAATGGGTGAGCTAGACAATTACTAGATAATAGGGGAACAAAGACTATGAAATAAGGTGAAAGCTAGGATAGATGATAGAGAGAAACAAGAGATAATAGGTTAAGGGATGAGTACTTTAATATTATATAGGAATGCTAAAATATAGTGAAGAGAAAAATATTGATGTCTGTGAAAAAATGGAAAGAGCGGGCAAGAAGAGGTACAATGTCACTAAAAGGTATAAAAGTTGATAAAGATCTATGCCCACTATGTAACAATATTTCTCTCCAACAAAATATGGAATAAAAACTGGGAAAAGTTGCTGGCAGAGATATTGTATTTAAAATGTTTTGTAAACAATAAGAAATAATTTTGAAATAACTAGGTAAATATACAGGGAAAGTAAGAGAGAAATGGGGGAGAAAAATCGCCAAATAAAGAGAGATCTTAATGAAACTGATGAGACTGTAAGTTATAAAAGAGATAAATAGATTAAGTTGGTAGGGTATAAAAATGTAGAATTAGAGGGAATGCTACATATACATAAATAACCAGGGTGTAAATGTATTTGATACCAAATTCAGCAACTCCAGGAAAGTAACTATATATGTATGAAGTTTATAACTGAAAAAATGAAAAAATTATCTATTATTATTATTATTATTATTATTGTTGTTGTTGTTGTCAACAACAACAGCAATTTAAGTACCATTCCATGTGAAATCAAGACACTTTAAATAAAAATTTTACTTTGCCATTTTAGATTTTGCTAAACTTGAGCATATTCATAGTGGGTGCTGAGACTAAGGAAAGAACTTAATTTTTTTTTTATCTCAAACTGTTTCTGAAATATGGCTATGGAAAATTTTCAAAAATTGACCATAGAAGCATGAAAAGTCTTATTAAAATTGCTCTAGAGGCTGTCCTAAGTGAGCTATGGAGCATTTTATGGTTTTTCCAGTGATATACAATAACATAGGTTCTAATTAAGAGATTTATTCAAAATTCAAATTGAAATTTTGATATGTTTTTTTTTTTTTTTTTTTTTCAAAAAGTACATAATTTAAAACTTTCAGAATATTTCCATAAATATTTAGTATTATGTAAATAATATGGAAAAATATAAATATGGGATGCTAATGGTTCATTGTTAAAAAAACTTCCTGACTTGTTTTTACTAATAACCTGGTATTGAGCAAACCTTCTTTTGACAAATAGGAATGTATTTAAAATATACAGAAAGGTAACTAAAAATATCAAAATATCACAATTTTAAAACAAAACCAAGCAGCATAACTATAATTAAATTAATTGCTTATGTTAAAACGGACAAATAGAATTATATAAATTATATATATTTTCAATAACTACAGTATGTTCTGGCACACTGTGGCCACTGTACCTCAGAGTGCATGTCAGCATGATAAGAGTGTTATCAGTATCTATTTTGTTTTATTCCTGTGCATAGAAATTTAAGTGTTATCAGAGTCTACTTTGTTTTGTTCCTGTGCATAGAAATTTACGCGGGTTAAGTTATAATTGCATCATGATTGCATAGTTTTCCATAATTCCTGAAAACAGTTACACATTACTACAAATAATTTTTACTTGCAATACACGTGTGATTGCAGACTCTTGTAGGGAAGTTAGATGATTTGAAAGATACTTTGCAGGTTTGAACAACAGATCAACATTGTTTTTCCAACAAGACTGCTACTGTGCATATTGCTGAGGAATCGGTAAATTTAATACAGGAAACTTTTTAAGATATGATGATTATTAAAGAATTATATGTAGCCTCACAAATCCTGATTTAATTGTAAGTGGTTTTTATCAATGTGGAACCTGAAAAACAAAATGCACTTAATAGATTCTCTTACATACCTCAGTAAGATTATCTAACATAACATGCAAAGTCATAACTGCGATTAGCAGTTGGTTTGTTACAGAGAGTAGAAAGTTCATAAATATCAAATCTTAATATTTCAAGGATGTCATTAGAAGAATCCATCATTTTGGCTTTAAACAATAATGCATCCAAAAGCAATAGGTTTATGATTCTATTGTTCTGTGTATTAAAATTAAACTTCTCTCATTAAAAAATATTTTTGATACAAAGACAAAAGTTTCCTGTATATTCACATTTTATTTTAATTTATCTATATTTTCAATTTCTAAAAAATATAATTAAAGACAGTATGAAAAACTTTCTATTTAACTACAGCAAAAGTAGATCCTTTTCTATTTTTTTACACCAAAAACAATTTATCATGTTTTGAACCTTATCACCACATCATGTATGAGGAAAAAGATATTTGCAATTGTGTTTATATATAGCATTGAAGACAAGAAATCTGTAGCAGAATTATGATAAATATTATTTTAACAGTAATTCCATGTGCCACGCTTTAACAAAAGTTAATGCAATTTTAGGTGTTTTTGGGCATTTTGATACCTGAATACTCTCGTGATTAGCATTCAAGCCACTGTAATAATATAATAACTCCATGGCACAACAGCTCACAAGGAACCTTCCTACCGCCTGACTGCTGCATCTCCCATCTCGGTCCATGACAGACGTCATGGATGGGGTGCAATATTGGAGGGTGAGACATGGTCAGCACCTTGAACCCCCCCCCCCCGGCCGGTTAATACGACCTAGAGCCACTACTTCCCAATCAAGTATCTGAATTGGCCCCCCAGGGACCTCGTGAGGCTGAGTGCACCCCGGGCCAGGTCTCCCAGCAAGGGGAAAATCCCCATGCCAATACCGGGAATCAAGCTCAGGACTCCCACTTGGTAAGCTGTCACCGCACTAAGGAGACTGCAAAAATCTGATAGGAGAATAATCTGCAATCAAAGATGCCTTAATTGCCAATCAATTTTGATTGCTTTCCTGCAACTAAATGTTAAAGTCTAACACAAATGCAATCTAATGCTGGTTGCAGCAACATTGTAGCTGCATTGCTGTTAATTCATCATGATCTTCATTTTTGTTGCTTTGTACTGTAATTATCTGGTTTTGATGCTAACATTTTGTTGGTATAATGAATGGCAAAGCAAATCGTGTGTTATGTCCGTGGGCATGCCCGGCTGAAAAATATTGGGGAGCTCCTGCCATTTTCAAAAGCCAAGTGTGAGGAAACCTTTATTTCCTACTTTAAGTTTAATTTTTACTGTTGATACATTTATAATGCCTGCGTGGGTAGTGTGGTGGTAACGTTTCTGCCTCACATACAAAAGGCTGTGAGTTCGAATCTCACTTAGGGTGAGTTACCTGGATAAGGTTTTTTTTCGGGGTTTTCCCTTATTCTGAGAAGAGGAATGTAGTAACTTAAAGCTCCATGGACCCCGAGATCATTTGAGCATCATTTCAACAATTTCATTTATCATCTGATATGACCAACCAGGTTAAAGGACGTTGACGAAACTAGATCAAAAATAAAATCACCCATGTCTCGACTTTTCACATGTATGCTCAATCTTGACAAGAAAAAAAAAAACAGTTCACAAATTAGAAAGAGCCAGTAATATCTAATTTCTCGATATATCATTTTTGGTAAATATTGAATGAAACAACTTCAATAAATGTGCAATTTTTATCTCCAGTGTTTTTCCCATCACTGGGAAAAAAATGAAATACAATTATGGTTGATTTTGTCTTCGCAACATGAAATCTTGATTGTAAGTTATCATTAGTGCAGTCTTGCACATATTGTGTGCACGTAGCTTTAGTGTGGGCCCAATTCATAATCAGAGCCTTCCATACTACAATGCAACTGCAACTGGTCATTGCAGAATGTGCATTATTACATCATACACTGCATAGATTTGTTTAGATATGAATGTGGAATATTATATGCACACTTCTGTATACTGAAGGCTTAGAAGCTCCAGACATGTCTGCAACTCCATAAAATGACAGCCAATGTAATCCAATGCAATGCAACATACATCTGTTGTTTTGAGGTTAGGGCTCCACTTTTGCCTGTTGGGTGCTGAATGTAATTTTGTCTTGCAATAACAATTCCATTGCAGAAGTAGTCATCCAAAACCTCTCATTGTATTCATAAAGAGATGTAAAGTCATTATTAATTCTGAGTCTGTAATGTTTCTCTTCAACCTTCCCTTGCATTTAACTTCATTAATTGGAACTGCTACTAAATAGCATTTTATGGCATTTTCAGATATATCTCTGTGTACTTAAATGTATAATTTTATATGCATTTTTTGCTCACAAATATTGAAATATAGGTTACTCTACAAACCTTAAGCCTTTGTACATAAAATGTTTGCTGTAAATCAAAATACTTGTAAACTCTAAAATTTCGCCTGTAAATATTTAAGTTTGTTTAAAAAGTTTAACTACATAAAATTTTATTGTGAAACAGATTTATAAGAATTACGAACTTTACAATTAACAAAGCTTGTAAACACTGCGAAACAGGCCCCAGGAACAGTAATACTTTTGTAAACTTGATAAATAAAGCGTTCATTCATACTTCTAAGACAGGAATATGATTAACATATATGTGCATAAAAATATGTTATCCATTGATAATTTTTTTCCTTTTCCCTCCACAGGGCTGACAGGAGAACAGCGATTGCGCCAATTAGAAGCCCTGTTCCTGGGTGGACCTATCCAGGGACAGGGCCAGTGTTTCAGCATTGAAACCCTCCTGGATGTCTTGTTGGTGCTTTATGACGAATGCTGTAACTCTTCGTTAAGAAGAGAAAAGACAGTATCCGACTTCATTGAATTCGGTAAGGTTTTCAGAGTTTAGATTGATTGAGAAAATGTAGGCTTTCATGGCCAGAGTCAATATATCTAGGAGTTATTTAGATTTATGACTTTTGTAAATCTTAAGTTTATTTAACTGAAACATCCTACTGCCTCTACTGCTTATTAAAGTGTTGAACTGACAGTTATAAACAAGCAGGCTATTAACAACAACTACAACCCAATTTCACACAAACACACCATGATCAACAGCCTTGCTTTCAGATTGGTAAACCTACCATTAAGCCAGATGGAATACATATTAGAACTTAATAGGATCATAGAAATTGCACAAAAAATGGCTACAGAACATTTGGTAAAGAAGAAGATTAATACATTTGTGAAACAGAAGAAAGTAAAAGAAATTAGCACTCTGAAATGAATAAAAGCAGAAACCAGCTTCAAAAAATTCGCTTACCACCCTTGACACACCAAAAATTTCAAAAGATTTTCAAAAAATAGAACATTAACTTAGCCCCAGTTAATAAGCATCACAAAAGATAAAATCCCTCATTGAAACAATCAGGGATATATAAAATCAGCTGCAAGGAATGTGAAAAGGAAACAAAATGAAACATTGGACAACGTTTTAAAGAACACATGAGATATTTAAAATGTAAACAGACAGATAATTCAGCTGTAGCACATCATTTTGGACTCAAAACCATAATTTTCACAGTGAGCTCAAGTTATTAAAATTAGTGCAGAATTCAATTGAATTAACAATTTGGGAAACAATTTTAAAAAACAAAAACAAGGTCATAAATTTTGACATACCAAAAAACAAATGGACTCATCTCAAAATTCATCTATCTGGAAGAGAGACCTCTACAGGCCGCTACCACAAGTTCATCAATGAAGCTCTGTTGAAAATGGTGGCAACAGCCACCGAAACATGTCCGAAGTAAGTTACTTTATTTCAAGAGTGAAGTTTGAGTGTAATCTATGTTTTTGCTCCTATTTGAGCAGGTTTTATCTCAATCAGTAACATGTAACAATTAAGTCTAAGGTAAAAATCCATAACAGTTTAAATCTATCATTGCACATACACAGAAAAGAAAGC
Organism: Hymenopus coronatus; assembly: GCA_030762935.1. Classification (NCBI taxonomy): domain Eukaryota; kingdom Metazoa; phylum Arthropoda; class Insecta; order Mantodea; family Hymenopodidae; genus Hymenopus; species Hymenopus coronatus. The sequence goes on from CM060899.1 coordinate 62,300,771, forward strand.
TAGCATGTACTCACAACATACATCTGCTAAATACTTGGTATGTAGGGATTCTGGAGATTTGTGCCACTTTTGGCATAACCCTTTTAGTATCACAGTCTAATCATGATCCGAAAATTCTGTGAGAATTACCACTCACGATCTAATCGGTGCCAATTTCATATGTTTTAGCTCTTTCCAGTGGTAAAGTCTGTGTACTTCCTATGTCATAGCCATAGAGAAAGGTTTTCTGGAATATTTCATGGCTTTCTCTTTACATTCCAAAGCGCTAAATTAATTCTTAATTTCTCCAGTCATGTTTGTTTAATTTGGTTAAAAAATGGCATTGTCTAGCTAAAGGTTACGAACCAAAGAGGAAATAGAGCTATAGTTAATGATGCATTGGAAGAAAGTGAGTGATTTTGAATTTTCAAGACCTTGATAAAAGGTTTCTGACATTGAAGTAAGAGAGAAAAGTATATAGACTAGCTCCAGCAATGAAAATGGAGCAATCACGATGGCCCTCGTATGCATGCAATAATCATTGTACATATCAAAATAGATTTACGGAGGTGCAGCCAGATGATGCTGACAATGTGAATCATGAATGTAGAACTGCCAGGCCCTAAGCACGTACTAGTTAAGGCTGACCCATTGATTTTTTTGAATCATTTTTCACTCTGCAGCTCCTTACAATAATGGTGACTGAAACCAACAGGTATGCTTGTAAGGTTCTTCAAACTTCAGGTTACACAAATTCATTTTTTGTATTTTAAAAAAATAAAACACCAGATCAAAATGTGTGCTGTTTTAGTAAATAAATGTCTGTGTAATAAGGTTTTGTAGCCTCGTTATTGATGATTTTGGAATTTTTTAAATTTTATTTTCAAATTTTCTTTTGTTTTTAATTTTTAAAAATATTGAAGAGACTTTTCATCCATATAATATATATATTGTACAGCAGAATAAAGGGTTTACTAAAATTAATAAATTAAAAAAAAATTCACCTCAATGTCATTTGGTACTCATTTTATTTTGAATAATTTACAATGCTGCATTTTTACCGTAAAATTGCTTGGCACTTTTGAGACAGCATTTTGTTATTCAGACTGGCACTAAAATGGTTAATCCTCTCATCAGATGTCACGGCAGAACTAATAAGCAATTGTTGTTCATGATGACAAATTAATAAAAATTTGTTTCATTTACAAGACATGTTTGTGGTACAAACTGTTCTTATAGGTATATAAGCATATTCTTCTATCCACTTCATGCTAATCAAGATAAAATTAGCAGAAATGGACTTATTACTTGCTTTCTTGTAAGCAGAAGGGAAATGAGGGAGTACATTAGACTAAGTTATAGTAAAATCTTTTAGAAACTGGGTGCTATGTGATCCTTCTGGCATTAGGGAAATGATGGTCACACCCAAGATCTGAATTAAATAGGAAACAATTTTGTTGAATTTGCTCAATATAGACTAATTATAAATAGCAATAGCATTTTGGCATAAAGGAAATAAAAGCATTACTTTTCGGGATATTCATTTAAATGTACTAAAATCACATATGTAACAGACACAAAATGTATTGGTGTGTGGCTAAATCAAAATTTGGATTGGATGGTATACATTGAAAATTTGAATAAAAAATCAAGTAAACTATGTTATTGCAGAGTAGTATATTTTGCTTACTTGCATACTCTTTTAAATTATGGCATCATTTTCTGGGGAAGTTCAAAGATATCAGAAAACATGTTAAAAATGCAAAAATAAGAATAATAATTAATAACTAACCAACCTATGTGAGCCGCAGAGCATATTTTAAAGAACTTAAAATTATGAGTCTTCAATGAATGTATATATATATATATATATATATATATATATATATAATTAAAATCACATGTTTATTAACTTCTGATTTTAAACATAATTCAATCCAATTCATGCTTTCTATCTTGTTCAAGATAATGCATACGTCAATACAAAATTTACAAAGAAAAAGTAACACAGTGATTGCAGAAAATACAAAAGATAATACAACATAGTATTTGAGAAGAGATATACATTTACAAAATATAATAATAAATCTGATAATAAAACTTATTAAACATTTTTGTACAGAATAAAAATATTTTCCAATTAAAAATTTGCGAAGCTGATTTTCAAAATGCCTTGACTGTGTCTAGCTTTTTTTAAATAAGGTGGCAACGTTTTATACTATTTATACATTTGTATATCTTCTTTTGTATATATGTATAAAAACTGTTTTTACATGTTAAAGCTAATATGAATAATTTAAAGATTCAGACAATGATTCAAGAGGTAACTCAAATCTATCAACAATCAGCCGTAATACCATACTGTATAAACGTTCATTCACCTATAATGATATACAAATGTATAAGAAATTACCACCTTATTAAAAAAAAAACTAGACACTGTCAAGACATTTTGAAAATCAGCTTCACAAATTTTTAATTGGAAAATATTTTTGTTCTATACAAAAATTTTTAGTAAGTTTTATTATCAGATTTATTATTATATTTCGTAAATGTATATCTCTTCTGCAAATACTATGTTATATTTTTTGCAGTCACTGAGTTACTTTTTATTTGTAAATTTTGTATTGACGTATCGGGTTATCTTGAACAAGACAGAAATGATGAATACTTTGTCTTGAATTATATTTAAAATCATAGTTTAATAAGCCTCTGGGTTTACTTTATTCTCAGTACATCTGTAAATGCAGTTAGCTCCTAAATATCATTTCAAGAATTAGAATTAATTCTGGGCTTATGTTAGCATGTAATTGAATTCATGCTCATCTGGTTTACAGGCTCATAACGCTTGCCGAGTTGGATCACTTTGTTGAAGACTGCAATTTTAGGATCTCCTTCTCATCTTCAAATAATACCTGGAATTTTCTTAGGCAGGACCTATTGCTAGAACATTCCTGTAATAGTTTTGTCTTCATTTTCAGTGCAGTATATTGCTTAAATTATTTCCCATATGAAAAAATTGCCCCATCATGCATTTATTTCTACTTCCTCTTTTATGCATTACAGTGAAACCCGTAGCAACATGTGTAAAAAGCCTTCGTCTTACCCGTGATGATTTTGAAATAATAAAGGTTATTGGAAGAGGAGCGTTTGGTGAAGTATGTGTTGTAAAAATGAAAGGCTCAGAAAAGGTGTTTGCAATGAAGATTCTAAACAAATGGGAAATGCTAAAACGTGCTGAGACAGCTTGTTTTCAAGAAGAACGAGATGTCTTGGTGTATGGAGATCGACGATGGATCACAAACTTACATTATGCGTTCCAGGATGAAAACAATTTGGTGAGTAAATTTTCAGGGCTACTGTTTACCACCTATGATGTGTATAATTAAGAGTCATAGTGCAAAATTACTTGAAATTAAAATATCAATTTATTAGACTTTATTCATGTTGTATATACAGGGTCTTTCAAATTAAGGAGTAATGTTAATAAAAATAAAATTAACTCATTTTGTAAAAGAAAACTTGGATAAATCAAATTTAATACAGGGTTATTTCAAATGATTCATTCATATATGCAGTGTTATTAGTAGATCATTGTATTTACTGAGGTATTTTCAAAGTTATAGCGATGTTCAAATTTTAACATGAATATACTTTGAATGCATCTGTACTTACCTAACATATGGTGCAGAAATATGGGGCGTGCCACTAAAACTAGATGAATAAACTTCTTATTTTTAAAAGAAAAGCATTAGATTGATATAGGAGATGTAAACGTGGGAGTCATACAGAACTGCCTTTATCAACAATAAGCTTTTAACACATTGAAGCCCAAGCCCGAGTATAGATCAGGCCGTGTGAAATGTTCATGCAGCACATGCCCGAGGATAGCTCGGGCAGGTATTTTTAACACTTTTAATGCAATTCCAGGACCTTAACTCGGTCTTGGGCTACGCGGCAAAGAACATATATCAGTTATCGTTTAGTTGTTTGATTTGTGCTACCATCTGTTTTTGCTTTAGCCAACTATTAGAAAATTTAGGAGAGTTAGTAATATTGGCTGCTCTTAGGTAGTCACACCATTTTACGTTTTGTGTTCATAAATGTTAAAATGCTGCATTTTCCTGGATTTCTGTGAACTGAAGCTGAAGTTCAGAATAAAAATGATGCTCTGGAAAATTCCGATTCTGAGGGAGAGTTTTTCAAACTTTCAATAAATGGAGTGTAAGCTGCTTTACGCAGATTTTTTCAAACTCATATTTGATATTTGTTGTAAATTTAAAATTATATATTAATACGTAAGTTATGACTTTTATCTTACTTGTTGAGAAATCCTTGAATAACATACTTTTAGATTGTCCCAATACTTTTCGGCAGATTTGATTGATGTACTGTAAATAATAACTCAAAGTAGGCGTAAAAACCCTGGGTTTCTTGGCACTTCATCTAAAGAAACGCCTGGGCTTCAATGTGTTAATAAACATGCAAAAAAAAAAAAAAAAGATCCTAAAAGCACCCAGTCAGGAGGGCAGAACTGTCAAAATAAGGCCCAGACTGGAATGTGATAATGTGCTTGTTTTACTTGCCTTGTTTTGTTGTTTAGCGCATGAAGATAATTTTTGTTGCAGTATTTAGTGATGGACTACTATTGTGGTGGAGACCTCCTAACGTTGCTCAGCAAATTTGAAGATCGCCTTCCAGAGGACATGGCACGTTTCTATATTGCTGAAATGGTTTTAGCTATTGGTTCCATTCATGATCTGCGGTATGTGCATAGAGACATAAAGCCTGACAACGTTCTTCTAGATGCTAATGGGCATATCCGCCTAGCAGATTTTGGTTCTTGTTTAAAGTTGTTTGAAGATGGCACTGTTCAAAGCAACGTAGCAGTAGGAACTCCTGACTATATATCCCCAGAAATTTTACGGGTGAGTGTAGGTTTTGTTGTGGATGTACTGTCCGCCCAACACAAAAAGGCAAGTGGGGCCTGAGGGGTGAGCAAGCGAGGGGGGGGGAGGAATTATTATCTGGTCAAGTACTAGTGGATCTGTTTACATTTACTATATATGTATATGAACCAACCTACTGCTGCCAGATCTAATGCTCGTTTCAGGAACTGCAGTGATGTATTATGCAATATTTGGCTCTCGCTGCTAACACGCGCTACAGCATATGGTACTACAGTTATATGATATTTTGTTACTTTTATTCTTGGTTTAATATTTAAATGCAGAGAGCGGCAGCGACAGCAGCGAAGATGAGGACTTCTCCGACTCGGATCTTGCAGAGAACTGGACTTCTAGCTAAGTGTGAGTTATGTGACAACACTGTGTATTTTAGATGAACCTAACGTCCTTGTCATATCCAGATGTCGAGCATAAACATCATGCGGACAGCAAAAGTGCTTACGTTACGCATTCCTCTACCTTGCCTTCTTGTGATGGGTCATCAGTACTTCCTCATTTCATATAACCCTTACCATTAGTGTATTTTTACTTTCTCTACACAAGCTATGTATATAGCGTACAGAGAAGGTATTTCACTCCACCCTAAAATTCGATACCGAGATTTCACTGGAAATGTATGTTTTAGGGTCCATTGTATCCAAAAAAAGGCATTTTCAGAAAAAGTTCCATGTGTGTGTGTCTGTGAGCACGATAGCTCAAAAACGAAAAGTCGGTAAAATGCCAAAGTTGGTATTTAAGTTTAGTATCTTTCAGGGATGTGACACAAAGATTTTGAGAAAAATCCCCCCAACCCAACTACCCTTACATGGAACTTTTTTCGAAAATTTTGATTTTCTCAAAAATGGCTCGAACGATTTTGACTAAAATTTCCTTTATTAAAGATATTTACCTGACAAATAAAATTTTCTGGGAATAGCCTCTGAGGACTACTTTATTCTGGATGAATTTTAAGGAATTTTGCATAATTGCTAAACCATAAGAGATGGACAAAAACTTACAATACAAAAATTGTAGAGCATCTTAAAACACAAAATTTATCTTATATACATTTTTTTGTGGAGTTGATTTTTTTTGAGATACTCCTTATTTTTGGTTTCAGCTTTAAGAACTTATACTTTTCCACACAGGAATTTAACAATTTCTGTCCATACAAACAAAGGAACTTTAGTCACATTGCAGCCAACTTTTGATTATCACTTTAACCAATAATACTCCAGTTATTTCACTTCTACTTACAAGGAAGCAAGTGTTAGGACTATTTCTGCTGATTTTTTCTCGATTAGCATGAAGTAAATAGAAGCATAAGCTTTTTAACAATAATTTGTTGCAGAGATGTAGAGAAAGTCATGTGAATGGAACACATCAGATATTTATTAAATGGTAATGTGCCTCTCTTTTATATATATTGAAAGGTACACAAGGGTAACACACATACTGGTTGGTTGAACCAGGTAAAACACATAAATAATTAGTTGGAAAATTGAATGCCATACCGGCAAGTTGTCTCAGTAGCTCAATGGTTAGAGCAACCGCACGGAGAGCGGGAGAACCATGTTCAAGTCCTGGCTGTGGCATTGAATTTTTCATCTGGTTCTAAGCATTAGTTAATATCCAAGAAGGTTCCATTATTTAAATAGGCATTTAAATCCAGTTGACGATAGAACTAATACAACTGCTCTTTGAAAAGAAAATCACACAAAATACTAAAGAAAATATAAATAAACTTCTTTTTGCCTTTTATACCTAAGTGTTTCAACTCACTTAATTTTGCAGTTGCACATTTTACTATAGAGATGATACTTTAGAAAAATTAGACATGATACGGATGTTTATTTCTCAAATGAACATCAAATACTATTGGTGAAATCATCTTGACAAACATTATTACACATTTCTCTAAAAGTTTTTTTACATTTGGAGAAACACTTTAAATATATGTAGATAGTTGCTGCTTTCACTTGAGTATACTAGTTAATTTTAACACTTATTTATAATTCACACTTGTTTTATACGTTGAAATTTAAGTGCAGTATTCTTACACAAAGTGACGTTGAGTACTCGTCAGAATGACTTGGCAAACTGTTCAAATTTTGGAATTGTCTCTTTAAATAGCTCAGCAGGCAATATGTCTGCCTTAGCTTCCTTAATGCTGATTGGCTGTTATTTGCCACCAAAACTTATGCTCGGCTTGACCATATCGTATGGTTTTATTGCATTTAGACTATGTGATTCTTGGATACAAAGAAAAATACCCTGTTGGTGAATATTAGGGAGCTTTATTGAGTTTGCACTTGTAACTCTAATGCACACCTATGAAATAAAGAAAACCTACAAATTTCCATTGTTTCTGCAGACAATAGGGGGTGCCTTTTGTTTCATTTAACTGCGTAGTTTCACAGCTTTGTCTTGGAACATGTTAACATAACTAAAGTTACAATTTATGAAATAAATACAAGAAAATAAAGTAAATCACTTATACAAACAGGTGATTAGAATAATAAAAGTATTGGGGATTGTTTATAGGTCTTCTTATCAAAATAATCATTATAGGGCAGTGATGTCAGGAATTACTGTCTCAAATTGTTGGATCAAAATCAAGTTTGGTTTTTAATGCACCTTTCGTTTTTGAGCTATGCTGCCCCCCCCCCACACACACACACACACATGCACATGCACACGGACATTTTTCTAAAAATACTTTTTTTGTTTGTTTCAGGAGGTCTCAAAACATATATTTCCGGTGAAATTTCTGTATCAAATTTTTGGGTGCATTACAATACCTTCTCTATACACTATGTACATAGGACGTGCAGAGAAAGTATAAATGTGCATCTTTGAAAATAGTCTGTTACATATGTCAAACTAGAATTTTATATAGATATAATAATGTTTATAGCATTTACTTTCAAATAATACACACAAACTGATATGAAATAATTCACTTGTTCTTAAATGTGAGCCATTGGAAGCCAATGAATTATGTTAACATTTTATCTTAAAATACTAGACACAAATTTTAATTTGCTTCTTTTAAAGCAAAATGAAATTTAAACTGAAATCTGTTTCCAACCCAATTTCTCCTATTTTCGTGGTATAAACAGAAGGCTTTCTTGATATGTAAAGCAAATCTCTTCCTTCTTGAAATAGCTTCTTAAGAAAAGAAAATTAAAATTATCCTTGCTTTGCATGTCTTACTGTTATATTGTAAAATATAATTTCTTTTTAAAAATGCATTCTATCAGGCACATGAATATGAAATTTAACAGCAATATCTCCCTAAGAGTGACTCTTTTACACTGATCTACAAGCTACATTCAGATATGTTCATATTTCTTAGGTTTAGAAGTCATTTTGTTCCTAAAGTTGTTTTTACATTCAATGACTGTTTAACCTGTTCCTCAGGCAATGGAAGATGGACAAGGAAGGTATGGACCTGAATGTGATTGGTGGTCCCTTGGTGTATGTATGTATGAAATGTTATATGGTGAAACCCCTTTCTATGCAGAATCTCTCGTGGAAACATATGGAAAAATCATGAATCATAAAGTAAGTAATAAATGCAGGAAATTCTATATAACTTCCAGCAGGCATGCTTACTTATGTTGCCCGTGGGTGCGCAGCGTATTTTGTACACAGAATGTTTACCATTGTGTTTTATTATTTTGTTTTATCATTTCAATGCTAATTGTTTGTGGAAAAGCTTTGGTTTCCTAGTGACACCTCTAGATATAACAATCCATTATATAGATAACCAATATATATAGGATCATTAAATTATAAGGTAACTCCCGTTGTGGCTTCTCTCCATTGTGCGAGAGAGCCAAGAGTCGCCAAAAAAAGTGGTGCAGGCAAAAGTGTATTAAGATACATATCTTAAGATAAATTACGGAAATGCTGACCTGCTCACATAATGGCTGCACAATTTGCGAAAATATTTTCGCTTGCTCATCTAAGCTTAGCAGCAGGAATCCTTATGATTTCTTGCTGATGTTATCACTAAGTTTCTGTAGATTATACAGGGATTTCTGCTGCTGAGTGAGAACATCTTTAACTTGTTAATCTGGCTGTTTGGGAGCAGATCGTCAATAACTTCATATACTTAACGTAAGGACTCCAGTACGCCTTTGCTGGCACCACTTTCCTAGCAACTCTCGGATCTCTTGCACAGTGGAGAGACTCCACAGGAGGGACTACCTTATAATTTAATGACCCTATACATATAAAAGTTGAAACTACTTAATATTTAAGGTTATAATTATAAGGAAATATCCTACATATTATGTAAAACAAATTATGTAACTTTTGTGTTAAAAAATACATATTCATTCATTACTGACACCTCTAACAACATGTTCAGGGTCCATCAAGAGATCTAATAGGATCAAATCCACACTTAAAGTGTCAACTTTTTTTCTCAGTCTTCAACATATATGTACAGTATAACATCATATAGTATACTCTCAATTATCTGGGGTAATGTGGGGGAGAGGAAGCACGAATAATCGAAAAACATGAATAATCGAGAAACCTGTAATTTAATGCTTTTAAGATACGACATACATATGTAAATAGGAAATTACATTGAAAAGCGTTTTCCAACATGTACTCTTTGTTCAAAAATGTATTCTACTTCTGTGCATAGGTATTGTTTTTCTGTAGGAAACAGCAATAAAGAATCTGCTGCATGACAATAAGTGCCATGTCCATTGTTTAAACGATCACTGCATGACAACAGAGTACCATTTCAATTGTTATTGGCCTGTCTATTCTGTGTAAATTATAAACAAATTCAGTTTTCCTGATATTGATCACCGTGTAAGTGTCAACGAAGCAATTTAAAATAGATTTGTAAAAGAGATGACAGAGAAACGAAAAAAAATGTGTGTTGAATTAAAAAAAATATTTGGGGGGGGGGGATGCATGGATGATCTGCAAACCAGATAATCTGCACATGAATAATCAGGAATATACTGTATATGTTCCACATTTATACATTTATACACAATTATACATTTTTTGTTGAGGTTCCGGCAGAATTCCAATAGCTACCACACAATTTTGTTTCATTTATATTGTAACAAAAACTGCTCTTTATTACTCAACAATAAAAAATCTGCTTACAAATACACATGTTTAATGGACATTTTCAACTCTGCTGTACAGTTTTCTTTCAATGCTACTGTAGCAGCTATGACCGCACGCTCTGAACTTCCTATTGAAATTGACCCTCACCAAAGTTTGTTCTTTCCTTTTTATACCTGTTGATGATGTGGCAAGAAACTTCCAGAAGCGGTGCTTATTGTTGCACCTTGAAACCACTGCAAGTGTTACAAATTCACAAAGATGTGACAGTTGAAGCTTTGATGTAAAGTGCTTGCTAAATGAATACTGTTCAGCCCCACAGGTGTAACAATGGATTAATTAATGAAAGGAAACCAACCGTTGAGTTGAATTCAATTCAGTTTATTAGTAAATCATATACATGATATAGGATAAGTCAGTGTTTACAGTTAAGTAGAAACATATTTACAATTTACATAATTAGGTAGTTACCAATAAGTATTTAATACAGTGATTAATGTTTTTGTTTTAAAAAAATACACATTATATAACAAATTAGACCACACATAATTCTCAATTATTAAAATGCATTTTGAAACAATATTACAAGAATCTTTTATGTACAACTGCTGAAGGAAACATCATGATTAAGCATACAAATATTTACAAATATCAATGTTTATACAATAGTACAACAGTAATAAATACAATTAATCACAATTTACCAGTATTACATTTTTACTAACAGAATACTCAAAATACAGACTCTCAGGTCTTATCACTGTAACTTATATATTCTTCCATCGAATAGAATTGATTGAGATTTAGGAATTTGTGAATTTCCTTTTTAAACTTGATAACAGATTTAATACTGCTTAAGAGATCAGGAAGTTGATTGAATAATTTTATGCCATTATATTTGAATGATTTCTGAAAAAGTTTAGTTCTATGGGTCTTGAAATGCAGTTTGTTTTTGTTACAAGTTTGATTAAGGCTATCTTTGTGTCCATTTTCAGACATTTACCGTTTATACACTGTTTCCTCCAAAGCTCTGTCCCTCTATAGTCAAAAATATATGTTCCATGTTTTCCTTTTCACCACATCTTGGGCATTGATTCTGTTGGAGTTCTTTTCTCACACCCTCTAGTCTCCACACACCCGCTCGTACCCAAGCAATACTCTCCCTTTATTCTTTATTTAATTTAACCACATACATTTCTCTTATGTTTTTTTTATTTGCATATATGTTTCTAATGATCTTTTTTCCCATATATTGCTGAACAATTTTTGTATTTCTATATCTTCAAATCTCCTCCTAGCTCCTTTATAGCTTCTTACTGTCTACTAAAAAGTTTAATCAAGGCTACTTTTCTGTCTAATTTCATCCATTTGCTGTTTATATATTCTTTCCTCTAAAACTATATGCTCCCTATCTTCCTTTCCTCTACTTTTTAGATATAGATTCTGTTGGAAGCCTTTTCTCATCTGTTTTAATCTCCGCACACCCCTCGAACCCAAGCAATATTCTCTCTTTGTTCCTTATTTTATCCACGTATCTTTCTCTTTCCCATGCATTTTTTATTTATACACACAATTCTAATGATCTTTCATCCCCTATGTTCCTTAACAATTATTGTAATTCTATATCACCAAATCTCCTCCTAGCACCTTCCAAAACCCATTTATATTGTTTTTCCCTCCTTTTCCAAATTTCTTTCAGTCCATTTTTCTCTAAGATAGTCTGCATACTGTAACTCCATCCACTTTTCCTTAAATTCTTTTCTTGAGATTCTTAGCATTGCCCTAACAAATTCCTTTCATTCAGATTTAGTATTATATACCAGTTTATAAATGTAAAAAGACGCTAATAACACACCTATAGATTTAAATGGACCCATTGATTCAATGGTTTGGGAGAAAATATTTATATTAAGTATAAAAATCATGCAATGAATTTTGATATACCACCAATTGCCTTTTTAACCAAATTTGTTTTGATTCCTGTAGTTAGCAATACCTTAGTACACAATCCACCTAATAGCAGTAACCATAACAATTTAAATAAACAAGAGCAAAAAGTAACAGACCAAAAAGAAACAAAGCTGAGGATGCAGTAGACCATTATATTGCGAAACTAGTCCTTGGATTCCAAAAGATAAGTGAAGATTTGTTACAATTATTAATTATTATATTCATATTATATACCAGTATTTAAGGGCTCTCTCCATAATCATACCTTTTCTTCCCATTATTCCCATTTAAATTTGAGCAAATTCCTTTACTGTTACACTTGGTAAGCCTAAAATTTCTATATAAAACATGCTGTGTACCATGTCCACTGCTTTCCATCCATCGTCTAGTCCGATATTTCAACCTCATACAACATTTTTCTTCAACTATCATATATTATTAAGTCTAGGCATTTTACATTTATATATGGTATCTTATATTTATACCTTCTGAACTGTGGCCATGCTTCTTTCCCTTTTGTTTTTCCCATTTCGCACCCCCATCAAGTTTGACCTCTAAATATACACAATCTCTAACCACATTATATTCTCTATCTTCTTTCTTCCACTTCTCATACTTGCTCAATTTTGCCTTCTTCTTTAAAACTATAATTTGAGTCTTTTTCTGGTTTACTCTCAAATTCACTCTTCAAAGTATTTGTTTGCTGCAAGGATTGCTTTAGCCCACTTATTGAGATGGTCCTACAATTAAATTATCTGTAAATAATAATAATAATAATAATAATAATAATAATAATAGCCCTGGGATTCTTACATTATTAATTGCTGGCAAACAATTATTGTTTTTTGTAATTCTTTTAGGTTTATTTAAGATCTATGTATTTTGGATGTGTTCACTCCATTTTTAACCTATGGTATTCCAGTATGGGGCATGTCCACAAATCTATATGCTATCTTTAAATTACAAAAGAAAATATTAAAAATAATAAAGCAAGTTCCTGTGAAAACACCAAGCAAAACAGATATTTAAGGAATTAAATATCTTATCTCTCCCTTCTATATGTATACTTGAAACATGCTTCATTCACAAAAACAGGAACCTCGTTAAAACAAATAATATGTATCATGCACACAATACTAGAGCTTACGTACCACATTCTGCCGTACAAATAAGAGTTGCAGTAGTGTTTCCCATTGTGGAACCATCTGTACAACATATTACCTGGACATTATAAAGAACTGGTCTACAGCAAATTTAAACGTTCAATAACTAAAGCTCTCTTAGAGCATATACCCTTTAATATTCAACAATTTAAAAATAAAAATTTATAAATACTGTTACTTGTACATACTAGTACATGATTTATGTATAAATCGAAAGGTGAATAAATACTATTATTATTATTATTTATCAGCTATGTTCTACATACCATTCTCTTCTCAATTCTTTTTGTTTTTTAACATCTTAATGATTTTTGTAAGACAATGTTAGGGTGTAGCGATGAAACTGACATTGGTTTTTAGACTGGACATTTTATCCCAGCTCTGTTAGGGAGGGAGCAAAAAAATGTAATTGGTCACATTAGGAATTATTATAGTACCTCACCTGGTGAAAGTAGGCACCATAGACATTTTTTTTTACCACACTTCCTTAAAATGTTCACATTTATTGGCACTTACATCAGTGCAGCATGATAAATGTTAGTAAACTAAGCATTTTCTTGTAAGTCTGAAACACACACACTTAGGTGTGATAAAACTTATTTCCTCATTTCTGCTTTTCCTCAAAAATAAAATCTCAGTTTCTTTCACTATTGCAGATCATAGTGTCATGCAGTGCTTCCAACTTAATGCTAACCAAATGTCAATTCATTCTTTTGTTTCCAGAATTGTTTTGATTTTCCAAATGATCCAGGATATGAAGTATCTCAGGAAGCCAAAGATCTTATGAAAAGACTAATATGCGGTTCAGAGTTCAGACTAGGTCAGCATGGTATTGAAGACTTCAAGGTAATTATTGAAATTTAATGGTTCTGTAAGTTAATTATTGGGTATTTGACTACTTCGGTGTGATTGGCAAGTAAAAGGTCAACCTGTCAAAGAGTGCTAATGGTCACTAAATAATGTAACACACACAAAATTGTTGTTAATACTGGTGACAGAAAAACGGTTGTTGTACTGAAGGCGTAAGTTGTAAAATGACGGACGAGCGCATCAAAATATGCTAATGGCCAATAAATGATGTAGTACACACATAATTGTTGTTAATGCTGATGACAGAAAGACTGTTATTGTAAAGAGAGGGGTAAGTTATACAATGATGGATGAACCTCACACCTCTGCGATCACACAGCATTAACATAAAGTAAATGGAAAACTCGTGCACTTTCAATTGTTGCTGAATAAGACTTAATGCCAATGCACATCACAGTATGCTTAACTGAGGTGTTAAACTTTGGTCAAGCATCAAGCAGTAAACAACTTTTAGTAATCTAACCAAAGTACATGTGTCTTCTGCTGCATGAATCAAATTTAGTGGCAAGAGATAACTTCCTATAGAAAACCACCAAATACAGTAACAAAGAAAACACCCCCAGCGACAACTGCAAATGGGCTTTCTTACCATACATTTACCAAGTCTCCAAGAGAATATCTAAAATATTAATAAAACACAACATCAAGTTCAGGTACACAAAAATCAGGACACTATGATCTAAAGTTGGTTGGTTGGTACCTAATATTGAGCAGTTGGCAGTGAAGCCATTCGCTCTCTTGCATTCCAGTATTTTGATGTTATGTTATCATGTTGACTAAAGGTTAGGCAGCGTAATAGGTGGTTTCCATCCATATCTACTTTAAGTGTACAGAAAAGACACAGAGATCTCACTATACCAATCCTCGATAAATGTTTATTGAGACAGTCATGGCCTGTTAGGAGTCTAAAAGTTGCTACAGAGGATTTTCTTGGTAGTGTAGTGATTCTGGTCATATTATTACATAAATTTTCCCATGGTTTTCCTTTTATTTGTATTACATTATCATCTTTAATTTTGTTATTATATGTTGATATAAAGATTCTTTTGATAGAGTGATAACTTACTGGATCAGATGAATTTGATGTCATTTTACTATCTTTCTTGGCTAGAAAGTCAGCTGTTTTATTACCCTGTATTCTGCAAAGTGCTGATATCCATTGAAGTATTAATATTTTATTTAAATTCATTAGTTGTTTTATGATTTTGCGGCATTCAGCAATATTTAGGTTATTAGATGTTACATCAGATGGATATAATAGCTGCTTTAGAGTCAGATAATAGTACAACTTTTTCAAATTTATTTATATGATATAGTAGGTTTTGTAAGCTCTCCATCAAAATTTGTGGTATTTAAATTTAATCTTTTGTAGAAAGGGAAGAGAGGGCATATTGCACCTGCACCAGTACCACTGTTTTTTGTAAGCTGGAACCGTCAGTATAAACATGTAGCCATTCATTGATAGGGTATTTTAAATTGATTATTTTTAGTGTCATTTGTTTCAGAACACACAAAGAGGTTTCAGATTTACAATCTAAAGTACCAGCTGTGAAAGATAAAGCACCATCTCCTCTAAATCCTGGGGTGTATCAAATTAGCTGTGATTGTGGGGAATCATATGGCAAATCCGTCCAAACCCATAGTAATGAGCACAACAGACATATAAAACAATCACAAGCAGAAAAACACTTCCTTGCAGTACATGTAGAAAAAACTGGACATCATATAGACTTTGATGATAAAGATTCTGGCTGTATGCTGTCATTACACACACAGAATAATGAGAGAGAGCATCAAAATCTTTAAACAAAACAGAAAACTCAACAGAGAATTCAATTTGGAAAGCTTTATTGGCAGAGCGAAAGGGGACTGGTGGACTAACAACCAATAGGAGAAGAGAGGAGATGTCCCCCTAGTAGATGAGTATAAATATCAGCTTGCTAGGGCTTATGGTGCCAGTGGCCCTTGTAAGAAGCTCAACATAGGTTACAGCAAAACGTCTGCAGAGAATAGCGTAAGAAATGGTGCAGCCTACACTGGAAACCATAACCTCAATCTCCCATACATTTCACAATACGTTGATCATAATATGCAAAATGCATGTGCTTGCATTTCCTTGTGTTTCTTGGAATATATGAAGACAAACTCATGGCTTAAACGCACAAATAATTTCTGTTACAATAAGAGGTTGTGTGTTTAGCAAGCAATAAGAGAAAACAGATGTATGAACTTTACTTGTGGAGAAAAACAAGCCAACATTTACAATGTTTCTATAGAGAATTGAAATTGATTCAATTTCAATTCCATCTGAGTATGATTTGTGTTTCACATGTTAAATTGAGAGCAAATTGAGATCATTTTGAATATGCAAGATTCGAGAATAAATATATCAAACTTTTATTGCTGAACTTAAATTTACAATGGAGAAACTGTGTATTAAAAGCAGGCTTTGAGGTTAGGGAATGTTTTTGAGAAGAATAAATGGTGAGATTATCAAAATGATAACAAAGAACTCTTGTGTGGTCTATTGCACCAGTTCTTAGCAAGTTCAGTGAAGAAAACAAAATGAGGAGTGTGCAGCGTGTTGCAAAGCATACAGTTAAATATAGCCTCTTTGGTTTATTCAGTATGAAGGTGGAGGTGTCTCCATGCAATATGTTCTAATTGATCCCACTTTTTAAGAGATCTTATTCAAGTTTCAACACAATTTGAATCCATGTTTCAAAAGCAGTGTTCAATACAGAATAAATACCCAAATAGATTTCAGTTCCCCATGGAAACATGGTATGTGTATAATGAATCATTGATATTAATTCTTTCTTTGATGCTAAGTTATGTACAAGTGAATATGACTGATTTTCAGCCTGGCTCTTTACCAGTCATGCTTTTTTTTTAGCTTAACATCCTTTTACCTGGTTGGTCATATTGGACGATGAATGGAATTGGTGAAATGATGCTCAAATGATCTCAGGATCCCATGGAGCTTAAAGTTACTCGACATTCATCTTCTCAGGATGAGGGAAAACCCTGAGAAAAAAATTCTTATCCGGGTAACGCATCCTAAGCGAGATTTGAACTTGCGACCTTTTGAATGTGAAGCAGACACGCTACCACCACACTACCCAGGCAGGCCTGTCATAAGGGCCATTCACATAGAAAATCAACCGTAGATGTAACGTAGATTCAGAAGTTTGCAGCCAATATATGTATAGGCTCATTCGCAATGGTTTCATTGACATTGACGTAAACATAACCATAGTATGTCAACACAGAAGCTTGCAAACGCCAAGCTTTTGCGTCAAAGTTAACATGCAACGTAAGAATCAACCAATGAAACCCACTGCTTGGTGTGTTATTAAAGTGACTTTGCTTGATGATTCTCTCTCATTTCTCTTCCATTAATTTGTCTTTGATTAAGGGGATGAATCCACTGTCGTCTATGACGAGACAATTGTTCTGTAAAATATAAAACACCAAGCAAATTGGCTACTCTAGTTTGCATCTACGCGAATGCTGCCACTCTCTCCTCTCTGCCAGCCATTTTAATTTGCTATTCACTCGCAAGGCGTAGTTCACTTGTTTTAATTTCTCTTTGGTTATTGCCTACTTTTACGTTTGTCATTGAGAATGCTCATGATGCATTTAATTCTGCGTCTATATTCTATGTCAGTAAGACTACAGTTACATTTCAATGTGAATGGCTCTATACCTTGTTTTTTCAATTCTTTAATTCTCGTTATCTCATTTGTATTTTGTTCTTGAACTGTTTACTGTCCATATCCACTTGTTTTTCACTTTATTTAAGAATTGTCTTATCTGCTTATTATCTTTATGAAGCATTTCAATTATAGTCATACTTCTATCTGATCTAAACCATTTCTTATTAATGTTTTTTTTCTTCTCCAAATGGCAATTAAAATTCCAAAAATACATTTCTCATGATCTTCATGTCCAACTGTTTTGTACAGAATAAAAGATTACTCTGTAGAAAAAAAGTGAAAGTGTATTATGAACTGGAATGTTTATTAATTGTTGCAGAACCATGCATGGTTTGCAAACCTGGATTGGAGTGGAATTCGTGACAGTGTTGCTCCTTATAAACCAGAAGTTAGTAGTCCTACAGATACATCAAACTTCGATGTTGATGACACAGACATCCGAACATCAGATGCTGTTCCTCCCACAGCAAATTCTGCATTTACTGCGCTACATCTACCATTTGTTGGTTTCACGTTTACTCAAGGAAGGTATGTTAAATATTGTTAAACCTGTGTGTGAAAGTTATAAATTTTGCTATAATTCTTCACTACTAAATTTCTTTTACAGCTGCATTTCCGACTTAGGCTGCATTCCTGTTGAACATACGTCTTCCAGTAAATTGCTAGCTGTTAATGACAAAAGATTAATACAACTTGAAGAAGAAAATCAACAACTTATAACAAAGTTGGCTGGTATGTTGCACATATTTTATATTTTCTAGTGTCTTTTATTTCTTTCCCTTCCCCCCCTCGTTCCCCTCCTTTGCTGTCCCCTTTTCCACCCTATGCCATCTGCTTTCTCTCCCCTCAGTTTTTTCTCTACCAGCTCTGAGAAGTAATGCTTCCGAATATCTTATTACTGTAAAATTATCAGAAGTAGGGCAGATTCAGACCAATTAGAAACAAAATGATTACTTTGAATTTTAATGTGCTGAATAAACACTTTAACAATTTGAAGCCTTGTTTACTTCAGAGTTCTTAACTAAGCAATCACTGGAAGTAAATATATGCTAAAAATTCATTTTTGTATAGATATGATAGTGTTACTTTAGTTCATGGAAACAGTA
This sequence comes from Hymenopus coronatus, assembly GCA_030762935.1. Classification (NCBI taxonomy): domain Eukaryota; kingdom Metazoa; phylum Arthropoda; class Insecta; order Mantodea; family Hymenopodidae; genus Hymenopus; species Hymenopus coronatus. The sequence continues at coordinate 62,319,607 of CM060899.1, forward strand.
GGATGGAAAAAAAAAAAAATAGAAATGAAAAATACTGAAAGCATTGCAGTTTTATGTTAAAATAGAAGAAAACTATTTTGAATATTGTGTATCGGGAAGATGTAGGTATGTGTAATCATGCATATCTGCTTACTTTCACTCCTTGCTGTTTTATTCTCTAGTGCAAGCTTGTCAATAGAAATTACCATATTTATTTGTATTATGGATTTTCTTGCATTTGGAATATATGCTTTTCAAATAGCATACAGTAAAGGTAAGTTTCAAACTTTGTGGGGCATTCAGAATAATAGGGAAAAATAAACAGCATTCGTGAAGACAAATTTTTAAAATTTACAAGATTTTAACTGTTCCCTGCATATATATGTATATGAAGGCATAAAAAATTAATATTAATAAGTATTGCTTAAGAAACAATGAGTATTTTAGACCTACTTTAAGGGTACTTTAAATAATCAAGATGTAAGAAGTATGGGGAAACAATTATTTAATAAAGAACAATTTTAATGAAAGGGTGTTTTGGAACAGTGATACGAATGAATAGAGCATTTCTCAGTTGGGTTTGCAACACTTAAGTATCACTTACGTATAGTTTTTCCAGACCAGGCTTCATTGTCGATGGTTTCCAACTGAATTTCCACAGGGTGTTCTATGTTGAGGTGTGACGGTTCCTGGTGGCTGAGTGAGGAACCTCCACAATATATTTTGTGGCAGCAATTCAAAGTTGAATACGTGGCATTGGTTTTTAATAATGTGGATTTTTTCCCAGACATCAAGCTCTGCCGTATATCTGGCGGGTTTTATAAGGTGTATGTTAGGTACTATTTCATGGTTAGTAGACCAAAAGTGGTGTGCCACGGCTGATTTGTCAGTTTGTTTGTATTTTACTGCTCTCATGCGTAAGTCTTGTTTCAAGGTGTCTTTGTTTTACCAATGTAAAATTTGTTGCAATCTGTGCAGTTTATTCTGTAGATTCCTGATTTTTTGTGTTCTGGGATTTGGTCTTTTTGGTTGTTGCAGAGCATTTTTTGCAGGCTGAACTTATTTTGGGACGCAAGTGTGATTTTATGTTTTTTGAATATTTTTTTAATATTTTTTTAATATTTTTTTAATATTTTTTGAAACTTGTGTAGTTTTTGGTGATGAGTAAACTTTTTGAAGCAAGTTTATCTATTGGTGGGCTCAATTTTGTGGTTTCTGTGATTAATTTCCGTTGTTTGAATTTTTTGGTTTTTTTATCTTTTAATTTTTTATTAAAGCCATTGCTGCTTGTGGTAGATATTATGTGTTTGTTTCATTCAAGGAGCATTATTTTTTTATCTGCTGATTTTTGTTGGGGAGTGTTGTTTCTAAATTTTACAACACAATGGTAAAAATGTGACATTTTCCAGAATCTAATTTCTTTTTAATTTAGCAGTTGTGATTATTTCACATTTGTAATCAGCATCATACCTTATGACAATGGTGGTGGTGATGTGATGATGATTAAAATTATTTTCTTCTGATGTGGTATAAATTATCATAAACAGTTACGATTCAGATTCGCACAGAAATGTATATAATGGCTAAAAATAAATGGCGTGTTATTTATGGACGCTCTTTAATTATTGTGGTTCTCAGTGTCCCTTTGTAAATTGGGCGTAAAAGCTTAATTTTGCTCAGAGGCGCCTCTATCAGGCTTGAGGTTCTTTTACGTGCCATAAATCAACGACACGGAACCAACGGCTTTACTTCCCTTCCAAAGGAAGCCATGCTAAGGATTTTTACGCCTGAAAAAAATCCATTGTCCTCCGCCGGGTTTAAACCCGCGACCGTGGGTATATGAAGTCAGCATGGTAGCCATTACTCCATGGAGGGCGACTATATAATGAGTTTAGACTGTCAGAGATTGGAGCACAGAAATGTAAATCTACCTTTAACTGTGCGAGCATCATTTATCAATACAATATTACTGCTAAGGATGTGGGAAGGAAATCCTCCAATTTCTATTAGCCTTGAAAGATAGCTTTTTAAGCCTTAAACTCTCTAAGCACATTAGTAAGTCCCTAACTTTTCATTGCAACATGAAACACACAAAGTCTAGCTGATGTCCTATTCCCTTCACAAATAACCTTTCATATTTCTCATGTGCTTCTCCATTGTTGGCACTCATACGATTATACCCAAGGTTGTGGGTCAAACTCGGTGGAGAACGATGGATTTTTTTCGGGCATAAAAATCTGTTGCATGGCTTCCTTTGGAAGGGAAGTAAAGCCGTTAGTCCCGTGTCTTAGATTATGGCAATTAAGAGAACCTCAAACCTAATAAAAGAGGCCTCTGAGCTAAATTAAGTGGTATTTCACGCCCAGTATAGAATGGGATGCTGAGAACCACAGCAGTTAAAGTGCATCCATAAATAAAACTCATTTTGCCTTTTACTCATACAATTTCCTCAAAATTTGAAATCTGTTTTGTCCTGCATGATATTAGGAAAATCTATATTGAGAATGCAAGATGACATTTAGTTTTCACAGCTGAAAATTAGGAATAAATATTGTATTGCGATAAATGAAAGTGCTATTTAAATTTCATTTACTTCTGATTGGTACAGACCACCCTCTGCATATGTAAATGTGTTATTTTCAACTTTCAGATGCAAAGCGTCTAAGTCAATATTCTGGAGGCATTGGCACAGAAAGAACATCACCTACGTCAGAAACAGTTAATGGAATGAGGAAACTTCAGGATGAAATCAACATTCTCACGAAGAAAAACTGCGGTAAATTTATTTGAAAATGCTCCTCTTTGAATAGTTTTTGTTCCTGAAACAGATCTTTATCACCCTTGCAAAAAGGATATTTTTCTGAGATTACTGTAGGTTTACAGTTGTGACAATTGAAGTAAATATTCCAAAGCACTTAATTTATGAATCAGTTCTTCCAATATCAATTGCATCGATTAGATCATGTTTGGCACTAAAAGGGTTACTATCATTTTGCTACTCTAATGTTGAAAAATGTATGTCACATGAATGAAAAGCCTCTTCAGTATTAAAAAAAAAAAATCTGATATGTTCCATTAACATGGCTTTTTCTATCTGTTCTGGAAACTTCTTATAAAAGATTGTATCATAATAATTGAGGTGAGCATTGTCAGAAATTGTCTTTTTAGTTTCTTCCTTCTTAGCAGAATATGCCAGACTAAAGCGATTGTCAAATCTTTGAAAAACTGGTTAATATGTGAACCATTGAAGCTCAGTTCACTTTGCCTGGCCAGCAGTAAAGCGGGAGAACTGAAACAAAAGGTGACTTTCCCGTTCAAGAAAAGTATGTAGTTTAAAATTGAAATCAATAACAAGGAATATCTCTGAAATAGTAAACTCTACAAAGAAAACATATATACATAAATTTTGTGTTTCAACAATGTCTACATTTTTTCGTGAAGTATGTTTTTGTCTATCTCTTACAGTTAATTAGTTATTTAGTAAAATTCATCCGGAATAAAGAGATTGTGATTAAAATACTGCATATTAATGCTACATGGCAAAAAATTTATATCTTGAATTTTCCGGGAATAGCCTCTAAAGATCTATTTATTCTGGATGAATTTTGCTCAATTTTGCATGACTGTTAAATTGTTAGAAATAAACAAAAACTTACTACTTAAAAATATAGATATCATTAAAACACATGATTTGTCATATTCATTTATTTATTTTTTTTTTTGGAACTGGCCATTTCTGAGATATTCCTTGTTAATTGTTTCAGATTCAAAATACCTAAACTTTTCTTACATGAAAATTTGTAAACTCCTGGCCATGTATAGAAACAGATTTCAACTACATAGCAACCAGCTTTTGAAAGATTTGACTATTGTTTTTGCCTAGTATTTGCTTTATTTACCTTCTGCTTACAAGGAAGCAAGTAATTAAGACAATTTCTGCTAATGTTTATCTCTATTATCATAAAGTAGATAGCAGAACAAGCTTTTTAACAATAATTTGTTACAGTGATGTAGAGAAAGTCAGTGAATGGAGCACATCAGATTTTTAAAAAACAAAAACAAAAAAATTATTTTAGTATGCAAATTAAAAAAACCACGTAAATGCATACATTAGCAATAAAAAAGTAATAATGAACAGACCTATAAACTAAAAGGCACAAATGTAAACTAAGTTACAGTACAATTTAGCTCTTGTTTTGTTGCACATATGTAGAATGAAGTCCTTTTTAACAGCCAACACTTGTTGTGCAGCATTTTGTTTTTGGAAGCAGACATTACAATATCACTCCTTATAATGATCATAGTAACAAGTGAGTCAAAAGGGTATGAACCAGCTGTGTGATGTTCTGCCTTTTAACCTTGGCACTTGTTGGAGTCTGCCACTATCATAAAAAGGCATGGATGAAACCATACATTTTTAAAACTGGCTTTACTTACCAACTTAATGAAAGGAGATGCTAAAACTGGCCACTGTCATCTGTAAATGTTTGGCATCTCTTTAGGAAACTATCCATCACTTGCTGTAGTTCACCTTGAGAAATGTTGGCAATTTCCTGGTGGATATTTTGTTTGATTCTTCTGGGGTGTGTGGGTTTTTCTTGTACACTTTATGTTTTAAATTACCCCAGAGATTGAAATCATAGGGGGTTAGGTTGGCAGACAGAGGGGGCAAAAAATCTGCTAATAATTCTGTCCTGAAACAAATATTCAATTAATGCAAAATCTTCTCCGGCTTCCAGCCAGGTAAAAACTTGGCTTGATACCAACGTTTTGAAGAAGTGCATCTTCCTTGTCTTCAGGGTGAACTGATAGATTGAGCTTGCGGAGACTGGTATTTATAAGAGCTGGAATGAAGCTAACATCTGATTGGTTTGTGTGATGATATGACCATGTTGAACTGGTATTTAAGATGACTGAGACATGGGCATGGACTTCGTAGAAAACTATTTATAGCATTTATATGGCTAATGTTTTGTGTTAGAGCACAGATCTGCTAGAAAATAAGCCTTGGAAGACGCAGGTAGAGGATTAGGTGTTAAGGCTCTTTAACATCAGTGTCCATGCTGAACTAAGTTGTAGGCCAGAATCGCGATGTAGATTATTTGTTTCAGATGAGATGACTAAAGCTTCTTTTACTCTCCTTTCAGATGTTAGCTTCATTCCAGCTCTTATAAATACCAGTCTCCCCAAGCTCAATCCATCAGTTCACTCTGAAGACGAGGAAGATGCACTTCTTCGAAATGTTTTTACCTGGTTAGAAGCCCGAGAAGATTTTGAATTAATACGCCGCCAGGAAAGCTTCAGTTCTTATTTTAATGTTTCAATTTTTCTTATCAAAAGAGAGCTGTTGCAGGGTCTTGTTGAAAAAAGTCAAAATCATTCTTCCTGTCTGTTAATTCTTTACAAAACGGGGCAAAATTGTATTCAAATATGTATGGACATCAATTGTTGACTCCAGAAAGAATTGGTTATATAACTCTTTCTCTACTAATGGTGCACCATTCACTAATTTTTACTTTCTCTACACATACTATATACTGATGACCCATCACAAGAAGGTAAGGTAGAGGAATGCATAACGTAAGCACTTAAGTAAACACTTTTGTTGTCCGCATGATGTTTATGCTCGACATCTGGATATGACAAGGATGTTAGGTTTCATCTAAAATACACAGTGTTGTCACATAACTCACAATTAGCTAGAAGTCCAGTTGTCTGCAAGTTCTGAGTCGGAGAAGTCCTCATCTTCGCTGCCGCTCTCTGCATTTAAATATTAAACCAAGAATAAAAGTAACAAAATATTATATAACTGTAGTACTTTATGCTGCAGCGCGTGTTAGCAGCGAGAGCCAAATAATGCATAATACATCACTGCAGCTACTGAAACGAACATTAGATCTGGCAGCAGTAGGTTGGTTCATATACATATATAGTAAATGTAAACAGATCCACTAGTACGTGACCATATAACAGTTCAAGCCCTCGCTCGCCCCTCAGGCCCCGCTTGCCTTCTTGTGTTGGGTGGACAGTACGTAGTGTGTAGAGAAGGTATTGTAATCACCCAAAAATTCGATACTAAGTTTTCACTGGAAATACATGTTTTAGGATCCTCTGCATCCAAAAAAAGTATTTTTAGAAAAATGTCCATATGTCTGTGGGTAGCATATCTCAAAAACGTCAAGTCTGTTAACTTCCAAACTTGGTATTTAAGTTTAGTATCTTCCAAGGATGCGACACAACATTTTTTCAAGAAAATCCCCCCACCCCCAACTACCCTTTACATGGAAAAATTTTTCGAAAAATTTTGATTTTTTCAAAAATGAAACGATTTTGATTAAAATATTGTATATTAAAGATATTTACCAGACAAATAAAATGTATATCTTGAATTTTATGGGAATAGCCTCTGAAGACTACTTTATTCTGGATTAATTTTACGGAACTTTGCATAAGTGCTAAATCGTAAGAGATGGACAAAAACGTAATGTGTAGAGCATGTTAAAACACACAATTTATGTTATACAAAGTTTTTTCGTGGAGTTGGTTGTTTTTGAGATATTACTTGTTTTTGGTCTCACCTTTAAAAAACTTCAATTCCTGCCCAAACAAACAAAGGAACTTCAGTCACATAGCAACCAGCTTTTGACTATCACTTTAACCTATGGTAGTCCCTTATTTTGTTTCTACTTACAAGGAAGCAAGTAATAAGACTATAAGTAGTAAATAGAAGCATAAGTTTTTTAAACAATAATTTGTTTGTAGGGTGGCTAGAGAAAGTCATGTGAGTGTAACACATACGATTTTTTCATCATGGAGGTACTTCATGAACAATATTAGGTTTCTCAGAGCTCCAATAATGATTATTTTGTGCACACACACATCCAAGAAGTTGGAACCAAGCCTCGTCCATGAAAAATGTTTAATGTGGGTCTATTTTCCCATTGTATATACTATAGAGAGTTTTCATAAAATGTGTGTTGAATTACAGGATCACCTGGTTGAAGAGCATGTGCCACAGTTATTTTATATGTTTTTTTAAATTCAGGAATTCAGTACCTCTTCGCATAGAGCCATAAGAAATGCCTACCTGTTGTGAAAGATGCATAAGCGATTTTTAGGGGGGGGGGTTCTTCAAAAGATGATTGATGTCGTCTACTGTTTGATTGTTAAGAACCGTAGCCATCTTTGAGTTCTTAGCCTGAATGCTTCTGTGGCCTGAAATTTATTATAAAGTTCATGGATTGTTTGATGGCCTGGAAATCTTTCTGCAAATCGTACTTTCACTTTCACATACAAATCAATAAATAAATACACACTGTGCATATGCTGAGCCATAATCCACTTTGTAAGCACAGTACAAAATAATAAATTACTCTTAATAACTACACCATATCACTGTCAACTCACTACTGCACTTCCAGAGCAGAGCAAAACTCCGTCAGAAATGTGACCTTGTACACAGTAGCAGTGCAGAATCATGTGTCCACATGCCCAGTGGAAAAACACTGCGCAGCCGGTTTGGAGGTTTTGACTTGCTCGTTAGTACACAAAAGCATATATTATTGTAAGCTGATAGGCAATTTTAAAGGATTTTACAATAACCAAGTATGGAAACCAAAATGAGAAAAAAAAGTTAAGTTAATGTATTATACACAAGTGTTTAAAATTATTGGGAGGTCTTCATGGATCCTGAGAACAGGAAAGCCCCTTGGTTCAAAATTTAGCTTTCTTTGAAGTAATAATCTGATGTGTTCCATTCACATGACTCTCTACATATCTGCAACAAATTGTTAAAAAGATTACGCTTCTATTTACTTCATACTAATCTAGAAAAAAAAAAAAAAAACAGAAATAGTCTTATTACTTGCTTCCTCGTAAGTAGAAGCGAAATAAGGGAGTACCATAGATTAAAGTGATAGTCAAAAGCTGGTTGCAATGTGACTGAAGTTCCTTTGTATGGACAGGAGTTGACAAATTCCTGTATGAGAAAAAGTTTTTTAAAGTTGAAACCGAAAATGAGAATTTCTCAAAAACAATCAACTCCACGAAAAAAATGTATATAACATAAATTATATGTTTTAATGTGCTCCACATGTTTTGTGTGGTAAGTTTTTGTCAAAACTGTTTAGCAGTTTTGCAAAATTTCATAAAATTCATCCAGAATAAAGTAGTCTTCAGAGACTATTCCCAGAAAATTCTAGATATACATTTTATTTGTTAGGTAAATATCTTTAATATACAATAGTTTAATCAAAATCGTTGGAACTATTTTTGAGAAAATAAAAATTGAAAAAAGTTCCATGTAAAGGGTAGTTTGGGGTGGTAGGATTTTTCTTAAAATCTTCGTTTCGCATCCCTACAAGATACTAAACTTAAATAACAAGTTTGGTATTTTACTGACTTTTCGTTTTTGAGTTATTGTGTTCACAGACTAATGCACGCATGGATCTTTTTCTGAAAGTGTTTTTTTGATACAGGGGACCCTAAAGCATATATTTCTGGTGAAATCTCGGTATCAAATTTTTGGGTGAAGTGCAATACCTTCTCTATACACTATGTACGTAGTATGTGTAGAGAAAGTTAAAAACTGAGTTGATGAATGGCATTAAACATTCTCTTTTTTAAATTTCCTGGAGCATGTTTTGGAGACTACTTTTCTCCATTGTCAACCAGATATTAATTGATCTTGGGTGGGGAGGGTGATCCATTCATAGTTTGCTGTGGTGCTAGTTTCAGAAACTTGTACAGGTGCCTCTGGAGAACATTGCAATTGAAATATTTGCTCTTCTGGATGAAAATTTGTTTTCAAGTTGAGAAATCTTTCTTTCATTTGGTTTAATAGTTTTGGTTCCAAAATTATCTGGATTTTTTTGTCTAAAAATATGCCGATAATGCTGATTTATATCTTTGTGTCTCGATGTAAATTTGGTTGCAGTTATTCCATTCTATTTGATAAACAAGGCATGAAAAGTTCTCAAATAAAACTGAACTATGTAGTATTTTTCATAATTCTTATGTTGAAACCAATTAAGATTATGTTATAGAAGTGCGTAATCTGTTTATTGATCATGTAATTTTATTTCAGAACTAGAAAACCAATTGAAAAGTTTAGAGAATCAGCCTCCAGATTTGAAAAAGGAAATAATAGCTGTGGAAGGGGAGAGCACTCAAAAAATCAAAGAACTAGAAAAAATTATCAGATTACTGAAGCAGGAGAAAGAAGAGGCATATAAGGTAATGGCACAGGTATTGTTAATTCATTACATAATTAACTGAGATAGATTTTGTTGGTTTTTCAAACAAAGATTTTGAATAAGAGTAAAAACACAGCATAACATTCCAACTTCACTAGTTGAAGTAAGTAACTTCGGACATTTTACTGAAATCTCTGCTGAGGATAGTGGCAATAGCCACCAAAATATGTCTGAAGCAAGTTCTTTATTTCAACTAGTGAAGTTTGTGTGTGATGCTGCTGTGTTTTTACTCTTAATTAGTTACTTCACTGTGCATTCCCATTAATGTTTCAAATGATTTTGAGGTTTTTATGAGATTATCACATTAATCAAATTTAAAACATTTGAAGTCATAGCTTAGATTTAAGATTGTCAAAAAATAAAGTTATTAATTATAAGGGTTGAATTACTATACATCAAGGCATAATAAAGAAACATAATAAAGAACAAGAGCATAATTTTATCATTGTCATCGGGGTTAGTATGATTGTTAGCATTAACATTTAAATAAGATGGTTAAGATTTTAAGGAAATCAGGATATGAATGGGACAAGATAACCTGGGCTGCTATATGGCCATATTATAAGTTGTATAATTTTGAAGCTACTTACGGGAAGGCATAATCAAACTGAATTAATTAATGTGGTAAGTAATAACACACACCTCACTTACTTTTATTGTGCAGAACAATTGTTTCGTGGACTGTTGCCTGCACCCTCAGCTGATGAACCAATACTGCAAATCCAAGCAGCAATCCAACAGCTTATTATGCATATTTTCATTCATTGATGACCTATGGAATAATATTTTGGGGAAATTCAGTAAATGCTAAAAAAGTATTCATTATGGCAGGGGAAAGACGATCAACTCACTGCAAACCACTTTTCATGATTGTTTGGAATTTTATCACTAGCCATATTGTCATTTGTAATAAATAACCCAGAAAAGTTTACCAACAATGCAGATATTCATAAAGAGACCAGGCATAGAGCAACAAATAATTTGCAGTTATTCCAAAAAGAGGTTTACTACAAAGGAATAGTTTTCTTTATTTCACTTCCCTCTTCTATAAAAGAATTGCAAACGAACAAAAACAAGTTTAGATCAGAATTAAAAAAATACTTTATTATCACACCTTCTATACAGAGGAGGATTTCATTCAATCAAAAAACACTAGTAATAATGTAACATTGTAAATATAATAAACATGAATATTTTAAGAATGCATGTGTATGAGTAAGTTTTTGAAAACAGAAAATTTGCAAAACTGACACCTTTGAAAATTGATTGTCAGAGTTATTATTTGTAAATAAATGTATTAATAAGTATGAATAAATGTAGTACTTGACATGATCTATATCTTAGAGTTTGGGCATAGAGTATAGTCTCATAATAGGACCTACAGATTGCAATGTTATGGATGGGATGGGATTCTTCCTCTCGGAAAGGACTTGGGTGGTACAAAACAAAACTATAGCTGACTGCCTCCGTGGTCGAGTGGTCAGCGAGCTGACTTTTCACACGGAGGTCCCGGGTTTGATTCCCGGCTGGGGCGAAGAATTTTTCTTTCTATCCCCCACAGAGTCTGGAAGTATGTATGTGAGAGTGAATGTGTGTGTGTGTTTGAGGAAAATAAACATGATTTAAAACCAAACATAAACGAACCTACAGACAACGAGTTGTTTCAAGTGCAAACCCCCCGATATGACCTTAGATGTTAAAGGGGGCTATATAAATGAAAGCTTTGCTTGTACAATTAACACTTCCGTCCCTTGCCCTCTCACCTCACTCCTACATTTTTAAAAAAAATGTGAAGGCAGTTATAACATTTTTGTAGCATTTATTTTTATTTTTCACAGGACAAATTGGATGCTCAAGAAAAATTAAAACTCCAAGACAAAGAACTGAAAGATGCCTTAAGTCAACAGAAGTTAGCGATGGCAGAGTATACAGAAGTTATAGATAGGTAATTTTAATACTCTTTTGGATTGCATTTGGAGTTTTAATACGTATTTATATGAACTTAATGTTGCATGAAGCAACCCATAAATTGCTATATTAGATGTTCTTGTATAGTTAGATAAGTTAATAAGTAACGACAGACACTTTTTTGGGTGTTTAAAATTCTGTTTGCTTCCCAGAATTATAAATACTTTTAATTAACAAAAATGCTTGTATGACATGAAAATGTGCAGATTGTTTTGATTTAGTAATTAGGTCCATTTGAATTTGCAAATAACCAGAGTAATAGATATAATATGATGAAACGTATATAATAATATCAATATGTAAAACTGCTTAACAATAGAAATATTTTATAATTTGAGACTTATAACTATAAGTCAATGAATTAAATGCTACTAGTACCACACACATAATTTCTAAAACTCTATATTGAGTTTGTTATAATATGTTATACAACAGCATCTTGAATGCTTTTACAAATTTTTATTTATCTCTCCTGTTTAAAAATTACTTGGTTATTGTGCCATGTGGTTTATACAGAAGACCTGCCACAGAAATGATATTTACATTGTTAAAACTGAAATATGGCAGTGGGTTAAAAAGTTACTTGTTTTTCTATGTTTACTTCTTGAGAGTTGATTCACTGTGTCCCAAGTCTAATGAGATTTAATTTCTAGGCAATGCATTTTGTTACCAAAGGATGTTTCTCGTGTGATATTATTTTAACATAATTAGTGGAACTTCTGATGCCTAATATATTTTTGGTTACTTCTGTCCCTTTTTGTAATTGCAGTATTTTTCTTTCGAATGTATTGTTTTTGCACTGGAATAAAATATTAACGTCTCAGTATGGTTCTGATCATTATAACAGCATTGTGCCACCCAAATGCTATTACTGTCGCTCTCCGTTGCCTTTAAAACCCAAGATTGCAACCTGATGGAGGGTGTAGGATTTTCTCAGATGCAAATCCTTAGCATGACTTCCTTTGCAAGGGAAGTAAATCTGATGGTCCTGTGTAAAGTTTATTTGCATGTAAAAGAACCCAATACCTTTAAAGAAGAACGTTCTTGGGCAAAATTCTGCCATTTCGTGTCCGCAAGTTGTGATTTCGCTCTACAGTGCCAGCTGTGGGTGACAAACTGATCCCCCATCGCCATGACGAGTAGCATGAAGTTACTGCCAGGGGGGCAGCAAATCCTCCAGGCATTAACCCATGGTAGCCCCTCTAGGTATCTGTATGTATTGCGCTGATGAACTCTATGTGCTCTGGAATTAAATTGTAGGGCATATTATTGTTATTATTATTATTGTTATTGTTATTATTATTATGATGATGATGATGACGATGACAATGACAATGATTATTTGGACATTGCCATACACACTTCATTTATTTGCACATCTATCATCCCAAGGATAAGGTTGTCCTCTCTGGTGGAATTTCCATCGTCCTATTTTTCCTCTCAGTGTATTTGGTATTGTTAGTGACCATGCATACTTTGCCACAGTAACCGAACCAATCGCACATTGGTCTCCAACTGAACATTCCAATATTGTCACCTCGTATGACTGCTTGTATGCAAAGTAGTGTATAAGAAAAAGAATTTGCCTGGACAATAGCTTTGCCTGCTCGAACCTCTTTTGCAAATAGACTGTGTGACCTTTTCATGTTCAGCTCCAAATAAATGATAGTTACTTTCTAGATATTATTAATAACAAAAGCCACTAGAGTAGGCTCTATTTTAATATTTTCCCACCTGTAGCAAAACTCGTGATGTGTAATGATCCTGTCTCTTAATGGGGAGTAAGACTGCATTGCATTCAGATCCCAACATTCTTGTTCTCAGCAGACCCTCGTCAAATAATAACTGAAGACAGGCCTGTGATTCTTTGAGGTAAACCGACAGATCTGCCTTATTAATCAGATGAGCCATTTCTAAAATTATTATAACTGTAAGAATATCACTAGTAACATATAACCTTTCCTTCTTGCACCACAATAAATTCTGCTCAATCACATCCCTGTGTTGCTAAAGCAATAAAATCCAAGAAAAAGTAAAAAATGAATGGTGGTTAATCTCTTCCAGATGGTGCTACACACTTTGTTGTGCAGATATTTGGAGAGTTTGGTTACATTTGTTAAAATGATGTGCGGGTTGGCTGCTATGCGAGATGCAATATAGCTCACAGTCTTAGATTGTTTCTGTCTGATTTCACATGGGCATTACCCAGACTTTGGACTTACAAAAATTTCTCACTGTCTTGCATCACATGTAAAGAATCCCCGAAATTATACTGCTGTCATGTTTAACACATTGAAGCCCAAGTATAGCTTCGGGCCGCACGAAATGTTCATGAGGCCCACGCCCGAGTATAGCTTGGGCAGGTATTTCTAACGCTTTTAATGCAATTCCACGACCTTAACTCGGTCTAGAGTTATGCGGCAAAGAACATACATCAGTTATCGTTTGGTTGATTTGTGCTGCCATCTGTCCTTGCTTTAGTCAACTATTATGAAATTTAGGAGAGTTAGTAATATTGGTTGCTCGCGGATAGTCCCACCATTTTCCTTGAAGGTGGTGATCTATTTGTTATGTTTTGTGTTCTTAAATGTTAAAATGCTGCATTTTCCTTGACTTTTGTGAACTGAAGCTGAAATTCAGATACAAATGAAGCTCTGGAAAATTCCATTCCTAGGTAGAGTTTTTCAAACTTTCAGTAAATGGAGTGTAAGCTGCTTTACACAGATTTTTTCAAACTCATATTTGATTCTTGTTGTCAATTTAAAATAAAATATCATTACGGAAGTTACTATTTTGTTATTTGTTGAGAAATCCTTGAGTACCATACTTTTAGATTGTACCAATACTTTTTGGCAGATTTGCTTGATGTACTGTAAATAATAACTCAAAGTAGAAGTAAAAACCCTGGGTTTCTTGGCCCTTCAACTAAAGAAATGCCTGGGCTTCAGTGTGTTAAGGTTTAACCATTTCTAAAATCTTTCGGAGTGACTTTTTAGGGTCCATGGGAACGTTAATTCCTCTCTGAGATATTCTTAAAAGCATATCACCAAAATTAACATTATGTACTGGATCTGATCCAGACTATGGTTGGAGGTTTTTTAACATATCAATCAGCGTGAATCAGCTCCCTGTGTATTTTATAGAAAGTTAAGACCAAGAAAATGTAATATTTCTTCGGATAAGGGCTACAAGTGTGTAAATCCTTAAATAAAATTTATATTCATTAATTCAATATTTTTTATAGATTTGTGAAAATAATAAGAGATGGTTTTATTGCAGGTTGTCTGAATTGCGTCAACAAAAACAGAAGCTGTCCAGGCAAGTAAGAGACAAGGAGGAAGAGCTGGAAGTTGCAATGCAAAAGATAGACAATCTCCGGCATGATATCCGCAAGGCTGAGAAACTGCGTCGTGAATTGGAGGCGCGTGTTGAAGAAGCAATGGCAGAAACTGGCAAGGAAAGGAAATTAAGAGAGCGAAGTGAAGAATACTGTAAACAGATGGAAGAGGAGACTGAAAAACTTAGACAAAGGAACTTAGCAGTAGGAAGTGATGCTTCAGCAGCAAGCCAGTCCCATGCCTCACAGGAAATAGCTAGGTTAAAGGCAGAAGTGGAAAAGTTGGAGGTGCAATATAATGAAAGCTTGGCTCAACAGCAGAGTCATTATAAACTAGAAATTGCAAGTTTAAGAGACCAGTTACAGGAGGCAGAGAGTAGGCGAGAAGCTCTTGAGAGAGAAGTAAGCTTAATGTATTTATCTATCACTTTTCAGGTAGTGTATTAAGAAAGACTGCTTCCAATATGTTGAGCATTTAAGGCATTTATTTTCAAAACCTGATACCTATCCACCTTTAATAAACAATTGTGATAATTGTAAAAAGAAGCTAGTAACTGTGAAGTAGCACATGTATTAATGTAATAATTAATAATTGTAACAATTCTTCACTTATCTTTTGGAATCCAAGGACTAGTTTTGCAATAAAATGGTTTATTGCATCATCAGCGCAGTTTCTTTTTGGTCTCAGTTTCTTTTTTGATCTTGTTTATTTACATTGTTATGATTACTGCTATTAGGTGGATTGTGGACTAAGGCATTGCTAACTACTGGAATCAAAACAAATTTGGTGAGAGAGTCAATTGGTGATATACATATCGATTTTTATTCTTTAATATAAACATTTTCTCCCAAACCATTAAATCTATGTGTCCATTTAAGTGTTTTAATAATTTAACATCTGGATTTATTTCATGATTAAATTTCCAAAAATGTTCTGCCACAGCTGATTTATCAATTTGTTTGTATATAATATTCCTAAAATGTTCTTTTACTCTGGTACCAATGTAAAAAAGGTCACAATTTAAACAATTTAATTGTGAAATGCCAGATTTTTTTATATAGTATTATTTTGAGGAACCAATATTATTTGAAAATATTTGTGAATTTTTTATTTGCCCAATGGTGATAAGTAAATTTTTTAAAAATGGAATTATCTTTGTTTTGTTATTTATAAAATCAATATTAAAACCGTTAATTAAAGCAGTGTTGATAATGTGTTTATTTTCTTTATAGAATTCATCTTTATTAGGGGGTATATTAATTAACCTATAAATTAAACTATTAAACTAGTCCTTGGATTCCAAAAGATAAGCAAAGAATTGTTACGATTAGTATTATTATATTAATTGTGATAATCTTATGTAAAGCATAAGTATAATAGCATGATTCTGGATACTGATGCTCACCTCCTCTCACATGTGCAAGAGATATTTTAACTAGACCACATATTGGGCGCTGTCGTTTTAGTCACGTCATTTACTGTCTTCGGATCCTGCACCACTTTGTGCTCATTGTCAGGAGCCGTTGACTGTGAGGCATGTTTTAATCAAGTGTAAGTTTTTAGCTCCGTCAGTATACCAGCTGATATTTCGCAGGTACTGGCGGATGAACTTGCTGCTGTGAAATGCATTTAAGATTTTATGCCTCAATTCGGTAAGAGCCACTATGTGTGATTTTAACATTTTACGCTTTGTGTCTGTCTGGTCACTGTGTGGTATAGTTTTTTGGTGACTCAATAGGAACTCTTTTACCTTCTTTTTTATTTTTGGTTCCGCATAGCTGACACTGTTTTAGCCACATTTTTAGGTTTCTTAGGTTTTAGTGTTTGGATCTAGTGCATAGCCTTTTTTATTTCCTTTTTTTCGGGTGCTAATAACCATGCAGTTGTGTGCCCTAAAGCCATACTACTACTACTCACCTCACTTAAAATGAAATTTTCAAAACATATGTTTCAAGGGTGATTGCCTCTTCTTCAGTTGAAGTCCGACTGATGGCTGGGAGTTGTGCTCTGTGGTCTGTTATGGTGGAGACATCTGGTGTTCTTGATAATGGTTTATTGCTTTAGACTCACTCTTTATTTCTATTCGCTTTCAATTTTCACTTCTTATAAGAACTGTCTTTATATTTTATTCTTTGCTACTCATTTATTTTATTGTAGTCGAGGCTAATATAGGCATTTCTCCATTTATTAATAGTATCTCATTTAAATATGTGCTGTAGAATTTGGCAGGAAATACAGTTGTAAATACCAATGCAGGAAATGATACACAGCAAAACTTTTCCCTTATGCATCCAGGATATTCCTGAACTAAGGCATAGTTTTTGTCTTCCCTAAGAAGCATGTACAGCCACTTGAATTGTTTCCAAGCTCTCATTTGTTTTTTTCAAAATATTCTTTAAAATTTTACTGTGCTCTTGTAGTTTAGCAATTTGTATGGTTTCATTTAGATACAATTTTTCAGCCAAAGAGAGGCAAAAACAGTTCTTTTTATTAATGTGATAGTGATTTTCTTCATCCGGATTGGAATGCTCAACGATTTCCAGCCCTGTTTTAGTAATATTCACTAATATTTCAATTAAAATGGAGACAGATTAGTGATAAAAGTGGAAAAATCAGAAACATAATCAAATCATAAAGTTAATAATTTTTGCTCTATTGATATTCCAATAAACAAAATTTTTAACCATTTTTACGCATTTTCTTCTTTAGGTACACTTTTCTCCTAAACAGTTAAAGTGACACATTTAAAACTTTGTAATCACTTTACAAACATGCTATTCAACATAGCCATTAAGACATTTTAATCAATAATAGCAATTTAAAAAGTAAATGATAATGTACTCTTTATTTTTTAGTTTTTTATATATGAAAATATTTCTTTGAGGAATTTCATGCAAGTGTAACATATAACGCTTTCACCAACTGTTAAGAGCAGCATATTCTGCATATGCACTAAAAAATTCAAATCTATATTGTAGTTTTCTAGAAAAGTATACCTAAAGAAGAAAATTTTTGAAATTTTGTGTTTATTGAAATATGAATAGAGCAAAAATTATTAACTTTATTTATGATTTGATTATGTTTTCTGAATCTGAAGAGGCTGATATATAGGTAGTAAAAGTTTCATTATGATAGATTGCATAGCTTTCAAGAAACACTAACATATATTGTATTGAAATTCTGCATGGAAATTGTTACTTTGACACTACCAAGTATTCTGAAAGGACATTTGTTCCCATCAGTTGACAGCTTGAGGGCTAGAAGTTGTGCTTTATGGTCCATTATGCTGGAGACATCTGCTGTCAGTAGAAGTTGAAGTTCATGCGGCAGTATTTCAAAATTCTTAAAGCATTTAAAACCCATAAACAATCCATAAGCACTCACGATTTGGGAAAGTATTTTCATCATTAAATACATAAACCTGCTCATGAATTTTGAAATACTGCACTGTATTTGCACTTCTGCTGAGGACACCAGAAGTCTCCACCATAACAGACCTCAGAGCTCATTTCCGGCCCTCAGTTGGTAAATGGCCTTCAAACATGCTTATTAGCTTCTTTTTTTTTAATTTTGATGACTCACTAATGTGACTCAGTTTTAATATTTTCTTAAACTATTCATTTTGATCATTTTTGAATTGAAAGACATAGTTTAGAAGCGGTTGCAAATATACAATTTCATTAAATTAGATTAATTACCTCAGAACTAGTTTGAAGGAATCACTTCCTCATTGTCAACTCATTGCAACTGGTTGACTCTCCCCTGATGGTTATGTTTCTCTCTTAGACCCTCTGGCAATAGTTCTATGAATTTGGTGATCATATTTTTGTCCATTGGGATCTCGGAAGTTCATTAATCTTGGACAAAATTTTTGAAGAAATATTTTCCCCCAAATATTTAAATCGGTGGGTTTTTATGCCTGCCTAACAAGTTATGCAGTGTTGACAATTTTGTGTCCTTTATCCAAAAATGTGCTCAACTGCTGATTTTTTTTCTTCCCTAGATTTGATATTTCTAAAGTGTTCCTTAGGCCTTGTTTCTATGTTTTGCTAGTTTGACGTATATAGATTTGATCACATTCTTTACAATCTATTGTATAAATCCCGGAATTTTTATGAGCTGACAGTTTTTATTTTTGGTTCGCTTTTATTAGGAATTTTATGCTGGATTTATTTTCAGGGAAGAATGCTATGTTGCTGTCTTTGAAAATCCTCTGACATTTTTTATGTCCTCATGGATGGACTGTGACCTTTTTGGGCACTGGATTTTAATGGTGTTATATTTGCTACCACTCCTAAACTATAATACTTGTTTTGAACTTCTGACTTAAGAGGATCATTTGATAAGTTCATGGAATGAAAGCCAAACTATCAGCTGACATTAACTATTTTTATTTTTCAATGTAGTCTCCCTGTACTCTAATAAACTTGTTCCATCGATGTTCCAATGCCTTTAATTTCATCTCAAAAATAAGATTCCTTCAGAGCTGCTAAATAATCAACAACTCAGCTATCAGTTCTTCATTTGAAGATATCTTTTTCATCCATAGAGGAAACCTTTGAGCTTAGGGAAGAAATGGAAGTCTTACGGTGCCATATCAGGTGAATAAAGCAGGTGGGGCAACAAATCATACCTCAGCTCATGTATTTTAGCCATGGCAATGACACATATGTGCAGGCACACATTGTCCTGATGGAAAATGACTTTCTTCCTTGCTAAACTTTGCCTTTTATGGTGTACGTTTTGCTCTAGTTGGTCCAAGAGTTTAGGGTGATATTCTCTTCAATTTCTTGACCATTAGGAAGAGAATCTATCAGCAGAATCCGTTTTTTTAGCCCAGAAAACTGGTGTCATGACCTTTCTGACCTACTGTATTGCTTTGCTTTCTTTGGAAGTAGAGAATTAGCATGCTTTCACTGTTTCGATTGCTTTGTTTTTGTTGCATGGTAGTGGACCGGTGCAAAAAATCTTGTGGGCTTTTCTAAAAATGGTCCAAACATTGTTCAGAAATTTTCATTCTGATGCACATTGCAGCACCTATCTGAAAGATAATTTTATCATACCCAATTTATCAGTGAAAATGTGATATGCACTTTCAGTCAGTGATCTTCCAAGACCACTTCGTGGACTTACGTAGCCATTTCTGGGGTGGTGACAAATTGGATAACCATTATGCAGATCGTCTTCTATGCTCTCATGACCAAGTTTAAATTTGTTGGTCTACTTATCAACAGTTGTATATGAAAGAGTGTTCAAGTCTGCATGAATTTTATTTGCTATAGCTTTCTTTACACCATGGCAGAGTGGTTAGACTGCTCGCCTCCCACCTGGGCACCTGGGTTAAATCCCAAGTGCCCTCATGTGGAATTTGTGGTGGATGAAATGGCATCAGGGCGGGTTTTGTTTGTGTTTTCCCCACCACTCATTCCACCAATTGCTCCATCAGTTTTCCTATCATCCATTTCTTTTATTTCATATCATCCATTTTCTCATGCTTATGCCTGCGTACGGCTGACTACTCATTCGTTTTTCATTCTGTAGTTACTGCCGTTGGCGCTCCAACGGATTTCTCACCTCTAGGCATCTGCTTGTAAGTCCTAGGGGAGTATCAGTTCTGTGTAAGCTGACTACATAATGTAACATTTCTTTACAAAGTACTTTATTATTGTTGGAATCTGTTTTTTTCCATCTTCAAAATTTCTACATGGCAACAACAATAAGTCATCTGCAACACAGCTCTCCACCCACAGCATTAAATGCTACCTGTGCACACCTAAAAAAAATGGTTAATTATTGTGTCAAAACCGTGTTACACTAGCAATAACCATTGTTGGCGATTCTGACAACTTATCAAATGATTTATAAATATTTAAACAGTCACTATACAAAGGAAACAACAGAATTTTTATAAATCCGCTCTGCATAACTTCAACATATTGATGGTTTTTAAACATTCACAGGCACTAGTGGAGATTTTATTGGATTGATTCCAGTGCTATGTTAATATTTTTATAGTTTTGTTTAAAATGTACAATGTGTTCAATGCATGCAAAGGATTTAAAGCTATACAGCAGAACAATTGTTCTGCTTTCTTTTGAAAAGAATCAATAAATAGCCTCCAGTCTAATGCGGTATGTTTTAATAAAGAGTATAGGCATAGTGTCACCGAAGATCAATAGATAATCCAGTTTTCTTATTTTCTAAATCCATTTTATGTAATGGAGATTCTGACTTCAAAAAGATGTTTCTTCTTCGGAAGCTAGAATTAGAAAGATAGAATCAAGTGTCAAGATTTGAACTTAAACCTACACACGACATGTATAAAAAAAGAATTAACTAGAAGCTAAAAGTTAATTTTATTTTGGGAAGTGAAAGGTAGCATATGAAATTTTATTTTGGGAAGTGAAAGGTAGCATATGAGATTATTTAATTGGAATTGGTAAATTACCATTATTTAATTCTAGCCTAGTAGTAGATTTTCAGATGTCTGATTTTATCCCTTTTTGCTGAGAATTCCATTAATGTTTACAAAGCATAATGTATTGCCAAAATAGGAAAACGTACAGAGAATAACTTTGAACATATTGTGTAGTTAATGGCTGCAATGAAAGTTTTGACTTCTCAAGATTGTCACAGTATTTTTACAATGTGTTTAATAATTAAGAGTGAAATGTGTTTAAGGTGTTATTAACTGAATCAACCACCATATTCAAATTCCTGATACTAGCTATTTCTTTAAGAATGTACACTAAGAAAAAAAAAGACTTCATTTATGGCTTCAGATAGTTTCTCAAGAGAAACTTTTATCCTTTAGAAAAGAAACCACTCTCATGTTATCAGAATATTAAGCACTCTTTCTAAAAATCCTATAACCTTTGGGGCTGGGAGGGTGATTGAGTTTAAGAAACCTGAACACATTTAAAATCCAGCTTGGTACAGCACCTTGTTCATATAATAAAATGCCAACCATATTATGACAACTCTAAATGTATTTACATGTTTTCATAGGTAAGCTCTTTAAATACATAAAATAATGTTTTGTTTTTTACAACTGGTTAGAAATTTTAAATCTCTTTGGACCTTTCTCATAACAACTTTATTTCATTGAAAGTCACAAACTTTATCAAATGTAAACTTATTTTTCACTATTATGAGGGTCACTCTTAAAAATTTTGAGAATGGACACTATAAAATATTAAAATTCAGATGTAATCATGTATCTTTTCAAAATACTGTCCATTGCATTCTGTACATTGTCTCAAAGCATTTTTAAAATTATGAACACCAAGCTTCTTTGGAGAGAGTGAAAAAGTTTCTTTGTCAGCAGCTACTGGGGCTTCAGGTGGTTCAATTCATTGACTTTAAATTTTCTCTTTCGTTTGAGGAATAGAAAAGTCACATAGGACCAGATCTAAGCTGTAGGGAGGATGGGACAAATATCTTGACTCCTGCAGAAATTGCATTGTTTCTTGTGCAGTGGCATTGTCATGGTGCAACAAAATTACACGCAGATCAGTCTTAGGATGCATTTTTTTCAGTTCATTGAACACCTGTGGCACACCATTTGGCAAACAGTCTTTTGTCCCTCAAGCGGAATAGTCGCAATATGATCACTTGCTATGAAGAAGGAACAGATCATCATCTTGCCAATACTTCTTGTTCACTTCACTTTTGTTGGGAGATCATCTCCTGGAAGACCCAGACCAGTGACTCATTTAGTTTCTAGAGCATACTGGTAAGTCCAGTTTTCGTCACCAGTTATTATGTTAAGTATGTCTAGGATCTTCCTCTTCTGAATTTTGCAATCGTTTCCTAGAACCATTCTGCTCGTTTGTGAGGGAGTGGTGGAGATCCTGCAACTGCAGAGATTCCTGATATCAAGTTTTTCTTGAGGATTGTTTTCACTGCTGCCGAACCAATATGGTTGGTTGGTATCTAATGTTGAGCCATTCGCTTTCTTGCATTCCAGTATTTTGATGTCATATTATCATTTTGACTAAAGGTTGGGCATTGAAGTAGATGGTTTCCATCCATATCTTCTTTAAGTGTACATAAAGGACACAGAGGAGATCTCACTATACCAATCCTGAATAAATGTTTATTGAGACAGTCATGGCCTGTTAGGAGTCTAAAGGTTGCTACAGAGGATTTTCTTGGTAATGTAGTGATTCTGGTCGTGTTATTACATAAATTATCCCATGGTTTTCCTTTTGTTTGTAATACATTATCTTCTTTAATTTTGTTATTAAATGTTGATATAATGATTCTTTAGATAGAGTGATAACTTATTGGATCAGATGAATTTGATGCAATTTTACTACCTTTCTTGGCTAGAAAGTCAGCTGTTTCATTACCCTATATTCTGCAATGTGCTGATGTCCTTTGAAGTATTAATCTTTTATTTAAATTCATTAGTTGTTTTATGATTGTGCGGCATTCTGCAATATTTAAGTTATTAGGTGTTACATCAGATGTTATGGATATAATAGCTGCTTTAGATCAGGTAATAGTACCGAACCGATATTTAGGGCTTCTTAAATCTGATCATATGTATACAACAGTCTTCTCTCAACATGTGCTTTGCTTTCACCATGCTTTTATTCATTGCTGTAACCGGCTCTCCTGCTTATTCTCTATGTTCTTGGGAATCCCTTCCTCTTCTAAAACTCTATCATACCGTCGATAAATGATGGATTGTGAAGGGCAAAGATCCCCAAGTGCACAGTGCAGTCTTTTAAGGCATTCTGTCTGCCCCAAACTGACGTTAAAGTCATAGAAAATCTTAGCATGGAAATACTCTCACTTGAGCTTCATATGACATAGCAACACCTGCTTACATATATAAGCAGTTTTACATTGCACATTTTTGGAGCGAGCCCATACTTGTACATGTTGCTATCTGAACTTTAATCTGAAGTTGGGAAAAGCTGCTTTGGCTTCCTGCAACTCTTTGCTGTCCATTCTCAAAACTTTTGGAATGACCTCGTATTTACTTTCAAATTTATATCTGAAGCTAGTATTTGTCTTACTTGTCCCACTGGTGACAGTTCATACCTTTTATAAACTTGTTTAAAACTCTATATTAGCCCTTGCATTTATTTTAAATAAAGTTCACAGTCTATTCCAGATAAAATTAGTGGCACTAACGAATACCAACAAAAATTTAATGATTAGAAATGTTTTAAAAAATCACCAAATTTATTGGAATATGTTTCTATGTATGTGTGTCTTTATTCACCTTTAGAAATCTAAATACAATTTCATGGCTTCATCAAAGTTTGATATATACAAAAATTAGATTACAATACATTACTATATACAAATGGGTAGAACTAATACATCATATATACATTTAACCAAGTAAATTAATAGCATATACAGAGTAAGTTATATACAATTATAGTCATAACATCACATTAAAATATAAATTATATACAATTGGCAACTGTCATAAATCTTTTGGAAAATGCTATACAGCTGGAAAGTGAAACATTGGATAGCTATAATAGCAGAAGACTATATGCAAGTCTACAGTTTTACAGTTAACAGTGGTGTCCGAAATATTGGAAAAACTCATGGGTACTATAGAAACTCCGCTTTATTAAAAATCTTTGAAATATAGGGTGTCTCAAAAAAAATGTACTAACATGTTGACTGCCCATAATGTGTGTCACAAAAATGCACTAACACTTTGAATGACTATGAAAACATTATCTATGAACATAGAGACAAGTATAAAGTCTTGAATTACAAAAAACAAATGTAATTAAAAAATCTTGTTTGCTAGTGTCCAGACAAAGCTGATAAAGCAAACCAATGATTCACAAATGTCACAAAACAGTTCATTTGGAATATTTCCAATTTCGTTGCATCTTATTGACATTGTGAACAGTTACATCAGCTTCAAATTTATTCTGATGCAAGCAATGGGCTGGTGTATTGGTAGCAGTTTATCAAACTCCCTTCTGAACAGTCTTTTGGTCTTCCAATAACATTTAAGGACAAACTTTCTCTCTTCAAAGCTAAGTTGATCTGCCATTCTGTTAAATTAGTTACACCTGAAAAACAAAAAAAGCCAGCACATTATGGGCAGTCATACTATAAATTATGATAAATTTCAAGAAATAAGTGATTTTAATACATTGTTTAAATTTAAAAATAGCAGTATAGCTTTTATTATTTTATTTGTTTATTTTTATTCCAGTGTATTAATTTATTTATGAGATTTTTAAATCAAATAGCTTTGTATTTATTTTATTCTGTCTCTTTTTTCATTTTAAAAACTTTTGAAGCTTGTACTGTGTGGTTGTCATAAATTTCACCAGAAAGTTTTCATCCCTTTTTATAATTTATGTCCATGAAACATTTAAGTCACACTTGTGCATTGGGTTGATAGTTATTTACTACATAATCATGTTTATTTTTCCATATCAGTGTTCTGTCTGTACTTTTTCAGCACTGGGTGTGAAGTGTAGCTTGATTCATCTCATGAGCTTTTTCAAAGTAAACTCATTTAATGAGTGTCTACAGTTATTTTAAATATCTTCTGGCAGAAATTTTCACTGCCCTCTACGCAAACAGCAGGTTTTATGTTTTGCAGAAAATCAACTGTCATGCTTGCATGGCATCATTTCAGGTGCAGCTGTTGAAGGATAAACTTGATGCTGTTCGTTTGGAAGAATATACTGAGAATGAAGAAACAATTGCTGAATTGAAGAGAAGGCACGAACGTGAAAAAATGTTGCTCCTTGAAGACAATAAGAAGCTGATGATGGATTTAGATACAGTTAGTGTAGTTTGAGTAATAATTCTTTGTTCTGTGTTGGTTCATTTTAAACAGATAGCTGATGAAACAATGGGCAGTCTAACTCTCACCATGTCCATTAACACTCACAAGCTAGCAGGAAAAAAACAACTGTAGTAGTTCTTTTTGTTACACAGTTTCTTATCCTTTGTTTCTTTTTTTTAGAGGCTTTATGTCATCCTTTTTAGACACTATAATAGTTCTTGCTTGCAAAAATCACTCTGAAAAATTTGAATCACTGTATTTTCTGTATGTATTTGTGTTTTCTCTGTACTAATGCTGCTTTTCTGCTGTGCATAAAAATGCATACTTTTTTGGGATAATTTACGTGAGAATAATTGATGGTTTTGTTGCTTTACAGCAGATTCCTGACTGTGGGCTTTTGGGAATAAAATGCATGGATATTTATATGTATGATTCAGCTTTTTACATACACTATACTGTGTGTACATGCCTGTGTAGGCACTATTGAAAGTAATATCTGTCTTCAAAACTAACTGTATAGTATCGGGTGCCCTTTATTATAACAAGACTGGCTCCCTATTTCGCCATGGCCTCGTTGGCGGAAAACATTGCCATGTCCGGTATCTAAATACATGACAAATTCTCAGATTCACTTGCATATCTTGCAGTACATAAATCTTTTAAAATGCTCTCCTTCTGCCATGTTGTAGATTTCTATTGAAACATTTACTTTTTAATTCATGCAGATGTTTGGGATGATTGTAATATATTTTTTCTTTCAATTTCTTCCATAAATAAAAATCACATATTTAAATCAGGCAAGTGATGTGGCCAAAACCCTTGACCAGTGAATATGAAAGTTGAATATTCACCTAATTGTCATCATTGAGTAAAATGCTGTATGTGGGGTTGCATTAACCTGCAGGAAATAAGTACAAGTTCACTCTTCTTCAAGTTTATTAAAAATGAACATATGTAGAATTTCCACTTTCTTTGAAAAGCCCAGACCTGATAATTTGCAATGTCAGTGTAATTTTGAAAAGTTTCTGTACTAGTGAATTTCAATGTATGCACACACTATATGGGTAGTGCCAGTTTGGCTAATTATACGGGGGTTGTTTGATAAGTTCTCAGAATGGAATAGGAAAAAAGTACATGACCTGGAACTCTTTTTTATTTTTCAATATAGTCTCCTTGTAGATTAATGCACTTGGTCCAGTGATATTCCAATGTCTTGATCCCATCTTGAAAATGAGATTCCTTTAGGTCTGCAAAATAGTTGTCAACTCTGGCTATCAATTCTTCATTTGAAGCAAATCTTTGTCCATCAAGGAAAATTTTCAGCTTCAGGAAGAGATAGAAGTCTGACGGAGCCATGTCAGGTGAATAAGATGGGTGTGGCAGTAATTCATACCATAGTTCGTGTAATTTTGCCATGGCGATGACATGTGTTCAGGCATGCATTATCTTGATGAAAGATGACTTTCTTCCTTGTTAAACCTGGCCTTTTTTCGTGTATATTTTGTTGTAATTGGTCCCGAGGTTAGCATAGTACTCTCCAGTAATTGTTTACCTTTTGGGGAGATAATCTACAAACAGAATCCCCTTCATATTCCAGAAAACTGATGCCATGACCTTTCTGTCCGAAAGAATTGCCTTTGCTTTCTTTGGTGGCAGAGAATCTGCATGTTTTCACTGTTTTGACTGTTGATTTGACTCTGGGGTGTAATACTGGACCCAAGTTTCTGTGTGATCACAAACCAGTATAAAAAATTTTGTTTGTTGCTCCTAAAATGGGCCAAGCATTGTTCTGATACTTCCATTCTTGATCCAGTGTCAAGAGTCACGGCATCCATCTTGCAGATAATTTTTTCACATCTAGTTCTTCAGCTAAAATATGGTATACCCTTTCGGTTGACATCTGGCAAGCTTTAGCAATTTCACACACTTTCAATCAGCGATCCTTCATTACCATTGTGTGCACTTTTGCAATGATTTCTGCGGTAGTGACACGTTTTTGCCAGTCGCTGCGCAGATCATCATCTAAGCTCTCCCAACCAAATTTAAATTTGTTTGTCCACTTGGCAAAGTTGAATATGAAGGAGCAGAGTCCCCCAGTGTTTTCAGAAAATTGGCATAAATGTCCTTTGCTTTCATACCTTTCTTTACAAAATACATAACAGTTTGAATCTCCAGTTTTTCCCATCTTTGCAAATTACTATATGGGAACAACAATAGAGCTGCATCACCACTATAGCTGTCTTCTAAAAATGCTGATGCGACATATGTTTACAGGCAACAATCCAATGAATATCACATGAGCAACCTGTGGCGCTAGGGCTGACATCTTGTGGAGATTCCAAGAACTTATCAAACCACTCTTGTATCATCAGTTTACAACCTCCCAAACTAGCAGATTTCCATCCGCCATTTAGGCTCACTGCTCTAAAATGTCTCTCAACTATACTTTGCAGCTTAGGCCGTCAATATTGGGCTAAGCTTTGTGACTTAGGGCCTGCTATGTTGGCAGTGCTATTGTCAATATGTGTTCATAAGTCAACATCAGTGGACGACATAACCAGCTGAGCTACCTACTTGTGTTGAAAACATCAACAAGTACAGAATCTTTTTGTAATTATGTTTTCTGATTGTACCCCTTTCCCCCCACGCCAGCAAAGTTTTTGTATGCTTACTTACTGCACATCATACTTTTTCAATCGAATAAGGCAATCTGATGTATGCACTTTTTCCATATACCAATATCTATGATTTTATATATTAACATATTCAGTCGAAACCAGGCTTTGCCATTATAAAATATAGGTTTGCGTCATCAATTCAAACATGCACTGACGTTTGAAATCCCGCTCTCTATTTGCAGGTGGAAGTCTGAAGCATGGCAATTTTATATGTCTTTAATTTTAATTATTTTTTGCAGCAGTTTCCATACTTTTTGTTTGTTGTACTAACTTAAAGATTTTCTCATATTGTCTTCTGAATAGCAGCTATTTTCTCCAAATTTTCTTCAGTCAGGGTAACTGAACAGAAATTCATTTTCATTTTTATTCAGTAATGATCCTGTTCTGCAATATTTTTATTTTTAACCTCCACTAAGTTGTAAATCATAAACAAAGGCAATAGAGAATTTTTAAGAAATTATCTTTGATATACTTTAAAAAATTCACATTTAGCAAATGTACATCTTAAGATTGCAGAACCCTGAACATGTTCTGTCTGGCATAAGTCTTGCGGCAACTGAGGATGGCATATACACTTACAGTGGTGTTGTCATAAGAAGGGCACCCATTAGTTTGTATTTTCTGTACTTGTTATGTCACATTTTTCTTCTGTGCAACATTTCTTCTTTTTGTGACAACATTCTGGGAGATCATATTAATTTATAACAAAATACTGGTATGTTCTATGACAAATTTGCAGCATGCAAAATAGATTGAGTAAATTTGGAATAAAGAGTGAAGAAAAAAATGTGAATGTGCTAACTATTAATTTTGAATTTGTTTAATTTTTGTCTAACAGTGAAAATATAAAATCATTCTGTCAAAACCTACCTTGAAATTTTGGTTATGGAAGCAGCTTAAAAATTGAAGTAATTAGCTGCCATTTTTGTCTACGAGGCAGCATTTAAACTATAGAAAAGTAATACTTATACATTAATTTCACTCCATTTCAGAGTTTGGTTTCAGTTTTGAAACATTGCAGTTAAAATGGCAGATAATTTTTTCAGTATGCATTATTCAAGAATTGCAAAATAGGCTTTGGCACAAAGATTTTGATATGACCCTTGTTGGAGATGTTTTGTTTATTATGTTTAATGTATGTTACGCATCATATAATATTGAAACACTCTTTATTTTAATATTAAACATTTCAGAGAGGGTGTAAAATATGTATGCTTGTTGCTGTAATAGAATTCATTCACATAAAGCTTTGCATGGATAGCACACTCAAGGAATAATCCTTAAGAGCTACTCTTTCTCTTGTTCTATTATGTTTCATAGACTTTGGTATTTTCTAGTTAACGGAAAGCATAGAAAGAATCCAAAGTGAGAGGCATAAACTGGAGGAAGAGTATGAAGAACTCAGGAGTAAAAAGGATGCCATTGCTCAATGGGAAGCCCAAATTAGTGAAATCATTCAATGGTAAGATATAACAGTATTATAGCTGAGTTGTTCACGTTAATTAAAGTTCGTCAGTTAAATTTACTCTGTCGGGTTTGAACTCTCGACCTTGGGTATATGAAGTTAGCATGGTAACCATTATGCCATGGACGGCGACTATCATACAGGAGGGGTTAGTTATATAGGGTGTCTGGGAAGTAGGGACGAATATTAAATGTCGCCCTCCGTGGTGTAATGGTTACCATGCTAACTTCATATACCCAAGGTTGCAGGTTCAAACCTGGCAGAGGACGATGGATTTTTTTGGGTGTAAAAATCCTTAACATGCCTACCTTCAGAAGGGAATTAAAGCCATTGGTCCCGTGTCGTAGATTTACGGCACTTAAAAGAACCTCAAGCCTGATGGAGAGGCTACTGAGCAAAATGGTCTTTCACGCCCAATTTAGAATGGGTCGCTGAGAACCATAGTAGTTAAAGAGCGTCCATAAATAACACGCCATTTACGAATATTAAAATTCTATGGAACGTACAAAACTTATTTAAAGTGTAATGTTTGTTTTATAAACACATCGCCCATTTATGTATGAAATATTATATCCTCCATATGACCCCCAAAGGCCTTGTGGCAACGAGCAATGTGTTAAACCCTTTGCATTTCATCCTTCAATTGGTGTATTGTTTGTGATTTGTTCATGTATACTTTTAATTTCACAAATCCTCACCAAAAAAAAAAAAAAAAAGCCACAAGACATAAAGATGCATGATCTGACAGGCTTCAGCTCTTGTAAAAGTTCAATCTTGTATGCATGCATTTTCAGATCTTTTGAAAGGATTACATGCAGGTGATAAATTCACTTGCTGTGCTCATTGGCGAACTGATTTTTACAATCATATTATCATGCACAAAGCAATGTTTTCTTATAATCACTTATGGAAAACAAAACCGGGCTTGTTGGCCGTGGTCCACTGGGCTTCCCCCTTGTTCCCCAGACGTTTTGCCTGCATCTGTGGCAAGCATCTTCAATGGCGTATACATCTCCGTGGCATCTCAGTAGCGACTGATGTATACACCGACGCAGGCTAAACGTCTGGGGAACAAGGGTGAAGCCCAGTGGACCACGGCCAACAAGCCCGGTTTTGTTTTGTATAGGTGATTCTAACACCGGCTGTTAAAGCCTTCGAATTTTAATGTTTTCTTACATTTGAACAAAACATGGTCTTCCTGTTTTCTTAATATTTGCAACAGAACATCAAACAACAATACTCACCACATACAGATTATCAGACTGCCAATGGGAAGGATAGCAGATAAACATGAAACGACCATGGCTGCCAACTGTCATATGACAAAATAGCACCAAATTCAAATTCATTCTTACTTCCTGGACTAATCTAAGAGTCAGAAGGGTAGTAAATAGTAACATGTCTTTGGATGTGTAGAGTCAGACTGAAAAATTCAATGCCATAGTTGGGATTTGAATCACAGATCTCCTGTCTCTAGCAGGTTTCTTTAACCACTGAGCTATCATCTCAACATGTCATTTAATTCCTCAACTGAGTCGCATGTTTCCCAGTAAACCACAAGGTGATCTCAAATCATTTTGAGATGACCTACCCCAATGGTGACTTACAATGTCATAAGTACTTTTAATTTTCAGGTGTCATAGTTAAACCGAGTATTAGGTTAATTAGTGTTAATTTTCTTCCACACAAGCCATGGTAGGATAGATAAAATAGACAAAAAAATTCAATACCATGCCTAGGATTTGAACCGCAGTCTCCAGCCAGTTGCTTTAACCACTGAGCTACCATGGCAACATGCTGACACAGTGTTAAATTCCTAAACTGACTCGCATGTTTCCGGTAAACCTCAAGGAGATCTCAAATTATTTTGAGATGACATATCCCAATAGCAACTTAAAATATTGTATTATCTGTCCATCCTTCACTGGCAATGTAAGCAAATCAGAATATATTCTTCCGCAAACGCACGTGTACACAGTACGTGGTGCTACACTGGTTCATCTGCCATACACTTGTAAAACGGCATACCTACGTTTTACAGGAAAAGAAATAGCTACCTAATTTCACTGTTCACAGATAATGGTTAACTTCATTAAATGTATAATATATAAAACAGGTAGGCGAGTCGTTATATATTCAGTACAAAATGTAAAATTCTCCCATAAAATTATAAAATACAGACATTTTGTTTTGAAAGTTTGCTGAAATATTGCATACGTACAATTCTTCACAAATTTCAACATTCACAGATGCACAACATACACTATACATTTCTTTAATATAGTGCCATAATGCAGTGAGTTACCCAAAAGATCTAATCTGAAGATAGAACCAGTCCTACTCTTCAAGATAGAGTAATCTGCTGCAGTTGCAAACGAACTGCCTGAATATTCACAGGTTGATAATTAGTGGGCCAATAACAATGTCTACCATTCCCTCCAAATCTTACTTCGTTTACTCTTACCAAACAATGTGTGATGCACTTTCACTGCAGTTTTGGATGTCAGTTGTTGAAAAGCTTCTTGCACAAGATATCACATCTCGACTAATTTAAGTTTTGCACACTTTATGTTGTTTTCGGAAATGCCAGTAAATTCTACTTTTAAGCTAATATTATTTAATGAAAAGGTAAGGTACTTTTCACAAAACTTATTATATATACCATAAGAAAAATCCTTTCATTGCTTATGTTTCACTACACTTGGATTACATGCTTCTGCCATTACTTGCTGACTAGAAGCAACGTTAGAAATTAACTGCATAATGGATATGTATTGTTACATTAAGAAATAATGATTAAATGATCAGTAAATTTTGTTCCTTAATCATGCATACTATATTATTTAGACAACTTTGCATAGTGTAATACAATATTTCTGAACTCGCTCACAAATATGCTGTGATGGAGAAAACCAGTAAAACGTTCTGCAACTAATCAGAGCTATTGCAACTTGTTGCTTTTGCTTACATTACTGGTGAAGTAAGGCTGGACAGAGAATAAGTTCTGGACTATTATTTAACCAACTGTTAGGCAAATTAATATTTTTTTATCCTTTTTTACACACAAGCTGTGTGTAGGATAGGAGTTTAACAGGTAGATTCAGACTGAACTACGGATCTCCTGGTAGCTCAGTGTTTAGAGCAACCTGCTAGAAACTGGAAAATCCGTGGCTCAAATCCTGGCTATGGCATTGAATTATGTGGAAAAAACAATTAACACTAATTAGCCTAATAGCATATCATTGTTTGAGATTACCTCTAATCGCATTATTACTCTCAGTTCTCAAAAGATTGATTGCTGAACAAAATTTGCATAAAATAAATTAGTGCAAGAAAAACCTATTTACAGTTTTCATTTGTAATTTTCTCTCAGTAATTCATCGAATAGTTCTTATAGAGCACCACATTGATTATTCCACTTAAACTTGATTTATGTGTATACAGGGTCAATGATGAAAAAGATGCTCGGGGCTATCTTCAGGCTCTTGCTACGAAGATGACGGAAGAGTTAGAGTTTTTGAAACATTCAGGAGTTGGAACTACTCCAGCAGCTGTAAGTAATTTGTTATTATAGCAAACACCTCCATATAGCTTATTGATGAGAAGTCATATTATGCAAAACTGTTACTCATTATAAGGGGTAGAAAAAGCTTGAGCTGTTATATTGTCTTTGTCATAAACTTTCAAGGTAAATGCTTATTGAAATATTCACAAGATTTTCTCTAGCTGTTCCATAAACAAATTTTCTTACAAAAGATCATGCTTTTACCTATATCATTTCAATTGAGATAAATATTAACAGAATTGGTTTTATTACTTGCTTCCTTTTAAGTAGAAGGGAAACAAGGGAATACACTAGGCTAAAGCAATAGTCAAATATTTTAAAAGGTCACATTATATGAAACTTTCCAAATTTGGTTCTACATTCTCAGGAGAAAAACAAGAGAGATGAAACAAAAGATGACTTCATGCTTGAAAAAGTTTAAGTGGATTAAAATTGAAACAAATAACAAGGAATATATTGGAAACTGTTAACTCTATGAAAAAATGTATATAACTAAATTGTATGCTTTAACGAAATCTATATTATGAAAACTCTAGTAAACTAGAAAGATCAAGTAAACTTTTGCTAGCTCTTACAGTTTACCAATCACAAAAGAGTCATCCAGAATGAAGAGATCTTCAAAGGCTATTTTCATAAAATTCAAGATGTACATTCTGTTTGTCATGAAAATGTCTTAAACATGTGGTATTTTAATCAAAATGGTTAGAACCATTTTTGAGAAAATAAAAACTTTCAAAACATATTTCATGTTAAGGAAGATGGGAATGGATGGAAGTTCCTCTGAATCCAAAAAAGCATTTTTAGAAAAAAGTCTGTATGTGTGCATACACACACATAACTTAAAAACAAAATGCTGGTTAAATACCAAACTTGGTATTTAAGGCAGTATCTTCTAAGGATCCGATGCAAAGATTTTCTGGAACATCCCCCCCCCCCATCCCCAACTACTCTTTACAGGAACATTTTTCAAAAATTTTGATTTTTTCAAAAATGGCTATTAATGATTTGATTAAAACACCATATGCTTAATACATTTTCATGCCAAACAAAATGTATATCTTGATTTTTCTGTGAATAGCCTCTGAATGATTTTCTTATAACTTTTGAATAACTGGTAAACTATAGACAAAAAATGTAGATCTGGTTAGAACACAATTTATATTGTATACATTTTTGCTGTAAAGTTAGTGTTTCCGAGGCATTTGGTTTTAGTTTTAAATTAAACTAGAAGCAAGTAATATGACCAATTCTCGTAATGTTTATCTTGACTAGCAAGATGTAGATAAAAGAACAATCTTTTGTAAAAAACGTTTGTTTGCAGAGCAGCAGAGAAAGTCATATGAATGGAACACAACAGAATTTTTAACCATTATTGTGCTCATTAAACATTTATTTATGATGTACCCATTGATTTAGAGGTATTTCTTTATAATCTGAGTTTTCTGTATTTTGGGGTAGCCTCAGCCCCAATTAGCATGAATTACCAGGTTTCTACTGTAAATATTTTGTATAAAATAACAAATCTGTAACAGTTTACTAGAAAACCGAATTGTATCACACACAAGTATTCAAATAGAGCTGATGTTACTAGACAATTAACACTTCTAATGAATCTGCATTTATGTCTTTTTCCAAGTTGCAAAAGCCACATGAAAATTCCCTAGCTTTCTTCTGAAAACCAGCAATTTCCCTGACTTTCTGACATATTTGAAAAGTTTACCTGATTTTTCACTCAAGAGTAAAACCTGAATGAGCTATAGTGGGTAAGGAAATTCGTATACTTGAACTGTAACCCATTCAATTTTTTTTTTTTAATGTTGCTCTTTTGTTTCTTTTTGCTTTACTAATTTCAATGTCATGGTAGCAATGGTAACAGAAGCATAATGTTTCTTGTCACAAGTAATAGTAATATTGACTTATTACAGGATAAAAATTGGCGAAATCGGCGCAGTCAGAAGCTGGAGAAGATGGAGCTCCTAAATCTACAAAGTAGTCTGCAGTCAGAGATTCAGGCCAAGCAAGCTATTAGTGAAGAATTAAGTAAAACTAGATCTGAACTCATAGCTTCTCAGAAGTGAGTATAATTATGTGGTAACATTTGAGTGGAATTTTGTAATATTACTATATTTATCCGAATATAAAACAATGTTGTTTTTACAAAATTAATATTTTTTACTTTCTCCATACGCACTATGTACATAGTGTATAGAGAAAGTATTGCACTCCACCAAAAATTCGATACCGAGATTTCACCGGAAATATATGTTTTAGGGTCCCCAATATCCAAAAAAAGCATTTTCACAAAAAGGTCTGTGTGCGTGTGTGTGTGTGTGTGTGTCCGTGTGTCTGTGAACATGATGATAACTCAAAAACGAAAAGTCAGTAAAAACCAAACTTGGTATTTAAGTTTAGTATCTTCCAGGGATGCGACACGAAGATTTTGAGAAAAACCCCCGCCCCAACTACCCTTTACATGGAACTTTTTTCGAAAATTTTGATTTTCTCAAAAATGGCTCTAACGATTTTGATTAAAATTTCGGATATTAAACATATTTACCTGACAAATGAAATGTATATCTTGAATTTTCTGGGAATAGCCTCTGAAGAGCAGTTTATTCTGGATGATTTTACTAAATTTTGAATAACTGCTAAACCATAAGAGATGGACAAAAACTTACTACACAAAAAATGTAGAGCACATTAAAACACACAATTTATGTTATATACATTTTTTTCGTGGAGTTCGTTGTTTTTGTGACATTCCTTATTTTTGGTTTCTGCTATGAAATACGTATACTTTTCTCATACTGGAAGTTGTCAACTCCTATCCATATAAACAAGGGAACTTTATTGACATAGTAACCAGCTTTTGACTATCACTTTAACCTACGGTTGCCCCTTATTTCGCTTCTTACAAGGATGCGAGTAATTAGACTATTTCTACTAATTTTTTCTGATTAGCATAAAGTAAATAGAAGTATAAGCTTTTTAAGAATTATTTGTTGCAGGGATATGGAGAAAGTCATGTGAATGATACACATCAGATTTTTTTATTTATAAAATCAGTATTAAAACGATTAATTAAAGCAGTGTTGATAATGTGTTTATATTTTTTATGGAATTCATCTTTATTAAGGGGTAAATTAATTAACCTATAAATTAAACTATTAAAAATGGCAAATTTATGTGAAAGAGTTAAAGCCATTATTTTTTTATTTAATTATCAGTGTGAGTTTGTTTTCTGTATATTCCAAAATTCAATTTATTGTCATTTTTTATTATTTTTAAATCCAGGAAAGGGAGATTGCCATCACTTTCAGTTTCTAATGTGAATTTTATAGCTTTATCTTGTAAATTTAAAAGTTTTAGAGCATCATTTACATGTTTGTCAGGAACAATAGCAAATATATCATCTACATATCTATACCAAGTTTTAGAAATTAGAGAGAATGCTTTAGTGACCTGTATTTCAAAATAGCTCATGAAGAAATCGGCGAGAAAAGGTGAAAGTGGACTACCCATTGCTAAACCAGAAGTTTAATAGACTTTGTCATTAAAGTTGAAAAAATGTTGATCCAAACAAAGCTTAGTAAGGTTAACAAAATCATTTATTAAATCTTCATTCAATTCTATAGAACTTAACCAGATTTTACTTTCTCTAGCTCCATATGTACAATGTACATAGGGATAGAGAAGTATTGTATTCCACCCAAAAATTCGATACCGAGATTTCACCAGAAATACATGTTTTAGGACCCCCTGTATCCAAAAAAAGCATTTTAAGGTCTGTGTCTGTCTGTGTGTGTGTGTGTGTGTGTGTGGGTGTGGGTGTGGGGGTGGGGGTGGGGGTGTGGGTGGGTGGGTGTGTGTGTGTGTGTGTGTGAACACGATAACTCAAAAACGAAAAGTTGCTAAAATACCAAACTTGGTATTTAAGTTTAGAATCTTCCAGGGATGCGACACTAAGATTTTGAGAAAAATCCTGTCACTCCAAACTACCGTTTACATGGAACTTTTTTCGAAAATTTTGTTTTTCTTAAAAATGGCTCTTAAGATTTTGATTAAAATACCATATATTAAAGATATTTACCTAACAAATAACATATATATCTTGAATTTTCTGGGAATAGCTTCTGAAGACCTGTTTATTCTAGATGAATTTTGCTTAATTTGGCATAACTAGTAAACCGTAAGAGATAGACAAAAACTTACTGTACAAAAAATTTAGATCTTGTTAAAATACACAAGTTATGTCATATACATTTTTCTCGTGGAGCTTAACGCTTTCGAAGTATTATTATTATTAGTTTAGTATCATTGTTATTAGTTTCAGTTGTGAAGTACTTATACTTTTCTCAGACGGGAGTGTGTGTTTTTCTTTTGTTCTACTCCTGGCCAAGAAAAGAAGCGATTTGTAATGACAATCGCCTAACAACAGCTTTTAAAACATTTGACTATCGGTTTAGCCTAGTGTATTCCCTTATTTTCTTCCTACTTATACGGAACCAAATAATAAGAACATTGTGCTAACGAGTACCAGGATTAGCAAGGTGCAGAAAGAAGAAGAATCTTATGTATGAAGTTTCTAGAGCAGCTAGAGAAAGTCATGTGAGTGTAACACATCAGATTTTTTAAAAATGTCTCCTAGTCTCCTTTCTTTTGCTCTAACTACATGGCTTGTGTTGAAAAATTAATTAACAGTGAAATAACATCATTCACACAGAAATTATTTCCTTTGATAATTTTTATGCTTTTGTTGCTTTGTAATTTTTCTTTTCTTTTATGTTTTCTTAGTTGTTCCATTTATTCAAGGGTCACTCCAAAAGTTTTGAGAATGGACAACAATAAATTGTGGTAAGCCAAAGCAGCTATTCCTAACTTCAGATTGAAGTTTAGATAGCAACATGTGCAAGTCGGGGTGTGCTCCAACAATGCATTGTCAACACTCCAAGTGTATGTATAAGCAGATATGCTAGGATGGATCTTAAGCGAGAGCACTTCCATGCTATGACTTTCTACAGTTTAAAAGTTGGTTTAGGGGAGAGAGAATGCCTTGAAAAACTGCAATTACTTTTAGAGATCTCTGCCCTTTGCATTCCATCCTCTATTGATGATATGCAGATTCTTCGAAGGGATTCTTCGAAGATGAAGATTGAGCAGGATGGCCAGCAGCAGTAACAATGGATGAAAATCTGGTGAAAGCAGAGCGCATTTTGTGGGAAGATCATTGTTGCACATATCAGATTCATGAAGCCGTAAATTTTGGATTGGTAGCAGTGAAAGCAATCGTTGAAAAATTTGATGTGTTCCATTCACATGACTTTCTCTACATCTCTGTAGCAAATTCTTGTTAATAAGCTTATTCTTCTATTTACTTAATGCTAATCGAAAAAAAAATAGCAGAAATATTCTTATTACTTGCTTCCTTGTAAGTAGAAACAAAATAAGGCAGTACCATAGATTAAAATGATAGTCAAAAGCTGGTTGCTATGTGACTGAAGTTCCATTGTTTGTATGGACAGGAGCTGACAAATTCCTGTATGAGAAAAGTATGTTTTGCAAAGCTGAAACTGAAAACAAGGAATATTACAAAAATAATCAACTCCACAAAAAAAAAATGTATGTAACATAAATTGTGTGTTTTAACATGCTCTACATTTTTTGTGTGTTAAGTTTTTATCCATTTCTTACGGTTTAGCAGTTATGCAAAATTCTGTAAAATTCATTCAGAATAAAGTAGTCTTCAGAGGCTATTCCCAGAAAATTTATGATTTACATTTCATTTGTCATGTAAATATATTTGATGTACAATATTTTAATCAAAATCGTTAGAGCCATTTTTGAGAAAATCAAAATTTTCAAAAAAAGTTCCATGTAAAGGGTAGTTGGGGGTGGGGGGATTTTCTTGGATTTTCTTCAAGTTTGGTATTTAACAGTCTTTTCATTTTTGAGCTATGCTGCACACACACACACACACACACACACACACACACACACACACACACACACACACACACATGCACACAAGCTCGCATTCTAAAAATGCTCTCGGTATCAAATTTTTGGGTGTATTATAATATCTTCTCTATGCACTATGTATATAGTATGTGTAGAGAAGGTAAAAAATACTACAGGAAGCTGAGTCAATGGATCCCCCACCAGCATATAAATGAACAGAAACAAACATGGGTGCAATGGTGTCAGGAGATTACAGAAAAATTCAATGGAGGAAGATCCAAAAACATAATTTAACATTGTACCTGAAATTTCCAGAAACTAAATGTCAGTCATTGGTCTGGGTATTCCCAGGAGAACTCAACAAAAGTGAAGCGAAACAAGAAGTGTTGGCAAGAAGATGATCTGTTCCTTTCATCTCAGAAGTGGCCACATTGTAATGATTTTGCTTAGGGGAACAAAAGATGTATACTGCCAGATGATACACCACAAAATGTCTGCACAAGTGTTCAATAAACTGAGAAAAGAGAGTCCTAGGAATTTTGTTCTGCCTACTCTGCAAAAAAAAAAAAGGGGGGGGGGGAAACAACCCAATTTCTGCAGGAGTCAGATATTTGTTTCATCCTCTCTACAGTCCAGATCTGGCTCCAGGTGACTTTCCTATTCCCCACAAGGAAAGAAAAAATTTGAGGTCAACAATTTGAGTCACCTGAAACTGTAGTATCTGCTTACGAAGATCGTATTTGTATTTTCTCCAAAGAAGAATGACCTTCAGCATTTCAAAAATGGTTTGAAAGAATGGGACAGTGTATAGACAATGGAGAATATTTTAAAAAGCTGCAATAATTAGATCTAAATTTTTGCGTTCATTTTCATAACTCTTGTTAGGTACCTTTAACATTTTAGGTAATATTGGCAGAATTTGAACTTTAAACAACTGCTCATATTTAATAAAGCTCATTCATTTACATTTGGTGTTAAATTGTTGAGTTTCTTACTTTATTTCTCTCTCTCTCTCTCTCTCTCTCTCTCTCTCTCTCTGATTGGGAATTGCCTTAGCTGGAGAAAAACTCTCAGCATATAACAGCCAAGAATTGGACTTGGGCAGTGGGGGGGGGGGAGGCACTGGATTTTGAAAGTTAGTATTTAGTGTAACCTTAAAATCACACCTTTTGTGAGTTTGAGTGCAATAGCATAAAAAACCTTTTAGCTTTCTGAAATGTGTTATTTATTAATGCTGTTTTAATTTTACAGAGAATTAAGAGATTTCCGACAAAGATTTGAAACCTTATCTCTGGATATAAAGAGGAAAGAAATGCAAATAAAAGAGCTACAGTCAAGACTGGAGTCTGGAGAAGGATGTATGTATATTTTGGTTTCTTTATCATATTTGTTAGTTCAATCCTTTTGTAGTACATATATGGGATTTGTTCTTATATATCGTTAAAGCTTAGAAGTACATGGAGTATTAAATGTACTTTATAAAATGATAATGAAAGCCACTTCATATTGCATGTTTATTATTTTACATATGTATAAAGCTAACTTGAAATGTTGCTGTGTGGAATCTAGTGAAATCTAAGCACCAAATAAAGGAGATGAAATCCATACTTGATGAAAGGAGGTGCCATGACATTGATGACATCTGAAACTAACATCCCATTAATTTTAAATATTCATAAGCATTTATTGATACCATGCTGATGAATGAGAAATTATATACCTAAACATTTTATCTAGTGGCATGTTACATGTGTAATCTTTTTTGGAGTGGGAGCAGAGACTTTTCCCAACCAAAAATTAAAGCTGAGCCAGTCAATGAACAAGTCATTTTAAACTAAAAAAATAGTCAAACTTTACACACTTTAGCAGCTTTGTCATTTAAATATATACTTAGAACATGTTTCACGCATCTCTCTCCGTGGTGTAATGGTTACCATGCTAACTCCATATACCCAAGATTGTGGGTTCAAACCTGACTTCGTTCGGAAGGGAAGTAAAGCCGTTCGTCCCATGTAGTAGATTTACGGCAAGTAAAAGAATCTCAAGCCTAATAGAGAGGCCTCTGAGCAAAATTAAGCGGTCTTTCACGCCCAATATAGAATGGGACACTGAGAACCACAGCAGTTATAGAGCATCCATAAATAACAGTACATTTTTTTTCTTCCACATCTTCACCAAGAATTGACAGCCCAGTGAGAAACTGGGATTTAAATTCATGTCCTCCTTTGGTGGTGGAAATAACGATTATAACTATAGATCAGAATATAAATTGGTTAATTGGGTAACATTATAAATCCTCGTAAACTGTTAATGCCATAGAAAAGAAATATAAAAAATACATAATTAT
Organism: Hymenopus coronatus; assembly: GCA_030762935.1. Classification (NCBI taxonomy): domain Eukaryota; kingdom Metazoa; phylum Arthropoda; class Insecta; order Mantodea; family Hymenopodidae; genus Hymenopus; species Hymenopus coronatus. Next base: position 62,360,948 of record CM060899.1, read on the forward strand.
ATTTAAATTTCTTAAAGAAACTACCTCCGATGGTTTGATGAACGCATAGCTAGGATTTTTGTCCATTTTTACTTTAAGGTTCATTAGTTGCTTCTCATAATTGATTTAGAAGTGATTAATGAACTTTGAACAAAATTTGGAAGAAAATCCTAACTATAGTTTCATCAAATCACCACCAGAGGAGGATAAGACTTCCAACCCCAGTTTCTTGCTGGGCTCAGTCGACCCTAGCTGAAGATGCGGGAAACATGTTTTAGGTAAATATTTAAATAACAAAGCTTATAAAGTTGTACTCATTAGTTGAATGTTTGAGCTTTGTTGTGTGGATTCTCATTTACAATTTGGTTAAATTCGTTTTTGTTTACTTTTAAAATATGAATGATAAATTTTCAGTTGTAAGTGAGGTTTAAGTATGAACATAAACTCGTTTATATTATAATATTAAATGAAAATACTTCTCAATTTGCACCGGTTCGTGTGTATGTCTAGCAGAAATTGGTTAGACCAGCCAGTGCTCAGTGAAATGTATTTAGTTATGTACCTTATATAATTGTATATGTGCTCCGGCTAAGCTCCGTCAGCTCTTCAATAAATATGTCACTCTCAGTCTGGGACAAAACAGGCAAAGGTAATGTAACTAGGTAGACTGGAAAGAAATACACTCCATTGTGATAGTTAAGTTTATGTATTCAACTTTTATTACTATAGAATTTTGGAGTTAGATCAACTTATTGATGGCACTAGCTCCTCACCCAAGCAGTTTCGTGCAAAGAAATAAAGTATATTCAACACTCCTGTGGACAAGATATCGACCATCACGAAGTACTCTCTCGTAAATGCATGTTTGGTTACACTATACCGTGAATACGCTGAATCCTTGCACTTGACAGTGGGAGTTAAGTTGGTACACCTGCAAACAACAGATGAAAAGCTTTACCCATTTGACTTTTTGAACCAATCACAAAGCAGCATTCCAGTCGGTCAGTCAGACAATGGAAATGGATCTAGATGCCGCAGCTTTGCAATATCTGGCTATTTCCAATTGTGTGCTCAGTCTGTGAACTCTTAACATGTGCGTTGAGTTGTTCTGTGCAAGCTATGTATTATTCATTGTTATTTACATCTGTTGTTATTTTTTATAGTGTTGTTGGTGTTTGTTTACTGTACGTGAGGGAACATAACAAGACTTTAACGTCCTTTAACCTGGTTTGGTCATATCGGACGATGAATGCAATTGATGATATGATGCTCAAATGATCTCGGGGTCCATGGAGCTTAAAGTTACTCGACATTCGTCTTCTCAGGATAAGGGAAAACCCCGAAAAAAACCTTACCTGGGTAACTCACCCTAAGCGAGATTCGAACCCACGACCTTTTGAACGTAAGGCAGACATGCTATCACCACACTACCCAGGCAGGCACTTTCATAATTATAGAACTGGATAGACTTTTGCGGGAAGCTGTAGTGAGGGTAGACATGGCTTCACGGAAGAAGAAAACACAGGAATTAGATGAAATCTTCAGTGAATGTGATACTAATGATATGTCTTGGTGAAGACGACGATGTTGATGATGACAATGACGCTTCCGAGAATGATGACGACGGAGACTTTGGATGGAATTGGGCCATTAAAATTCTAAAACGGGGAAAATCACTTTGTTATTTTGCATTCATTTTTTTTCTATATTGTCGTAAATACATAATATATGCTATATACGTCACAGTATCATGGTTATTTTCAATTAACATCAATAATAACTAATTAGCTTCATTATTCACAGTCATTCATTTATTATTTACATGTTTATATTTGTCTTTACACACGATCCAGAGATTTGTGATCAGCTGTTGTTGTTTACTAGTTACTCTGGCAACGCCACAAAAGCAGCATAGCCAACCTTACATGAAACCACCCGAACTGTCAAGTGCAAGGATTCTGCGGCGGGGGTATACACAATTATATAGTTGCTGTGGTCTTCTTATAGCATGCTGAACTTTCACTTTAGTTAATAATAAACACTTGTACAAAGTGTGCAAATTTCTTATTAAGAGAAGTGTGAACTATTACAGCATTGTGCCCCACAAGGAGTAATTTAGAGACTAGGCACCTTCTTTTATACAGTTTAATGAGCATTTAGTGCTATGGCACTATTGGTCAATTTTTGTACATCTAAGTTACAGAATCTCGTGGACAAATCATGAAACTTATTGTTATAGAGTCATGTGCAAGTTGGTCAGGTTTCGAAGAGTACAAAAGAGACTGACAAAAACACTTATTGTTTGTTATAAGTAAAGAAAACTTCAAAGTTTGCTGTGAGCTTCTCTCATACAGATTAATTCTAACTTACATACAGAAATTAACTTTATTAATGGAGATAATGACTATATATTCATGTAAAAAGTTATGTCCTCAAGTTCCTCTGTTATTAATAAAAGTTAATTTGTGCTTAAAAGATTAACGAAATAGCTGTGGCATCCAAAGCATTTCTTCAAAAGAACTGATTTCACAGTTTAAACCCAAGCTTTAATAGACTATGGATGCTACTTAAGCAACGTTTATGCTTTGGTTTAAACTTGACAAGTTTCAAAGCAGAGCAACCTTGTTTGGTTTTACTGGGCTGAACAACTCCACAGAACTGAAAGGTTGGTAATGCTTGTACCTGCACATTGAGTAAATTACCATTGTTTATGATAGTGATGTGCCTAAAATGAGATATTGTAGATAGTATAGCAACCTATACTTAATAAAAAAAAAAATTATTTAAAAACAAAAATGAAAACATACTATGAACTTTGCTTCTCATGAAGTCATTATTGTCCTAGAAATTGTAAAGCACTATAAGCATGTAATAGACTGCAAACAATTGGACAAATTACAATGCATTAAGAGAAACTAAACATGAAGGAAAATTGAGATCCAAAAAGTGGATTAGAATGATGAAAAACAATCTTGACAGCTCTGCATACTGTAGATTTTAAGATGCTGGAAAAATGATCATCTGTAATTAGCATATGCAGGTAAACTTCTCTCTTTCTATTTGACGATTGGCTCCAATACAACATTAGACACAACTGGCAATGTCATAAAATATCCTCTATTTTAGTTTTAGCCTTGGAGAGAAATCTTTTTTCCAATTGGAATGTTATAATTCCTCTAGGTTTGTTAACAGCTAAGTTTACAGCGTGAAATTAAATGCACAAAATCCACCACACCCCGACCTAGGTGATGCTTATCATTTCCTCCATGCTTTGCCACTGCTGTACTTGCAGAGTTTGAAATTTATAACTTTTTCCCACATGCTATTCAGAAAACATATTGTAAATGCAAGACAGCAAATGCTGGACGGTGTTCAGTTCTTGATATTAATATTTTAGTATAAAGCATTGTCTTGTATTCAGGTAAACATGGTACTTTTAATTTGGTACTTGTGTACATCCCTGTGCTAAATTATCTCTTTACGAATGAAAGGAAAGCAAATATGGTACTTTAACATATCCTCTGCATGTAACTGAGCTGGTTCTTTTGCCATACGCTACTTTTCCATGGGGAATTGAAATCAATTTTAGTCAAAGTCCATGTGAATACCATCCAAGTTTCAAGTGTTGAATTCAGTATAAATTGAGTTTGTTTTGGGAATAAATAGATCAAGATTTTATGCTGGTTGACTTGGATTTATGTTGGCAAACTTGTTAAATATAGTTCTCTTCTGTGTTTTCTAAGCAGAGTTTGAGGTTAGTGATGGTTTTTGAGAAGAATAAATTATGACATTAGAACAAAAAAACATGGCTCTGTTGTGTGTTTTATTACAGCAGTTTCTGGCAAGTTTATTGAAGAAAACAAAATGCCAAGTATGCAGTATGTTGCAAAGAATGCAGTAGAATATAGCATCTTTGGCGCATTCAATACAATTTGAATACAGGGGGGTGTCTGTGCATCGTATTTTGATCTGATCCCTTTCCAAGAGGATTGAAACCAAGATTCAATACAATCTGAATCCACGTTTCCATGCAGTTTTCAATATGGGATGAGCACTCAGATTGATTTCAATTCCCCATGGAAATGAGTCTAGCAGAGCATACAATTTCAAATAGCAACATGACTGAGTGAACGATCACATATTAAGTAGAAAAGGTAAAAGTTTCACAGACTTCAGATTTTCCATTCAGACTAACAGATTAAACATGGTGTGTGTGTGTGCGTACATTTTGTGTATGAACAACATTTTGAAATAACTAAATTGTTTTAATTATGCAACAAGGTTTGTAATTCACTCTACACTTCCCTCCAATTTGTTAATGATGGAATTTGGCTTTACTATTTGTAATTATTTTCAATTGAAATATCTTCAGCATGATATTTGTCTTCTGTTGAAAGTATGCAAAAAGAGAGAATTTGGGGCTTGTCTATCCACTTTCTAGGCTTATTCTTTTAATTGTGCTTTCTGTCCTATCTTAGCTTTTAGAAAATCTGTACACTAAAATTTCAATTCAAATATAGTATCAAGGAAACAATGCATTTATGAATACTGTATGATGTGGAAACATTCCAAATTTCCCGAAGCTTGCATAAGTTTCACAGCAGTGATCTGACAGTCAGGTCTGACAGGCAGCCCAGGAAAACTTCATTGGGCTTTTCATTAAACTCAATGGCACAACTGTCCACAAGGGACCAAGGCCTACCACCTGGCCGCTGCATCCCCTATCTTGGCCCAAAGACATCAAAAATGGGATACAGTACTGAAGGGTAAGACGTGATCAGCACCTTGAGTCCCTCCTGGCCAGTTAATGCGGTCTACTCGATCTGAAGCCGCTACTTCTCAATCAAGTGTTCCTCAGCGATCTCACGAGGCTGAGTGCACCCCAGACCAGGTCTCCCAGCAGGGGAAACTTCCCCTAGCTGATACTAGGAATCAAACCCATGTCTCCTGTTTGGCAAGCAGCTGCACTTCCACCATGCAGAGACAACTAGGTTTTTCCATTAGGTTGGTACTATTTTATACACTATTTTAATCCTTCAAGGATGGAAGTGGATGTGCCACTTAAATGTGTGAACCCCTTAATGAGAAGATTACCGAAGACCTCGGTGAGGGCAGTATCTACTAACTCTCTCCAGGTTAGTACTGGAGGACATTAAGGTGTCTCATAACCCCGCTCAAGTGTACCCAATCTTCCATGGATCTCTGGAACCACTGCCCCATCGAGTCTTACCCAATCTGAATAGCTCCCTTAATGGAAGGACTTACATGTTCAGGCTAACACATTTATAGTAGCGTCAGAAGTACCACAGGTACTTGGGGTCCACAGTGCTTGCACCGGAGCAGCTGAAGAGTTCCTAACGGAAATGCTTAATCTGAAAGGATTCAAATCACTCCTATGGCACAGCACGCCATGGAGTGTGAGATCACATAAATTGGAAAGCACTCATCGTGCTGCACTGTGTGCACATTATCACTGCTTCTTGTCTCTTCATACTCATCTCAAGACATACAAGATGGGTGAGTTGATAGTTCCCACAATTCTTTCGTATTTCAAAAAGATATTAAAAATGCTACTGTGGCTTTTATCATCGAGAAAATGAAGCAGCAGTGAGTATATGATAATAAACTTGAAAAGAAAGATATTTGGAGAAGTTCAAACTTGGTGTAAAAAATTGGAGCAAGATCCCAATGCATTCATAGGTGCTGTAGGATGAGTAAGGAAAATTTTGAATTTATTCATGATAACTCCAACCAAATTTGTTACGATGCATTCAAATTTGTTACGAAGCATTACGATGCCCCAACCAAAATGGTGGGTTTTTACCCTAAGTGTGACTTTACTATTAAACATTGGTAATCTCATACCAAATGTGTCATAACTGACTTGCATTGTCACATGATGTTTCATAGGTGTTACTGAAATGAGAGGTGCCTTAGGTACCAGGGTTTACTATTCCTACACTTAAACTAAAAGTAGAAAACAGGATGGGGTGGTGAAAGGTTATCCTACTTGAAATGAGATTCTACGAGAGAGTTAACTCTAGACCTTGTTTTTTTAAGCTACCTGGCATGTAAACACATCTAAATATATCCATCCACGTTTTGTTCTCGCTGATTGGCTGAGATTGTTCTTGTTGTAAATATGGCTTACATAGTGTATGGAGAGAACAGATGACATAACAAATGAAAACATAGAAAAAATATACATGACTCCTGCAAATAGTGTTGGAAACATGCAACAAATGTATAAAGAATATTTAAATCACAATTACAGAGCATCCGGTAATGGAGTAACTCCTTCCATATTGGAATCTGATTCTGCAAAGTCATTTGGTTGTCAGATAAACTTTTGGCAAGATTAATGACAACGCTATCATTAATGTTATCCATACTGCGATACAGCTCCCATCTTTTGTTTTCCTCAACAGCATGCGTAATTGCTCCTTTCCAATTTTTATCGTTAATTTGTGATAATTCTGTACTAAGCAGAACCCTAACCTCTGGCAGTTTGAATGTGGTGTTATTTCTTACCACAAAGCCCTTAATTTGATTACAAATGAGCTCAATAGGATTTAAAAACCAATGAGGCGGAGGAAATCTAAGGCCTTCATGGACAGTAGCTGTTGCTGATTTGTCAATGATATACTCATTACAGTCACTTGTATATTTTTGCATATTTGGAGCAGTTTTAATTTACAGGTGTTCTGTCGACAATTTCATTTTTTGTGTTTAGCCAATTAATTATATCCTTTTTTTCTAAGAGTTATTTGTTTCCTTTCTACACGAACACTGTGGTACGGACCATTGTCCATCACAAAACTACTGTTGAAAGCATAACATACACACAGTACTTTTCACAATCTCATCAGTCATCACACTGCCAAGTATGGATTATCCACTTCTTGCCTAGAGTTCTTAGTTTGCCTGTCATTTGTATTTCTCTTCGAGATTTTTCTAACCAACACCAGTAAGTTCCAAAATGAGCTCATCTATTTGTCTTACTGAAAGAGAAAGATTTCTTTCCGAGATACATTAAAACATGTACTATTATTAGTTTCTTGCCACTATGTAAAGGTTTCCCCTTATAATGTTTGAGTTCAGATGATTCTGCAGGTTCTACCATTGTGCACAATTTACTCATGCAATAAGAAAAACTTGCACTCTTTTCACTGCCTATGAATAACATGACTGTTAATAAACTGAAGCTTCACTCAGCTTGGTCAGCGAATACATGGGGTAATGACGCACATGCTGCTGTTATAAACACTCCAGTATAAACAAGAGGGGTAATTTTCCTCATATCTCAGAATAATAATTTGCAGATGCGCCATTGCTTCCATATACAAATTTCATGCATGGTGCATAAAAGAAAATTAATTTGACTGAAGTTCTTTGAATGTGCAGAATAAACCATTATTTTAAGTAAGGAACTATTTTGACAGTGGTGCATGGAGCTTATTAGTTGTGGTACCCAGTTATAAGCCCACAAGGCAATAAGAGAGGACCATGAGCACATCATCTGTTGACATACGGGGTAAAAAAAAAAGAGTAATAACTATATTTACATTTACATTATGTTACAAAATTACCCTACTTGAAATGAGATGCTTTGAGAGAGTTAACTCTAGGTAATAACTAAACTTATATTGTGTTACAAAGATAACTTAACTGAAATGAGACACTATAAGAGAGTTAAGTCTAGGTAATAACTAAATTGTATTTACATTATGTTACAAAATTATCCTACTTGAAATGAGATGCTATGAAAGAGTTAACCGTAGGTAACAACTAAACTGTATCTATATTATGTTACAAAGATATCCTACCTGAAATGATACTCTATGAGAGAGTTAACTCTGAAAGATAACTAAATTGTATTAATATTATGTTACAAAGAGATGATGAGCCTTTACGTGTTGATGATAAATAATTTAGAATGTGGTCATCTTACCTCCACCCAAGGGGTGTGACGTGTGCCCCAAGGCATTGTATAAAGTTTTGGAGCAATTCACTAAAAAAATATCTAAGTCTCCTGTGCAAAGTGACACAGGTTCAAGTAGGAGTCATGACCAAAAGACATAGGAGTACAGAAACCTGGAATTTAAATATATTTTTTAAAACTTACCTAAGCAATAGGTATGTATTATCCTAATAAGGTATAATAAGATCAGCAACCAGCGAACAGGTTTGCACAAACTCGCTTTGATATGGGATATTTGATCCTTACCAGTAGACAACTTAGCGTCTGACCAACAACAGACTCTGTACCTCCATGTCACATTTACGTACAATGAAAGATTGTTACAGAAAATTATTATTGTGGGTAAAACGTAAATGTCAACATTTAATCATCACAATATCATGGCAGTGATTTATTTTATTTTTCTTAGAAAGCAGACAGCCTTTTGGAGTCGCCCCAGTAGAATATTTCAGGAACTGCATTAAATTCAAATAAAAATACTTTTTCCTGACTTTTTCAATAATTCTTCCACAATGAACTGCACATATTTTCACACTAGGCATGAATGTCCAGTGCAGCAGAAGCACGGGTGCTTCAAGGGAAATCATGTGCTGTCCTTGGAATGGTAATATTGTGATTCTAAACAATATGAATACTTGGAAAAATTGAGCATCTCACTGATGTTGAAAGATGACATAACTCAAATTCAGAGTTGCAGCTTTAGTTTGTGTTGGTCTGCTTCTATGGTAATATTAACACTACTTCATTGCACTAGTACTATATATTTTGGTAAATAAGGTGACCTTCAGATGAGATGTATAAATCTTTGTCAAAGATATGTAGTTCACTCTTCTTTTTATGGAAGTTTGAAAACAGTGTTATAATCATTTAATTTGATGAGTTGATTAATTAGTGTAATTAACTCGTCAAATTAAATGATTATAACAACAGTTTTCAAACCTCCATGATAAGACTAAACTACATATGTATCTTTGACAAAAATGTATTAATTTTAACTTATACATTTTAGTGTAGTTAATCAACTCATCAAATTAAATGATAACACCACTATTTTGAAAGCTCCATGATAAGAAGAGTGAAGTAATAGGCAAACAAGTCTTTAGGAAGTAGAATTATATATCACTTAACCTACAAGTGGTGAAACAGCAGAGAAAATGGCAAACAAAGTAAGCTCGTTGAAAATTAAAAGCTTTCAGGAATTCAATGAAAATTTTGGAACACAGAAACATGAGATTAAAACTTTCTTAAAATTCCAAGAAAAGGAAAGAAACATTTTTGGAAATATCAAATTCACAAAGCTATGTTTATGTAAGAAAGTGATACCCAAACTTGTTAGAAAATTTGTCAAATACAATCACGGTAATGTGCGACAAAAAGCTGCAGAGAAAAAAGTTTTACAGCTAGAATAGTAAACATTAGAAACATTTGGAAGAAATAGAAATGAAACTATATAAATTGCATTCAAATTTAATGGAAACGTTAGTAAATGGGATCTGGATAAACTTTGAAGATGACTTTTTAGAGATAATAGTAGAAAAATGAAAGTAAAAACCGTAATACTCAAACACACCAAGTAAGTGTTGTGTTTGACTCGTCAAATTAAAAGATATGTTGTTTTACCGAATGTCCATCTTATAAGACGATCCCCAAACTATCAATACAGAGGAAGAAAATAGACAAATGAATTGCATAGAAATAACAGTAAAACAGCTTGTGAACAGAATTAGCAATTATCACTTAGTACTGAAGCATGAGATCCTTTTCGCATTCGCGCTATATTTGAAATTAAAATCTACTTGCGCTTATGCTTAGTTTGGAGTAGCAATCGACTCTTCTCAGGCCATTTTAATGGGCTTGTTGGGCTTGACAGACCAGACTACCTGGCGACTTCTTAAATAATAAATTACTAGGATTTTCTTTGTAGAACTGTAGTTTATTCACAATTATTTCTTATATGAAACTGCAATCGCTTGATGCAATAATGTGCTTTTGTTGAATGCTACAAATATTTGTACGCATATAATTCTACGCGAATACATTAATGTATGCGTAATCTCCAAGTGGCCTTTTCCATGCTTCTGAAAAAGCCTCTTTTTTTATAATAACTGGCTTCACAATCAAGAAAATCAACACGTAACTATGATGCTTATTGGTGGAAAACAAAATCGCATAGAGAAAATCAAAACGTGACGAAAGCTCAAGGAATAATAAAAATTTGCACCCAGCAATTTCAACTTCGGAATGCAACAGAAGAAAAACATTTGAACATCATATATTACAAAAATGACAAAATTCACAAAATGTTGGCAGATTTTGTGGTGAGGATATAATTATTGCCTCAGTACTTGTAACAAGTTGCATGTTATTTAAGCCGTTATATTTAGAGAACTGGGGTCATTTTAAATGGTTGCCATAAATTTAAACACTGTACCAAGTGATTGGTACTAAATATGTTAATTTCTATTGGTTGTGTTTAATTTCCACAAAAACCTCCTTTACTTCTTATGTACACTACTGCCAGTTATAGTTATGAAAATTAGGTGTAAACATTGACTTTATGAAGATACAGTAAACCAAACAATAGCTAATGTTGATAAAGAACTGTTGCAGCACAAAAGAGAATGGATGAGCTGCAGACGGGAAGTTTGCCAAGCTATGGACAGCGCTCATATCAGATACTTACAACTGTAGAGTAAGTGGAAAATCTAAACACATTCACAGCCTATTGCAGCTAAAAGCCTCCCAGCATTTTAAATCCTGGTATTGTTTGAGCTACATTTTTTGTAGAGCTCCAGCATCCCTTCATTCATTTCCATTGTATTGGAAATATTTAGCTTCCAACTGCTAAATTGTTGAAAGTTTGTTATAAAATGCAAAGTATTTAGTGAATTCATAATTAATCAGCCTCACCAGTTCATAAAACTGATACATAAACTTGGAAAGATTGCTATCATCAGTTTAGTAAAGGGAAGAGTGTATGCATGAGCTTGATAGGAAATTAACACACAACACAGCGTAAATTCTTACGTGCACACCCCCCCCTAATCCCACGAAGGTATGGCATCATACTTTACAAGCAAATTATGTAATAACTTGTACAAATACTATGTTTCCTTTTTCTCTACTAAAGTTATCCATACTAAGATATCCAGTTAAATTTTAAGAACTTACCATTGAATAAATGTTCTGTATTGCTTGAGGAAGACTAATGTACACATATACAGGGTATTAATGAACTACACTGAAATAATTTGCGAGATTGTGCACGTGACTGATATAAGTAATTTGAGATCGGCGATGCCTGGTCCCCGGATAAACATAACGCAGCTACATAGCGTTAAACGTGTGGGTATCAGGTGCTGATAATTCAGTGTTAAAGCAAAGCAGGTTAGAGAAATGGCTTAGAATTTCTTTAAAACTGCTGCCCGAGTATAGAAATATCAATTTTTAGCAGCTCGTTACTAGCGTTCTGAAGATTTAATGTCACAAAAATCTGTAAAATCTCGAACTAATCACTTGACAGTGTGACACTGAGCATTCATTAACTACGTTCTTGAGTTATGTAGCCTACTCTGGAGGCATTTTTTCAATTGCTCTGGTGGCTTAATGCATAACGCGGGAAGCTGCTACCTCAAAGGTCATAAGTTCGATTCCTGTCATAGAGTAAATGTTTTTTATTATTATTTTTTTCATTCCAGACGAAGTGCCACGATACGTGAACAAGACCCAAACTCGGAAACTATCTTTCACTTGAAAGCTAGTATCATAACCACTACGCTAGAGAGCTATGCTGTAATGTGTCCCTTCATTTTTCATGTTATGCTCTCGAATGGTTGATAAATTAGCCAGTGGCGTACTGGCGATTCAAAAACTTATAGATGTTACTTCCAAATTTCAATAAACAGGCCATAAGTCTCCTATCTCAAATTACTTATTTAAGTAATCTACATATTCTGTGAAACTATTTCGCTATAGTTCATCAATACCCTGTATATTGCTATTTAAACATATTTCATAATATTAAGAGATAATTTGACTAAATATATGTAGTAGTAATGGTGAAAACGACAGGAATTAAAAATGCAATATATGAGAGCCATCTAGAAAGTGACAGATGATTTGGCATAACTAAATAATAATGGAAGCTATCAACACAAAACTTTATTTACAAAGTTGCAGTACCTTACTCTATTTCTTAATGTAATCGCCATTGCTATCAAGGTATTTGCTGTCACGTGGTACCAATTTTTCAGTGCAGATGTTACATGCTTTCACTGCTAAAGATCTGAGCCAAGATATCACTACCACTTGGAGGTCTTCATGGTTGGGAAATCTTTTCCATCCAAAGAGTCATGTATGGTGTCCAAAATGAAACACCATTATCTGAATTCTTTTATTAACATTTGCTTTTAACTCCTCCATAATGATTGATGAATTTCCACTCTGGTCTTTTTCGTACGCACTAGTTCATCCTTGGTAACTCCTAAATTATGAGCCATTTTCTCACTGAAGACTCTTTCATTGCATTATCTCTATACATTTATGTTATTTGCCTTTAAAATTTGATTGGCTGAACATTTTCTGCATTCAAAAATATGAATAATTTCTTTGGCAGTAGAAAAGTATAACATCAGCAATAAAAACTGGTACCACATGACAGTAAATGTCTTGACAAAATGGAGATTATGTTGAGAAATAGTGAGGTACTGTAACTTTGTAAATAAAGTTTTATGTTGATGTCTTATTGTTTGGTTTTGCCGAATCGTCGGTCACTTTTTGGATAACCCATATATTTAGAGAACAAATGAACTTCCAACTTAATTCATTTGAGCGTTAGCTTTTAAGATTTAATGACAATGCACATTTGAATTTATGCTTCAGATTTTGAATACAAATATTTGCCTAACACCATTTATTTCGTCATGTTTTTAGATTGTCATTGAATACATGATATTTTTTTTTTTTTTTTCCTTGCCCACAGTTTCTTCAAGAGTTCTAATTTTGCATTCTTTGATACAATTTTAACAATCTATATTGCATCAGAGGCATATTCTGTGGGCTAAGTAGCTATTTGCAAAGTTCGGTAAATTTGTAAAGAAAGAATTTCTATTAAATTTATAAATAAGAAATTTATTCCAAATCTGTTGTAATGTAATAAATAATATAATGTAAAAAAGCCTGTCTTCTCAGGTGGGAGTAGCACGATTGACCTATGTGATATAATGGGCATATTAACAGACTGAGATGAGAAGGGGGGAAATCGCTACAGCAAATCTCTCAGATCTCTCATGCCATGGGAAGCATAACGAAAGCAAACCAATATTTGTTCCTATAACTAGTCAAGTGATTTTTATTACTGAAGACAAGGATTCTTAATTGCCTAATGACACAAAAACAAAAGTTATCCAGAATATTTTTGTGTTGGGTTTGTGACACTTAAGTATCATTTACGTATAATTTTTCCAGACCGGTTTCGATGCCATGTGGGCATCATTGTCGATGGTTTCCAACTGAATTTCCACTGGGTGTTCTATGTTGAGGTGTGACGGTCCCTGATGGCTGGGTGACGAACTTCCACAATATATTTTGTGGTGACAATTCAAAGTGTGTTGGTTTTTAGTGATGGTTTTTAGTGATATGGATTTTTTCCCAGACGTCGAGCTGTGCCGCATATCTGACGGGTTTTACAAGGTGTATGTTGGGTACTATTTCATGGTTAATAGACCAAAAGTGGTGTGCAACAGCTGATTTGTCAATTTGTTTGTACACCACTTTTGGTCTACTAACCATGAAATAGTACCTAGCATACACCTTGTAAAACCCGCCAGAAATGCAGCAGAGCTCGACGTATGGGAAAAAATCCATATCATTAAAAATCAACACCATGCATTCAACACCATGTATTCAACTTCGAATTGCCGCCACAAAATATATTGTGGAAGTTCGTTACCCAGCCACCAGGAACCGTCACACCTCAACATAGAACACCCTGTGGAAATTCAGTTGGAAACCATTGACAATGATGCCCACGTGGCATCAAAATTGGTCTGGAAAAATTATACATAAATGATACTTATGTGTTACAAACCCAACTCAAAAATATTCTATTCATACGTATCGCTGTTCCAAAACACCCTTTCATCAAAATTGTTCTTAAAAATTATCTATTTAAAAAAAAAAAAAATCTGGTGTGTTCCACTCACATGACTTTCTCTACATCTCAGTAACAAATTATTGTGAATAAGCTATTCTTCTATCTACTTCATACTGAACGAGAAAAACATTAACAGAAATGGTCTTATTATATAGTTCCTTGAAGTAGAAGGAAAATAAGGGAATACAATAGGCTAAACACAGTCAAATTTTTAAAATGTGGTTACTATGGGATTGAAAACTGTTTCTTTGTGTGGCCAGCAGTTAAGTTCCCTTATAAGAAAAGTTTAAATATTTTGAAACCGAAACCAATAATAAGGAATACCTCGAAAATGGTCAACTTCATGAAAAACATTTAAGACAAATTGTGTTTGATCCACATATTTTGTGTAGGAAGTTTCTGTCTTATCTCTTTACGTTTACCAGTTATGAAACATTCAGAAAAATTCATCCAGAATATAGAGGTCTTCAGAGGCTAACCCAGAAAATTTAGGATATGCATTTTATTTCTCATGTAAATATCTTAAATATAATAGATTTTAATCAAAATTGTCAGAGCCATTTTTGAGAAAATAAAAATTTTGAAATTTTTTCCATGTTAAGGGTAGTAGGGGATGGGGGGATTTCATGAAAATCTTTGTGACACATCCGTGGAAGATACTGAACTGAAATATAGTTTGGTATTTAACAGATTTTTCATTTTTGAGCTATGCTGCCCACAGACACACAAATATTTTTCTAAAAGTGTTTTTTTTTTTGGATCCAGGGGTTCCCGATACATGTATTTCCAATGAAATCTTGATATTGAATCTTTGGGTGCAATACCTTCTCTGTACACTATGTACATAGTACATGTAGAGAAAGTAATAGATGGAAGCCCTTATTTTTATTTTTACTTTCTCAACACATACTGTGCATATAGTAGGTAGAGAAGGTATTGTAATCCACCCAACAATTCAATGTCGAGATTTCACTGGAAATGTGTGTTTTGAAGGCCCTGGAGACCAAAAAAAAAGTATTTTTAGCAGGTGTGCATGAGAGTATGAACAGCATAGCTCAAAAACAAAAAGACTGCTAAATAGCAAAAATGTATTTAAGTTTAGTATCTTCCAAGAATGCAATACAAAGATTTTCATGAAAATTCCCCCACCCCAAACTACCCTCTACATGGAAAAAATTTGGAAAATTTTGTTTTGCTCGTATATGGCTCAAACAGTTTTGATTAAAATAGTGTACGTTCAATATATTTGCATTGCAAATAGCTATTTTTCTGCTATTCCTGTCTGAGAAGACAGGCTAAAATACACTGCAAACAGAAATATGTTTTATCAGAAGTCCATTTTATTCTGTAACAATGCAAACAGCCAACAGATTAGGAATAAGTTCTTTATTATTTATACATTTAATAGAAATTCTTTCTTCATAAATTTACCAGGATTCGCAGCTAGCCTAGTTAGTCCTCAAAATACAGCCATGGGAGTAAGGATTTTCATCACCAAGTACAAGGTGTGCATTAAGAATACAGAGGACAATGGATTTTTTCAGGCACAAAAGTCCTTAGCATGGCTTCCTTTGGAAGGGAAGTAAAGCCATTGGTCCCGTGTTGTGGATTTATGGCAAGTAAAAGAGCCTCAAGCCTGATAAAAGAGACCTCTGAGCAAAATTATGTGGTCTTTCACGCCCAATATAGAATGGGATACTGAGAACCACAGCAGTTAAACAGCATCCATAAATAAAACTCTCTTTACATTTACATGATGAATTTTAAAATCCTACCAATGAACAACTTTAGCAAGTTTCTAAAGAAGATATCATATAGCTCCATTCAATCTAACACTTATGCATAGCACAATTGTTGAAGGTGTGAATAAATATTTCAAAACATGCCCTGGAAATTAAATAATGACTGAAGCTGAGTACCAACTTTTCAATCATTTTCCTAACAAAGAAAAATAGTCTCATGAATTGTATAATGCACCATGTCACTTTGTGCCATTCTTTCATTTCCTAATGAAGAATTGAAACTTTTAACATGGCAGAAGGTCAGTGTATCATATTTTTTCTGTGAAACATAACACATTTGTTGTGAGAATTAAAGCAAACATTTATAACATTTATGCTTCCTAACAGTTTTGATAAACACTAACCAATAAAAATGTGAAGACATTACAGATACTAATTAAACACTTCGCTTGCTTTGCTAGAATATGTTTTAAGGGATATTGCATGCCTGATCAGATAAAATTCAATTTATACAGTACTGCCATAAGTTCTCTCATTATTTTCAATGCATATACCACTAAATAAAACTATGCAAATCCATTAATATACATGTATTCTGGAAGAACACAAAAAATGCTGCAAAATGAACATTCTGTCATTCGAAATGGTTGCCATGAGCGGCAATTCAAGGTGAAGACGTCGAGGCCACTCATCAATAGCTGCATGAATTGTGTCCAGTGGAATTTTCTTGATGGCAGACGTGATTGATTTTTTAGCATCTCGATATCGCAGTGTATTTTTACTTTCTCTACACGTAATATGTACATAGTGTATAGAGAAGGTATTGAATGCACTCAAAAATTTGATACCAAGATTTCACCTGAAATACATGCTTTGAGAACCCCTGAATCCAAAAAAATTTTTTAGATAAATATGTGTGTGTGTGTGTGTGTGTGTGTGTGTGTGTGTGTCGGTCTGTCTGTCTGTCTGTCTGTCTGTCTGTCTGTCTGTCTGTCTGTCTGTCTGTCTGTCTGTCTGTCTGTCTGTCTGTCTGTCTGTCTGTCTGTCTGCCTGCCTGCCTGCCTGCCTGCCTGCCTGCCTGCCTGTCTGTGGGCAGCATAGCTCAAAAACGAAAAGTCCATTAAAAACCAAACTTGGTGTTTAGCTTTGGTATCTTCCCAGGATGCAACATGAAGATTTTCAAGAAAATCCCTCTACCCCCCAACTACCCTTTACATGGAACTTTTTTTGTAAATTTCAATTTTCTCAAAAATGGCTCTTAACGATTTTGATTAAAACACTGTATATTAAAGATATTTACCTGACAAATAATATGTATATCTTGAATTTTCTAGGAATATCCTCTGAAGACTACTTTATTCTGGATGAATTTTACGGAATTTTTCATAACTGCTAAACCATAAGAGATGGACAAAGTCATGTGAATGGAACACATAATTTTTTATATTCTATTGCCTCAAGTTTCTGCCACAGAGAATAATCCAATGGATTGAGGTCTAGGCTTCTGCTAGGCCAGTCAACAGCAGCAGCGATGAACCGTGGGGCATTGGTTGCCAACCTTGGTGGTTTTTGCTCTCCCCTTATGTTAACAAAAGTCTGGCATCGAACCTGGTGTATCTCCTTTAATTTTTCAACTAGAAAATGCCTTGTGTATCTTTTATCTTTTACATGTAGTAACATTAAAACATCCTTCAAACTACGTGAAGAGACATTCATTTCACGAGATAAAATTTGTTATTTACATGAAGGATTGCGTCAAAGTCATCCTTACACAAACAGCGCTCACAACTTCTTTTGTGTGTACACACATAGGATGGCCAGATTTGAATTGATCAACAATTGCACCCTTTTCTTTAAACTACGCTATTGCCTTAAATACAAATCATTCATTGATGCCAAGAGGTTTCAGTATCAAAAAATGTCTTTAGCTTGCTTTTCACAATGAAATAATGCCAATACAGTGATACAATTTTCGTACAGCCCCCACTTCATCTTTCTCTCTTGCCGGTTATTGGTACACTGCATGCCGGCTCTTCACAGAGTAGTAAAGGTAACCTTGTGGATGACAATATACAGCATTGCCACATTTCTTCATTCACAATTTCCATACTACAGCTCGTTTATATTTTACATACAGAACTTATGGCAGTACTGTGTAGAATCAGAGTATACATATATATTTTTAGTTTTTATATTTGTTTATTTTGATTTTACATTTTCAGAATAAAAATATATGATAAATTTATCTAAGAAAGTAGATATTATGTAAGTAAGAATTAGATATTGCCAATATAATAAACTTTTGGCCAGTATTGATACATTTTGAAGTACCCTTGCACCTCAGTGAGGTTTGTGTTCTGTACATATTATGTATAGCAAATGACTTTTATCTTAACAATTCTGGAGTGTTTTCTCCTACACGTTAAAATCACATTACGCTTTTTATAAACCCATTGCCTAACTGTAAAAGGTTTTGAAGAAGAAGAATTGGTAATGTTCCATTTTTGCATCCAGATGCTGCATTATCTCACTAAATCATACCAATTTTAAGAAGGAAGAAGTTGTATGATAACATTAGGTTGGCGATTGTGAAGCATGCCATTTGTCAAACTCGCTACCACCTGTAATTCTATGATTGAACTTAGTATTATTTGATTAATACACGTATTATGAAGCATTCAGATTTTAAAGTCAGTTTAATATTGCAGAAATACGTGAGGTTATGCTTTAATAGAGTTAAGTGGCTGTCACCTGAAACTCCGTGGTAGAACTTTGTATTTGTTAAATAAATATGTATTATTACAAAGCATATCTACATTTTAAAGCTCATTTAATATTTGCGGAATTTCTTGAGGTTATGATTAAAACTTTATTTAGTTTATGTGACAAATGAATTAGCCATATTTCATCACTATATGAAGGGGCCCTCATTTATTCTGTAATGGAATACCGGATAACTATCAATGTATATATATTTTGTAACAAAAAACTCTCTTTTTGTCCAACATCTCTTTATTTCTTCTGCAAACAGATTACAAACAGAATCTGCTCACAAATAACTGTAAATGCTTTTGTAAAATGTTTGCCATATAGTTTCTTTTCGACATGCACTATGGTAACGATTACAGCTCACTACAAATTTTCAATCAAAACTTGCTCATCTGTTGCACACGATGTATTCCCAGTGAAGAACTAAATGCCCAGCAGGACTTCATTGCCTATTTTATACCTCTTGATCACCTGACTGCAAACTTCTAGAAACTATCACAAACTCGCTCAGATGTAACAATGCAGGCTAGATGTTGAATCTTTTGACACCACACGTGTTCACTAACACAGTGTAACAATGGATGCCAACAGTCAGCTATGACTTACAAAGCAAGCCATACACATATGTTCAGCGATTACGGTCACAGGGTGTAGACACAAAAAATATATATGCACACACACACATATATAATTTAAGGTATTGACTTCCCATGTTACTCATTATACCAGTTGAACTAATAAGAAATAAAGAACACCAGCAATAATAAGAATACTCTAAAGTAGATGTGCAACACTAATTTTTGAATAAGCTTTCACTTCAGACATGCAAAACAATGCTGTTAAGGGATTTAAAAGTTGACAAAGGGATGTGCCCATTATATGGCAAGACAAACAAGAATTTGCATTGTATAACAAACAGATTGTTTAGAAACAACATTTTGGAGAGAGGAAATATGGAATGAGAAGTGTGATAATTTACAACCATGTACTAGAACATTTTTTGAAAATTATGGAAAACATGTTTAAAACAATTGGGCACATATATAGGGAAGTGGTAGGAAAGAAAAGGAAGAACTAAACAACAGAAATAAGGATATAGAGGAGGTAAATTCACATGTAAATCTATCAGAAATCATTGATGAATGAAGGATGCATGCACAGAATTAGGGTGTTAGGTGTGTAAGTTTCTATGTTTTTAATTTTAAGGAACTCCTAGAAAAATAGTTAATAGATAAATTATAAATTTTGATGAAAAATAAACTTATTCTTATTCTAGAATAAAATAGAGATGCACAATGAACTAACTCTAATCTTTACAGTGAACTAACTGTAATCAAATGAGCTGTGCATACACACTATTACGGCTGGATCACAAAACATGTTCTCTGTGCCATATTCTCAAAGCAGAACAGGCTCCTAAAGTTCTGGCACAGTAGAGGCTCAGGGTCATTAAATTATAAGGTAACCCCTCTCGCAGCCTCTCTCACTTAGATGAGTGAGAATATTTTAGCAAATTATGCTGCCCATATGTGAGCAGAAGATCAACAGTTCCATAATTTATCTTAAGATACGTTTTTTAGTGCGCCCTCCCAACACTACTTACCCGACGAAATGTAAATGGAGTTTTATTTATGGATGCTCTTTAACTGCTATGGTTCACAGCATCCCAATCTATACCGGGCGTGAAAGACCACTTAATTTTGCTCCGAGGCCTCTCTATCAGGCTTGAGGTTCTTTTACGTGCCGTAAATCTACGACACGGGACCAACGGCTTTACTTCCCTTCCGAAGGAAGCCATACTAAGGATTTTTACACCCGAAAAAATCCATTGTCCTCCGCCAGGTTTGAACCCACAACCTTGGGTATATGAAGTTAGTATGGTAACCATTACACCACGAAGGGCGACTTTCCTGGCAATTTTCAGATCTCTCGCGCAGTGGAGAAAGGCTGCGACGGGGGTTACCTTATAATTGAACTACCCTATATATGGGTGTTCACAAAAGTTTGAGAGTTAGATAGCTCTAGAAATGTGAATAGCATCTATGCCATAATAATTATGATTACAAACAAGTTGATACAACTGCAGCTGCTCACAACAACAACAAAGACGAGAAGGTGAGCAATTTTTCTAAGTTTGCCATTTATACAAGCAAGCAGATGGAAATGACAGATGAGTCCTATTGCTTCTCGCACAGCAGCCAACAAGCGCTTCATTTGTCACAATTGTAGCCAACTTCTGCAAAATATCCCCGACATTTACACAGCAAATAATATGGAAGAGATTAATAGCCACTCATTTTTGAAAAGTCCTGACCATGCTTTCTCTCGAGTTTTATTACTTTACAGACATGCGGATGCAATCAAGCAGAAATTATTGCAGTGTGAGAAGTGAGGTTTGTAGGTCCTTGACAATATTATAACAACTTTAGACACGTTCTAGAAATGGCTAGTCCAATAAATATGACAGATCTGTTGGTTTAGCTCAATGATACAGAAGCCTGACTTCAACTATTATTTGACAAGGGTGTACAAGTATATTGTGTTCTGAATGTATGCCACCCTGCATCCTATTGGCAGCACTGCATTCATTAGTATGGCTACATGAGCAGAAAGTAAATAAATAAAAGACTGTAAACCTTAAGTTATATTAGAAAACCATTTCAGGCATGAAATCATAGTTAAAAGTGATTTTAAATACATATTAGATAAAATATCTAAAGTTGTACTTTGAAAGAAAAGCCAAACAGTTGTCTTATGAAAGAAGATTAATATTGTGGAAGTTTCAGAACAGCATTGTAAGGCAAGAACAAAATATTGTGTGAATTAAATTGCAACTAAGAATATGGATAGTCTGAAATGTGCAGTTCCGCTCACATGTACCTTACCTATTTCTGTCAGTCGCAAGATGGAAGACTATTACAGCCACTGCTCTGTATTAAGAAGTACAGTGGTATGAAGCATTAGCATTGCTGCCCTCTAGCGACTTTGCCTTCTACTGCAGTGAGCTACCATCTGATGTCATTCATGTCAGTTGTACTGATAAGGGTGCAAGAAAAGAAGTTTCATCATTCAAGCACGTTTCGCAGTGTGCATGCTGCATATATACGAGGGATGATGAAAAATTAAGGTTACAAAGCCTGCAGGAAACAAGCATACTTTATTTTGTACAACCAAAACAGCCATCTGAGGCACTTGTCGCTTTGTGGATGAGTTTGAATATTCCCTCGTAGTAAAAATCTTGCCCTTGTATTGTCGGCCACATTGTTTGAAGTGTTGTACCTCCTCATCTGAAGCAAATTGTTGGTATCCTAGGTGTTCATCCAAGTGAGGAAAAAGATGAATGTCTCTTGGAGTGAGATCTGGGCTGTAGCAAGGGTGGTCGATGATATCCCAGCGAAACTGTTTCAACAGTGTGGTGCTCTTCTGGACTGTATGAGTTCACACGTTGTCGTGAAGGAAGATGATACCCTCAGTGAGGAGTCCTAGTTGTTTCCTTCTGATTGCTTTGCGCAATTATCTCATGGTCTCACAGTATTGGACAGCATTCACTGTGTGCCCTCTTTCTAAAAACTTCACTTATATAACACTAGTGTGTCTGTCTCACATTCAACAGGTCAAGAGTCGAATCTCACTTAGGGTGAGTTACCCAGATAAGGGTTTTTTTTTTTCGGGGTTTTCCCTTATCCCGAGAAGGTGAATGTTGAATAACTTTAAGCTCCATGCAACCCAAAATCATTTTACCAATGTCAATAATTGTCCAATATGTCCAACTAAGTTCAAATATGTTAAGCTATAAAAAAAAAAAAAAGAGGTGGTATAATATCTGCACTGTCCCAAAGTACTGTGACCATCACCTTCCCAACAGATGAACCATCTTAAACTTCTTTGTCTTTGGAGAAGAGGGTGTTTCCACTTTATTGACGATGGCTTACTGCTGGGTGTGTAGTGGTGGATCCATGTTTTGTCACCCGTGATGTGATGAAAACTGTTCCATTCCCTGAAAAACCATTGCAAAAGTTGCAGACTTGCCCCCATGTGCTTCTCCTTGTGTTGGTTGGGCATGCCTGAACAAAATTTCCAGTACTGCAGAATATCATGATAAATGCTTCCAAAAGACATCTAGTTTTTTAATAAATTAATTTAATTTGGGGAATGTAAATTATTTTTTATTTGATTATTAAGAATATTTAATGTTCCCAGTTCTACCTCCATGTTGTAATGTGATCCTCCTGTTGTCCTGAATCAGCTCCTCCACGTGAGCTTTGTGCAAATCTGTGGATGCAGTGCTAGGTTGGGCAATGCGATCCTCATTGGTGATGTTTTTTCTACTGGCCAAAAACTTTTGACACCACTTTGCGATATACTGGCGAGACATTACATCTCTCCATAAACCTCTACCAGCTGTTATGAATGTTAGCTGCAGTTACATGCTTCACCCTCAGAAGTTGAATAACTGAGTAGATTTCTTTGTGAGGCCATTTTTCCAAATGAGTCTCCATTTGTGTTTACCTTGCAGCGGCTCTGTAGGTGGCAGTTGGCTAAAATTCTGCACAGTTGCCAATGGTATTTATTAGAATTACTGCACACATTAAGTTTGCTGTGAAAGGCAAAACACCAAGAATATGTGCCTTTTAACCTTAGTTTCTGATCATCCCTCGTATTTGGCCCATAAGGAATTATACCAATCACACCTGCACAAAAGCTACCTAAAATGGTCACAAGCCAAGATGTGCTACTGACATTGATGCCACATTTTGTCGAGTTTAGAGGAGCAGCGCTGCTGATTTAAATGCTGTGTATTTTAAATTACTCCATATATGTTATTGTTATGGCATTCAAAGAAAAATATCCAATAAACCCACAACATGTCAAGAGTAGGGTGTTAACTTGTTCTTGTGCAGTTATATATCAGCTGCCACTTTACTGACGTACATATTTGTTATACTGTGTATTTATGATTTTGAGTCTAATATGGAAAGAAAAAAAAAAAAGGTTAATATGTTATTAGCTAAACACTACAAGTTAAGCATGGAATAACAGTTAGAAAATATATTAACCCTTTGAGTGTCAATCACAATCTAATCATGATACAAAAATTCTGCGAGGATTGCCAATTTCAATCTAATCATGCCATTTTTATGTGTGTTAACTGTTTCCAGCTGGAAAGTCTGTGTACTTTCTACATCATAGCCATAGAGAAAGGTTTTCTGGAGCATTTCAGGACATAAGCTTTATACTCCAAGCGCTAAATTAGCTCCAAATTTAATTTCTGTTTCCAGTGTTTATGGTTGAAAAATGGTGTTGGCTAACAAAAGGTTAGGAAATGAGGAAATAACAGCTGCAGTTCGCAATGTATTATAAGAAAGTGAGTGATTTTCAATTGTCAACCATGATGAAAGCATTTCTGAAATCAACGTAAGAGAGGATAGGTATATATTTTAACTTAGGATCAAAGTGCATCAGTTAATAACGGCCCTTGTACACATGCAAATAATCAGTGTACTTATCAAAATGGATTTACGGAAGTGTAACCAGTTGACGCGGACAGTGTGAATCGACCATTTAGCTGCGCAATAACATAAGTGCTAAATTGTACAGTAATCTACAATTGCTTTATGCCATTGTCATTATTAGGTGTGTTTGGTTATTTTTTTCAGATGCAGGTTACGTGAATACAGTTTTTGTATTTTTAAAAACAAAACACCAGACCAAAACAGATTGCTGTTTTAATAAAGAAATATCTGTACTTTCATTTCATTAGCCTGAACTTTCTGTGTAGTAAAGTTTTGTGTGCCCAATAATTGATTATTTTGGATTTTTTTATTTTATTTTCTAAATTTTCTTATGTTTTTAATTTTTTTAAAAATGTTGAAGAGACTTCTCATCCATATAATACATATTATATAATAGACAAACAGGTTTACTAAAAATAAAAAAAAGGATTCAGATTCATAAGTAATTCGGTACTCATTTTGTTATTAATAATTTAAAACCCTGCATTCTGCTCTAAAATTGCTTAGCACTTTTCAGACAGCATTCTGTTATCTGGGCTGGCACTAAAAGGGTTAATATTGTGATTTGTCCTCTAGCTTATAGTGTTTAGCCCATAAATAAAAGTGCTGGATTTTGTTTGTTTATGGTTTGGCATTATTGTTACAGTTTTTATTCCTCTTTCTTGGTCCTTTAGACAAAATGCCCCTATTTATTGGTGTTACAAGCTGCCTGTGGGGCTTGCTTCTGCTCCTTATGAAAATCTATTTCTGACCATGCGTGACCGACTTACCGGAGTGGGAAGGGTGTTCCTATCACCACCTCACCGTCTGGTAAAGTACTGGTTGCTGTTCTGCTGGTGCTCTTGCTATAATGGCTGCTACCTAGTAATTTGATTTATTTTTTGCCTCTCCTATACTAAATTGGTCAGTTTTGTTTTGTCCCCTCTACCAATTAATGAATAACCTGTTTCCTGTGATTCCATTGTGGTGAAGGTTTGAAGTTTTCAGTTTTGATTTTGATGTAGGGGTTGTCCATAAATGATGCGTCTTTGAAGTGGCAGCAGAGCGAGTTTAAGATAAATTATACGTGTTTTTTCAGAAAGTTAAGCATTATTAATGGATAGCCCCACATAATAAATTTATGTTCTAATAAAATAACAAGTTTGGCATTTGTTATCCAATGATTTGATTTTTTTAAATGAGTTGTTGCATTTTTAACTTTAGCTTTATGTTTAGTAATTAAAATTACAGTTGTGTTTTTTTGTAGGGCTTGTGTTGTGTTGTTCCCTCCCTGCCTCTGTTATAAATAGCTTTAAAGGATATATTTTTTGCTAGAAGAATGAAGATCCAAAGTTATCTTCTTGTACATAATGTCCATTATAAATAAATAACAATGTTTTTCAGCTTATGTAAAAAAATCCTTGTTCATTTTTACTTTCTCTATACACACTATGTACATAGTGTATAGAGAATGTATTGCACTCCACAAAAAAAATTTGTTACCAAGATTTCACCGGAAATATATGTTTTAGGGTCCCCTTTATCTAAAAAAATCATTTTTGAAAAAAGGTCCGTGTTTGTGTGTCTGTGAACATAACTCAAAAACGAAAAGTAGGTAAAATACCAACCTTGGTATTTAAGTTTAGTATCTTCCAGGGATGCGACACAAAGATTTTGAGAAAAATCCCCCCACCCCCAACTACCCTTTACATGGAACTTTTTTTGAACATTTTGATTTTCTCAAAAATGGCTCTAACGATTTTGATTAAAATTTCGTATATTAAAGATATTTACCTGACAAATAAAATGTATATCTTGGATTTTCTTGGAATAGCCTCTGAAGTGTAGTTTATTCTGGATGAATTTTACTGAATTTTGAATAACTGCTAAACCGTAGGAGATGGACAAAAACTTACTACACAAAAAATGTAGAGCACGCTAAAACACACAATTTATGTTATATACATTTTTTTCGTAGAATTAATCGTTTTTGTGACATTCCTTATTTTGGGTTTCTGCTGTGAAAAACTTAAACATTTTTCATACGGAATTTGTCAAGTGCTGTCCATACAAACAAAGGAATTTCAGTGACATAGCAACCAGCTTTTGATTATCACTTCAACGTATGGTACTCCCATATTTCACATCTACTTACAAGGAAGCAAGTAATGTGGCTATTTCTGCTAATGTTTTACTGATTAGCATGAAGTAAATAGAAGTATAAGCTTTTTAAGAATAATTTGTTGCAGGGATATAGCGAAAGTCATGTGAATGGTACACATCAGATTTTTTGTGTTTCCCGGTTACCCATAACACATTGAAGCCCAAGCCTGAGTATAACTCAGGCCGTGCGAAATATTCATGAGACCCACGCCCGAGTATAGCTAGGCAGGTATTTCTAATGCTTTTAATGCAATTCTATGACCTTAACTCAGTCTTGGGTTATGCGGCAAAGAACATATATCAGTTATCGTTTAGTTGTCTGATTTGTGCTACCATCTGTTTTCGCTTTAGTCAATTATTAAGACATTTTGGAGAGTTAGTAATATTGGCTGCTCTCGAGTAGTCGTGCCATTTTCCTTGAAGGTGGTAATCTGTTTGTTACGCTTTGTGTTCTTAAATGTTAAAATGCTGCATTTTCCTCGATTTCTGTGAACTGAAGCTGAAATTCAAGATACAAATGAAGCTCTGGAAAATTCTGATTCTGAGGGACAGTTTTACGAACTTTTAATAAATGGAGCATAAGCTGCTTTATGCAGACTTTTTCAATCTCATATTTGATACTTGTTGTAAATTTAAAATAAAATATTAATATGAAAATTAGGACTACTTTCTTACTTGTTGAGAAATCCTTGAATAGCGTATTTTTAGATTGTACCAATACTTTTTGGCAAATTTGATTGATGTACTGTAAATAATAACTCAAAGTAGGAGTAAAAACCCTGGGTTTCTTGGCCATTCAACTAAAGAACCACCTGGGCTTCAATGTGTTAACACAAACAGCTACATAAGTTAATTACCCCAGCAAACATAACTGCCTTTGATGGAGTTGCCTTTAAGTTAGGGTTACCTACACCTTTGGCCATGGAAAAGTTAGGTATGTTAACTATTTTTACTTTCTCTACATAGTACTCTCTACCTAAACATTTGAAGCTGAGATTTCACCTGATAATCACGTTCTAGGTCCACTGTATCAAAAAAAAACAATTTTAGATAAAGTTGTGTCTGTGAATATAACTCAATAACGAAAAGTCCGTAAATTACCAAACTTGGCATTTAAGTTTAATATCTTCTAAGGATGCGACATGGAGATTTTGAGGAAAATCCCCCACACTAAACTACACTTACATGGAAAAATTGTTGAAATTGTTTATTTTCTCAAAAATTGCTCCAATTTTCATTACATTCCATATATTAAAGATATTTAAATGAAAAATAAAATGTATATTTTAAACTTTCTGTGAATAGTCTGAAGAGCTCTTCATTTTGGATGAATATTGCTGAATTTTACATAACTGGTAAACTGTAAGAGATAGATAAAAACTTAACTGCACAAAAAATGTAGATCTCATTCTAACACACAATGTATGCCGTATACATTTTTTTCGTGGAAATTACAATTTTTGAGATATTGTTATTGGTTTCAGTATTAAATAATTTTCTAGTACAGGAAATTTTCAGCTTATGGCAAAGTAAAGAAATCATTTCAATCACATGGCAACAAGCTTTTAAAAGATTTGACTTATCGCTTTATCCTAGTGTATTCCCTTATTTCCCTTCTACTTACAAGGAAGCAAGTAATGACAGTATTTCTGCTAACGTTTATCTTATTAGCATGAAGTAACTAGAAGAAGAAGCTTTTTAACATAATTTGATACAGAGTTGTGAAAGTCTTGTGACTGGAACGCATCAGATTTTTTCCCCAGTAATGGATTATACTAGAGAAATGAAACTCTGTATGTAAAAATAAACACTTTTGCTAATATGCATATGTATCCAAATGCTATCTAACATTTTTCGCTAAATGTAAATGGACATTCGAAATGGCAGTTGTTTATTTTGCACTGTTGTTTATTTCCCAGATAATTTACACAAATATGAGTATCCTTTTGTGATTCTTCTTTCATGCTAAAGATTAGTCCTGTGTGAATTAATTGAAACAGAACAGTAACACAACATTTTTCATGCTTTAATGAATTTAATCATAAATTACTTGTAATTTACATTTCTTAACACTTAATATGACTGCTTTATTTTTTATAAGTTCCATTATATAATTAATCATTGATTCCACAAGATTGGAACACACATTTTTGAAATTATCATGAATTAAAGTCAATATCAAACACTCTTTTGTGGAACAGCCCAAATTTGTAAGCTTTTTTGCAAACAGCCCACACTTTTTCTCTAAAGTTAATGTCAGGGGAATTCCCTGACCATTCAAACAAATGAACTTTGTTATCTTTGAAGAAGAAAACTTTTTCTCCAGAAACCTTATCTGGAGTTCAAATGCTCTCATCAGTACTGTGATGTACTGATCATTTTTACTTTCTCTACACATACTATGTACATAGTGTATAGAGAAGGTATTATATTGCACCCACAAATTCGATATCGAGATTTCACCGGAAATACGTGTTTTGGGTCCCCCAGAATCCATAAAAAACATTTTCAGAAAAAGGTCTGTCTGTGTATGTGTCTGTGGACAGCATAGCTCAAAAACGAAAAGACCGTTGAATACCAAACCTGTTATTTAAGTTTTGCAACTTCTAAGGATGCGACACAAAGATTTTCAGGAAAATACCCCCACCCCCAACTACCCTTTACGTGGAACTTTTTTCGAAAATTTTGATTTTCTTAAAAATGGCTCTAACGATTTTGATTAAAATATTGTATATTAAAGATATTTACCTGACAAATAAAATGTATATCTTGAATTTTCTGGGAATAGCCTCTGAAGACTACTTTATTCTGGATGCATTTTATGAATTTTGCATAACTGCTAAACTGTAAGAGATGGACTAAAACTTACCACACAAAAAATATAGAGCACGTTAAAGCACACAATTTATGTAACATGCATTTTTTCGTGGAGTTGATCGTTTTTAAGATTTTCCTGGTTTTTCATTTCAGCTTTGAAAAACTTGTACTTTTCTCATACAGGAATGTGTCAACTCCTGTCCATACAAACAAAGCAACTTCAGTCACATAGCAACCAGCTTTTGGCTATCTTTTTAACCTATGGTACTCCCTTATTTCACTTCTGCTTACAAGGATGCAAGTAATAAGACTATTTCTGCTAATTTTTTCTCGATTATCATGAAGTAAATAGAAGCATAAGCTTTTTAACAATAATTTGTTACAGAGATGTAGAGAAAGTCATGTGAATGGAACACATCATCTTGCCTTCAACTGGAATTAAAGGTCCTAGTCCTTCATAGGTGAAACAGCACCAAAACATTTTCTTCTCAGGGTGTTTTACACTCTGTTAAAAATGTGCTGAATTTGCAGGTTCATTATTTGCTCGGTGTACATATTGAACCTTGGGAATTTTTCAAAGATAACAATGTTCATGTGGTTGAATGTCCAGGGAATATATCTGACATTAACCCTATAAAAATTTGTGGGCTATGTGCTAAGAGAAGTATAAAATTTGACTGCCCCACAAAATGTTTGATATTAGCTTTAATTCAAGTATGGTTTCATGATCTTAAAAATATGTGTTCCGGGTCAATATCTAATTGTGTAATGGAACTTGAAAAAAATAAAAAAGGACATATTAAATATTAAGAAGCATAAATTGAAAGTAATTTATGATTAAATATGTGAAAGCATGAAAAATGTTATTGTTGTGTTGCGAGTAATTTGCATGGGACTGTACAGTGTACTAGAATCATTGACATATAAACAATATAAATATCTTTTGTGAATTTAATTCTAAAGTGTACTATTTTGGTTAAAATTTTCATGCAAAATTAGGAAAAGGAATAAACTGTGAGATTTGAGTGTTATGTTTGTATGAAAAGGTTTTGAAAAATAATTTTACAGAAAAAAAAGCATTGAAGTTACTAATGTGGTAGATTATGTCTAATTACCCAATGCTTTTTAGATTATAAATCCAAAAGTAATAAAAATATTGATCTCATTCTTGCACTCATTTTTTTCTCTCTTTACATGTACTATGTACATAGTGTATGAGAAGGTATTGTAATGCGCCCAAAAATTAAATGCTGAGACTTCACCAGAAATACATGTTTTAGGACCCCCTGAATCCAAATAGAGCATTTTTAGAAAAAGGTCCTTCCATGAAGTAAATAGAAGCATAAGCTTTTTAACAATAATTTGTTGCGGAGATGTAGAGAAAGTCATGTGAATGGAACACATCAGAATTTTCTCTTTCCCATTCTTTCTTAACACTCCTATATAATATTAAATTATTCCTTAAGCTACTTATTATTTCCTGTTTCTTTATGTTATCTATCCTCGCTTTCATCTCATTCCATAGTCTTTGTCTGCCCATTGTCTGTTGATTGCCTAGCTCACGCAATCCAATTCTCTTACAATTTCCTTTAATTGACCATATCCACTTCTTTACCATTTTGCTGATTCTTGTGTCCTTAAACAGTGTTTGACAATATTTTCTTCCTCTAATACTTGGACCCTGTTCCAATATTCCAGTATCTATTGGACCACTGATCCCTTCCTCCCAGCTCTTCCCAATTCAACTAATGCTACTCCATTTGGAGCTATTCTTGGTAATTCCAGTATCATTTTGCAAAAGGATCTATGAATTTGATCTATACATTCCCACCCTTTTACAGACCCCCAAATCTATTCCGTGCATCATTCTTGACTCCACTTTGCTGTATATATGCCCTCTAGCCTGTTTACTCTCATGTTTGGTATTTTCTTTATGCAGGTTCTTGTGATATTAATAGCTAATTTTCCATTACCTGGTGCATTTTTTCTTTGCTCTGTTCTTTTTCCATTGTTATTTAGTCTTACTCCTAAGTAATCAAACTTGTTTTCAACTTCGAATTCACTGCCTTCTAACCACATCTCTCTTATCTCCGTTCTTACATACCATGATTTTGGATTTATTTTTATTTATTTTTAAACCCCTTTTTTTTTTTTTTTTTTTTTTTGCAGTATTTTTCTGTTGCTTCTATTGTTTTCTTTCAACTCCACTTGTGATTGCTGCTGCTACTAGATCTGCAAAGAGCAAAGGCGAAATATCTTTATTTTTGATAGCTGGGCATTGTGAAGTTTCTTTTGCTATTTCTTGAAGTATGTCATTGATTAACAAATTAAATAACAACTTAATTTACAACTGCCTTAAACCAATTGTATTTGGTACCCAATCCCTTACTTTGTTGGTGGCAAGCCAGAAATTATTGTCTGAACACAACCTTTCTAATAGTCATACAAATTTCTCACTCACTCCCTTTGTTCTCAACTAATGTCAAAGTGCACTCCATTGAATGCTTCAAAGGCCTTTTCTAGATCTGCGAAAAATAAATATAACTAACCCCTTTTCATACTTAGAAATTTATCTATTAAAAATTCCGTAAAATTCATTCTGAATAAAGTAGTCTTCAGAGGCTATTCCCAGAAAATTCAAGATATACATTTCATTGGTCATGTAAATATATTTAATATACAATGTTTTAATCAAAATTGTTAAGAGCCATTTTTGAGGAAATCAAAATTTTTGAAAAAAAGTTCTATGCAAAGGGTAGTTGGGGGTGGGGGGATTTTCTTGAAAATCTTCATGTTATATCCTTGATAGATACCAAACTTAAATATCAAGTTTGGTATTTAATGGTATTTTCGTTTTTGAGCTGTGCTGTCCACAGACACACCACGCACATGCATGCGCACGCACACGCACACACACACACACACACACAGCTTTTTCCAAAAATACTTTTTCTGGATTCAGGGGGACCCAAAACATGTATTTCCGATAAAATCTTGGTATCGAAATTTTGGTTGCATTACAAAACACTGTACATGGTACATTTAGAGAAAGTAAAAATATTGTCTATTGTTGATTTTCCTTCTCTAAACACCCCTAGAATTCCTTATTAAACATCTTCTTATGGTGTTGAGTTTGAAATACACCATATTCCAAATTTATTTGAATTGATATTAAGCTCACAATATCTTTTTTTTTTATATATATACATATATATATATATATATATATATATATATATATATATATATATATATAAAAATAAAAGAAGCAAATAAGAGATATAAGAAAAGAGAACTTCAAAAACTTTTCAGTGAGAAAGTGAAAATCAATGTCAATGTTTCTGGAGGGAATGAAGATGTAGACACAATTACTTGAGTGTAAAGGGATTGATTGATCTGCGGAGAAAAGAACTAATAAATCAAATAAATTAAATAGAAAAATACCTTTGATTGAAATCTTCAGGAAGGGTAGTAAAAGCAGGACAGTTCTTAAGCAAAGTGAAAAAGGCAGAATTGATGTGTTAAAAGAGAAGCAGCCCAAAAAATCTGCATGATGGATTTTAATATTTATTTATTTTAAGAAGCCTTATATAGAAATTACATTATGTAATTGATTGTGACTAAGAACCTGGGCTGAATGCCTTGTCTTATACACTTATATTAGCTTAGCTTAAATAAAAATTAAAGCTCATGGGACTTGGGTTCTAGTATGGTTTACTTAAAATTTGCAGTCTTTTGCAATATAGGCTAATTTAGAAAGGATGGTGCAAAGTTAGAGCTTATTTATCTCTCACTAAAATAACATACAGAAGCAAAAGTGGTATGACGTCATTCAACTTCTTAAAATTGCATGAAATTGTCACAAATTAGCAGCCTATCAAGGTTATGTGTTTAACCATTAGGTGACTTACGTATTGTACATAGCTATGCCGACTATTAGACAATTTTTACTTTCTCTACACGTACTATATACATAGTGTATAGAGAAGGTATTGCACTACACCCAAAAATTCAATACCGAGATTTCACCGGAAATATATGTTTTAGGGTCCCCTGTACCCAAAAAAAGTATTTTCAGAAAAAGGTCCATGTGTGTGTGTGTGTGTATGTCCGTGTGTCTGTGAACACAATAACTTAAAAACAAAAAGTCAGTAAAATACCAAATTTGGTATTTAAGTTTAGTATCTTCCAGAGATGCGAAACAAATATTTTGAGAACCCCCCCACCACCACCAAACTATGGAACTATTTTGGAAAGTTTTAATTTTCTCAAAAATGGCTCTAATGATTTGATTAAAATATTGTATATTAAAGATATTTACCTGACAAATAAAATGTACATCTTGAATTTTATGGAATTTTGCATAACTGCTAAACCGTAAGAGATAGACAAAAACTTACAACACAAAAAATTTAGATCACAATAAAACACACAATTTATGTCATATACCTCTTTTTCATGGAGTTGATCAGTTTTGAGATATTCCTTGTTATTGGTTTCAGCTTTAAAAAACTTTTACTTTTCTCATACAGGAATTTGTCAACTGCAGTCCATACAAAGGAACTTCAGTCACATAGCAACCTACTTTTGACTATAGTTTTAATGTATGGTACTACCTTATTTTGCTTCTACTTACAAGGAAGCAAGTAATAAGACTATTTCTGCTAATTTTTCTCAATTACTACGAAATAAATAGAAGCATAAACTTTTTAAGAATTTGTTGCAGAGATATAGAGAAAGTCATGTGAATGGAAACATCAGATTTTTTTTTTTTTTTTTATTATATTAACGCTGTATTATCTTAGAACCAGCTGAAAAATTCAGTGCAACAGTGCATTGTAATGCTACAGTTAAACTTATCGATTACTGTATTTTACAAGCAATAAAACAGTATGTTTGTTACAAAACTTGGCTGCCAATAAACAGCCTGTGTGACCTTCACTGCATTTCCCTGCGCGCACATCCTACATCTGTTCTGTCGTTACACATGTGTCAGTCTTCTCTTCTAGTCCAGTTCACACATGAATAATATTAGGAATTGGATAGGTAGAGTCAGACTGAAAAATTCAATGCCATAGACAGGATTTGAACCGTGGATCTCTCGGTCTCTAGCCAGTTGCTCTGCCACAGAGCTACCATGGCAACATGCCGGCATAGCATTAAATCCTTCAACTGACTAGCATGTTTCCCGGTAAACCACAAGGTGATCTGAAATTATTTTGAGATGACAACCACAATGGCGACTTACAATGTTGTAAGTACTTTTAGGTCCCAAGATTCATAGTATAATTTGAGATCACCTTGTGGTTTACTGGGAAACATACAAGTCAGTTGAGAAATTCAATGCTATGCCGGCATGTTGCCATGGTAGCTAAGTGGAAGAGCAACCAGCTAGAGATCAGGAGATCCATGGTTCAAATCCCGGCTATGGCATTGAATTTTTCAGTCTGACTCTACCTATCCAACTTCTGTCCTACACACGGCTTGTGTGAAAAAACAATTATGTTTAGAAGTGTTAAGTGCTTAAAGTGCTTTCAAAATGGAGTATACAGTACCACAAGGAGTGTTTATGTTTTATGCGTATGTGCTTACATCATCTTGTAGGGAAGTTGGCAATTTTAAACTAACTTTCTGGCATGTGTGTTCCGAGTAGTGTGTTTGCTTGTAAATAAATTCAGGGAGAAGGATCAATTTGTGATGGGAAAAGAAAGGTAAACAGACATGTGCTTATGAAGCAGCAATTAGATGTAATTGAAGAAAGGTTAGAGAGGTTACCTCGAAAATCTCTTGGGCATCTTGCACAAGAAACTGAAATTTCGAAAACTTCAGCATAAAAAGCAACAAAACTTTTAAAACTCAAACCATACAAGGTTATTGCTGTCCAGAAATTTCCAATGTCTGCTGTGATAAGGTATGTTTTATGTTTATTTTGATAATTGTTAATGTGAATGAGATTTTATTTAATGTCCATTTGTGTGTGACGGGCCTTGCGACTGCGGCAAGTGTACAGTACGTCACCGAGAGATGGACTGTGTGCCTGATGGCCAAGTTTTGTAGCATACTTACTGTATTAAGTAAAGATGGATCTATTTTTCTCTCCTGAAATTAAGTCTTTGTTCACAGCGGTCACATGCATGGAGATGTTCTCGGAATTACTCTTAAAATGTATACTTCTAATGACTGCGGAAGTATAATTTCTGGCACTCTTCTTTATTGTAGGGCAGAGGAATGCATTGCCATGAAGGACGTCACATAGAGCACTTCCTATGAACAAGTGTTCATATTACAGAACATACTATTTATAAGACCTATTTTATTAGATATTTGTTTCTTGTTTTGATGCAACTATCATCTCCTGAAATATTGGATAATTGTTTTTGACAGCCTATATTCTTGTGTTTAGACCAAAATATATAACCGAGTATATAAACTCATTCAGAAGTGAACACTTAATTTGTTACATTTCTATTATTTTAGAATTATTGTGCTTCTGTTTTTACAGTAGTATAGATTTTTCTTTTAAAAATTATGTTTTGAAAACTTTTAAAGGCAAAATTTAAACATTTCCAGAAAGTATTATAGGACTAGTATTTTTTTTATTGTTCCTGTACTAACATTTATGGGCGTAGTGTATCTGCTTCACACTCGAGAGTCGTCCTCCGTGGTCTAGCAATAACATGCTAGCCTCTGGTTCCCAAGGTTATGGGTTCAAACCTAGTGAAGGGCAATGGATTTTTTTGGGTGTAAAAATCCTTAGCACACTTCGGAAGGAAAGTAAAGCCAGTAGTTCCGAGTTGTAAATGTATGACAAGGTAAAAGAACCTCAAGCCTTATAAAGAGGCCTCTGAGCGAAATTAAACAGCCTTTCATGACCAGTATAGAAGGGATACTGAGAACCAAAGCAGTTAAAGAACATCCATAAATAAGGCTCAATTTAATTTTCACACTCGAGAGGTCCCAAGTTAGAATCTTGGTTAGGGTGACTTACCCAGATAAAGTTGTTTTCCAAATTTTCCGTTATCCTGAGAAGATGAATGTTGGTTAGCTCTAAGATCTTATGGACCCTGGGTACATTTGAACATCATTTCACCCATTTCATTCACTTGATGTGACTTAATAAGTTAAAGGATATTAGAACTTAAAAAATAAATAAAAGAAAATTAAGTTTTTTGAGAGAAGGAAGAAACAGTTAAATGTGCAATTCTTTTACCAGCTTTATTTCTACAAAAACATACTTTAAGAACCAAGAAAAGTAACATAAGCAAGAATATTTGCAGTATTTTCAGATATTAATTCCTGATAATTCATGCTGTGATAGTTTTACTTAGGAGATTGCAAATTCTTGAGCTTCCAAAGTCAAAATATGTATTTACATTGTTAATGTCAAACTTAGTTAAGGGACTTGAAAAGCAAACAAAAACTACATACAAGGTACTGCAGTAACAATAGCGATGTCCACTGATGCAACTTAAATGTTGCTGAGCAAATGATTTTGTATTTCCCATTTATCCTCATAGCAACCCTGTTAACGTATATTGCATGCTGATGGCAAACTGTACCATTTTTAAATCTCCACTGTACAAATGTGCTTCAAAATACCATCAAGTATTTAAATATGTATTATAATGATTTTTTGTCAAAAATGTATTGATATCTTAAGCCCTAGTTGGTAAGAACTAGTTCTTCTGCATA
Organism: Hymenopus coronatus; assembly: GCA_030762935.1. NCBI lineage: Eukaryota > Metazoa > Arthropoda > Insecta > Mantodea > Hymenopodidae > Hymenopus > Hymenopus coronatus. Next base: position 62,397,737 of record CM060899.1, read on the forward strand.
TTTACAATAAGAATTAGTTACAAACTAACAAATTGTATCCATGTTTTTCTGTGTGTGTATCTCATATTATGCTTGAATTCCCTCTGATACAAAGGCTTTTGCACCAAACCTTAGATAGGCTAACCGTGCTTATTTATTCTAAGAAGCTTTTGCATTGCCTTTAGCTCTAAGATTAATTTCTATACTCAAGTGGTTTTCAAAATGCCTTGTATTGGTGTTGATCAGAGACCGGAATTTTGGCATTATGCCTTTTTAAATGTGCTAAATCCATCTTCAATTTGAAACTGAATCTGTATGATTTACATCTTTGTAATTGAAACACCACAGCTTTATACTCTCATTTTACTTTCCCTACATGCACTATGCACAGATTGTAGAAAAGGTATTGTACACCCAAAAATTTGATATTGAGATTTCACTGGAAATATACAAGGGTGTGCTGAAAAGTAATGCCTCCGATTTTTTTCTGGTAACAGCCTTATAACGTTTGGAATAAAACAAACTGTATTACCATTCTACATCTTTATTCTTCATGTCTACATTATTTATTTCTCAACATAATCACCCTGACGACGAACACATTTCTCCCAACAAGAGACCAGTTTGTGTATACTGTCACTGTAGAATGTTGGTTGGTTGGTATCTAATGTTGAGCAGGGCAGTGAAGCCATTTGCTCTCTTGCATTCCAGTATTTTGATATCTTATTATCATGTTGACTAAAGGTTGGGGAGCGCAGTAGATTATTCAACTTTTTGTAACTGTTTAAAATTAGACACCATAAATGGCGGTTACATCACCTAAGTAAAGAAAGGTATGGACAGGAAAGAATGATCCCCTAGGCCTCGAATACTCTAATACTGTCGGGGTCGAGGAAAACAGAGTTGAGTCAAGCAAGACTGGATAGGAAAGGTAAAAGAGGGGATCTGATATGTGGAAAGGAAGAAATATTAGTACAGGTCAATAACTCACCAAGCTGACCAGTGCTTATTGGTGAGCAGCCCTTCCCTTTAGTTCATCACATAATTTTGTTTAGATCGGTTCCTTTAAGTCTTCAAATTATAGAAGCAATTAAAGGGTCTCCTTTCTATTATAATAAAATTAATATGTGATTACTAACAGCTGCACCACGTGAAGGGATCGGACATTAGGCTTTTGTCCAGGTCAGTTCCTTTAAGCCTTCAATTAATTATTAAAGGAATTAAAGGGTCTCCTCCCTGTTAGTAACAAAAGTCTTTCCGCAGCTTCTCTGTAGAATGTTTGACTTTGTTGATGGAGCCATATCCTCACCTCTGCTTACACCGCTTCATCAGTATCAAAGTGAACACCTCAAAGGTGTTCTTTAAGTCTAGGAAACAAATGAAAATCAGATGGGGTCAAGTCAGGACTGTACGGAGGATGATCGATGACGGTGAACCCAAGGCATTCGATTCTTGCAGATGTTGCAGCGACGCACATTACTGATGTCGATGCACTTGACACCATACACAGCTTTCATTCTTCTAAGCATTTCAATTGGAGGCACGTTTTCTGCAGTTAGAAACTTGATTACGGCACACTGTTTCTGACGTACCAACATAGTCCTGTTGCACACCGCCATGTTTCACGTTTCAAATCAGAGCCCTCTAGCACCAGAGGGTTATAACTTGTGTTAGTAAAGCGGGAAGGATGACCAAGTAATATGCATGACACGTGTTGCCTCCACCGATATTGCGAACAGAATTAAAAAATTTGATGGCATTACTTTTCAGCTCGCCCTCGTGTGTTTGCTGAATAAAATAAAATATTTTTAGAAAAATGTTCATGTGCACGATAATACCAAACTTTGTATTTTAAATTCAGCATCTTTCAAGGATGCAACACAAAGATATTTAAGAAAATCTCCCCACTCCAAACTATCCTTTACATGGAAATTTTTTAAAAATGTTGATTTTCTCAAATGTCTCCTACGATTTTGATTAAAATACTGAATGTTTAAGATATTTTCATTGCAAATAAAATGTATATCCTGATTTTTCTGGAAATAGCCTCAGAAGCCTCTCCATTCTGGCAGACTTTTACATAACCAGTGAACCGTAAAAGTTAAACAAAATATTACTACTTAAAAAAGTAGATCTTGTTAAAGTACTCAATGTCTGATACATTTTTGGAGTTAAACCATTTCCAAGATATTCCTTCTTATTAGTTTTGATTTTAAAATATTTACACTTTATCTCAAACAGGACATCATTTTTTTCATATACCTCTTGTTTACTCCTGGTAATGCAAAGAGAGCGGAATTTAAATTGCATTGCATAACGACTTAAGTTTTTTTAAAGATTTTCACTCGTCTAATTGCCAAAACAGATGCTATATTATTATTATTATTATTATTATTATTATTATTATTATTATTATTATTATTATTAATTATTATTAATTATTATTGATAATAATAATAATAACAACATTGTCATCTTAGAAATAAGGTAACAGTAGGTATAGGTTTCAATTATTGCTTGTGTTTATTTGCTTGGTATTGGATCATACCTTCTTCAAAAGCAACAAAATCTAAAACATGGTTTCTTTTTTGTTCTAAATTTCTTTTTCTTTCAGTTCTCATTGCAACGTTATTGTGCAAGGTAGCAAATAACATGTTGAAATTCAGTGTTCTGTTATGCAGTAAATGCAAAGATAATATTATCAATCCAACATATTTTCTACTGACGGTAAATACTACTGTAGAAGCTCTCTGTGAACTATGAAAAGAAATATTTAATTTCCTAACATACCAATACAACCAAACAAAAATGCATTTCCAAGGCTATTGGGAAGAAAATTTCTTTACTTCCAACAGCATTTGCAACATTGAGTTGAAAATTATAGTTTGCACTTGACGTATTCTATGACGTATTCTAATATATAATTTATACATTTTCATTTTTCTGTCAAGTACAATTAGCATTTCTTTTAAACTTTAAAGTATTTTAAAAATATAATACAACACGATGCTGATTCTGTGATTGACTAGTGCAATCTAGTGAATAAATAGGCATACTGTAAGGTTTTTCTATAATGCCTTTTATTGCCTATTTTAGCTATTATGCCTTTTCGTCTGCCTATTTTAATGATTTATAAAGCCTAAATTTCCGGTCTCTGGTGATATAGAGGGTGAGGCACGTATATTCTAATGTAGTTATTGACTAACTGTTTTCAGTTTAAAAGGGCTAATATTAATAAAAAAAAAAGCATTATTATTATTATTGACAGAACCATAAGTATTTCCAAATGGGTTAATCACATTTTTCTAATGAAGATACTTAAATAGTAATTACTATTAAACTGTTGTCCTTGGAATGTCAACTCCTACTCAATGGATTTAAAGTGAAGAATAATGTGGGAATTAAATACCTTCAACTGTTTTTCAGTCCAGGAAATGTGTAAGGCTCACAAGTGTTTAAAATATTAACCATTTTCTGTAACACAAGCTGCAATATGATGTTGCCTATCAAGTGGTATAGTTGGTACATCTTTTAGTTTACTTCATAGAAAAATTACTCTACTGCATAGAGAAGATATTGCATTCCACCCAAGAATTCAATATTAAGATATCATCAGAAAACATGTTTTAGGGTCCCCTTTATCCAAAAAGAGCATTTTTAGGAAAAGGTCTGGTGTGTGTGTGTGTGCGTGCTTGCGTGAACACAATAACTCAAAAATGAAGAGTGCGTAAACTATCCAACTTGGTATTTAAGCTTAGTATCTTCCAAGGATGCAACACAAAGATTTTTAGGAAAATCTCCCCACCCCAAATTATCCTTCTTTACATGGAAAAATTTTCCAAAATTATTTTCTCAAAAATGGCTCTAACGATTTTGATTAAAATACTGTACAGTAAAGATATTTATGTGAAAAATAAAATGTATATCTTGAATTTTCTGGGAATAGCATCTGGAGACATCTTTATTCTGGATGGATTTTGCATAACTAGTAAACCATAAGAGATAGACAAAAACTAACTGCACAAAAAATGTAGATCTTATTAAAACATGCAATTTATGTCATATACATTTTTTGTGTGGAGTTGGCCATTTTTGAAACATTTCCTTGTTATTGGTTTCAGTTTTAAAGTACTTTAAAACTTTTCACACATGGGAATTTGTCAATTCCTGGCAATGCAAAGAAACAGATTTCATCCACATAGCAACCAGCTTTTAGAAGATTTGACTATCGTTTTAGTCTAGTGTATCCCGTTATTTCCCTTCTACTTACAAGAAAGCATTTCTGCTAATTTTTTTCTCGAAGAGCATGAAATAGAAGCATGGGCTTTTTAACAATAATTTGTTAAGATGTAGAGAAAGTCACGCGAATGGAACACATCAGATTTTTTTTTTTTTTTTATGCAGTGTTGTGTTTTTGTTTTCATCATACAAGCATTTCAGCTTATATCTGAGAGATAACACTTTAATAGTGATTACTAATTTAATATATGCAATCTATTGGATTAGAAATGATATGGAAAAACATGGTAATAGTGAGGATGCTGAATATATTATATAAAAGGACTAATTAGAAAAGATAAGCGTTTTAAAATTAGCAGAAAAAATGGCGAAGTGAATTTTTAAATAAGATAGTAAGAAATTACGTCAGTAAGGTGAAAAGGAAGTGGAGTTGGGCAATAAAAATAGAGAACACAAATAATATAATACAGAGTAGATCTTAATAACCAGAAAAATGTATAATAGGAATAATATAGAATACATGAATGACTGGCAAAGACTGGCGTATGCAACATGTCATCTTCAAATGTAATTTGCTCAGCATGAAATAGTCGCCCTCCATGGTGTAATGGCTACCATACTAACTTCACATAACCAAGGTCGTGGGTTCAAACCTGGCGGAGAATGAGAGATTTTTTTCAGTTGTAAAAATCCTTAGCATGTTTTCCTTCGGAAGGGAAGTAAAGCTGTTGGTCCTGTGTCATAGATTTACACACGTAAAAGAACCTCAAGCTTGATAAAGAGGCTTCTGAGCATAATCAATCAGTATTTCATGCCCAAAATTGAATGGGATGCTGAGAAACACAGCAGTTAAAGAGCATTGATAATAAAACTCCTTTCCATTTAACGTGAAATAAATAAAATCTGTCCGCCTGGGTATTTTTTTGGGGTTTTCCCTTATCCTAAGAAGACGAATGTCGAGTAACTTTAAGCTCCATGAACCCCGAGATCATTTGAGCATCATTTCACCAATTTCATTCGCAGTCCGATTGACCAACTAGGCTAAAGGACATTAAGCCACAAAAAAAAAATAATAATAATAATAATAAATAAAATATACTGAAACTAGCTGTCAGTATCGCTATTAGAATTGAAGATCTTATGTGCCTCACCAGAGTATGAAGAGGAATTTAATAATTCAGTAATAATTATTCAATAATGTGCACAGTTTATTTCTGACCTTGATAAATGAAACTATATTTTCCTTTTGCAAATTTTGGAATTGAAGTCGTTTGCTGCAAGGTAGAAAAATCTGCAAAGTCTGTTTGGCTGAGTATTGCCTTGTTTGTGCGTCATTGTGATTTAAAAGGTCTTAGAAAAACACTAACAGTTTCTTGGATGCTATTAAATTATCCGTTTCTTAATTTTACCTTTCATTTATTATAGTATAAAAGTTGGTACTTAAAACATTTATGTCTTCTTGTCCTGTCTTCTTTAACTTAAATTTTCTGTTGGTTTGTTGCATATTTATTATTTAATTAAATTAGGTTTTCAAAATGCTGTAAATGTGAAATTTTGTTTTTCCAGTTTTGGAACGCCCCCCATCGCAGATGTCATATTTAGACCACTTCCTAAAAGAAACTCGCCATGGAGGTTCCATCGAAAGTGAAGAAGGGGATGTTGAAGATAATAGAGCTCCATCTGTAGCCAGTAGTAAATCCAATTTATCAGAGATTAGCATAGTAAGTATTGACGTATAAGTACATATGTTCATCCAAAAATTTAATACTGAGATTTCACCAAAGATATATGTTTTATGGTCCCTTGTGTCCAAAAATAGCATTTTTAGAAAAAGGTCTGCATGCATATATGTGTCTGTGAACTCTATAACTCAAAAACGAGAGTCTATAAAATACCAAACTTGGTATTTAGGTTTATACGACACAAAGACTTTGAGAAAAATCCCCCCATCCCAAACTACCCTTTATATGGACAAAATTCTGAAATTTTTGATTTTCTCAAAAAATGGCTCTAGTAGTTTTGATTAAAATATCATATATTAAAAATATTTACATGACATATAAAATGTTTATTTGGAATTTTCTGGGAATAGCCTCTGAAGATCTCTCTATTCTGCACAAAACATATTTATCTTGTTAACACACACAGTATGTCATATACATTTTTTGTAGAGTTAACCACTTCCAAGATGTTCCTTGTTATTGGTTTAAATTTATAACTGGTTGAAACATTTCTCAAACTGGAGGTTATCGTTTGCTTCATGCCTCTTTGGATTTACTCCTAGACACGCAAAGAGAACCAAATTTCAATTGTTTCACATAACAACCAGCTTCTAAAAGATTTGACTATCACTTTAGCGTAGTGCATTCCATTATTTCCCTTCTGCTTACAAGCAAGTAATAAGACAATTTCTACTAATGTTTCTTTCAATTAGCATGATAAAAGAATAATATTTTATAAGAATAGTTTATTACAGAATAGTTAGAGGAAATCATGTGAATGGAATACATCAGATTTTTAGGGAGAATATTCAGGAACATTGTACAAGCTTATTAGGAAGGAGATGTGCACTGATCACATAAATACAAAATATAGTTGTAAGAAGGGTTAAATTTAAAAATTAATTTATAAGAATGTATGTTTATAATAGATTATGTGGGCATGTTTTGTTTCAAGCAATGCTGTATTACAGTTTAAATTTTATAAAGAATTACAGCTCTCTAATGTCTTTCATTCTTTTTTTTAAAAACAGGATCCAAGTTCTCCACATGGACTCGACCTCCATAATAAAACCTCCCATTTGGGCCCTCATTTGCCTCCGAAACCAAAGTCTCATCAGTTTCTTGTTCGAACATTTTCTTCTCCTACAAAATGTAGTCACTGCACTTCATTAATGGTGGGCCTTACACGCCAAGGTGTCGTATGTGAGGTGTGTGGCTTTGCTTGTCACATAGGCTGCTGTGAAAAAGTGCCAGCAATATGTCCAGTACCTTCAGATCAAAGTAAGTGGCCTTTACATACTGCATGTTACATTTTTCCTCCAACAAAGCATTTCTATGTGATTATTATTAGTGTTGTTGTTGTTGTTATTATTATTATTATTATTGTTGTTGTTGTTGTTGTCAATAGAGGACAACACGAGCATCTGACATTGTCAGTAATTAATTGTCGCCCTCCGTGGTATAGTGGTTACCATGCTAACTTCATATACCCAAGGTTGTGGGTTCAAACCCAGCGGAGGACGATGGATTTTTTCGGGTGTAAAAATCCTTAGCATGGCTTCCTTAGGAAAGGAAGTAAAGCTGTTGGTCCCATGCTGTAGATTTACGGCACGGAAAAGAACCTCAAGCCTGATAGAGAGGCCTCTGATGAAAATTAAGCGGTCTTTCACACCCAACTTAGAATGGGATGCTGAGAACCACAGCAGTTAAAGAGCATCCATAAATAACACACCATTTACATTTTTTTTTGTCAGTAATTATACTCAAAAGAGGTTAAGTATTACAATTAAGTATTGCAGTCATACAGCAAAATACTTAAGACATACAAAAAAAAAGCCTGCCTGGGTAGTGTGGTGGTAGCGTATCTGCTTCACATTCAAACGGTCGTGAGTTCGAATCTCACTTAGAGTGAGTTGCTTGGATAAGGTTTTTTTTGAAGGTTTTCCCTTATGCTGAGAAGACGAATGTCAAGTAACTTTAAGCCCCATGAACCCTGAGATCATTTGAGCATAATTTCACCAATTTCATATTTACAGTATTCTTCACTTGCGGTGGTAAGGATTCTTATTAAAGTCGAGTAGATCCATTGTGATCCTTGGCAGTTGCCTTACCTTGTGGCTGCTCCGTCACACTGTTGCCACTTGTCCTATCCATGGCTACAGCATCAAACCTCTCAGTTGCTGGGCAGGGGTTCTTCTGCTAAACCATCTTCGTCAACTTCATCTTTATTGTTGTTTCCAACAGTTAGTCACTGTAGTCATTATCCTTGCTTATATTTACAATTACACTAGGATTGCTCGATGTCAACTGAAACTACATTGAGGAATGTTTGTTACATCTTGCAACGAGGATGACATCATTGCTTACGTAACTTGAAAGGCAGACACACCTCTTACCACCTGAGACAGCATGCTATCTGTCAGGAATCGCTATGAATCTCCCTGAGTTTTGTTTAATTTTTATTTATGCTCACTCTATGATAATCCTTTGCCCTCCTTGTATTATGATTAAGGCTGTCTTTGTTATATTAATTTTTTTTCATATTTTTGACAAGTAAGATAGTTTTATATACATGGAGAGATTACAGTAAATATTTTATAAATGTTTTTCTACAGGATTGTCAATAGTGAAGATTATAGATGCATTTGATACTAGTGTTCTTGTATTTCACCAGTTGTCTTAAAAAAATATAGTTCCAAGTTCAATGTTTTGCAGGCAGTGTATACTTGGGTATTAATATATTAATTTTTTTTTACCTTCTCTAAGGTAGTGACTTAAATATACTGGTCCCGATTTTCCCATACAGGTATACAGGCCCTAGTTCCAAGGTGGTGTAAAACAGTTGAGAGGGATGAGAATTATGTGGAAAAATGAAATTATGTTCATAAGGGATGCATCTTCATTCTGCAAAAATAGTTAAGCTGTAGGATGAACATTTAATTCACAAATAAATGTTGTGGAATGACCCTCATAGTATGTAAAAATATGTCAAGAAAATGGTACAAAAAATTCATTTCAATTCAACTTTTTAATGTAATTTAAGATAAAATGCTAGTTGTTTATACATTGTACTGAATAATAAAGGGTAGTTAAATTATATTCAAACCCATTCGCAGTCTCTCTCTCTCTCTCTCCTTTGCTACTCCCGTGCTGACTGCCAGAACTTTACCGATCGAAAGTGCGCCGGTGCCAACTCATTGGTATTGCTGCATCAGGTGCAGTAATTCAGTATGAGTCAGGTGCTCTGTCGTGCAGTAAACATAGTGCGTCACTTATTTGTGGAAGAACGTGTGTTTATTTTCAAAGTTTACTGCAAGCAAGAATCTGCTCGCCGCATGCGAAGGGAGTTTCCAAACTCTGTATCACCTGCAAGGATAAGTGTATATGCTGTCATAAATAAATTTGAAGCTTTGGGTTTGATGATGGACAAGAAACATTCAAGGAAGAGGTCAGTGTTAATTGAAAATAAACTGGATGACATTGGAGTGCTCGCCTCAAAAATTGCTGAAAAAACTAGTGTAGCAAAAGGTGTATCTCGATCTTCTGCTATTGAAACTAAGCCCTATTGCTACACATGAGTGCAAGCGATAAAGCTAAACGTATGAATTATTGTAACAGGTTTTTCCAATCCATAGAAAGGGGTTTCATTGACCCACTGATGAATCTTGGTTTCATCTAACTGGATGTGTGAATGCTCCACAAAAACCTGTGCTACTAAATGAAACACCTCATTATGATCATAAAATTGGAGTGTGGTGTGCAATAAGTGCTAGAAGAATAATAGAGCCCATATCCTTTGATGAAACAATAAATGTAGAGTGATATCTGAGGTTGATTCTGAGGTCATTTTTAATTTGCTTGACAGAAGAAGATAAATCGTATGGTTGGTTCCAGCAAGATTTTGCAACAGCACATAGGGCTGCTGAATCATTAAATGCAGTAAGAGAGGTGTTTGATGACAGAAAAATTAGTGTTGATTTGTGGCCTCCTCATTCTCCTGACCTAAAGAGTTGTGATTTTTATTTATGGGGTTCTTTAAGAAACAAAGTGTATTGTTCCAATCCTCGCACACTACAGGAACTTAGAGAAAACATGGTGCAAGAAATCACAAGAATTCCTGCTGCTGAGTTTTGGAGAGTAGAGCAGAAGGTTAGCATTTCCAGCGACTATTATAAGGTAAGGATTTTAGTCTGCCTCTTGGCATAATTTCCCCGACTGCCAGCCGTTTTGCTCAGTAGAGAGAGGCCGTGAGTGGGTTCGAGTATAATTTAACTATCCTATAGTTACATTTCAAGTTTATTAAATCCATTTGTATTTTGATCCTGATTTTCAGCAAAGAGACCTCTTGGTATTGATCCAACAAGAGGAATTGGCACAGCATACGAAGGATATGTAAAGGTGCCTAAAACCGGTGGTGTAAAGAAAGGATGGGTTCGTCAGTTTGTTGTAGTGTGTGATTTCAAACTTTTCTTATATGATATTTCTGCTGATCGTAATGCACTGCCTTCAGTTTATGTTTCTCAAGTCCTTGATATGCGGGATGAAGAATTTGCTGTCAGTTCTGTTAGGGACTCTGATGTTATTCATGCAACAAAAAAGGATATACCATGTATATTTAGGGTAAGTTTAACACATATTTTGCATTTTGTTACATAATTGAAGCTCAATTATAGTTTAACTTTAAATTTTAATGCATTATTTTACTTTTAAGACTTGTTTAAGGGGGCCAAAAATCACTTTTGTATTATTTTGCAAAAACAGAATCTATCATTAATGTTTTATGTATTTCTGAAGTATTGTAATCCTATGACAAATGCCTTTCTCTTGTAAATTTTAAACTTAATTTTCTCCCATTTAATTTTTTTTTTTTTTTTATTATTAACATTTTACTGCAATTAAAAGCTATCTCATACAGTTTTATGTAAAGAGACTGACAATTGCCTTGCATATTCAAGAAACTATGATTAATAAAACTAAATGTTGGATTTTTGATATTTTGCATAGTTCATCAAAGAAAAAGTAAAGTATATAACATGAGAACAAAAAATGCAAAAATGTTATCATCAATATACTACTATTTTTTTCTCTGCACAGGAAAAAGATATAAAAAAATCTGATCTTAGTTTTATTAATCACAGTATATAGAACATTCATATCATTTTCTTTCACCAAGGCAATACATGTGTAATTTATGGTGGACAAAGCGTCACAGGGTTTTCTTTGGGTTCTACAGTGTCCCCTGCCATTGCATTCCACTGGTGCTCTATCTTCATTCCATGTATCATCAATGTCATCACCTGTGGTGCCATAGTTGTAAAAGCAGACATTAAATACAAAATAATAATAATATTTTTGGCCTGTTGCATTAAAAATTATGTACAAAAATTTGAGGACTTAGCTTTAAAACTCTTAGAAGTTTTATTTCAAACCCTTTTGCCCCTGCTCTAATGACAATTTATGTTAGGTTTGTAAAAGAACAATAAATTATTACTATTAGGGTCTATAGTTACTAGTAGTCACAGAGCATAAGCAATCTTAAGCTATGAGCACACCATGAGAAAAAGGTTAAAACAAACTCCTGTTTATGTATGTATATGCCAATTTTCTTGCATGGAGGTGTTTTGTAAACATACTGAAGCTTATGTGATTGTTTATAACTAAATGCAAATGCATGATGCAGCTAGCATTATTAATAAAAATCCTCTTGTGTTGTTGCCCTAACTGCAAGCAACTTATGTATTGAAACTTTGATATCTATTTAACCCTTTAAGGACACAATTGTAAAGTAATGAAAAAAAAAATTATGCAAACAATATATTCAATTATTTTATTGTGAATCGGGCTGGAATAAGAAATGAAACAATTGAATTTAAGAATTATTATCCGGGCTTGTAGGCCGTGGTCTACTGGGCTCCTCCTTTTTCATCTTCCCAGACGTTTTTTCTGCGGCTGCAGCAGACATCTTCAGTGGCAGTGCGATCGAAGTGTCCTGGTGGAGGTCTCAACAGCAACTGAGCTGTTAGCTCCATGGGTTGCGGTATATATACTGGTGTCTGGCCGGAGAGCTGGCTGTGATTGGTGCGGGTTGGCGGTGGGCTGGACCTGACAGCGGGCGGTGCTTTGTTCTGCTGACGTATGATTGGTACCGGAGGAATCCTTGGTTTTGACCTTTGTTAATGCTGTTGTCCATATTGTGTTTAGTTTCAAACCTTCTTCTTTATGGTTCATGTTATTTTCATGTTTGTATATTTCAATGGCTTCTCGGTATAAACGAGAATGGTAGTGTGAAGTTGAAGCTAGTACTTCTGTATTATCCAACTGAATGTTGTGCTCTCCTTTTTCAAGAATAGCGTGATCTGCTATTGCTGACTTTTCTGTTTGGCCCAAGCGACAATTCCTTTTATGTTCATTAACAGCCAGCTCTCTGGCCAGCCACTGGTATATATACCGCAACTCATGGAGCTAACAGCACAGTCGCTGTTGAGACCTCCACCAGGACACTTTGATCGCACTGCCACTGAAGATGTCTGCCGCAGCCGCAGACAAAACGTCTGGGAAGATGGAGGAGGAGCTCAGTAGACCACGGCCTACAAGCCCGGATAATAATTCTTATACTGACACTGGCCGTGAAAGCCTACAAATTTCAATGAATTGAATTTAAGTTTTTGATCCCCTTTATGTGCAAGATTTTGGTGCAAAAAAAATCTCCCAATCAGTCTCAGGATTATCCTATCAAATGACAACTTTATACAAGAGCAATGAATAATCCAGGAAGTAACAATAATTTGGCCTATAGGTGTTCAGTCAAAAATATTTTGTTTAAAAAACAAGTTGCTTACAAACTTTAAGCTTGCTTTATTTCTCCATGTCATCACCCTCTGTTATTTAAGTATTGACATATCTGTTCCATGAACTTTTGAATTCACCAAGCAAAGAACAATAAGTTCTGGGAAAAAAGTATAACTCTTTTAGGGTTGTACATTTGTTCTTATGCAAGAGTCACTCCAAAAGTTTTAGAATGGACACAATAAAGTATTTAAAAATGTAGATCTGATCATTGCATCTTTTCAAAATATTCTCCATTGCAGTCTATGTACAGTCTCATCCTTTCAAACAATTTTTCAAATACTGAATGCCATTCTTCTTTGGAGAGGGTGCAAATATATTCTTTGTAAGCAGCTACTGTGGCTTCAGATGACTCAAAATCATCATCCTCAAAGTTTTTTCTTTCATTTTGAGGAGTAGAAAAATATTGCATGGGGCCAGATCTGGACTGTAGGGAGGATGGAACACACATGTGACTCCTTCAGAAATTGGCTGTTTTTTGTGCAGTATGGGCAGAAGCATTGCCATGGCACAACAAAATTACATGCAATCCAGTTTTATGATACATTTTTCTCAGTTCTTGAACACATGGCAGACATTTTGAGGTGTACCATCTGGAAGTAACAGTCTTATGTCCCTCAAGTAGAATCGTCACAATGTGGCCACTTGCCTGAGACTGAGGAACAGATTATCTTCTTGCCAGTACTTCTCGTTCATTTCATTTTTGTTGGGGTATCTTCTCCAGGGAAGACCCAGGCTGACTGTTGTTTAGTTTCTAGATCATAAGGGTAAATCCAATGTTTGTCACATGTTTCATTGTTGAATATGTTTTTGGATCTTCCTTCATTGAATTTTTCAATCATTTCGTGGCACCATTGCACATGTGGTTGTTTCTGCTCATTTGTGAGGTGCTTGGGGACCCAGTGACTGCAGAGCTTCCTGACGGCAAGCTTTTCTTTCAGGATTGTTTTCACTGCTGCTGATCCAACTTCTTGAATCTGACTATATGTATAATGGTAATCTTCCCACAACATACACTCTACTTTCACCACATTTTCATCCATTGTTGCTAAAGTCAGCTATCCTTCTCTGTCTTCATCTTCGAGGGAATCCCTTCCTCTTCTAAACTCTGCATACCATCAATAAATGATGGATTGCGAAGGACAAAAATACTCAAATATCTTTCAAGGCATTCTCTGTCCCCTAAATCAACTTTAAAGTCATAAAAAGTCATAGCACAGATCTGTGCTTAAGATCCATCCTAGCATATGGCAAGCAGCACCTGTTATACATTTACACAGAGCTAATGATGTACATTATTAGAGTGCGCCCAGACTTGCACATGTCTTACCAAAACTCACTGTTGTCCATTCTCATAACAAAGACCCTCATACAATTTATTGTTAATGCTTTAAACCATTTATTTTGAATCACAAACATCCAAGGCAATTTTCATTATGCACAGTTGTTCATCCATTGTTCAAGGTTTCACACCACTTTCTCACATTTCTTTTGTTTATTACTATATCACCATGCACTTTCTTTATTTGATGGTGAAGTTATGGAAGTTTCAACTTCCTAGCATTCAAAAATTCTATGCCTGTCTGCTCACAATCAGTGGGACTTGTATCACACTTCATTTTAAACAATCCCAGAATGCACAATAACTTCTTTTGACTGGTACTAAGAAAAACCTTATCTTATATAGAAGCTTGACAGGAATGTGCAAATAGTCATTATTTCCTGGATTAACCGTGCTGTTGATGTTCCTAAGAGCTTATTTGTAATGTGTATATATATGTTATTTCAATGCTCCCTTGGTCAACAGCCTTCAGCTAACATACGTTAGCTGGAGTCAGTCAGTGGAAAGGGGAATGTCTGTTATATGCAATGGTGAGTGAAAATAAGGATGATAATGTAACAAGAGGACCTACGGCTTCAAATGTTGACTCTGAAAACCACATTAAACGTGGGAACATTTAACATTAGTTAGTCAGGAGGCTTGGATATGGTCAACTTAAAGTCACCACCCCAGAGGCAGGAGTCAAACCACAACCTCGGCATAAAACCATGGTGCTCTCCTGCATATTTTTTTAATATTAAGCAATTATCATGTAACAAATTTTGGAAATTTTATATTATAAATGGAAATGTAATTTGGGATGAGACATTTTCTACTCAGTGTGAAACAATAGAATGCAGATTTTTTCTCTCCAGGCACAGATGGAATAGTTCTTGTTGGGCATTTCAAGCATTAAAACAATTTTTGGATCATGTTATGAAAGAAACTTCATAATATTAATTTTAAAAAGCAGTAACATTTTTCTTGTGATAACAAAATGTATTTCTTTCTGCAGATAACAACATCATTAATGGAGCCGCCAGGGTTAAAAAATCACACATTAATGTTAGCAGATACAGAAAGCGAGAAAACAAAGTGGGTAGTGGCTCTTAGCGAACTGCACAGAATATTGAAACGAAATAATCTGCCAAATAGAACAGTAAGTTTGTTTATTTCATGTGTAAAATCTTAAAGTGTAATACAGTAGAAAGAAGGAGCACTATAATCGTAGCTACCAGAAATTGTATTAACTCTATAATCATCTTCATTTGTAAATAATGGTTACATTAAGATTAAACCAAAGAATAGGGGAAATTGTGTAGGATGTATAGAAGTTTATCATTCTTAGTCTGGTTAACATTTCTGTTAATTCCTTTGACATGCTTTTCTTTTCTCCTTCACTCACACTTCTTACTTTTGGCACTGTACCACATTTTCTTACAGCAAGACATAATAATTACATAGTTATAATGGGTCTTTTAACTTAGGTGAAATGTTTTAAAGCCTTCCATGTACTTGCAGTATTCAGGTGCTGATAAATGTTGCTTTTTGCTTTTTGAGTGCTTTCCCTGCTCTGTGGCGGTGTTCTGCATGGGGTGGGTCTGGAAGGGTAACATGATGCTATGTTTGAGCCTGTACCTTGTTAAACCAAAACTAACCGGGTCTGACCAACACCACCTAAAGCGAAAAGCCTTGCATCAAACATTGACATGGATATAAAGTATGTAATACATGTATATAAAGTAATAATATAACAACTAATAATTGTAACAATTTTCCACTTATCTTTTTGATCTTGTTTATTTACATTGTTATGGTTACTGCTACTAGGTGGATTGTATTTTAAGGCATTGCTAACTACTGGAATCAAAACAAATTTGGTGAGCGAATCAATTGGTGGTATGTCAAAGTTAATTGCATGATTTTTATTCTTTAATATAAATATTTTCTCCCAAACCATTAAATCTATGGGTCATTTAAGTGTTTTAATAATTTAACATCTGGATTTATTTCATGATTACATTTCCAATAATGTTCTGCCACAGGTGATTTATCAGTTTGTTTATACTAAATATTCCTAAAGGGCTCTTTTACTCTGGTTTCCAAATGAAACCTTACCTATGTAAAAAAAAAGTCACAATTTAATTGCTAAATCCCAGATTTTTTATTTTTTGAAATTTCATTTTTTTTTTTTAGAAAAGCCTAACAAATTGTTTACATTGTATTTATTTTGAGGCACCAATATTATACCATGCACTTCGAAAATATTTGTGAATTTTTATTTGCCCAAGGGTGATAAGTAAATTGTTTATATTTCTATATGAAAGGATATATATTTTTATTATTATTATTATTATTATTATTATTATTATTATTATTATATATTTATTTATTTATTCAAGGGTGATAAGTAAATTGTTTATATTTCTATATGAAAGGATATATATATTTTATTATTATTATTATTATTATTATTATTATTATTATATATTTATTTATTTATTTTCTCTAAAATATTTCATGAAAGTTCATGTATTTTATTCATTAGTGCACTTTTATTATTAAATTAAATTACCAATTTCTTTCAAATATATATGCTATTGAGAAAATAAATTAAGTACAATTTGGCATTCTGTTGAACATCAGCCTTAAATTGACATTTCCTTCATGGCGTCTCATCAAGTATTACAAAGAAACTCTTAAACCCATATATATACAGAGAAAAAGGCAAAGTAACCAAAATAAATATTGACCTTATAAAACTGTAGTATTTCCAGAAAATATCACTAAACAAACAATAAATAAAAATAAAGATTTTTCCCGCAAACAGCATCAAATTACATTTCAAATGTTGATGTTCCCTGCTTTATTCATAACTAGGTTTGGGCATGCTAGTTATTTCCACAATATTTTTGTTTTAAAGTTTGAAAAGCAAATGTAGCAGATTATCAGCCATTCTTAGTGTTTGAAAGCATATTAACAATCAGGTGTAGCTTTAAAGCTAAGTGTGCTTAAAAGCGACAGCCCCATGTCTGTAGATTTACTGTCATGTAAAAGAATCCCTGCAGGGTGAAATACCAGCACTAGCAGCACTGTTATGACTTTGATGTCATTAACAAACAAAATATTTATTTTTATTTTATGACGTGGCTATATCCAGCAGACATAGACCCAAGCAGCAGCATGTGACATCACAGCAGGGTCAACAAGCTCATGTGTGCCAGTCTCCTGAGACAAGAAGGCACATCCAGATATCCAACCTGATGCAGACCTCTGTGCTGTGGAGTACATGTTGTTCATGAAACAACTCATAGACTGGCCTATCTCCATCTCTACCTCATTACTGAGTTAGAACCTTATTTGAGTAACGTTCTTTTCCAAGAGAGAGAGAAAATTCTCAGCTCAGTGGAACCTGGACTCATTTAGCCATCATTCACTCAGTCACTATACCATATGAAAAGTAAAAGTTTCATTGATATATGCACAAAATGAAAGCTAATTTAGAGCAAATCACTCCAATATGAAACTAAAGTTTTATACATAAAGGTATAATGAAGATTATACCCTTTAAAATTGAACCCTTTTATAGTGCCAATCCCAACATAAGCATGATGCCATTTCATATGTTTTAACTCTTTCCAGCAGGAAAGTCTGTGTACCTTGTACATTATAGTCATAGAGAAAGGTTTTCTGGAGCATTTCAGGACCTTAACTTCACTCCAAAGCGCTAAATTGACTCCAAATTTAATTTCTCTAGATGGGGTTTGTTTATGCTGGTTAAAGCATGGCATTGTCTAACCGAAGGTTATGAACCAAAGAGAAAATAAGAGCTGCAGTTCACAGTTAGAAGAAGGCGAGTGATTTTAAATTTTCAGACCTTGATGAAAGACATCGACATAAGAGAGGAAGATATATATTCTAACTTCAGCAATGAAAATGCATCTAATAACAACAGGCCTTGTATGCTTGCAAATAATCAGTGTACCTATCAAAATGGATTTATAGAAGTGTAACCAGATGATGAATACAATGTGAATCAACCATTCAGCTATGCAACAACACAAATACTAAATTTTACAGTAATCTATGTTACATTTGTATCCTATCACTATCATTAATAGTGGTATCATGCTTCTGTGTGTGTGTTTGGTGATTTTTGTTTCAGATTATGTGAATTCATTTTCTGTATTTTAAAGAATAAAACACCAGACCATAACAGGATGCTGCGTTAGTAAAGAAATATCTATACTTTAATTTAATTAGCCTGAATTTTCTGTGTAGTAAGCTTTTGTATGCCTGATTATTGATTATTTTGGGATTTGTAATTTTATTCTCAAATTTTTTGTTTTTAAAAATATTGAACAGACTTTTCATCCATATAATGCATATAATACAGCAGACAAAAGATTTACTAAAAAAAAAAAAAATTCAGCTCCCTGTCATTTGATACTTATTTTATGACTAATTTAAAATCCTGCCTTGTCCTCTAAAAATTGTTAGGCACTTTTCAGACAGCATTTTGCTATTCGGGCTAGCACAAAAAAAAAGAGTAACGTGTACTAGTATTTATACTAAACTCTTTGCTGTGTCCATATGGCCTGGAGCTATCACAGATTCTATTCCAGGCCATACAAAATAACAAATAACACTACTTTCTACAACTATTAGCTCATACATTGCTGTTACCAAGCTAATCGCTATAGTTTATAATTTCATAAACTTGCTTGTGCTATGTACTTTGATTTAATTTACTGACCAGAACTATTTCTTCTTCTATTTTTGTCAACTTTAACTTATCTGTGGCTTTGCATTCTAATTAAATATGGATTGTGTCTTCTTTATCTCTGCAAATAGAGAAAATTCCTTCTTCTGTCCATCCCTTTTAATCTTCCAGACTCCCAGTTTAAAACCTGCAATACTTTAATGTAATTGTTTTTCTAACAGAAACCATGTGTAGGACAGGAGTTTGGTAGGTAGAGTCAGACTGAAAAATGCAATGCCATAACCGGGATTTGAGCTATGGATCTCCTGGTCTCTAGCTGGTTGCTCCATAATAGTTGATTATACTATGAATTCTGAACCTTGAAGTACTTACAACATTGTAAGTCGCCATAGGGGTATGTCATCTCAAAATAAATTTGAGATCCCTTTGTGGCTTGCTGGGAAACATACGAGTTAGTTGAGAAGTTTAATGCTATGTGGTCATGTTGCCATGGTAGCTCAGAGGTAGAGTACCAGCTAGAGACCGGGAGATCGTGGTTCAAATCCTGGCTATGGCATTGCATTTTTCAGTCTGACTCTACCTCTCCATGTAATACTTTATTTAATTGTACAGTTGAACAACCTTTAAACTGCATCTCTGTGTGATATAAATTCTAAACCAATATTTCAGCATTCTTTCCATAATCATCCTTCGTACTCTTACTTTGACTAATTCTGGCATATCTCCTTTTTCTGCAGAAATAAATGAAATTACTATAAAAAAGAGTTTGAGTAACATGTCCACATTTTCCTAATCTTCCTCTGAAGCGCTGATCTCTATTCCATGCACCATTTTAACTCCACTAAAACCTTATAGGTTTAATCCAGCCATATCACAATCATTGGAGTGTACAGAAATTGACTCGCCATGGCCAAGTGATTATATCGCTCGCCTCCCACCAAGCAGCCTGGGTTCAATTCCAGGAAATCACTGGGATTTGTGGTGGATGAGGTGGCATCTTGGCAGGTCTTCTTCAGATTCTCCAGTTTCCACTGCCATTCATTCCACCAGTTGTTCCATAATCATCTTTTATTTCTTATCATCCACTTTCTCAACTTTCATACTATGCATTGAGCTGATCATCCATCCTGGCTTTCTCCTCTTCTGCTCAACAGGCGTCTGACCCCAAGCATTAGTTGGTAAGGCCTTTGGATGTAAATCCCACACACAAGAAAGGTAAACAGAGAAAGAAAGGAAGAAAAAAATTAATTTACCAATATCAGTGCTAAATTTTCTTTTGCCATGGCACTTTCTTTGTACTTCCCACTCTCAAATAAATAAAGTCTCAACAATTTTAATTTCTTTTCCCTGAAATAAAATCACTCATCTTAATTCGCCATCATTTTTAATGTTATATTGTTCATTCATTCAAATACCCAAATGTGATCTCTTGACAACCTTCATAGGTTACCTCATTCCAGCAAGCAATGGCTGGACCCATTTCTGAGGTAGAGGCACCCAGTGGGCAATGTCCTTACCTCCAATGGTAAATTGATGATGATAATGGGTGTAGAATGAGAGGAATTAAAGGTTACACTATGAAACCATGGACCCTCAGCAAAATGACTATAAATGAAACTGCTGAGCTACCCCATTGCCCAGAATGCTGTTTTATGAGTATTATCTTTAAAGACCCCATTCCTTACAATATCTTTCAATTTGATTTTGAGGGTTTGTTAAACCTATAACTGTTAATAAACTTACCAGCAAGTAATCTGTATATAACAGTTCTGGGATTTCTTCATTATTAGTCATCGTATATGATTATTAACTGCCTTAATCTCTAAAACAAAACATCTATAAATAAAAAAGTAAGTGATGTAGTGTTACAAAATCGACTCAACTAAATTTTAATTGTTAAAACACGTCACTGTCTCAAAGTCCACCATATATCAGGATAATCTATAAATAGGTTAAAGTATATATCTACATTCCTGTCGAAATCCTCTATCTTGTCACACCTCGTCCATAACTTCTTCCCCCTCACTTTAAAATAAAATATTGTTGTTTGTACAGTTCCTAAGTACTAAATATCTGTTTACTTAATCCTTGTTTTAGTAATTTGTACCAAAATGTGCCTTTCTAATCCTATTGTACAGAGTGGTCCAAAAAATGTATACACTGTTTAACGGCCCATAACTTGCAAACTAATTGGTGGAAATGTCTCATTTTTTGTGAAAGTGTAGCTTAAAGTCCAACTTGCAGATATCACTGTAAGTGTTCGAAATGGTCACCATTAACATCCCTACACAGACGATGCCGCCGAACTGCAGCACGAACTACCAACTGCAACGTGTTCAGTTGGATATCAGCACACGAATGTATGATACATTCTCATAGATTATACAATGTGCGTGGTGTTTGTCCATAAACGATATCCTTTAGTGTTCCTCATAGGTAAAAATCCAGAGGCGTTAAATCTGGGGAACGTGGTGGATACTCTACAGCACCCCTTCGGCCTATCCATCATACAGGTAAATTTTTTTTTGAGATACTCCCTGACATGATTATGATAGTGGGCTGGTGCACCAGCTTGTTGGAAGTAAAACCTTTTGCTGGACTTGTTGCTGTTATAGGTCGCCAAGATTGTTTTTTCTGTACATCTGTAACACAGCCATCGACTTCAAACTAGTCTCAAATGCGCACAATTGTTAAACGTGTCGGTGGCTCTGTTTGATACTCATTTTGCCACTGGCATTGAACCTCACTAATGTTTTCGTATCTAATGTACCACTTCAAAACTGACTTCCTTTCATCGAATGTAAGCCTTGCACCAGCCATATTTACTCAAGTAACAACAAAAGAGTGCTTACGTATCTGGCGACTGTCATCAGACACCACTTTTGTGGCGATTGCTGGAACTAGAAACTATTACACTAACAAAAATGAGATGTTTCCACCCATTAGTTCGCAAGTTATGGACCGTTAAACAGTGTATACATTTTTTGGACCACTCTGTATGCTTTCTCTTGAACCACAAACATTGTACAAGGTGGTGTATGAAAAACCGGCCCTGAGTACAGCCTGCCAATTATGTATAAATTGTTACCCACCACAAGGAGATATAAAAATAGATAAATATGTAATAATTAAATTATAAAGAAATAACAAATTATGCAAATTGGATAGGTAGAGTCAGATTGAAAAATTCAATGCCATGACTGGGATTTGAACCATCGATCTCCTGGTCTCTAGCATGGCATTGCATTTTTCATTGTGACTACCTATGCAGTTCCTGTCCTACACATGGCTTGCGTGAAAAAATGATTAAAATAAGTTTGCAAATGTCAACATTACTGAATTGATTTTATCTTTTACATTAGGCACTGAAAATGACCTTGTGCTTCAGTGCACATTTGTGCATGCCCCAACATGTTAATATACACTTTGCACAGCTCTGCAGCATGAATTCTCAAAATTTCATGAATATTATCCTTCTGTCTTGTGGCATTTTTGGGTTATTTGCATACACTTTTCCCTTTAGAACTGCCCCACAGATAAAAGTCACAAGTGGTTATGCCCAGAATGCAGCAGCCACAACCTTTACTCACAGTTCTTTCTTCTGTGAATCTTTCATGAATTTGTGAGATAGACTCATGTAAAGTGTGACAGATTGAAAGAACAGCATATGTACATTCATGGAGGGGTCAGCTGTGGTTAAAATTGCTCAAAGATTCACATTTACATATCAGTGTTTACTGTTCTTTTTCAAAAAAATATAAGACCCACAATCTGCCACACTACCTGACACACCACACTCTTTTACTTTCTCTATTCGTACTATATACACAGTGTATAGAGAAGGTATTGTGTTGCACCCAAAAATTTGATACCAAGATTTCACCAGAAATACATGTTTTGAGACCCCCTGAATCCAAAAAACACATTTTTAGAAAACTGTCCATGTGCGCGCATGCGTGTGTGTGCAGCATAGCTCAAAAATGAAAGGACCATTAAAAACCAAACTTGTTATTTAAGTTTGGTATCTTCTAAGGATGCAACACAAAGTTTTTGAAGAAAATCCCCACACCCCAAACTACCCTTTACATGGAAAAAATTTCAAAAATTTTGATTTTCTTAAAAATGGCCCTAATGATTTTAATTAAAATCTCTTATATTTAAGATATTTACTTGGCAAATAAAATGTATATCTTGAATTTTCTAGGAATAGCCTCAAAAGACCTCTTAATTCTGGATGATTTTTATTGAATTTTGCATAACTGCTAAACCGTAAGAGATGGACAAAAACTTACCACATAGAAAATGTAGAGCATGTTAAAACACACAATTTCTGTTATATACATTTTTTTGTGTAGTTGTTCATTTTTAAGATATTCTTTGTTTTTAGTTTCAGCTTTGAAAACATACTTTTTATCATATGAAATTTGTCAACTCCTGTCCATACAAACAAAGGAACTTCAGTCACATAGCAACCAGATTCTGACTATCGCTTTAATCTATGGTACTCCCTTATTTCACTTCTACTTAAAAGGAAACAAGTAATAAGACTATTTCTGCTAATTTTTTCTCGATTAGCATGAAGTAAATAGAAGCGTAAGTTTTTAACAAAAATTTATTGTTGAGATGTAGAGAAAGTCATGTGAATGGAACACATCAGATTTTTTTCACTGTGAAGAGGTTCCTCATCAATTACATGAGGATTGTTTGTTGACCAATCATAGTTGCAACAGCTTCACAAAAATAGATAACAATTGGTGGGTGAAAATGAGCATTCTAATACTCAGGCCTAGTTTTCGTGCACACTCTGTGTATAGTTTGCCATGCTTATTGCTTGTATATTTATCTATCATAATATTTAATTTTAAGACATTATCTACTGTTCTTCCTGACTGATATGGTAACACTAAATAATGACCTTCTGACCAGGTTTGCGTTCTTCTACACAGTATATCAGCAAAATCCATAGTAATTTTACCAGTGTTAGCATAGATTTCTACTACAAAATAGCACACCAGTTTTATGCCTTGTATACATTTATGATCGAATGAGTAGTACCTGTTAATTTGAACACTATAAAACATCATACTGGTATAGAACTAAGTATTAGAGCTAAATGTTAGAAGAACAATCTTTTATTCTGTAGATCAAAATCTGTATTCATAATTCTTTTATTTTATTTAGTTTCTTAAGTATATTTCCAGTTAAATTACAAGGGGTGTGTGTGTGTGTGTGTGTGTGTGTGTGTGTGTGTGTGTGTGTGTGTGTGGGTGTGGGTGGGGGTGGGGGTGGGTGTGGGGGTGGGCGTGCGGGCGCGCGTGCGTGCGTGTGCGTGCGCGTGTGTGACAAATGGCTAAATACTCTAGGAAGTCACCTGGTATCCCAGAGGCTCCATTTGCTACACGTCTCCCATATGCCATGCACCCCTTCAACTCAGATGCACGTTACACCTTGGGGTTGGGGAGTAAGTTCGTAGTCTCCTGTTCAATATTTGTAGACATGCCTACACAGTGGTAAGGTGAGAGCCAAACCACCATGCAGGCCCCCGGCCATCCACCACCTGCCAACATGCTCGGTACCCACTCAAGGTTAGGCTTTAAGGGTTTGTGGGTCATTAAGACCACGACGGCTCTGGGTTAGAGGCAAGTTACTCTTTTGGAATCATCAGTTCGGAATTCAAATAAATGGTGTCCTTTATGAGTTCCATTGGAACAAATTGGTAACCAACAACACACCATATTGGATATAAATGCACTTTCAAATTATATTTCGAAACAATCAATAAATAAATAAAATTTATTGTAATCCTAATATATATAAAATAAAATGAATATTATTTATCTTCATTAAACTTAACTAAGAATAATTGGAATACATATATTGTTAAATGTCCATAGAGTTTATTCCTTGTCCTGTCATATGCGTTTTTCACAATTCCACATGTGCAGGTATTAAAAAAAAAAATAATGCCATGACTTATGTTCCAAACCTCATATAAAGTTAATACAGTCAGGGGACATGTATAGACTGTCCTTTCCTTCTATCTCTTCCTCTCTCTCTCTCTCTTCCTCTCTCTCTCTCTCATCTCAGTTATTATATGTCATTTGCACCATTGCTCAATTCAGAAGAGAGCATTGCAATTTTCATTTTGTAAACATAATTATTTTCAGGTTTTTAGAGCAAAAGAAATATTGGACAATACTAAAGGATTGTTGAATAATGGCATGTCGGGGGCCATTGTAGATCCAGATCGCCTAGTCATTGGAACTGAAGAAGGATTGTTCTGTTTAGATCTGGATCGCAGTGGTAAGTTTTTAATTTTGTTTTCTGTAATAAACTTGTATACAGTTTATAAATAGTGATCATCCGCAAAATGTTTACACTGTAATGAGATGGCTGTTTTCTCAATATACTGTTCTTGCCTTTATTTGTGGCTCCTTGAAGTCTCTGTTACTTGTGACAGCTTTCAGTTGTCTACTGTAGACATAATTGAAATCTAGACATGAATAATGCATTTGTTAACCTTTTCCCATCACCATCCAAAGTAATGGATGGACGGACGGACGGACGGACGGACGGATGGATGGAAGGTTTATTTTCAGTCATTATGTATAAAACTTACACAGGCTGCGTCATGAGAGAATAAAAATTAATTAAACATTCTGTATACAATAATGTTACAACAATACATTTGCAAATGGTTAAGATTAATCCCATTTCAGATCATAAATTTCTGAAATGCTATAAAGAGGATTTACCTTCAAGATTGTTTTGATCCTCCTCTTAAGTTTAACAAAGGAAGAGTTGATTTTCTGAGGTAAGGTGTTGAAAATTTTAACTGACTTGTATGAGAAACTGTTAAGGGTTTTACTATATTTACATTTGTTAATATAAATATCACAGCATTTTCGAGTGGGATAAGTATGGACAGAAGAACATATTGAGAAAAGGTTGATATTTTTTTTAACATAAAGAAGGGAATCCAGAACAAACATTGAAGGCAATGTCAGAGGTATTATTGTGCTGCTGAAAAGTTAACATGTCGGCATCAAAGGCTGCGATAAGATTGCCATTATATAGTGACACAGAAGGCAGTGTTATACATTTTCTCCAAGTAAACTTGCATTACATATATGGACATTTATTTCTTAGAGTACCAAGTGAATAATAACAGGACATTTATTTTTTAGAGTACCAAGTGAATAATAACAGTAGCAAGGTTCTTATTAAGTACAAAGAGAGCACTAAGCTGTGCTAATAATATCTAACTACATTTTCTACTCACATTATGCTGTCTTTGCCTTCTTTGCTATCACTGTCATTTTCATTCACATGTATCACAAACTAAGCATTGTCACATGAAACATGTACAGTTGAAATTTCCGCTCTTGTTGCATGGTGTCTGAACATATCTTTCCACACACATGAATCTATAGTTGGTACACATTCAACACTTTGCACACGCTGTCACTACAAAAAGTCATTGCTGCTTTCTTGAAGCATGTTTAAGGCATGCTCATATCAGCTTGAGACAACAGTGAGCTGAGGACTTCATTGCCTTGATGTTTGTCATTTATCTGTTGCATACACTTTCTGTATTTTAGTATTTATTTGTTCAGCATTAGGTACATTAGTACTATAGACACGGTCAAAATATATTCTTGTGCACATGTAATAATTGTAATATATAGCAATTGTATACCATTAAGATTTTCTGTTGCTTAAAAAGTGGCCTACATGGAGAATTGTAAGAAGTATGACATAAAATTCTCATGGCTATCTTTTGTAGAAGTAGAATATCATTTAATTTACAACAGTTCCCATATGCAACAGTCCATAGCTAAAAACAGTATCAAACAAAGCAAGATATACTCGTTTTAAATAGATGCAAGGTACTTTGTTGTAAATGGTTCTTAGTAGACACATAACTTTGTATAACGTTTTACAGACCATTTCAACATGTGAATACCATTTTTTTAAATGTAAAAAGAAGCTAGTAACAGTGAAGAATAACACAAATATTAATATAAAAGAATACTAGGTTAATTCCATATCTAAAACCATTCCTAGAAGATTTACACTAGTATATTAGCATCATTTGAGCTTTGTCTAAGGCTAAAAGTAATTTTTTGCATTTTGTCACAATTAGTTAAAAAACCATTGCTAGAGAACCATTTAGAAGCACTTTGAATTATGTTTATTGTACATTGTATATTGGCTTCCCAAATTTTCTCCAAAAGCACGACTTTAATAGGAATTTGGACTGGGTGAAACCAAATTATGTTCTTCCATGAATCTGATGATTTAACCTTTTTTGGGTGGGAATTTTGATCTTTAGCCAAAAGCATTTTCTAACACAATAACACTCATAGGAGGAATGTTTTTCAAAAATGTGTTTTTGAACCAAGCTTCAAATGTTTCAGCATTCATTTCATGAAGTGAATCAGCCAAGGATTCCCAAATTTTTTTAGAAGATAAACATAAGCAGCCCTTAATCAAACTCTGGCTACTGCCTGCATGCAAGATCATGATTGTTTTTCCAGGGGCTGAAAGGCAGCAAGAGCAACTGCCGTAATCCCAACTTTTTCTTACATCATAAGTATCATACCAAATTCATCTAAACAAATTATATGATAGCCTTCCTGCCTGAAATAGTTTAGTCTACTCAAGTATCGAAAGCATGCCACAATCCTTGCTGATTCCATAATCATGCACCTCTTATTAAACATGTATAAGTAGAACTCTTAACTTCACTAACAACTGTCTAGTCGAATCTCTTTTGTAAGGAAAACTAACTGGGGTATTGACTATTACTATTATTTCTCTGCTCAAAGTTAGATACGTCCCAAGATCTGCACATATTTAAGAATACACAGTAAACACCACTTGCACCTGTAAAGTTCACAAGAAAACTACATGAATGAGAGAAAACAGCAAAGATGTTGCAACGTTCTGTTTTACTCCATGTGTAGTAAATGTCTTTCTGTCATTTGTGATTTCTATGTAATCGTTGGCTGAAGTGACACGCTCATTGGTGCACTGCAAATCGTTGGCAACTTCCCAGAATAATCAGTGCGTTATCTGAAAGTTTTCTATTAACAAACCTTTTCAGTAGCACGAGTTTATAAATTGTGTGACCTCTCAGTTAGAATTGCGCTACGCTTGGCATCACTGGTGTATTAATGGAAGAGTTGCTTCACAGTGGAAAAAATTAAAGCTTTCAACATATTTTTGTGATTTCTTCCTTTGCAGAAATTGCTCGTGTTGGGGAAGGTAAAAAGGTATACCAATTAGAATACGTAGTAGAGGAGCAGTTACTGGTGGTACTGTCAGGTAAACAGAGGCATGTTCGTCTAATTCCTGTGCGGGCGCTGGATGGAGACGATGTTGAATGGATAAAGGTTGCTGAAACTAAAGGCTGCATTACTTTTGCTACAGGGGTCATGAGAAGGTCCCCCCAGTTGGCTTATTGCCTTTGTGTCGCCATCAAACGACAGGTGCGTTTAATCTTCCACAATTATTATTCTAACTTATATTTTCAGTAACATTTATTTGACAAGGAGTCGATTAATTACACTAAACAACACTTACTTGGGATTTTTGCCGGAATATGTTTCGAAGGACTGGTGTCCTTCATTTTCAACCAGACTTCGACTATTATCGGTGAGAAATTACCTTGGAAATTCTGCTGACACGTGGCCATTTTGGTAAGCTGTTGCCATATTTATTTGCTGTCCGTCTGCAGCGACACACGTTTCACTGCTTCCTCTTCATACATACCTCTTGTATGTTGAACTATTATTCCCCATTTCTCACTAGTTAGCTCATCTATTCCTTTCTGCATTGTGTCCTGCATTACACTAAACGGAAAAGTTATTATTTCAGCTAAAGTAACCTCAACTTATCACGGATGTAACACATTTTCAAATCACAGTGTCACTTATGGTATTTCTAGAATGAGAACAAGAGCAATGCCCGCGATATACAAAAGGTAGCAATGTTTATAAATGTAAATCCTTACGGAAACACTATGTATAACATTACCGAACTTTTCACACAATAAAATCAAACTATCAGATTGCAAACAATTGATCAGTCATGCATGAGAACGCGCGCATAAATTTCCACTGAACCATGTAGGTGTTGCAACGCCGATGACATCATGTCTCTGGCAGTTGTGTATACTTACACTATGATTGGTCAGCAACCTGACGAGACCCTGCCAGCAGACGACACGCCCCACAAGTGTCAATCACAAGGAAATTTCTCACCGATAATAATTCCTTGTGGTGAAGCTGGCGTTGTTGTGAGTGCTGTCACCTCGGGTGGTGGTTCAGTGAACTTGCTAAACACATCCTTCTGTGGGACGTTGAAATTGAAAACCCTATTTCCAATTTTTACAATGAAGATGTGTTCCCATGTGGCCAGCTCTTATTTTCCTGTTATGTGTTTTAGAAGTTTTGGCTCTGAATTTATATTGTGGTGTTTTGTCCAAAAGTGGGTGGCAACTGCTGATTTTTCCAATTGTATTTTATTTATATTTCTGAAGTGTTCTTTGGATCTTGTTTCTAGATTTCTTTTTGTTTTTCCAATATAAATCTGAATAAACAAAAAGAAATCTGGAAATAAGATCCAAAGAACACTTCAGAAATATAAATAAAAAACAATTGGAAAAATCAACAGCTGCCATCCACTTTTGGACAAAACACCACAATATAAATTCAGAGCCAAAACTTCTAAAACACATAGCAGGAAAACAAGAGCTGGCCACATGGGAACACATCTTAATAGAAATAGGGTTTTCAATTTCAACGTCCCACAGAAGGATGTGTTTAGCAAGTTTGTTGAACCACCACCAGAGGTGACAGCACTCACAACAATGCCAGCTTCACCACAAGGAATTAGTTGATGTCCTGTTGAAAATTAAGTAAACCAGTCCTTTGAAACATGTTCCGGCAAAAATCCCAAGTAAATGTGGTTTAGTATAATTAATTGACTCCTTGTCAAATAATTGAATATAACAGCACTGTTTACAAACTTCCAGAAAAAAAAAAATGAATTTCCAATTGTGTTTCTACATTATGGATCAATACTTTTGTGCAGATATGAGGCATATATTTTGAGTAAGTCCGTTTTGAAATTAAAAACACACAAGGTGTGCTATTTTATAACTTTTACTTCTATGTGAAAGCCGGTAGTTTAATCTATTTTTAATATAGTTGGTGGTGTCTAATGTTGAGCAGTTGGCAGTGAGGCCATTTGCTCTCTTGCATTCCAGTATTTTGATGTTATGTTATCATGTTCAAATCTGGACATCTATTGTAGACACATGCTCCACTAAACATGGTGTTGGTAATCTGGATGCATTTTGACAACCTTTGTTGTCATTACGTTTTGCAGGTTCGCAGATAATGACAAGGAAGGTTGTTGAAAGGCGTCCAGATTACCAACACCATGTTAAGTGGAGTATGTGTCAGCAATAGATGTCCAGATTTGAACAAGAAGATAGCTTCGCTGTATGTAATGGCTTTGAAAAGAAAAAAAAAAAAAAATTATGTTATGTTCACTAAAATTTGGGTAACAGAGTAGGTGGTTTCCGTCCATATCTTCTTTAAATACACAGAAAGGACACAGAGAAGATCTCACTATACCTATCTTGAATAAATGTTTATTGAGACAGTCAGGGCATGTTAGGAGTCTAAAAGCTGCTATAGAGGATTTTCTTGGTGATGTAGTGATTCTGATCGTGTTATTACATAAATTTTCCCATGGTTTTCCTTTTGTTTATAATGCATTATCTTCTTTAATTTTGTTATTAAATGTTGATATAATGATTCTTTTGATGGTGATAACTTATTGGATCAGATGAATTTGATATAATTTTACTACCTTTCTTGGCTAGAAAGTCAGCTGTTTCATTAGCCTGTATTCTGCAATGTGCTGGTATCTATTGAGGTATCAATCTTTT
Organism: Hymenopus coronatus; assembly: GCA_030762935.1. Taxonomy (NCBI): domain Eukaryota; kingdom Metazoa; phylum Arthropoda; class Insecta; order Mantodea; family Hymenopodidae; genus Hymenopus; species Hymenopus coronatus. The sequence goes on from CM060899.1 coordinate 62,428,531, forward strand.
ATTTAAATTAAAGTTTTAATATGCATTTTACCAATATTAAGGCACTTTTTATATCATACACCCAGCTTTTGAATTCCATTCTGTAGAAATTTGCTACTGATTGTGAAATACATTCTATCATTTGTTTTCTTAACCCATTGACTATTGGAAAATTTGTGCCCTGGATACCATTTTATTTATTTTTTTAAACAAAAATCCCTCTGTCAAGTATTTGCTAAGTCTTTGGGATTTTCACCAAAAAGATTGGTGTTGGAGGATTAAAGAAAGACCCATCATTGTACAGAAGGGGTAAGTCATGCAATAATAGACAAACCCATCACAGTCTGAGAATGGGTTAATACAGAAGATGGAAAGTGGCTAAAATTCAATAGCTCAGTTAAGTGTTTGGAAAAAGCATTAATTGGAACATTTATAGGTGGCTGCACAAATATGCATGAAGAGGAACAAAGTGAGTGTCATTCTTTTGATGGAAAAGTTTGAGAGAGTAGATGTGTTATGATTTAATGTTTGTCTCATGGCTCCTTAAGTTTCAAGGAATATTCTGTATGGAATTGTGACACAGTGCTTGATTATCGTGGCTGCTCAAGTGGCAGATTTCTATGAGGATGGAATTCAAAAGCTGGATTTGTAGAAATTATGTTGAAAAGTAGATTAAACTATAGGCTTTCAGTAAAAATAAAATTAGTGAAAACTGTTAACTTGTATGTTCTTAAGTTCAAAATGTTACTTATTTAAAAAACATGCCTCGTAAAACCACCTTTATTTTTTTTATTTTTTAAATTTTTTTTTAAAAAAAAATATATTTTTATCTGACAGTTACCATTCTTATCACATTTTATTTGCATTCTATTGCTGCAGGATATAATATTTTGTACAGGGCTATTCAAAAAGAAGGAATAGATTTCAAACATTCATTTTTTCCAAACTACAAAAGATAGAAGCATAATTCCAACATTTCTGGAAAGAGAAAAGCTCAATTTTTCAATTTTTTATGCGTTGAATATGAGCACTATGTGTTTACACAACAAATAACAAAATGTAGCTCATTTCTTGCCACACACAGAGCAGCTGGTTATTGAATTCAATGTGCATGACAAGCAACAGCGCCAATGTGGCTGTGATTGGAACTTCTACCTGGACTGTTCAAATTTTAAATTTTTGGCTGTCCAGGAATGTTGGAATTATGATTCCCTTTTGTAATTTGAAAGAAATAAATGATTGAAGGTGTTTCTTCTTTTTGAATAGCCCTGCATTTTCTGTTACAGTTTTTGGCTGTACTTCATGGTATGAAGCATAAAATATGAACTGAAATTTACGCATAGCTAGGAAGTGATGTTGTTTGCTATGTTTAAAGTATGTTTATCTGTGGTACAATGATATTCAGTATGTGTGACTGAAGTTTAGTATTAGGCCTTAAAAGTTTCTTATAAAATGGATTTCCATTTATCTCACTTATAATTTTTATACTTTTACTGCACTGGATGTTTTACACAATCAGAATTTCATGTCATAAAATTATTACACTTTACTGGGTGAGGAAAAGTTTTATGGGTTTCTATTTCAGGAAGTTAGCAAGTATGTATTTGGGGTGTTTGGAAATGATGCACAATGTTTGGCTTTAAAAATATCACTCATCCTACAGGCATAGCTAATATTAGCACAGCACACAGACACTAGATGGCAGTTACGAACAAACTGTATAGTGAAAGGACAGTGCTTGTTGGTTGTTAAGTAGAGAAAGGCATGAACAAGATTGAACGCGACAAAGATGGACTGTGTAGTTTTTGTGTAAGGAAGGAGCCAAAACAGAAGATATTCATTAATGTTTAACTTGGATATGTGGTTAAGATGCTCCTGCACAAAAACTGTTACCTGTAGATGATCTCCATCTTTTGGGACATTTGTAGCATACTGCTAATGGCTTCCAAAGCAATAACTATCAATAGCAGGATGTACTTTGATACCCTTACCTAATTTCTCAGGTGCAGGATTCAACAGCAACTACAGGTCAAAGGTGTGCTGCTCCATCATGACAATGCGGCCACACCAACAATATGATGACTGCAAAGTTGACATCACTGGGGTTCATTGTGATGCCACACTCACTGTATTTGCTGGATCTTGCTCCGTCTTTTAGTGCATATAAATGATCTACCTGCAGTAATAAACAACAACGTCTATCCATTTCTTTTTGCTGATGACACAAGTATTATAATTAAAGAACACAATGCTAGTCAGCTCCCAAATTTATCTAATAAAATCAACACACTAAATAATTGGTTTGAAAGTAATAAAATTCACATAAACTTTGAAAAAACGAACTCCATTAATTGCTGCACAAAGCATAAAAACTTCACAGACCTAAGGATAGAATATGAATATATTGCAGAAGCCTGTAATACAAAATTCCTAGATATTGTGTTCAATCGTAACGTGAATTGGAAACACCATATTGGTTATATCTTGCCCAAACTGAGCTCTGTATGTTTTGCAATTCGATCTTTAATTCAGCTTATAAATAAGAGCATACTAAAAACAGCTTATTATGCATATTTTCATTCATTGATAATCTATGGAATAATATTTTGGGGAAATTCAATAAATGCAAAAAAAGAGGTAATAAGAATAATGACAGGGAAAAGATCAACTCACTACAAACCAGTTTTCAAAATGTTTAGAATTTTACCTTTAGCCTGCGAATATATTCTAGCCATATTGTCATTTGTAATAAATAACCCAGAAAAGTTTACAAAAAATGCAGATATTCATAACAAAGATACCAGACATAGGCAGGACTTACATAGACCAACAAATAATTTGCAGTTATTCCAAGAAGGGGTTTACTACAAAGAAATAGTTTAGTTTTATAGAAGAGGGAAGTGAATTAAAGAATTGCAAATGAACAAAAACAAGTTTAGATCAGAATTAAAAAGATATCTTATTACTCACACAATCTATACAGAAGAGGATTTCATTCAATCAAAAAATACTGATAATAATATAACATTGTAAATATAATAAACATGTATATTCTAAGAATGCATGTGTACGAGTAGGTTTTTGGAAATAGACGTATAATTGAAAATTATGCCAAACTGACACCTCTGAAAATTCATTGTCAGAGTTATTTGTAAATACATGTGTTAAGTATGAATAAATGTAATGCTTGATATGATCTACATCCTAGAGTTTAGGCATAGATTGTAATCTCATAATAGGATCTACAGGTTGTAATGTTATGTATGTGTAGATGATTGTGCACTATTTGGTGACATGAAGGATACATTGCGAGGTAAAAAGGTTTAGCAACAATGAGGAATAGCAGGCAGCTCTCCATGAGTGCATAGTATCCTCAAACAGCGGTTCCATGGCAAAATAATAAAGTTGCCAGGAAGGTGGCAGCAGTATATTAATGATATTTTAGGATATAGAAATACAAAAAATATTTAGTGAGATAGCTGAAAAGAGATCTTTAGTTTTGTATATACCAATGAAAAACTCATGGGGAAGCAAAGAGTATATAGATGTGACAAATAAAGAGGAGTGAAAGGTATTGTATGGCTGAAAGTAGGAGTATGAAGGACAAAAGGTTTAAGGAAGGGTATTCCACAGAATCAATGTCCTATATGTGGGGAAATGAAGATATGGAACACATTTTATTTAAATGTAAAGGGACTGAAGTTTGGAGAAAAGAAATGGTTTAAAATAAATAGAAATGTAGCGTAGTTAAAATGTTTCAAAAAGACAGAAGATTGGACAATTGTTATACAAAGTGAAAAATAATTGGGTATGGACAGTAAATAGAGACAAAATTGGTGTAATAAACTAGAATTAATAAACTATTGTAAAATATGAGTATGACTGGTAAAGAGCCAGGGCTGAACACCGGTCATACTCACCTGTATACAGCTGGGCATAAATAAACAAAATATTAATAATGGGGAGTTCCCATGTATACTGAATCATGTTAGGAGTGATAAATAAGGCACAAAAAATTGCTATTGTAAATCATTGCCAGACACCATTTGTATGTTACTGTTCCTTGCTTTAGGCAAAAGAAAAGGAGGGGGGGGGGGGTTCCTTTCAGTGAATCATTTTTATGTAAAGAAAGGAGCATAAAATGTAAATCTAATATCTTATCCATTTTTTGTTTTATTTTTAACAGAACACATCTCAGGTAATAATCTATGAGGTCACACGTACAAAAACCAGGCACAAGCGATTACGAGAAGTTATGCTGCCAACTCAGGCTCAGACCCTAAACATCTTTAGTGAAGGAAGGCTGTGTGTAGGCTACCAGTCGGGTTTTAGTATATATAGCATAATGGGCGACCAGCATCCATTGTGTAAGTATGTTTATGTTTTTGCTGTTAACAAGTTTACTTACAAGGCGTCATTGTCAGAGACAAAGATTGAGCTGAAAGTTTTTTTAATGAAGGTAGATAGAAAAATAAAATTATCCATGTCTTGGCTTTCTTCCCTATAGGCACAAGTTTGACAAGAAAATAATTTATAATTGTAAAAAGGAAGCTAGTAAGAGTGAAGTAATACAAATATTAATATAATAATTAATAATCATAACAATTCTCCACTTATCTTTTTTAGAAGTCCAAGGTCTAGTTTTGCAATAAAAGGCACTATTGCATCGTAAGCTCATTTTCTTTTTGATCTTGTTTATTTACATTGTTATGGTTACTGCTACTAGATGGATTGTGTACTAAGGCATTGCTAACTACTGGAATCAAAATAAATTTGGTGAGAGAATCAATTGGTGGTATATCAAAATTCATTGCATGATTTTTATTCTTTAATATAAATATTTTCTCCCAAACCATTAAAACTGTGGGTCCATTTAAGTGTTTTAATAATTTAACATCTGGATTTATATCATGATTAAATTTCCAAAAATGTTGTGGCACAGCTGATTTATCAATTTGTTTGTACTTATTATTACTAAAGTGCTCTTTTACTCTGGTTTCCAAATGATGTTTAGACTTACCAATGTAAACAAGGTCACAATTTAAACAATTTAATTGATAAATGCCAGTTTTTTTATTTTCATTTACAAATTAGCATAATTCATTAACTCATTCAAAGGATACTTAACATTGGAGTTGAGATGTTCAAATAAAAATAAACATTTTGGTCCTTTGGAGCAAGCCAAAGTATGGGTACCAATATGTCAATTCTCACATACCATGCCTTACACTACGCTGTCATTCGGATGCATGATAGCTGAATATTATCTGTCTTATAGTGCTGCATAATGGTATGATGGATATTATTTTTTGATATATATAACAAAAAAATGGTAAAATGCATGTGTATGTATTCAATCAAAACCAGACACATCCAACCACACCATCACACTGATTGCTTTAGTTGGGCCCTCTCCAACCTTTTAGACAGTTTTTCTTGAATGCAGAATGTACATTTAAACTGGATTCAATCCTGCATTCCTTGGTTTAATAGGTTAGCCATTTGTATTGTGCCTTAGACCACATGGTGATAAATCCAGATGTAGAGTTTTCATTATTTAATAGAGTTATCTAATGTTATTAGTTGGTAAAATTTAAAATATGCACACAACGTCATATTATGTGCATGACACTGAAGGGATTAATAATTTTTTTGTTTGATATATCAGTGTTTAAAATGTATTGAATGAGAAACTTTTTATGAGCAATTTTATCCTTCAGTTCTTTTTCTTGGAGGCTTCCATCACTGAAGAAAAAATTAAACTATTTGCAGCTGATATTCTGTGCGCTAAATGAACTTTTGAGTGAAAGTTATATTTAAGGCAGTCTTGCACGCAGATACTTGTAGCATAGTACCAGGCAGTGGATCGTTGAGCGAGAGCAGACCTAAAGTCAGCTGTTACTGCTTTTTAATTTTTTTTCCAGCGAGTAGAAACCTAATGGGAGAAAAAGCCAAGGGATGGATGTTTTTTGTTTTAATGTATTTTCACCATAAATCATTTCAACTCAATCTGCAAAATCAATGTGACAAGGGCTACTTGTTAGTTATACTTTACGCTAAAGTAGAGGTTCAGAGGTTGGAAACTGAATAATGAAAGAAGCTGCTTTTCTTTTCAGCACTGGTGCATCCTGATAACCAGTTACTGGGTTTCCTAGCATACAGTGCTGTGGATGCCATGCGTGCAATAGAGCTTTCAAGGGGGGAGTTCCTGTTAGTGTTTCAAACATTGGGTGTGTACGTAGATGCTCAAGGCCGCAAATCACGTGACCGAGAGATAATGTACCCAGCCATCCCCCAAGCAGTCAGTAAGTAATTACTTTATTGCTTTTTTGTTCAATTTATACCCTGCCTTTAACTATATAGTCAACTTTGCGGCTATTTATCTTGGAACTTACTGCTTATTGACAGTGGTGTTAACTTTGGATTTTATTCATTACATCAGACATACATTCATATTCTCATTCATACTTCCAGACTTTGGTGGGGATAGCAAATAATCTTGGGGAAAATTTGCACCCCCACCCCCCAGCTGGGAATCAAACCTGGGACCCCTCACACAGAAGGCAGGTGCTCTACAAGCAGAGATTTGGAGATTGACCTCCATTTAGGAAGAAATCAGCAAATTAGAAAGTGAAATATTTTGATGTGATCTATAATACTGGACGTGAGTTTTTCACACAATTTGAAACTGTGTGCAAAAATCTTTTCCATGTTTTACCTTCGTCAATTTATTTTTTAAATAAAAGGCCCAAGGCTATATAGAGTCTATCCACATCACAGATGAGGCTGTATCGCTATAATCCATAGCAACCTTTAAAAATAATACACAATAGGCCTACTTATTTTTTTCAGGTCTCTAAATTTTATGGAATACTTATACTATAATAAATACATATCCTTAGCATAACAAATGTTTGTTTCTGAAATCTTTCTGTTCAAACTGATCCGAGCATATGACATAGCTTTTATTCAAATGCCTGGTTCCATTTTGTGTAAAATCATCATCAAGGTCTGCTCTCTTGCAGCTAATAACCGATAGTTGACATCTTAAGGAAGCAATGAAAATCAGTATGTGTTACATAATACAAAAACATTGTAAAATATCAAAATATTTCATAATTAAAAGACCATACAAAAATAACCTCATTTAAGAAACCATGCATTTCTTTATTTCTTGGAAAGTGACAAAAAGATTTTATGATTAATTGATGAAAATGAGAGGATTTTACACAAAGAAATTTGATTAATTCCACAATAGCAGTTGCTTTGTTGTCTGCAAATATTACAGCCATAAACGGCACAAACACTTCCTCTTTCAGACATTTTTATGCTCTTAAAATAAGAAATTGCTTGTATTTATATCACATTCATATTGAATAAATATGGGTGATAAGAATAGTGTTCACTTCATGCCACCAGAGTGAATTAGTATTGCTGCTTCAGTCTTTTAGACAGAGTTTCCATTAAAATGTTTATAATCTATTTGACTAAACTACAAAACAAAACTATAAATTTCAATAATTTTTTTTTTCATCAGTTTTCAAATTAGAAAAATATTTTATCATTAATTATCCTTAACTATGATAAACATGTATTCAATTATTTATATTTTGATTGTTTAATATTAATTTATTTTTAATATTACCGGTCCCCATGGCTGTACTCGCTAAAGTGTATAGCTTTGGTGCTCCATGGCGCAGGGGATCATAGATTCAAGTCCCACCTTGGGCATGGGTGTTGTGTTCTTGTAAAATGGAAAACCAATAGAAAAACAAACAGAATAATATAGGAACAAAACAGAAAGGGGACTCGCAAACTACAAATTCCCTGGTCAAAAAAAAAAACTATTAAAAAGGTGGTCCAATAGATGCCAACCCCCCCCAAAAAAAAGTCAATTCACTTATTTGAATAATTTACTTGTTTATAACACTATTATTTGTTAATTTAATATCTTTTATTATGCCTTATACTCCAAATGTTTATATATAAAGCATGGAGCGAAGTGACATGATGGGCTATTGTGTTTATACAGACTGTCAAGAATGGTCAATCAGAACAATAGCTGCACCTAGGCCCAGCCAGGTTTCACTTGCCGGCAGATTGGCTGCTCCATTGCACCACAGTTACAATATTAAAATAAAAAAATCCATATAACTTAAATTTTAAGTTAATGTACCTGAATTCAGAGCAGAGGATGTTATATTATATTGCAACAGATTAACTATGCTTTCTTTAAACCTCCAGTTGTTATTGCTGCTGCTGCTACTAGATCATCTGCAAAGAGCAAACCCAGAATGCCTTTATTTTTTATTGCTGGGCATTGTGAATTTTCTTTTGCTATTTCTTGGGGTATGTCATCGATAAACAAATTAAATAACATGGTACTTAATTTACAACCCTGCCTTAAGCCAATTGTATTTGGTACCCAATCCATTACGTTTTCATTGGCAAGCCTAATGTAGGTTTTATTATCTGAATACAATCTTTCTAATAGTCCTATGAATTTCTTGCTCACTTCCTTTGTTCTCAACTTATACGACAGTGCATCCCTTAGAATGGTATCGAAGGCCTTTTCTAGATCTGCAAAAAATAAATATATCTTACCTCTTTTCTTACTTAGATATTTATCTATTATTGTTCTTATCATAAAAACATTGTCAGTTGTCGACTTTCCTTTTCTAAATCCTCCTTATAAGTCAGATAATTTACCTTCTCTCTCTGCCCATTTTTGTGGATGCTTTATTAGTTCCTCTGTAAACATTTTACTGATCACTGATAATTGAGTAATACCTCTGTAGTTACTTGGATTATTTACCTCCCCTTTCCCTTTAAAAATTGGCACTATTACTCCCTGTTTCCAATTTTCTGGAAACCTTCCTCCCTCAAGAAGAACATTGAACAGTTTTCCTAACATTACCCTTCCTTTTGGTATTTTCATACCACATCCTCCCGGGTATTCCATCTATTCCATTAGCTTTCTTACTTTTTAGTTTTTTAACTTGTTGTCTTATCTCATTCTCCGATATTTCCTGGTGTAAAGTTTTATCATGTTTATGTAGCTCCCAGTACTTTTGTCTGCATTAGCACATTGCTTAGATTAACTATGTTTGTTACAGGTTACTGTGATGGTCATTTACTAGTCTACAGTGAAACACATGTGGATGTGTTTAACTGTGCCTCAGGCGAATGGGTTCAGACAATAAATATAAAAAGAGCCAAGCCTTTAAATAGCACAGGGACACTAAGTATGTGCGTCATCAATGAACCTCATATCATCTACCTTAGCAACGTTCACCAACGTGAGTACCATTGTTCAAATAAGTCAGGTTCAGAGCATTTACGACAAAATTACTGACTCGCTCTTCTTACTGCCTACCTATTAAAGTAGTAACAAATAATAGATAGGGTACTCAAGAACTTACATTGTATTCAGCAGATGCCAGAATCAGATATGTTTAAAATTTGTTTAAGGTGTCAGGAAATGAAATGAAATGGTGTTTTATTTGTGAATGCTTTTTAACTACTGTGGTTCTCAGCATACCATTCTATACTGGGTGTGAAAGACCACTTAATTTTTCTCAGAGGTCTCTATCAGGCTTGAGGTTCTTTTACGAGCCATAAATCTACGACACGGGACCAACATCTTTACTTCGCTTCCGAAGTAAGCCAGCTAAGGATTTTTAAGCCCGAAAAAGTCCATTGTCCTCCATGGGGTTTGAACCCACAACCTTGGGTATATGAAGTTAGCATGAGAACCATTATTCCACAGAGGGCGACATGGTTTCAGGAGAATAGGATGGAAAGTAAAATATGGTAAGATTAAGGAGCATTTGACCAAGAATGGGCTAGCAGATTTGTGGTACACTATGGACAATCCAAATAGGGGGTTTTTGGAAAGAAATGAGGGTAAGATTGGAGGATATGGATAGACAGAATCTACAGGCACAAATGAGAGGAAAAAATTGTTATAATGGTATAATGAGGGGAAATGCAGGAAAGGAGGAATATCTTAAAAATGTGCAGTAGAAATGAGAGATTGGGGCTGGCATGGTTCCGACTGGGGGTATGGAAATTGAAGGATTTGAGAGGAGGAGTGAGGCAGGGACTATGTTCAGTTTGTGCAGAGGATGAGGATGAATTGCACATAGTGTTTAAATGTAAAGATGAATGAATGTGCCATGGCTGAGTGGTTAGACCATTTGCCTCTTACCTAGTTGGGACACAAGAAGTTGCCACCAGTGCATTGTGTGGAATATAGCATTCAATTATTATTATTATTATTATTATTATTATTATTAAGTAGTAGTACTGCATTAAATCCAAAACTTCAGTACCAAGATACACATTTTGGGACTCACTTAATCCAAAAAAAACTTTTTACTTTCTCTACTACATATAAAAATCTGATGTGTTACATTCACATGACTCATTCTACATCTCAATAACACATTATTATTAAAAAGCTTATTCTTCTATCTACTTCATACTAATCGAGATAAACCTTAGCATAAATGGTTTTATTACTAGGCTAAATTAATGGTCAAATCTGTTAAAAGCTGGTTGCCATGTGGATGAAATCTGTTTCTTTGCACTGCCAGTAGTAGACAAATTTCCATATGAGAAAAATTTAATATTTTAAAACTGAAGCCAATAAAAGGAATATCTAAAAAACTGTTAACTCCATGAAAAAGACCTATATGACATAAATGTAGTAAGTTTTTGTCTATCAGTTATGCAAAATTCATAAAAAAAAATTCATCCAGAATAAAGAAATATTCAGAGGTTACTCCCAGAAAATTCAAGATGAGCATTTTATTTGTCATATAAATGTCTTATAGATCCAATATTTTAATCAAAATCGTTTGAGCCATTTTTGAGAAGATCAAAATTTCCGAAATTTTGCCATTTATAAGGTAGTTGGGGGTTGGGGAGATTTTCTTGAAAATCTTCATGTCGCACCATTGGAACATACTAAACCTAAATACCAAGTTTTGTATTTAATGGACTTTTGTTTTTGGGCTATGCTGTCGTGTGCATGCATGCACTCTCTCCCTCTCTCTTTTGATACAGGGGATCCTAAAATTTATATTTCCGGTGAAATCTCAGTATCGAATTTTGGGTTGAGTGCAATAACTTCTCTATACAGTATGTACATAGTACGTGTAGAGAAAGTAAAAAATAGAAAATAACCGCAGAATTCACAGCACGCTCTGGCATAGACAAAATGGATCAACCTATTGGAACACTTTCATGATTATTTAATGGTTTTCCAGTGAGTGACCACTGACTTAAACAATCATCATACTCAAGTAAATGTCTCTGGTTACCAAAGTGAGGAAGAATTAGCTCTTATACTTAAGTGAGTAACGAATGAGTTGAGCATGAACCTCAAGTAAGGACTATGGACTTGCCCCTTATTGATTTGTTAAATGGGAAGGGTTGGTTTTTTTGTTTTTTTTTTTTTTTTCCTCCTCTCTTTGTCATACAAAAGGAGTAGAATATCAAAGCTATTACCTATAAACCTTAGCTTAAAATATTTGACTCTACTTTCATATCTACTATATTCCCTAATCCATATTTAATCTATTAGGAAAGAAGAATGTTTCTGCAAATATTTATCTTAACATTAAATAAATACAAAAATAAAGAGCTATTAGAATAGATTTTACAAGAGAAAGTCATGTGGGTGACACAAATCAGATTTTTCAGTCTGTCTTTGATATTAATGCCTAGTATATAATTTCTTTCAATTTTCTGTTCACTTATTTGGATTCTTTATCTGACTTTTTGTGAACATCCAGGTCTGGCAACTTTATAGAAGGGTTGGTATAATGCAACTTTTCAATGTGTTTAGTCTTAGCTTCAGATTTATGAGCTTATTTAGGAGTATGAAGTTTAGATTCCAGAATTTTCCACAGGCGACTCTTCTCCTTTGTCATAGCTCATTGTCTGGCTTTCCTGTTAGACTGTTTGTCCCAGATAGATCTACCCCCTGCAGTATTGTGTGTGTGTGTATTGTTTATTTTGATTTGTGTCCCTGTGAAGTTAGTCATAATTCAGTGGGTTCGTTTCTAAGCCAATTGCTGTGCTCCTTTTGTTCAGCTTAGTTCTGTTGTGGATTTTGCAAACACGACAATGTCATCCAGGAGCCTGAGATTTGTGTCTTTTTTCGGGAAATGTGATTCTGTTTTTACTTTCTCTACATGTACTATGTATATAGTGTATAGAGAAGGTATTGTATTCCACCCAAAAATTTGATACCAAGATTTCACCGGAAATACATCCTTTGTATCCCCCTGAATCCAAAAAAAGCATTTTTGGAAAAAGGTCTGTCAGTCTGTCTGTTCACAGCTCAAAAACAAAAAGACCGTTGAATACCAAACTTGGTATTTACCCTTTACATGGAACTTTTTTCAAAAATGTTTATTTTCTCAAAAATGGCTCTAATGATTTTGATTAAAATCTCTTATATTTAAGATATTTGCCTGAAAAATAAAATGTATATCTTGAAGAATAATTTTAATGAAAGGGTGTTTTGGAACAGTGATACCTATGAATAGAATATTTCTGAGTTGGGTTTGTAACACGTAAGTGATACTTAAGTGTTACAAACCCAACTAAAAAATATTGAGTATATCTTGAATTTTCTGGGAATAGCAAAGACTACATTATTCTTGATGAATTTTACAGAATTTTGCATAACTGCTAAACCATAAGAGATGGACTAAAACTTACCACACAAAAAACGTAGAGCTTGTTAAAACACACCATTTATATTATATACATTTTTTTCGTGGAGTTGATCATTTTTTAGATATTCCTTGTTTTTGGTTTCAGCTTTGAAAAACTTATACTTTTCCCATACGAAATTTGTCAGCTCATGTGCATACAAACAAAGGAACTTCAGTCACATAGCAACCAGCTTTTGACTATCTCTTTAACCTATGTTACTCCCCTATTTTGCTTCTACTTACAAGGAAGCAAGTAATAAAACTATTGCTGCAAATTTTTCTCAATTAGCATGAAGTAAATAGAAGCATAAGCTTTTAGCAATAATTTGTTGCAGAGATGTAGAGAAAGTCTTGTGAATGGAACATGCATCAGATTTTTTTCACATGTATAGTAGAGGAATTTAAATGCACACTCCAATGTTAAAGCAGTACAAGTCAAACAGAATTGGTTTACAAACTGCCCTGATACCCTCAAAATTGTTATTTATTCCTTTAGTTTATAAATAAAGGTAGTGGATAGGGATGTGACTGAAAGAGAGAAAACAGCATAAAGTAAAATAGTCATGCAAAATTGAAACTTGGTATTTTAGGACCAGATCCATAGTCCTTGCTTGAGACACTCATATTCAAATTTCACTTGACTGCCAATATTAGATTCAGAAACAAAACTCAACTGAAAAGTTAAGTATTACTTCTGTAGAACGCATGTACAATGTTCATAGCAGAAAGAGAAGATATTGTATTCCACCCAAAAATTTGATATCAAGATTGCACCAGAAATACATGTTTTGGAGCTCCCTGAATCCAGAAATAGTATTTTTTTTAAAAAAAAGGTCCATGTGTGTGCATATGTGGACAGCATAACTCAAAAACAGATAAATGTCAAACTTGGTATAATAGGTTTAGTATGTCATATACTTTCAGGGAAATCCCTCCACCCCACAACTAAGTTTTACATGGAGCATTTTTGGAAATTTTTGGTTTTCTCAAAAATGTCTATTGATATTGGTTAAAATACAATGATGTTTAAGGTAGTTCATAACAAACAAAATGTATATCTTGAATTTTCTGTGAATAGCCTCTGAATATCGCTTCATTCTTATAACTTTCGTATAGTTCATAAGCCATAAGAGATACACAAAAACTTACTGCACAAAAAATATAAATCTTATAAAAACACACAATTTATGTATATACATTTTTTGTGCAGTTAACCGTTTCTGAGATTTTCTGGTTATTTGTCTCAGTTTTAAACTACTAAAATTGTTTCAATTAGGAATCAACTTTTGTTTCATTTTTCTTTTGTTTTACTCCTGGTAATGCAAATGAGAACCAAATTTCCATTGTTTCACATAGCGATGAGCTTTTAAAAGGTTTGACTGTCACTTTAGCCTAGTGCATTCATTTATTTCCCTTATGCTTACAAGGAAGCAAGATAAGACCATTTCTGTTAGTGCTTAACTTGATTAGTATGATGTAGATAAAAGAACAATCTTATGAAAGAAACATTTGTTTGTGGAACAGCTAGAGAAAGTCATGTGAATGGAACACATGAGTTTTTTTTTGTTTTTTTTTCTAGTGAAGTCTGGTATATACTTGAAATGCCCTCAATGCACCTTTTGAGGATTGGTAATAAACAAACAGGCTCCAAAATTTTTTTTTTACTTTCTATATACATACTATGTATATAGTGTATAGAGAAGGTATTGTAATGCACCCAAAAATTTGATACCAAAATTTCACCAGAAATACATGTTTTGAAACCACCTGAATCAAAAAAAGCATTTTTAGAAAAATGTCCATGTGTGTGTGTGTGTGTGTGTGTGTCTGTAGGTGGCATAGCTCAAAAACGAAAATACCTTTAAATACCAAACTTGGTATTTAAGTTCAGTATCTTCCAAGGATACTACACGAAGATTTTCAAGAAAATCCCCCCACCCCCAACTACCCTTCGCATGGAAAAATTTTCAAAGTTTTTGATTTTCTAAAAAATTGCTCTAACGATTTTGATTAAAATATCATATATTAAAGGTATATACTTGACAAATAATATGTATATCTTGAATTTTCTGGGAATAGCCTCTGAGGACTACGTTATTCTGGATGAATTTTATGGAATTTTGTGTTTCTGGTAAACCGCAAGAGATAGACAAAAACTTGCCACACAAAAAATGTAGAGCACATTAAAACACACAATTTGTTATATACAGTTTTTTCATGGAGTTGATTGTTTTTTAGATATCCCTTTTTTTTTGTTTCAGCCTTAAAAAACATACTTTTCTCATACAGAAATTTGTCAACTCCTGTCCATACAAACAAAGGAACTTCAGTCACATAGCAACCAGCTTTTGACTATCACTTTAACCTATGTTACTCCCCTATTTTGCCTCTACTTACAGGGAAGCAAGTAATAAGACTATTTCTGCTAATTTTTTCTCACTTAGCATCAAGTAAATAGAAGCATAAACTTTTTAACACACATTTGTTGCAGAGATATAGAGAAAGTCATGTGAATGGATTACATCATTTTTTTATAGCCCCCTTTACTTAATTAAACAACTTATCTGATCACATTAGGTTATTGTCATTAGGTTTATCATTTTTATATCGATAAACACATGCACATTCACTCACAAGCATACTTCCAGACTCAATGGGAGATAGGGACTAATTCTGGTTAAAGAAAAAATTCCCTGCCCCAGCCGGGAATCGAACCCAGGACCTCTGGGTGAGAAGTCGGCTTGCTTCAAAATATTATTAAACATATTAATAACATAATTCAAACATGAAGTAAAGCTATAAGTGAGAATGTTTCTGCCATTTTGTGTAATTTGCTGATTTAGAATTTTGAGGTTATTAACAAAATTAAAGGCCCAGGAGGCTTTGCAATTTGCTTCTAAGCCACTATGACTAATACATAGCTCCTATTTCTAACACGGATAAATATGATAATGAATTCATAATTGTGTATTTTTATAATGTGGGCTTCAAGTGAAGTGCAGAGATGAACTCATCACTATCATTGTCTAAGCGTGATGCAAATGCAGCTGTATGGCATTCAAAACAACAGTGTTGTGGTAGAAAGCAGTGAACATCATCAGTAAATAATAATGCTTTCTGTGTCATTGTTGGGGCTCAACATTTCGGTTGTTGCCTTACATTGTTATGTATATATGTAGAAATGTTTTTAAAAAGTAATAAAACACTGGAACCCACCTGGGTAGTGTGGTGGTAGCATGTCTGCTCATATTCAACAGGTCGTGAGTTCAAATCTCACTTAGGTTGAGTTACCTGGATAAGGTATTTTTTTGGGGTTTTATCTTATCCTGAGAAGACGAATGTTGAGTAACTTTAAGCTCCATCGAACCCGGGATCATTTGAGCATCATTTCACTAATTTCATTCATTGTCCGATATGACCAACCAGGTTAAAGGATGTTAAACTATTTTTAAAAAAAATGAAGAATGCAGTAAAGCATCTCTTGGTGATTTTTCTGTGTAAATAATTTATAATGCTTCATTGATGTTAAATTCATATGGATTGAATTATTTCGCCAGCATTTCCAAGGTAGAAACTGTGTTTTACATAGGTGGAGACCTTGCTTCCTATTTTCCAAAATATAACTGCTTCTCTACAATTGCATTAAGCACATGTTTGTGAGGAGAAAATCTTAAGATTATCCAAAATTTTAATCCACAAGGAAAACCATAGAGCAACTCTACCCACATGGAAGACTATGCATCCCGTGAATAAAATTGGAAATGACGCTCATTAACTACTGTGGTTCTCAGCGTCCCATTCTAAAAATCCATCATCCTCCGCCAGGTTTGAACCCACTACCTTGGGTATATGAAGTTAAGCATGGTAACCATTACACCACGGAGGGCGACTCCCGTGAATAAAAATATATGTTCCATTCAGATATCTTTCTCTGTAACAAAGTATTTTAATAAGCTTATTCTTCTGTCTACGTCATACTAATCAAGATAAACATTAACAGAGTAGAAAGGGGGAAAAAAGTGAATACAATTGACTAAACCGACAGCTTTAAAATGTGGATGGAATTGAAATCAGTTTCTTTGTATGACTAGGAGTTTATAAGTTCCTGTATGAGAAAAGTTAATAAAAATAGCCTCAAATGGTCAACTCCGTGAAAAAAATGTATATTACATAAATTGTGTGTTCTAAGGAGAGCTACATTTTTGTGTAGTAAGTTTTTTTTCTATCTCTTACGGTTTACCAGTTATGGCTATAGACTATAACATGTACAGAGCGTAATAAAGAGGTAATCGCAGAATTCACAGCCCTCTCTAGCGTTCAGAGTCAACACTTCACGAAAATGAACAGCCTATCAAAGACTGTCTCTGGTTATTTAATGATATTGCAATGAATGGCACTATGTTGCACTTATTTTATGCTAATATCGTACTCGTCAAGTAAATATCTCTGCTTACCAGAACGGCGCTCATACTTGAGTGACAAATGTGTTGAGTATGAGTTTCCCTCAAATAAGGACGATGAATTTGCCTCTTAGTTCAATACCAGGATGTAATACTTAAGATGTATACAAATATTCTCCCCACCTCAAACTTCCCTTTACATGGAATGCTTTTTGTTGTAGATTTTCTCAGAAATGGCTCTAAAGAGTTATATTAAAATACCACATGTAACAATTTTGTTGACAAATAAAATGTATATCTCAAATTTTCTGGAACAAACTTTGAAGTCCTCTTGTAGAATTAGTAAACTGTAAAGGAAAGTCAAAATCTTACTACACAAAAAGTATAGTTATCATTAAAGTACACAGTTTGTGATATATTTTTTGTGACATTAACAATTCCCAACTAATTCTTTGTTATTGGTTTAAATTTTGGAGTACATTATATTTTTCTAAGCTACAAACCTCTATTATTTTTTTTTTTCTGTCTTCTGTTTTCCTTTTTTATGTTAATGCGACTGTTAGTGACTGATTTTGAAAATATTTTACCCATTTTAGCTTATTATATCCTTTTTATACCTACAACAAAATGTGTAAATGAGTAATTAACATACGAGGTATGTCCAGAAAGTAAGCTCCGTTTCAATTTATCTCCGCTGCAGCGCTGCGATAGCAGTTCCACACATGTGCAGTAGACGCTCTGTATCAAGGAGAAGAAACGTGTGCCGTTTTGAGATCGCTGTCAGCCATATACGCTTTGTTGGGCTTGTTTACAATGTCGGAGTTGATTGAAAATCCTGCCGCTTGTGAAATCATATCTGTGATTCGTTTTCTGAATGCTAGGAAAGTGAAACCAATTGAAATTTATCGGCAAATTTGCGAAAATTATGGACAAAATGCGATGAGTGATTCAATGGTGAGAAGATGGGTCTGACAGTTCAATGAAGGACGTAGTGAAGTGCACGATGAAGAACGAAGTTACAGAAGAACTGGTTCATGCGATTGATGACAAGATCCAGAAAACCGGAGGTTTACAATAAGTGCTTTCGCTATGGAATTTCCCCAAAGCTCACTATCACTAATTCATGAAATTGTTACCGAAAAACTGAAATTTCGTAAACTTTGCTCACGTTGGGTACCAAAGATTCTTACTGAGCAACACAAAACAAAACGGATGGGTAGTGCGCTTCAGTTTTTAACCCGTTATGATGAAGACGGCGAAGAATTTCTGACTCAGATAGTCACAGGAGATGAGACTTGGGTTTCTTATGACACCCCTGAAAGAAGCGGCAATCAATGGAATGGAGGCACACTTCATCCCCAGCAAAGGTTAAGCCGAAACAAATCTTAACACCTCGAAAAATGATGTGCACTGTGTTCTGGGACTGGAAAGGCATCTTACTCATTGATTTCATACTGTGTGATCAAACAATCAAAGCAGATGTTTATTGCGAGACACTTAGGAAATTGCGCCGCGCAATACAGAATAAGCACCGAGGATTGCTGTCAAAAGGTGTTGTTTTTCTTCACGACAACGCACGACCACACACTGCAAATGTGACGTAAAACCTCCTACAGGGATTTGGCTGGGACGTGTTTGACCATCCTCCGTACAGCCCTGACCTCGCTCCTAGCAACTTTCATCTGTTCTTACATCTCAAGTCTTTCCTTGGCGGTCAACACTTCAACAATGACAAAGAGCTGAAAGAAAATGTTACCAACTTTTTGAAGACACAGACGGTAAACTTCTATGAAGAAGGTATACAAAAACTTGTGCCACGCTATGACAAATGCCTGCAAAATTTTGGCAGTTATGTGGAAAAGTAGTTTAAGAATTGTAGAATTTTGAGCAATAAACAATTATTCTGTATCTGTACACAATTTAATTTTATTACCAAATGGAACTTATTTTCTGGATGTACCTTGTATCATCGTGTTTCAAGAGGTAGATAGAAGATTAAGCTTTAGTAAGAATAGTCTGTAGAAGAATGAGTGGAGAAGGTCATGTAGATGATACAGCAATTTTTTGTTAGTTTTAATTTGACTCATATTTGCAGTATAAAAATATTACAGAAGTTTAAAACATCAATTTTCTTTCTTTTTTGAAGAAAATCACTTAAATTTCCATTCAGAAATTTTCAGAGTCCCTATTACTGTGTATTACTTAAGTACTATGCTGTTCATTTTTATGCCTTATGTATATAACATACATTTTTTGTAGTAAAAACTTATGTTGTTGCCAAGACTATTATTGATGAATGAAAAAGTTTTAATTATGTATGGCATACTCTAAATAAAACTTTTATTTGCAGGAGAACTGATCAATGTTTCTCAGTGTGATGGTTCAGGCCATACAGTTCCAAGACCCCGGCGTAGATTTTCTCTCAGGGAAGGCCACAGAGCAGCCAGAGCGTAAGTGTTATATTTTCGTATATGCTTAAGGGGACCCAGTAAGGCATATAATGACAATGTTAAAATTTAAGCTTTCAGGGAACATTTTCTCAGAAACTATTAATTGTATCTACTTCAAATTTTTACAGTACATAATATGGAATTTTATACACACTTTAACATGGATTTTTTTTTGGTAGAATAATTACTTGAAGAGTATATAATTTTTTTGCAGTAATCAATTTTTTCGTTAAAATATCATACTAATTACTTCATAATTTAAAAACTACAGATAATTTTAAAAAATAGCC
Source organism: Hymenopus coronatus (assembly GCA_030762935.1). Taxonomy (NCBI): domain Eukaryota; kingdom Metazoa; phylum Arthropoda; class Insecta; order Mantodea; family Hymenopodidae; genus Hymenopus; species Hymenopus coronatus. The sequence continues at coordinate 62,448,381 of CM060899.1, forward strand.
TGGTTAAAATGTTTATCATTTATATAAACATAATTCCTGAAAATATGAGCTTTTTATGTGTAACAGTTTCTGAGAAAATGTTCCTTGTGTATAAAAAAATGTAGTTCTGATATATCGAGCTTCAAAGTTAGAACTAATGTTTTCAAAACATTCCAGCACCATAGGAGGAACTGTCAGGATTATGAAGAATATCTTATAATATTTGAATATTTATTATTTTATTAGTGCTATTTTCATCAGCATTCTTCAATAAATTATTATATTCTTCTCCATAGTTGTGCAGTTTCTTTTTAGAAGAACTATTACACTTCACATCGTCACTATTGCTTTTACCTAGATCACTGTTTATTTCAACATCCACATGTGGATCTGTAATATCAACATTATTTGCAGTCATATGTTTTGGTTTTCCAACATTCTTCCACTTTCTGAAAACCCTATTACTGTGCCGTGGCATTATAAACAAATTGAAATAACAGCCAAACACAACAAAATATTAACAATCACATCAATACAAACTAAGATGTTTACACAAAACAAACTGGCTAGGTTAGATTGCCATGATAAATCAGTAATCAGTGTTAACAAAAATCAGTATGACCATTTCAAAAATTTCCCACAACATTTTCTTCCTTAAAAAATGGGAACTTTAAATATTATTAATTCCATTCATAGCAAAAACAAATATCAATAAATTGATGACCACGCCCACTAAATATTCTATAAAAATTCTAAAATCCTTAGAATAGTGATATCAAGATAAAAATTGAAGCATTTTACTCAGAAAATTCTCTAGTATTTTTGCGCACAAAAAACAAAAAAAATTATATTTTTACTCATATTTGCCTTACCCAGGTTCCCTTAATGAATCGTATGGCATTTAGCACATTTTCAATCAATTAATGTGTAGTAATTATTTTAGCTTTGCTTATCTGACGAGTAAAGATAATATACCTATTATTGGAATACAAGACTGTGTTCCCCCCCCAAAATATTAATATTGAGAACTGGGGATTGTCTTGCATTTGCAATAATTATTCTAAATAGCATGCAGGAAAAAGTAAATCTCAAACTTCGCTGGTATGGGAGTGGTAAAGCTGGGAGAAATGATAAAGATATCTGCCAAGATCATGGTGGTCATAATGCATGCCGCAGATTTTGTACATTTGGTTTTGTGCCAAAAAGTTTGATGTTAATGGGCTTATAAGCATTCTCATTAGAGAAAAGGTTTCTTTATGAGTCTAAAATTAAAATTGAGCACTTCCTTTCACATCAGTGGTTGTGGATATTACATATTAGGAGCCTTACACTTCACGTCAGCCGGCTAAAGGAGGAAACCCATTACAAACAGATGGCATGGCTCGGTACAGCAAGGTGCAGCATGGTCCAATTTCATTTCTAGGTAAACTAGCGAGATAACCTTTTATGAGCACTTGGTTCGGCACTTCCCGACATGTCAAGCACACGAATGGAAAAAGAATGCTTCCAAGGTAATTAAAACTGGTGAGGCTGTTCGACCTGAACGGCCAGATAGGGCAGTCGCTCGTGTAGTTTGGTAGTGTATTGCTATACGTTGTGTGTTCAATGTAAGAACATGCACAGAGAAGAGATTTTTATAGAAACTGTGAAAGAATATCCTCCTCTCTATAATATATCTGATCCAGCTTACCACAACAACAGGAAAAAGGACAATGTATGGAAACCAAATTTCTGAAAAGTTTCCAAAATAGACAGGTAATTTATATGTATATAAAATTCACATTCAAGCACATTTTGGGTTAATTATTTTCCTTAAAGACCTTCACTATTGTACTGTCAAAGCTGTCTAAAATCAAGTGAAACTTGAAAAGAAAAACTTACTCTTGCCAATACGTTAAGCATTTAAAATATTTATAAAATTGGCAAAGAAAATAATGAAACTTAGGTGTTCGCAAGACAATATTTCTAGGTTCATCAGCCCAGGTTCGATCCCAGATGACCGAATGTGGGATTTGTGGTGGACAAAGCAGTGTAGGGGTTTTTCCGGGTTGTCCAGTTTTCCCCACCATCGCATTCGAGTGGCACTCCATCTTCATTCCATTATCATCAAGGTCATCACCTGTGGTGCAATGACCACTCCTAACCTCTTCTTTTAATGAAGTTTGGATTCTTTTAAATTCTTGAAACCAACTGAAAAACTGATGGAGCAAGGTCACCAAACCCTGTTGTAAGTGCTCAAGACGTTGTGTATCATTTAAACCCATTTTAAAATCATACAAAATCATTGCACGAAAGTGCTAACTTTCTATTTCCATGCTGGCAAGCAGCTGATGCCACACTAGAGGTTGTTGACCTTGCGGTGTAGACTGTGAGGGAAGACAGAGGTTGCAAACTGATACATGTTTATACTCACAGAAAAAGTGGCATCCAATGTTGCAATCCATTTAAATTGATCAACCTTAGTTTTTGCGTATCTCAAAACTTTCATAGTGACCCTCGTAATGCAACATTGTGCTAATTTTATAATTGCATTCTTTTTTTCAGAACTGATAGAAGATCAAAGATGATATCAGCCCCAACAAATTTCAATCATATAAGCCACATGGGACCTGGAGATGGAATTCAGATTCAACGTCTTTTGGATCTTCCAACAACTGTAGAAACCGCTGACCAAAGTTTAGCCAGTCCTCAGCAACTTCAAAGTAGTCAGCAGAGAGTAAGTGCTGAAACTTTATGGTGCACTTTAAATTACTATACATTGAATTTCTATGCACTAAAATTATCATAAGTTACACCATGAGTGTTTTCATCTTGTCTATAATTCATGACTGGAGCGAAGCGGCGAGTCAATTGTCCTAAGAGATGAAAACACAAGTTGTATTTGATAAGACAATTCAGCAAAATAGACTATTAATAATTTATAATATACCACATTCACTCACTCCATGGCACGACAGCTCACAAGGAACCTTGGCCTGCCACCTGGCTGCTGCGTCCCCTTCTCGGTCCATGCCAGTTAATGCGGTCCTCCTGACATGGAGCCGCTACTTCTCAATCAAGTAGCTCCTCAATTGGCCCCCCAGGGACCTCATGAGGCTGAGTGCACCCTGGACCAGGTCTCCCAGCAGGGGAAAAAATCTCCAATCCAGTACCGGGAATCGAATCCAATTTAGAAAAACATAAAATCTCCCTTCCTATATAATATAAAATCTCCCTTCTGTTATAAATATATAGATTTTATCAGATTGTGATTGTAATTCTTACATTAGTTCTCAAATGGTTGATGACTCATTCGACTGCATTTATTTACTGTTTTTTTTTTTTTTTTTTTCACAGCCTCCTGAATTTTAATGTGCTCAACCATGCCTACACCCAATGTTCGAATATTGATAGGAACTATAGAAATGGGGAACAATAATTTTATTTCAACTCTTAATAACTAATACATGAAATGAAAACAAAGGTTATTTTATTTGAGGTTATTACATTCATACATAAGAAATACAAATAATGTATTTTCATTCCTTTTTACTTTCTGTACACCTACTATGTACATAGTGTATAGGGAAGGTATTGCATTCCACCAAAAATTTGAATCCGAGATTTCACCAGAAATGCAGATTTTAGGATCTTCTGTATCCAAGAAAAGCATTTTTGGAAAAAGGTCTGCGTACATCGGTGTGTGACCTTAAAACGAAAAGTTGGTAAAATATCAAATTTGGTATTTAAGTTTAGTATCTTCCAGGTATGCGACTCAAAGATTTTGAGAAAATCCCCCCCCCCTAAACTACCTTTTATATGGAAAATTTTTTGAATATTTTGGTTTTCTCAAAAACACATAATTTATGCCTTATACATTTTTCTTTTAAAGTTGACTGTTTTCAAAATATTCTTTATTGGTTTCAATTTTAAAGTACCTAACTTTTCTCAAAAAGCACCATGTTCAAACCGAATCCCAATTGTTTCATAGAGCAACCAGCTTTTAAAGCATTTCACTATCAGTTTAGTCTAATGCATTCCCTTATTTCCCTTCTACTTACAAGGAAGCAATTAATAAGACCATTTCTGTTAATCCACGGATCACCTCACCCTGAAGATGCCAAGTGCAATATAAGTATCTTCAATGCCTCTAGACTATGGCCTCAAGCTAGCAAACAAAATTTCTTTTATTAATTTGGATGCTGTCAAGAAAGGCCTAAGCTTATACAGTTATAATGAAGTTAGACATGGATTTTTATAAACAAAGTTTGCATCACCAGCAAATAAAATGTGTTAACAGGAGTCAAGTATAACAGAAAGTCATTCATATAAACAAGGAAAAGAACTGGCCGTAATAAGAAGCATTGAAGCATATAGCACTACACTATTTGTAAATTTGTAACTATTGGTTTCTACTAAATAGACTCTATAAGGCATGTGAATTTCTTGGAGTTATGCTGAGTCACGTTTATTTACACACTCCTCCACTTAATTGAAAAACATTGAAAGATTTTCAAAAACATTCATCTTAATCTTCAGCAGTTTGGTGATGCTCCTTTTCTACTTCCTTTTCCTGTTGTTTCTGATCCTGCTGCCATCAGGTGTTGGGTATGTAAAGTTTCAACACTTCATTCAGTGGCAGGTGTGTTTTATTATGTGTATTCTCTCCCGGGCACAATAAAAAAACTGCAATTATGTAATAAGTTTTGAAATCCTGGTACTGAATGAAATGTTGAAACTTTGCATCCCCAACACCAGATGGCAGCAGGATTGGAAACAACAGGAAGAGGAGGAAGCAGAAAAGGAGCACCAGTCTGAACAGCTGAAGATGAGTACGAATGTTCTTGAAAACATTTTAATGTTTTTCAACTAATTAAGTGTAAATAAGTGTGACTCAGCATTACTTCAAGATGATACTTCACTATTTATCAGATTTTACATTGGCAGGATAGGGTGCTTGAAGTCCTCTTAACCACCTCACTAGTACCTACAACTTTTTCCACTGAAACATTACCTTTACTTGTAAGGTCTAAGAAGTAACAAAATGTTATCATGTTGCAGCTGTTCCATCCAGCAAAAATGGCACATCCTCCACCAAGGCATCCATCACATTCAGAACAACGCCGTATGTCTGGTCACATGCAGCGGAATCCTCAAGGTTTTACAGGACATAATGGTAACTATGCTTATCCTTCACTGAGCTCTTAATGCATTGTGAAATTTAAAAGAAAACTGCATTAACCCTTTTAATGCCAACCCGAAAGCAAAATGTTGCCTGAAAAGTGTCAATCAATTTTAGAGGAGAATACAGGGTTTTAAATTATTACAATGACGTACAGAGCTGAATATTTTTTCATTTTTAGTAAACCCTTTTATCTACTGCATAATATGTATTATATGGATGAGAAGTCTTTTTATGATTTTTAAAAACATTAAAAATAAAAGAAAAATATGAAAGTAAAATTAGAAATACCAAAATAGCTAATAATTAAGCATACAAAAGCTTACTACACAAATTCAGGTCAATTAAATGAGAGTACAGATATTTCTTTACTTAAACAGCATCCTGGTGTTTTTATATTCTAAAATACAAAAAATAAATTCATGTAATCTGAAACTGAAAGAAAATTCACCAAAAAAATATCCACTTAAGCATGATACCACTATTGATGAAAATGACATAAAGCAATAGGATACAAATGTAACTTAGATTACTGTACAATTTAGTACTTGTGTTGTTGCATAGCTGAATGGTTGATTCACATTGTCTGCCTCATCTAGTTACACTTCCGTAAATCCATTTTGATAGGTACACTGATTATTTGCATGCAAACGAGGAATGTTATCGGATACATTTTCATCGCTGAAGCTAGAATGTATATCTTCCTCTCTTACGTCAATGTCGAAACTCTTTCATCAAGGTCTGAAAATTCAAAGTCACTCACTTTCTTCTAATACATCGCAAACTGTAGCTCTTATTTTCTCTTTGGTTCGTAACCTTCAGCTAGATGATTCCATGTTTCAACCAGTATAAACAAACACAGGCTAGAGAAATTAATTTTGGAGCTAATTTAGCACTTTGGAGTGAAGATATGGTCCCGAAACACTCCAGAAAACCTTTGTTGACTAAGAAACAGATGAAGTAACAAAATAAAACAGAGTATTATTTTATATCTATACAGTAGAAGAATATAAAATAGCAAACTCAAATAATGGTTAAATTGTATCTGAAATTTGAATTTGAATCCAAGAATGCTTTAGTTTTTTATTTTAAAATGATTTATAAAAAGATCAGCAAAATAAAAAGTTTAAGTGTGCTAGCCCTTGCTAACCCATGTTGACCACTATAATTGGTTAATTGAAGGTTAAGTAAGTCAGATTTCGCTCATGTTTGAGATTTTTTTGCAGTACTATCAGCATATTAGTTTCCTTGCATTCAATTATTTACATTGCCACATAGTGGGCATACATCTTTATCTACTTTTATACCTTTTTGTAGCATTAAATATTAAAAGATATCATGAATAATATATTGATGTTATTTTCATAGGCTCAACTTCCTCACGTCGTTCTGCAGCTCCTCCTCGGCCTGCTGTAACACCACCTTCGCTACCAAGATCACCTGATGGACCACCAGGAGAAGCAGATAGTTCTGGATCACACCATCATGGTCCATTAAGTTTAGGAAGTGTTCCTTCATTGCATGAAGTTTGCAAGGTAAATTCAAATGACATCAAAGAATATAAACGAAAAAGTAATGAGCTCTTCATATTAAGATCTAAGAAGCAAACACTTTATTCTAAAGTTATAAAATAGGAATGTCTACAAAAGCAAGTTGTGTTGACATTGCCCCAATGCTTTAGAGCAAGACAGCGAAACTTGGCTAAGTCCAAGGCCTAAACAGAAGCTGTCGTGTATTGTCTGTCTTCCATTATGTAAACAAACATTGATGGATGCACACAAGTGGATTATATTAGCTTAAAGAAAGCTATGTATCATGGTTTTGTGAAGACAAATTAAACAGGGTTTTATTGCAACTATTGCACTTAACTCTCAAGGTTTTTAATGGAACATCTTATAGTCGTTTACTGTGTTTGTAATGTTGATGAGATTCTTGCAACAATAACTTAAATGGAATCTCAATATGAATGAAAGGTTGCTCCTAAAGCCTGATATATCTTGTTATTAAAATCATCCAGATCAGGCTTAATCTCAAAATAAACATACCATATTTATCTGAATACAAGATGATGTTTTTCCAGAGTATTAATGTAGAGAACTGGGGATTGTCTTGCATTTGCAATATACGTTTTCCAAACATCATGGAGGAAAAAAGCAAGATTCAAATTTTGCAGGTGCGGAGTGGGAAATGGTAAAGATTATCACCAAGTTCGTGACATATAAGCCGGTTTTTTGCATTTCTTTTCTTGCTATAAAGTTAGCTGTTAATGGACCTAGGATTGTAAGTACTCTTATTGGAAAAAATATTTCTCTCCAAGATTAAAATAAAAATAAAGGATTTCCTTTCACATTGGCGGTTGCACCTAATATATTGTGAGACAACGGTGAAACAGAAAGTGAGGTGCTGCTATTTCTCTCCTGCTGCACACAAGCCAGGTGTGTTTCTGTTCTCTCCTCTCCCTTCCGATCATTATGAGAATTTCCATACAAATTTGAATAATGTAAAGGTTTTTACAATAATGTACTATGTTAGGTATATTGTCTAAATAGAAAATCTTATCCATCATTGTTTAAGCTCCATTGCCACCATCACACTTTATGCAAATAAATACATTTCTGTTCTCCCCTCTCCCTCTCTCTCATGCCTATTATGTGACTATCTAAATTTCTGCACAAATTCTAAATAAGTATTAAAGGGGAAGAGAAAAAAAAAAAAATTAAAGTTTCTGTTGCCAAATTTTTATGTTCAAAATGTGTGTTTAAAAATTAATTTATCATGTCTTCTTTTTATATAGATGATATACTAATTCAAACTTTAAGTTCTGATAAAAGGCAACTGTCCTACATTTGAGGTCATCTTGTATTCGGACAAATGCGGTAGATTTAAAAGTTGCAGTTTTGCCGCTTTTAAGATGATAATATTAAATAGCTGATTTAACATTTCAATATAGCAAAATAAATTTCAAAGTACCAGAAATTTGTTATAATACAAGGGGCTTTCAATAAGCCCTTAGAAAAAGTAAGAAAACAGATTATTTGTGGTAAATTGTTTTTTATTTTTTAACATAATCTCCTTTCAGCTCGATATACTTTTCCCATCGTTTCTCCAACTGTTGTAAGCCTTCCAAAAAATAGATTTTGGAAGATCCTCAAAATAGGCATCTTATTTGTTAGACGTGAATCGTTTTTCGTCAAGCCACTTTTTCAAGTTTGGAAATAAAAAAACAAGTCACTAGGGGCCAGATCTGATGAGTATGGTGGATGTTGTAGTAACGTGAATCTTAATTCCACAATTTTCACCATTGAACTGTGCAGGTGTCTACGCTTGCATTGTCTTGATGGAAGAGAACCTTTTTCTTTACCAGATGAGAGAGATTTTTCTTGATTACGCCATTCAACTGATGCATAATACTCCATTATCAATGTAGATGATTCCGCATGCATCCCAAAGAACCGAGGCCATCATCCTGTCTGCAGATTTCATTACCTTTGCCTTCTTCGGAGCTGGATCGACTTTAAAAGCCAACTGTTTGAACAAAGTTTTTGTTTCTGGAGTGTAGTAGTGTATCCATGTTTCGTCCACAGTTATGTATCTATGCTGAAACTCATCAGGATCGCAAAGGAAAAGTACCAAACCTGCTTCCGAATTGCATTTATTCTCCATTGAGAGCAAACGAGGCAGGACTTTTGTCAGACCTAATTTTTGGTGCAAAATTGAGAACACTGTACCTTGTGATATGCCTGTGGCCTCTACTATCTTGCTTACTTTGATCAAAACCATATCCTGGATTTTGTGAATCATTTGGAAGAAGACACTTCTACTGGACGTCTGGAACGATGTTCATCATTAGTGGATGTACGGCCACATTTAAATTCATTTATCCAATTATAGGTTGTTGCAAACACAGGAGCAGATGTGCCCTGAACTTCATCCAATTCTGCTTTTATATCTTTTGGTTTTAAGCCTTTTAAATAGAAGTGTTTAATCATCCCACAAAACTTGTTTGTTTCCATCTTTCTGAAGAAGCACAAGATTGTTGATGTAATTGTGTACCATGTGATGGATAAAGCTGAAACTTTAACTGCCATCTAGTAAGAGACTACGCTTACTAAATACAAACTGTTTTCGATGCTTCGAGTGTAATTTTTCTAATTTTCTAAGGACTTATTGATACCCCTTGTAACACTTGACTATTGTTTAGTGCCATTAATTGACTCAGTTGTTTTACTTTTAATCTTTTACAAATTCATCATCTGAAAAAGGTTTAGATCGAAGCAATATGATGAGAACTTTGGTAACCAGTAAAAACAACAAATGATCAGTGAACTTCAGTGGTAGTATATTCAACATTCTTTACTGCTTTACTTTTGAGATTTTTCCAATATTTTTTCTCTAGCCACTCCCATTGTGCAGTATGGTAAAATATTTTATATTACGATATGATGTATAGTTAATTATTGTTTCAATGCACATTTTCATCCTCTTGCCTCAAAGTTTTCGTCACACTCCAAGTTAACAGGTGCGTCACATGAACTCATTTTAAGAAGTCACTAACTAATTAACTAGTGACTTCTTAAAATGAGTTCATATCTTGTACTATTCAGTACCAAGGCAGGAAACTCTGATTCAACATGAGAATGGCTGGAAGAACTTGTCAGTGCTTCCATCTAGTGTAGTGGCCTGGAATATATAGATCAATGGAAATGTTGCTCTTATGTCATGATTTCTATAAAAAGCCAAAGAAATACACCAATTTATGCATTTTCTTTTCAATGTAGGTCGCAAACAAGGATGCAAGCTTTGATATTTCAAGTGTGGATTGCATTAACCTTGCTGGTCACAGTAAAATTGTACATATAGATTTCATTAGTGAGAAGAGTATGAACTGCAATAATTATAATATGTATATGTACTTTGAAGCTCAATTTTTAATTATTGTTATGTTTTATGGTATTGCCAATTAAAAACTAATTCCAATCAATTGCTTTATGCTGAAAATACAAATATGAGGATCTGCCAAGTCATACTTCAAAGAATAGTGGTGGTATTATTATTATTATTATTATTATTATTATTATTATTATTATTAAGATAATTGAGTTGATTTATTGATTCTACAGTTTCACTTAATTTTCTCCCAGATGTATTTCAAAGATGCTCATCTTCATTGTCAGCAGATGTTTGGCTGGTTACAGAAGAAAAAGTATCTCGTAATTTCATTCATGCTGTATCTGGTTTCCTTAGGGGTAATCTTTGTCAGTGGTATTTTAAAATGCACACACAGTTGTGAATTTTTAAATACCACTGACAGATGGGAGGGGGGCAGACACACTTCTGCTACATTAAAAAAGTACTTACTGCTTTTTATCTCGAAGTCGAAAGAAGGAGACGACATTACTTTGTCAGCTAGAGATCCGGCAGTAATATAATGTACACACTTTGCCATCTTTTAAGGTTTTCATTGTCTAAAGTTAGAATAAGCAAACCTGAACACCTATTTTACCGTATTTTTTATACAAATGATACAAATACTCAAGGCTAGTGTTCCTTGTCTACACTATTTTGGCCAAGTTTCTTATATTGGTACTGAATGGTATTTGGTGGTATGTATAGGTAAAACAAATGGTTGATAGAAACTGTCAAAACTCTAAGCTGGCATTCCAGTTTCGCATCCCTGCTTTAGAGTAAGCATTTGATTGAGAGTAACTCATTTTTTGACCTTGGATTGTACATAAGAGTTACTGTGTTTAGTTACTAAATAGAAAATTTAATTTATAATGGTAGAACAAACGACTGAATACAATAAGGTGGATATTTGTCTCATGGTGATGGTACACATGAGTACAAATTATACTAATACACAGTAGAGCCTTAGTAATTTAAGCTAATTGGGCTGAGGCTACCTTGAATTACAAAAACTCGGATTATACAGAAATATCATTAAATCAATAGATAAATCATGAATAAAAGTTTAATGAGCACAATAATGGTTAAAAACATAAATAATAATAAAAATAATAATAATAAGAAACAAAAAACATAGTACATGCCTTTTTTTTTGCTTAACATCCTTTAACCTGGTTGGTCATATCGGACGAATACCTATATTATATGATCATATATGGGCAAACATTTCCAAGTTGCAAAAACATAAGTTACATTTTGAACAAACTTTCCCATGTCAGGGACACTCACATTGATAAGGTAGAACACTTTAAAATTAATGTTACACAGGTGTGTTTACTACAGTACAATGTATACAATTACCATCTCCAACAACAGTCGCCCCTCCGTGGTGTAATGGTTACCATGCTAACTTCATAAACCCAAGGTCGTGGGTTCAAACCCGGTGGAGGACAATGGATTTTTTTTTTTTTTTGGGTGTAAAAATCCTTAGCATGACTTCCTTCGGAAGGGAAGTGAAGCTGTTGGTCCCGTGTCATAAATTTATGGCACGTAAAAGAACCTTCAAGCCTAATAGAGAGGCCTCTGAACAAAATTAAGCAGTTTTTCACGCCCAATTTAGAATGGGAAGCCGAGAACCATAGCAGTTAAAGAGTGTCCATAAATAACACGCCATTTACATTTTTTTTTTTTCCCAAGAACAGTCAGTCTATTACTGCTGTAAAATGTGTGCATATTTTTACTTAAATGTATTTCAATGACCACTGTCACTGAGTAGGAATTATTGTGCCTATACAGTATTTTTTCTGAAAGGATGTTGTGCACTGTACAATTGATTGACAAAGAAAGAGCAAGCACACTCCAATTGTAATAGAAATGCATTAGCAGTCTGAGGCTAGGGTTATTTTTGTGCACCCTAAGTGAGACTGTTTTATCTGTATTGTACATCGAAAGTTGAAGAAACATCAAAATATAACACATTTGGAAGTGTGTAAGAGGTACATGTGGACAATGCATAGAACAGGATTTTACTCTATTTTTATGTAAAATTTAAATTTTCTTAGAGGAGTCGAAATACCCTATGTTGCCAATGTTAAAGTTTGAGCCAGTATCTCAGCAACTATTTAAGATAACGAGCTAAGTTTTTCAACAATACCGTTACAGTTGATTGATGAAAATAAAATACTTCTTTTCATTAGAAAGAAAGGTATGATTTTTTTTTAATTAAGCTCTAAAAATTTAAAACTAATCCATATACATAAAAACCTTTTCGTTAAAATAAATCCTATTTAGGTGCAAATGTGTGGTAAGAATTTCAGCCTTTAGTGTCAATTAGCTTCTTAGATAATGGGACATTTGTATAGAAAATTTTACCTCTTCAGAAATTGCTTTCAAACATGACATTAAAAAGAAATGTTACCTAACTTTCTAAACACAACTTTGTAGTATCCCGTAACTCTCACATGAAGACAATATGAGCGGGATGTCAATGCTGCCAATAGCTAAAGTAAAACTTTCTGATCAAAAAAAAAAAAAAAAAAAAAATATATTTCTATTATAACACTAGTATTTACAAAGTTATTGATGTTTTACTGAGAGTGTGCACCAAAATGTTCTATAAAGTTACTATGCAGGATTATTTTCAATAATATTTTTAGCCTATTTGCAATTACCGTACCTCTTTAATCAGTGGGGAACTTGAAATATTCATATGCAATTAAAACAAGAAATTGGGGAAAACATTACAAAAATCCCATTTTGACTCCCCTTAATACCAGCTCAAAGTACATAGAACCTCAAAATACAAGGACTCAAATTAATGGGACCCTACTGCATTATGCTATTTTACATAATTATTGGAATGCATGATTGTTTGCCAGGATATATGAATGCTTTATCAAGAAAATAAGACACTAGAACATTATTGTAGATTTAGCCTATTGTAGAAATGACTCAATGCCAGCATACTGAAATGGTGATTCATATTTATAAGCATGGATAAATTACAATATATTTTATTGTATTATTTGTATATCATGCACAGTGTAATGACAAAAACATCAATATGCTTTGTCATGTTTTAGGGATACACAAGGAATATTAATGCAACACTCATCAACAGGCAAAAGAATTTTACAATAAAATACCGGGTGGAAGGGAACTTAATACATTCCTTCTAATATGTGCTTCGTAAAAGCATTACAAACAAAAAAGTCTAATAGCATTTTGTTCTTTGATCAGCCGATTTCAAAAAAATAAATGGCTTTTGTTCCAAATTGAATTCGTAATTCCACAAGAATGTATGAAGATAATGTTTCCTACTTGTAAGATGCGTAGAGTAACATATTAGTATCTGTAGGAATTATGAGAGTTCACACAGAGTTTCGAAATAATAAATCACTTAAAAGAAATAAAGGAATATTCCAAGTGGTTTTTTCAGAGGTGAAATAACTCGGTAGTATTGTGTTGAGGTTGCGGTTTTGGATGTAAACATGTCAGCCGTTTGCAAATACGACACAGGGTGGTGTAATGTTCTGGAAGATAAGAGTGCAGTTGGCATTCTGATTGGCCTGCACTGGTGTGATACCAGCAGTGAGGCGTCTTTGTTTATGTACTGACTTAGTGCAAGTGACAACCATGCAACCTGCAGCATTGACAGTTTGTTTTCGACAAAACTAAAATATCTCTCCATAGGAAATGGTCAGATACAAAATGTGTTCCAAACATCTGTCACTGGTTTAAATTAATGTAATGACTTCCCTTCCACCCTGTATACTATATTGATCCTAATACAAGATAATGTCTTTTTTCCAAAACATTAATATTTAGAACTGGAGAGGGGGCTGTCTTGCATTGTGATATGTTTTCCGTATACCATGCAGGGAAAAAGTAAGTTTCAAATATAGCGGATACAGCAGTGGCATAGCCAGGGGGAAATGGTATATGTTACCACCAAGGTCGCAATGTATACTGGAGATTTTGTACATTTCAGTTCATGCCAATGTTAATGGGCTTATGAGCATTCTCATTGCAAAAAAGATTACTCTTACAGGTTAAAATAAAATTAGAGGACTTGCTTTCACATTGATGGTTGTATGTTAACGATGGTACAGAAAAAGAAAGGTTAACTGTGCATTTCCCCTCCTCATGTGCATTTCTAGTTTCCACTCTTGCCTTTCTGTGCTGCCCATAATGTGAATTTATGTGCAAATTCAAATTAGGTAAATGTTTTGCAATATATTAAGTTTGTAGACTTAATAGAAATTAAGTCCCATAATCACCGTTACATCTATGCTACCAGCATCACCACTGAACACAGACACACTGGTACGTTTCCGTTGAGTAACCCTAAATCCCACTCATCATTCTCCTTCTCTCCCCCGCCTGCAATGTGAATTTCTGCGCAAATTTAAATTAGGTACAAATATTGTGAGTATTAAATTAGATATGATTTTTTATTTAGATAACATACTTATCAATTTGAAATTTAGTTGAGTCGATTTTGTAACACTACATCACTTACTTTTTTATTTCGGAAAACATGTTGCAGAAGCCATGTGCTTCCATTGTCAATTCCTTTGGTCGACTGCCGGCATCGCTTGCTGTGGTGGTTGTCTCTGTCCCTGGTGGTGGTTTGATGAACCTCTGTATGAGTAGATCGCCTGGCGGGATTTCAAAATTGAAAACCCGGTTCTTGTTTTTCCAAATATATATGTTTTCCCAAACTTTTAATTCTGTCTTCCTTGTGACGTTTTTGAGGATTTTTGGGCTTCTATTTATAGTGTGTTTCTCTTTCCAAAAATGCCAAGCTACTGCAGATTTGTCTTCTTGTTTGAGTTTAATATTTCTGTGGTGTTTTTTTGCCTTTGTTTTTATATTTCTTTTTGTTTGGCCGATGAAGATTTTTTCACAGTCATTACAGCTGAACTGATATATTCCTGGTTTGTTTTCTTGTGGGATATCATCTTTTAATTTAGCATTTAAAATGTTTTTATAGAGTAAATTGTTTTTAGGGGCTAGAATGATGTTATGTCGTTTGAAGATCCTGTGGAATTTGTAAAAAGTTGTAGGGTGGTATGTAAACTTCTTGTAGATCTTGTTTTCTTTCTGGTTATGAGTGAGAGTGCTGACTTCTTTGATGTAGTGTTACAAAATCGACTCAACTAAATTTCAAATTGTTAAAACACATCACTGTCTCAAAGTCCACCATATATCAGGAAACATACTTATCATTGTTGTTTCTGCTACATTTCCACCACCACCCTCAGTCTTATCATCGCATGCATTTTCGTTCTCCTTTATTCTCTTTCCCCCAAACAATATGAATTTTTGAGCAAATTCAAATTAGATAAAGTCATTACAATGTGTTATATTAAGTATGTTGTCTAAATACAAAATCATACCCATCATTGCAGTTAGAGTTACCCTGCCACCACCTCTGCTGTCACATTGCACCATATGCCATTGCCCTCCATGGTGTAATGGTTACCATGCTAACTTCATAAACCCAAGGTCGTGGGTTCAAACCTGGTAGAGGACAATGGATTTTTTTCAAGCATAAAAATCCTTAGCATGGCTTCCTTCGGAAGTAAAGCCATTGGTCCCATGTCGTAGATTTATGGCATATAAAAGAACCTCACCCTGATAAAAGAGACCTCTGAGCAAAATTAAGCGGTCTTTCACGCCCAGCATAGAATGGGGCGCTGAGAACCACAGCAGTTAAAAGTGTGTCCATAAATAAAACTACATTTATTTTGCGCACCTATGCAGTATATTTCTATACTCCCCTCTCCGTCAAACACTCAAAATATGAATTTCCACACAAATTCAAATTAAGTAAAAAAAGATCTGATGTGTTACACTCACATGACTTTCTCTAGATGCTCTACAAACAAACTTCTTACAAAAAATTATTCCTCTTTTTTTTTTTTTTTTTTTTTTTTGCTAATCGAGATAAACATTAACAGAATGTTCTTTACTACTAAATTCCTTATAAGTAGAAGGAAACTAAAGCAATGCACTATTTTAAAGGGATAGTCAAATGTTTTAAAAGCTATTATTATATGATTGTCATTGCAAATCACTTCTTTGTTTGGCCAGGAGTAGAACAAAAGTACTTTATAATTGAAACCAATAACAAGGAATATCTCAGAAATGGTTACCTCCACAACAAAAATGTAAAGGACATAAATTGTGTGTTTTGACAAGATCTAAATTTTGTTGCATAGTAAGTTTTTTTCTATCTCTTACAGTTAAGTAACATTCGGCAAAATTTATCCAAAATAAAGAAGTCTTCACAGGCTATTCCCAGAAAATCAGGATACAGATTTTATTTGGCATGTAAATATCTTTAATATACAGGATTTTAATCAAAATCATTAGACCCATGTTTGAGAAAACAAAAATTTTTGTAAATTTTTCCATGTAAACGGTAGTTTTGGTGGGAGGGGAGGGTTCTTGTAAATCTTTGTGTCCCATCCTTGGAAGGTACCAAACCTAAATACTAAGTTTGTTATTTTTAACACTGAATTTAAAAGGGAAGTAAAATTGTCACTAAATCAATACCCAGTGTAATTCCATTTTGCTCTATTAAAATAATAATATGAAATAAATACACAAAATTAATGAATACACAAACAAAACATCTGAAAAACAATGGAAAAATTTACAATATTTGTACATTACCAAAAAAAATCTGCAGTAGCAACCTTCAGACTACTAACAGGACATGACTGTTTACAAAAATACTTGTACAGATTTGGCATAGCAGTGCAAATGTCTTTCTGTAACTTAATGTGATCATCTTCTACATTGTCCGACTTTTACAGAAGATTACAACCTCCCAACTAAATACTGGAGTGCAACAAAATGAATGGTTTCATTATCAAGCGTTAAACATTAGATACCAACCAACCAATCAACATAAAGACCTTATTGCAGCCAGATTTTCCAGAATCGCACTTCAGGGATGGGATTTACTCACTAGAGAGACTTGGACAAAGTGCATAGGCCTAAAAGGGGACTACAGAGAAAAGAAGTACATTTTATCCTAGAAAATGCACTCTTTCACTGTAAAGCTGAAAACGTTTCACCTTAAACTAAACTCTGTCTCAGACTAGAATGAACCTGATGTAAACAAGTAGGAATGTTAATATAAAAATAATAGTTGCAACCAATCTTCACTTATCTTTTGGAATCCTTGCCTGGACTAGTTTCGCAACGATTTCATTGCATTATCAACATATCCTTTTGGTCTCTTTTTTGATGTTGTTATTTACACTGTTATGGTTACTGCTCATTTTATGTTAACTTAAGTAGGAATGTACTCAACTTGTCAAATATTTGCCACAACAGTGAGCACTTATTAAACATTAGGCGCAACTAATGATGTGAAAAGATATCCTCTTGTCTTTTTTTTTTTTTTTTCCCCCATTGAAAATGGTTAGAATCCTCGTTAACAACTAATTTTATGGCGTGAAATAAAATGCACAAATATGCCGCATATATCACAAACCTGGCAGCAATCTTTACCACTTCCACCAAGGTTTGCAACTGCCACCCACTTAAATTTGAAATTTACTTTTTTTCCATATGCTATTCACAAAACATATATCACGAATGCAAGATGTCCCTCACTTCTGAATATTAATATTTTTACTTTCTCCTCACGTACTATGTACATAGTGTATAGAGAAGATATTGTAATGCACCCAAAAATTCAATTTCCCTGAAAATACATGTTTTGAGTCCCCTTGAATAAAAAAAAAAGCATTTCTGGAAAAAGATCCATGTGTGCGTGTGTCTGTGGACAGCATAGCTCAAAACCAAAAAGCCGTTAAATACCAAACTTGGTATTTAAGTTTGGTATCTTGCAAAAATGTGACATGAAGATTTTCAAGAAAATCCCTCCACCCCCAACTACCCTTTAGATGGAATTTTTTTTCAAAATTTTTGATTTTCTCAAAAATGACTAACGATTTTGATTAAAATATTGCATATTAAAGATATTTACCTGGCAAATAATATGTATATCTTGAATTTTCTAGGAATAGCCTCTGAAGACTACTTCATTCTGGATGAATTCTATGGAATTTTGCACAACTGCTAAACCGTATGAGATACACAAAAATGTAGAGCACATTAAAACACACAATTTATGTTATATACTTTTTTTTCATGGAGCTGACTGTTTTTGAGATATTCCTTGTTTTTGGTTTCAGCTTTAAAAAACTTATGCTTTTATCATACAGGAATTTGTCAACTCCTGTCCATACAAACAAAGGAACTTCAGTCACATAGCAACCAGCTTTTGACTATCACTTTAACCTATGGTACTCCATTATTTCACTTCTACTTACAAGGTAGCAAGTAATAAGACTATTTCTGTAATTTTTTTCTCGATTAGCATTAAGTAAATAGAAGCATAAGCTTTTTAAGAATAATTTGTTGCAGAGATGTAGAGAAAGTCATGTGAATGGAACACATCAGATTTTTTAAATAAACATTGTCTAGAAAATGCACTGTTTCACTGCAAGGCTGAAAACTGCCCTGGTAGTAGGTGGTATAAACATTTGTGATACAGTTGTACATGCGAATTTCTCATTTTTAGTGTTTTTAGTAATAGTGTGAATTGTTATTTCAGGATCAAGGTGGAAGTCCAAGGCATTCAATAGCTTCCAACAACAGTAGCAACCCTAGCACACCTCCCAGCCCAGGGCACGATCATGGATCCTCTAGCTATGACAGTTAAGACAGACAATCACTGCATTAGTCGTATAAGCAATTTGCATCATCTAGTTGACAAGTTAATAAAAAGGTTAATAGAATAGTCAGATTTCGTGATTTAAACAAATTGTTAAAACAATAATGCAAAAGAGATTTGGTAGCATAAAGAGTCTAGCTTTTGAAACAGTTGTTGAAGTTTTTGTATATGTCTGAAAGCAAGCGAAGCATAAACAAGAAGGGACAAAATGCATGCATAAATTTTGTAGTGAATAACAAATTAATTTAAATCTGAACAAAGCAAATATCCTTTATCGATTCTGTTGTGTAGTGGATGCCTCAACCTAGAGCTAGCAAGAGCCGACATGACATGATTGGTGGCGCAACGCGGTGTGTGGTATTGCCTCATTCCTCTCAACTCCTTGCACATACCCACACAAATTGCATGCAGTGTGATAGGTCACAAAAGTGTGTGTTTTGTTAATCATGCAGTATTTTAATTCAGTTTTTTGCAATTTGTATCGAATAATAATTGTTTTATTTATTGTATTGACCCCACTGGTGATGTACTTAACTTTAACTATCTCTCGTTGTGTAGATATTAACAGTCTTTTAAACAAAGGTCGAGTCTGGTGGAATTTATTTGCTTTCTAAAGTATTTTCCCTTTAGTATTTAATTAAATAGAAGTTAAATGGGTTTCTCCATTTAAAAAAAATATATATATTTAATTTAAGAAACATTGCCAAGCAATTATTTTTAATTTAATATATTTCTCTAAGTATAGTCATTACGATGGAGTTCTCTTAATGAGCAAAGGTAAAACTGAAATTTCATTTATAATTGTAAAGTATATATATTAAAAAACAAATGGCACTCATCAAGAAATACAATGAATATATGAACATTATAGTTCTTTGAATAGAACCTAGACTCCATGGCAGAATTTGAAATGTGTCTGTGGAGATATTGCAACTCCGAGCTCTTATTATTGCATTTAGGTAACATGTGGGGTCCATTTTAATTTTTCAAGTGGAAATAAATACATTTGCTATCTTCCAATATTTATTAATAATAATTATTAATAGAATTATTGTGGTCATAAGAGGTGAGCATGGAATGAAATATTGTTCAAGCTTGTGAATATAGAATGTGAGAATTCATCATTTTGTACCTAAATGGTGTTATTCAGTATATAATTATTACTTTAGTTTTTCCTTATTGCTCTGTCATTTCAAATGTAGAACTTAGTTTTGTCTCATCACTCACTCGTAACTAGGCTTTGGTCCCGGTTGCAAATGGCGTCAGGTTGAACTGTACTCATTTGTTCTTCATGCTTGTTTACAGTAGAGGAGGAGGTAAGAAGGTGAAGGAAGCCAATGGTACAGTCTGGTCAAACTTGCTAGCTAGTGCTGATAATGCACTTGTGTCTTTAGTCACCCTTCGTGGTGTATAGTGGTTATCATGCTAGCTATACACAAGGTCACAGGTTCAAACCCAGCAGAGGGCAATGAATTTTTTGGGTGTGAAAATCCCTGGTATGACTTCGTTCAGAAGGGAAATAAAGCTGCTAGTACCATGCCATAGATTTATGGCACAAAAGAACAAGCCTGATAAAGAGGCCTCTGAGCAGCTAATGCTGATAACAACACTTGGATTTATTTTCCCATAGTTTCTTTAGTCGCCCTCCATGGTGTAGTGGTTACCATGTTGTGCAAGGTCACAGGTTCAAACCCAGCAGAGGGCAATGGATTTTTTGGGTGTGAAAATCCTTAGAATGACTTCCTTCAGAAGGGAAGTAAAGCCGCTAGTCCTGTGTCATACATTTATGACACGTAAAAGAACCTCAAGCCTGATAAAGGGGCCTCTGAGCAAAATTAAGCAGTCTTTCATGCCCAATATAGAATCGGATGCTGAGAACCACATCACTTAAAGAGTGTCCATAAATGAAACTGTGTTTCATTTTGTTGTTTCTTAGACATTTATTTCCACATAGGTAAATGTAACATATAATCTTTTCTATGTAAGCATACATTTCACTAAAATAAAACAAACTCAAAGACAAAATAAATAAATAATTTTATCTCTCACTGAAATCAGTCTCAGAAACATAGTTAAAACAAGATCAACTTATAATAACAGCAAATAAAATAAACATTTCTCATGTACATAGCTCACTTTTAAAAGTTACATTGAATAACAATATATTGTGCTAGTATATGACGAAAAGCGTTTTTTGTTATCAATTAAGATAGTTTTGTATTTAGAAAAGCTTTTCTCAATGTCACATGGTGTAACTGGGTTAAATTGGAAGTATGGGTAATCATTAGTGGCAAAAATTACGTCCCTTATATCACACATACTTGCATATCCAACCTTTTTATGCAGAACATTTTCGAATTTTGTTCTCCCTTTTGTAGTAACCGTAGCCGGTGGTCTTTCACTGTCTCTAGTAATTTTTATACTATGCGAAGTGCTGCGGACATTTATAAATTTGCAGACTCAAGCATTTTATTGTTGTAGATATATCTGCAAAGTTATTTTTAATGTATACTAGAGATTACGGATTTTGATACATCCATTGCAGCACAAGGCTCGCTATCTAATGAATTTAGCACTTATTTTATCATATTACATGCGTATATGTTGCTATCGCTCAGCGAACACTTCTGAAGGCGCAACGTTAACCTAATTACAACCAGTTTGTAAGATAATACGACTGTACCACACCTACCCTATGTGTGCCACGTCACAAAACTTCCATGCAAACATAACTGAATTTTCAACCACATGCAACCGGTGCCAAAGCCTACTCATAACAATCTGCATCTGTAGTCATTTATTAAATTTATACACTGGAAAAAAAAAATGACTTGAGAGTGGCTTTATTCAAGGTGCTAATTATATATATAATATATTCTTTGTTTTTTATGTTTTTTGCTGAACGTATTGCAAATATTATAATAATCACATGTAATAGTTGTATTGTGTATTATATTGTAGTTAATTGAAAATATAATTACCTTAATTTGTTCTTCACTTTGACTTTGCCACTCTCAAGATATGTACCTGCCTCTTTTTGTACATCATTTAAAACGTACTCCCATAATGGGAATCTAACCATTTACATTTCTAAATAATATAATTGCTTCTTGTTAACATTAAATAATTTATTAGTTTTATTATTTAAATTTTTAATTTATAATTTTATTTGCATTTTATGTATTTATATGGCTGCAAATGAGAACTTATCAAAAAAAAACATATAACCAGTGTTGTACAGATATTGTACAGTGATTCCTTTTTCTGCAGATCTATGTGATATGCATATCAACTCCCTTTAAGATTTTCATAGCAAAACAATAAAAAAATAAAACGATTTGGAGGCTCTCCTCATCAACAGAGGTTACATGTTGCTTTACATTTTTTACAATACAAAGTATTATGTGAAATACCATGAGTATATAGCATTTTGTTTTTATTTTCATTTATTATTCCAAAGCTTCTTTACATATGTACCTCCGCATTTTCTTTCCCTTGCGTCCTTCAGCTATTCCAGATCTTTTATATCAGGCTTCAGCAACTAAAAATATTGTTTTGAGAGAAGAATGGAACCCAAAGGTGACGAAAAAGTTACAGTAGTGTATAGTGGTAGTGTTAGTACAGTAGTTGCAGTTCTGAAGCAGAAAATTACAATCCAGTATGATAAAATGGTAAATAATAAAATTATAAGCTCTTGCTATGAAATAAATATATATACGTACCTTCTTATCCTGCAGATTGAAAAGTTATACCATCCCAGCATTTTACAGGTTCTGCTGTAAATGTTTTCTCCTAAATGTTGATTTCAGCTCAATTGGTTGCTTTGCGCGTGAACACTGAGCTTCAACAGTGAAGATCCAGAGATAAATTCTGAAGCTAATATTTGGTTTATTTGACAAGTCGATTAATTACACTAAACAACACTTACTTGGGATTTTTGCCGGAACATGTTTCAAAGGACTAGTTTCCTTCATTTTCAAACGGACATCGACTAATTCCTTGCGGTGAAGCTGGTGATGTTGTAAGTGCTGTCACC
This sequence comes from Hymenopus coronatus, assembly GCA_030762935.1. Lineage (NCBI taxonomy): Eukaryota > Metazoa > Arthropoda > Insecta > Mantodea > Hymenopodidae > Hymenopus > Hymenopus coronatus. The sequence continues at coordinate 62,471,223 of CM060899.1, forward strand.
TCTGGTGGTGGTTCAATGAATTTGCTAAACACATCCTTCTGTGGAATGTCGAAATTGAAAACCCTATTTCTATTTTTTACAATGAAGATGTGTTCCTATGTGGCCAGCTCTTGTTTTCCTGCTATGTGTTTTAGAAGTTTTGGTTCTGAATTTATAATGTGTTTTATTAAATCAAAAACAATTGGAAAAATCAGCAGTTGCCACCCACTTTTGGACAAAACACCACAATATAAATTCAGAACCAAAACTTCTAAAACACATAGCAGGAAAACAAGAGCTGGCCATGTGGGAGCACATCTTCATTGTAAAAAATAGAAATAGGGTTTTCAATTTCGACATTCCACAGAAGGATGTGTTTAGCAAATTCATTGAACCACCACAAGGAATTAGTTCATGATCGGTTGAAAATGAAGGAAACTAGTCCTTCCAAACATGTTCCCGCAAAACTCCCAAGTAAGTGTTGTTTAGTGTAATTAATCAACTCTTCAAATAAATGAATATAACAACACTGTTTACAAACTTCAACAAAAAGAAAAGTGAACTAATATTTGGTGTTTAAGCATGAAAAAGTTATCATTTAAATTCTGTAATAATTTGTGTTGTTATAAAAAGTTTACCATATTTATTTGAATAAAAGGCAATGTTTTTAGCCAAAATATTTATGTTGAACTGGGAATTGTCTTGCATTCATGAGTACGGCAGTGGTGAAACTAAAGACTACTACCAACATTTTTTACATATGAGATTGTGAGCGTATAGCTGGTGGGGCTGGGCTGCGCAGTGACGGCTGGTCTTCTCTCCGGCGTTGCAGCTGCTAAAGTCAATTCTCGAGTTCCTCGGCTATTGGTGGGCTCAGCGATGAGCAATTGAGACCTATTTATATCTAGCTTTGGTATTTAGCTACAGTGACCTCCAGGGAGTGGTATGGGAATTAACTAACGTCGCCACTTTTCGTTCAATCAAGGTTTATTTCTCTTTTTCAAGCGTTCCTGAGAATGTTCCTGGCACGATTGAGTTTCGATATTTTCCCTCGAACAAGAGCGTAACGCGATAGAGGTAACTAAACTTTACATGGCGATGAGTGCAATGGTTGTGTGCAGAATTATTGTAGCCGTGGCTTCCTTACACGTGACATTTAATTCAACTGTGTGAATCACTGTAATAACTCTACTCATTCGCGCATCGCAGGTTTCCCCTTGGAGTTACATCTCAACTGCCTAAAAAATTGCAGCAAATACTCTATATTTATAACAAATTCTACCCACGTGCAAAATCCTCAACTCGTAATCTCATTGGCCCATTTTTGGCGCTGAAAGTGGCTTGGGGTGCGCTTCTGCAATGACGTGATTAATTGTAATTGGTCAACGCATCTTTCACGTGATTCTTGGCCTAAATTTCTTCGTGGTTCCCCGGTTTATATGTCTCCTTTGCTTTCTCTTACTGAGGCGTGACCACACAATAGCATCTTTCCCATCTTGCAATAGACAAAGAAATAGTGTAAACAACTGAATTCGTCGCTTGAGAACTCTCGGGTTGAAGTTAGAAATGCTTTCCAGGAACAATCTCTCTGAACATCCAATATACAATAAATACATGATATCTTACTAACCTAAACAATTTAATCAATTACAAATATTGGTTATGCGCTTATTCACGTGGACGATAATCCGTCTCAAGGTGCAGCAATAAAGAAACACACTGATTGTTGTGCACTTTTCCGGCTTCATCAGTGACAAAGATAAGAGTGGGGGATTGGCCTTGGGACTCTCCCTGACACACGTACAAAATTTCACAGCGCTGTGGTCCTTAGTCTGGCTGTGTGCCTTCTCATATTTATTTATTTCAAATATGCGTGGAAATTCATGTAGGAGGGAGGGAAAAATTGGAATGTGTCATGGAAAAAATGTGACAGTAGCAGCTGCAATGACAAAGATGGATAAGATTTTCTATTTAGACAACTTAAGTAACAATTAAGTAACAAATTTACAAAAATATTCTCAATGTGCAGGGAGAGAGGAGAATGTAGGTCTGTTAACAGCAAACTTTACAGCATGTGGTAATCTTACCACTGCCATAACCCTGAAGTTTGAAACATACTTTTTGCTACATGCTATTCATGCAAATGTAAGGCACCCCCAGGTCTCAGCAATAACATTTGGAGGGGGGAGTGAAATATTGTCTTGTATTCTGATAAATACAGTAATTTATATTATACCTCACAAAAGCTTTTATTATAATTTGAAATATTCAAACTCTTTTCTTATGTAATAATGGATGAATGAATTTGTTTCACTTCCAGCATACGTAACTGTAATTGCTATACAGCTTATCTCTATTACATATATATATATCACCTCTTCCTTTCTGTATACGTACATTTGAGTTGCCTCTGGTGCAAATGCAAGGATGAGTCAATATTTTTTTCTCTCTCTCTTTTAATGTGCAAGAAAATTAAACTTTGATTATACAGCATGAAAGCTACAACATTCAGGATTAAATTGTCACTTTTCAATGTAATCCCCATCCTTTTCCACAGTTTTGGCCCACCTTTTAAAAGGGCATGTATTCCAGTGTGGTAAAATGCACGGTCTTGCTTCCGAAGCCATTGACACACAGATGTTTTCACGGCCTCTGCATCTTCGAAGTGAATCCCACGATGAGCTTCCTTTAGTGGCCCAACCCATGGTAGTCTGATGGTGCTAGGTCAGGTCTGTATGGGAGATGAGGCAAGACTTCCCATCCAATTTTCACAGTTGCTTCAGCAGTGTGATGACTGGTGTGTGGTATTGCATTGTCATGCAAAAGAACATCTGCCCTGGTTTTTTGTTGGTAGAACTCGCCAAAGACATGCTTCAAGTTTTTTGAGGGTTCTGACTTATTGGACAACATTTATTGTGCATCCCTGCTCCAAAACTTCAACCAGAATTACACCCTATGCATCACAGAACACTGTCGCCATCACTTCCCTGCTGATGGCACAGTTTTGAATTTTTTCTTCTTTGGTGAGGTTGTGTGATGCCATTCCAATGACTATCTTTTTGATTTAGGTTCAAAAAAATGAACCCATGTTTGGTCTCCAGTCACAATGTTTACCAGAAACTCCTCCCCCTCCAAATTGAAGCACTGCAAGAGTTTGGCAGCTATTGTTTTTCCTGTCTTCTTACTCTCGTCGGTTAGCATTTTGGTACCCACCGTGAACAAACTTTGAGTACCCCAATTGTTGAATAATTGTCATCACACTGCCTTTACTGAGGGACATAATGCAACACAATTCATCCGTTGTTACCCGGTGGTCAGTACAAATCTCATCCACTCGCTCAATGTTGCATGGAGTCACTTCAGTCACCGGTCTACCACTCCAATTTTCATCAGACAATGGTGTTTGCCCTTCTCCTTCATTAGAGCAACATTTTCTAACAGTGCTAACATCCATTGTTTTATCACCATAAACATTTTTCATCTTTTCATAAATCTGAATGGCATTTTACCTTCCGCATGCAAGAATTCAATTACGGAACGCTGTCTAATACGCACACCAATTTTCCTGATATGCATCCTTCCAATTATGATTTTAAGATTTCAGAATTCTTCTTTAGTCTTTCCTAAAAATTCCCCCAACTTTTTAATCTCATCTGTATTCTTAGATTTTCTAATTCTTATTTTAATTATTTCTCTTGGTAACTGCAACCAGCTAGCTGGTACCAATTGGTCCCTCCATAATTTCATCTCTTCACAATCTAAAATAAAATGTAGGTCATTTTCAATTCCGCCACATAATGGACACTTCTGTGGGTTCATTTCCCCTTTCATTCCCCTTATGTTGTGTGATAATGCTGAATACATTTACAAGAAATCTGATGTGTTTCATTCCCATGATTTTCTCTAGCTCTTGCAAAAGATTATTCTGTTATCTACATCATGCTAATCAAGATAAACACTACCAGAATTAGTCTTAATACTTCCTTATCTGTAAGTAGAAGGAAAATAGGGAATACGTTAGGCTAAAGCAACAATCAAATCTTTTAAAAGCTGGTTGTAATGTGAAACAATTGAAAAGTCAGGTCTTTTTGCTTGCTAGGATTAAACAAAAGAGAGACAAAAAGAAAGACTCTTCCCATTTGAGAAAAGTTTAAATAGCTTAAAACTGAAACCAATAACTTGGAATATCTTGAAAACGGTTAACTCTTTAGGTAAATGTATATGACATAAATTGTGTGTTCTAACGAGATCTACATTTTTTTTCTGTAGCAAGTTTTTGTTCATCTCCTTCGGTTAACTACTTATACAACAGTCATCCAGAATGAACAGGTCTTCAGAAACCATTCCCAGAAAATTCAAGATATAAATTTTGTTTGTTATGAAAATATCTTATGGCATTTTAATAAAAACCATTTTTGAGAAAATAAAAAGTTTGGAAAAATGTTCCATGTAAAGGTAGTTGGGGTGGGGGATCTTCTTGAAAATCTTTGTGGCGCATCCTTGGCAGATTCTAAATCTAAATATCATGTTTGATATTTAACCAACTTTTCGTTTTTCAGCTATGCTACTCTCATACATGGACATGTTTCTAAAAATCATTTTTAATTAATTTATTATTAATTATTATTCAGGGGGTCTCAATACATGTATTTCATTGAAATCTCTGTATCAAAATTTTGAGTGGAATACAATACCTTCTCTATCCTCTATGTACATATGTGCAAGAGAGAGTAACAGAATGTCTGGGGTTGGTTAGGTAGAGTCAGACTGAAAAAATCAATACCATAGCCGGGATTTGAACCACGGATCTCCTGGACTCTAGCTGGTTGCTCTACCACTGAGCTACCATGGCAACATGCTGGCATAGCATTGAATTTCTCAATGATTCACATGATTTCCGGTAAACCATACAAGGTGATCTCAAAATAGAATGTCTGTATATTTGTATAAGTTTACTTTTATTTAACAAATGCTGCAGCAGCTTTGATTTTCTGGTTTTGCCATGCAAGTCATAATCAAAACCGACCTTTATCATTAGTTCCAATTTCATTAATTCTAGGCTGCATTGGTTTCTTTGCCCATTTATTGTTTATTTCTGAGAAAACGTTCTCTCTATGAGAGCATTTGAACCTGAAGTGCAGATATATCGAACATGCTATGAACAGTTTGAATAGATATCAAAGAGTAAGGTAAGCTCACTGGATAAAAAATTACTCACCCTAGTGTGCAAAAACAGATAAATCATTAAGCCTTCACAGCAGGTGCAGTGATTGAGTTACGTGCGAGATCTGGTAGGCTCGTGGTGAGCCTAGGAGTTGCTGCTGCGTACCTACTCTGGTAAGGGTTTAACCACAGGAATGGGGCGAAGGTTGGGGTTTTGTATTTTGAGGTTTCGGGTGGTGATAAGGAGGTAGCGCGAGATAGGCTCCTCCAAGAGTTGTATTTTCAGGAGCAGCATTCTTTTCCTCTGCTCCGCTGGTGTGAAAAATTGTTTTCTTGGATAATTTTGATTGACCACTCCCAATGATGGGAGGGGGAGTACTTAGTTCAGCTATTTCGCTGTTGGCTGGTATGAAACCGTTGTTACTGAGGGTGCCCGCAAGCGTTCAGTGGGTAAGTACTCCCCCAGCAATCTGACAAGTGTGTTTTCATATTCGCCCAATCTGGCATAAAATTTCTGAGCCCGGCGCCTAATGACTTCTTTCACATATGGGAGGGCCAAAGCTTCATGTAGTAGCCTCAAAGGGAAATGTCGACATACAGAATATATGGACCGAGTCCTCTATTCTGTATCTGCTGTAACCAGAGAAGCCAGGAGTCTGCTGCCATGCCCCACACTTTGCAGGCGTAGAGCATCAGGGGGACTATGAGCTCCTTGAAAAGACACAGCTTTAAGTGAACTGGCATTTGGGAGGCCAGGACAGGAAAAGTTGGGCTTTTATCAAGAGTGACGCCCACATATTTGATGGAATTTCCCCACTCTATCCTCTGGCCCTGATAGGAAGCAGGCAGTACTGATCAGTGAGACATTTATGTTTCAAGGGGATATGGTACATAAACATGGATAAATGTAAGGATATGACAGAGTGGCAAAAAGGGACAGTCATGGCCATCAGTGCATGAAGTTAATGAATTTGTTGGTGTTTTGCAGCAGGTCTTACTTCACCAGTAATGTAAACAAAAGCAACAAGTTGCAATGGCTGTGATTGGTTGCTGAACATTTTACCACTTTTCTCCATCATAAAACAATGGTGGTTGGTATCTAATCTTAAACACTTTATAATGAAATCATTCGTTTTCTTGCACTCTAATATTTAGTTGGGAGATTGTAATCTTATGTAAAAGTCAGACAATTCATATTGGAGTGATTAAACAAATTGTAACTGTTAGGTAAGCATGTATTTGGCAGTTACGTCACTCAAGTATTTGGAAGTATCTATAGTAAAGAAATTTAAATGATCCCCTAGGCCTCAAATTCTATAATACTGTCAGGGTCGAAGAAAACACGAGTTCAGTCAAAATAGACTGGATAGAAAAGTTAAAAGGGGGAATCGGTATAAGAAGAGGAATACCAATTTGGTTAGTAACTCACCAAGCTGACCAGTGAGCAGCCCTTCCCTTTAGTTCATCATATGGTTTTCTTGAGATCGGTTCCTTAAAATCTTCAAATTTAGAAGGGATTAAAGGATTTCTTTCTGTTAATAACAAAATTATCATGTGATACTAACAGCTGTACCAAGTGAAGATGAGGGATCAGACATTAAGCTTTTGTCCAGGTGGTTCCTTTAAGCCTTCAATCATTCATTAAATGTTAATAATAATTCTTGCAAATATGCATAGAAGCTTGTGACAGTGATGTGATTAAATAAAAAAAAAAAAGAATGAGTCGGTTTTTGTAACACAAACATCACTTATTTTTACTTACTGGGGACCGGTTTCGGGTAACAGTTGTTCCCATTTTCAACCCTTAATTCCGACTAAATCTTTCTTCATTGGCGGCAACGATGGGGATGGTGGTGTATTAATTGTGGAGGCATCTGTTGTTGGATCTATGAACTTCCAGAGGTTGCTGTAAGGTGGCAAATCAAAATTCATGATATGGCTCTTTTTCTTCATGATGTAGATCTTCTCCCAGACATCTAATTCTGTGGGTTTATAAGCTGGTTTTAATAGTTTTATATTTGGTGTGATTTCGTGTCCTGATGTCCAAAAATGATAGGCAACTGATGATTTTTCTATTTTTTTGTATTTTAGGTTTCTCATGTGTTCCTTTAATCTGGTCTCCAAACTTCTCTTTGTCCTTCCAATATACACCAAATTACAGTCTGAGCATTTAATTTCATAAATTCCCGGTTTTTTGTCTGCAGGGATAGGATCTTTTAAATTTCTGCACAGCAGTTTCTGAATGCTGTAGTTGTTTTTTGGAGCTAAGGTGATGTTATAATTCCTGAATATTTTCCTGAAGTTTGTTGTGTGCCCAAGGATGATAGGTGAATTTTCTGAATTGAGGTTGGTCACTGGAGTTCTGTAAGGTGGTTGTGTGTGTTATGTGATTCAGTTTTTTGTATTTATGTATTCTTTTGTCAACTGCACTTTTTTGGAAACCGTTGTTGGTAGCTGTTTGGAGTATTTGTTGGTATTCCTTTTGCTCCATGGGAATGTGTGCTAGACTGTATGTTAAACTGTTCAGGACTGCATATTTGTGTGTTGTAGGGTTGTAGCTGTCAAACTTTGTGTGGTTATCTACAACACACAAATATGCAGTCCTGAACAGTTTAACATACAGACTAGCACACATTACCATGGAGCAAAAGGAATACCAACAAATACTCCAAACAGCTACCAACAACGGTTTCCAAAAAAGTGCAGTTGACAAAAGAATACAAAAAACTGAATCGCATAACACACACAACCACCCTAAAGAAATTAAATGCTCAGACTGTAATTTGGTGTATATTGGAAGGACAAAGAGAAGTTTGGAGACCAGATTAAAGGAACACATGAGAAACCTAAAATACAAACAAATAGAAAAATCAGCAGTTGCCTATCATTTTTGGACATCAGGACACGAAATCACACCAAATATAAAACTATTAAAACCAGCTTATAAACCCACAGAATTAGATGTCTGGGAGAAGATCTACATCATGAAGAAAAAGAGCCATATCATGAATTTTGATTTGCCACCTTACAGCAACCTCTGGAAGTTCATAGATCCAACAACAGATGCCTCCACAATTAATACACCACCACCCCCATCGTTGCTGCCAATGAAGAAAGATTTAGTCGGAATTAAGGGTTGAAAATGGGAACAACTGTTACCCGAAACCGGTCCCCAGTAAGTAAAAATAAGTGATGTTTGTGTTACAAAAACCGACTCATTCTTTTATTTTTTATTAATAATAATATTCAAAGGGTCTCCTCCCTGTTATTAACAAAAGTCTTTCTGCAGCGCCATCTCAAAATAGTTCTTAAATTGCTGAGCGAGTACAGAAATATTGTATTAAAATGTTGTCTAAATAATACAGTATGAATGTTTAAGGAACATTTACTCCATCAATTACCCATTATTTCTTTACATAACAATGCATATCCATTGTGCAGTTCAATGGCTGCATCTAGTCAGCAAATAATGGCAGAAACATGTGATACCAGTGTAAAGAAACATAACCAAAGAAATAATTATTCCTAATGAATATACTAAGTTTTGTGAAAAGTACCTTATTTTTACTTTCTCTAGCCCACATGTACAATGTATGTTGTGGATAGAGAAGGTATTGTATTCCACCCAAAAATTCAATGTCGAGATTTCACTGGAAATATATGTTTTAAAGCATTTTTAGAAAACTGTGTGTGTGAGCACGACAGTAATTAAAGAACATCCATAAATAGCACGCCATTTTATAGCTCATAAACGAAGACTGTTAAATACCAAACTTGGTATTCCAAGGATGTGACACAAAGATTTTCAAGAAAATCCCCCCATCACAAACTACCCTTTGCATGGAGACATTTTTGAAAATTTTGAATTAATAAAAAAATGGCTAACGATTTTGATTAAAATACTGAATATTAAAGATATTTACATCCCAAACAAAATCTATATCTTGAATTTTCTGGGAATAGTTTCTGAAGACCTCTTTATTCTGGATGAATTTTGCTTAACTGCTAAACCATGAGAGATAGAAAAAAACTTACTGCACAAAAAATGTAGATTTGAAAAAACACAGTTTATGTCTTTACGTTTTTGTTGTAGAGGTAACCGTTTCTGAGATAAATATTCCCTGTTATTGGTTTCAATTGTAAAGTACTTATACTTTTCTCAAACAGGGTGTGTCTTGTTTTTCTTTTGTTCTACCCCTGGCCAAACAAAGAAGTGATTTGCAATCACAATCGCATAACAACAGCTTTTAAAAATTTGACAACTTTAATATAGTACATTCCTTTAGTTCCCTACTACTTATAAGGAACTAAGTAATAACATTCTGCTAATGTTTATCTCGATTAGCATTGTGTAGAAAGAAGAATAATCTTTTGTAAGAGATTTGTTTGTAGAGCAGCTTGAGAAAGTCATGTGAGTGTAATGCATACAATTTTTCACTAGCTTAACAGTAGAATTTACTGGTGTTTCTGAAAGCAGCATAAAGTGTGCAAAACTCTTAAATTAGCTGAGGTGTGACATCTTGTGTAAGCAGCTTTTCAAAAGTGACAGCCGAAAAAAGCAGTGAATGTGACACAGATTGTTCGAGGAGAGCAAACAAGGTGAGATATGGTGGACAATGTTGTTGGCCCAATAATATCAATATCTGTGATGATTGAGTTGGATTGCTACTGCAACAAATGTTTCGTATCGTGAAGGAGTGCAACCACTTCCATTCTCAGATTAGCTCTTCTGGGTAAGTTACTGCATTATGACAATATATTAAAGAAATGTGTAGTGTATAGTTGTCCATGTGTGAATGCTAACATTCGCAAAAAAACTGGTGGAGTGATTTAGATGTGCAATATTTCAGCAAACTTTAAAAACATGACTGCATTTTAAAGTCTTATGAAAGAGTTTTACATTTTGTACTGAATATATAACGAGTCGCCTACCTGTTTTATTATACATTTAATAGAATTATTATCTGTGAACAGGAAAGTAGGCAGCTATTTCTTTTCCTGCCAAACATAGTTCTGCAGATTTACAATTATACGACAGACAAACCAGCTTAGCACCAGTGGTGTGTGTGCAAATGTGTTTGCAGAAGAATACATTTTGGTTTGATTACATTGCCACAAAACGTGTGAATTTTGGCCGGGAAAAAAACCCTGACTGGAGATGTGTTTCATGGCTTGTGAATCAAAATCGCTCCCAAACCTGACTGGAATTGCTACAGTCAGTGAATGAAGGTCTATCCCCATCTACTAGCAAGATAACATTTTGATGGAACTACATGTAATGAATATATGGAGTCGATCACCTTGCAAGAGGCCATATATAAAGTTGTGCATTTTCAATGGACTAAAAACGTTGCCTAACTGTAGAACAATGTGGTCTGATAAATCATGTTTTTGCCTTTGTTCAAATGAAGCATGTCGTTGAATGCAACAAAGGCTAACTTTGCATATCATCCTAAATTAGTGCAAGCCGGAGGTGAGTCTATGATGTTTAGGGGTGTTTTTTTTATCATGAATTGGAGCTGCTCACTGAGTTGATCATAAATGTGAATCAGCATGTTAATTGGTTTTTCCTCACGAGCTATGTTGAGATTTCACTATAAATATATGTTTTGGAGTCCCCTGAGTCTGAAAAAAGCATTTTTAGAAAAAGGTCCATGTGTGTCTGTGGACAGCATAGCTCAAAAAACGAAGACCATTAAATACCAAATTTGGTATGTAGGTTTGTTATCTTCCAAGAATGTGATTTAAAGATTTTCAAGAAAATCCCCTCACCCCAAACTACCCTTTACATGGAACTTTTTTCGAAAATTTTGATTTTCTCAAAAATAGCCCTAATGATTTTGGTTAAAATCCTTTATATTAAAATGATATGTACATCTTGAATTTTGTGGGAATAGCATCTGAAGGCCTGTTTATTCTGGATGAATTTTGCTTGACAAAAACTTATTTCACAAAACACACAATTTATGTCCTTTATTTTTTTGTTGTGGAGGTAACCATTTTCAAGATATTCCTTGTTATTGGTTTCAATTGTAAAGTACTTATACTTTTCTCAAGCAGGAAGCGTCTGTTTTTCTTTTGTTCTACTCCTGGCCAAGCAAAGAAGCGATTTGATTTGACAATCACATAACGACAGCTTTTAAAAAACATTTGACTATCTCTTTAGCAGAGCACATTCCTTTAGTTCCCTTCTACTTATAAAGAACTAAGTAATAAGAACATTCTGCTAATGTTTATCTCGATTAGTATGGTATAGAAAGAAAAATAATCTTCCATAAGAAGTTTGTAGAGCAGCTAGAGAAATCACGTGAGTGTAACACATCAGATTTTTAAAATTTTGCATGCAAATCTGGGTTGTGATCAGTGATTTCTTCCTTTCTAAAGTTGATATGATTTAACAAGATTATGTGGTGAAGTATAGAAAAATTCAAACCAATAACAAGGAATATCTCTGAACAGCTGATGTTGCAAAAAGCCATTTGAAACAAATTGTGTTTTCTTAAGACATCTGTGTGTTCTGTAGAAAATTTTTGTCCATCTCTCTTATTTTATCAGTCATAAAAAATAAAACAAAAATCCTTCAAATAAAGAGGGACTTCAGATGTAAATCAATCAAAATCGTTAATACTATTTTTGATATTTTTGAGTACATAAAAAAAATATAGTTTGGGGTGAGAGAAGTTCATGAAAATCATTGTTACAACTAAAATAAAATACCAAATTATTATTATTATTTTTAGGCTAAGGCTTTATATGGTTTCAAGTGGGGCTCAAAACTATATTTCTGGTGAAATCTCAATGGCAGTTTTTCTTTTTTTAGTAGAATGCAACACTTTGATACACTCATAAAAGTTATAAAACTTCATTTTTTTAAAACATTTACTCAAACAATAAAGTAAAATACTGTAAAATTCCATTAGACACTACTGTGTTTTACATTTTAAAATTTCTTCACCACTGCAATGTATATCTAAAATTCCACCGTGTATAAATTCTAAAATTAATTAGCTGTAACAATTTAAAATATATAACATTTATACATATGTGCATATACTACTACCACATTGCCAATTGCTCCTATCTGTCATCACACCTAACATCTGCACTTTCCCAGCCAAAACTTCTTTCTACTGCCATCTTCCATTTTGCATAGCGAGCATTCCGTTCTGAAAACAAAAGTTAGTTAACTTAAATTAGTCATAATGTCAACAAAATATGTAGTATTTCTGACAAACTTCATAGCTTATCTGGTGGATTTCAGATTTTTGTGTATCTGGGACTGCGTTTTTGAGTAGTTTATTCAGCAGGTTGTTCAGGTTTACTAACTGAAGATTGCCAGAAATACTTCACAGGCAAAAGAACTTTGAATGTTAGATGGAAAAAACACCAGAGAGAGAGAAAAAAAAATATATATATGTATATAAAGACAACAAAATCTGCTGTTCCACATATGTCGCCCTCTGTGGAATAATGGTTACCATACTAACTTATATACCCAAAGTCTTAGGTTCAAACCTGGTGGAGGATGATGGATTTTTTCGGGTGTAAAAATCCTTACCATGGCTTCCTTTGGAAGGGAAGTAAAGCCGTTGGTCCCGTGTTGTACATTTACGGCACATAAAAGAACCTCAAGCCTGACAGAGAGGCCTCTGAGCAAAATTAAGCGGTCTTTCACGCCCAATATAGAATGGGACGCTGAGAACTATAGTAGTTAAAGAGCATCCATAAATAACACGCCATTTCCATTTGCTGTTCCACACCTTTTTGGTTTGGACTTGCTTTTAAGTTATGTTGTTGAAACCTTCAAAGATGTAGCAAAAAATTCCAGACGATGGTCTCCCCCTCTGTAGTGTGGTGTTAGCAAGTCTTCTCTTATTCAAGAGTGCTAGGCTTACCAACTTCTGAACTCTGGGAGAAAATTAGATATAACAGCAAAGCTAGAAAAATTTATAAAAAACTAGTCAAATGAACTAGCTATTACAATAACCAACTTATGACTACGACCTATATCAAAGACCTCAAACTGCTAATAATTACTGATTTTGAGATTTCTAGACTGGCAACTTGATGTTGATGTAACAATTGGTTTCCCTTCTCCCTCATGACTTCAACACTGCTGACACACATATTAAAACACTACTATTTTCTGCTACGCACGGCCAACCCTTGCATATAACATGGAATACTCATATTTTATAAAAGTATAGTATACATATTTTAATAATAAAGGAATATGGAGATATCACAATTCTGGAAGTTTTAATTTCAGTTCCAGGAGCCAGGAAATTCCATTCCATTCTGGGAGAGTTGGCAATGTTAAAGAGAGCTCTAGTTCAATTAGACAACACCACCTATAGAGAAAGCCTTGCATCAAACATTAGCACATGGTGTGACATCACACTTGGGCATAGTGATAACAATTTGAATATGTTTGATTTGTGTATAATTGTGATTTTATAACTCCATGGCACGACAGCTAACGGGGAACCTTGGCCTACCCCCGGCCGCTGCGTCCCCCATCTCGGTCCACTACAGACTTCATGGATGGGGTGCAGTATTGGAGGGTGAGACGTGGTTAGTGCCTCGAGCCCCCCCCAGCCAGTTAATGCGATCCTCATGACCTGGAACTGCTACTTCTCCATCAAGTAGCTCCTCAATTGGCCCCCCAGGGACCTTACGAGGCTAAGTGCACCCCGGGCCAGGTCTCCCGGCAGGGGAAAAATCCCCATGCTGGTACTGGGGATCGAACCCAGGTCTCCCGCTTTAATTGTGATATTATTGGTTTTAAATTGCTAAATGCACATTTGTTCCAAAATTTTAGTGTTTATTTTCCTTTCCTGAAGATGATTTGCAATCCAAATGGAATAGGATTATTCATACGAAAAATGTTGTTCTTACAGATAACACCAAGGTATGTAACATATGTTTTAACCCTTTTAACATTTTTAGAACTGTCTACCAATTTCTAAATATTAAATCATTATGTAAACTATTGGAAACGTTTACAACATAACCTCTCCTGTTCTCACTCACTTTCCACTGAATATGCTGCAGGTTTGTAAACTGCTCTTCAGAGAACATGAAATTGAAATTATTACTGTTTATTTATATTTCAACAATCTTGAAATAGAGTTTAGTAACACATCCTTGACCACTAAAAATGAGTTGACGTATATTGTTTGTTGGTTGGTTCCATTCTTTCCAAGAAAGATCCATTACTGCATTACAGTTGAGGTTTCTTGTAGCAAAACAGGTTAGGGCTCAATCCTCTCTTTTAATACATACTAAAATTGCTTCTCTAGGGTAACAGTTACATATATTAACATTCAGGAAAAAATAAAACAAAACATCATACCAGAGATATTAAGCATATTATATTTCTGCGTGGTATGGAGGTATGAAAACACTACAGCAGAATGTATAATTAATAAACTTAGGAATTATTGTTAAATAGTCATGCATAATAAATTAATTTTGCATTTACTAGTGTGTTCTGCTTTCTTAATATGTTGCCAGTTTCTTTAAATAATCCCACTTTTGGCTCTAGCAATAAAAAGTTAACAACTATTTTAAAAGTACCATTAATATAGCATATGCACTAACTTTTGCATAAGCACAGGTTTGCTGGACTCACTAAAAGCCTAAAGGTGTGACACGTCACATTGCAAGGCTTTTCTTTATGTTTTTCCAAGATTCCCATTTTCTTGAGAAAGTGAATGTCTGGTAAATTTGAGCTCTATGAACCCCAGACTCATTTACATCTTTTTCTAAAAGTACTTTTTTTTTTCCTTATGGCATGTATTGTCAGCTGGCAGGTCCTTTATTGCTGTTTCCTAAGAAAAAACAATGCCTAAGACAGAAGTAGAATAAACTTTTGAACATACGCATTGACAAAAGCTTTAAACACAATTTTCTATTTACATAATGTACCTTAAAAGCATCAAATTGCAGGTTTCTTGATTATTCGTGCTTCTTCTCCCTCACATTAACCAAAATAATTGTCAGTGAAGTGTGTGAAAATGTCAATCACATTAATCAAATTAAGTTTGATGCTAAATATACCTGATTATTTTAATGATTTACTGGCGCTTTCATAGTTTATTAATTTAGAATTTAACAGAGGGAAGAAGCAAATACATGAGCTAGGAGCACGTAAAGTTATATTATAATTTTACCTTCTTCTGATATGGACGGATAAAATACATCACAAGGAATGGCAGGCATATCTTCCAACTTCCAAACTTCGATGCCTTCAGCACTACCTGCTACCATAGCTGCTCCAAGGGCTGTTGTTTCCACCATTTTTGGTCTCACTGCAAATGACAAATCACTTTGAAAATCTGATGTGTGGCATTCATAAGACTTTCTGCACTCTTTTTTACTTTCTCTATACGCACTATGTACATAGTGTATAGAGAAGGTATTGCACTCCACCCAAAAATTCGATACCGAGATTTCACTGGAAATATATGTTTTAGGGTCCCCAATATCCAAAAAAAGCATTTTCACAAAAAGGTCCATGTGTGTGTGTGTGTGTGTGTGAACACGATAACTCAAAAACGAAAAGTCTGTAAAATACCAAACTTGGTATTTAAGTTTATTATCTTCTAGGGATGCAACACGAAGATTTTGAGAAAAATACCCCCACCCCCAACTACCCTTTACATGGAACTTTTTTTTTAAAAATTTTGATTTTCTCAAAAATTGCTCTAACGATTTTGATTAACATCTTGTATATTAAAGATATTTACCTGACAAATAAAATGTATATCTTGAATTTTCCGGGAATAGTCTCTGAAGAGCAGTTTATTCTGGATGAATTTTACTGACTTTTGAATAACTGCTAAACCGTAAGAGATGGACAAAAACTTACTACACAAAAAATGTAGAGCACATTAAAACACACAATTTATGTTATATACATTTTTTTCGTGGAGTTCGTTGTTTTTGAGACATTCCTTATTTTTGGTTTCTGCTATAAAAAATGTATACTTTTCTCATACAGGAACTGGTCAACTCCTTTCGATATAAACAAAGGAACGTCATTGACATAGCAACCAGATTTTGACTATCACTTTAACCTATGGTAGTCCCTTATTTCGCTTCTATTTACAAGGAAGCAAGTAATAAGACTATTTCTACTAATTTTTTCTGATTAGCATAAAGTAAATAGAAGTATATGCTTTTTAAGAATAATTTGTTGCAGGGATATAGAGAAAGTCATGTGAATGGTACACATCAGATTTTTCTACAACTATTCTTTAAAAAGCTTGTTCATCTACTTCTTATTAACCCCTTCAACAATATGGACATGGTATGATGTCCTGTGCACTGTTAAATAACTCATTTTACCAACAGATACCTTAGCCCCTAAATGCACAAATTAATTTGCTACATATGTTATTCTTACTCTTATTTCATAATCATTTCATATCCCTTTCAATTTTAGCTGGTGCAAAAGTAGTTTGAATAGCCATGGTCGTTAAGTGTGATACGTAATGGATTGGCCATTCATTCAAAGCCAAATATTGTGAGCAGTGTGTGGCATGATAAAAACTGCCAATAAAAGGCATTAAAATATTCTAAACAACTGCCTAAAACCACTTGCATATATGAAAAGCAGCGCATTTAAGGGTCAACCCAAAAGTTAAAAAAACATTGGAGTCTTTTATTTCTCAGATCCAAATAAGTTTATCTTTCTTTAAAAATATGATGCACAATTTAATGTTGGCCTCTGTAATTCAGTAGTCAGTGATCTGGCTTCTTACCCAGAGGTCCTGGATTTGATTACCATCTAGGGAAGGGAATTTTTCTTTACCTAGAATCATTCCCTATCCCCCACATATTCTGGTAGTGTTCACATGAGAGTGAATTGTGGAGTTAATAGTATACTACTGAAAAAACTGCTTATAAACCCTAGAGTTTGACACGAAGACACCAGAATTGTTTTTAAAACAAAAACCCAATATGACCATAGATATTAAAGGGGTCTATATGAAGCAATAAAAAAAAATTAATGTTTTAGATCCCTGAAATGAATGAGTTGCTAAAAAACAATGAAGAGTAACATTTGTGGAAAATGATTTCAAACATTCGTAGCAATTTTTATTTGCTGTAATGTACAGTTATTTTTGTAACCTTTAGAACTGTACACAGACATCTAATGCAGTTCCTCACATCTTGATTGTGAATTTTAAAAAACTGAACTGAAATTTAGGAGGATTTAATTAAGTCTATTGTTTACAGCTTAACTCAATTACGCTGCTTTGCAGGGTTATTTTTAGAATGTTTGAGAGTTTTTTGTTATTTTCATATGATACTGGTTTTTAACAAAAAATCCATGGAACAACATGTATGCCATCACACAGGTTATTTTACGTAAATCCTCCCCATCCTTTACCACCGGCATATTTAATGGCCAGTCTATTTTGCCTCTCCTTAATGATCATGGCTATTCAAATTGCTGTACCTGTGACTTCTATACTAAGTTTGTTATTTATTCAACATTTTGTTTTTTTAAATTATGCTGTTCACACACACAGACATGTGTCACCCTCCATGGTGTAATAGTTACCATGCTAACTTCATATACCCTAGGTCGCGGGTTCAAACCCGGCGGAGGACAATGGATTTTTTTGGGTGTAAAAAATCCTTAGCGTGGCTTCCTTCGGAAGGGAAGTAAAGCTGTTGGTCCCATGTCATAGATTTATGGCATGTAAAAGAATGTCAAGCCTGATAAAAGAGGCTTCTGAGCAAAATTAAGTGGTCTTTCAAGCCCAGTATAGAATGGGATGCTGAGAACCATAGCAGTCAAAGAGCATCCATGAATAAAACTCCCTTTAATTTTTCTAATATCAATATACATATTACTTTTTAAGTTTCAAACTAAACAAAAAATACTTACTGACTGAAATGCCAACCAAATCAGCTTGTAGCTGCATCAGTAAATCATTGGCTGTCATGCCACCATCCACTTGTAGCTTTGATAGTTCCAGTCCACAGTCATTGTTCATTGCTTCCAGAATATCTCTTATTTGAAAACAAACAGCTTCCAGAGCAGCACGAATAATATGACTATGTTTAGTATCTTCTGAAAGACCACATATCACCCTAGAAAACAATAACAGTAAGAAGGTTCTGTTGAAATAATTCATGCTAAAGAATACAGTGAAACACAGCAGATTTAATGCAGGCTGTTCCAAAACAGCACTGAATAATTATTTAAATCACCCTCATTGACATAGGTTTTCTATATTGCTTTTTATTACTTCGTTTAGCTATTTTTAATATCTTTTTGTCTGCCTATTTTAAGATTTATAATAACTAGTCTCTGCTTATAATCATACCCAATTGTTAAATTAGGTCTTTAGCTAGTAACTCAAATTTTTTGACAACTTCTATATTCTATTAACCCTTAGGTGGATCCACGCCAAAACAGACCCACATGGTCAGTATACGGAAGAATGTAATCTCATGTTAACAATCTAAATTACAGAATGAATTAATTCTTAAATGGTATAAAATTCTATACAAATACCTAAGAGTTCCAACATGCTATTCGTATGAATCACCACAATATTGTTTATACAGTACTGGTTGTTGCTGTTTAGAATCATGGAGGATGGTCACCGTGAATTTCCTCTTGCATCTTTGTCAAGTTACATAAAGCATAAGGCTGGTAAACCACTGACTATTGTGAAAACGCTATAGTGTTGAATGTTTATTGTAAGAGAAATATTCACCACTTCCCATAAAAGAAATCATAACATTAACTACTGAGCTCGCTGGTGTTTTGGCTACAAAAGCAATGCTTGCAAAGGAAAATCTGAAAACACCTAGGGAAAAAGAAAGTATGTGAAATGCAAGAATGTGATGATTTTGTGAAGAATGCAATTTGCGTAATAGTGCACAATTTCTTTTTTAAAAATGAGCTGCCAAAAGTAGATAAAATGCTATATGTAACGAAAGAAGCATTGTTTTGGGAGATGAATAGTTTATGTGTTACCGTTGTTGATAACCTGGTTACCAGCCTTGAAGTGGAAAGCAGCAGCACAAACAGCTCAGACAATGTTTCTGATCTGGACGGAATAGAGCCACTTCCAGAGAGTGAATAAATGTAAGTTATCACATATATGTTATTTTTTTTAGAGTAAACTGTTACATACGCTGTTATTTGTGATATGAGGTGCAAATTTTAAGACATAGTTGCAGCTGGGCTTTCAAATCTGGATTTTGGTCCTAAGTTAGAACCATTTTCAATGGGTTTTTGTTGCACAATGTTTTGTTGGTTGATCTCACAAGACGATGTGTACAAAAACCCATTGAAAATAGTTCTGATATAAGCATGGAATCCGGAATTGGAAGCCCAATTACAACTATGTGGGGGGGGGGGGGTAATCTTAAAATTTGCACCTCGTATCACAAATAATATGGGCAACTCACTTTAAACAAAGCTTTTAGAGACATTACATGTGTACCCATTTATTGTGTTATAACTATCAATATTATCACCATTATACCTTACAGAATACTTTAGTCACCGTTCAAGTTGTTGGAATCGGGGCTCTTTCATTTTACATTACAGTTGCCGCAATGGAAATCTTTACGTGGTAATAAAAACAACAAACACTGACCTTACATGGTTTTATTTTTAACTTCGCCGTACAATTAGTACTTGGTCATATTTCCCTTAGCTTGTAACACTTTCATGAGTCTCCTAGGCATCGAGTCTACTAGATTTTCAAAATTGTTTTTGTCCATTTCCACCAATATCTTCAACACCTCCTTAATATTTGATGGTTACAGCTCTTCTATTTTATCTTTCATTTGATCCCAAGCATTTTCTATTGGATTTAGGTCAGGAGAGCTACCAGAACAGTCAAGTACAGGTATATTATTGTCTTTTAGAAACTTCTGAACCATCTTTGTTCTATGAGCAAGGGCACCATCATGCATAAAGTAATGACTGATGAATTGGCCAAAATGTGACCAAATGCTGTTGCAACACTTCTAAATAATTACTTCCCTTCATTGATGCGTTCATAGGGAGAAAGTACAAGCCACCTCTACCATAATTACCACTAAAAGCACTTTCTGGGTGTTTTAACAGTTTTGATGGTAAACTTTGGATCATACTGTGACACATTTTTTGGCCTTCTCACCTTTTTGGACTTTCCTCTGACCAATTTGAAAGTGCTTTCATCAGAATACACTACTTTGCGCCAGTCCTCTGATATGTTTTGCAGAAATTTACTATTTTCTTCATCATAGCTTCAGTTAGAAGAGGCTTCTTGGCAGCACACCAAATTGGAAAACCTAGGTCTTTTTGTAGCCAATGCTGAATGGTCCAGATTGCAACACTGTTGACAGGTCTGGATGACTCTTCTTCAACCCTGCCACTGTTATCCATGGATTAGCCATCACTTCATGTTTTAGGTCATCAGTCCTTGGTGAAGTCTTTCTTTTACCACCTGAACCTGTTTTTTGATTTGGTGTGGTGGCACATAGCAAAGGTGCTGCTGCTTTTTTTAGGTTGTAAACAGCTTGTCTTCAAACCTTTAGATCATCAGCCTCATGAATTACAGAGTTGAAACACGAGTCTTCTCCTCAGAAGTGAGCTTCTTGCATCCCATTTTGTGTATTAGTTGCAGAAATACACACCTTCAAAAACAGCACTCAGATTAAAAATTGGATGAAAACAACACACAGCAAACAAATCGCTGTACAGCAAATACCAGGGGCAGACTGAGGCTTGAACTGCTAATGTAAGCAAGTTACTGCTGTGCATTGAGAGAATCACATAATTTGCAGTTCCGCCCACTTTTTTTTTGTTTGATGGAGGAAAAGAGCACCTTGTCTATGTAAAATTTTCCTTGCATTTAAAATGTAAAGATTTCCATTGTTGCCACTGTACAATAAGCCAGAAATATGACAATATTTCTGGCACGAATGGTGGAAGACTACATTATAACAGTGCACTGGACACCTGGGTTTTGTTTTGGCAAGGATCAACTTAAAGCTGAGTATAATAGTGATAGTGTTTTATGCACAATGACAAAGGTGAGGAAATGCACAAGAATCTTACCCTCTTGCATCTGGCTGCCAATATGGAGCATAAAGCCCTGCAAAAGCTGGAACAAAATATAAATCTCCAGATGAATTGACCTCATTTGCCAGTTCTTGACTTTGTGAAACATCCTGTAAAAGTTTAATGTTGTCCCGCAACCAACCAAGAGCTGCCCCTGCCACTGCTACTGAACCTTCCAGAGCATACACTGCTGGCGAATCTCTGCCCATTTGGTAAGCTACTGTTGACACTAATCCATGGTTTGACTCCACTCTCTGGCAATTTCAAGAAAAGTTTCATTTTAATATGCATGGCAATCTGTTTCTCAAATACCATCAACTTTTTTAAAGCTTCTAATTGTGTTTAAAAAGCAATGGAAAACATCAATACAGTATATTCTCAGTTATTCGTGTGCAAATCATCTTTGGATATAAATAAATTTTAAAAAATCAGATGTGTTTTGTTTACATAACTTTCTTTAGCTGTTGTATATACAAAGTATTCTTACAAAAGATTATTCCTTTATCTACATCATGCTAATTGAGATAAACATTAACAGAATTGGCTTTATTACTTACTTCCTTGTAAGTAGAAGGGAAATAAGGGAATACCTAGGCTAAATTAATTTTTTTTAGCTTAACAGTCTTTAATCTGGTTGGTCATATTGGACAATTGGAACGCGGAGAAAACCTTCCCCTGCACCGCTTTGTCCACCACAAATCTCATATGTGGTCACCACTGTCTAGGTGAGAGGTGCATGGTTTAACCATTCAGTCACAGTGCAGCCATAGATTCCCCTAACCTTAGACCATTGTGAAACCTATGAGAGGCACTTCAAAAGTTTTGAGAATGGACAATGACTTGTGGTAAACAAAGCAGTTTTTCCTAACTTCAGAGTGAAATTCAGATAGCAACATGTGCATGTCTGGGTGCAATCCAACAATGTGTATCAGTACTGCAAGGTTTGTATAGCAGGTCTTGCTACGCCATATGCTTAGATGAATCTCATTAACGCCATTTCCACGCTATGATTTTCTAAATCAAATTTCAGGTAAAATTGTTCTTTTTGAGTGGGGAGGCCTTTGTTTTATTTTACTCAATTTACTCCTCACCAACCAAATCAATAAGTCTGAATATCATCGAAGATTCCTGCCAAACCGAGGGGACTTTAAAATTGGTTTAGAGGAGAGAGAACGTCGAAATTAAAGATATATATTTTTAATTCCAAAAAATCCTCCAATAGAATAAATTGAGGTGGGGAGATTTTCCTGAAAATCTTCATGTTGCATTTTTGGAAGATATTGAACTTAAGAACTAAGTTTGGTATTTAACAAACTTTTCATTTTTTTTCTTTTTTTGGTACTTTAACACCCTTTAACCTGGTTGGTCATATCGGACGATGAATGAAATTGGTGAAATGATGCTCAAATGATCTCGGGGTCCATGGAGCTTAAAGTTACTTGACATTCATCTTCTCAGGATAAGGGAAACCCCTGAAAAAAAACCTTATCCGGGTAACTCACTCTAAGCGAGATTCAAACTCGCGACCTGTTGAATATGAGGCAGACATGCTATCACCACATTACCCAGGTGGGCTGCTTTTCATTTTTGCTGTTCTCACTCTCATACATACACATATACCTACTGATATTCTTTAAAAAAATGTATTCAGGGGTCCTTAAAACATGTAAAATCTTAGTATTTAATTTTTGGGTGGAGTGCAATACCTTATCTACCAACTATGTACATTGTGTGCATCAGAGAAAATAATAGAAACCTTTTGCTCCACCAAACCAGCTAAGCAAATATTTTTGTAATAATGTGTAAGAGAGAGCTGATATACACACTTACCGTCAAGCCTGTGTTATAAAGTAGAAAACAGCCAGTTCCATAAGTGCTCTTTGCTTGTCCTCTTTTGAAACACAACTGCCCTAACAGTGCAGATTGTTGATCACCTAAACACTGTCAGAATATACACTTTATAAAAATTGTCTTTCTAGCAAAAATTAAGCTAAATATATTCTTATATTATGAAATAATAAATATGAAGGGTTGAGAATAATAGTGGCCAAACATCATCTTATAAAAATGGCAAACATTTAAACTCCATAATTTATTGGATAATATTTAACGTAATATCTGGAATATTTTATTTAACTTTTTGTAACCGTTTAAAATTAGGCACCATAAATGGTGGTTGCATCATCTAAGAAAAGAAAGGTATGGACAGGAAAGAAAATGAAATGATCCCCTAGGCCTCGAATACTCTAATACCATCGGGGTTGAAGAAAATAAGGAGTTAAGTCAAGCAAGACTGGATAGGAAAGGTAAAAGAGGGGATCTGATATGTGGAAAGGAAGAAATATCCGTCCAGGTCAATAACTCACCAAGCTGACCAGTGCTTATTGGTGAGCAGCCCTTCCCTTTAGTTCATCACATAATTTTGTTTAGATCGGTTCCTTTAAGTCCTCAAATTATAGAAGCAATTAAAGGGTCTCCTTTCTATTATAACAAAATTAATATGTGATTAGTAACAGCTGCACTGCGTGAAGATGAGGGATTGTTCAGGTTGGTTCCTTTAAGCCTTCAGTTAATTATTAAAGGAATTAAAGGGTCTCCTCCCTGTTAGTAACAAAAGTCTTTCCACAGACTTTCTCATCTACTGGACTGCAAGAAAGCAAATGGCTTCACTGCCAACTGCTCAACATTACAAACCAACCAACCATATTTAATGTAATATGGCACATATGTACTATCTATAACATATTAACTAATTCCTATAAAACATATTAGGTTTATTATTTGCCTTTATAATGTGCAGGGTTCTTCATTTAAAGCCTAATGGGCGCACAGCATTTGACCTGTGCACGATTGGGCGTGCCACAGCTGGCTTTGCTCCTACGTAAACTCTGCGCATAAAGCATGAATAACACACTGCATTTACAGTCTGCTCTAAAATATTGGACCGATTATGCATCTAGAACTAACAGCACACCATCTTTCCGATCATAATGAGGGATTTCTAGAATGCAATGTCGATTTTCAGAGGCCCAGTAGCATGTTATGAGGTTGACATGACCATTTAGGTGGAACCATGCCTTGTCGGAAAAGTACAGAAGCTGTGGATCAATTAAACCATCATTCACTGATGAAAGAAACCATTAATAAAGCATTTGCGATTCTGGGTTGCCTAATTTTAAGGAATGGATATTTGTATGCTTATAAGGTTTTAGTTTTAATGACGGTTGCTCTACATGCAGAAGACTCTGAAATTCCCATCTGTTGTGCTAATTTTAGGATGGATTTTGTTGGTGAACATTTAAGACATGCCTATGTTGTCTATCTTTTTCCCTATTAAAACTGTACGTTTACGCTTTTGTTCTTGTTTGCCACAGATCCATTAGTTTTGAATTTCTTCACAATCTCGTGAATTGTAAATCTGGAAGGAGCAACTTCACCAGGGAACTTTTGAAGATACTCTGTGCTAAAACGAGTTGGTGATTCCCATTTATAATAGCTAAATTCATTGCTCTAGAGTCAATCGGCTGTTCATGTTGGTGCCGATACAATACTGCAGACTCTAGCCCGCGCACACAAAGGCAGCTGGTAGTGGGGGAATCCAGCAAGGTCTCAGGAGAGGCGAATCGCTGTATGCTCTGTTAGGTTTTAAAAGAAGAACCCTGTATTAGTTGGCTTATCTGACTTTGCATGGTTAGCCCTTTAAACTTTAATAGTAAACCTCATGTTCTTTCTGAAACTTCTGGACATGCTTTATGGAATTTTTAACTGAATCTTCACACTTATACCTTTATGCTGATTACCAAAAAGCAAGAATGGTAACCAGAGGGGGAATAACAAAGTTGAAAGAGATTTCACTCCCAAATCTTGAATGAATGTTTTACTTGATTTCAAACAAATGATTTAAAATTTCAGTTAAATTACTTTCTCTAGCATGTATGTGCCATGTACAAAGTAGATAAAGAAGGTATTGTATTCCATCCAAAAATTTAATACCAGGATTTCAACAGAAATACATATTTTGAGACCCCCTGAATCCAAAAAAAGCATCCTTAAAAGAGAGAGAGGAGTGCGTGCGCATGTGCCACTCTAAACTACTCTTTACATGGAAATGTTTTTGAAAATTTTGATTTTCTCAAAAATGGCTCTAACAACTTTGATTAAAATATTATATGTTTAAGATATTTTCTTGAGAAATGAAATGTATATCTTGAATTTTCTGGGAATAGCCTCTGTAGACCTCTTCATTCTGGATGACTTTTGTATAACTGGTAAACTGTGATAGACAAAGACTTAACAGCACAAAAAATTTAGATCTCATTAGAACACACAATCTATGCCATATACAATGTGTGTATGTGTTTTTTTTGTAGTGTTAACCATTTTCAAGATATTCCTTGTTATTGGTTTCAATTTTAAAATGCTTAAACTTTTCTGAAACAGGAAGAATCATTCGTTTCACATCTCTTTTGTATAACTGCTGGCTATGTAAAGAGAACCCATTAAAATATTAATTGTATAGCAACTACATTTTAAAACATTTGACTGTTGGTTTAGCCTAGTGCAGTCCCTTATTTCCTTTCTACTTATAGGGAACTAAGTAAGAAGACATTTCTGTTAATATTTATCTCTTTTGCATGATTTAAATAAAAGAATAATCTCTTGTAGGAACAGGTAGAGAAAGTCATGTGAATGGAACACATATTTTTACTTTCTCTATACTCACTATGTACATAGTGTATAGAGAAAGTATTGCACTCCACCAAAAAATTCGATACCGAGATTTCACCGGAAATATATGTTTTAGGGTCCCCTGTACCCAAAAAAAGTATTTTCAGAAAAAGGTCCATGTGTGTGTGTCCGTGTGTCTGTGAATATGATAACTCAAAAACGAAATGTCAGTAAAATACCAAACTTAAGTTTAGTGTCTTCCAGGGATGCGACACAAAGATTTTGAGAAAAATCCCCCCACCCCAAACTACCCTTTACATGGAACTTTTTTCGAAAAATGTTATTTTCTAAAAAATGGCTCTAACGATTTTGATTAAAATATCGTATATTAAAGTTATTTACCTTACAAATAAAATGTATATTTTGAATTTTCTGGGAATAGCCTCTGAAGATTACTTTATTCTGGATGAATTTTTTATAACTACTAAACCGTAAGAGATGGACAAAAACTTAACATGCAAAAAATGTAGAGCACGTTAAAACACACAATTTATGTTATATACATTTTTTTCGTGGAGTTGGTCGTTTTTGAGATATTCCTTTTTCTTGGTTTCAGCTTTGAAAAACTTATACTTTTCTCATACAGGAATTTATCAACTCCTGTCCATACAAACAAAGGAACATCAGTCACATAGCAACCAGCTTTTGGCTTTCACTTTAACCTATGGTACTCCCTTATTTCGCTTCTACTTACAATAAAGCAAGAAATAAGACTATTTCTGCTAAGTTTTCGCGATTAGCATGAAATAAATAAAAGATAAGCTTATTAACAATAATAATTTACAGAGATATAGAGAAAGTAATGTGAATGGAACACATCAGTTTTTCAAACTAGTCACATAACACTAAGATGTAGCTTCATTCACTGCATGGATTTGGCCTAGTCTAGGTACTGTACAAATGTCTTTATTGACTCAATAATATTTTACAAACAAACAATTAAGTTCACTTCGACATAAGACAGTTTACTTAATGGCAGTATGTTGTCCATGGCTCGCAGTCACTCACAACTCAGTTCAAATCACACAACAACCAACACTGCTCTGAATTCTCCCTGCTTTTATAATGGGAAAATGGCATTAAAGTTTTCTGGAAATTTCTCAAAGCAGAACACCCAAGAAGCATTGGGACTTGCATTCCAGAAGGTTCTGGTTACATCTGAGGCACACTTCCTGGCCTGGTCTTTAACTGCGATGTCTCACATTCCAGCTCTCATGGCTATGTGCCTCAGTGAAAGTCACGTGCATGGACAAGTGAAACTTTAATTTTGAGGATGAAATTATTTAACTCTTAAATATGGTGATGGATCACACCCAACTTTTAATTAAACCAATAGATGGCATCAAGGGAGATGAGCCAATATGATTCTCAGCCCTTCATTTGAAACCTATACACCTTTAACTTACCCCGGATATTGATACTCCCTGCAGAACACCTTCTGCAACTCTACCATATATTTCAGAAGAACTGTAAATCTTGGGTAGGAGATTCATTGGAATTTTAAAAAATCTGTTTGCAAACGAACAGAAAAAATGTTAAAGAAATTGACAGATATTTATCAATAAATAAAAAAAAGTAACTTAACACGGTGAGGCATAATAAAATAAATGAGAACTAGTATAGCTTAATACACTCTTTTAGCTTCACTAACTCATGAGAACATATTTAGATATTAGTCTGCATTGTCGACTGGTGTTGGCTTTTTGAACAATTTGGTAACCAGGGTGATCCTATTGGTATCTTAATGAACTTAAAGATGATATTGTCTTTAGGGATGTCAAAATTCATGAGGTTTTAGCTATACTTCTTAAAAAGAATCTTCTTGCTGAGGTTTAGGTCTGTATGAAATTACTCAAACTGGTTTACACGCATACCAACTTCAGCAATTGAAAGAAGATTTTTATTAAGAAGTTTAGCAAACACCTCATGAAATTTAACATTCCTGAAGACGTCATCTTGAAGTTCATCAAGATTGTCACTTGAATTGCTCAGTGGTTCCCACATTGGTCAAAAACCCAATAACTGGTAATTGTTACTATTTCTTTCTGAACATCAGTCCAACAGCTTTGTGCTGACATGTCTACCCAAATGGTAAGAATTATATTTTCTTATATGTCTAAATGAAAAGAAATATACTGTATTTATCTAAATACAGGAGAACCTCAAATGCAAGATGACCCCCATTTTTCAGAACTTAATTTTGGAATTTAGCATATTATCTTCATATATAAAAAGAAGACATGATAACTTAATTTTTATATAAAATGTAATAGTTTGCTATATATTTTAAACAAACTAATAGACACTTAAGCTGATTAAGTCCATTATTAGCCTTCCTGGGTAGTATGGTGGTAGGTGTCTGCCTCATATTCAACAGGTCACCAGTTCAAATCTCACTTAGGGTGAGTTACCCGGATAAGGTTTTTTTGGGGGGATTTTCCCTTATCCTGTGAAGACAAATGTTGAGTAACTTTAAGCTCCATGGACCCCGAGATCATTTGAGTATCATTTCACCAATTTCATTCATTGCCCGATATGACCAACCAGGGTAAAGGTTAAAATAATAGTTATTGGTAGAATTAATGCAATTTCAATATCGAAAATTAAGAAGATAATGGCAATAAAAAAAAAATTGTAGGGAAAAAGGTAAATGTGAAGATCTGATTAGATCAAATCCACACTCAAAAGGGGAATTTTTTTCATGATCTTCAATAAGGACGTTAAGCTACAAAACAAAACAAAAAATAAGTCTATTATTGCGATTATTATTATTCTTGTTATTATTATTATTTAATTAATTTTATCATCATTATTATTATTATTTTACTTAATTTAAATTTGCACAGAAATTCAAGTTTTGAGCGGTTAACAAAGGGGAGAGCACGGAAATGTATGGTATGGTTGAGACGGTACATGACGGTGGTAGTGGCGGCAGCATATCTGTAACAACAATGATGGATATGATTTTGTATTTAGACAACAGAGGGGAGAACAGAAATGTATGGTATGTATACAATGATAAAATGTGACAGGCAGATGGCAGCAGTATAGTTGTAACAACAATATTAGATGATTTTCTATTTAGAAAACAAATTTACTAATACACATTGTAATTTTTTTTACCTATTTTGAATTTGTGCAGAGATTTACATTGTGTATGGGAGAGAGATGGAGAAGGGAGAATGAAAATGCCTGGTGTTTGGTGGTGAGGGTGGTGGCTTAGCTATAACAATTATGGATATGATCTTCAATGCTTAATATAATATATCATAAAACGTTTTACCCAATTTGAATTTGTGTGTAAATTCATATTTTGAGTTACCATTATGCCAGGGAGGGCGACAGGAAAACCCAGAGAAAACCTACCGCTGTGCTGCTTTTTCCACCACAAATACCACAAGCAGTCACCTGGATTTGAACCTTGTTGAGAGGCGAGTGGTCTAATTGCTCTGCTACAGTGCAGCTGTATTGTTAATTGGTGCTGCAATTAGTAGCATCATTGGCACACCTAGTGTACAGATTCTGTGAGCTTATCCCATGACTTAGATCTGAAATTTTAAGTTGGTTGTCTGTAATCCATGCTGTATGACATAGCGTGAAGAGTTGGTTAAACTTCTTAATAAAAATCTTCCCCAAAACTGAGGTCAAGACCTGTTATGAAATTCCCAAACTGGTTAACAGGTCCATAGACGTAGTATTTGGCAGAAGAGTCTACTAGGAAGTACAGAGGGATTGGTTAATTCAAATTTGAGTAATTCGAATAAAAGTACAATCCCCTTCAAATTCCTATTTAAAATAATGTTAAAATTCATTTTAATTCAAATTTTTGAAGCCAGCATTTGGATAATTATAAGTTAAAAACTTATTTTGAATTCTAGAAAAGTCAAAATATTTATATACGTCTCAGTTGTTGAGCTCTGTTAAAAGCTCCAAGAATTCATCTTCGATTTTCCGCATTCCTAGAGTCTGTGAGATTTGGCTCTGATTTTTCTTTACCTGCTCTGTTTAAACTCTTGGAAATCACACACCTCCTTCCCAACTCTGTATTGTCTGTTAATGGCTACATGCATTTTACAAAAACCCATTTGTTGGAGCTCATCCAAATGTAATTTTTGTCCATCATACAAAACTAAAATAACTCATATCTTTAAGTGAGAACTTGTCTGTTAAATGACCATTATTTGTATAGTACATTTTCTACTGATTGTTTTTGTGAATTTTTTCTGCTGAATTGCTTGAAATATTGTAACACATTTAATGGATTAAATATGGAAATTAACAGGATAAGTTGCAAGTTAATTATTTGCATGAAATGAATTTATTTCAAGGTATACTTTCTCTACTAAAGAGCACATTTGTTACTTCAAATTTTGCCTAATTCATGTTTTTTTTTTTTTAATTCATTTCTGTTCAAATTAAAAAGAGTCCATTAAAACCAAAATGTTATAAATTTTAACACCCCTGAAGAAATAATCTTTAAGTTCATTAAGATGTCACCAAGATCAGTCCATAGTTCCCACATTGATCAAAAACCTAACTATGCAGTCAATAATGAGCTGATGATTCAAACAAATGTCTGTAAAACATATTCTCATGATTTATGAACATGTGTACAAGAGGGTATTAACTTTAGAATCCTCATATACAAGGTACATCCAGAAAGTAAGTTCTGTTTGGTAATAAAATTAAATTGTGTACAGATACAGAATAATTATTTATTGCACAAAATTCTACAACTCTTAAGCTACTTTTCCACATAACTGCCGAAATTTTGCAGGCATTTGTCATAGCATGGCACAAGTTTTTGTATACCTTCTTCATAGAAGTTTGCCGCCTGTTGCTCAGTAAGAATCTTTGGTACCCAACGTGAGCCAAGTTGACGAAATCTCAGTTTTTTGGTAACAATTTCATGAATTAGTGATCGTGAGCTTTGGGGAAATTCCATAGCGAGAGCACTAATTGTAAACTTGCAGTTTTCCTGGATCTTGTCATAAATCGCGTGAACCAGCTCTTCTGTAACCAAAGATGGATGCCCAATTCTTTCTTCATCGTTCTTCACTACATCCTTCATTGAACTGTCGGACCCATCTTCTCACCATGGAATCACTCATCGCATTTTGTCCGTAAACTTCGCAAATTTGCCGATAAATATCAATTGGTTTCACTTTCCTAGCATTCAGAAAACGAATCACAGATCTGATTTCACAAGCGGCAGGATTTTCAATCAACACCGACATTGTAAACAAGCTCAACAAAGCGTATGTGGTTGACAGCGATCTCAAAATGACGCACTTGATACAGAGCGTCTACCGCGCATGTGCGGAACTGCGATCACAGTGCTGCAGCGGAGATACATTGAAACGGAACTTACTTTCTGGACATACCTCATATTTTAGATATTTATCAGCCTATGATTATGATCTATGATCTAATAAAATACTAACCTGCACAAAATTGGGTCCCATTTAAGTGTCTCCAAATTCATTAGCATAGTTCGGGAGGCATTAGTAACATCTGTCATATGGATGCCTCCATTACTTCCACCAGTTAAGTTCTGTATTAAATAAAAATATGAGAGGTTATTAGAAATGTCTAATGATGGTTAATTTGCTAATCACTACTAAATACAGCTTATAGGTTTAATATTACAGTACATTATAATTACTGTATTTATCTGAATAAAGACGTCCCCTATTTTTCAGAACTTAGTTTTAGAATTAGCAAATCATCTACATAAGACATGTTTAAAACAAAAGAATAAAAGAAGAATTTTAAAATGAAATTTAAAGGTCTGCCATATATTTTGAACAAAGTAATGTACGCTTAAGCTGATTAAGCCCCTTATTTATTTATTTTTTGTTACTTAATTTGTATTTACATGGAAATTCACATTTTGAGCAGTTGCCTGAGAGGGGATTACTTTAGGTGGTTCAAATATGGCATTGAATTTTTCAGTCTGACTCTACCTATCCAACTCCTTTCCTACACACGGCTTATCTGAGAAAAATTTAAATTAATACTAATTGACCATAATAGTTGGCTATACTATGAATCCTGGGACTTAAAAGTACTTAACATTGTAAGTTGCCATTGGGATTGTTATTTCAAAATAATATGAGATCAGTTTGTGGTAAACCAGGAAGCATGCAAGACAGTTGAGAAGTTTAATGCCACAGAGGCAAGTTGCCATGGTAGCTTAGTGGTAGAGCAACTGGATAGAAACTGGGAGATCTGTGGTTCAAATCCCGGCTATGGCATTGAATTTTTCAGTCTGACTCTACCAATCTAACTTAAAGTTATATATGTTTGCAGTGTCAAATCTATAAGCTGGACACCCTATTTTATTATTTTTTTTTGGTAGTGTTTAATACCCGCTTTTACTACTTGTGGCACCACAGGCGATGACACTGGTAATACATGGAATGATGGAGTACCGGTGGAATGCATTGGCGGGGGAAACCTGAGAACTTGGAGAAAACCCACCCCTGCGCCGCTTCGTCCACCACAAATTTCAATGCAGTTGCTTGGGATCAAACCCGGGTCATCTAGGTGAGAGGCGAGTGGTCTACCCACTCAGCCACAGCATGGCCACATGGACACCCTATATGATGTAGCATAATTCCAGAGTAATTAAAAGTTTGTCGCAACAGAAGAAGACAAAGAAGAGATAAAATCAATAAATTGTAAAGTTGAAAAATACCAAAATCAATGGATGCAACATGTTCTAAGAATGCCAGGGTTGCATTTCAATGTCAGCCAACCCAGAGAAAGATGGAGGAAACAACTGCGCTAAGGAACCCCATTTTTATAAAGCAAATCCTGCTAAGCAGTGATTTTGTTATAATTTAAATGTAATTAGGTACTAAAAGAAAATCACATACCCAAATGAGCCAAGTATCCATTGTGCCAAAACAACATCGCTTCTCCTCAATAGCAACTCTGACTTTTGGAACATTCTCCATCAGCCAGCGAATTTTCAGTGCACTAAAGTAAGGGCTTAATGGAAGCCCACAAAGAGATTTCAAGTAGTTGGGATTTTTATCAGGTATATTTTGCAACATTTCTTCAACTGTCACCGTGGTTCTGACATCCAACCAAACTATAAAAGACCATTACAGTAACATTTACTATAGTACACTTTTATTTAACACATTGAAGCCCGGGCGTTTCGGTAGTTGAAGTGCCAAGAAACCCACAGTTTTTACATCTACTTTCAGTTATTATTTACAGTACATCAATTAAATCTGTCGAAAATTATTGGGACAATCTAAAAGTATGGCATTCAAGGATTTCTCAACAAATAAGAAAATAGTCATAACTTCCGTATTAATATTTTATTTTAAATTTACAAGTATCAAATATGAGTTTGAAAAAAAACTGCATAAAGCTGCTTACACTCCATTTATTCAAAGTTCGAAAAACTCTCCTTCGGAATCAGAATTTTCCACAGCTTCATTTGTATCCTAAATTTCCGTTTCAGTTCACAGAAATCGAGGAAAATGCAGCATTTTAACATTTAAGACCACAAACATAACAAACAGATCACCACCTTCAAAGAAAATGGCGCGACTACCTGAGAGCAGCCCATATTACTAAATTTCCTAAAATCCCTATAGTTGACTAAAGCAAGGACAGGTGGTAGCACAAATCAGACAGCTAAACGATAACTGATGTATTTTCTTTGCTGCATAGCCCAAGACCGAGTTAAGGTCGTGGAATTGAATTAAAAGCATTAGAAATACCTGCCTGAGCTATGGGTCTCATGAACATTTTGATGGCCCGAGCTATACACGAGCTTGGGCTCCAATGTGTTAAAATAGAACCTTGTAATATTTTACTAGATTGTTCAATAAGCAATGCAAATAATTGTATTTTTGACAGCCTTTTATTGGAGATGAACAAAACTTTAGATAATGTATTTTCAATCTTTCCTTTATAATGTCAAAGTTTCATTGCTTTCCAACAGCTAGCTGTAATGCAAATTAGTTTTAAATGGTGGCTGCTCATCAAAAATGTACAAAGTAGAGAGCTGTGATTGAATTTCTTTCTATGGAGAGATCATTTAAAACATTCAAAGATGCTTACAAAATGTCTATAGCCTGCCTGGGTTGTGTGAAGGTTGCATGTCTGCTCCACATTCAACAGATCGCAAGTTCGAATCTCGCTTAGGGTGAGTTACCCGGATTAGGTTTTTTTCGGGACTTTCCCTTATCCTGAGAAGACAAATGTTGAGTAACTTTAAGATCCATGGACCCCAAGATCATTTGAGCATCATTTCACCAATTTCATTCATTATCTGACATGACCAACTAAGTTAAAGGATGTTAAGTTACATTAAAAAAACGAAAAAAAAAAAAGAAAAAAAAAGAAGTCTATGGTGATCAAGTAGTGGAGGAGTAATGTCAGTGTAGGGTTAGCAAGGTGTCAGAGGTAGAACGAAGTAAAGCAAGTTTATTCATCAGATCTTCCACACTCAAGAGAGCAAGACCAGTTGAATGGTAACTAGCATACAGAATTTGACATCTAGATGCCATAGGGCAATAGACTTGAATGGAGATTATGTGGAATAATGATACCTGTAGCCAATTAATTTGGGAATAATATATTGTATTAGGATTTGTAATAATACAAACCTTGAGTAACAAAAAAAATCATGTGCTTTACTTATTGAACGTCCTTATTTGTGCTTAATGTAAAAAAATATCTGATGTGTTACATTCACAGACTTTCTCCACTCTTTATCGTTTATTAGTGGCTACACAAACTAATTTTACAAAAGCTTATTTTTTCTATTTACTTCATTTTAATTAGGATAAGATTTTACAGAAATAGTACATTACAAATTTCTTTATAGATCTTAGAATTCCAAACTCTTTCCTTGCAATCATGAGAAATTAAAAATCAACAGGATTTTAAAGTAGAGACAAGCATTCATCAATTCAAACCCTTAATAATGGATATCTTGGAAATAGCTTATGCCACATAAAAGATTATTTGGAATGAATTGCATGTTTTAAAGAGATGTGTACTTTTTGTCCAGTGACATTTAATCTATCTCTACCAGGTACACAAGATTATGCAAAATTTAATGTTTATCAGTTATACAAAATTATATAAAATTCTTCCTAATTAAGAGGACTTTAAACACAACTCCCAGAAAACTCAAAGTATAAAGATATATCTTTAATATATGGTATTTTAGTCAAAAGTTAAGAGCTGTTTTTGAGAAAATATAATATTTCAAAAAATCTGATGTGTACCATTCACATGACTTTCTCTATATCCCTGCAACAAATTATTCTTAAAAAGCTTATACTTCTATTAACTTCATGCTAATCAGTAAAACATTAGCAGAAATAGCCATATTACTTGCTTCCTTGTACGTAGAAGCGAAATAAAGGAGTACCATAAGTTAAAGTGAAAGCCAAAAGCTGGTCACTATGTGACTGATGTTCCTTTGTTTGTATGAACAGGAGTTGACAAATTCCTGTAAGAGAAAAGTATTAAGTTTTTCAAAGCTGAAACCAAGAAAAAGGAATATCTCAAAAACGATCAACTTCACGATAAAAATGTATATAACATAAATTGTGTGTTTTAACGTGCTCTACAGTTTTTGTGTAGTACGTTTTTGTCCATCTCTTACGGTTTAGCAGTTATTCAAAATTTAGTAAAATTCATACAGAATAAACTACTCTTCAGAGGCTATTCCCAGAAAATTCAAGATATACATTTTATTTGTCAGGTAAATATCTTTAATATACCAAATTTTAATCAAAATCGTTTGAGCCATTTTTGAGAAAATCAAAATTTGCGAAAAAAGTTCCATGTAAAGGGTAGTTGGGGGTGGGGGGATTTTTCTCAAAATCTTCGTGTTGCATCCCTGGAAGATATTAAACTTAAATATCAAGTTTGGTATTTTACCTACTTTTCGTTTTTGAGTTATCGTGTTCACAGACACACACACACACACACACAGACCTTTTTCCGAAAATGCTTTTTTTAGATAAAGGGGACCCTAAAACATATATTTCCGGTGAAATCTCGGTATCGAATTTTTTGGTGGAGTGCAATACATTCTCTATATACTATGTACATAGTGCCTATACAGAAAGTAAAAATGTTCCATATAAAGAGCAGTTGGGTCTGGGGATGATTATTATTATTGTTGTTAATATTATTATCATCATTATTATTACTGCTACTACTACTATTGATGGTGTGGCAGTGGTCTAGTGTAGATAGATGTTTTATTCACCAAAAGAATTTCAAAGGCTTCTTCAAGTAACAGATTAACAACACACTCACTATTTACATTGTGTCATAACTTATACTAATATGTACACTATTCACAAAATATAAATTTTAAACTAGAGAGCTGATATATTACATTTCTTTTTTTTTTAAAGACGTGGAAGTGGAAATGAAGTGGGCATGAACTCATCAACACTATAAAACATATGATTTAATAAATGTTACTTGACTTGATGTTTGAGGTGTTTATGATTTAGTAATCTCCAATTATCTGGTAATATGAGGGCTGTTTTTTTTTCCAACCTCTGATCGCTTAGTATAGAAGCTACACAAGCGGCAGAAAGCAGACATGCGCTGCACACTCTGCCATTGCCAACCTCAAGACATCAGTCTGTGCTGCATTACATCCATGAAAACATGGCTGCCATCATTGTTGCTCATGCCAAATGCAAATTACGACGTGTAATTGAGTTTCTGCAAGCAGGAGGAATAGTGCAGCAGAAATTCATTGAAGAATGAGCCGAGTGTATGGATAACTTCATGACTGATGGTGTTGTGCACATAATGGAGCTAAAAGTTTAAAAATGGCCGAAATGACGTGCATGATGAAGGGGGCCAATGGCACAAGTCTATCGTCACAGCCGACCTTGTTGAACAAGTTGACAGAATGGAGAGAAAATCGTAGGTTCACCATATCTGCTTTGTCTATGGAAATTGTGGAAGTTTCAAGATCTGTTGTACACTCTATTGTTACTGAACATTTAGGCTACAAAAAACTTTGTGCTTGTTGGGTCCCAAAAATGTTGACGGACAGCCACAAAAGTCACAGAATGGTGTCAGCTTTGAATTTCCTTGACCGTTACCACAATGAAGGAGAAAATTTTTTGAAATCAATTGTTACTACAGATGAAACTTGGATCCAATACGATTACCGGAAACAAAACGACAATCACAACAATGGATGCATCCAAATTCACCAAACAAACCAAAAAAAATTCAAACAAACATTCAACAACAGAGAGGTTATGGCTACCATGTTTTGGTACCAAAAAGGTGTGTTGCTTGTAGAGTTTATGCAGCCCAGAACCACTAACAATGCAGCTGTTTATTGTGAAACTTTACGATATTTGCGGAGAGCCATTCAAAACAAACAAAGAGGAATGCTGACTTCAGGAATTGTGTTGATCCATGACAATGCTCGTCCACACACTGCTGACACAACCCATCAGATCCTTGAACAATTGACATTTTCATTCATCTGCCATACAGTCCTGACCTGGCACCCACTGACTTTCACCTTTTCTCTGAACTGAAAAGGGCAGCACTTTCAAACCAAAGAAGATCTTCAAAACGTCAATGCTCACTTGAAGTCATTGGCGGCAACATTTTTTGAAGCAGGTATTACAAAGCTTGTGAAAGGTATGATAAATGTCTCAATCTTTTTGGTGATTATGTTGAAAAGTAACCATAAGTGCACAAAAATGTTAGTAATAAAATAATTGTTTTCTATGAGCTTGTCTTTTATTTATAGCCTATCGGTGGTTTGGTAAAAAAAAAAAAACGGCCCTCGTATGTTGTAAAAGGACAAACCTTGGTCCGATATGCTCTGTGGGCAGATTTTACTGTTTTGATGATGGAGATGTAAGTTTTCTGATCCCCTGGTAATGTAGGAATGGTAATCAGAATTCTTATTGAAATATAGCAGATTTGTGTGCATGAAAAGAACAGTTTCTAAAATGTAAAGGCAAGGTACTGGTTTCATAGAAAACTTGTTAAGGCAAACACATATAGAATAGAAAGAAAATGTTACCTATAGCATTATACAGGGGTTCTCCTGTAATACTGTCCCAGACTATTGTGGTTTCCCTTTGGTTAGTCACACCAACTGCTACTATGTCTGAAGCTTCACCCCCTTGCTGTCTCAGCTTCTCAATAGCAGTGTTGATGCAGACATTGACTGCTGTCAGAACAGCTATTGGATCCTGTTCAACCCATCCTTCCTGTGGATATGTGCTTTTTATCTCAATCTGATGCTTCGCTACAACTTGCTTTGTAGTTGCAGAGAAAATCTGTGGAAGAAGCCCATTTTTTATTATTTACATTAGATACAAATCTTAAAATAACAAAATATGTAATTTGTAATCCTGAATTATGTAGCAAACAAAATTAGTAAAGGTATGTATTCACTGAAGTCCACATCCATTTATTTTTACTTTCTCTACATGTACTATGTACATAGTGTATAGAAAATGTATTGTAATGCACCCAAAAAATTGGAAATACGTGTTTTAAGACTCCCTGAATAAAAAAAAACATTTTAGAAACATGTCCGTGTGTGTGTGTGGGGGGGCAGCATAGCTCAAAAATAAAAAGTCTGTTAAAAACCAAACTTGGTATTTAGGTTTTGCATCTTCCAAGGATGCAACACAAAACATTTTCCAAAAATCCCCTCACCCCCAACTACCCTTTACATGGAACTTTTTTCGAAAATGTTGATTTTCTCAAAAATGGCTGTAACGATTTTGATTAAAATATTGTATAACAAAGATATTTACATGACAAATAAAATGTATTTCTTGAATTTTCTGGGAATCGCCTCAGAAGAGTACTTTATCTTGGATGATTTTTATAGAATTTTACATAACTGCTAAACTGTTAAGAGATGGACAAAACTTACCATACAAAAAATGTTGAGCATGTTAAAACACACAATATACATTTTTTTGTGGAGTTGATTGTTTTGAGATACTGCTTGTTACTGGTTTCAGCCTTGAAAAACTTACATTCTTCTCATATGGGAATTTGTTAATTCCTGTCCATACAAACAAAGGAACTTCAGTCACATAGCAACCAGCTTTTGACTAACACTTAACCTATGGTACTTTCTTATTTCGTTTCTACTTTACAAGGAAGCAAGTAATAAGACTATTTCTGATAATTTTTTCTCGATTAGCATGAAGTAAATAGAAGCGTTAGCTTTTTGACAATAATTTGTTGCAGCGATGTAGAGAAAGTCATATGAATGGAACACATCAGACTTTTCAGCTTAAGCATTGTCCTATTTTCTTACTATCTTTATGGAACATTTAAATTTTAGCTATATTTATATTTCTATCTATTCTAAACAATTTTTATTGATGTCCTCT
Source organism: Hymenopus coronatus (assembly GCA_030762935.1). Taxonomy (NCBI): domain Eukaryota; kingdom Metazoa; phylum Arthropoda; class Insecta; order Mantodea; family Hymenopodidae; genus Hymenopus; species Hymenopus coronatus. The sequence continues at coordinate 62,510,577 of CM060899.1, forward strand.
TTTCTGCAAATTTCAATTGATTTACATTTAAATATTATATGTTCCAGTTCTTTATTTCCACCATGTTTAGTGCATTGACTTTGTGGAATACCCTTCCTTATATATTTTAGCCTCCACTCCTGTTCTCACCTTTGCAATGTCTTCTCATTCCTCTTTGTTTGTCATGGCTATGGGTTGTTATATGATAAAAAATACAATTTTTGCAATAAAACTGGTGTGATTTTTTAAGAAAAAGATGAAAATTCAAGCAACTGCAGTAAAATGTAACCCTGTCAGCTTCCAAGTGTGGCAGCACACCAGTTATTTTACTTGAGCCCTCTCCATCCTTCACCACAGGTACGTTTGACTGCACAGTGCTGGGATTCAAACTTTGAATCTGGGTTTGAGTGGATAGTCAGTCCATCACCTTAACACTCATGGCTGTTTAAAACCCTTTGGTGATAGCGTCTTTGGAAGAGATATGAAAGTCAATTTAGGAATTAGAGGAATGCATATGTAGCAAAATAATTTTGGCAATGAAGAGTTAAGCTGTAATGACTAACTTTTAGACTGTCTTCTGATAAATGATCAGCTGGCAGGTAGTATGCACAAATAATGAACTTTACCTGCACCTAGATTACAATAAAGATAACTTACAAAATAAGATGACTTAGAACAGAGAATATCAGCTGTAGGCATGTTTCATTTTTTCCCAGTGATGGGTGGCTCATTTAATATTTTTGAACACCAATAAATGCAAGTAATTAAATATATTAGTGAATTATGCTATTTTTGTAAATAACTTTTCTTCTATGATAGAGAAAGCCCAGACACCAATATTTTTATTTTTGATCACTAAAACAAATTTCAGCTCAATCTGTAATATCTATGTGACAATGGCCCTTTTTTAAGGGTATTACGGTTTGCTTAATTGTAATTTTGGTGCTTCCTAGCAAGTAATTTATGTTAGAAATTAACGACTTAATATCTGTTGAGTACAGACTGTTAGAAATTGTAAACCCTAGAAACACTTACCAGAAACCGTGCACTGCTTGTGCCTTCATCTACCGCTCCAACCAGGGGACCAAATTTTCCAGTAGCTGTTGTTACATTACCTGCAAATGCAAAACAACCTACATATCTCCTTCTGTGCTCCTCCTCCTCCTCCTCCTTTTTTTTTTTCTCTATATACTATGTACAATGTGTATAGAGGAAGTATTTCAGTTGCCCTAAGTGGTGTAATGGTTACCATGTTAACTTCATATACTCAAGGTCGTGGGTTCAAAGCTGGCGTAAAAATCCTTACGGAAATAAAGCCATTGGTCCCATGTCACAGAAAGAACATCAAGCCTGATAAAGAGGCCTGTGAGCGAAATTAAGCGGCCTTTCACTCCCAGTATAGAATGGGACGCTGAGAACCACAGCAGTTAAAGAGCGTCCATAAATTAAAAATGCCAAAGTATTGTATTCCACCCAAAAATTTGATACAGAGATTTCACCAGAAATACATGTTTTAGGACCTTCTGAATTCAAAAAACGAATTTTTAGAATAAGGTCCATGTATGTGTCTGTGGACAGTATAGCTCAAAACGAAAAGGCTGTTAAATACCAAACTTGGCATTTAAGTCCAGGATCTTCCAAGTCTTTGACACAAAGATTTTCAAGAAAATTCCCCCCACTCCAAACCTCCCTTTACAGGAAAACATTTTTTGCAAATGTTGTTTTTCTCAAAAATGGCTCCAATGATTTTGATTAAAATATGACATATCAAAGCCATTTTCATTACAAAATAAAATGTATATCTTGAATTTTCTGGAAATAGCTTCTGAAGACCTGTTTATTCTGGATGAAAATTATATATATATTTTTTTTTTTTTTCATGGAGTTGAACATTTTTGAGATACTCCTTGTTATTAGTTTCAGTTTTAAAATACTTACACATTTCTCATGTGGGAACTTGATCATCTTCTGGCCACACAGAGAAAATGGATTTCAATTCCATAGCAACCACATTTGACTGTTAGTTTAGCCTAGTGTATTCCCTCATTTCTTCCCTTCTACTTATAAGGAACTAAGTAATAAGACCGTTTCTGCTAATGTTTTATCTTGATTAGCATGAAGAATAGAAGAATAAGGTTATTAACAATAATTTGTTACAAAGATGTAGAAAAAGTTATGTGAATGGAACACATCAGATTTTTCCTGATAGTGTTTAATGCCCACTTTTACTACATATGGCACCATAGGTGATGACACTGATGTGGAGTGAAGATGGAGCCAGTGAAATGTGATGGTGGGGGACATTGGAGAACCTGGAGAAAATTTGTTCCTGCGCTGCTTTGTGCATCATAAATCTTGCATACAGTGCCTGGGATATCAAACCCAGGCTGCTTTAGTAAGAGGAGAGTGTTCCAACCACTTGGCCATGGCGCTGCCACTCTGACTTTACTATATTTTCTCTACTGCGTATTAGGATTATGATACAGGTGGAGGTCACTCAGCATTCTAGGTGCTTATTGTACTTAAGCCCCACAAGAGTGTGCCCCTGGGAGGTAGGGATGAGGTGAGAAGATATATAGCAGCCGGAATCAGGAGTGATGGCACATCAATGGCAGGTCCCTTCAGTTTCCAGTTTAAAGCACCCTGACAATTGGACAGGCAGGCTGGAGACCCCACCCCACATAGGGTCCAACACCCCTGCAGGGGCGGTCCTTATTCCAGCAACCAGCCAAAGTCATTTGTAACGGAGACAATATAAAGTAATTGAACATTCAAACCAACTGTAAAGAATGTCTCGGAAATAGTTAGCGACATAAAGAATTTTATTTAACTTAAATTGTGTGCACTAACAAGATCTACATCTTTTATGTAATAAAATGTTACCTCTCTTATGGTTTACCGGAATGTTAAAGTCATTCAGAACAAAGATGAGTTCAGGCTATTCCCAGAAATTTCACTTTATTACACTTCATTTGTTATGAAAATATGTAGCTTAAATATATTGTATTTTAATCAAAATCATTAGAACAATTTTTGAAAAAGTAAAAAATAATGAAAAGAGCAGTTTGGAACTGAGGAATTTTTTTGAGAATTTTTGAGTTACATCTTTGGAAGATACTAAATTTACATACAAAGTTTGGTATTTGTCAGAGTTTTTTTTTTTAGTTAAGATGTAAAAGAAAGATATTTGTCTATATTTTTTACATTTATTCAGGAGGTCTCAAAACAAGTTCTCTGTGAAATCTCAACTTCAAATCTTTAGTGCAATTTCATACTTCCTTTACTTATTTTAGATTAATAGAAAAACTAGAAATCTGAGTATTCCATTCACATGACTTTCTCTAGCTGTTCTACAAACAAACTTCTTAAAAAGATTCTTCTTCTTTATACTCAATGTTAATCGAGATAAGGGAATACACTTACATAATCAAATGTTTTAAAAACCGTTGCAATGCGATTATCATTGAAATTCACTTTTTTGCAATACCAGAAGTAAAACTAAAGACACACAGACAACCTTCTGTTTCAGAAAAGTATATTTTAAAATGTAAACCAATAACAAGGAATATCTCAGAAATGGCTAACTCCACAACAAAACTGTAAAGGACATAAATTGTGTGTTTTGACAAGATCTACACTTTTGTGTGGTAAGTTTTTGTCTATCCCTTACGGTTTACAAGTTATGCAAAAGTCATTCAGAATGAAAAGGTTTTCTGAGACTATTCTCAGTAAAATCAAGATAGCATTCTGTTTGTCATTAAAATATCTAAAAATAATATTTTAATCAAAAATATTAAGAGCCACTTTTGAGAAAATCAACATTTTTTAAACATTTTCTATGTAAAGGGTAGCTGGGGGTGGAGGGATTTTCTTGAAAATCTTTGTGTCTCATCCTTAAAAGGTACTGAACTTAAATGCCAAGTTTAGTATTTAACAAACTTTTTGTTTTTGAGCTATGCTGCTCGCAGACACGAACACACGCATTTTTACTTTCTCTACACATACTATGTACATAGTGTATTGATAAGGTATTGTATTCCACCCAAAAATTTGATACCAAGATGTCACCGGAAATATATATTTTAGGATCCCCTGGATTCGAAAAAAGCATTTTCAGATAAAGGTGTGTGTGTGTCCGTGTGTCTGTGAACTCAATAACTCAAAAACGAAAAGGGATTACTAGAAAATAATAATAATCAAGCTATCCAAGGATTAATATTTACTGTTCTATTAGGTATTTATTTTACTGCTCTACAACTATTTTAATATATTAAAATACCAAACTTGGTATTTAAGTTCAGTGTCTTCCAGGAATGCGACACAAACATTTTGAGAAAAATCCTCCCACCCCAAACTACCCTTTACATGGAAAAACGTTCGAAAATGTTGATTTTCTCAAAAATGGCTGTAATGATTTTGATTAAAATCTCTTATATTTAGATATCTTCATGCCAAATAAAATGTATATCTTGAATTTTCTGGGAATATTCTCTAAAGACCTTTAATCTGGATGATTTTTATTGAATTTTGTATAGCTGGTAAACCGTAAAAGAGAGACAAAAACTCACCACATAAAAAATGTAGCTCCAGATAAAATACACAATTTATGTAATTTACATTTTTTTTCGTGAAGTTAATCATTTTTGAGATATTCCTTGTTATTAATTTCAGCTTTAAAAAAACTTATACTTTTTTTTCTCATACAGGAATTTGTCAACTCCTGTCCATACAAACAAAGGAACTTATAGCAACCAGCTTTTGACTATCACTTTAACCTATGGTACTCCCTTATTTCGCTTCTACTTTCAAGGAAGCAAGTAATAAGGCTATTTGTGCTAATTTTTTCTCCATTAGAATTAAGTAAATAGAAGCATAAGCTTTTTAACAATAATTTATTGTAGAGATGTAGAGAAAGTCATGTGAATGAAACACATCAGATTTTTCTAAAAATGTTTTTATTTTATTCAGAGGATATCAAAACATGCAGTTCTGGTGAAATCCAGTACTGAATTTTTAGGTGGAATACAATACCTTTTCTATCTACTGTGTCTGTAGAATGTATATACATGCTAGAGAAAGTAAAAGTCAACTATATATAAATTTCATTCAGTAAATGAAGCCAAGAGTTTTAAGCTTTATCAATTGAGCATTACTTACTAGATCTTTGGTGGCTTTGTTTCAAACCAGGTAGTCGCTTACTCATTTTTTAAGCTTCTAAAAAAGATTCAATTTGTCACAGCAGGTCTTACAGACAACTGACCACAAAAATTGAAAACCTTATGACTTACATAACACAGCAACCTTGAAATTTTGCTGAGGTACTGTTAAATTGTTTGGAACTAATGAAAAAGGAAATATGCCTAGAAATGGTAAGTGCAATCATCAAATTAACTTGTTCAATGCTAACTTTGCAGGAGACTCACTCGTGGAAGTACCAAGTAAAAATGTTAGGGATTTAGTTTCAAAGGTTTTCCTTCTTAGTCTAAGTCACTCATTCATTTTTACTTTCTCTATACTCACTATGTACATAGTGTATAGAGAAGGTATTGCACTCCACCAAAAAATTCGATACAGAGATTTCACCGGAAATATGTTTTAGGGTCCCCTTTATCCAAAAAAGATATTTTCAGAAAAAGATCCGTGTGTGTGTGTCCGTGATAACTCAAAAACGAAGTCGGTAAAATACCAAATTTGGTATTTAAGTTTAGTATCTTTCAGGGATGCGACACGAAGATTTTGAGAAAAATCCCCCCAACCCAAACTACCCTTTACATGGAACTTTTTTCGAAAATTTTTATTTTCTAAAAAATGGCTCTAACGATTTTGATTAAAATATCGTATATTAAAGTTATTTACCTGGCAAATAAAATGTATATTTTGAATTTTCTGGGAATAGCCTCTGAAGACTACTTTATTCTGGATGAATTTTTCATAACTACTAAACCATAAGAGATGGACAAAAACTTATCCCACAATTTATGTTATATACATTTTTTTTGTGGAGTTGATCGTTTTTGAGATATTCCTTTTTCTTGGTTTCAGCTTTGAAAAACTTATACTTTTCTCATACAGGAATTTGTCAACTTGTGTCCATACAAACAAAGGAACATCAGTCACATAGCAACCAGCTTTTGGCTTTCACTTTAACCTATGGTACTCCCTTATTTCACTTCTACTTACAATAAAGCAAGAAATAAGACTATTTTTGCTAATTTTTCTCGATTAGCATGAAATAAATAAAAGATAAGCTTATTAACAATAATAATTTACAGAGATATAGAGAAAGTCATGTGAATGGAACACATCAGATTTTTAGTTGATGTATTTCAGTATGTAAAGCAGTAAAACTACAGTTTGCTTTCTAACTGTAAATAGTGAAGGGGGAAAAAAAATTTATAACACTAAACAAAATCTTTTATTGCATTCACATTATGTTCGTTCTCTATTCATTGTGTACAAACTTTTCTTATAAACACATATTCCTTTATGTTAATTGAGATAAATATTTGCAGAAATTATCTTGTTGTCAGGTACAACAGAATTAGGGAAATACAAGTAGGTTTTAAGCAATAGTCAAATTCTTTTAAGAGCAAGTCCCTATGTGATGAATTTGTAATTCTGTACTTTACATGACCAGGAGCAAAACAAAAGAAATAGGGACTGCCTCTGTGGTCGAGTGGTCAACGAGCTGACTTCTCACCCGGAGGTCCCGGGTTCGATTCCGGCTGGGGCAGGGAATTTTTCTTTAGCCAGAATTATTCCCTATCCCCCATAGAGTCTGGAAGTATGTATGTAACAGTGAATGTGTGTGTGTTTGAGGAAAACAAAATGATTTAAAAGAACCTACAGACATCGAGTTATTCAAGTGTAAAGCCCCCGATATGACCTTAGATGTTAAAGGGAGATTACAAAAAAAAAAAAATAAAATGAAATTCCTGTATGGGAAAAGTTGAAACCAATAACAAGAAATATCTTTGAAATGGCTAACTATATAAAAGGTATTTTATATAAAATGCGTATTTTAATGAGATATACATTTGTGTTAGTGAGTTTTTGTCTAACTCTTATGACTTACCTGTTTTACAAAAGTCATCTGAAATGAAGAGGCCTTAAAAGGCTATTCCCATAAAACTCAAGATATTCTTACTGAGAATTGGCACACATGATAAATGTCAGTCAATGTGCAGCACTTGTTTTTCTAGGGCAAGTTTTAAAACACTATGAATTTATGCATAAACCCAAAAGATATGATTCTGGTTATAGTGGTGATAGTGACAACTTGGGTATTTTTATTTATTATATTATTGTTGTTATTATTATTGTTGTTGGTATTGTTATTATTATTATTATTATTATTATTATTATTATTATTATTATTATTATGAGTGAAGATCAGAAACTAAGGTTACAAGGCCTGCAGTGAAACAATATATTTTATTTTGTACCACCAATACAACCATCTGATAGTACATACATCAGGTTATTTTTCCAGGTAGTCTTCATATCGGTTGAGGCACTTGTCGCTCTGTGGAATGAGTTTGAATATTCCCTCCTGGTACAAATCCTGTCCTTGCGTGTTCAGTCATGTTGTCCTGAAGTGTTGCATCTCCTCATCTGAAGCAAACTGTCGGCCTCCTAGGTGTTCCTTCAAGTGAGGAAAATGGCAAAAGTCGCTTGGAGCAAGATCCGGGCTGTAGTCGACGATATCCCAATGATACTGCTTCAGCAGCGTGGTAGTCTTCTGGACTATAGGAGGTCACTTGTTGTTCGTGAAGGAAGATGATATCCTTAATGAGAAGTCCTGGCAGGTTCCTCCTGATTGTCTCGCAGTATTGGTCAGCAGTCACTTGTGCTGTCTTTCTAAAAATTCCACGTATGAAACCTGCGCTGAACAAAACATTGTGTCCTTCCTGGCAGATGGCACCACCTTAAACGTCTTTGTCTTTGGAGAAGAGAGTGTTTCCACTTCATTGACAATGGCTTACTGGTGTAGTGGTGGATCCATGTTTCACCACCCAAAACAATGTGGTGAAAAAACTGTTCCCTTCTATGGAAACTTGCCCCCATGCACTTCTCCTTTGTAGGTTGGGCAGATTTCGTGGAACCCATCAGGAACAAACTTTTCAGTACTGCAGAATTTTGTGAACAATGTGATAAATGCTTCCAAAAGACATTCACAATTCTAGCACTATATATTGTATGAGCTGTGTTCAAATATGTGGATGCCGTGCTGGGTCAGGCACTGCAATCCTCGCCGGTGATGTTTTCTCTACTGGACGCAAAATTTTGGCACCATTCTATGACATGCTGGTGCGACATTACAAATCATCAATAAACCTCTATCAGTTGTCATGAATGTTAGCCACGATTACATGTTTTGCCCACAGAAATTGAATAATTGAGCAGAGTTCTTCATGAGATCAGTTTTCCAAATGAATCACATTTGTGTTTACCTTGCAGTAGAGCTGCAGGTGGCAGTTGGCTGAAACTCTACACAGTTGCCAACTGCATGTTAGAATTACTGCACACCATTAAGTTTGCTATGAAAGACAAAACACCAAGAATATGGACCTTGTAACCTTAGTTTCTGATTGTCCCTCATATTATCTTGTTTTCCAATGCTCCCAATATATTCATTGACCTTCAGGTGTAGCCTCATTCCACCAAAGATGAAGGACCCACTTCTGAGGTGGAGGTGTTCAATGGGTAGAGTCCATTGTATCTGATGGTAAGTTAATGATGAGGATGGCAGTGGAATGAGAGGACCTACAGCGTTTACTGTGGACACTAAACCACACTGGGCCTATAGGATATTACTTGAGGTCATCAGAGGTGAAGGCTTGGATATGGCCGACTTAGATTCACCACTATTGAGCTGGGAACTGAACCATACATCCTCAGCACGAGAGCTGCAAATGAAGCCACTGAGCCATGCTGACATCCCTTATCAATATCATCATCATCATTATTACATTTGGTTCAAACTCACTATATTTACCTGAGAGATTCTTCTTTGCTGTGCTGTCAGACATAATGGAGCACTGTTGGAAAAGGTGATTTTACTTCCTTGAGACTGAAATTGAAAAATAAAGTCCAGTGCCATTTAAAGAACTGCAGCATCAAAAGTTAGTAAACAGTATTTTTTTTTTAAATTGAATTCTACTAAAAACAGCTACATGCTTGTAATAGAATACAGTTCATTTCTTTCTCCCTTGGGAAAAAATTGCTATTTGGCAGTGAAGTTCATTGGATTGCTGTGATCATGTGAATTGCTAGATTTTAGAGGCATTTGTGGGCTAGAAGCTCTTTTTTTACTTTTTCTACACGTACTATGCACATAGAGAAGGTATTGTATTAAACCCAAAAATTTGATACCGAGATTTCACTGGAAATACATGTTTTGGGTACTCCTGAATCAAAAAAAAGCATTTTCAGAAAAAAGTCCATGTGTGTGTCTGCGTGTTTCTGGGTGTGTGTCTGTGGACAGCATAGCTCAAAAACAAAAAGGCTGTTAAATACCAAACTTGGCATTTAAAATTGGTATCTTCCAAGGATGCGACACAAAGATTTTCAAGAAAATTCCCCCCACCCCCAACTACCCTTTACATGGAACTTTTTTAAAAAATTTTGATTTTCTTAAAAATGGCTCTAATGATTTTGATTAAAATATCATATATTAAAGATATTTACCCGACAAATAAAATGTATATCTTGAATTTTCTGGGAATAGCCCCTGAAGACTACTTTATTCGGACAAATTTTACGGAATTTTGCATAACTGCTAAACCATAAGAGATGGACAAAAATTTACCACACAAAAAATGTAGAGCACGTTAAAACACTAAGTTTATGTAATATACATTTTTTTCGTGGAATTGTTCATTTTTGAGATATTCCTTGTTATTGATTTCAGCATTGAAAAACTTTTCTGATACAGGAATTTGTCAACTTCTGTCCATACAAACAAAAAAACTTCAGTCACATAGTAACCAGCTTTTGACTATCACTTTAACCTATGGTACTCCTTTATTTTGCTTCTACTTACAAGAAAGCAAGTAGTAACACTATTTCTGCTAATTTTTTTTCGATTAGCATGAAGTAAATAGAAGCATAAACTTTTTAATAATATCTATTTGCAGAGATGTAGAGAAAGCCATGTGAATGGAACACATCAGATTTTTTAGTCTTAACATGTCCATTATATTGTTTTTTATTTTATTTTATTTTTTTTTTCCATTTATATAGCTCCCTTTAACATCTAAGGTCATATTGGGGGCTTTGCATTAGAAACAAATTGCTTTCTATAGGTTCTATATGTTGGGTTTAAATAATTTTATTTTCCACAAACACACACACATTCACTCTCCATACATACTTCCACAGTCTGTGGGTGATAGGGAATAATTGTGGTTAAAGAAAAATTTTCCGCCTCTGCCAGGAATCGAACCCAGGACTTCCAGGTGAGACGTCAACTCACTGACCACTCGACCATGGAGGCAGTCTTATATTATTTTGTATACTAAATAGTTTAAAACTGTTCGGTTTTTCTCCTATTTCTAAAGCTAATTTTTATGACGACTGAGGTACTGACAGCCGGGCACTTTCATTGTTGTTGTTGGTAACCATGGCAACGTTATAGTTGTGAGGTTGTACCATTCCATTAGATAGGCCCAGCAAGGGGCTGAGGAAAATCAGGCTGGGTTTCATGGAATGGAAACTCTTGCTGTTATTCTTTCTATAGCGTTGACAGGTTGGTGTTAATTATTGTAAATTACTTGATTGCAAGATTGTTCTCATAACGTTTATAGCATATCAGCAAATCTCTACAACCAAATGTTAGCTTAAAGTACATAGAAGGAACCCACAGTTGAAATTGTCTAGCTGCAAATTGGAGATATGAACAATGGAAATGACCACTCGATTTCAGCCTCCGAGGAAGCATTTACTTGAAGTAAAAAAAGGGATGGGATTTTTCCTTGTATGGCCATTTCAGGGATTACAGTTATTTGACTTGTTGTCTTTGATGTCCAGTCACAATAACCAGTTGGCTTGGTGCTTAGTTACAATGCGATAAGCCATTGAAACAATGAAAGTTTGTGAACTAAAAAAGGTTGCGTTAAAAACAGCGGCAGACCAACGCCTGAGCTTAACATTGTTCAAGTATGACTCCAATGAAATGAAATGGCATTTTATTTATAGATGCTCTTTAACTGCTGTGGTTCTCAGCATACCATTCTATACTGGGCATGAAAGACTGCTTAATTTTGCTCAGAGGCCTCTCTATCAGGCTTGAGGTTCTTTTTACACCTGAAAAAATCCATCATCCTCTGCTGGGTTTTAACCCGCGACCTTGGGTATATGAAGTTAGCACGGTAACCATTAAGGAGGGCGACACATTCCAATGTAAGAGTAGAGCTTCTTTTACTCAAAAATTTGATATTTCACTGTATGAAAACATTTCCTGGCTGTGTGGATGTGATGAAAAAAACCTGTTGTTTCCTGTGTTTGTTGTTCAGAGTGGTGGTGTTGATGCGTGAACCAAAGACAGAGTGTGTGATTTGAAACATCTGCAGGAAAAAATAAAAAATCTTATGTGTTCCATTCACGTGACTTTCTCTAAAACCTCTGTAACAAAGTATTGTTAAAAAGCTTATACTTCTATTTACTCCATGCTAATCGAGAAAAAATTAGCAGAAATAGTCTTATTACATGCTTCCTTGTAAGTAGAAGTGAAATAAGGAAGTACCATAGGTTAAAGTGATAGTCAAAAGCTGGTTGCTATGTGACTGAAGTTCCTTTGTTTGTAAGGACAGTAGTTGACAAATTCCTGTATGAGAAAAGTATGTTTTTTAAAGGCGAAATCAAAAACAAGGAATAACTCAAAAACGATTAACTCTACAAGAAAAATGTAAGTAACATAAATTGTGTGTTTTAACATGCTCTACATTTTTTGTGTGGTAAGTTTTTGTCCATCTCTTATGGTTTAGCAGTTATACAAAATTCAGTAAAATTCATCCAGAATAAACTACTCTTCAGAGACTATTCCTAGAAAATTCAAGATATACATTTTATTTGTCAGGTAAATATCTTTAGTATACACTATTTTAATCAAAATTGTTAGAGCAATTTTTGAAAAAATCAAAATTTTCGAAAAAAGTTCCATGTAAAGGGTAGTTTGGGGTGGAGGGATTTTTCTCAAAATCTTCGTGTCGCATCCCTGGAAGATACTAAACTTAAATACCAAGTTTGGTATTTTACCAACTTTTTGTTTTTGAGTTATTGTGTTCACAGACACACGGACCTTTTCTGAAAATGCTTCTTCTTTTTTTTTTTTTTTTTTTTTTTGGATTCAGGAGACACTAAAACATATACGTTCTCTATACACTATGTACATAGTATGTATAGAGAAAGTAAAAAACTAGATGGTTCATTTTAAGCATAAAGCTAATTTAGTCAATTTTCAACTGATAGGAGCATACAATATTACTATTATTCTGCACGAAAGGTTGTTGTATGGAGTTCCAGTTTAAATGAAAGGTATTTACATTTTTATTTTGCATGAATTAGCATTTTTGACATAAAAGTTCATTTTAATGTAGACTCCCTCCCCCCAAAGTAAAGATTATGAGCCGCCACTGGGTATGGGTTAAAAAGTGTACAAAAACTGGCTATGATTATGGACTTCTGGATGCTTTGGTGAAAATAACTGGTTCTAATGCTTCAACTAGTGCAACTAGTCTATCTGATGAAATTGGAGGGTTTCTTTTTTTAAGTAGGTGAGTGTTAATTAATAAGTATTATTACTGTAAAATATTCTAATGTCTTTTCTAACACCTTCCCGTTCAAAGTTAAGAGCTTTTCTGGCGATTTTTAGGTTCACTTTTAGCGCTAGTATCAATGAGTTGGCGACACTGTTTGAATTGGGTAATGATTTGTAATAACGCCACGCCCTCTCAGTTAATAGCAGACAGTAGGCGTTATTACGTATTATTCATAACTGATCTGGGAAATGACCCTTGACAATTTCACTTTGGTAGTACTTATACTATAGAGTTTGCAGTGCTATGATTTGGTTCCTAGGAACCCCTGTGTTGACATCAGTATGCATAACAACTTTATATCAATAATTTAATAGCTCATTATTCTAATCCCGTTTCAATAGGAGTTTATTAGTTAACAATTAAACAAAACTTAAAATTACTTTTGGGTTTACTCCTGGAATCCAGCCCTTATGATTTAACTACCACAATTTCACCCACATCTTATATTTACAGTCAATAAGTGAATTTTACTTACATAACAACACGCAACGACCTACGATCTTTGTGCCTTACCTTCCACAACGGGAGGAAATGTCACGTGTATTTGTTTACATAATTGATGATTCGGCAAAAGCCAGCATTTTGTTTTGTGTACCAACCATGTGTACCAACCTTTCTATGTAACTATTTACCTTGTCACAAGATGCCATTACAAAGTCATTACTTATAGCAAAAACAATAATGTATTTGCTTATAGTTTAATGCAAACATTTACTGAACCACGAAAAGTAAATGTTATTCAGTTCACAACTCAATATAAGTAAAGTACTGAGTTAACTATTAGGCACAGCAATTACAATTATACTACAAGTGAAGTTTCTCATGTGAAATTCCATTACCGAAAATAAAATAAATAAAAAAAGCGAAACATTTTCTTTACCAAGAGTAATTTGGAGCGAGGAACTCCCTTAAAAACGTATCCATCTTTCTAAGTTTAGTAGTGGGTACCAAACGTTTATGACACTTGCGTACTTCAACAAAATGCATTCTGTCCTTAAACTATGTTGTCTTGCGGGCTTATTCTTTGTTAGCCTACAGAGAAGCACATTTTAATAACAAAATTTGTAAAAGTCATTATTTTTGTATGAATTATGGTATTTTTTGCATGTTTTAAAACATTATTTCTGAAGAGAAACGCACATGCGAAAGGAACATTTTAAATATAATATTATAATGGTATTCTGGTTTATCAAGAAGTTATACAATGCTTATTACTTTAAAGGAAATCGAGGGAAAAAATCTGAAATTGGTACAATTTGGCTAGAATAAAGCCGCATAGCAAAAGAGAGGTCGGAGAGGAGTTGTGCATATTGCAGATCGCACCATTGAATACCCTGTGTTGACCTTTATGATGCCAGGACATTTAGTAGCGCTTCAGTTTCTATTTGGTTTTAATGCGAAAAGACTTAAGTAAAAATGCGGGGGGGGGGGCGCAGGATATAAAATGTCAAGTAATTGGTAAGTGCGGCAAAAGTTATGGCAACTCAATTGGAGATAAGTAAAACATCTGTGGCTCAACACCAAAGGAGGCCTAAACAAGTATTAAAACCATCTGCAACGTATGTCTGAAGCAACAGGTTCAAAATGCATAATAATATACAATGCTACATACTCCTAGAATATACTTTTAAAAGCAGGAGTGGGTGTCCTTAAACTTTTGGTGCCCGCCTGGGTAGTGTGGTGGTAGCGGGTTTGCCTCACATTCAAAAGGTCGTGAGTTCGAATTTCGCTTAGGGTGAGTTACTCGGATAAGGATTTTTTCGGGGTTTTCCCTTATCCTGAGAAGACGAATGTCGAGTAACTTTAAGCTCCATGGACCCCGAGATCATTTGAACATCATATCACCAATTTCATTCATCGTCCGATATGACCAACCAGGTTACGTTAAGCTACAAAAAAAAAAAAAAAAAAAAAAAAACTTTTGGTAGAACCTGTATTTATCCAACATTTTTTTTTCTTTTTTTTTAATTATACTGCTCGCAGATACAAAAACCAACATACGCACACACGCGAAGGCCTGAAAACAGGCATTTCCGATGTAATCTCGACATAGAATTTTTGGGTGAATTCCAATAGTTTCTCTGCCTACCACGTAGGTATATAGTAGAAGGTAACAATGCTCTTGGATTCAGTCGACCTCAAAACATACATTTTCAATTAAATCTCAACAACTAAAACTGTTTTGTTTTAATTCTGCGATCTGAAAATGTTTATTTTCGGTGAAATCTCGACATGAAATTGGGTGGAATGCAACTTCTCTGCAAAGTGTCAAAGGAAACTGCTTGGTGGCTAGTGCTGTTATTTCCATTGCAGTAGGTGTTCAATGTCCCTGAGCTTTGCTGACAGTAAATTGGAACCCTCCAAAAAAAGTCAACAAACAAATATAATAGACCGGTTCACCTCCGTGGCCGAGTGATTAGACCTATAGAGTAATGAGACTCGCCTCTTACCTAGACGGCCCGGGTTCGAACCCAAGCACCTGCTTGTTTTTTTATAGTGTTTAACTATAATCTCACATGCGATCTCTCACCTAGACGACCTGGGTTCGATCCCAAGCGACCGCATGTGGGATTTGTGGTGGACAAAGCGGCGCTGGGGTGGGTTTTCCCCGGTTTCCCCCGCCATTACATTCCATCGGTGCTCCATCTTCATTCCATGCATCTTGCGGTGTTAAATGTAGTAAAAGCGGGCGTTAAACACTATAAAAATACGAAGGCCGTTTTTTTTTTCAACTTCCGATTCAACTATAAATAAAAGACAAGTTCATAGAAAACAAATTTTATTGCTAAAAGTTTTGTACAGTTATGGTTACTTTTCAATATAATCACCGAAAATATTGATAAATTTATTGCACCTGTACACAAGCTTTACAATACCCGCTTCAAAAAATTTTGCCGCCAATGATTTCAAATGAGCATTGACGTTGTTTTGAAGATGATCTTACTTTACGTTTGCGGAGAGCCATTCAAAACAAACGAAGAGGAATGCTGACTTCAGGAACTGTGTTGATCCATGACAACGGTCGTCCACACACTGCTGGTACAACCCATCGGCTCCTTGAACAATTTCAATGGGACATTTTCGATCATCCGCCGTACAGCCCTGACCTGGTACCCAGCGACTTTCACCTTTTCCCTGAACTGAAGACGTGGCTAGGAGGGCAGCACTTTCAAACCAACAAGATCTTCAAAACAACGTCAATGCTCATTTGAAATCATTGGTGGCAACATTTATTGTAGCGGGTATTGCAAAACTTGTGTACAGGTACAATAAATTTATCAATCTTTTCGGTGATTATGTTGAAAAGTAACCATAAGTCCATAAGGGTACACACTTTTAGTAATAAAATGTTTTCTATGAACTTGTCTTTTATTTATAGCCTATCGGAGATTGAGAGAGAGAGAGAGAGAGAGAGAGAGAGAGAGAGAGAGAAACGGCCCTCGTAGCTGCCTCCCTGACTATGCCAAAATAAATAATGGCATTACTCTCGTGTGATATACTGGATTGCTAAGTTAAAATGTCGTTCACATAATCTAAGTTTTCCAAGATTAATTACTTTGGAGGTGACTGAAGTTTTTTATTTTATTTTTATTGATTTATTTGAACAAGGTCCCAAGGAGGCTTTGGACTCACTGTAAGGGATAGTCATCATTTACAAGTGTGGCAGTCATAACCGCAAAGCACTCAGCATAGGTACTACTTTCAGTAATTTTACTACCACTAGAAAGCAAAGAAGTATTGCATGCATGCCCCCAAAAAATATATCCTGAGAATTTAGCGGAAATACAGGTCATTCCGAATCATTCATTAGAAGCATTACAACATAACTAAAACTCGAAAGCCTGCAAATAATAAACTGTTATTTTAAGTTCAGGACTTCCAAGGACACGACAAGAAGATGCTAAGAAAATGCCCTACCTAAAATTACCCTTCACATGAAAAACCTGTGCGTTATTTTCTCAAATTTGGCTGTAACGATTTTGATTATAATAGGTAATATGGTCTTAGATATTTGCATGACAAGTAAAGTCTACACCTTGAATTTTCTATAAATTGCCTTTGAAGTTCTCTTCCTTCTGAATGGTTTTTGTGAATGATAACCCGTAAGCAACAGACGAAAATAGAGCAAATCTTACCACATAAGAACTTAAATGAATAATGAGATTAAAAAAAAAAAAAAAAATGTATATCTCATTAAAGCAGAAATTTAAGTAAAAAATGTATATATTGTTACAATATGCGAGATTGTATTTCTTAATGGTTTAAACTTTCAAATTCTTATACGTTTTCAAAGTGGAAGTCGCTTTTCTTTTTTCTCGTGATCATGTGAACATCAGATTGCGACATGCCTTTTAAAATATCGCTTTAGCCTGTTTTATTCTTCTCAATCCACAACAGAATGTGTAAATCTGTAATGAAAGTTTATCTACATTAACAAAAAAAAAAAAAAAAAAAAGGATACACGACTACGCTTTTGTAAGAATGTGTTGTAGAAGATTTGGTGGAAAAAAGTCATGCAAATGCAATACGTCACATGCTTTGAAGTGCTACACATAACTCATTTGTTTCTCGCGATGTTATAAGACCAACGCCAGGCTGCAACGCACGAATGTTGTGTTGCCGGTTCTTCCTTCAACTGTTATGAGCTCCGCGAATTTACACACGAATGCGCAAGTGTTTTATCTTTAATCGTGTTGTTTTCAAATAGATAAAGTAATAACAACACTACTGCCTTCCTAATGAAAAACTTTACTTTAAAATCATGGCAATCAGAACTGTTTGTGGGAAGGTCTATACGAGGGGCACAGAGTGAACACCATTGCTGAAGTATTCGTTACCATGGTAACGCTTCAAAGCAGTTGAATTGTTGGCATTTGTTCTATATATATTTTATCATTTATTGAGTGTTGCAGGTATCATTTCACGGGTTGTCTTCTTTGGAAATGTCCTGTGGTTTAGGGTCGCGGGTTCGAACCCGGCGGAAGGCGATGGATTATTTTCCGGCCTTAGCTTGGCTTCCTTCGGAAAGGAAGTAAAGCCGTTGGTTCCGTATCGTAGATTTACGCCACGTAAAAGAATCTCATGCCTGATAAAGAGGTATCTGAGCAAAATTAAGTGTTTTTCACGTCTAGTACCAATGGAATGTGACGCCAAGAACCGCAGCAGTTGCCAGACAAAGTGTAAAATCGTTGAAGTTCTGCAAGGTGAAAATTTCGACTTAACTTGTGGAAGACTTTGCTAGGAGACAGTCTATTTCAGTATCCACTCAGGACATCGGTTGAAGTGGAATGAAGTTTTGCAATGTACAGAGATATTTTTGCAGGAGAAGAGGCAATTTTTCAACTTTGAGACTTAGTAAAGTCTATGGTTCTTTTCTGCAATGCTGAGTAAAGTAAGTAACCTTTTTCATATTTTTGTCATATCATAAATTTGTAATTTTTATAAGTTATTTTTCAGTAATTTTAGGCCATATTTTCATAAATGTATCATTACAATCAAATGTTAGAATTTTTAGGTCAACTTCTGAGCCCTTCTAAATTCATTTAGAGTTAGGCAGGTACCTTGAACATGTTTCAGAGGCAAAAATGTCTCCATCATCAGCTAACAGAGAATTTCTATCAAAATATGTTTTAAACTGTTAGCCGTTTCAAAACATTACATGGTGCAAATTTAAATCCTTCCTAAGCACCAGTTAATGGACATTCCTGAAATTTTGCAATTTTTCCTCCCTTTCCATTTTTACTTTCTCTATGCGTATCATGTACATAATGCATAGAGAAGGAATTGTATTGCACCCAAAAATTTGATAACGAGATTTCACTGGAAATACATGTTTTGTGACCCCCTGAAGCAAAAAAATTTTTTAGAAAAATGTACATTTTGTGTGTGTGTTTGTGCAGCATAACTAAAAAACGAAAAGTCCATTAAATACCAAACTTGATATTTAAGTTCAGTGTCTTCCAAGGATGCAACACAAAGATTTTCAAGAAAATCCCCCCACCCCCAACTCCCCTTTACATGGAAATTTTAGTTTTCTCAAAAATGGCTCTTAACAATTTTGATTTAAATTAAAATTTATTTAAGATATTTACATGCCAAATAAAATGTATATCTTGAATTTTCTGGGAATGGCCTCTGAAGACCTCTTTATTCTGCGTGATTTTTTCTAAAGTTTGCATAACTGTTGAACCATAAGAAATTAACAAATACTACACAAAAAATGTAGATATGATTTTCGTAGAGTTGACCGTTTTTGATATATTCGTTGTTATTGGTTTCAGTTTTAAAATACTTAAAAGTTTTCTCATTTGGGAAGTTGTCAACTCTTGGCCACACAAAGAAGCGGATTTTAATCCCATAGCAACCACATTTTAGAACATTTGTTGGTTTAAACTATTTCATGATTAAATTTACAAAAATGTTCTGTCACAGCAGATTTATCAATTTGTTTGTATTTAATATTCCCAAAGTGCTCTTTTACTCTGGTTTCCAAATGACGTTTTGTCTTACCAATGTAAACCAGGTCACAATATAATTGATAAATGCCAGATTTTGAATTTTTTGAAATTTCAACTTTTCTATAGAAAACTCTAATAAATTTATATTGATATAAATTGGTTTTATGTAGGTATATAATTATATACCTAACAAATTAGTATAATATTGGTATCTCAAAATAAATACAATATAAAAAATTTGTGAGGCTATCCATAATTAAAATTCATTCTTATATCCTCACTAAGTTACAACATACCTTTGCCTAAATAGTATTTCAACTTAATAAATTTTTAACACATGGAAACATTCTAATATTTATTCATAGTAACAAGCTGTTGTAACTGAAGAAAAAAAATCTGTCTTCCATTCACATGACTTTCTCTACACCTCTATAACAAATTATTGTTAAAAAGCTTGTGCTTCTATTCACTTCATCCTAATCGAGAAAAAAATAGCAGAAATAGTCCTATTACTTACTTCCTTGAAAGCAGAAGTGAAATAAGGGAGTATCATAGGTTAAATGATAGTCAAAAGCTGGTTGTTATGTCATTGAAGTTCCTTTGTTTTTATGGACAGGAGTTGACAAATGCCTGTTTGAGAAATATATGTTTTCAAAGCTGAAACTAAAAACAAGGAGTATCTCAAAAACGATCAACTCCACAAAGAAAATGTATGTAGCATAAATTGTGTGTTTTAACGTGCTCTAAGTTTTTTGTCTGGTAAGTTTCTGTCCATCTCTTACAGTTTAGCAGTTACGGAAAATTCTGTAAAATTCATCCCAAATAAAGTAGCCTTCAGAAACTATTCCCAGAAAATTCAAGATATACATTTTATTTGTCAGGTAAATATCTTTAATATACCATATTTTAATCAAAATCGTTAAGAGCCATTTTTGATAAAACCAAAATTTTTTAAAAAAGTTCCACGTAAAGGGTAGTTGTGGGTTGGAGGATTTTCTTGAAAATCTTCGTGTCACATCCTTGGAAGATACCAAACCCAAATACCAAGTTTGGTTTTTAACGGACTTTTTGTTTTTAAGCTATGCTGCCCACAGACCCAGACAAACATACATTTTTCTAAAAATGCTTTTTACTTTCTCTATACACACTATGTACATAGTGTATAGAGAAGGTATTGCACTCCACCAAAAAATTTGATACCGAGATTTCACCGGAAATATAAGTTTTAGGATCCCCAATATCCAAAAAAAGCATTTTCCTAAAAAGTGTGTGTGTGTCCGTGTGTCTGTGAACACAATTACATAAAAATGAAAAGTCTGTAAAATACCAAACTTGGTATTTAAGTTTAGTATCTTCCAGGGATGCGACACGAAGATTTTGAGAAAAATCCATCGCACCCCAAACTACCCTTTGCATGGAACTTTTTTCGAAAATTTTGATTTTCTCAAAAATGGCTATAACGATTTTGATTAAAATGTTGTACATTAAAGATATTTACCTGACAAATAAAATGTATATCTTGAATTTTCTGGGAATAGCCTCTGAAGAGTAGTTTATTTTGGATGAATTTTGAATAACTGCTAAACCGTAAGAGATGGACAAAAACTTACTACACAAAAAATGTAGAGCAGGTTAAAACACACAATTTATGTTATATACATTTTTTTGTGGAGTTCGTCGTTTTTGAGACATTCCTTATTTTTGGTTTCTGCTTTGAAAAACTTATACTTTTCTCCTACAGGAACTTGTCAACTCCTATCCATATAAACAAAGGAACTTCATTGATATAGCAACCAGCTTTTGACTACACTTTAACCTATGATAGTCCCTTATTTCGCTTCTACTTACAAGGAAGCAAGTAATAAAACTATTTCTGCTAATTTTTTCTGATTAGCATAAAGTAAATAGAAGTATAAGCTTTTTAAGAATAATTTGTTGCAAGGATATAGAGAAAGTCATGTGAATGGTACACATCAGATTTTTGTGTTTGTTTTATATCAGATAGTTGGCATTTTGACGTTTTAAATTTGTCATTAATCCTTTGCCAAATATGGTTTGAGCACATTTTTGCATTTAATCCTCGTGGCAGCACCAAATACACAATTTTTATACTTTATTTATTGGTTTGCTGGCAATAACATGTTGCTGCTAGAGTTGTTTGAATTATTCGCAACCAGAATCTAACTACATCATCTCAGCATGCTTCCCCAAGTAGGACGTCAACCTGTAAGTATATTATGTGCTATTCATATATGTAGTTAACTTTGCTCCATGCGCTTGTGTGAAGTTCGACTAGGTTCTTACGTACAACTTTATTTGGGAAAATGAACTTTTCTCTGTGATCCTATTTTTCCTTTCTCTATACGTACCATGACATAGTGTATAGAGAAGGTATTGCACTCCACCCAAAAATTTGATACGGAGATTTCACTGGAAAGATATGTTTCAGGGTCCCCGGTATCCAAAAAAACCATTTGCAGAAAAAGGTCTGTGTGTGTGTGTGTGTGTGTGTGTGTCGGAGTGTCCGTAAACACGATAACTCAAAAACTAAAAGTCGATAAAACATCAAACTTGGTATTTAAGTTTAGTATCTTCCAGGGATGCGACACGAACTACCCTTTACATGGAACTTTTTTCGAAAATTTTGATTTTCTCAAAAATAACTAAAGATTTTGATTAAAATATGGTATATTAAAGATATTTACCTGACAAATAAAATGTATATCTTGAATTTTCTGGGAATAGCTTCGGAAGACTATTGTGGCTGAATTTTACGAAATATTTGAATTATTCCTAAACTGTAAGAGTTGGACAAAAACTTGCTGCACAAAAAATGTAGAGCACATTAAAACACACAATTTATGTTATATTCATTTTTTTCGTGTGGTTCATTTTTGAGATATTCCTAATTTTAGGTTTCAGCTTTAAAAAACAAATACCTTTCTCAAACAGGAATTTGTCAACTCCTGTCCATACAAACAAACGAACTTCAGACACATAGCAACCACCTTTGAGTATCACTTTAACCTATGGTACTCCCTTATTTCGCTTCTACTTACAAGGAAGCAAGTAATAAGACTATTTCTGCTAATGTTTCTCGATTAGCATGAATTAAATAGAGGCCATAAGATTTTAACAATAATTTGTTGCAGAGATGTAGAGAAAGTCAGTGAATGGGACACATCAGATTTTCTTGGATTAAGGAGGTCCTAAAACGTGTATTTCTGGTGAAATCTTGGTATCATAGTTTTGGGTGCATTAAAATACTTTCTCTATACAGTATGTACATAGTACATATAGAGAAAGTAAAAATACAATCAAAAGTTTTAATGTTTGCAGATGATGTAGTCTTATGGCATTCTACACCAAAAAATCAAAATCAACTATTAATAAATATAGCACAATAATCCTTGACAACAATACAGAATTGGATATCTGATAATTTAATGAAAATTAATACACAGAAAACAAATTATCAATTATTTACACTAAGGAAGAAACCAATAAATATTTCCCTTCAACTAAAAGGAAAAACTCTCACAGAAACATGTGAAGCCAAAATATTTAGGTACTGTTTTTATACAAAATTAAAGTGGAAAAAACACATTGATAATATATACCAAAAAAAGAAGAAGAAAAAAAAAAGAAAAAAAAAACTGGCAGGCAAGAAATGGGGAAACACTACACAAACTTTAAACACTTTTTGCAAGATTATATTAAACCAACATTTAAAAATTGTGAAGAGCTATTAATAACTGCAAATATAGAAAAACTTAATATTCTACAAAATCAAATTCTTTGCTTAGAAACTGGAGCTGTTAAAGCCACCCCAGTACTTGCTCCACAAATTTTAACAAACAATCCAAGACTTGTATTTGATATTGAACAAGCAGTCATCTTACAATATGGGAAATTAATCAGACTACCTTGTAATGACTGGGAAAAAAGAAAACCACACGTATACCTAAAAACTCAACAAAGTTTCCTAACTAAAGTCAAAGAAATCAAACATAGATTTAAACTTCCTTACTTAACACACTGGAGCCCAAGTCTGAGTATAGCAGAAACAGTTATCGTTTAGTTGTTTGATTTGTGCTGCCATCTGTCCTTGCTTTAGTCAACTATTACGAATTTTAGGAGATTTAGTAATATTGGCTGCTCTTGGGTAGTCGTGCCATTTTCTTTGAAGGTGGTGATCTGTTTGTTACGTTTGTGCTCTTAAATGTTAAAATGCTGCATTTTCCTCGATTTCTGTGAACTGAAGCTGAAATTCAGGATACAAATGAAGCTGTGAAAAATTCTGATTTCAAGGGAGAGTTTTTCGAACTTTGAATAAATGGACTGTAAGCAGCTTTATGCAGTTGTTTTTCAAACTCATATTTGATACTTGTAAATTTAAAATAAAAAATTAATAAGGAAGTAATGACTATTTTCTTACTTGTTGAGAAATCCTTAAATGCCATACTTTTAGATTGTCTCAATACTTTTTGTCAGATTTAATTGATGTACTGTCATTAACTCAAAGTAGGCATAAAAACCCTGGGTTTCTTGGCACTTCAACTACTGAAACGCCCGGGTTTCAATGTGTTAAAAGAAAACACACACAAATATTAACCCGATAGAACTATTTGATATTGAACACTATCTACACTTAGCTGAAGAATTTACAAAATCTGAAATCTCTTTGTGTGTTCTGAAACAAATGACACTAGAAATAATAAATTTAAGATACCCTACCAATGAATGGCTACATATTTATACTGATGGTTCCAGCTTACTAAATAACAGTGGTACTGGCGCAGGTGCAATATGACCTCCCTTCTCTTTCTTCAAAAGATTAAGTTTAAATACCACAAATTTTGATGGAGAGATTTTGGCAATACTTCAGAGCTTACAAAGCCTACTATATCATATAAATAAATTTGAAAAAGTTGTATTATTATCCGACCCTAAAGCAGCTATTATATCCATAAAATCTGATGTAATACCTAATAACCTAAATATTGCAGAATGTGGCAAAATCATAAAACAGCTAATTAATTTAAATAAAAGATTAATACTTCAATAGAATCCAGCTCATTGCGGAATACAGGGTAATGAAACAGCTGACTTTCTGGCCAAGAAAGGTAGCAAATTTACATCAAATTCATCTGATCCAATAAATTATCACTCTATCAAAAGAATCATTATATCAACATATAAAAAAATTAAAGAAGATAATGTATTACAAACAAAAGGAAAACCATAGGAAAATTTATGTAATAACACGACCAGAATCACTACATTACCAAGAAAATCCTCTGTAGCAATTTTTAGACTCTTAACAGGCCATGACTGTCTCAATAAACATTTATTCAGGATTGGTATAGTGAGATCTCTGTGTCCTTTCTGTACACTTCTGAAGATATGGTTGGAAACCATCTACTGCACTACCCAACCTTGAGTCGACATGATAACATAACATCAAAATACTGGAATGCAAGAGAGAGAATGGCTTCACTGTCAACTGCTCAACATTAGATACCAACTACATTTTTTGTGAAGTAAGTTTTTGCCCTTCTTTTATGGCTCACTACTTATGCAAAATTATTGCAGAATAAGTCTTCAGAGGCCTTTCCCAGAAAATTCAAGATACACATTATATATGCTGTATAAATTTCTTTAATATATGGTTAATTAATCAAAATTGTTACAGCCATTTTTGAGAAAATGAACATTTTTGAAAATTTTTCCATGTAAAGGGTAGTTTAGGGTGGGGGGGGGATTTCCCTCAAAACCTTTGTGTCCCATACTTGGAAGATACTAAACTTATATATGTTTTGTATTTAACCAACTTTTCGTTTTTGAGCTATGTTGCACATGCACACACAGACATGTTTCTAAAAATGCTTTTTTTTATTTATTCAAGGGGTCTCAAAACATGTATTTCTGGTGAAATTATGACATCAAGTTTTCGGGTGCAATTCAATGCCTTCTATATCTATTATGTATATTGTACATGTGTGTTTAGAAAGTAATTAAAAAAAAAAAACATTGCTCTGCAACAAAATCTCACCACAATAAATGCATCAACAGCGTCATCATAAGGTCCTGGTTGTAGTGATTCAACAACTGACATTGTATGCAAAGGCTCACAAACAATTTTCTTTTTCATAAAAGTGAAGTAATGCAAAAGTTTACCATGTTAATTAATTTGACTATTTTGTTTACAACACATGATCATACTAAGTAGCCAATCCAATACATTGGCGCATAAAATTACAACCAATTGGAACTCATTAGCTCTGCATTTTAACCTTCTTTTTTTTTTTTTTTTTTTAATCACACCCACGTGCAATTTTTACTTTCTCTATAGGCACTATGTACATAGTGTATAGAGAATGTATTGCACTCCACCAAAAAATTTGATACCGACATTTCACCGGAAATATATGTTTTAGGGTCCCCTTTATCTAAAAAAGCATTTTCGGAAAAAGGTCCGTATGTGTGTGTGTGTGTCCGTGTGTCTGTGAACACGATAACTCAAAAACAAAAAATAGGTAAAATACCAAATTCGGTATTAAGTTTAGTATCTTTCAGGGATGCGACACGAAGATTTTGAGAAAAATCCCCCCACCCCAACTACCCTTTTCTTCGAACATTTTGATTTTCTCAAAAATGGCTCTAACAATTTTGATTAAAATTTCGTATATTAAAGATATTTACCTGACAAATAAAATGTATATCTTGAATTTTCTGGGAATAGCCTCTGAAGAGTAGTTTATTCTGGATGAATTTTACTAAATGTTGAATAACTGCTAAACCGTAAGAGATGGACAAAAACTTACTACACAAAAAATGTAGAGCACGATAAAACACACAATTTATGCTATATACATTTTTTTCGTGGAGTTTGTCGTTTTTGTGACTTTCCTTATTTTTGGTTTCTGCTATGAAAAACTTATACATTTCTCATACAGGAATTTGTCAACTGCTGTCCATACAAACAAAGGAACTTCAGTGACATAGCAACCAGCTTTTGATTATCACTTTAACCTATGGTACTCTCTTATTTCACCTCTACTTACAAGGAAGCAAGTAATATGGTTATTTCTGCTAATGTTTTACTGATTAGCATGAAGTTAATAGAAGTATAAGCTTTTTAAGAATAATTTGTTGCAGGGATATAGAGAAAGTCATGTGAATGGTACACATCAGATTTTTTCTAAAATTATCGCACCCATGTGTATTTGTTTTCTCTTTGAATATCAGTGTACAGTAATATTCCCATACATAATGAAGGAAGCTCAAATAGACTTATTAATTTCAATGATGCTTTACTAAGTCAAATAATAGAATGTAGCAATACAAAGAGAACTGCATTTATTTTATGCCACATTAATATAATGCAGCAATACAAAGAGGTCTGAAATTTATGATATGGACATCTAGTTGCAGTGATTTCGGTGCAATTATACGTCAAGACAAATGGGACTTTAAGAATATTATTCTTTGTATCCATAAAGGCTAATCACTGTTATTTTGTTCATAAAATAGTTTATCATATACAACTCGAGCTACAACTTATCTCTAGATGAATGTCACTTTCCGTGGTGTAATGGTTCCCATTCTAACTTCATATTTCCAAAGTCGCGGGTTCAAACCTGGCAGAGGACGATGCATTTTTTCAGGCATAAAAAGCCTTAGCATGACTTCCTTTGGAAGGGAAGTAAAGCCTTTGGTTCCGTGTCGTAGATTTACAGCACATAAAAGAACCTTAAGCCTAATAGGGAGGCCTCTGAGCAAAATTAAGTGGTCTTTCAAGCCCAGTATAGAATGGGACACAGAACCCACAGCAGTTAAAGAGCATCCATAAATAAAAAGCTACATTTCATTTCTAGATGAATTTCCTTGCAACAAGTTGCTTGCAAATTTATTGATAAAAGTTAGAGTTATTTTACTCCATGGCAGGACAGCTCATAAAGGAACCTTGGCCCACCACCTGGGCACTGCATCCCCCATCTTGGTTCAGGACAGACATCATAGATGGGGTGCAGTATATGGTAGGGTAAGACGTGGTCAGCGCCTCAACCCCTTCCGGCTGGTTAATGCGGTCCTTTTGACCTGGAGCCGCTACTTCTCCATCAAGTAGCTCTTCATTTGGCGCCCCAAGGACCTCACGAGGCTGAGTGCACCCCAGACCAAGTCTCCCAGAAGAGGAAAAATCCCCACACCGGTACCGGGAATCGAAACCAGCGCTACTTGTGCCTAACGACCCTCTCGTTATATTATTTATGATAAATAACTACTGTAAACATAAAAGAAACAACAGAATTGAGTGTATAAAAAATTTGTACTTCTGATCACTCACTACAATGTTCTTACAGCTGTCGACCTTGGCTAATAGACAACTTGATACATTAGTGCTCACAGAGAATGAATGCCAAATGTAAAAAAGATACAAGCGCACTTTATGTTGAGAGTAATGCTGGGATGGGGAAGAGAGACTAATTTTGCTGATAAATTGCAGCTTTATGCTGTGCATCGCAGAATAACCTCGTTAGTGAGCAAGCTACACAGCGCATAATACCCCAACTCAGTTTATAACTTAACAGTTGATTTTTGTGACACTACAAATAACAATATACAAGGTTACGTGTCATAGTCCTCATCTACTGCAGAATTTACTTGTGGCCGCATTATATTCTGTGAAGTAGAAACAGGATCTTGTCCGACAAACGTGGAGGCACTTTCCTCCTTGTCTTCGTCACCACCGTCACTGTCATCATTTATTTCAAGTCTTATTGCACTGGGTTGAGCAGAAGTCTGTGAAACCGGGAGTGATGGTGTTGGTGAATAATGTCCGTATCCAGCACTGCTGCTTACGTTGGACTCGCTTCTCTCTCTGTAGAAATTTGGAGCCATCCGTGTGCTCATGGCAGTAGTGGTGGTTTGTGGTGGCTGAACAACAGGCTCCTTTTCCTCTTTCACCGCAACGAGAAATTCTGGTTGCCGTCTACTGCTAACACTGGAAAACAAAACACAATTAAAACAGTGGAGCTACGAGATGAGTATGCGTCACCTTATTAGTCTAATTGTTTTTTTTTTTACACAAGCGGTGTGTAGGACAGGAGTTGGACAGATAGCATCAGACTGAAAAATTCAATGCCACAGCCAGGATTCGAACCACGGATCTCCTGGTTGCTCTTCCACTGAGCTACCATGGCAACATGCCGGCATAGCATTGAATTTCTCAACTGACTCGCATGTTTCCCGGTATACCACTAGGTGATCTCAAATTATTTTGAGACGACAACCCCAATGGCGACTTACAATGTTGTAAGTACTTTAAGTCCCAGAATTCATAGTATAGCCAACTATTATGAATCAGGGACTTAATGTACTTGCAACATTGTAAGTCGCCATTGCATTGTCATCTAAAAATAATTTGAGAGAACTTTATGGATTACCGGGAAACATGCAAGTCAATTGAGAAATTCAATGCTATGCCAGCAAAATGGAAATGGAAATGGCGTGTTATTTATGGATGCTCTTTAACTGCTGTGGTTCTCAGCGTCCCATTCTATACTGGGCGTGAAAGACCGCTTAATTTTGCTCAGAGGCCTCTCTTATCAGGCTTGAGGTTCTTTTACGTGCCGTAAATCTTCGACACAGGACCAACGGTTTTACTTCCCTTCCGAAGGAGGCCATGCTAAGGATTTTTACACCCGAAAAAATCCATCGTCCTCCGCCGGGTTTGAACCCGCGACCTTGGACATATGAAGCTAGCATGGTAAGCTATGCCAGCATGTTGCCATGGTAGCTCAATGGAAGAGCAACTGGCTAGAGACCGGGGCATTTATGGTTCATATCCTGGCTATGACATTGAATTTTTCAGTCTGACACCTATCCAACTCCTGTCCTACACATGGCTTGTGTGGGAAGAAGAAGAAGAAAAACAATTAAACCAATACCCTTGACCATAATAGTTGGCTATACTATGAATCCTGGAACTTAAAGTACTTACAACATTGTAAGTCGCCATTGGGGTTGTCATCTCAAAATAATTTGAGATCACCTTGTGGTATACCGGGAAACATGCGAGTCAGTTGAGAAATTCAATGCTATGCCTGCATGTTGCCATGGTAGCTCAGTGGAAGAGCAACTGGTTAGAGACCGGGAGATCTGTGGTTCAAATCCTGGCTATGGCATTGAATTTTTCAGTCTGACTCTACCTATGCGTCATCTGTAAGAACCACCTAAAGTAAGGGTTACAGAACTTTTTCTTTTGATGCTCCCTTTTGAGATGTGGCAAGTCACTATGACAACCCCCTACTATTTTTACTTTCTCTATACATACTATGAACATAGTAGTTAGAAAGGGTCTACTTACATACTCTAAATAGAAGGTACTGTATTGCAGCCAAAAGTTTGATACCGAGATTTCACCAGAAAAACATGTTTTGAGACACCTCGAATCAAAAAAAAAAGCACTTTTAGAAAAAGGTTCATGTGTCTGTGGGCAGCATACCTCAAAAACGAAAAGTCTGTTAAAGCATGCGACACAAAAGATTTTCAAGAAAATCCTCCCACCCCCAATTACCTTTTACATGGAAAATATTACGAAAATGTTTATTTTTTCACAAATGGCTCTAAAGATTTTGATTAAAACATTGTATATTAAACATATTTACATAAAAAAATGTATATCTTAAATTTCCTGGGAATACATTCTTGAGGACCACTTCATTTTGGATGACTTTTGTATAGCTGGCAAACCACAAGAGTTATACAAAAATGTACTACACCAAAAATGCAGTTCTCATTAAAACAAACAATATATGTCATATATATTTTTTGTAGCATTAACTGTTTTTGAGATATTCCGGATTATTGGTTTCAATTTTAGCCACTTAACTTTTCTCAAACGGGAAGACATCTTTCTTCTCATTTCTCATTTGTTTACACTTGGCAATTGCAATTTCAATTGTTTCACATAGTGACTGGCTTTTAAAGGACGAAACTATCGCTTTAGCCTGGCTTTTACATACAAGGAAGCTAGAATTAAGATTAATTCTGCTTATGTTTATCTTGATTAGCATGATGTAGATAACAGATTAATCTTTTGAATAAAAGGTGTGTTTACCGAAGAGCTAGAGGACATCATGTGAATGGAACACATTAGATTTTTACCCTTCTACTTACAAGGGACCAAGTAATAAGGACAATTTCTGCTAATGTTTATCTTCATTAGCATGATGCAGATAGAAGAATAAACCTTTTAACAATAATTTGTTACAGAGATGTAGCGAAAGTCATGCGAATAGAACACATCACATTTTTATTGTAAAGATTAAGTATAATTTGTTTTTTAATTAGTCATTTATTATATGATTTAAATATAAGCTGACAATGCCAGATACTATTTGTAATAGTCTATTGGATGCAATAAAATTGAATTGAAAGTGTGGGTTATAACGGGTGATCGAGAACTTCCTCCACATCTTGCTGCTGGCCACCGCTTGATAAAAGGTTGGCATCTCTAGGTTTATGGCATTCGATTCCGATGGGATGTTAGGATTATCGGCATTATTGGCGGCTGCGAGCACATGAGTTGTTTATTGTACTGGTTAGTATGGTCTACTATGCTGTGAGTTCTGACGTGTGCCTGAAACGAAATCAATTTATTCTACAGAGGAACATGTATTTCTAATGAAAAATGTTTTTAATGAACACGGAAATTATACCGAGAAAGTGAAACAAAATTTCGTTGTCAGGCTCCCTAACTCAAAACTACTGCACCAAGATACTGTGCGTGAGTTAATTACTAAATTTTGGGAGTCAGGTTTCATGCATGATGTTAAAAGTGGAAGACCAGTGTGCTAACAGAAGAAAAACTATCGGATATATCAGATAGAACGCTTAAAAGCCCACAAAAATCAATAAACAAATTGGCCCAACAATGTGATATTTCTTACGGTTCCGCATACAAAGCAATCAAAAAAGAACTAAGTTTGTATCCATATAGGATATCAGTCGTCCCACAGATCACGGGAAAAGAGTTCAGTATTGTGAATGGTTTCAGAGGTTTATTTTGCACCATGGAATTGACGTGTTAGATAGGACATTTTTTACTGATGAAGCTTGGTTCCACTTATCAGGATGCATAAATTCAAAAAATATGCGAGTATGGTCTGCTGAAAATCCTAATACAATTTAGGAAACCCCTTTACATTCAGAGAAAATTGGTGTATGGTGTGCGATCTCTCGCTCTCAAATTATTGGGCCAATTTTTTTCCATAACTCAATTAATTCAGATGTTTATTGCTCGGATATTCTTTTTCCATTTATTTCACAGCTAAATGAAGATGAAGTGAAAGATGCATTTTTTCAACAAGATAACGCCACTGCTCATACATCACATACATCTATGGGACTGTTAGTCGAATTTTTTGGGGAAAGACTAATTTCTAAAGG
The DNA here is from genome assembly GCA_030762935.1 of Hymenopus coronatus. NCBI lineage: Eukaryota > Metazoa > Arthropoda > Insecta > Mantodea > Hymenopodidae > Hymenopus > Hymenopus coronatus. Next base: position 62,542,291 of record CM060899.1, read on the forward strand.
TCTGTGGCCTCCACGGTCTCCTGATCTTACCCCTCCAGATTATTTTCTTTGGGGAGCCGCTAAAGCTACAATCTATAAGGACAATCCAAAAACAATCGATTAGCTGAAAACGACAATAGAAGATTACATAACATCTGTAACAAAGGAGGCATTAATTACAGTGTTCGAAAATAAAAACAAGTGAATTTGTGTCTTCAAGAAAATGGTAAAAATTTTCAACATCTTCTTTAAACAGGTTAGTTGCATATTATTTTTCTACATTACCTTTCATGCATGAATATAGTGAACTTAGCAGGTTTCTTAACCAGCGAAACGTTTTCACCATACACCCAGGCCAGCCAGTGCTGCCACCAGAATTCCCAACTCTAGGGTGCGGAGCGACTTCTCAATGACCCGTTATAATGCCATAATAGGTGTTCCCACATTTTACCAGCTGTCTCAGTAGGTAAGATTGTGGCTAGAAGAATGAGAAGGGGATACAGAGAGAGTTTAGGAAAGTAAGAGCTTGACTCACCTGGAAGCTTCAGACTTCACAAGATTCAAGCAAGTCTGAGGAGTTGTGTTTGTGTGGGTGACACCATCTTCTGAATCACATGAGGTAACATCAGGAAGTGTTTTCACCAAATCTTTAAGGAAGTCAAAACGGCTCTCTGAAAGAATGCATTGCTTCCTGGAGGGAAAGACAATAAGGTACTTTTTATAAAAGAATGCATATCAATTAGAAGGTAATTAACTGAACGCCATTGTACTTACATGTGAGAAGGACTTAGGGTTTTTGCATTCTTTGCACTGGTTATTTGCATAGCCTTTGTGAGCAATGACTCCACAAACAATTCTAATGTTCTGGGTTAACTTTATTAAGGAAGATACCTTTTGATTAGTTTAAAAACTACAAAATCTTAACAATCAAAATAATTTAATAATAGGCATGTTATATAGTTGTTAGCATGCTGGCATCTAGTAGAGAAGGGTTGAAAACAAGGGGGGAATTGCTCTGTAGAGAGGGGAAGTTTGAATGATACTAAGGTAGAATTCTTCTTCTGTGTCAATACAGATTCCCATCACTTTTCTGGGCACACTACAGCCTAAAGCTTATTCTGCTACCTGTAATGGGTATGGATGTCATTTCCTTTGCTTCTATAAACATTTCCCCAAAAGGATTGTATATCCTGCGAGGCAAGGCCCAAGAATATGTTGGGCTCTTTCAGTCTCTTTCCTACACAATCTGCAGCCTAAGTTACCCTGATACACCCAACACATTTTTACTTTCTCTAGCCCTGTATGTACAATGTACATAGGGATAGAGAAGTATTGTATTCCACCCAATGTGTGTGTGTGTCTGTGTGAGTTAGTGAGCCCCTAACTACCCTTTATATGGAAAAATTATCGAAAATTTTGTCTTTCTTAAAAATGACTAATAATTTTGATTAAAATACCACATATGAAAGCTATTTCTATCACAAATAAAATGTATATCTTTAATTTTCTGGGAATAGCTTCTAAAGACCTGTTTATTCTGGATGAATTTTGCTTAATTTAGCATAACTAGTAAACCGTAGGAGATAGAAAAAAAACTTACAGCACAAAAAATGTAGATCTTGTTAAAATACACAAGTTATGTCATATACATTTTCTTTGTGGAGCTTACCGTTTTCGAGGTATTCCTTGTTATTAGTTTTAACTGTGAAGTACTTATACTTTTCTCAGATGGAAGTGTCCATTTTTCTTTTGTTCTACTCCTGGCCAACCAAAGAAGCAATTTGCAATGACAATCGCATAACGAAGGCTTTTAAAACATTTTACTATCACTTTAGCATAGCACATTTCTTTAGTTCCCTTTTAATAAGGAAAACCAAGTAATAAGAACATTCTGCTAATGTGTATCTCGATTAGCATGGTGTTGAAAGAAAAATTCTTTTCTAAGAAGTTTGTTTGTAGAGTAGCTAGAGAAGTCTTGTGAGTGTAATACATCAGATTTTTTTTTTCTTAAAGCAGGTTGGTTTTATAGGATTCAAATACTGCATGTTATTCTCCAATGTTTTGGCTGCAAAACCCTTTTTTAACCCTCTGTTCAATGCTACGGCTTTACGCCACCTTGATGGGAGGGCCTGTATGGTACCACTTTACTGGTCTATGCTGGAGCCAACGTCTTGCTGTATCAATAACTTTCATATCATCCATGTAGTGCATCCTTCATTGGGCCAAACAGGTGGAAGTTGGAAATTATGAGATCCAAGCAGTAGTTATGATTGCTGATATATCAGAGTTGGGAAGCCTATCATCTACACCTAAAGTTTTCAAGAAATCTGGGAAGAAATGTTCCATTTTATACAAGAAAACGATGTTCCGCGAGGAAGATTTCCTAAATTCTACAAGAGTTTTGTGCACGTTTGGGGCAACCTATGTATGTCAGACACCGTTTTTTTTTAATGAAGCTTACAAAATCAACTCATAAAAGTCAATTAAGTGATAAATACTTGAAAGCATGCTTGTGATTGGGTAGTACACAAACAATAATCCCACTTATTGAAAAGCTGGTTGCATATAGAAAACTGCAAAAATTGTGACAAATTTCCAATCTGTAAGAAAATATACAGTAGAACCTCATTAATCCGCACAGTTGTTTAATATGTGACAACCTTCATTCACATTGCCTCCCATCAGTCTCAGTCAGTCGTCTGTTTGTGCTGCAGCTAGTGCCAGGTTGTTGACCTCTCCAAGGTTGAAGATGACGATGAAAATATATCTGCATGCTATGAACATTTGAGGCATCTGTGTGCGTTAATTATTAAAGAAATTAATGTCAAAGGAAGAAAACAAAAAATCAGCAGTTTTTTTTCTAACCATTAAACACGTTAAGTGCAGTAAATGAGTGTGCCTTGATTGCCAGTTCTAATTCTGTACTACTATGATATCTTGTGTACTAAATAATCTTTTCTACAGAGTGATTTATGTAGAACTGACACATTTCTTTCTTTAATTATTCCATTGGAAATTCATTCAATGACCGAATTTTAGCACCCAATTAAGCAGAATGTTCTGGAGTTTCGATTCCTTGTCACTAGATTTGCAGATGTTTATGTTTTATTTCTGGAGTTTCGATTCCTTGTCACTAGATGCGCAGATGCTGAACTTATATTAAATAATTTTTACGATAACTGGACAACGTAGAGCTGAGTCAAGGATATTTTCAGCAAAATGGCGCTACATGCCACACATCAGATGAATCCATGAACATAATTGCAAGTTTCTTTGACAGCCGGATAATTTCCAGGAATCTGTGGCCACCGAGATCTTCGGATTTGACATCGCCGGACTTCTTTCTATGGGGTTGCTTAAAAAACAGGGTTTATGCCACATGTCCCCAGACATTAGACGATCTGAAGCACAACATCACAAAGGAGATTCAAGCTATTGACAACAGAGTCCCCCAACGAGTGGCCAGTAACATGGAACGACATGTTGAGTTGTGCCTTATGCAGGATGGGGGACATTTTCAACATTTGCTATAGAGGTAAATAATCTCCCAAAATTCCTCTACAATTTAGGTATAGTAAGTTGTCGCTAGCATAACACGTTTTGAAACAATTAACGAAAGAAATGTGTCAGCTCGATATAAATCACCCTATATTTCTTAAATTATATTACAATTCTTTTACTGAACAGTGTTTTTAAATAAGTTCATTGGCTCATTTCATGCGTCTTTTGTTTAATACCAGACTCATTAATGCGGACAAGCTAGGGCTCTAATTAGACCAGATTAATGAGGTTCTACTGAACTTTCACTAGATAGTTGTAATTAAATAAAACATGTGCACTGTATTAAAACAATCCAATCAGCTGAACATAGGAGTGAATGCTCTTAAAAAACATTTCTGTTTTACCCACCAGAAAAAAAAAAATTAAGTTTAATATGTGACACACTATATTTTCATTTAAATATTTCTTCACTGTTAATAGTGCCTCAGAGCTTAATGAGTATTATATTTTTTCTCTACTTCGTACATAGGTAGAGAAGGTATTGCATTCCACCAAAAAATCTGAGATTACACTGGAAATACAAGTTTTAGGATACCATGTATTTAAGAAAAAAAAAAAAAAATTTTAGAAAAAGATCTGTGTGTCTGTGAATGCAATAACTCAAAAATGAAAAGTTGGTTAAATACCAAACGTTATACTTAAAATTCAGCAACTTTTATAGACGTGACAAAGCTTTTCAGGAAAATTCCCTCACCTCAAACTATCCTTTACATGGAAAATTTTTTAAACATTTTGATTTTCTCAAATATGGCTCTAACAATTTTGATTAGAATACATATATTCAAGATACTTATATGACTAATAAAAGGTATATTTTGAATTTTCTAGGAATAGCCTCTGAACGAATTATGTTTTAGAAACATTAAGCAAGAGCAAAATAACACCTCGGCAAAAATAAAACGAAAGTAGGAAGACAAATCAGCAATAGATTGGCATTTTTGGAAAGACCAATGCACCATAAATAGATGTCCAAAAGTACTAAAGAACAACTCAAGAAAAACAGTGAGAATTTTTTGGGAGAATAGCTACATCTGGAAGAACTGCATTTTGAATTTGGAAATCCCATGACTTACTGAGCAGAGGTACATCCAACCATCATAATGGATGATGATGATGATGATGATGATGACAGTCGAGCAGGAGCTAAAAGCTCCAGAAACATGTTTTCCATTTAAAAAAAAAAAAATCTGATGTGCTCCCTTTCTCTATATCTCTGTAATAAATTATTCTTCTCTCTACTTCATACTAATCGAGATAAACATTAGTTTATTGCTCAGTTTCTTATAAGTAGAAGAGAAATAAGGGAATACATAAGGCATGTCAAATGTTTCAAAATGTGGTTGCTATGCAATTGAAATTCATTTCTTTGCGTGGCCAGGAGTTGACAAGTTCCTGTGTGAGAATAGTTTTTTAAGTATTTTAAAACTGAAACCATTAACCAGGAATATCTCGAAAACGGTCAGCTCCAGGAAAAACATGTATGATAAATAACTTGTATGTTTTAAGGAGCTCTACAGTTTTTGTGTAGTAAGTTTCTGTCTATCTCTTAGAGCCAATTTTGAGAAAATCAAAATTTTCGAAAATTTTTCCACATAAAGGGTAGTTGGAGATGGGGAAATTTTCTTGAAAATCCTTGTATCGCATCCTTGGAAGATACTGAACTTGAATACCAGGTTTGGTATTTAACAGAGTTTTCGTTTTAGAGCTATGCTGCCCACAGACAGACACACACACAAACATGGACATTTTTCTAAAAATGTTTTTTTTGGATTCAGGGGGTCTCAAAACATATATTTCCAGTATGTACATAGTGCATGTAGACGAAGTAATAAAAGATGCAGTTTAATAAATAACTCGCTAATTAATCTTAATGTTTAGAACAAAGTCTGCCATACTTAACTGTGTTGCCCTCCGTGGTGTAATGGTTACCATGCTAATTTCCCATATCCAAGCTTGTGGGTACAAACCCGGCGGAGGATGATGGATTTTTTCGGGTTGTAAAAATCCTTAGTATGGCTTCCTTTGGAAGGGAAGTAAAGCCGTTGGTCCCATGTCGTACATTTACGGCAAGTAAAACAACTTCAAGTTTGATAGAGAGGCCTCTGAGCAAAATTAAGTGGTCTTTCACACCCAATTTAGAATGGGATGCTGAGAACCACAGCAGTTAAAGAGTGTCCATAAATAACACGTCATTTACATTTTATACTTAATTGTAATTTTATTATTACCGTACGATGGTTTCACCACATGCCATTATTTCAATACATGGGTACTTTTGTTATTCTGACATTAGAACCAGTTTGTAGTTACTTACTGGTCTGTTAAAAACGTTTAGGGGTCTAATTTGGAAAGCGTAGTCCAAGGTGGAGGGTCCTAAGCTGCAAAGTGTAGCCGAGGGATCTGTGAAGCTAAAAACTCAAGAAGTCAAAATTTTGGCATTCTGGCAACTTTCATAACTTAATGTTTTCAACACTTTCAAATATGGATTGCCAGTAGAAGTTACTTAAACTACTTCATAAGACCATTTTGTATGCATGTGTGTCTGTGCACGTCTGCCTGACAACTCTTGTATGTGCTGCAACCATTTTATAGCTTTACCATAATTTTCAATTAAATGATTGATGGCGAGCTGAGTCACAGCAATGTATTGAGACACTTATAGTGATCTCCTACAGTCCAAGCAAGCAAGTTAGTGAGTGTATAATGCAAGAAATGCACTCTCTACCATGCATGTATCATTCTCTCCTGGAAGGAAAGTCCTTATGGTTTGTCACCAGAGTACAGCCAAGTGTATTAAAAAGGATATAAATAATTATTGGAACAGCTTGAGCCACCTTTCCCACTTCTTCATCGGTTTGCATTATCTTCTTTATTCGCCCCTGCAAATAGAAACAAACAAGATGAATATTTAGATTAGATTAAATTTTTTGAGAACCATAGGAATACAAGAGCTCTTGGCTTGGTAGGAAATAAATAACAAAAGTATAATAATAATTATACACTACTGAATATCATACCTAATATAAAATAATAATTAGTAAAATTTGTTAACTAATGACTCAATAGAATCTGTTTCATTAGCCTGCCTGGGTAATGTGGCGGTAGTGTGTCTGCTTCACATTCAAAAGGTCGTGAGTTCCAATCTTGCTTGGGGTGAGTTGCCCAGATAAGGTTTGTTTTCGGGTATTCCCTTATCTGAGAAGACGAATGTCGAGTAACTTTAAGCTCCATGGACCCCTAGATCGTTTCACCAATTTCATTCATCGTCCAATATGACCAACCAGGTTAAAGGACGTTAAGCTACCAAAAAAAAAAAAAAAATAATATATATATAAAATAAAATATGTTTCATTTGGTCTTTTGTTAGCTCTATGGTCTAGGGGTAACATGCTAGTCTCTGGTTCTCTAGGTTGAGAGTTCAAACCCATTGGAGGGCAATGAATGTTTTTCAGATGTAAAAATCCCTAGCATGGCTTCCTTTGGAAGGGAAGAAAAACTGGTGCTCCTATGTTGTAAATTTACGTTTGTTTGTGGCATATTAAAATTTATGATGTTTTTGTTTTTTTAGAATTAATAGATTTTGCTAAACTGTTAATCTAATTGGATTCTGCACGGATTTTAGTAATTTAAGTTTACTGTGAAAATTATGGTTTTGAGTCCAAAACGGTGTGCTACAGCTGACTTATCTGTATGTTTATGTTTATACACCCCATGTGTTCTTTAAAATGTTGTCCAATGTTTCTTTTTGTTTTTCCTATATACTTTTTTTCAGTCCTTGCAGATGATGACTTTTGAATGTGAGGCAGACACGCTACTACCACACTACCCAGGCGGGCAGATGATATCTCATAGCAGCTTTAAATAGCACTGCAGTATTTCAAAATTTGGAAATGTTATCATTCACAAGATGAGATTAATTGGTTGACCAATCACAGCTGGGCACAAAAAGTTGCAAGCTTACATATATTGTACTGCTGCTGTACTTCCGACCCAAGCATTTCTTAAGGGTAAAGAAAGAGATGGGTATATATCAGAATGGCTATCTGTATCAATACTAGCGCTGTGAATTTCCATAGAAGTTATTCTGATTCCTTTCTACAGATATATTGGCAATCTAATTTGATTTCCTGTAACTTTTTAATAATACTGTTGTTACTTAGAGCTTTGGTACATGCAAAAGAAAAGAAACAAAAACAGGCAAGGTTTGCAGTGTTGGGTTGATGTGCACAGCAAAGGGTGGAAGTTGTCTACTAGGACCAATTACATGTTTCTTCCCCATGTGCCGTCACTACATTTTCAATTATGTTGCCAAATCTCTTGTAAGTAGAGCACATATTGACAATAGTTGTTTGCTTTAATCCAGGTGAAGTTTGTCTTTGTTATAGTTATTGTTACAGTTAACATTACATTGTTTGCATTTTATGAACACACATCACAAGTATACCAGTGGTAGTAAGAACTGGCAGCAGTGCCTCTCTTGGTAGCGTAAAATGTCAGAGATAGATGCAGCGGCGCTTCTATGTATATGACATGACAACAATGTGTTCCATTTAACTGTCTTGTAAGTGTTTGAAAAAGTGTTTTTCAAAAATGGCTTTAACAATTTTTATTAAAATACCATATATTAAAATTATTTAAATCACAAAAAATTGCATATATTGAATTTTCTGGGGATAGCCTCTGAAGATCTCTTTATTGTGGATGCATTTTACATAATGGTAAACTATTTAAGATAGACAAAAACTTACTGCAAAAAAAAAAAAAAAAAAATGTAAATCTCATTAAAACACAATCTTTACGTCATATACTTTTTTTTTTTTTTTTTTTTTTTTTTGTAGAGTTAACCGTTTCCAAGATATTCCTTGCATTGTTGTGACATCTTTTGTTTAGCTCCTGGCTGTGCAAAGCAAACTGAATTTAAATTATTTCCACCAGCTACCAGTTTTTTTATTGATTTGACTATAGCTTTAGCCTAGTGTATTACCTTATTCCCCTTCTACTTAAAAGGAGCTCATAAAACCATTTCTGTTAATGTTTATGTCAATTACCACAATGTAAATAATGGAATAATCTTTTTTAACAATAGTTTTGTTGAGAAAGTCCTGTGAATGGCTATGTTATTAACAGGTCAGTAAATAACTACAAAGCAGCTCTAATAGCAGAGTAGCAAAGTATCAAATTTTGATCATGTATGGAAGTAATGCCTAATGACTTTATGTCCTGTGAAATCTCGGTGTCGAATTTTTGAGTGATGTACAATTCATATTCTACTTAAGCAGTAGACAAACTAGGAAGTTTTGTAAATGACACATTTTTAATTCATTCCAACCCTCTGTCAGAGGGTCGATTGAGGTACATATCCCTGTATATTGTTCCTATCCAGGCTATATCCAATATTACTTGATGTTCCACATAACCCTACTCCATGTGTCAAACAGAACAGTTCTTAAGCCCTGCAGTCCTACAAAAAGTATATAACCCAAAATTCATGAGACGCACGGTGCTTAACAATTTGCTGCTTTGCATGACCCCGTATCTAGTTAAAATAAATCATTACCTACTGCAATCTAAGTGCCCGTCAAGATAGCATAACAGATGTGCTTTTATCTACTTATCATCCAATTTACTAATTGCAAAATAAGTTGTAACTCACCGCCGGAAAACGAGCATTATATTTTTTCTTCTTGCTTGGCATATTAAATAGTTATATACAACTTAATGTTTGTAAATAATATTCTTATGGAACACTGATAAATATCTTTTAACGCAATGCAATGAAAGTTGAAACCCGAAATTATCGATTTCTATCGAACGAAGTATCTCGCTGTAATCGATTACAGCACAAGATTCTTTGCAGAGGTTCCAGAATACATAGAATAATCAAAATAGAGTGTCCCTGGTCCCGTCTGTTGACTGACAAAAGCATAAATCAATTTTCCCTTCTTCGTACAAATTAATATCAATGCAAAGAAAAGAATGTGGATTCTGAAGGCTTTTAAAGATTTTAAAGTTAGATTTTTATATTTTTCTTATTTCTGATCAAAATTATGATATAAACAGCCGGAAACAAAGTTCGGTTTATGAAAATATAGAAATCGGCACACACATACAAACGATTGAAATGATTAATGTTTGTTCCAAGTAAGCAGACTATAGGTAATGTTGAAAATTGAAATGTAAGTAATAAGAACGAAAAAACTAAAGCCAGTCAAAATCGGATAAATATGGAATATGAACTGTAAAACAAGAATAAGAAAATTGTAACAAGACCTAGCTTTCCTGGCGGCGTAAATCTTCAAATTTCTCTCGGGCTTCCAGCCAGGTGTAGATTATGGTGAGGCACCAACGTTTCTGGAGCATACATTATTTCCGTCTTTAGGGTTACTGAATGAATTGACACGACACGAGTAGTTGGCAGGCTGAGGGCAGCCCGAGGAGTGTTAGACGTGTTCCTATTCTTTAAGAAAACTTAACCACGTTCTGACGGGAATGTTAGGTTTTACAGGCCAGAACAGACGCCAGACGTATAACTGGTCGACCGAGGCATGCCCCGGTCAGTTGTCGATTTTTGTTGTTGTTGGGAAAACAGGAATAAACGTTACAAGGATAACAGGTATATAGGGTATTTGGGAAGGAAATAAGGAAAGGGGAGAGAAAGGATTTATTACTGTGGTGTCACTATTTATTGGAGCATATGTGGTGTCATGGGGCCCGGTACCGCCGAAGCAAACCGAGTGATTGCGGGTAACTGTATTATGAAGCGTGGGGTGTAGGGGCAAACGACATGGCGCAATGCCCTGACGTCGACCTGCAAAATTTGAGGTGCATCATTTAACCAGAGGGGCATGTTAGTCTGGCGATGGAGCTCTTCCCAGGTGAGTTCTGGGTGATGTACCCATAGCTCTAAAGCTTAGTGTGTTTGGTCGATGATGTATGGCTGATGTGATTTGCTGTGTCATATCTTGCATTCTTATTGTCAGTCCTCGAGTCTGTTGCTGAAGCAGCTCATCGAGGCTCCTATTTAAGTGGTCTCGCAAGGCGGCGTTCTCCCGGTGAACTTCTTGTGGTGTAGACCGAAGGCTGAGGGCGGTTGCCTGAAGCTCCGCCAGAGAGCGGGTCAGGGCTTCCTCCCACGTGGCGATTCGGTCGGCGATGGTGTTGACTACTAGGCGGAGGTTTTGTAGTTCGGCTGTGTTGGTTTTAAGGTCCTTTTGCAGTTGGGTGAGTGAGGTCTGCGGTAGTTCTGTCTGTGAGGATGTGATGGTGGGTGTTGGCGGTAGAGAGATTGGCTGTGGTGGCGCGGCGTGCGGCCGATGAGTGGCTGGTTGTGATGGCGCGGCGTGCGGTTGGTTAGTGGCTGGCGTTTGTCGGCGTGGATGTTTTGGGCACGCTGCTTGACCCGTGTAGTAACCTGCGCTGTTGCATGTAGCACAGCACGCGGGCCGGCGTCTCAAGTTGTGGTAGGTGCAGGCGGCTGTTAGACTTCCGGCACTACAATAGTGGCAACGGGCAGCGGCTGTGCAGCTATCTGCGGAATGGCCAAACTGGCAGCACAGGCGGCATGGGAAAACACGGACGCTCCGGCCAGGCTCAACTGCGAGCACCTGCCTTAGGGCAGGTAGCCCATCAGCTAAGGCAGAGCGGTAGTCCGCTTCGTCCCAAAACTCCAGCCTGACAAGTGGTGATGGTCTCCTCTCAGTGTGGATCCGGGTGGCTTTCATCAAGGAAGGCCAGCGGAGACGACTGGCGTTGAGCACTAGACCATCCGGTAGCTGACGGTGAACTCCACGCACTACTGCGCAGAAGCGCGGCAGCGAGGAAAGGTCTAGCGTTGGTGATGTAGGTTGTGTAGGCGGTGTTTTATCGGTAGAGGTGTTCTGCGGAGATTGTACGGCTTCGTCGGCGGGTGATGCGGCGTGACTTTCCGTGGTGGCTGGTTCAGGCTCGGCGGAGGTTGTAGGCTGGGAGACTGGGCCGGCGTTGGCTGTGACGGTCTCCGGCGGCTCCTCGATTGGCTCTTGGGCGGGTGCGGCAGGCTTGCGGCGTTTCCCTCCCATGCTTTCTCTGTGACGGCAGAGAGCGAAGTCTTGTCGATACTGATCTGGTCTTCTTATATAGATATGTTCGTGGGTTCCGTGCGGGCCAACCAGCGCGCCTTTCTTTTTTCTTCTTTTTTTTTTTCTCTCTGAGGCGAGGACGAAACTGCCGGGTGCTGGCAGGATCCTCCCTCTGTTGCAATTTCAGGACTAGGCCCTCTACTGGCAGTGGGATGGATTTAAAAGGTGCGAGAGTTTGAGAGAGAGAGAGAGAGAGAGAGAGAGAGAGAGAGAGTAGTTTAGAAGGTGAATTGAGAAGAGTTTCGAAGAGTGAATTTAGGTGTTTGGAATTTGCCAAATGAAATTTAGGAGATGTAGAGCGACGACGATGGTTTTGGAGAGAGTAGCGAAGGGGGGGGGGAGCGGGGGAAAACATTTTTTTAAAATTAAATGAACGGCTGCTCGTAAGTTGGTGGCTGTAGTGTCAGTTGTCCGGTGCCTAGAGTGAGTCTGGGGCGCTTGTAGAGCTCGCCTGGATCAATATCATATTCACCCAATCCGCGGATGAGGGCGTTGAAGCTGGAGGTCAGGTTTGCATAGAAGGGAGCCGATAGGTAGTGGATGTGCGGCTATGGTCGGGATGTTGAGGTCTCTGCGGAGGGTGGCGTTTGGAATATACCAGGGTGAATCCGTGGCTATACGGAGGAAGCGGGATTGAACGGATTCCAAGGGTTTGAGGTTGGATTTTGCAACAGCGCCCCAGACTTGACAGCAGCACGGCGGCTGACACTAGGAGGTGTTGGCTGCAGATAAATCTGCAGGCTACCTCCACGTCTTCTACCAGGTCAGGGTAATACCCTCTACTGGCCGTAAAAGGATGATAAGAATGTAATCTTGGAAAGAGGTTTGTTTTTGGAGTTGATTTTTTTCCCCTGGAAGAAGTGAGCCCTCGGGAGTAGTTTGTGGTTGTACTTGGATGGTTGGGTGTTGTTGGCCACCTTTTTTTTTTTTTTTTAAACTTCGGGGATTGAGGAAGTGAGCTTTTGGAGGGAATGTTTGACAGAGGAATGTGTGTTATGTGATTTATGTGATTGGTGTAGTTAATTGCCTAGCATAAGTCTGGAAGTCTGGGGCGTTTGTATGTCTCTCCGGGGTCGATGTCATACTCACCGAGTCCCCGGATGAGCGCATTGAAACTGTAGGCGAGTTTGTCAAAGAAGGGCTTGGATAGCGAGAGGATGTGGTCTAGTACAGAGGGGAAATTCAGGTCTTTTTGGATGTTGGCGTTCGGTATATAGTAGGGGGAGGAGGTAGCAATGCGAAGTTAACGGGACTGGAGAACCTCTAGCTGTCGGAGGTGGGAGCGGGCGGCGACTCCCCAGACTTGGCAGGCGTAAGTAAAGCTCGGTCTAATTACCTGCTTGTACAGTAGAAGTTTGATGTTTAATGCCATTTTGGACTTCCTGTTGTACAGAGGGTACAACATGGCCATTCGTCTACTGGTACGATTGGCTACCTCCTGGATGTGAACCTTCCAGGTCAGCCTCGTATCCAGGGTGACGCCCAGGTACTTTACATGGGTCCTCCATGGTACGTCCTCCCCGGCCAAATGGATGGGTTGTACATCCTGGGTCCTACATCTGGAGAAGGTGATGGCCTGGCTCTTTTGTGGGTGTATCTTCAGTCTCCATCTGTTGAACCATGTTGTTAGGAGGTCGGCGTGTTCCTGGACTCATAGAATCTTCCAGACTTGACAGGCATGTGGCCGGTGAGATGGAATGGACCACGGACGTGAAAGAAAACTTTGTGATTCAAGGTCTGATTTGTGTTTCTCTGCTGGCTTTTTTTTTTTTTTTTTTTTTTTTTTGCAGGTCTAAGGCGGTTTCCAAGCATTGCTCAATTGTAATCCTCTCTGTTGAGATTGCGTCTTTCCGAGGTGATAGCCAGTGCTACGTGGCCAATATCCAGTCTGCTTGGAAATAATTGTGGTGTTATCGAAGTCGGCCCTGTGGTCATTTTCAAAACAGTGTCCCGCCAGATCTGATTTTTCGGGTTGCATCAGACGGATGTTTGCTTCATGTTCTTTGATCCTGGTGGCTATTGTTCTTCCAGTTTGCCCAATGTAGGGGACCCCGCATTCGCATGGGATCCGGTAGACCCCTGTTACTGTCAGTCCGAGGTCGTCTTTGATCGGCCTGACTAGATTTCTAATTTTGGGTGGAGGGACATGTATCGTTTTGATGTTGTGTTTTGCTAATACCCTGCTGAGTATACTTGATAGCCTGCCAGTGTAGGGGATACGCACGGTAGCCGTTTGCTTTTTCGTCGTTTGTGATGTCAGGAAGTTTTTTATGTGTGGCCCTAGAGATGGAGGCTTTGATGTCGTGCGCTGTATAACCCATCTGACAGAATGTGTAACTGAGGTGTTTGAATTCTTCTTGTAAATGGTCTTGGTTACAAATGGCGACTGCCCTGTGTGCGAGAGTGTTAAGTACACTGGTTGTATGGGACTTATGATGGAAGCTGTCTGCGTTTATATATAGGTCCTTGCGATAAACTGTCGCCCTCCGTGGTGTAATGGTCACCATGCTGACTTCATATACCCAAAGTCGCGGGTTCAAACCCAGCGGAGGACGATGGATTTTTTCGGGCGTGAAAATCCTTAGCATGGCTTCCTTCGGAAGGGAAGTAAAGCCGTTGGTCCCGTGTCGTAGATTTACGGCATGTAAAAAACCTCAAGCCTGATAGAGAGGCATCTACGCAAAATTAAGCGGTCTTTCACGCCCAATTTAGAATGGGACGCTGAGAACCACAGTAGTTAAAGAGCGTCCATAAATAACACGCCATTTACATTTTTTTTTTTTTTTTTGCGATAAACTGTATGGCTGAGTTTACCGTTGTTGTGCTTTGTTATTTTGATGTCAAGGAATGGCAAACTACGATTCTTCTCTACCTCCATTGTGAATTGGATCTGTGGCCGGCGACTGTTTAAGTGTGCTAGGAAGTCCCGTAGAGTCCTTTCCATGAGACCAGATGACAAACGTATCGTTCACATATCTGAAGAAATGGGACGGCTTCAGAAGTGCCGTGTCAAGAATCTCATGTTCCAGGTGTTCCATGTAGAAATTGGATATCGCCGACGAGAGTGGGGAGCCCATTGCAACACCGTCGACTTGTTCGTAGTATGGGTTATTCATTAAGAAATACGTAGAAGACGGTGTGTGTTGGAAAAGCTCTGTGATATCAATAGGAAAGTTCTTCGAAAGAAGTTGGATGGTTTCCTCGAGCGGCACCCGTGTGAACAGTGAAACTTCGTCGAAACTGACGAGTATGTCGGATGCTGCGACGTTGATGTTCTTTAGAGTTTGAACAAATTCAGCTGAGTTCTTCATATGTTGTTGGCACTGGCCGATCAAAGGTTGTAATATTTTAGCTAGCTGGGTTTCTAGCTGATGGCTGGGACTTCCCCTGGCGACTATTATCGGCCGTAGTGGGACCTCGGGATTGTGGATCTTGGGAAGTCCGTACAATATCGTGGTCTGGAATCTGAAGGGGTGACCGAACGTTGAATATCTTTAGGTAGGCTGGATTTCTTATCACCTGGGCGGTTCGTCTCTCTATTGTCCTGGTGGGGTCCTTATGGAGTATTTTGTATGCCGGATCGTCTAGCAGCTGATGAACCTTTTTATTGTAGTCATTTGTGGTGAGCAAGACGGTCACGTTGCCCTTGTCTGCTGGTAGATTCACTAAGTTGTTTTGGCGAAGTTTCTTCAGCGCCATACTTTCTCCACGCCTGATATTGGATTGTGGAAGCGAGGTTCTCATGGCGGCCTGGCTATTATCATACATACTTCCTCTGTACTGTCCACGGTGATGTCTTGTATGGAGGCTTCAACCCCGCTGATAATGTCTGCTCCCGAAACGTTGGTGCTTCACCATATCTACACCTACCTGGAAGCCCGAGAGAACTTCGAAGAATAAGAAAATTGCTTACATACCAACAAAGCTGCAAGTCCTTGCTTATTCTTCGGCCAGTCTCTTTACAGACAGCAAAAGGCGAAGATAGGAAACCGGATTCCTGTGCCCAGGTCTGTTAAGTGTGTTACCGTGCAGCTATATGACTTGCTTATATTCTCTTTCCACTGTCTCAACAGACTCGAACCAAACAATTGTAACAATGCATATCTATTCCACCTAACTGTCAAGAACACTCACTAGTCATTGGATGTTGTGGTTGAATAACTTCTGTGATATCCGTTTTAACACGTACATTTATCTGAATATTTTGGAAGATAACTGCCAAATTTGCATTATCCATACTGTATGAATTAAATATATTACACAACGAAACTATACAGTGGCACAGCCAGAAATGCTGCTACGGAGTAATGCTTCTTTATTTACGACTCACCTTTGAAATCGGCCATTGTCATTATTTTATTTAATGATTGACAAAATTTAGATAAGTTACAAGTTAAGATTTCCTTATTTCATTTTATAATGTGTTGAACTAATTATTATTATCTCTCAATGATCTATAAGACTAACTGGAGCGTTCTGTTTCAGTCATCAAGTAATTTATAACACTCATAGAACATTGTTGTTTTTAGAAAAGTTTTATTCTTCGTGTGCTTTCAGATACATATTTTTACTTTCTCTACACGTACTATGTACCTAGTGTATAGAGAAGCTAGGTATTGTAAGGCACCCAAAAATGCATACCGAGATTTCATCGAAAATGCATGCTTTGGGTCCCCTGAAAAAATGGAAAAAGGTCCGTATGTGTTTGTGGACAGCATAGTTAAAAAACGAAAAGATCGTTAAAAATCAAACTTGGTATTTAAGTTTGGTATTTTCCAAGGATGCGACACGAAGATTTTCAAGAAGATCCCCCTTTACATGGAACATTTTTCGAAAATTTTGATTTTCTCAAAAATGGCTCAAACGATTTTGGTTAAAATACCTTATGTTTAAGATATTTTTATGATAAACGACATGTACCTATATATTTGGATTTTCTAGGAATAGAATGAAGACCTGTTCATTCTGTATGACTTTTACATAACTGGCTAACCGTAAGAGACATACAAAAACATACTACACAAAAAATGTAGTTTTCATAAAAGCACACAATTTATGTCATATACATTTTTTTTGTAGAGTTAACCGTTTTCGAGATTTTCCGGATTATTGATTTCAATTTTAAGTCACTTAAACTTTTCTCGTTTCTTATTTGTTTACTCCTGGCAAGCAAAGAGATTGGAATTTCAATTGTTTCACATATCGACCAGCTTTTAAAGGACGAGTCTATCGCTTTAGCCTGTGCATTTTCTACTTCCCTTCCAGTTACAAAGGAACTAGTAACAAGACTAACTCTTTTAATGGTTATCTTAATCAACATGATGTAGATAACAGATTATTGCTTTGAATAAAAGGTTTGTTTGCCATAAAGCTAGAGATCATATGAATGGAACATATTAGATTTTCCCCTTTTACTTACAAGGGACCAAGTAATGAGGAACATTTCTGCTAATATTTATGTCGATTATCATGAAGTAGATAGAAGTATAAACTTTTTGTTACAGAGGTGTACAGAAAGTCAAGTGAATGGATCACATCAGATTTTTTTAAGTGGTGTATTTTATTTTCTTTGGTGAGCAGTAGGCGGACGAGAAAACTCTTTCTCCTTCCATTCCCCCGGGCTTAGCTTCCCTTAAATTAGCGGCCTAGAAAAAATGTGCACATTGCATATACATAACTTGGCCTGGCTTTCCCTTGATCAAAAACGGTGAAATGGGGTCTTAAGCTTAAATATTAAATATATAGTGCATTTTTGAACCCTGCTTAACATAATTTTTACTTTCTCTATACACACTATGTACATAGTGTATAGACTAGGTATTGCACTCAACCAAAAAATTTTGATACCGAGATTTCACTGGAAATAAATGTTTTAGGGTCCCCTGTATCCAACAAAAGTATTTTCAGAAAAATGTCCGTGTGTGTGTCCGTGTGTCTGTGAACACGATAACTCAAAAACGAAAAGTCGGTAAAATACCAAACTTGGTATTTAAATTTAGTATCTTCCAGGGATGCGATACGAAGATTTTGAGAAAAATCCCCCCACCCCAAACTACCCTTTACATTGAACATTTTTCGAAAATTTTGATTTTCTAAAAAATGGCTCTAACGATTTTGATTAAAATATCATATATTAAAGATATTTACCTGACAAATAAAATGTATATTTTGAATTTTCTGGGAATAGCCTCTGAAGACGACTTTATTCTGGATGAATTTTGCATAACTACTAAACCGTAAGAGATGGTCAAAAACTTATTACACAAAAAATGTAGAGCACGTTAAAACACACAATTTATGTTATATACATTTTTTTTTCGTGGAGTTGATCGTTTTTGAGATATTCGTTTTTCTTGGTTTCAGCTTTGAAAAACACACTTTTCTCATACAGGAATGTGTCAACTCCTGTCCACACAAACAAAGGAACATCAGTCACATAGCAACCAGCTTTTGGCTTTCACTTTAACCTATGGTACTCCCTTATTTCTCTTTTACTTACAATAAAGCAAGAAATAAGACTATTTCTGCTAAGTTTTCTCCATTAGCATGAAATAAATAAAAGATAAGCTTATTAACAATAATTTGTTGCAGAGATGTAGAGAAAGTCATATGAATGGAACACATCAGATTTTTACAATTATAACATCTTATATAGCTGTAATGTCTGGAACACATATTAGAACGGCATTTAAGTTTAATTAAGGCAAATGCCGCTTGAGTCTCAGCATTTGAGCTGACTAGAACGCGAATAGCTCGAGTTTAGAAACAATCTATTATTAAAATAAGAACTGAAGCTTTCCTGGCGACGTGTTAATTCAAAATCTTCTCGGGCTTCTAGCCAGGTAAAAACTTGGCTTGACACCAACGTTTCGAAGAAGTGCATCTTCCTCGTCTTCAGGGTGAAACGTTGGTGTCAAGCCAAGTTTTTACCTGACTAGAAGCCCGAGAAGATTTTGAATTAATCTATTATTGTCAGAATACATATAAGTCGGAAAGGGAATACATTTTAAAATACATTACTATAATAAAAACCTTCTCTCAAGGTTTAGACTTTCTTAATATTCGGGACCATCCTTCTAGCATCCCTTAGTCTGTCACCCTCTCGATGACAACCTTAAACTACCCTACTTACGCCTCCCGCGTCGTCACCCCAAGTAGAAGACGAAGCTTCTACAAATAGGGTATTTGTTTGAAGGCAGCTTTTCAACGAACGTATCGTCATATTGGATGGCAGGCGCCGGTTTTGGAAGCGTGACGATATTTATGTGATGTAGCACGACATATTAGTAGCTTTCTAATTCATCTTCTGCTTTTTCCCTTCTTTGAGTGAACTGTCACAGGTCACTTTTTGTTTAAATTCTATTGTATCTCCTCTGTTATAACATGGATAATTTTACATGACCAGAACTTACCACATGCATCTTGCTGCTGCTGGCATGATGGCTGGACCTCAAAAGCGTTTGAGACACGTTGTGTTGTGCAACTAGCTGAATCTCTAACAATTGCTGTAAAACTACATTAATTATTTTGTTTTTTCTTATAATAAAGACAAATTTCTAACGTATTCCACTGTTCACACATGACACTGCTCTGCATTATTTTGTAGAGTAAATGGATCAAAGTCTATTCAAGATAATTAAATTGAAATTTTGGAGAAAAAATAACCTCTAAGTATCATTTCGGATCTACATGGCGTTAGCATATTAACTTTATGGAGAAAATGGTAATATATTTTAATTAAAAGATATTGTAATTAAGAAACTCCAACGGAGAGGGGCAGAGAATCAAAGAAAACATTAACAAATAGTGACAATTTCAACTCTTCGTGCCCTTGGCTATAGACTAGTGGTAGCCGTACCGCAGTATGGCGATAAGGCCAGGAAAGTACTTAAGGAACCAGTGAAAATAGTGGAGTTCAAGTCTTTGCTCATTGATATATAATCTAGGGCAAAACGGATGGCTAAAGGTTTACAAGAGAAAATGGCGAGAGTTTGGGGCAGACTTTAAGTTAGGCACAACCAGCGCGAAGCCATTATTATTATCATACTGTGGACCATAGGTGTAATTTGGTTCATAGTTGGGTTTATTCCACGTAATTCTTTGAATAGAGTGGAGTAAAAAGTGCCTCAAGTGTCGGTTTTAGAACATTTTTCAGAGTGATGTTGATAACAGGAATTTTAGGCCTCTGTGGGACGAGGAATTCGAGAGAGAAAACTCAATTTAAATTCTTCGATAAACGTAGATATTTTTTGTGAGAAGGGCAGTATCGGGTACCGTCTAGGGTGGGCATTATCTTGTTGTGAAATATGAGAGTCTGAGCCAGAGTTAGGCCTGGTGGAAGTCTTGATGGCAGACTTAAAGTTTTACGTCGGAGAGAAAGGCCCCAATTTGCAAACTTTCTTTAGGACTAGTATGGAAAGCTCAAAGAACAATCATGTTCCAAACAGTGTCGAGTGACTGGCGGAGTTAAAAACAACACAACGTAGTCCAGCTTAGTGAGGATGCTCATTTAGTATGCGCGAATTAGAAAAGTGAGGTCGGCAGATAAAGCTTTTAAAAGATTCAGGCCCCGAATGCAATCAACTTTGAACAGGTTAATATGGTGTATTCAGGGCATCTTGCTGTCAAAGTACATGCCTTGTATTCGAGTTGTGTTTACTACTGGGAACTGGTAGATGGCAATGTGCAATGCAGGTGTTTGTATAGGTTTTCTCCGCCTTGGGAGAGCAATATTTTGACATTTTTGCGGAGAAAAATTAAGGCCGGCTATTTGACTTCAGTCAGTCCCTGTGATACATCGTTGCCGAGATCAACACTTTATGACGAAATACCACTAGCTCTCACACGCATTCGTCGATGTTGTAGTTAGTTGATAAATGTAAGCATACCTTCTGTATTGTCTTTAAAGAGTGTTTGGATGTTATGAGCACACTATATCGCAGGCTTTTGCAATGTAGAGATTTACAGTGGGTGTGTGGTGGTGGTTAGCAAAGGCGTCGCAAATTTTAGATTCTAGTACTGACAAGGTTTCAAGGTTTGACCGATATTGGCGGAAGCCACTTGTAGGCCATTAAGAAATCTGTTGCACTCCAGAAACCATCGAGCGAGTGTTCCATTGTCTGGGAAAGCACTGTGTTGCACAGATATAACTAAATGGTCGAAGTAGATATAATAAGCCATTCTAAGGCAGTTTCTTAATTAGTGCATAGGGAATGTTGTCACATCCGGTGCTTTTACTGGAATAAAGATTTATATCAGTTGACAGTACATCCTTTGTTAGGTTTTGAAGCAGATGGGGAGGTGAAATATTAGGGCAGTATAGCGTCGTGATCGGTAAAACTGGACATAGTAGAGAATCCAGATGCAAGAGTATCTGCAATAGCCTGAGGTCCAATGAAGATATCATCAGAGGGTGTTGTTCGAGGATGAAATATCACAGATGTCCGACTTGTGTCACATCTCAGCTTGTGGAGTTTTGTTAGTAAGGGAGAAGACAAAGACCAACAAAGAGTCCCTTTTACTGCGTTTAATTTCATGACACACAGCAGCACGAAGACGATGGAATTCAGATTTTTTAGCTGCGTTAGCATTTCGCTTATATTATAGCTAAATAACTCCTTGGTACTTTTTATTCCACCGTTGAACGCTCCAGTGATAGTTACCACTTCTAGTGGTAGGTATAGCATTCTCTACAGTCTTAATTATGTGGTAGCAAGTTTCAAAACGATTTCATCTATGTCTATTTGTGGAAGCAATTCTGGAAGTGGAATGTGTCGCAAAACATTTATTAAAGCTCCAAATGGCTTTGTTGAACTTCCAAGAGGAACAACTCATTTGTAAAGGAAGAATAAGTTTTGAAATAATGGTGATTGGGAAGTGGTCGCTACCCTGAGGTGCTGAATGAACAAATCATTGAAATAAAGGCGCTATCAATAGAGATCTACGCAGCTGTAGCTGTTATGATAAATAGTAAAAATCAGAGTTTCAAACATTTTACCACTTGGTCGAGTTTATCAAGCTCCACACTTGATTGTGGCTTTTATATTGCCTAGTAACATAAATGGTTTGCGGTGTTTAGCAATCAGTGCAGAAAGAATAGGGAGATCAACAGTAATGCTGCTCAGGAGATAAACATTCAAATGCACATCTATGTTGTTGAAAGAACGGAGATAGTCAGAATGTCTTTGAGCTACATAATCTTCATTGAAGTTAGTATCTTGTAAACAAATAATAACAGGATTGTGAGAGTGCAAAAATATCTGTAAATATTCGATGTGCAGATGAAAACTATTGATATTCAATAGCAGAAGCTGAAATCGTTCATTATTATGAAAGAGGCCCATACCCCTCAATAGCGTATATAGGATGTGCTGTTTGGTACATTAGAGTCTCTGTTCTTCCCATGATTTCTTCAGCAGTCAAGAGTGCAATGTTTGATGACATTGCCTGTAAGGTGAGAGTAGATCTTACGAAGCGTCTCAACTATGACCCGCAATTACGAGGTACGTCCAGAAAGTAAGCTCCATTTCAATTTATCTCCGCTGCAGTGCTGCGATCGCAGTTCCGCATATGCGTGATAGACGCTCTGTATCAAGGAGAAGAAACGTGTGCCATTTTGAGATCGCTGTCAGCCACATACGCTTTGTTGTGCTTGTTTACAATGTCGGTGTTGATTGAAAATCCCGCCGCTTGTGAAATCAGATCTGTGATTCGTTTTCTGAATGCTAGGAAAGTGAAACCAATTGAAATTTATCGGCAAATTTGCGAAGTTTACGGACAAAATGCGATGAGTGATTCAATGGTGAGAAGATGGGTCCGACCGTTCAATGAAGGACGTAGTGAAGTGCACGATGAAGAACGAAGTGGGCGTCCATCTTTGGTTACAGAAGAACTGGTTCACGCGATTGATGACAAGATCCAGGAAAACAGCAAGTTTACAATTAGTGCTCTTGCTATGGAATTTCCACAAAGCTCACGATCACTAATTCATGAAATTGTTACCGAAAAACTGAAATTTCGTAAACTTTGCTCACGTTGGGTACCAAAGATTCTTACTGAGCAACACAAAACAAAACGGATGGGAAGTGCACTTCAGTTTTTAACCCGTTATGATGAAGACGGCGAAGAATTTCTGACACAGATAGTCACTGGAGATGAGACTTGGGTTTCTTACGACACCCCTGAAAGTAATCGGCAATCAATGGAATGGAGGCACACTTCATCCCCAGTAAAGGTTAAGCCGAAACAAATCTTGACACCTCGAAAAATGATGTGCACAGTGTTCTGGGACTGGAAAGGCATCTTACTCATTGATTTCTTACCCCGTGGTCAAACAATCAAAGCAGATGTTTATTGCGAGACACTTAGGAAATTGCGCCGCGCAATACAGAATAAACGCAGAGGATTGCTGTCAAAAGGTGTTGTTTTCCTTCACGACAACGCACGACCACACACTGCAAATGTGATGAAAAACCTTCTACAGGGATTTGGCTGGGACGTGTTTGGCCATCCTCCGTACAGCCCTGACCTCGCTCCTAGCGACTTTCATCTGTTCTTACATCTCAAGTATTTCCTTGGCGGTCAACACTTCAACAATGACGAAGAGCTGAAAGAAAATGTTTCCAACTTTTTGAAGACACAGGCGGCAAACTTCTATGAAGAAGGTATACAAAAACTTGTGCCACGCTATGACAAATGCCTGCAAAATTTCGGCAGTTATGTGGAAAAGTAGTTTAAGAATTGTAGAATTTTGTCTAATAAATAATTATTCTGTATCTGCACACAATTTAATTTTATTACCAAACGGAACTTACTTTCTGGACGTACCTCGTAGAAGTATAAGTAAAGCTGTTCTGGTGACATCATTAGAGCGGTAGGTGTTACCATAAAACCTATAAAGCTGGGGGAAGGTGAAAACAAATGCGTTTGATGTAAAATCCACGAGCAACAGAAGAGAAATACCGATAATATCTAATGCTTTGGGCTTTTTAGCTAGGGAAGTAGTTCTGTGCTTTTGAACACTGCCCTCATTAGTCAATTCATCTTTTGTTTTGTGAGACACGTCAGAATCAGAAACGGCATGCCACACGGAATTTTTGGCCGCGACTCTACTGGTAGAGAAAAGTGGACTTTTTGGGTGAACAGGAGCAGTTAGAGATTGACCGTTCACTTGTTTTGCTGAAATATTCAGGCGCTTCAACGCTGCATTACTAGAAGGAGCAGTAGAAGTTGCAGGATCCAGTATCATTCAACAATGGAGTCGCAAATCGTGACTGTACTAAATCCGTGACGATATTGGCTCCATCTTTTGACACGGGAGTATCACTGGGGACAATTCTTTTGTTAAGAGAGAAGGAAAACCTTCAGTATTGGAATCAGTATTGGTTGAGATTGGCTGATCAATAACTTGGTGAGATATTGGGTGCCAAGTGATCCTCCATCTTACATATGAAGCACATAACAGTGTCAGAGCAAATCATAAACCCAGCGGGAAGTGCGCTAATAGTAAAACTCAAAGCTATCTGGAAGCTTCTCAAGGCCTTCAGGTTGGACATACAGTTGGCGCCGGAAACTCAGAATGTGGGAGTATCCTGGGGTGTTAAATCCTGATAGAATGTGTGTTGTCGCAGAGATTAGGTTAATACCAAAGAGCCTCTGAGCACGTTTTAACACAGTTTGGAATAAGTGGGCATACCTTCAAGAGTATGATCCAGCTTGGTTTAGCTACCTGTGGCCGGAAGGCCAAGGTAGCGTTGTCAGCTTTAATCTTTGGATGTTGGGTACAGAGCGCTCCAACTTGTTTTTGTTAATTAAATAGATGCATATTTGGATACAAACCAAATCTGAGAAGAATCAGTGAGCTCGCCAATCGCATAAATATACCTTTGAAAGGGATACCAGCATGTGATTCAATCACAGTGGCCTGATTATGGGTTGATCCACTTTTAGCAATTGATTAGTAATCATGAGTTAAGTTAACTGATTGAGATGACATTTTAGTAGTAGTAGTAGTAGTAGTAGTAGTAGTAGTAGTAGTAGTAGTAGTAGTAGTAGTAGTAGTAGTAGTAGTAGTAGTAGTAGTAGTAGTAGTAGTAGTAGTAGTAGTAGTAGTAGTAGTTGTTGTAAAAATACAAACAGTCCGAGTCGAATCCGACCCAGGCACGCGAACATCCTTCTAATAATGTTTAATTTCACTCTATCACAAGAAAAAAACTAACTTACACACTATGATATTCTCAAATATTACAGGTTATATCGACAATTCAGCTCAACTATTAAAGCGCCAATGGAATGACCGAGATTAGGCAATTTCCACCAATCGCGGTCATCTGACTGCAGCGATATTATCGAAACATCTTATCGCGGCTGATATTCATTTCTTTGAAATCTTGTCGAACCTGACCTTCGCTTGTTTAATCTCTTGTCTTGGTTATTAGTAACAAGGTGTCAATCCAGGCAGCCAACCTTCACTTTTAATATCTGCTAGTTCCACAATTGTACTTTCAATTAATTCAGTTATGCTTATTTAACATTTTATCCAGTTCATAATGTATTTAGATAAAAAAAAGGAGTGAAAATAATCATTATTTGTATTTCTTATGTATGAGATGAGTGCAATAACCTCAAATAAAATAAGGATTGTTTCCATTTCGTGTATTACTTATTAAAAACTGAAATAAAATAATTGTTCCCTATTTTTATTGTTGCTATCGATATTCGTACTTTAGGTGTATATACGGTCGGCCATGTCATAATTAAGGAGGCAATGAAGAAAGAGAGAGAGAGAAAAAAAACATTTGGTAAGTAAACCAGGTTCGAATGCGTTATCTACCGTTTGATAACTAACGTTAAGTATTACAATCATAACCTGATAAATTCTCTCTTCCTATATAATAGTCTATTTCGCTGAATTGTCTTATCAAACTCGTGTTTTCATCTTTTAGGACAATTGACTTCCGTCGCTTCGCTCCGGTCGTGAATTATCGACAAGATGAAAACGCTCATGGCATTGCTTATGATAAACTTGTTACAATCTTCCAAGGCCCACTCTAATCTAGTTTACTATTGTTTTAGTCTTAAGATGGAACTTTGGGTTGCGGTTTAAAATATCCAGATTATTCACCTTGGCGATTTAGGGAAACCATCGCCCTCCGTAGTGAAATGGTTACCATGCTAACCTTAAAACCTAAGATTGCAGTTGCAAACCTGGTGGAGGGTGATGGATTTTTTTTCAAAAATCCTTAGCATGGCTTCCTTCAGAAGGGAAGTAAAGCCGGTGGCCCTGTATAATGTCTTTTTTTGCACGTAAAAGAACCCCATACCTTGAAAGAAGAGGATTCCTAAGCAAAATTCGTCATTTCGCGTATAAAATTTGTGATTTCGTCCTACATCTGTGGGTGCCGAGCTGATCCCCGGTCACCATGTTGCATAGTGGCGAACTCACGAACTAGAAATTGAAATCCGATCATGGAAACATCGAAAAGATGCCGTTTTCTCCGCTTAGGAGACACAGGAATACTGCTATTATTTAGGGAAACCATGAAAAATTAAAAACGTTCAGATTGGTGGGCCCATGGGATTTGAACCCAGAACCGCCCAAATGCTGGTATCTATATTTGTGCAACTTTTAAGACAGAACCATTTATCTCCCAAATTTAGTAATGATTACGACAAATTAGGAATATTAACCTAAAGACAGATAAGGACACTAATGCAAAGATAAAATCAAACTAACAAATTCTAAATACGAAAGTAGAAACAAATGAACTTGCTGTTGTTCCAACTACATAATATAATTGTTGGGTGTTTTACATTACATTGCATATTTTACACATTTCTTTACAATGCAAGGGATAGAAACGGAAAATTCATTGTTTTACTGAGCAAAACTGCAAATAATTCAGTCACGTGTAACAACATTTCCTGGATCTAAAGCTAAACTTCCTTTTATACATTTTCGTTTTTATTTGTTATGGAATAGGTACACATTTTAAAGTCGATGTAAAAAGTTGAATCGTTTTCATTTAAATCACAGAACATCCAACAATCTTTCTTTATCTCACATTCTATTTTTTTACGATAGGCCTAGATTATAATATAAGTTTTATACATCGTGAAATCACAATATTAAGACTAATTATTTAACACTTGGGCAGTCTGAGGTAACGTGACATACAATACACTTCATTGGCATAATTACTTGAATAAACTAGATTTATGTTTTGATTTTCCCATTACATATTTTGTTTTACCTTCTATACACTCAATGGCCATTTTTACATAATTCATCCATATCCATATCTTGAACATGCTTTATAAACATCTATTCAGTACCAAAAGATCTCTATCTCATTTGGGTATAGTTAGATATAATACAATTAGCAACAAATAAAATAATATATTTACAGTCCTTCGTCCCAAGGTGCAGTAGGCCGAAAGATGTGACGTCACACATCATTCTGAGCACGATTTTAAGCCTAGATTTCTTCTCTTTTCGCCGTACGAAGACTTATCTTACAGTCGTTCAACAAAATATTCTGAAGATGGCATATTTTCTTCACTATTTTAAATGACAGTGCTGTGGTATTGTGTTTAAGGCTATGAGTCCCTTAGGGGTCCCATCTTTTCTAAAATGTTTGCCCAAAATGGCTGAGGGCACCTGAATTAACATAGAATAACTATGACATGACTCTCATTTTGTATATTTTCATTGGTCAAGTTTACAACAGATGGTGTGAATTAGTCTTTCTGAAATCTATCAGATAGTTTTGTGAGACAATATTTTTGTCAATAAAGAATATTTGAGCGACTTAAACTCTATAAACTACGATAACTTTTGTATATGCAGCCCTTTGTAAACTGTCAAAGGTGTTTAAAAAAAAAAACCTTCTTATAAAGATTATTCTTCTTTCCACACAATGCTAATCATTAAACATTAGCAGCATGTTCTTATTACTTAGTTCCTTGTAAGTAGAAGGTAACTAAGCGAATGCACTGGGCCTACGTGATAGTCAAATGTTTTAAAAGCTGTCGTTATGCGACTGTCATTGCAAATCGTTTCTTTGCTTGGCCAGGAGTGGAACAAAAGAAAAACGGACCTTTACAATTGAAACCAATAACAAGGAATATCTTGGAAACGGTTACTTCCACAGCAAAAAAGTAGATAGCATAAATTGTGTGCTTTGACGAGATCTACATTTTTTGTGTAGTAAGTTTTTATCCATCTCTTATAGATTACTAGTTACGATAAACCCAGCAAAATTCATCCAGAATAAAGAGGTCTTCAGAGGCTATTCCCAGAAAATTCAAGATATACATTTTATTTGTCAGGTAAATATCTTTAATATGCGATATTTTAATCAAAATCGTTAGAGCCATTTTTTAGAAAATCGACATTTTCAAAAAACATTCCATATAAAGGGTAGTTTATGGTGGGGGGGGGGGTTCTTGAAAATCTTCGTCTCGTATCCTTGGAAGATACCAAGCCTAAATAACAAGTTTGGTACTTAACGGTCTTTTGTTTTTGAGATATGCTGTCCAAAAGACACACACGGACCTTGTTCTAAAAATGCTTTTGTGGACTCAGGGGACCCCAAAACATATATTTCCGGTGAAATCTCGAAATCGAAGTTTTGGATGGAATACAATATGCTCTCTAGTCACTATGTACATTGTACATGCCAGCTAGAAAAAGTAAAAATCTGATATTTTATTCAAATAACTTTACATGTGCTGTGACAAACGATTCTTACAAAAGCTTATTCTTATGTCTGCTTCATGCTAATCGAGGTAAACATTAACAGAAATGATCTTATTACTTAATTCATTATAAGTAGGGGAAAATAAGAAAGTATGTGGGTTAAATCAATAGCGTTTAAATAACATCGAAATTCGTTTCTATTTTCTTGGCCAGGAAGAAAACAAAAGGAAAATAAATAATAAATTCAAGTTTGGGAGAGTTTAACTGTTTTTACTTTCTCTACACGTACTATGTACATAGTGTATAGAGAAGGTATTACAGTCCATCCAAAAATTCGATACCGAGATTTCACCGGAAATATATGTTTTAGGGTCCCCTGTATCTAAAAAGAAAAGGTCGTTTGTGTGTCTGTGAACATGATAACTCAAAAACGAAAAGTCGGTA
Organism: Hymenopus coronatus; assembly: GCA_030762935.1. Classification (NCBI taxonomy): domain Eukaryota; kingdom Metazoa; phylum Arthropoda; class Insecta; order Mantodea; family Hymenopodidae; genus Hymenopus; species Hymenopus coronatus. The sequence goes on from CM060899.1 coordinate 62,571,091, forward strand.
ATATTTAAGTTGGTATTTAAGTTCAGTATCTTCCAGGGTCGCCAAACGAAGATTTTGAGAAAAGTCCCCCCACCACCAACTACCCTTTACATGGATCTTTTTTTCGAAATTTTTGAATTTCTCAAAAATGACTCTAACGATTTTGATTAAAATGTCATATATTAAAATATTTACCTGACAAATAAAATGTATATCTTGAATTTTCTAGGAGTAGCCTCTGAAGACTACTTTATTCTGGATGAATATTCCGGAATTTTGCATAACTGTTAGACCGTAACAGATGGAGAAGAATTTACCACACAAAAACCCTAGAGCACTTTAAAACACAATTTATGTTATATGCATTTTTTTCATAGAGTTGATCGTTTTTTAGATATTCCTTGTTTTTTGGTTTCAGCTTTAAAAAACTTGTACTTTTCTCACACAGGACTTTGTCAACTTCTATCCATACAAATAATGGAACATAGCAACCAGCTTTTGACTATCACTTTAACTTATGGTACTACTCCCTTATTTCGTTTCTACTTACAAGGAAGTTTTTTCTTGATTAGCATGAAGTAAATAGAAACATAAGCAATTTAACAATAGTTTGTGGCATAGGTGTAGAGAAAGTAATGTAAATGGAACACATTATATTTTTATAATTTAAACAAATAACAAGGCAAATGGAATAAAAGGCGTGTTTTAACGATATTTATATTTTCTTGTGTAGTAAGTTATTGTTTACCAGTTATCTAAAAGTCATTCAGAATGAAGAGGGCTTCAGGGGCTGTTCCCAACAAATCCAAAATATGCATTTTATTTGCTGTATAAATATCTCTAATATAAGCATTTTAATCAAAATTGTTAGAGCTGTTTTCGAGAAAATAGAAAAGTTTAAAAACTGCTTTATGTAAAGGATAGGGACGAGGGGATTTTCTCGAAAATCCTCATGTCGCATCCTTGGAAGATCTGAAGCTCTCTTCACTCTACATGGTATTCCCAGAAAATTCAAGATTTCTCACATTTCTTAGGATATAAAGTGAACATATTGTATTTTAATAGAAGTCACTAGAATATTACACTCCACTCAAAAATTCGATACCGAGATCTCTTCGGACATATGTTTTAGGATCGCCTGTATCCAAAAACAAAGAAGCATTTTCAGAAAAAGGTCCATGTGTGTGTCCGTGTGTCTGTGAACACGATAACTCATAAACGAAAAGTCGGTAAAATACCAAACTTGGTATTTAAGTTTAGTACCTTCAAGGGATGGGACACAAAGATTTTGAGAATCTTTCCCCACACCAGACTACCCTTTACATGGAAAATGTTTTTAAAATTTTGACTTTCTCAAAAATGGCTCTTAGAATTTTGATTAAAATATCGTATATTAAAGATATTTACCTTACAAATAAAATGTATATCTTGAATTTTCTGGGAAGAGCCTATGAAGTCTATTTTATTCTGGATGAATTTTACGGAACTTTGCATAACACCTAAACAGTAAGAGATTATCAAAAACTTAACACAAAAAAATGTTGAGGAGTTAAAACACACAATTTAGGTTATATACATTTTTTCATGGAGTTTTTTTGAGATAGTCCTTGTTATTGGTTTCAGTTTTAAAATACTGGCTTTTCTCATACAGGAACTTGTCAGCGCCTGTCCATACAAACAAAAGAACTTCAATCACATAGCAACCAGCTTTTGAATATCACTTTAACCTATGGTACTCGCTTATTTCGCTTCTACTTACAAGGAAGCAAGTAATAAGACTATTTCTGCTATTTTTTTCTCGATCAGCATTAAGTAAATATAAGCATAAGCTTTTTAACAATAATTTGTTGCAGAGATGTAGAGAAAGTCATGTGAATGGAACACTTCAGACTTAGAAAATAAACAATATGAAACAAGTTTATAAAAGAATAGTTTGGAATGGGAGATTATGTGAAAAATGTCGCATCCCTGAGGATAGGCCGCGGCGTGACCGAGTAGTTAGACCATTCACATCTCACCTAAACGTCCCACATGTGAGATTTGTGGTGAACAAAGCGGCGCAGGGGTTCTCTGGTTTCACATTCCATGTATCATTAATGTCATCGCCTGCCAGAAGTATTAAAAGCGGGCGTTAAATACTACTAAAAGTCCTTGAAAATGCTCAATTTAAATAATTTATTTACCCACTTTTCGTTTTTGAGTTATGCTGTTCAAAGACACACACAAAGATATTTTTATAAATATTTATTTTTCAGGATAAGGGAAAACACACACAGAAAAAAAGAAAAACATTATCTGAGTAACTCTAACCGAAATTCGAATGCGGGACCACTTGAATGTGAAGTTGAAGACATGCTACCCTCACACTATAGTCATATTTTAACTTAAACGGACTTCATGTCGCACGACAAGGAATGATACGACGTCGCATCATTTTTAGTGCTCTATTGTCGCATGTGTATTGTTGAGAATAACAATGTTGTTAACCTCTCATCCCTCTCGGACTAACAAGCATGTGCCTAGGGGTTAGAAGCCTGTCGGGGAGCCAACGGCACGGAACCACAAAATGAAGAACTTGGAACGAGTGGTCGGTCTGTAGCCAGGCATGAGCGTGAGGAAGTGGATGATGATATGGCATGAAAGCGACACGGATGATAGGAAAGGTGAGATGTAGCCTTCTCTTCCCCTTTCTCCTCATTTGCACACCTTTGAATGCCGATATACCAGGTATTTGATGTGTGCACAGGTGCGTTAAAGGTGTTGCAGAACTCAACGGGGCTATCTGAAATTTAAATCTACCAGTGGAGAACTGGTGGGTTTTAACTTGAAATAGGCCCGTTGAGTTTTCTTTCTTCTCTACGCGTTACTAAGTAAATAGTGTATAGAGAAGGCATTGCACCCAAAAATTTGATATCGAGATTTCACCTGAAATACACGTTTTACGGTCCCCTATATCCGAAAAAGGCATTTCGTGTGTGTCCGTGAACACGATAACTCAAAAACAAAAACTCGGTAAAATACTAAACTTGGTATTTAAGTTTAGTATCTTCCAGGGATGCGACACGAAGATTTTGAGAAATATCCCTTCACCCCAAATTACCCTTTACACGGAGAACATTTGGACAATTTTGATTTTCTCAAAAGTGGCTCTAACTATTTTAATTAAAATACCGTACATTAAATATATTTATATGGCAAATAAAATGTATCTTTTGAATTTTATAGGAATGGCCTCTAAAGACCTCTTCGTTCTGAATGAATTTTGCTCAATTTTGTGTAACTGGTAAACCGTAAGGGATAAGCAGAAACTTACTACACAAAAAAATGTATATCACGTTAAAACACACAATTTATATCATATACTTTTTCTTTCGTGAAATTGACCATTTTTTGAGATATTCCTTGTTATTTATTTCAGCTTTAAAATACTTAGTTTTCTCGTACGGAAAGTTGTAAACTCCTGGCCCTGCATAGAAACGGATTTCAACCGCATGGCAACCAGCTTTTAAAAGATTTGACTATCGTTTTAGCCTAGCGTATTCTCTTATTTTCCTTCTACTTACAAGTGAACAAATACTTAAGACAATTTTTGCTAATGTTTATCTCGATTATAATAAAGTAGATAGAAGAATATGCTTTATAATAATAATTTGTTACAACGATGTAGAGAAAGTCATGTGAATGAAACACATCAGATGTTTTTTTTTTTTGTTTTTTTTTTTTTTTTTGGCTGCGTAATGAAGATCAGAAATTGTAACAATATTTTTAAAATCACAGTTTAAAGTTTTAAAAATATAGTGCCATAGTTAAATGTTTCTTTTTACTACGTGTTCACTAATTTAGCTAATCAAAGTGTAAATAGAGAATTTAGTACGATTTTTATCCCACAATTGTCACCACAATTTCTTCACAGAGCTGCATACGGATCAGATTCCTACCTAATACAGTTTTATGTCACTTTAGGATAATGCATGTGTGAAATTTGATGAAACTTGTGAAAAATATATTTTCAAAATAAAATAATATCAATTCAAATTTAAAAACATATTTTTACTTTCTCTATACGCACTATGTGCATAGTGTATAGAGATTTCACCGGAAATATATGTTTTGAGACCCCCTGAATCCAAAAAAGGCATTTTTAGAAACATTTCCGTGTGTGTGTCTGTCTGTCTGTCTGTGTGTATGTGTGTGTCTGTGGGTAGCATATCTCAAAAACGAAAAGACGTTAAAAACCAAACTTGATATTTAAGTTCGGTATCCTCCAAGCATGCGACATGAAGATTTTCAAGAAAATCCCCCACCCCAAGTTACCCTTTACATGGAACTTTTTTCGAAAATTTTTACTATCTAAAAATGGCTCTAACGATTTTGATTAAAATCCCATATATTACAGATATTTATATAGGTACCAAATAAAATTTTCTGGGAATCGCCTCTGAAGATCTCTTTATTCTGGATGAATTTTGCTTAGCTGCCAAACGGTAAGAGATAGACAAAAACTTACTGTACAGAAAATGTAGATCACGTTAAAGCACACAATTTATGTTATATAATTTTTTTTTCGTGGAGTTGATCGTTTTTGAGCTATTCATTGTTTTTGATTTCACCTTTCAAAAACTTACATTTTCTCATACAGGAATTTGTCAACTCCTGTCCATACAAACAAAGAAACTTCAGTCACATAGCAACCAGCTCGATTAGCATGAAGTAAATAGAAGCATAAGCTTTTTAACAATAATTTGTTGCAGATATATAGAGAAAGATTTTTTTACACTTAGCACATTTGAGCTAAACTAAGATATGGACAGGAGGATGCCTAATGATAAACACGTCCGACTTTAAACTTTCTTGTAAACCTTTCTCTCAGAGTTTTTCCCTAATCAAAATGCTTCACACGATGCAATTTTTTACTAATTTGTTTTTAAATGTTTATATCACATCTCAAGAGTGCATTTAAGAAAATATAATTTTTCGTAATTATGCTCTAATTTTGAGAAATAAAGTATTAAGTTTTAAAAAAAACTTAAGATTTTTTCGAGAGATAAATATTAATTTTTCTACTAAAATCAGTGGTTAATAAAAATATAATACGGTATATCTATTTACATACTTATTTAGTGTAAAACTTAAATGATTTATGTGAAAATTTTTAAAAATGTATCATATGGCGCAATTTGATCACAAACATAAATTTAGATAGTAGAATTTATTAATTAAACATGCTGCTAGAAAAGCGGGGAGAATATCCATCTTTGTGTGTTTAATATATGGTACAAATTTTAAAAAGACATCTTATATAGTGTGGTTTTTCCAAATTTCACAGCTGCGTTACCTTAATACAGTGCTTTTCACTTAAACTGTGGCCGCCGTTCAGTGGTTCGGACCGCCGGCCGCTTCGATCCCGTCTACCGCCGAAAGAGTTACAACTTTTCCGTAACCGCTTATGTCCTCATATTTATAGTATACTGACAATAAACATATACCCTATGACAAAAGATACTGGGAATGTTTTCATCCTCTATCCACATCTTCTCAGAATATTTTCATTCACACTCGAGATAATATCCTTAATTGAGTGAATTTTTAGCTTGGTGTTTTCTTTTAGTTTTTCCAAATATAAGTGTGTTTAGTGCATACATTTTATCGCTTTATCTACCCCGTACAATGCATTTAGTAGGTAGAGAAGCTATTGAATTTTACCAAAAAATTCGATACCGAGCTTGTACCCGAAAAAAACATTTCTGGGGACCCATGAATTTAAAAAAGAATTATAAAAACATCTTGTGTGTGTCTGTGAACAGCATAAAGTCGGTTAAGTACCGAACTTGGTGTATAAGTTCAGAATCTTCCAAGAATGCGGCACGAAAATTTTCAGGAAAATCCCCCCAAACCTTAATTACGCTTAACGTGGAAGGCGTTTCGAATTTTCAGCTTTTTCTTAAATTGTTCTAATGATTTTGTTTAAAATACCATTATTAAACATATTTATACATCATAAACAAAATTAATATCTTGAATTTTCTGGGAATAGCTTCTGAAATCCCTCTTCATTCTGGCTGACTTTCGGGTAACTGACAAACCGTAAGAGATAGACAAAAAGTTACTACAGAAAAAATGTATATCTCGTTAAAACAAACAATTTATGTAATTTTTTGCGGGATTAACCATTTACGAGATTTTCTCTTGTGTTTGGTTTAAATTTCGCAATATTTATAATTTTCTCAAATGAGAAGTGTTTTTCACTTTCCTATTTTAATTCTGGTCGTGGAAAAAGAACGAAATTTCAAGGTCATTACATAGGAATTAGTCATAGTCATTTTAAAAGATCTGACTCGCTTTATTCCCCTTGAATCTATTCGAAAACATGTATTAAACCATTTACTCTAAAGCTTATGTTGATTAGCATGAAGTAGGTAGAAAAATAGGGTTCTTTTTTACTTTCTCTAGTCCCGTATGTACAATGTACATAGGGATAGAGAAGTATTGCATTCCACCCAAAAATTCGATACCGAGAATATACCGGAAATACATGTTTTAGGACCCCCTGTATCCAAAAAAAGCATTTTCAGAAAAAGGTCCGTGTGTCTGTGAACACGATAACTCAAAAACGAAAATTAGCTAAAATACCAAACTTGGAATTTAGGTTTAGTATTTTCCAGGGATGCGATACGAAGATTTTGAGAAAAATCCCCCCACCCCTAACTACCCTTTACATAGAACTTTTTTTCGAAAATTTTGATTTTCTTAAAAATGTCTAACGATTTTGATTAAAATTTCGTATATTAAAGATATTTACCTGACAAATAAAATGTATATCTTGAATTTTCTGGGAATAGCTTCTAAAGACCTTTTTATTCTCGATGAATTTTGCTTAATTTGGCATAACTAGTAAACCGTAAGAGATAGACAAAAACTTATTATACAAAAAATGTAGGTCTTATTAAAATACACAAGTTATATCATATACATTTTTCTCGTGGAGCTTACCGTTTTCGAGGTATTCATTGTTAACCGGTTTTTTTTTTTTTTTTTTTTTTTTTTTTTTTTTTTTTAGTTCTACTCCTGGGCAAGAAAAGAAGCGATTTGTAAAGACAATCGCATAATGCAGCTTTTAAAACATTTGACTATCGGTTTAGCCTAGTGTATTCGCTTATTTTCTTCCTACTTATACGGAACTAAGTAATAAGAACATTGTGCTAATGAGTACCACGATTAGCAAGGTGCAGAGAGAAGAAGAATCTTAGTTTGTAGAACAGCTAGAGAAAGTCATGTGAGTGTAACACATCAGATTTTTATAAGAATAGTTTGTTGCAGAATAGGTAAAAAAAACAAAAAAAAAAAAAAAACATGTCATTTTATTCTGTATGCATTTATTGCGCACCATTTTGAAAAGGAATCTCGTGTAAAAAATTATCCTTCTGTGTTATTTTGCAACGAATATGCTCATATGCTCATATATGGTTCGCCAGGGAAGAATACTAAGCATGCGTTTCTCTATCATTTCACAAAATCCAGTCACAGAAATTTACCTGTTGACCAATGAAAAATAAAGTGTGTGCAACAAACCCCATACATTGTAAGATCTAAAAGAATACTTCAGGCGAGAAATTTCTCAGTTTAATATACTTCTGGTGTGAATGACAATCTTCTGAAAATGTGTGGATAGAGATGGACAATACTTCCAACATTTCTTCTGATAATGTATTTGCTTATTAGCATTACTATTGGAACGGCGAGAATTGGCGGCTGTAAACAAAGTTTCCGTCTTACTCTATTTTTACTTTCTCTATACGTACTATGTACATAGTGTATAGAGAAGGTATTGCACTCCACCCAAAATTGGATACCGAGATTTCACCGGAAATATATGTTTTAGGGTCCACTGTATCCAAAAAATTCATTTTCTGAAAAAGGTCCGTGTGTCCGTGTGACCATGAACACGACAACTCAAAAACGAAAAGTCGGTAAAATGCCAAACTTGGTATTTAAGTTTAGTATGTTCCAGGGTGCGACACGAAGATTTTGAGAAAAATGCCCCCACCCCAAACTACCCTTTACTTGTAGCTTTTTTTTGAAAATTTTGATTTTCTCAAAAATGGCTCAAACGATTTTGATTAAAATGTCGTATATTAAAGCTATTTACCTGAAAAATAAAAAGTATATTTCGAATTTTCTGGTAATAACCTCTGAAGAGTGCTTTATCCTGGATGAATTTTACGGAAGTTTGAATAACTGCTAAACCGTAAGAGATGGACAAAAACTTACTACACGAAAAAGGTACAGCACGTTAAAACACACAATTTATGTTATATACATTTTTTCGTGGGGTTCGTCGTTTTTTAGATATTCATTGTTTTTAGTTTCAGCTTTAAAAATCCTTGTCAACTCATGTCCATACAAACAAAGCAACTTCAGTCACATAGCAACCAACTTTTGAGTATGACTTTAACCTATGGTACTCCCTTATTTCACTTCTACTTATAAGGAAGCAAGTAATAAGACTATTTCTGCTAATTTTGTCTCGATTAGCATGAAGTAAATAGAAGCATAATCCTTCTAACAATAATTTGTTGCAGAGATATAGAGAAATTCATGTGAATGGAACACATTACATTTTTCAACATAATTTCCATTCTATCAGGGTATTATCACGTGATACAAGTTTTTTAATATCGATGCTATACTTTTCTATCACCAAAGAACTTGTTCAATTTTTTGAATAAACAAAATGTTCGGCATAGGCAAATAACGCAAGTGTATGGTGATAATAAAATGAACGAGTCTTCAGTGAGGAATTGGTGCATAATTGATGAGTATCAAGAAAAAACCAGTGTGCACGACAAAGAAGTGGAAATTCATTAATCGTTATAGAGTTGAAAACAAATGTTAATAAAATAATTCAGGAAAACCGGTGTTTCACTTAGGACACCGTACATGACTTTTTGGGTGGAAAAGGGTTTCTCAACGATGAAGATCTCAAAGTGGCAGTGACATCTTGGCTCATATCTTTAGCGGTGGAGGAGCATAACATCTGCATTCAAAAACCGGTACCACGTGACAATAAATAGAGTAAGATACTGTAACTTTGTAAACAAAGTGTTGTTTTTCGTTATTATTTAGTTATGTCAGGCAGTTTGTTTTCTTTCTGGATGGCCTTTGTATAAATATTTTGGCGGGAATCGCAGCTGCGGCGGCCGGTATGCGAGCCGCAATTCGGCGGCCAGATTATGAAGGAAAAGCACTGTAGATAATATTACTATGACGAATTCATCACAGATCTGTTGTAAACCCAAGCCATGTTTTGTTTTATTGCAGATCAGTAATTGTTACTTGGGTGTCGCCAAATTAAAATACTTCAACAATAAAATGATATGCTAGGGTTTGGCAACACTCAATGCACTGGAAACAAAAAACAAGGACAAAATAGTCTTTGTACATTGTTGGTTTTTCTGCATGGTTACTGGGAAACTTCGAAGTAAATTTACTTATGGGAAGACTACTTTCATTTTCGATCCCAGCCAGTGGAGTTGTAAAACCACGATTCTTCTCTGCTCTTCGCCCACGTGGTCTCCAAACTGTTTTCCTGCAACATCAAACGAAAACATCGTAAATCTTCCTGCAACAAAATGCAATAAAATAAAAATTCGAAGTTCTCTCGGGCTTTCAGCCAGGTGTAATTGAATATAACCCTGAAGACGGGAACAATGTATGCTCCCGAAACGTTGGCGCCTCACTATATCAACTCCTGGCTGGAAGTCCCAGAGAACTTCGAAGATTTACGCCACCAGGAAAGCTACTGATGTGTTCTATTCTCAAAACTTTCTGTACATCTCTGTAACAAATTATTGTTAAGAAGCGTATTCTTCTATCTACTTCACGCTATCGAGACTCACATTAGCAGAAATGCTTTCTTGTAAATAGAAGAGAAATAAGGGAATATACTAGGCTAAAGTGATAATCAAATCTTTTAAAAGCTGGTTGCCATGTAGATGAAACCCGTTTCTTTGTATTGCCAGGAGTTGACCAATTTTTGTATGTGAAAAGTTTGAAGTATTTTGGAATATCTCAAAAATGGCCAGCTCCTCGAAAAAAATTTATATTACATAAATTGGGTGTTAAAACGAGATCTATATATTTTATGTAGTAAGTTTCTGTCTATCTTTTACGGCTTACTGTTTATGCGAAATTCAGAAAAATTCATCCCTTTATCGAGTAAATATCTTTAATATACGATATTTTTATCAAAATCGTCAAGAGCTATTTTTGAGAAACTCAAGATTTTCGAACATTTTTCCATGTAAAGGGCAGTTTGGGGTGGGGGGGGGATTTTCCTAAACATCTTCGTGTCGCATCATTGGAATACTAAACTTATATACCAAGTTTGGTACTTTGCCGACTTTTCGTTTTTGAGTTATTGTGTTCACAGACACACGGGCACACACGGGCCTTTTTCTAAAAATGTTTTTTTTTTGATACAGGGAATCCTAAAACGTCTATTTCCGATGAAATCCCGGTATCGAATTTAAGGGTGGAATACAATATCTTCTCTAGTATAGAAAACCAATTATCTTGCTCAGATAGCCAAAATTACCTTGTTTTCAAATTGAAATGGAATTAAAATATCTACTGAGTTACATTAAAGGAGTTTCTCAGCTTACTGCCATTTATTACTTTCTATACTGCGGATAATAAGCAGCGGAAATATTTTTTTTTAGCATTACATCCTTTAACTTGTTAGGCATATTGGACGATGTATGAAATGGGTGAATTGTTGCCAATATGAGCCCGGGACCCAATGACGATTTTGATTAAAATATGATTTAAATATATTTTTATGACAAATAAAATGTATATCTTGACTTTTCTACATATAGTCTCTGAAGTGCTCTTAATTCTGAATGACTTTTTGCATAACTGGTAAACCGAAAGAGATAAACATTATTTTTGCACAAAAAATGTAGAACTCGTTAAACCACATAATTTGTGTCAGATACTTTTTTTGAAGTTAACCGAGGCATTCCTAGTTATTGTATAAAATTTCCATTATTTATATTTTCTCAGACGGGAAGTCGTTTTCTGTGGTTCTTTTCCTTTACTACTAGGCACGCAAAGATACCTGAATTTCAATGTCAATTGCATAGCGACAGCTTTTAAAAGATTTTGCTATAGCTTAGCTTGGTGTATTCCCATATTTACCTTCTACTTATAAGGAACTAAGTAATACGAGTACTTCTGCTATTGTTTATCTCGATTAGCATGAAGTAGACAGAGGGATACGCTTTTGTAAGAATAGTTTGTTGCAAAATGCGTATAGAAGGTCATGTGAATAGAGCACATCTCATTTTATTCATGGGGGAACTTTTAAAATAAAGTGTGTTAAACAAAATCCCATATATTGGAAGACGTACATAAATGAAAACATTAGGCGAGAAATTAACTCAATTTTGGATACCGAACTCTTGAGTATGAATAATAACTTCCTTAAAGTATGTGTGAGCGTGTGTTATTCTCTGCAATTGGTGGCAGAGCTAAGTGTGTACAAAATTCATTTACAATAATAATCTTACAGTTACTACATAATAGTAATACAACTATATGTTTTAGGGTCCCCAATATCTAAAAAAAGCATTTTCACAAAAAGGTCAGTGTGTGTATCCCTGTGTCTGTGAACACGATAACTCAAAAACGAAAAGTCGGTAAAATACCAAACTTGGTATTTAAGTTTAGTATCTTCCAGGGATACGACACGAAGATTTTGATAAAAATCCCCCCACCCACAACTACCATTTACATGGAACTTTTTTCGAAAATTTTGATTTTCTTAAAAATGTCTCTAACGATTTTGATTAAAATTTCGGATATTAAACATATTTACCTGACAAATGAAATGTATATCTTGAATTTTCTGGGAATAACCCCTGAAGAGTAGTTTATTCTGGATGAATTTTACTAGATTTTGAATAACTGCTAAACCGTAAGAGATGGACAAAAACTTACTACACAAAAATGTAGAGCACATTAAAACACACAATTTATGTTATATACATTTTTTTCGTGGAGTTCATCGTTTTTCAGACATTCCTTATTTTTGGTTTCTGCTATGAAAAACGTATACTTTTCTCATACAGGAACTTGTCAACTCCTATCCATATAAACAAAGGAACTTCATTGACATAGCAACCAGCTTTTGACTATCACTTTAACCTATGGTAGTCCCTTATTTCGCTTCTACTTACAAGGAAGTGAGTAATAAGACTATTTCTGCTCATATAGAGAAAGTCATGTGAATGGTACACAACAGATTTTTCTTATTGCAAAACTGAACATGTCTACATGTCTTTAAGTCACTAAGATTCAAATGTAAGAGGGCCATCCAGAAGGTGATAGACGATTTGATATAACCAAACATAGGCGTTCAGTTGACGTACCGGACGGACGTGTTTTGTGTTTGCTGCTGCTATGAGTAACATGGCCACGGGTCTTGTGTGCAAACGTTGTAAAGCGAAAGTAGTGAATGGGATAAAGTGCATAAGCTGTGCTAATATATTTCATGTAAGCTGTGCAAAATTAACGAGCAACATTGATGTTGTAAATGAATCTACTTATAAGTGCTGTGACATTATCAGTGAAAATGATAAGAAAATTAAAGTTGTGGAAGACGTAGAGCTAACTGATGCTCTTAGTGATATTGCTACTAATGATAATAAGGTGGACATTAAAATTGTTCAGTACATAATAAATCAGAAAGACCAAATTATTTTGGAATTGCGAGAAAAAATAAAAATTTTAAGTGATCATGTATCTGTGCTAAAGATGGTTCCTGGGTTAAAGGAATGCCAGGTTAACAGTGATACTAATGATAATGGTGGATTAAAAAATATTACTGAAAGTGGTGATAATGATTCATGTGTTATTGCCAGTGAACTACAAAGTGGTGAAATGGGGTCAGATTCTAATGGGTTGCCGAATAAAGGCCAATCTAAAGTGTCAAATAATGCTGGTAAAATGAATAGCTCGATTAATTCTAGCAATAAAGAGGTATGGTCAAGAGTTATAGGAAGAAAATCCAAACGCCCAGTGATAGTAGGTAGTAATACAAATGAAAATAGCGAGTTGAGTTTGAAAGGTGTACTTAAGACTATATCCTTGCACGTATGCAGGCTCTCGCCTGAAACGTGCTCTGAGCAGTTATTAAATTATTTGAAACCAAGCTTTCCAGAAGTTAAATGTGAAAAGCTGAATTCAAGGTATCCTGATTTATATGCATCGTTTAAGGTTGATATCTATGAACACCATCTTGATACTGCATTTGATCCGAAATTCTGGCCAAATGGTGCATGTGTACGTCGTTTTTTATACGGAAGGCGGACACAGAAATCTCCGCCTCAAACTTAAGCTCAGAAGAAACCAGTATGCAATTATCGAAGCGTAATACTTTTTTGACTTTGCTGTTTTTGAATATTCAAGGCTTAAGTGGTAAAATAAATATTCTTATGGACTTTCTGGTAAATAAAACATGCCATTTTGTTTGTATTTGTGAACACTGGCTGAATGATGCCTCAATTCAGTTAATTAATATTGCTGGTTACAATAGAGTTTGTTCTTATACAAGATCTCACCAAACACATGGGGGAACTGTAATTTTTGCAGTATGCAATATTGCCTGTAGGAGCCTGGACATGTCAGACTTTTGCTGTGATAGGCATTTTGAAGTTTGTGTTTTGATAGCAGATAGTGTTAAAACTATTGTTGTTAATATATATCGTACACCTAATGGTGATACGACTATATTTTTAACTAAATTAAATGAGCTTTTAGTATATTTAACTAAATGGTCAGGCTATAAAGCTATTATTGGAGGTGATTTTAACTCTGATTTTGATATTACAGCTGACAGAAATACCGTAGTTAACTTTAAGAACCTATTGTGCCAGTTTGGGCTAAATTATCATAATGACAAACCCACAAGAAACAAAGCTTGCCTGGACAATGTAGTAAGCAATTTTTCTAAGCTTGACTGTACAGTTGAACTTCAGAATTTTTATTTTTCTGACCATTTAGCTTTATGGTTTCATTGCTTTAAAAGCGATTTTAATGACATATTAAAAAGTAATAAACAAATGTTAAGTTACAGAAATTTTTCTTCTAGTAATTATGATAAATTTATTAATATTGTTGGACAAATCGACTGGGATATATATTTTAGTAGTATGCACTATACCGCAGAAAATATTTTTAATGCCTTTTTTAAAATAATCTATGACATTTTTAATTTGTGTTTTTATAAAAAGTGTACAATGAACAAAAAAGTTTACTCTGGAAACAAGATTCAGTTATCTGATGAATTAAAACAGCTTAGAATCAGGCTTAGGATTTATTATGATATATTTAAACAATCAGGTTCTGAAGTGGCTAAGCAAAGATATTATCTAAACAGGAAATTCTATAAACAAAAACTAGAAGAGAATAAAATGATGAAAAATATTAGTTTGATACAGAATTCAAGAAATAAAAGTAAAACTGCTTGGTACCTAATTAATAAATCAAGAAATTGTGGAAATAGTAGACCTGTCATTCCAGTATCTGCTGAGACATTTAACCAACATTTTATAAATTCTGTGGAAACTACTAAATCAAAAATTAATGTATGTAGGACGACACATGATGTACTTTTAAAAAATTGTGCAACTACAAATGCTGTCTTTTTCTGGAAAGTCATTACTGCCAATCAAATATTAGAAATTGTATCTAATTTAAAAAGTTCTAGAAGTACTGATATTTATGATATGTCAAACAATTTTTTAAAGAGGATTATTGACGTAATTCTTTACCCACTTACACATTGCGTTAATCTTTGTTTGCAAGAAGGAATTTTTCCTGATTGCCTGAAAATTGCTAAAGTAATTCCTGTGTATAAAAAAGGAAGTGCATATGAAGCTGCAAATTATAGGCCAATATCTCTCATTCCTGTAATTGGAAAAATTTTTGAGCACATTATGTTTGAGCAAATAAATACTTTTTTCAAAAACTTTGACTTGTTTAACAAAAATCAATATGGCTTTTCTAAAGGTAGAAATACTACTGCAGCAATACAAAGTTTGGTCGATATAATACATTCCTCATTTGAAAGTGGTGAATATGTATTAGCTAATTTTTGTGACTTGAGTAAGGCTTTTGATTCCATTGATCATAATATCTTATTAGAAAAGCTTTCTTATTATGGCATACAAAATACTCAATTGAATCTCATTAAATCTTATTTATTTGGTAGAAAACAATTGGTTTATGTAAATAGTGAATGTTCATCTATGTCCCACATAGCAAGTGGTGTCCCGCAGGGTTCTGTTTTGGGCCCTTTGCTATTTTTAATTGCAGTTAATGACTTACCAAGTAATATACCTACAGATACCATAATGTTTGCAGACGATACTACTTTTATATCAAATGGAAATGACCCAAATGAATTGAATAATCACTATAAAGCCATAATGTCTAAAGCTTCGGAATGGTTTGAAGCTAATAGTTTATTTTTAAATAAATCCAAGACTATCTCTGTTTTATTCACTTTAAAAAGGATAACAGACAACTTAGCATTACAGTATCACACAAGTACTAAATTCTTAGGTGTATATATTGATAACCAATTATCGTGGACCACCCATATTGAATATTTAAAAAAGAGACTGTCTAGCATTATATTTTTAATTCGTAATTTGAGAGATTCTATCCCAATTGAATACGTGAGAAGTATGTATTTTGCTTTCTTTGAGTCTGTAATCAGATATGGCCTAATTCTTTGGGGTGGTGCTAACAAAGTAAATGACATTTTTTGTCTTCAAAAGAAAATTATTAGGATAGTTAAAAAATGTTCCTATATAACCCCATGTAGACCCCTATTTATTGAGTTAGGCATTTTAACTATTTATAATCTTTATATTTTAGATACTTTAGTATATATACATGCTTCTTGTCATAGACATATTTTGAGGATGGATATTCATAGCTATAGTACTAGATATAGGTCCAATGTAAACATTCCATATTATCGACTAACAAAATCTCAGAATAGTTATCAGTACTTAGGTATTAAGCTGTATAATAACTTGCCTGATAGTGTTAAATATTTAAACATGCAGAATTTTAAGTCCAGAATATATACATGGTTAGTCAAACATCCTTTTTATTCTATACATGAATATTTTAATGATAAATTTTGTGATCTTGTTTTGTAATTTATTATGACAAGGTTATTGTACTGCTTTTAACATACTATGTCAATGCCTGTATAGTGCTTTTAGACAAATAAAAAAATGAAATGAAATGAAATGAAATAACGAAAGTTATCAACACAAAACTTTATTCACAAAGTTACAGTACCTTACTCTATTTCTCAACGTAATCTCTATTCTGTCAAGACATTTATTGTCACGTGGTACCAGTTTTTCAATGCCGATGTTATACTTTTCTACCGCCAAAGAACTTATTACTTTCTCTATACGTACTATGTACATAGTTTATAGAGAAGGTAGTGCACTCCACCAAAAAATTCGATACCAAGATTTCACCGGAAATATATGTTTTAGGGTCCCCTGTATCTAAAAAAAAGTATTTTTAGAAAAAGATCCGTGTGTGTGTGTCCGTGTGTCTGTGAACATGATTAACTCAAAAACGAAAAGTCGGTAAAACACCAAACTTGGTATTTAAGTTTAGTATCTTCCAGGGATGCGACACGAAGATTTTGAGAAAAATCCCCCCACCCAAAACTACCCATTACATGAAACTTTTTTCGAAAATTTTGCTTTCTAAAAAATGGCTCTAACGATTTTGATTAAAATATCGTATATTAAAGATATTTAACTGATCAATAAAATGCATATTTTGAATTTTCTGGAAATAGCCTCTGAAGACTACTTTATTCTGGGTCAATTTTACGGAATTTTGAATCATTGCTAAACCGTAAGAGATGGACAAAAAATTACCAGACAACAAATGTAGAGCACCTTAAAACACACAATTTATGTTACATACATTTTTTTCGTGGAGTTGATTGTTTTTGAGATATTCCTTGTTTTTGGTTTCAGCTATAAAAACTTATATTTTTCTCATACAGGACTTTGTGAACTCGTGTCCATGCAAACAAAGGAACTTCAGTCGCAGAGCAACCAGCTTTTGACTTTCACTTTAACCTATGGTACCCGCCTATTTTGCTTCTACTAACAAGGAAACAAGTAATAAGACTATTTCTGCTAATTTTTGCTCCATTAGATGTAGTAAATAGAATAATTTGTTGCAGTGATATAGAGAAAGTCATGTGAATGGAGCACATCAGCTTTTTCTTATGTACAACATTTTTCGCCAATTGAATTTTATAGGCAAATAACGCAAGTGTATGGTAGTAAAGCAATGAACGAATCTTCAGTGAGGAAATGGCGCATAATTTACGAGTAATCAAGGAAGAACCAGTGTGTACGATAATAACCGGAGTGGAAGTTCATCAAGACTTTTTGGATGGAAATTTCCCAACCAATGAAGACCTCAAAGTGACTGTGACATCTTGGCTGATATCTTTATAACAGCTGCATTAAAAACCCGGTATCACGTGACAACAAATACTTTAATAGCAATGACGATTCGGTTGAGAAATAGAGTAAGGTAGTGTAACTTTGTAAATAAAGTTTTGTGTTGATAACTTTCGTTATTGTTGAGTTATACCAAATGTCTGTCACTTTCTAGATGGCCCTCCGACATTCATCTTCAAGTGTCAATATAGTGTGCTTCATATATGGAAAACTTTATCTTATTGAGCCATAAGGGAGCAAAGAGATGTCAATAAAAAAATCTGATGTGTTCCATTCACATGACTTTCTCCATATCCCTGCAACAAATTATTCTTAAAAAGCTTATGCTTCTATTTACTTCATGCTAATCAGAAAAAAATAGCAGAGATAGTCTTATTACTTGCTTCCTTGTAAGTAGAAGCAAAATAAGGGACAACTATAGGTTAAAGTGATAGTCAAAAGCTGGTTGCTATGTCAATGAAGTTCCTTTGTTTGTATGGATAGGAGTTGATAAGTTCCTGTATTAGAAAAGTATACGTTTTTCATAGCAGAAACCAAAAATAAGGAATGTCTCAAAAACGACGAACTCCCCGAAAAAAATGTATATAACATAAATTGTGTGTTTTAATGTGCTCTACATTTTTTGTGTAGTAAGTTATTGTCCATTTCATACGGTTTAGCAGTTATTAAAAATTCAGTAAAATTCATCCAGAATAAACTACTCTTCCTATGCTATACCCAGAAAATTCAAGATATACATATTATTTTTCAGCTAAATATCTTTAATATCCGATATTTTAATCAAAATCGTTAGAGCCGTTTTTAAGAAATAAAAATTTTTCGAAAAAGTTCCATGTAAAGGGTAGTTTGGGGTGGGGGGATTTTTCTCAAAATCTTCGTGTTGCATCCCAGGAAGATACTGAACTTAAACACCAGGTTTGGTATTTTAGCTACTATTCGTTTTTTGAGTTATCGTGTTCACAGACACACGGACATACACACACACACACACACACACACGGACCTTTTTCCGAAAATGCTTTTTTTTAGATAAAGGGGACCCTAAAACATATATTTCCGGTGAAATCTCGGTATCGAATTTTTTGGTGGAGTGCAATACCTTCTCTATACACTATGTACATAGTACCTATAAAGTAAAAATTGTATTCTTGCAAAACTCAAGCTTATCAATATTTTTATATAATTTGGTATCTGTGGTGCTACGATCTTTGTAACTTAATACAATTTTTAAAAATCTGCACCCTTTAAGTGGTCTTCACGTGTATACTTTACACTTAATTTTCTCCCATTTCATTTTTATGCAATTAAAAGCCATTTTCCTATTACAACTTTTATGCAAAGTGGCTGAAAATCGCACTGCATATTAAAAATACTGCAACTAATAAAAGGATTTTGGATATATTGCATGGTTCAAGAAATAAATAGATAAAGTGTCTGACACGAGATCAAAAAATCAACATTTTGCCATATTTGTACTTACTCTACACGTTCTATGTACATAATGTATAGAGAAGGTATTGTATTGCACCCATTGTATTGGTATTTAGGTTTAATATTTTACAAGATGTGACATGAAGGTTTTCAAGAAAATCCCCTTACCCCTAACTATCTTTACATAGAAGTTTTTTTGAGGATTTTATTTTTCTGAAAAATGGCACTGAGGATTTTAATTAAAATACTATATTAAAGATGTTTACATGGCAAATAAAATGTATATCTTGAATTTTCTGGAAATAACCTCTGAGGTTTTCATTCCGGATAAATTTTTCTGAATTTTGTATAACTGGTAAACCGTCAGAGATAGACAAATACTCACCAAAATATTTAGATCTCGTTCAAACACATAATTTATGTCATTTACATTTTTTTTAGAGTTAATTTTTACCGAGATACATAGCGCATGTTATTGTTTCAATTGTAAGGTACTTAAACTTTTCTCATACGGGAAATTATCAGCTCCTGGCCACGTAAAGAAACGCATTTCAATCATATAGCAACCAGCTTTTAGAAGATTTGACTCTCACTTTAACCTATTCTCCTGCTGCTTATAAGGAATAGAAAATGTACATGTACATAGGAATAGAAAAGTATTGTATTCCACCTAAAAATTCGATGTCAAGATTTCACCGGAAATACATGTTTTAGGATCCCCTGAATCCGAAAAAGCATTTTTAGAAACAGGTCCGTGTGTGTGTGCGATTAAATACCAAACTTGGTATTTAAGTTTGGTTCTTCCAAGGATGCGACACGAAGATTTTCAAGAAAATCCCCCCCATCCCTAAATACCCTTTACATGGAAAAATTTTCAAAAATTTTGTTTTTCTTAAAAATGGCTCCAACGATTTTGATTAAATTACCATATATTAAAGCCATTATATTACAAATAAAATATATATATATATTGCATTATCTGGGAATAGCTTCTAAAGACATGTTTATTCTGAATGAATGTTGCTTAATTTGGCATAACTAGTAAACCGTAAGAGATAGACAAAAACTTACCATACAAGAAATGTAGATCTTGTTAAAATACACAAGTTATGTCATTTACATTTTTTTCGTGGAGCTTACCGTTTTCGAGGTATTCCTTATTATTACTTTCAATTGTGAGGTACTTCTACTTTTCTGAGACGGAAGTGTGTGTGTTTCTTTTATTCTACTCCTGGTCAAGCAAAGAAGCGATTTGCAATGACAATCGCACATAGACAGCTTTTAAAACATTTGACTATCACTTTCGCCTTGTGTATTCCCTTAGTTCCAGTCTACTTATAAGGAACTAAGTAATAAAATTCTGCTAATGTTTATCTCGATTAGCATGGTGTTGGAAGAAGAGTTATCTTTTGTAAGAAGTTCGTTTGTAGAGTAGCTAGAGAAAGTCATGTGATTTTTAACAATAATTTGTCACAGAGATGTAGAGAAAGTCATGTGAATGCATCACATCAAATTTTTGTTTATTCTGCACAAGAAGCAGATATTAAAAAGCTGATATTTAGTTTAATTATCACAGTTTTTGGAGCATTCTATACATTTTTTGGTTCCATTGCATTAAAATCGCAGGAGTAGATGCAATTTGTAAACAAAAAAAAAAAAAAAAAAAAAAAAAAAAACATTAATAACTAAAAAGCTATTAAACTACAGAGTTGAAGAATAATACATATAACTACTTTCATTTGCCGGGCCTGTAAACCGTGGTCTAAATGCAAATTAAGATACCGACGTTTCGCCTAGAATGACCGATTCGAGTTCTGATCAGCACAGACCCTGAGGATGCCAAGCGCAGTACTTGGCGAAACATCGGTATCTTCGATGCCTTTAGACCACGGGCTATAAGCCCGGCCGTGAAAGCCTAAGTTTTTGCAATACAGAGTGAGCTTCAATGGATTTACCGTGGCTGTCCCAGAAGTACCCGCCTATAGATAGCAGTTGTTTGTAACAATGGTAAAAAATACCAACCTTAGAAAGCTTAAGTTTGGAGTTTGACGATTTTACATTGTTTAGCATTTATTTGGCAGCCATCATTAGTGAATGCTCTCAGCGAATTTGTAAACATGGATAAAACTGGTCATCGTTATGTGATACAATACTTTCATCTGAAAGGCCTTAGTCCAACTAATATTATAGCTGAGCTAGATTCTACTTTGGGGGAGTCTGCTCCTTCGTTTACAACAATAAAACATTGGATGGCAGAGTTTAAGCGCCGCCGTACGAGCTGCCAAGAAGAACACCGCAGTGGTCAACCGAATGAGGTTACCAGTCCAGAAATTGTAAAGAAAATTCGCATGGTCTTGGATGACCGTCGACTGAAAGTGTGCGAGCTAGCAGACATTTCAAAAACTTCTGTTCATGGCATACTGACTGAAAATTGGATATGAGAAAGTTGTGTCCAAGGTGGGGACCGCGTTTACTCATAATAGAACAAAACAACGTCGTGGGGATGTTTCGCTGCAATAAAGCTGAGTTTTTGCGTCGATTCATAACAATGGATGAAACCTGGGTCCATCACTTCACACTTGAGACGAAGGATTAATCAAAATAGTGGATTGGAAGGGGAGAATCGGCTCTAAAGATAGCGAAGACAGTTCCATCTGCAGGCAAGGTCATGGCGTCAGTTTTCTGGGACGAACGCGGAACAATTTTCATATATTATCTCATAAAAGGACAAGTAATCAATGGCGAATATTATGCAAACTTGTTCCAGCGTTTGAGTGATGAAATCGAGCAACAACGGCCGCATTTAGCGAAAAAGAAAGTTTTGTTTCATCAAGACAATGCACCAGTTCACACGTCCATTATCGCCATGGCCAAAACAATGAGTTAAAGTTCGAATTGCTTCCTGATGCACCCTATTCGCCAGATTTAGCCCTCTCTGATTATTTTCTGTTTCTTAACTTGAAGAAATAGCTTGATGGTAGAAGATATGCCAACAATGCAAAGGTGGAGTCAGCAGTTGATGGCTATTTTGCAGACCTCGACAGTTCTCACTATAAACAGGGTATCGAAGCTATTGACCATCGCTGGGAAAAGTATATCGAGCTGAAAGGAGACCATGTAGATAAATAACGATGTTTTTCCCCAAAATGTGTGACCTTTCTTTATTAGGTCGGATAGTTCTGGGACAGCCCTCTTATATATAAATCATGTGTTAGATTTGAAACCTTTTCGCCCCTTAAAGGTATGTGCACATGTTCAGTTAAAAATAAATAAAATAAAAAATCTGATGTGTTCCATTCACATGACTTTCTCTATCTCCCTTTAACAAATTATTGTTAATAAGCGTATCTTTTATTTATTTCATGTTAATCGAGAAAAATTAGCAGAAATAGTCTTATTCCTTGCTTTATTGTAAATACAAGCGAAATAAGGCAGTACCATAGGTTAAAGTGAAAGCCAAAAGCTGGTTGCTATGTGACTGATGTTCCTTTTTTTAGTATGGACAGGAGTTGAGAAATTCCTGTATGAGAAAAGTAAAGTTTTTCAAAGCTGAAACCAAGAAAAAGGAATATCTCAAAAACGATCTACTCCACGAAAAAAATGTATATAACATAAATTGTGTGTTTTAACGTGCTCTACATTTGTTGTGTGTTAAGTTTTTGTCCATCTCTTATGGTTTAGTAGCTATGCAAAATTCATCCAGAATAAAATAGTCTTCAGAGGCTATTCCCAGAAAATTCAAAATATACATTTTATTTGACAGGTATATTTTAATCAAAATCGTTAGAGCCATTTTTTAGAAAATCAAAATTTTCGAAAAAAAGTTCCATGTAAAGGGTAGTTTGGGGTGGGGGGATTTTTCTCAAAATCTTCGTGTCGCATCCCTGGAAGATACTAAACTTAAGTACCAAGTTTGGAAATTTAAAGACTTTTCGTTTTTGAATTATCGTGTTCACAGACACACGGACACACACACACACACACACACACACACACACACACACACACACACACGGACCTGTTTGTGTTTTTTAGATAAAGGGGACCCTAAAACATATATTTCCGGTGAAATCTCGGTATCGAATTTTTTGGTGGAGTGCAATACTTTCTCTATTCACTATGTACATAGTGCGTATAGAGAAAGTAAACATAGATAAATAAAAAAGTTCCAAAATTATAACTTCTCGGTGGAAGTCGGCGCTGTAGCGGCCAGTGCGCGAGCAGTTTTGCGATGGCCTCAGTATTAAAAAAAATCTCTGTGGTGAAAGACGCTATGTGGCCGGTATTAAGTTGATAACGTGTCGGCCCGGGTTCGATTACAAGTGGGATTTGTGGTGGACAAAGCGGCGCAAGGGTGAGTTTTCTCCCGGTTCTCCGGTTTCCCCAGCCATCGCTCCAATTTCATTCCATGTACCACCAGTGTCATCACCTGCGGTGCCACAAGTAGTAAAAGCGGGCGTTAAACACCATAACAAATAACGCGTCGTGAACATTTTGTTAGCTTGTACCAACATTCATACAGACATAAACACAACATGTAACTTACTGGTACGTTGAGTTGGGAGTGCGACATGGCCGTTGCAGCTGGGCTCAGGTAGTCCATGTTGGTGTAATACGCTCCATAGTTCTGATGGGGCGGTGGGTAGCAGTTGGAGGAAGCCACAGCGCTCTGTCCGCCACCCCCACCACCTCCCGTCGCTCCAGTTCCCGCCGCCCCCGTACCGGCACCTGTCCCGCCGCCACCTCCAGATCCGCTGCCGCCGCTGGTCGTCGTGCCACCAAGACCCGCATACCCGCTGCGATGGTGATGCTGGTCGAGACAGCTGTCTATGGAGGCAGGGCTCCAGATGGAGGTGTTGCTGGTGTTGTAAAGCGATGCTGCCGCCGCTGCTGCAGCTGCCGCCGCCGTGTTCGTGCTGACGCTGGGCGGACTCGTGCTCAGCAACGGCTTGATGTACCTGCCACAACACAGACATGTCAACAACTTTGTTTCCTTGCTCCCACAAACACCCGAGAGTAACCAACTACAGCACTAACGCGATACGCTCAAAGACATTACTAATACGCCTGGCGCTATGATTTTGCTGAAAATGTGAACGTTTGACGGGGATTCGGGTCTTACGACAATTTTCATTGGTGCCACTCTGTCACGACATATCAAGTGAGTAAAAAAAGGGGAGAAATTGGGGCAATCCACCCCTTCATCCTTCAACCCCACTTGATGCCTACTCAGTTGAGTTGTATGAACAGTGTATTATTTGTCCAGCATGTGCTGAAATTGCCTTGGCGTTAGAACTTCAGTATGTAGCACAGATGAAACGTTAATGGCTTATCGTTCAATCAGAGAGTTTGGGAATCACCAGTTCGCAACTCAGATCTTCATTTGTCGCAAGTTACTTTTCATTTGCACTACATTTCCTGCTTCGGTAACATGGCTTGGCCAATACGGTTTAAGAGCTTAGCAAGGCTATACGAGAGACCTCTCCTAAATCAGGAGGTAGCACAAGAGACAACCAGCGCCCAAACAAGTGGAAGACAGGGCGGAGACAGCAAGCACACCGTTACATAAGATTTACCATGCACGGTTGCCTTCTCTTGCCAACTGTTTATATACTTGTGCTGTCTCTTCGTAAAATTCTAACAATGGAAGTGTAAGTAGATGTCCCTTATTATCCTGGATATATTGTAATCGAGAAAGAAAAATCATGACCCGTATTGCTGTCTACGGGACGTCAAAACTCCTACACAGGTTGCCCGAAAAGTCCTTAACTGTTTCTGGGACGGAGTACTTTAATTCAAATAAAATGTTTATAGTATCAAAGGCGACACTGTAATTGAATGAAACCAGTGTAGTTCGACATGATTGCCCTCCATTTCCAAGCATAGTTGCCATCGATCTTCAGTGCACCTGAGCGCACGTCGCAACATTGTTGGGTACTAACCGATGTCGAAATGCGTTCATCCAGGTGCTGCAAATTCCTGGACTTCACCTGTATACGTGGCTCTTGATGTGGCCCCATGCAAAGAAGTTTAGGGGCGTTAGATCAGGCAAACGTGCTGCCCAGAACCGTGGTGAGCCTCAAACAGTCCAGCATCCTGGGAACGTCTCGTTGAGGTAATTACGTACAATGTGCGCAAAGTTCAAACAACACCAAATCCAGAATGTTGTGAAACAATTGGGCCCGTAGGAATCGCTCAAGCAGGTCCAGGTGCAATGTTGAAGTTTTTGTCGCTTCACCAAAACATCTGATGTGTTCCATTCACATGACTTCCTCTACATCTCTGCAACAAATTATTGTCAAAAAGCTTATGCTTCTATTTACTTCATGCTAATGGAGAAAAAATTAGCAGAAATAGTCTTATTACTTGCTTCCTCGTAAGTAAAAGCGAAACAAGGGAGTACCATAGGTTAAAGTAATAGTCAAAAAGCTGGTTGCTATGTGATTGAAGTACCTTTGTTTGCATGGATAGGAGTTGACAAATTCCTGTGTGAGAAAAGTATGGTTTTTATAGCTGAAACCATTAACATAGAATATTTCAAAAACGATAAACTCTAGACATAAGTTGCGTGTTTTATCGTGATCTACAGTTTTTGTGTAGTAAGTTTTTATCTAAGTCTTACGGTTTAGCAGTTATGCAAAATTCAATAAAAATCATCTAGAATAAAGAGACCTTTTGAGGCTATTCCCAGAATGTTCAAGATATACATTTTATTTAGTAAATAAATATCTTAAATATAAGAGATTTTAATCAAAATCGTTAGATCCATTTTTAAGAAAATCAAAATGATAAAAATTTTCTCCATGTAAAGGGTAGTTTGGGGTGGGAGGGGTTCTTGAAAATCTTCTTGTTACATCCTTGGAAAACACCAAACTTGGTTTTTAAGTTTAGTATCTTCCAAGAATGCGACATGAAGATTTTGGGGACAATACCTCCACCTCAAACTACCCTTTACATGAAAAAAATATTCCAAAATTTTGATTTCCTCAAAAAATGTCTCAAACGATTTTGATTTAAGATACCGTATATTAAAGACATTTACATGGCAAATAAAATATATATTCTAAATTTTCTAGGAATAGTCTCTGAAGACATCTTTATTCAGGTTGAATTTTGCTAAATTTTGATAGATAGATAAAAACTTATCAGCCAAAAAAAAAAAAAAATGCAGATTTCGTTAAAACATAATTTACGTCACATATGCATTTTTTCTTGGAGTTGAACATTTTTGAGATATTCATTGTTATTAGTTTCAGTGTTAAAATACTTATAACTTTTTTCATACGGGAATTTGTCAACTCCCGGCAATGCAAAGAAAGAATTTCAACCACAGGCATCCAATTTTTACTTTCTCTACTCGTACTATGTACATAGTGTATAGAGAAGGTATTCCGCTCCACCAAAAAATTCGATACCGAGATTTCACCGGAAATATATGTATCCAAAAAAAGTATTTTCAGAACAAGGTCCGTGTCCGTGTGTCTGTGAACACGATAACTCAAAAACGAAAAGTAGGTAAAGTACCAAACTTGGTATTTAGGTTTAGTATCTTCCAGGGATGCGACACGAAACTTTTGAGAAAAATCCCTCCACCGTAAACTACCCTTTACATGGAACTTTTTTTCGAAAAATTTCATTTTCTAAAAAATGGCTCTAACGATTTTGATGAAAATGCCGTATATTGAAGATATTTACCTGATAAATAGAATGTATATTTTGAATTTTCTGGGAATAGCCTCTGAAGACTACTTTATTCTGGGTCAATTTTACGGAATTTTGCATAACTGCTAAACCGTAAGAGGTGGACAAAAACTTACCAAACAACAAATGTAGAGCACTTTAAAACACACAATTTATGTCATATACATTTTTTCGTGAAGTTGATTGTTTTTTAGATATTTCCTTGTTTTTGGTTTCAGCTATGAAAATTTATACTTTTCTCATACAGGAATTTGTCAACTCCTGTCCATAAAAACAAAAGAACTTCAGTCACATAGCAACCAGCTTTTGACTATCACTTTAACCTATGATACTCCCTTATTTCGCTTCTGCTTTCAAGGAAGCAAGTAATAAGAGTATTTCTGCTAGAGTTTTTTTTTATTTTTTTCTGGATTAGCATGAAGTTAATATAAGCATAAGCTTTTTAACAATAATTTGTTGCAGAGATGTAGAGAAAGTCATATAAATGGGGCACATCAGATTTTTAATTGTTCTATTTATACCCGCCTCTAATTGCATTGTCGTATCGGCGGCATTCACCTTTGGAACACATGTACTGTGTAATATTTTCGTTGGGTTTCTGTTTTTCTTCGTCAAATCGCACACATATTTAAACCTTTATTCATATTTCCAAATTTTAGGGAAGGATAATGAATATTCGTGGCTAGAAAAAGTACGCACCCTAGTCGAGTATCAAACCCGGAACCCCTCATAGCAGGGAGGTTTTCTACTAACTGAGCTACGGAGCCAGCAAATATTTGTTCTTAAACTTAATGATTTGGGGTGTTCCTAACGTGTTATACCTGGCAAGGGGCCTTGGCCTACCGCCCGGCCGCTGCATCCTCAATCTCGGCCCAAAGGCGTCATGAATGGGGTGCATTGCTGGAAGGTGAGACGTGATCAGCGTCTCTAGTCCCTCCCGGCCGGTTAATGCGATCTTATCGATCTGGGGCCACTACTCATCAATCAAGTAGTTCCACAATTGGTTCCCCAGGGACCTCACGAGGCTGATAGCACCCCGGACCAGGTCTTCCAGCGGGGAAAAATTCCCCACGCCGGTACTCAGGTCTCCCGCTTGCCAATCAGCCGCGCTAAGAAGACGACCGTATCCGTAAGTGTCGTATACAAGAATCAGTAGGTACAGGATAGAAAGCTGAGCAAACAGAAGGATACTAACCCCGCGCCCGGAGAGTCCCGATGATGAGGTGGTGGTGCTACGACGCTGACTGGAGGTGAGCTGGTGGTGGAGCTGGGATTTGTGTTATTGCTGTTGTTACTGGGGGGCGGTGACTTCGTGCACCCCGTGCCCGTCGAGCTCTTGCTCTTCCCCGTTGAACTTCCTGACGTCCTCCCGCTGCTCGCTCCCTTCTCACCTCCGCCGTTTTGCTGTTGATGTTGCTGCTGCTGCTGTTGGTGTTGCTTCTGTTGTTGTCGACACTTAGCGCGCCGATTCTTGAACCACACCTGCAACAACCATAGTCCTTATTTAGAATTTGGTACCCATTAAAATGGACTACATCGAAATATTTTCACAGAATATGTAGATTACTTAAATAAGTAATTTGAGATAGGATACTTATGGCCTCTTTATTGCAGTTTCGAAGTAACGGCTATAAGTTTCTGCCACGTATCGCGGCACTTCGTCTGGAATGAAAAAAGTAACAATAAAAAGCATTTATTCTATGACAGGAATTTAATTCATGATAGCAGCTTCCCGCGTTACGCATTAAGCCACCAGAGCAGTCGAAAAATCGTCTCCAGAGTAGGCTACGTAACTCAAGAACGTAGTTAATGAATGCTCAGTGTTGCACTGTCTAGTGATTAGTTTGAGATTTTACAGATTTTTGCGACATTAAATCTTGAGAACGCTAGTAACGAGCAGCTAAAAATCGATATTTCTATACTCGGGCAGCAGTTTTAAAGACATTCCAAGACATTTTTTCAACCTGCTTTGCTTTAACACCGACTTATCAGCACCTGATACCCACACGTTTAACGCTATGTAGTTGCGTTATGTTTATCCGGGGACCATGCATCGCCGATCTCAAATTACCACGTACACAATCTCGCAAATTATTTCGGTGTAGTTCATTAACATCATATATGTGCAAAGGTAACTCTTGTCAGGTATTGGACGGCGTGCGTGCGTGCGTGTCTGGTAGGCTCGTGGTGAGCTTAGGTGTTGTTGCTGTGTACCTCCTGGTAAGGGTTTAACCACAGGAATGAGGTGAAGGTTAAGCTTTTAATTTTGTAGTTTTCGAGTGTTGGGAGGTAGCGCTGGTAGGCTCCTCGAGCGGTTGCATTATTTCAGGAGCAGCATCCTTTCCTCTGCTCCGCTGGTGTTTATTTTTATTTAATTATGGTGGTGAAAATTTTGATAGACCTCTCCCAATGGGAGGAGGGGAGTGCTTTGTTCAGCTATTACGCTGTTGGCTGGTTTAAAGCTGTTGTTACCGGGGGTGCCCACAAGCCATGCGGGGAAGCCGGAACCGCCTCTTTCGGAGAAATCTGAGAAGTGCGTTCTCATGGTCGCCCAATCTGGCACAACATTTTTGAGCCCGGCGCCTAATAACATCTTCCACATATGGGAGGGCCGAAGCTTCATGTAGTAGCCTCAAAGGGAAACGTCGACATACAGAATATATGGACTGGAGTCCTCTATTCTGTACCCACTGTAACCAGAGAAGCCAGGAGTCTGCTGCCATACTCCACACTTCGCAGGCGGTACTGGCGTTACGAGGGCCACTATTTATATTTTGAGCCTTGGCAACACTGATTGCTGTAGGAGCCATCTGGTGTTTCCACTGAAAAGTTTGACATTGTTGGCCTTAACCTACTTCAGATATTTTGTCAATAGAGCGCTATTTGTGTTGTTTACAGCGACTTTAAAATTGGGTCTCAACGAGAAGATGGAATTAACTCGTAAAAATGTTCATACGATGATTTATTATGCTTTTTGACGTGGATTATCAAGACAAGAGTGCATTGATGAACTTACTACTAAATTTAGCGATGAAGCTCCATCCTTTGTCACTGTGACTGGTTGGTATAAAAGAGTGAATCGTGGCCGCCGTTCTCTCTCTGACGAAATTCGAGAAGGTCGTCCAAAATCAGTTGTGCCAGAAAATAGTGAATGCTGTGCAAACATTGATAGTGCAAGAGCATGCCAGATATTGTGATATACAGGCAACCCAAAGCATTAGTTGTACCAGTATATACATATATATAACTTGCATGATCATTTAGCCGTGGAAAAGGTTTACTCCCGTTGGATCCTACATAATTGTCACAATCTCAAAAGGATGCTCGTGCAAAAGTCATGCTGTTTTATTCACCAGAAAACTCACCGCCGTAGCCCAGATACCCAACTTTTCCCACCAAGGCCAGAGGATACAGTGGGGAAATTCCATCAAATACCTAGGCGTCACTCTTGATAAAGGCCTAACTTTTCGTGAATACGTGCGGGGAACGTCGGACAGAGCGACATTCACTCTGTTCTGTCCTCCCAAATGCCGGTCCACTTAAAGTTACGTCTTTTTAAGGCGCTCATAGTCCCCCTGATGCTCTATGCCTGCGAAGTGTGGGGCATGGCAGCAGAATCCTGACTTCTCTGGTTACAGCAGATACAGAATAGAGGACTCCGGTCAATCTATTCTGTATGTCGACGTTTCCCGTTGAGGCTACTACATGAAGATTCGGCCCTCCCATATGTGGAAGATGTTATTAGGCGCCGGGCTCAAAAATTCTACGCCAGATTGGGCGAACATAAGAATGCACTTGTCAGATCGCTGGGGGAGTACTTGCCCACTGAACGCCGATACAGGTGGTATCGGGTTTCTCGGTAACAACGGCTTCAAACCAGCGAACAGCGAAATAGCTGAACTAAGTAATCCCCCCTCCCAACATCAGCGGAGCAGAAAAAAAGGATGCTGCTCCTAAAAATGCAACCGTTCAAGGAGCCTATCTAGCGCTACCTCCTCAACATCATCACCCGAAACCTCAAATTACAAAACCTTAACCATCCACCTCATTCCTGTGGTTAAACCCTTACCAGGGTAGGTACACAGAAGCTACACCCAGCCTCACCACGAGTCTACCAGATCATCGACGGACGGACGGACGGATTCTCGTATCGATACTCAAGAACTACAATGATGGAACTTCAAAAGATTGCAACGAAGCCTGGATCTAAATATACGAGCCGGAACATAAACAGCAGTCGACTCTGTGGGTGTTTCCAGATGAACCAAAGGCAACAAAAGTTGTTCACCCTCCAAAACACTTCGAAACAAATGGTCGCCTGTTTTGTTTTCTTTCTTTATAAAAATTGGTAATGTGGGAACAGTGCCTTTAGAGGAACATAAAGCGGTCAATTCTAAATGGTACACAACCATTTGTTTGCCAGAAGTGTTCGGTGAAATAAGGAAAACAAACAAGTGTCGTCGAATTGTTCATCAAGAAAATGCGAGCACTCACGCATCTCGTTTAACAACCGACTATTTGATCACTCAAAAAATTGAATTTATCACTCATCCGCCTTACAGTCCTGATTTGGCTCTCAGTGACTTCTTTTTGTTCCCGAACATCAAGAATAAAATGCGTGGACAACAATTTTCGTCGGCAGAAGTCGAAGATGCGTTCAAAAACCGTAGTTTAAAGGTGTCTCAAACAGATTGGAACAAGTGCGAGGGAAAATGGCTCGAAAGCATGCAAAATTGTACTGATAGTAAAGAAGAGTATTTCGAGGAACAATAAAGTAATTTCTAATGACAAATTTCACCGGAAATACATGTTTTGGGTCCCCCTGAATTAAAAAAAATACATTTTCAGAAAAAGGTCCGTGTGTGCGTGTAAGTGTCTGTGTGAGTGTGTGTATGTGTATCTGTGGACAGCATAGCTCAAAAACGAAAATACCGTTTAATACCAAACTTGGTATTTAAATTTGGTATCGTCCAAGGATGCGACACACATATTTTCAAGAAAATCCCCCACCTCAACTACCCTTTACATGGAACTTTTTTCGAAAACTTTGGTTTTCTTAAAAATGGCTCTAACGATTTTGATTAAAATATTGTATATTAAAGATATTTACCTGAGAAATAAAATGTATAACTTGAATTTTCTGCGAATAGCCTCTGAAGACTACTTTATTCTGGATCAATTTTAGGGAATTTTGCGTAACTGCTATACCAGATGGACAAAAACTTACCACACCAAAAATGTAGAGCACTTTAAAACACACAATTTATGTTATATACTTTTTTTTTTTTTTCGTGAGGTTGGTCGTTTTTTAGATTTTCCTTGTTTTTGGTTCAGCTTTGGAAAACGTAGATATATACTTTTCTCATGCAGGAATTTGTCATCTCCTGTCCATACAAACAAAGGAACTTCAGTCACATAGCAACCAGCTTTTGACTATCACTTTAACCTATGGTATGCCCTTATTTTCTTCTACTTATAAGGAAGCACGTAATAAGACTATTTCTGCTAATTTTTTCTCGATTAGCATGAAATAAATAGAAGCATAAGTTTTTTATCAATAATTTGTTACAGAGATGTAGAGAAAGTCATGTGAATGGAACACATCAGATTTTTTTTTTATTTGTAATTGACATTGCTACAGAATGTAATTTGTTCTGGTAGATAAACTTATCTATCTACACATAAGAGTTTTAAATTTATAAACAGTATCGATTAGAGAAATGTATACAAATGCAATACATAAGATGTGTATGAACAATACGATGTTCTAAGAGTGTAAATGTGAGATACCTAAGAGAAAATGCATGTCTGTGAAAGGGGAGGTTCGAGATAGCAGCTCTAGCCTTCAAAATCGATACTTACCTGGCGAACATTTCTGAGGCTTCTTTTACACTCGCAGCTTGGTTCATACACGTGCCTTGGGTCTTCCTTCCGTCCACCTCGTTCCTTTACATCCCACATTTTACTTAAAACATGTTGCAAGAGTCTAAGATACCTACTCTCTGTTCTTCAGTGAAAACATCTGAGGAATTCTATTCATATAACTTATTCCCTCTTTCTGTCTATCTCCTGTCGTTTATTAGAGATTACGAAAACTTATTACTTTCTCCACCCAAAAATTCTATACCGAGATTTCTCCACAAATACACGTTTAGGGTCCCCTGTATCCAAAACAACAAACTTGTATTTCAGTTCAGCATCTTCGAGAAAAATCACGTCTTCCCGTTTGAAAAAAAAAAAAGTTGAAGTTTCTAAACTTCAAATATCTCGAAAATGGTTAACTCTACAAAATAAATGTATAGTACATAAATTGTGTGTTTTAACGTGTTCTACATTTTTTGTGTGCTAAGTTTTTGTCCATCTCTTACCGTTTAGAGCTATGGGAAATTCCGTAAAATTCATCCAGAATAAAGTACTCTTCAGAGGCTAGTCCCAGAAAATTCAAGATAGACATTTCATTTGTCAGGAAAATATATTTAATATACGATATTTTAATCAAAATCGTTTGAGTCATTTTTCATAAAATCAATGTTTTTGAAAAACGTTCCATGTAAAGGGTAGTTAGAGATGGGAAGATTTTCTTGAAAATCTTCGTGTCGTATCCTTGGAAGATACCAAACTTAAATACCAACACCAATGCCCTTTTTGGATTCAGGAGGTCCTGAAAAAGTATTTATGGTGAAATCTCGGTATCGAATTTTTGGGTGCAATACAATATTTCCTCTATACACTATGTACATAGTACGTATAGAGAAAGTAAAAATTACAACAACAAAAATTGATATACAGTGCCTTTATCTGTCCTTTCATCATCCAGGCATGCTGCACCTCCGATTATTTAATCTGATCCCACCCCGTCCTAATTCTCAGTCGAGATAGAGCACCCCACCTGCGCCTAGGCGCACCCCATCATGTTTTGTCCGTGAGAGTGAGGCTTTCTTAGCGGTAGAGAGCAGTTTCACTCTTACGAAATTACTTTCAGCTACATTGTATATAAAGGGAAAGAAAAGCAAAATCAGTCTGTGAAGGTTGTCACTTCTAATCAAGTTAAGAATCTGCTGTTACTTTCATAAACATGTGTGCTCTATATACTAATGTAATTAAAATACAGGGTGTACGTAAATGAATATCGGGATTTTAACTCTTTATAATATTTATTACATTTTACTTACAGTTATAAATGATATGTCAAATGAAAAAGTAACCCAAACAGTTTTGTTTGTTGGCACAAGTGCGCATGTGCGTGCAATGTTTCTGCCGCAATCCACTAGACAGCGGTAGTAGCAAAGATGGCGACTAGTAAACAGAAAGCGTTTTGTGTTTTGCAGTTTGCAAAGATCGAATCTGTAGTTACTGTGCAACGTGCGTTCCGTAGTAAGTTCGGTTGTGATCCTCCTAGTGATAAAAACATTCGTAGATGGTATAATCAGTTTGAAGATACCGGCTGCCTTTGTAAAGGGAAGAGCACGGGACGACCAGGAGTAAGTGAAGAGACTCTTGAGCGAGTGAGAGAGTCGTTCACTCGTAGCCCAAAGAAATCAGTCCGGAAGGCTAGTCGTGAATTACAAGTTCCTGTACCGAATGTTTGGTAAGTTGTAAGAAAACGCTTACAGCTACGTCCTTATCGTTTACAGTTATTACAGGCTCTAAAGCCGACAGACCACGGATTAAGTGCCAAATTCGCAAACGACATGTTTCATGACGATTTTGTGGATCGTGTTGTCTTCAGTGATGAATCGACATTTCACCTTAGTGGACATGTTAACACCCATAATGTGCGCATCTGGGGCTCAGAAAATCCTCACGAGATGGTACAAATGCAACGAGATTCCCCTAAAGCGAATGCTTTTTGTGCCGTATCCCGGCGAAAAGTTTATAGGTCTTTCGTTTTTGGTGAACCTACTGTAACTGGCACTTCTTACCTTGATACACTAGATCAATGGCTCTTCCCTCAGTTGGAAGAAAATGAGCCAGAGAACTTCATTTTCCAGCAGGATGGTGCGCCACCTCACTGGCATAACGAAGTACGCGATTGGTTGAACGTCACTGTACCCGAGCGCTGGATAGGCCGCAAGGGCCCCAATGATAGGGCTTGTTATGCATGGCCTCCACGTTCTCCTGACCTAACACCATGCGATTTTTACCTTTGCGACTTCATCAAGGATCGTGTGTACGCGCCTCCTATACCAGATGACCTCCCTGAATTAAGAAACCGGATTGAAGCAGCTGTTGCTACAATTACTGAATACACACTTATCAACGTTTGGGAAGAACTCGGCTATAGACTTGATGTTTGACGTGTGACAAAGGGTAGTCACATTG
Organism: Hymenopus coronatus; assembly: GCA_030762935.1. Taxonomy (NCBI): domain Eukaryota; kingdom Metazoa; phylum Arthropoda; class Insecta; order Mantodea; family Hymenopodidae; genus Hymenopus; species Hymenopus coronatus. Next base: position 62,606,106 of record CM060899.1, read on the forward strand.
AACATTTATAAGCTTCTTGGTAAAACTGTTTGAGTTGCTTTTTCATTTGACATATCATTCATAACTGTAAGTTGAATGTAATAAATATTATAAAGAGTTAAAACCCCGATATTCATGTATATACACCTGTATATGCTGTGAGAAAATCAGGTGTAAAATTACATAAAATAAATTATTACTTCCATGGTGTCCAAAGCTTTTAACTACAGTGAAAGAATATTTTGAAATATTTATTTGTTAAAGAAGATCATCTGAACGTAATATGTATGTTTAGATTGTCTTATTACTTTCTCTAAACGTCCTATGTACAGTGTAAAGAGAAGGCATTGTAATGCACCCAAAATTCGATAAGGAGATTTCACAGGGAATTCATGTTTTGGGTCCCCCTGAATCCAAAAACAGCATTTCTTAGAAAAAGGTCCTTGTGTGTGTGTCTGTGGATAGCATAGCTCAAAAACAAAAAGACTGTTAAATACCAAACTTGTTATTTAAATTTGGTATCTTCCAAGGATGCAACACAAAGATTTTCAATAAAATCTCTCAACCCCCAACTACCCTTTTCTTGGGACTTTTTTCGAAAATTTTGATTTTCTCAAAAATGGCTCTAACAATTTTGATTAAAATGTCGTATATTAAAGATATTTAGATGACAAATTAAACGTATATCTTGAATTTTCTGGGAATAGTCTCTGAAGACTAATTTATTCTGGATACATTTTAAAGAATTTTACATAACTGGTAAACTGTAAGATACAGACTAAGCTAATTTAATAGAGAATGTAGAGCTCGTTAAAACACACAATTTATGTTATATCCTTTTTTTTTTTTTTTTTTTCGTAGAGTTGATCATTTTTACTTTCTCTATGCGCACTATGTACATAGTGTATAGAGAAGGTACTGCACTCCACCCAAAAATTCGATACCGAGATTTCACCGGAAATATATGTTTTAGGGTCCCCAATATCCAAAAAAAGCATTTTCACAAAAAGGTCCGTGTGTATGTCCGTGTGTCCGTGTGTTTGTGAACACGATAACTCAAAAACGAAAAGTCGGTAAAATACCAAACTTGGTATTTAAGTTTAGTATCTCCCAGGGATGCGACACGAAGGTTTTGAGAAAAGTCCCCCCACCCCCAACTACCCTTTACATGGAGCTTTTTTTGAAAATTTTGATTTTCTCAAAAATGGCTCTAACGATTTTGATAAAAATTTGTATATCAAACATAAATGTATATCTGGAATTTTCTAGGAATAGCCTCTGAAGTGTAATTTATTCTGGACGAATTTTACTGCTAAACCGTAAGAAATGGACAAAACTTACTATACAAAAAATGTAGAGCGCGTTAAAACACACAATTTATGTTATATAAATTTTTTTCGTGGAGTTCGTCGTTTTTAAGACATTCCTTATTTTTGGTTTCTGCTATGAAAAACTTATATTTTTCTCATACAGGAACTTGTCAACTCCGATCCATATAAACAAAGGAACTTCATTGACATAGCAACCTCACTTTAACTTAAGGTAGTCCCTTATTTCGCTCCTACTTACAAGGAAGCAAGTAATAAGACTATTTCTGTTAATTTTTCTGATTAGCATAAAGTAAATAGAAGTATAAGCTTTTTAAGAATAATTTGTTGCTGGGATATAGAGAAAGTCATGTGAATGGTACACATCAGATTTTTGAGATATTGCATGTTATTGGTTGTAGTTTTAAAATACTTATACCTCTGTCATGCAGGAATTTGTAAACTTCTGTCCATAGAAACAAAGGAACTTCAGTCACATAGCAACCAGCTTTTGACTATCACTTTAAACTATGGTTCTCCCTTATTTCGCTTCTACTTACAAGGAAGCAAGTAATAAGACTATTTCTGTTAATTTTTCTGATTAGCATAAAGTAAATAGAAGTATAAGCTTTTTAAGAATAATTTGTTGCAGGGATATAGAGAAAGTCATGTGAATGGTACACATCATATTTTTGAGATATTGCATGTTATTGGTTTTAGTTTTAAAATACTTATACCTCTGTCATGCAGGAATTTGTAAACTTCTGTCCATAGAAACAAAGGAACTTCAGTCACATAGCAACCAGCTTTTGACTATCACTTTAACCTATTTCGCTTCTACTTACAAGGAAGCAAGTAATAGGATATTTCTGCTGATTTTTTTTCTGGATTAGTAGGCAGTAGATAGAAGAATTAGCTTTTTAGCAGTAATTTGTTGCAGAGATGTAGAGAAAGTTATTAAAACGGAAAACATCAGATTTTATTTTTTAATGTAGTGTTGAACCGTTTCTATGCACAGTACATACAAGCTGAGACAGCGCGGCCGGCAATAGTAAACGGTCTGCAGTGGTAGCGATTACTCTCAAACAATGGAGTCCATTAACTCTGGCGAGGGAGACTCTGAGGTGACAAGAGCCACCACATTCTGTCATGAATGACTAGGTATATCTATTTAAATTAAACTATACACGTAGGGGAGACTAGGGCAATGACGGTCACTTAAGGGAAGTCGCTGTGATAGGCTTAGAGTAGGAGTTTAAAAGTGTCATTTTTATGTCAATTTTTAGTTTGGTTCTTTACCTAAATGTATGCTAAGAAGAACTTTATTTAAGAAATTACTTCTTACCTTAATGATGCGACATTTAAGTGATGTCACTGGCCGGGATTACCTATACATGCGGGTAATACCGCTCACTATATACAAATCTACTATTGTGTTCCATTCACGTGACTTTCTCTACACCTCTACAACAAATTATTGTTAAAAAGCTTATTACTTTCTCTTGCCCCGTATGTACAATGTACATAGGGATAGAGAAGTATTGCATTCCACCCAAAAAATTCGATGTCGAGATTTCACCGGAAATACTTGTTTTAGGACCCCCTGAATCCAAAAAAAAGTATTTCCAGCAAAAGGTCCGTGTGTGTGTCCGTGTGTATGTGAGCACGGTAACTCAAAAACCAAAAGTCGTTAAATACCAAACATGGTATTTAAGTTTAGTATCTTCCAGGGATGCGACACGAAGATTTTGAGAAAAATCCCACCACCCCCAACTGCCCTTTACATGGAACTTTTTTCGAAAATTTTGATTTTCTCAAAAATAGCTCTAACGATTTTGATTAAAAGTTCGTATATTTTGAATTTTCTGGAAATAGCCTCTGAAGAGTAGTTTATTCTGGATGAATTTTACTGAGTTTTGAATAACTGCTAAACTGTAAGAGATGGACAAAAACTTAATGCACAGAAAAGGTAGAGCACGTTAAAACGTACAATTTATGTAATATACATTTTTTTCGTGAGTTCGTCGTTTTTGAGACATTCCTTATTTTTGGTTTCTGCTATGAAAAACTTATACTTTTCTCATACAGGAACTTGCCAACTCCTATCCATATAAACCAGTGTTTTCCAACCTTTTGAAGTTCACGGCCCTTGGGAATAACATTAAACATCAGGGGCACCCTTCCTTGAATTAAAAGAAAATTAAGCTTAATATGTTAATTTATTGAAATATTATATAATAATAACGTACACCATAACATAATACAGTAAACTTTACTACAATCACTGAGTAAAAATACATCAATAAATTTTGCTCGATTAATGATTAATGTGAAACTTGATGCTTAGAGCACAGATATGTGATGTCGGGTCTTACAGTTGACAGTGAAACACGCAAATCATCCTCAAGGTTATTCAGTCTATTTCTTGCTTTGCATTTTATTGTCACCATAGCAGAGAAGGCTTGCTCGCATAGATAGGATGTTGAAAAGGGCAAAAGTGCGTTAATTGCTTTCTTCATTAGGTTAGGGTACTCCTCTCTCCGTTGAAGCCAAAAACTACCCACCGACGCCTCACTCTTGGTGAACTTACCTTTGAGTGTGGAATCAGCGCAAAGATCAATACATCATCTCGTTCGCAAGCAGTGAAATCTATTTCCTCTGCACTATCTACGAAATCAAATGGTGAGACAACCCAGTCGAGATTCGTAGTGGAAATAGTTGGAAAGTACGCATCTATTGCATCTTGCAATCTTTATAAGTGATTATAAATGCGGTCTTTCAGTTTACCCATATCTTTATCTCCTGCCACATTAAGAAGAGATGGAAAGTTCGACAAATCTCCTTTTTGAACTGCAGACTTCCAAGAACTAAGTTTTCTTTTAAAACCTTTCATTTTATTGGTTGAGGAGATTATTGTTTCATGTCGACCCTGCATCGAAACATTCAGTTCATTCAGCTTATGAAAAATATCTGCCAGATACGACAGTTCAAAACACCAAGAATCACTTAGTAAGAGCTCATGAAATGTGTCTTGATTTTCATCCTTAAAAAAAAGTTTTTAGCTGTTCTTTAAGTTCGAGAAACCGGTTCAATACACGACCCCGCGTCAACCACCTTACTTCTGTGTGAAGTAACAAAGAGGTATGAGCTGCATCCGTTGCGTGACATAACTGTTCAAAAATTCTGCACTTTAAAGGTCGAGACTTCATATAGTTCACCATTTTCACAACTTGGTTAAACACTTCAGCAAAATCTTCATTACACGCTTTCACGACTAATACCTCTCTATGCAGAAAACAGTGAGTTATAATAATGGATGGATTTTCATTGAGAGCTCTGGCAGTAAAACCTTTAATTTTCCCAGACATAGATGGTCATTGAGATAGGAATTAATAGAAACGAAAATATCATGCCTGTGGTTGTAGTCTCCAGCGGTCTACAGAACAGAAACTGTTCACTAATATCTTTTTCATCAATATATCTGATAAAACCAAGGAGTTGCGGTTTGTCACCAATATCGAGACTCTCATCTACTTGCAAAGCAAATGTTCTATAAGTTTTTATTTTCTCCGTGAATTGTTCGTTGATATTGCATGACATTTCAGATATCCTGCGGCTGATTCTGTTGTTGGACAGAGGAACTTTCGAAATTTGATTAGCTGCTCCTTCGCCAAGTATTGTTGAAACTATAACTTGACATGCAGGGCCAATGATTTCCTCTCCAAGAGTATGAGGTTTCTTTTTTTTAGCTATCAGTTCTGCTACTTTAAATGAGGCTTCAAGAGCAGTATCACCTATGGTCATTCTCTTTACCATTCGCACAGCTGTTTTCTTCTCCCCTTCTAATATATGTGAAGAATACATTACACTTTTCTGTGACACACTAGGATGCTTTGTTGTAAGATGCCGCTTCAGTTTGCTAGGTACCATGGCCTCGTTGCTAAGTGTTTCGCCACAAACTAAACACACAGGGATAGGGTTTTCCTCGTTGTTATTCCACTTAAATCCATACGCTAAGTAACTGTCCTGGTATGTTCTTTTCTTTCGTTTGTCTTCTTTATGTGGTGAATTCGACGGTCCGGGAGAAACCGTAAGATTTGGCTTCTTAAAGCAAGCAGTAGGAGCCGACTGTTCACTTTCACTGTCCTGGCGTTTACGTTTAACAATGAACTTATCCATAGCTAAACACTGTGAATCAACGCGAGGAAGATAACTAAAAGCGTGCGTGCGTGTCTGGTAGGCTCGTGGTGAGCCTGTGTGTTGTTGCTGTGTACCTACCCTGGTAAGGGTTTAACCACAGGAATGAGGTGAAGGTTGAGGTTTTATTTTTGAGGTTTCGAGTGTTGGTGTTAAGGAGGTAGCGCTGGTAGGCTCCTCGAGCGGTTGCATTTCAGGAGCAGCATCCTTTCCTCTGCTCCGCTGGTGTTTATTTTATTTAAATATGGTGATGATTTTTGATAGACCTCTCCCAATGGGAGGGGGGGGTGCTTTGTTCAGCTATTACGTTGTTGGCTGGTTTAAAGCCGTTGTTACCGGGGGTGCCCACAAGCCATGAGGGGAACCCGGAACCGCCTCTTTCGGCGTTCAGAGGGTAAGTACTCCCCCAGAGATCTGACAAGTGCGTTCTCATGTTCGCCCAATCTGGCGTAGAATTTTTGAGCCCGGCGCCTAATAACATCTTCCACATATGGGAGGGCCGAAGCTTCATGTAGTAGCCTCAAAGGGAAACGTCGACATACAGAATATATGGACCGGAGTCCTCTATTCTGTACCCGCTGTAACCAGAGAAGCCAGGAGTCTGCTGGCATACCCCACACTTCGCAGGCATAGAGCATCAGGGGGACTAACTAAAAGCGCCAAGCGGCGTACACTTTTATATATTCATCTGTCGAAGTCTCGGGAATGTTCGTGAGGAAGCGAGTAGTCTCGGGAATGTTCGGCAGGGTATAGCTGTAATGCCATCTGTGGGATACTAGTATAACTGAATTATTGAAATGAATCGACCACTATCACCATCTGCCGTGCATGAGAGTAATTGATTTGACTTATTTTATTTCAAGACCTTACAAGACTTAAGGCTTCAGTAGAAGGTATTTTTTTTTTGTTTATCTCAATATCTCGCGGCACCCCTTAGCCAATCACACGGCACCCTAGGGTGCCGGGGCACACCGGTTAGGAACCGTTGATATAAACAAAGGAACTTCATTGTCATAGCAACCAGCTTTTGACTATCATTTCAACGTATGGTGGTCCCTTATTTCGCTTCTACTTACAAGGAAGCAAGTAATAAGACTATTTCTGCTCATTTTTTCTGATTAGCATAAACCAATAAAAGTATAAGCTTTTTAAGAATAATTTGTTGCAGGTATATAGAGAAAGTCACGTGAATGATACACATCAGATTTTTTTTCTATTTACTTCATGCTAATCGAGAAACAATTAGCAGAAATGGTCTTATTACTTGCTTCCTTGTAAGTAGAAGGGAAATAAGGGAGTATCATAGGCTAAAGTGATAGTCAAAAGCTGCTTGCTATGTGACTTAAGTTCCTTTGTTTGTATGGACAGGAGTTGACAAATTCCCGTATGAGAAAAGTATAAGTATTTTAGAGCTGAAACCAATAACAAGGAATATCACAAAAACGACCAACTCCACGAAAAAATGTGTATAACATAAATTGTATGTTTAAAAGAGTTCTATATTTGAATTCAGCAAGTTTTTGTCTATCTCTTACGGTTTACAGTTATGCAAAATTCCGAAAAATTCATCCAGAATAAACATGTCTTCAGAGGTTATTCCCAGAATATTCAAGATACACATTTTATTAGTCATTTAAATATCTTTAATATACGATACTTTAATCAAAATCGTTAGAGCCATTTTGAGCTATGCTGCTCACAGACAGACACACACACAAACACACGGATATTTTCCTAAAAATGCTTTTTTTTTGTATTAAGGAGGTCTCAAAACATATATTTCCATTGAAATTCTGGTATCGAATTTTTGGGTGCAACACAATACCTTCTCACATGACTTTCTCTAGCTGTTGTACAAACTTCTTACAAAAGGTTATTCTTCATTCTGCACCATGATAATCCAGATAAACATGGGCATAATGTACTTATTACTTAATTCCTTATAAGTAGAAGGGAACTAAAGGAATGCACTATGCTAAAATGATAGTCAAATGTTTTAAAAGCCAATATTATGCGATTGTAATTGCAAATCGCTTCTTAGCTTGGCCAGGAGTAGAACAAAAGAAAAACGGACACTTCCTGTCTGAGGAAAATACAAGCACTTCACAATTGAAAGCAATAACAAGGAATATCTCGGAAACGGTTACCTCCACGACAAAAATGTAAAGAACATATATGGTGTGTTTTGATTAGATGTACAGTTTTTGTGTAGTAAGTTTTTGTCTATCTCTTACGGTTTAGCAGTTAAGCAAAATTCGGCAAAATTCATTCAGAATAAAGAGGTCTTCAGAGCCTATTTCCAGAAAATTCAATATATACATTTTATTTGGAATATAAATATCTTTAATATACGGGATTGAAATCAAAATTGTTAGAGCCATTTTTGAGAAAATCAATACTTTCCATGTAAAAGTGGATAGCTTTTCCTCAAAGTCTTCGTGTCGCATCCCTGGAATATACTGAACTTCAATACCAAATTTGGTATTTAGCGGACTTTTCGTTTTTGAGTTATGCTGCACATGGACACACACACAAACAGATACACACACGGACATTTTTCTAAAAATGCCTATTTTTGGATTCAGGGGGACCCATAATATGTATTTCCGGTGAAATCTCGGTATGGAATTTTTGGGTGGAATACAATACTTTCTCTATACAATATGTACATAGGTATATAGTACGTATAGAGAAAGTAAAAACGATTTAAATGCAGAGATAATGAGTTTCGATTGGTTGTAATTTTACGCGCCAATGTACTGGATTGGCCACTTCCTACGATCACGTGTCATGAACGAAATAATCAATTTTAAAACTCTGGCAAACCAATTGGCGATAATGTCCACACATATGTATAAAGTATATTCTTATATATCACAAAAAAAAAAAAAAAAAGAAACAGGCATGATAAAACAGGACATTGTACATTAATGAAGCTTGATGTTGGTATCACTGTTTCTACAAAGATAAATTTTCTCTTGACTTTATAAGGAAAAATCTCAGGAGTTACATTCACATGACTTTCTCTGCATCTCTGTAATAAATTATTGACAGTAAACTTATTCTTCTATTTAATGCTACATCAGCGGAAACGGTATTATTAATTACTTCCTTTATAAGTAGAAGGGAGTAAGGGAATACATTAGGCTAAACCGACAGTCAAATGTTTTAAAATGTGGTTGCTATGGGATTAAAATCCGTTTCCTTTGCGTGGCCAAGCGTTGACAAATTCCCGTATGAGAATTCTTTTAAATATTTTAAAGGAGAAACAAATAACAAGGCATATCTCGAAAACAATAAACTCCACGAAAAAATGTACACATCATAAATGGTGTGTTTTAACGAGCTCTAGATCTTCTATCCAATATGTTAGTCTATCTCTTATGGTTTAGGAGTGATGCAAAATTCCGCAAAATCTAACTAGAATAAAGACGCTTTCAGAAGCTATTCCCAGGAAAGTCAAGATGAAACTTTTATTTGTCATGTAAATATATTTAATACACGACATTTTAATCAAAATCGTTAGAGCCATTTTTGAGAAAATCAATTTTTTTTATGTAAAGGGTATTTTGGGGTGTGGGGATTTTGTTCAGTCTTCGTGTCGCATCCTTGGAAGATACTGAACTTCAATAGCAAGTTTTGTATTTAGCGGGCTTTTGTTTTTTTGAGCTGTGCTGCGCGCACACTCACATGGGCATTTACTCAATTTTTTTTTTTTTTTTTTTTGTATTCAGGGGGACCCAAAACATGTATTTCCGGTGAAATCTCGGTATTGAATTTTTGGGTGCAATACAATTCCTTCTGTATACGTTTTGTGTACAGTCAGCAAATAACTATAACTCCATGGCACGGCAGCTCACAGAAAACCTTGGCCTTCCGCCCGGCCGCTGCGTCCCTCATCTCGGTCCAGGACAGACGTCATGGTTACGGTGCAGCTCCTCAATTAGCCTCCCTCGGATTTCACGAGGTCTCCCAGAGAGGGAAAAATCCCCACGCCGGTACTGGGAATCGAACCCAGGTGTCCCTCTTGGAAAGCAGCTGCGCTACCACCGCGCTAAGGAGACGACCAATGTACATAGTACGTGTAGAGAAAGTAAGAACGATTAAAATGCAGAGATAATGAGTTCCGATTGGTTGGAATTTACGCGCCAATGTACTGGATTGGCCACTTCCTACGATCACGTGTCATGAACGAAATAGTCATTTTAAAACTCCGGCAAACCAATTGCTGATAATATCCACACATATACATAAAGTATACTCTCATATTATCACCAAAAACAAGCATGATAAAACAGGACATTGTACATCAATGAAGCTTGCTGTTGGTATCACTGAGATAACGTTTCTCTTGACTTTATGAGGAAAAATGGAAGCGCTCAACAAAGTCATTAGTCACAGTCGCTTGGCTTTAGCAACGCGTTGATAAGAGACAATGCTTGGATTAGCCCTGAAACAATTAATTATACATGCTCACGTAAAGCCAAGTTTACCACTGCAGGCCAGAAAATGTTTGTGTTCATTCAGCTTAGCGCCAGGCGCTTACAACCGGGCCAATATCTTAATTAAAACTGCATTTTTCAAAAAATATTACACTCTTGTTTCCCAACAAAAATTGCCAACATACCTAAATCTTTAAACGGTGGAGTCTCGCTAGTTTTATTTTCTCTAAACGTACTATAGTGTATAGAGAAAGTGCCTATTGTATTCCACCCAAAAATTCGATACCTGGATTTCACCGGAAATACATGTTTTGGGTCCCCGCGAATTTAAAAAAAGCATTTTTGGAAAAAGGTCCGTGAGTGCGTGCGTGTGTGTATGTATATATCTGTGTGTGTGAAGACAGCTTAGCTCAAAAACTAAAAGACCGTTAAATACCAAATGTGGATGCGGTCCGAAAATTTTCAAGAAAATACTCCCACATGATTTTCTCAAAAATGGCTCTAACGATTTTGATTAAAATACCGTATATTAAAGATATTTATATTGCAAATAAAATCTATATCCTGAATTTTCTGGGAACAACCTCTAAATACCTCTTTATTCTGAAAGAATTTTGCTGAATTTTGCGAAACTGGTAAATCGTAAGCGATAGACAAAACTTTACTATACCAAAAGTTAGATCACGTTAAAACACACGATTTATATCATATATGTTTTTTGCGTAGAAATAACCATTTCTGAGGTATTCCTTGTTATTTGTTTCAGATTTATAATACTTACTTTTTACTTTCTCTATACGCACTATGTACATAGTGTATAGAGAAGGTATTGCACTCCTCCCAAAAATTCGATACCAAGATTTCACCGGAAATATATGTTTTAGGGTCCCCTGTATTAAAAAAAAAACGTTTTCACAAAAAGGTCCATGTTAGTGTGTTTATGTGTGTGTGTGTGTGGGTGTGTGTGTGTGTCCGTTGGTCAGTGTGTCAGTGTATCCTTGTGTCTGTGAACACGATAACTCAAAAACGAAAAGTCGGTAAAATACCAAACTTGGTATTTAAGTTTAGTATCTTCGAGGGATGCGACACGAAGATTTTGAGAAAAATTCTCCCACCCCAAACTACCTTTTACATTGAACTTTTTTAGAAAATTTTGTTTTTCGCAAAAATGGCTCTAACGATTTTGATTAAAACATCATATATTAAAGATATTTACCAGACAAACAAAATGTATAGGTATCTTGAATTTTCTGGGAATAGCCTATGGAGACTACTTTATTCTGGACGAATTTTACAGAATTTTGCATAACTGCTAAACCGTAAGACTTAGATAAAACTTACTGGACTATAAATGTAGAACACGTTAAAACACACAATTTATGTTATATACGTTTTTTTCGTGGAGTTGATCGTTTTTGAAATATTCATTGTTTTTGGTTTCAGCTATGAAAAACTCATTTTCTCATGTAGGAATTTGTCAACTCCTGTCCATGTAAATAAAGGAACTTCAGTGACATAGCACCAGCTTTTGACTATCACTTTAACCTATGATACTCCCTTATTTCGCTTCTGCTTACAAGGAAACAACTAATAAGACTATTTCTGCTAATTTATTCTCGAGTAGGAGGAAGTAAATAGAGGCATAAGCTTTTTAACAATAATTTGTTGCAGAGATGTAGAGAAAGTCAGGTGAATGAAACACATCAGATGTTTTCACATGGAAGGTTGTAAACGCTCTACATAGAAACGAATTTTAATCACTTGACAACCTGTTAATAAGAGATTTTATCATACAGATGCTTGTAATACACACCGTTGCTATGCAGAAACGACATAAGAAAACTTGGACTTTAAATCAAAGTGAGAGTTATTAACGCAACGGGTGGGATAAATACGCTCGTTACTCCGGTAATGAGTGGGATAAATTAAATAAATAAATGGCTGATAACTACAAATTTTCTATAACCTTTTAACACCAACATTTTGTTAACTACATTACTTTAAGAAAAGCCAACACTTTGGAAAATCTTGATATATCTAGGTCTTCGAACACTTTTAATGTTGATTTTAACATAGAATACTTGCTCCACACAGAAGAAGACTTGCAACTTTTTGAAGGAAAATTAAAATAAGCATGAATCACTTCTTCATTAATGCCCTGAACATTTCTTCGTATACTTTCCGTGAAGTCGACGGTAATAAAACCTCAACTGCTTCTTTTGCTTCTTTAATATATCACTTAGAACGAATATATTAACGTTCTTATCGTAAACTTAATCAATTTGAAACGAGCAGCAATAAAATATTTTACAAGTTGGCAAACAGAGAATTTATCCATGAGTAGAACAATTGGATAATAGAGGTTTGTCCACTTGTATAATTCGTTATTTTATCTTACAGATACGATAAACTAATATATGAAAAATATTCAGTTAGTGATTTTACAACAGATAGTAATAAATTAAATAGGAATAAGGTATTGAATTGCGGCGTTCTTATAGTTACAAAATATAGTAGGTTATATATGTATACTAATTTTTTTTTTTTCATATCGGACGATGAATGAAATTGGTGAAATGATGCTCAAATGATGTCGGGGTACATGGAGCTTAAAGTTACTCGACATTCGTCTTCTCAGGATAAGGGAAAACCCCGAAAAAAATCTTATCCGGGTAACTCACCCTAAGCGAGATTCGAACTCACGACCTGTTGAATATGAGGCAGACACACTACCACCACACTACCCAGGTGGGCAATTTTGTTTTTATTGCTGCTAGTTTCAAACTGATTAAGTTTACGATGGACGTTGACAACGTTAATATATCGGTTCCAAATGATATATTAAATGAAGAATAAGAAGCAGTTGAGGCTTTATTACAGTCAGCTTCACGTAAATTATCTGAAAAAGAGTTTCTACAATTTAAGGACTGGCAGATACCAAGAAATGTTCCCGGCAGTATGAATGTGGAAAGGAGTGTCCCTATTTGCAACGATATAAATATTGGTAATGTAATCCATTTGGAGGTATTAACTTCTATGGAAATGTAGTGTACAAAAAGTTCAAATGCAAATAGTTAAAGAATAAAAATCTAATGTGTTCCATTCACATGACTTTCTCTACAACTCTGCAATAAATTATTGTTGCAAAGTTTATGCTTCTATTTACTTCCTGCTAATCGAGAAAAAATTAGCAGAAATAGTCTTATTACTTGCTTCCTTGTAAGTGGAAGCGAAATAAGGGAGTACCATAGATTAAAGTGATGCTCAAAAGCCGGTTGCTATGTGACTGAAGCTCCTTTGTTTGTATGCATACGAGTTCACAAAGTCCTATATGAGAAAATTATGTTTCTTATAGCTGAAAGAAAAAAACAAGGAATATCTCAAAAACGATCAACTCCACGAAAAAAATGTGTGTAACATAAATTGTGTGTTTTAAAGTGCTCTACATTTGTTGTGTGGTAAGTTTTTGTCCATCTCTTACGGTTTAGTAGTTATGCAAAATTCCCTAAAATTGACCCAGAATAAAATAGTCTTCAGAGGCTATTCCCAGAAAATTCAAAATATTGATTTTATTTGTCAGATAATAATCTTTGATATACGATATTTTAATCAAAATCGTTAGAGCCATTTTTTAGAAAATCAACATTTTCGAAAATAGTTCCATGTAAAGGGTAGTTTGGGGTGGGGGGATTTTTCTCAAAATCTTCGTGTCGTATCCCTGGAAGATACTAAACTTAAATACCAAGTTTGGTACTTTACCGACTTTTCGTTTTTGAGTTATCGTGTTCACAGACACACGGACCTTTTTCTGAAAATACCTCTTTTTTACTTTCTCTATACTCACTATGTACATAGTGAATAGAGAATGTATTGCACTCCACCAAAAAATTTGATACCGAGATTTCACCGGAAATATATGTTTTAGGGTCCCCTGTAACCAAAAAAAGCATTTTCACAAAAAGGTCCGTGTGTGTGTGTATGTGTGTGTGTGTGTGTCTGTGAACACGATAAATCAAAAACGAAAAGACGATAAAGTACCAAACTTGGTATTTAAGTTTAGTATCTTCCAGGGATGCGACACGAAGATTTTGAGAAAAATTCCCCCACCCCCCACTACCCTTTACATGTAACTTTTTTTGAAAATTTTGATTTTCTCAAAAATGGCTCTAACGATTTTGATTAAAATTTCGTATATTAAAGATATTTATCTGACAAATGAAATGTATATCTTGAATTTTCTGGGAATAGCCTCTGAAGACTACTTCATTCTGGATGAATTTTTCATAACTACTAAACCGTAAGAGATGGACAAAAACTTAACACACCAACAATGTAGAGCACGTTAAAACACACAATTTATGTTATATACATTTTTTTCGTGGAGTTGGTCGTTTTTGAGATATTCCTTTTTCTTGGTTTCAGTTTTGAAAAACTTTCTCATACAGGAATTTGTCAACTCCTGTCCATACAAACAAAGGAACATCAGTCACATAGCAACCAGCTTTTGGCTTTCACTTTAACCTTTGGTACTCCCTTATTTCGCTTCTACTTACAAGGAGGTAAGTAATAAAACTATTTCTGCTAATCTTTTCTGATTTGCATAAAGTAAATAGAAGTATAAGCTTTTTAAGAATAATTTGTTGCAGGGAAATAGAGAAAGTTATGTGAATGGTACACATCAGATTTTTTACTTTCTCCATACGCACTATGTACATAGTGTATAGAGAAAGTATTGCACTCCACCAAAAATTCGATACCGAGATTTCACCGGAAATATGTGTTTTAGGGTCCCCAATATCCAAAAAAAGCATTTTCACAAAAAGGTCCGTGTGTTTGTGTGTGTGTGTGTGTGTGTGTGTGTGTGTGTCCATATGTCCGTGTGTCTGTGAACACGATAACTCAAAAACGAAAAGTCGGTAAAATACCAAACTTGGTATTTAAGTTTAGTATCTTCCAGGGATGCGACACGAAGATTTTGAGAAAAATCCCCCCACCCCAACTACCCTTTACATGGAACTTTTTTCGAAACTTTTGATTTTCTCAAAAATGGCTCTAACGACTTTGATTAAAATTTCGTATATTAAACATATTTACCTGACAAATGAAATGTATATCTTGAATTTTCTGGGAATAGCCTCTGAAGAGTACTTTATTCTGGATGAAGTTTACTAAATTTTGAATAACTGCTAAACCGTAAGAGATGGACAGAAACTTACTGCACAAAAAATGTAGAGCACGTTAAAACACACAATTTATGTTATATACATTTTTTTCGTGGAGTTCGTCGTTTTTGTGACATTCCTTATTTTTGGTTTCTGCTATGAAAAACGTATACTTTTCTCATACTGGATCTTGTCAACTCCTATCCATATAAACAAAGGAACTTCATTGACATAGCAACCAGCTTTTGACTATCACTGTAACCTACGGTTGTCCCTTATTTCGCTTCTACTTACAAGGATGCGAGTAATAAGACTATTTCTGCTAATTTTTTTCTGATTAGCATAAAGTAAATAGAAGTATAAGCTTTTTAAGAATTATTTGTTGCAGGGATATGGAGAAAGTCATGTGAATGGTACACATCAGATTTTTTTTTGGAGACAGGGTATCTCGGTATCGAATTTTTGGGTGGAGTGCAATACATTCTGTATTCACTATGTACATGGTGCGTATAGAGAAAGTACAAATATTTGATGTTGCTGTTTACAGGTTATAGAAAATTTGTAGTTATCAACCATTTATTTATTTACTTTATCCTACTCGTTGACGGAGGACTCATTTATCACTTTGATTTAAAGTTCAAGTTTCTTATGTCGTTTCTGCATAGCAACGGAGTCTATTAATTAGTATTCATACATAGCCTACCATATTTTATAACTATAAGAACGCCGCAATTCAATGCCTTATTCCTTATTTAATTTCTGTTGTAAAATCATTAACTGAATATTTGTCATATATTGATTTATCGTGTCAGTAGGATAAAATTATGTATTATACAAGTGGACAAACTTTTATTATGCACTTATAGAACTTAAAACGCGACCCGAAATGTCTCGTTTTAAATTGTTAGATTCATGAATAAGCTCTTTGCTTATCCACTTGCATAATGAATAACTACTATATTCGTTTTAGCCTTGTGAATTCCTTTATTACTGTCCTACTTAAAAGAAAGCAAGTAATTAAGACAATTTCTGCTAATGTTTTTCTCTATTATCATAAAGAGGATAGAAGAATATGCATTTTAACAATAACTTGTAACAACGATGTATAAAATGGTCATTTGAATGGAACACATCCGATTTTTACTTCATCTACACGTACTATGTACATAGTGGATAGAGAAGGTTTTGTACTCTACTAAAAAATTCGATACAGAGATTTCATCGAAAATACATGTTTTGAGAACCTCTGAATCTAAAAATTCTTTTATGGAAACATGTCCGTGTGTTCTGTGGGCAGCATAGCTCGAAAACGAAAAGTGGGTTATATACCAAACTGGGTATTTAAGCTCAGTCTCATGCAAGGATGCGATACGTACATTTTTCAAGAAATCTCTCAACCTCCAACTACTCTTTACATGGAAAAAATTTCGAAAATTTTGATTTTCTCAAAAATGGCTCTAACTATTTTGATTAAAATCTGTTATATTTAAGATATTTACATGACAAATAAAGTGTATACCTCCAGTTTTCTGGGAATAGCCTTTAAAGACCTGTTTATTCTGAATGAATTTTGCTTAATTTAGCATAACTAGTAAACCGTAAGAGATAGACAAAAACTTGCCACACCAAAAAACTCATTAAAACACATAATTTATGTTATATACATTTTTTTTCGTGAGTTTTACCGTTTTTGGGACATTCCTTGTTATTTGTTTCAGCTTTAAAATTCATAACCTTTTCTCGTACCGGAATTTGTCACCTCCTGTCCATACAAACAATGGAACTTCAGTCACATAGCAAACAGCTTTTGACTGTCACTTTAAGCTGTGCTACTTCTACTTACAAGGAAGCAAGTAATAAGACTATTTCTGCTAATTTTTTTCTCGCTTAGCATGAAGTAAGTAGAAGCATAAACTTTTTAACAATAACTTGTTGCAGAGACGTAGAGAAAGTCATGTGAATGAAACACATCAGATTTATTATTAGGCAGGCCTCCTGAGTCCAAGAAAAGCATTTTCAGATACAGGTCCGTGTCTGTGTGTGTGTGTGTGTCTGTGTGTGTGTGTGTGTGTGTGTGTCTGTGGACAGCATAGATCAAAAACGAAAAGACGATGAAATACCAAACTTGTTATTTAAGTTTGGTATCTTCCAAGGATGGGCACCAAGATTTTCAAGAAAATTCCCCCATCCCTAACTACCCCTTATATGGAAAAATTTTCGAAAATTTTGTTTTTCTTAAAAATGACTCTTAATTATTTTGAATAAAATGCCACATATTAAAGCCATTTCATCACAAATAAAATGTAAAGCTTGAATTTTCTGGGAATAGCTTCTAAAGACCTGTTTATTCTGGATGAATTTTGCTTAATTTGGCATAACTAGTAAACTGTAAGAGATAGACAAAAACTTACTACACAAAAATGTAGATCTGGTTAAAATACACAAGTTATGTCATATACGTTTTTTTCGTGGAGCTTGCCGTTTTCGAGGTATTCCTTGTTATTAGTTTCGGTTGTGAAGTACTTACACTTTTCTCAGACGGGAGTGTCCGTTTCTCTTTTTTTCTACTCCTGGCCATACAAAGAAGCGATTTGCAATGACAATCGAATAACGACAGCTTTTAAAACATTTGGCTATCGCTTTAGTCTAGGGCGTTCCCTTAGTTCCAGTCTACTTATAAGGAACTAAGTAATCAAAGTCTGCTAATGTGTTTTTCAATTAGCATGGTGTTGAAACAAGGATTATCTTTTGTAAGAAGTTTGTAGAGTAGCTAGAGAAGGTCATGTGAGTGTAACACATCAGATTTTTAGTTTCTCTACACGTACTATGCACATAGTGTATAGAGAAGGTATTCACTCCACCAAAAAATTCGATACCGAGATTTCACCGGAAAAATATGTTTTAGGGTCTCCTGTATAAAAAAAAAAGCATTTTCAGAAAAAGGTCCGTGTGTGTCCGTGTATCTGTGAACACGATAACTCAAAATCGAAAAGTCGGTAAAATACCAAACTTGGCATTTAAGTTTAGTATCTTCCAGGGATGCCACACGAAGATTTTGAGAAGTATCCCCTCAGCCCAAACTACCCTTTACATGGAACTTTTTTCGAAAATTTTGATTTTCCCAAAAATGGCTCTAACGATTTTGATTAAAATATCGTATATTGAAGCTATTTACCTGACAAATAGAATGTATATCTTGAATTTTCTGGGAATAGCTTCTGAAGACTACTTTATTCTGGATGAATTTTACGGAAACTGCTAAACCGTAAGAGATGGACAAAAGCTTACCACACAACAAATGTAGAGCACTTTAAAACACACAATTTATGTTATATACACTTTTTTCGTGGAGTTGATTGTTTTTGAGATATTCCTTGTTTTTGGTTTCAGCTATTAAAAACATACTTTTCTCATACAGGACTTTGGGAACTCGTGTCCATACAAACAAAGGAACATCAGCCACATAACAACCAGCTTTTGACTTCACTTTAACTTTGTTACTCCCTTATTTCGCTTCTACTTACAAGGAAGCATGTAATAAGACTATATCTATTTAAAAATAATTTGTCGACGAGAAAGTCATGTGAATGGAACACATGAGATAACAGTAGAAGGCAGAAGGTGTATCATAAGTCAATCATGAGTCTGTTAGTATAAGAGGAGTATATTACTTAGTCATTACAGAGAGTTAAGCTGGGTTGAAATCTTGAAGTTATTAGCGTGTTCGCTAAGCCCATGCACGCTTAAAGTGGCCATCACATGGGTGAAAAACGTCCCCGAAAGGAAGTGTTCTGTGCCCCTGTGGGAGGAGGAACAATTACACGAGGTGTTCTAAAGCGTTTTCTCCAGACCACATTGTAATTGAGGGGAGGAACGGTTTAATGCAGTATCATGCCCGGCAGAGAACGTGCTCGGGCATAATTTGCGTCTTCCGCCATTCATTGCTTCTTCCGCCATCAATGGTGCGAAGGGAAAAGGTTGACAACAAAAGCTCAATTGTCTTTCCGTAGCTTTTGTACACATCCATTTGGATGTAATGGCGTTTCACAGCCCTGCTTGCTTTGTTCCATCTGTTCAAGTATACGGCTTGCCATCTTTGATGTTTTGCACCCACGTGACTTTCTCTGCTCACTCTTACATATACTATTCTTACAAAAAGTTATTACTCTTTACTTTCTCTACCCGCACTGTGTACATATTGTATAGAGAAGCTACTGTATTGCACCCAAAAATGTGATACCGAGATTTCACCGGAAATACATTTTTGGTACCCCCGGTATCCAAAAAGAACTATTTTAGAAAAATGTCCGTATGTGTGTCTATCTGTGTGTCTGTGGGAAGCACAGCTGAAAAACGAAAAGTCCGTTAAATACCAATAGAATTTATTTTTACCTATTTTCTTTTACGTTAAAGAGGAATACGGGAATACACCAGGCTAAACCAACAGCCAAATCTTTAAAAATGGTTCTAGCGGTTCATTATGTGATGACCTTGAAATTCCGTTCTATTTTCATCACCAAGATAAAAAAAATGATGTGTTCCATTCACATGACTTTCTTTACATCTCTACAATTAATTATTGTTAAAAATCTTATAATTTTCTCTATACGTGCTATGTATGTAGTGTATAGAGAAGGTATTGTACTCCACCCAAAAATTCGATATTGAGATTTCACCAGAAATATATGTTTTAGTGGCCCCTGTATCCAAAAAAAGCATTTTCGGAAAAAGGTCCGTGTGTCTGTGAACATGATAACTCAAAAACGAAAAGTAGCTAAAATACCAAACTTGGTATTTAAGTTTAGTATCTTCCAGGGATGCGACACGAAGATTTTGAGAAGTATCCCCTCAGCCCAAACTACCCTTTACATGAAACTTTTTTCTAAAATGTTGATTTTCTCAAAAATGGCTCTAATGATTTTGATTAAAGTTTCGAATATTAAAGATATTTACCTGACAAATAAAATGTACCTATACCTTGAATTTTCTGGACAAGTACTCTGAAGAGTGCATTCTAGATGAACTTTACGGAATTTTGCACAACTGTTAAACCGTAACTTACTACACAAAAAATGTAGAGCACGGTAAAGCACATAATATATGTTATATACATTTTTTGCATGGATCGTTTCATGTTGATCGTTTTCTAGATATTCCTTGTTTTTGGTTTCAGCTTTGAAAAACTTACTTTTCTCATATAGGAATTTGTCAACTTCTGTCCATATAAACAAAAGAACTTCAGTCATATAGCAACCAGCTTTTGACTATAACTTTAACCTATGGTACTCCCTTATTTCGCTTCTACTTATAAGGAAACAAGTAATAAGAATATTTCTGCTAATTTTTTCTCAATTAGCATTAAGTAAATTAAGTAAATTAAGTAGAAGCATATGCCTGCCAACAATAATTTGTTGCAGAGATATAAAGAAAGTTATGTGAATGGAACACATCAAATTTTTCAATTTCTTTCATGCTAATCGAGAAAACATTAACAGAAATGGTCTTTTTAGTTGCTTCCTTCTAATTAGAAGGGAAATAAGGGAATATACTAGGTTAAAGTGATTGTCAAATCTATTAAATGGTGGTCGTCATGTGATTGAAATTGCTTTGTTTGTATGGCCAGGAGTTGACAAAGTCCTATATGAGAAAAGTATAGGTATTTTAAATCTGAAACCATTAACAAGGTATATCTCAAAAACGGACAACTCCACGAAAAAAATTGTTTATAACATAAATTGTGTTTTAACGAGCTCTACAAGTTTTGCATAGTAAATTTTGGCTATCTCTTACGGTTTACCGGTTATCCATTCTATATTGGGCGTGAAAGACCGCTTAATTTTGCTCAGAGGCCTCTCTATCAGACTTGAGGTTCTTTTACGTGCCGTAAATCTACGACACGGGACCAACGGCTTTACTTCCCTTCCGAAGGAAGCCATGCTAAGGATTTTTACACCCGAAAAAATCCATCGCCGGCTTTGAACCCGCGACCTTGGGTATATGAACTCAGCATGGTAACCATTACACCACGGAAGGCGACTTCCCAGACAAACTTAAGATATACATTTTGTTTGGTGTGTAAGTATCTTTAATATATGCCATCTTAATTAAAATCGTTAGCGCCATTTTTGAGAAAATCAATATTTTCGAAACATTTTCCATGGAAAGTGTAATTTAGATCGGGAGATTTTTTCTCAAAATCTTCGTGTCGTATTTCTGGAAGATGTAAACTTAAAGTTTGATGCTTTATCGACTTTTCGTTTTTGAGTTGTTGTGCTCACAGTCACACGGACACACACTCTTTATTTAGATACAGGGGAGTCCAAAACATATTTCTAGTGAAATCTCGACATCGAATCTTTGGATGGAATATAAATCCTTCTCTATCTACTAAGTACATTGTACATACGGGACTAGAGAAATTAAAGGGAAAAACACACACACATACACACATCTTTTTCTAAAAATATATTTTATTCAGAGCATTTAAAAGTGTATATTTCATATGTAATATAACCGTAGATTTCAATAATAATAATAATAATAATAATAATAATAATAAAACAATTATTATTATTATTATTATTATTATTACTAGCTGACCCGGCGAACTTTCTTTCGCCTTAGAAGCAATAAATGAGCAGATTTTGGATTTTATTAAGTTCAATTTTTTATTAGGATAATAAATATAAATACAAAAAATCAAGTATTTTAATGATTATTTATTGGCCGTGTATTTTGGTGCATGGGTTGCACTCTTCAGTGAGGTATCTTGTGATAGACGACATTTCTTGTTTTATTATCAGGCACAAGAACAAATAACGCAGATGGTCTTCCGACCCGTGAACATTCCAAATATAATTGATCAGGTGAAAAACATGGATTTTCTAAATTCAGACCACAAATTTTCAAGGATTGGCCTTGTGATTTGTTAATGGTCATGGCGAATGCAAGTCGGATCGCAAATTGAAGTCGTTTAAACTCAAACGGCAAATCGGTTGGGATCATCGGGATCCTCGGAATGAGAACTTCCTCACCTTCGAATTTTCCTTTGTTCATCAATTTACTTACCACCAAACACAGTTTTGGTTGGTTTATGTTTCGAAGCATGATTGCTACGGAGCCAACCTTTAGTCGTAAATTGTGCGGTGGAAAGCCAGGCACATCCAAGGAGTTTAAAAATTCAATTGGATAGTTGCTCTTCACGTGCAATTTCATTCGCAATGTTTCGAATCCAAGTTGCAATACGGCTTTGTCGGGAAAGATTCGATTGTTTTGGTCGCAGCATTGTTAATGATAATATTGGCACAATAAGCTAATAGAAACTCGAAACAAACACCATGCACAACAATGTGTTTTTATGTCTGTTGCGTTTTGTTATACCACGTTTTATGTCACGTCCCACGGAAACGGGATAAAAAGTATTCTATGTCCGTCTCCTGGTTCTAAGCTACCTCCCCACCAATTTTCAGCCAAATCGATTTAGCCGTTCTTGAGTTATAAACAGTGTAACTAACACGACTTTCTTTTGTTTATATTATTTTATATATATTAGTGTTATCCCGGCCCGTTACCGCAGTGGCAGCACACCTGATTCTGGCGTGGGAGATCCGAGTAGGATTTTCTCCCCCGCTGATTGGCCCAGGTGTGTCTCCTTTCATCATCACCATTCCGTGGAAGGGAAATGGCAATACCACCGCAGTATCATCCATTGCATGAACGCCGCAGTTGTGGTCTTTCCTATAATTTCACCCCAGCCATTGACCAAACTTCCAGTTTGAATACTGGTGTCATTATTATTAATGTAATTAACTTTCTTATATGTTCCTAAATAATGAGATTCCAATATTAATAAACTTCAAATTAAACAGGCAAGGTACCAAACAGGTTTTCTATAATCATGAAACATTCTAGCAGTATCTGCTACTTATTATTTATGAGGAATTAAGTCTGGAAGATATATTACATACGTAGGCGGTTGTGTGGAGTGAAAATGTATTATAATTTTGTTCATATTATGCCTTTTCTCTTAGGATATGAGGTTCTTTTATATGTGAATGTATACATGCTTGCTTCTCTGCCGAAGGAAACCATACGAAGGATTTTAACACCCTAAAAAAATCTATAATGCCTCGTCAGCTTTGAAAATAGAACTTCAAGAACTGATAACTACCTTATTACATACTCTGGGTCTCTGTGGCTTGCTTCTATGAAATTTTCCAGCAATCAGAACGGCCTTTTGACTTTTTCTAGCGCTATATATACAATGTACACAGTGAATAGAGAAGGTTTTGTATTTCACCCAAAGATTCAATGTAGAGATTTCACCGGAAATATATGTTTTAGGGTCCCCTTTAAATAAAAAAAGCATTTTAAGAAAAAAGATCCGTGTGTGTGTGTGTGTCCATGTGTCCGTGTGTCTGTGAACACGATAACTCAAAAACGAACAGTCGGTAAAATACCAAACTTGGTTATTTAAGTTTAGTATCTTCCAGGGATGCGACACGAAACTTTTGAGAAAAATCCCCCCACTCCCAACTACCCTTTACATGGAACTTTTTTCGAAAATTTTGATTTTTTTCAAAAAGGCTCTAACGATTTTGATTAAAATATCGTATATTGAAGCTATTTACCTGACAAATAAAATGTATATACCGAATTTTCTGGGAATAGCCTCTGAAGAATACTTTATTCTGGATGAATTTTACGGAATTTTGAATAACTGCTAAACCGAGATGGACAAAAATTTGCTACACGAAAAATGTAGAGTAATTTAAAACACACAATTTATGTCACATATATATTTTTTTCGTGGATTTCATCGTTTTTGTGATATTCATTGTCAATGGTTTCTGCTTTGAAAAACTGAAACTTTTCTCATTAGGAATTTGTCAACTCCTATCCATACAAACAAAGGAACTTCAGTCACATAGCAACCAGCTTTTGACTATCGTTTTAACCTATTGTAGTCCGTTATTTCGCTTCTACTTAAAAGGAAGCAAGTAATAAGACTATTTATTTTAATTTTTTCTGATTAGCATAAAGTAAATAGAAGTATAAGCTTTTAAGAATAATTTGTTGAAGGGATATAGAGAAAGTCATGTGAATGGTACACATCAGATATTTAGAAGTTGGTCCATGTGTGTCTGTGGAGAGCATAGCCCAAAAACGAAAATACCGCTAAATATCAAACTTGGTATTTAGGTTTAGTATCTTCCAAGGATGCCACACGAATATTTTCAAGAAAATTCCCTCACCCCAAATTATTCTTTACTTAAATTTTTTTTTGAAAATGTTTTTCTCGGAAATGGATCTAACGCTTTTGATTAAAATAGAGTATATTTAAGATATTTACATCACAAATAAAATGCATATTTTGATTGCCAGTAGATTAAGTTATTTGCTTTCATGGTTATCACTTCGTAGTTATATTGCAGTGGTTGCCAGTAAATTAAATTATTTGTTTTCATGGTTACTTCGAAGTTACATTATATTAAAGATTGGCAGTAGATTAAGTTATTTGCTTTTATAGTTATCTTTTCGCAGACACATTACATTAATGATTGCCAGTAAATTAAGTTATTTTATATGTTTTAGACTCCCCTGAATCCAAAAACAGCACTTTAGAAGAATATCCGTGTGAGTACGTGTGTGTGTGTGTGCGTGTGTGTGTGTGTAGGTATGGACAGCATAATTCGAAAGTGAAAGGTCGGTTAAAACGTTATATTTAAGCTTAGAATCTTCTAAGGATGCGACACGAAGATTTTCAGGAAAATCCCCTACCCCAACTACCCTTTACATGGAACATTTTTCGAAAGTTTTAATTTTCTAAAAAATGGCAGTTACAATTTTTATAAAAATCTGCTGTGTTCCATTCACATGACTTTCTCTACATCTCTGCAACAAATTATTATTAAAAAGCTTATGCTTCTCTTTACTTCATGCTAATCGAGAAAAAATTAACAGAGATAGTCTTATTACTTGCTTCCTTGTAAGTAGAAGTGAAATAAGGAAGTACCATAGGTTAAAATGAAGTCAAAAGCTGGTTGCTATGTGACTGAAGTTCCTTTGTTTTTATGGGTACTAGTTGACAAATACCTGTATGAGAAAAGTACAAGTTTTTCAAAGCTGAAACCAAAAGCAAGGAATATCTCAAAAACGGTCAACTCTACGAAAAAAAATTACATAACATAAATTGTGTGTTTTAATGTGCTCTACATTTTTTGTGTGGTAGGTTTTTGTCCATCTCTTACGGTTTAGCAGTTATGCAAACTTTCGTGAAATTCATCCAGATTAAAGTAGTCTTTAGAAGCTATTCCCTGAAAATTTAAAGATATGCATATTATTTGTCAGGTAAATATCTTTAATATACGCTATTTTAATCAAAATTGTTAGAGCCATTTTTAATAAAATCAATATTTTTGAAAAAATAATCCATGTAAAGGGTAGTTGGGGGTGGGGATATTTTCTTGGAAATCTTCGTGTCGCATCCTTGGAAGATACCAAACCTATATACCAAGTTTAGTTTTTAATGGACTTTTCGATTTTGAGCTATGCTGCCCACAAACACACACACACACACACACACACACACACACACACACACACACACACTCAGACAGACCACACACGGACATTTTATTAAAAATGTTTTGTTTTTTTTATTCAGAGGGCCTTAAAAATGTATTTCCGGTGAAATCTCGACTTTTTGGGTGCATTACAATATCTTCTCTATACACTATGTACATAGTACGTGTAGAGAAAGTAAATATCTTTCGTAAGGAAGGTTTGTTTGTGGAACAGTTAGAGAGGTGGGAGCTGTCTCCGCATTCTACCTGTAAACAAAGTCAATATTGCACAATTTAAAAGCATTTCCGTGTATTTATTATGATTAACCTAAATTCCACAGAAACAAACTTATTATTTGAATGATGTAAGTTTAAGGATTAACGGCGAATCTGTAATGCCTGGAGAAATTAATGGGAACGTGACATATTTGCTTTTTAGAAAAAGTTATTTCTCAATTGCGTAAGCAGTAGATCACTTTGGCTGCAAACTTAAAAATCTGACTGTTCCATTCACATGACTCTCTCTACATCTCTGGAACAAATTATTGCTTCTGTTTACTTCATGCTAATCGAGAAAAAATTAGCAGAAGCAGTCTTATTACTTGCTTCCTTGTAAGTAGAAGGGAAATAAGGAAATAGATTAGGCTAAAACGACAGTCAAATCTTTTAAAAACTGTCACTGTGCAATTTTTATTAAAATTCGCTTTTTGCTTTGTCAGAAGCGAAAGAAAAGGAACATGGATGATATTTGTTTGAGAAAGTATTTTAAAACTTTAACCAATATCAAGGAATATCTCGGAAACGGGTTAACTGTTAAAAAATTCTGATGTGTTCCATTCACATGACTTTCTCTACATCTCTGCAACTAATTGTTGTTAAAAAGATACTGCTTTTATTTACTTAATGCTAATCAGAAAAAAAAAATTAGCAGAAATAGTCTTATTACTTGCTTCCTTCTAAGTAAAAGGGAAATAAAGGGTACCATAGGTTAAAGTGATAATCAAAAGGTTGTTGCTATGTGACTGAAGCTCCTTTGTTTGTATGGACACGAGTTGACAAATTCCTGTATGAGAAAAGAATGTTTTCCAAGTTGAAACCAAAAACAAGGAATATCTAAAAAATGATCAACTCTACGAAAATAATGTATATAGTATAAATTGTGTGCTTTAACGTAGGCTACATTTTTTATGTGGTAAGTTTTAGTCCATCTCTTAACGGTTTAGCAGTTATGCAAAATTCCGTATATTTCATCCAGAATAAAGTAGTCTTCAGAGGAGAAAATAGAAGTTACCGATAAAAGTTCTATGTAAAGGGTAGTTTGGGTGGGGATTTTTTTCTCAAAATCTTCGTGTCGCATTCCTGGAAGATACTAAACTTAAAAACCAAGTTTGTTATTTTACCGACTTTTCGTTTTTGAGTTGTGTTCACATACACACACGGATCTTTTTCTGAAAATGTTTTTTTTTTTTTTAATACGGGGGACCCTGAAACATATATTTCCGTTGAAATCTCGGTATCGAATTTTTGGGTGGAGTGTAATACCGTCTCTATGCACTATGTACATAGTACGTGTAGAGAAAGTAATACGTTTTTTAACAATAATTTGTTACAGAGTACAGAGTACAGAAAGTCATTTGAATGGAATACATGAGATATTTTGTCAACTTCACAGCCCCCACTATGACCTTCAGTTCCATTATATCATATTCTAGCTTTGCAACAGTAAAGACGAAAAAAAAAAAAAAAAATCGGTCACACCAAGGGCCAAGTGTCTCTGTAGAACACATTTGGAGGGTTGCTGTTATATTGCAGGTGCTTTGGCGCAGGGTTTTGTTTAATTTTCTGGCATTCCGACACGTTTTGCCCATTAGCAAGCCATTACTGCCCAGTGAACTTCTATTCACTGTGTTCATTCCGTCAGTTACGGTCTTTGTGAGCCCTCTAACAAGGTGACACCGCATTGCCCACCTTCGTCGTGAGAGGGTGGAATGTAAGGGAACTCTCACTTGGAACATCTGTTGGAGTATTACCTGCGTAAGGTTTTCTGCTGGGTTTCTCGCTTATCGTCTTAAAAACATATGTGACTCAAAGTTGGAAATTCCAAACTAATATGTACATAGTGTATAGAGAAGGTATTGTAATGCACCCAAATATTCGATACCGAGATTTAACCGGAAATACATGTTTTGGGTCCCCCTGAATATAAAAAAAACATTTTTGGAAGAAGTTCCGTGTGCGTGTACGTGTGTGTGCTTGTGTGTGTGTGTGTGTGTGGACAGTATAGCTCAATACCTACTTGTTACTTAGGTTTTATCTTCCAAGGATGCGACAGGAAGATTGTCAAGAAATTCCACCCACCACAAACTACCCTTTGCATGGAAAATTTTAGACAATTTTGATTTTATAAAAAATGGCTCTAATGATTTTGATTAAAATCCCGCATATCAAAGATATTTACATCAGAAATAAATTGTACATCTTGAATTTTCTGGGAAAAGAATCTGAAGGCCTCTTTATTCTGAACGAGTTCTGCCGAATTTTGCTAAACTGCTAAACCGTAAGAGACTTACTTACTTGCTTCACAAAAAATTTACATCTCGCCAAGACACACAATTTATGTCCCTTATGATTTTATTGTGGAGGTAACCGTTTTCGAGATATTCCTTGTTATTAGTTTCAATGGTGTTTTTTTTTTTGTACTCCTGGCCGAGAAAAGAATTGATTTGCAATGACAGTCGTTTAACGACAGCTTTTAAAACTTTTGACTATCACTTTAGTATATCGCACTCCCTTCTAGTTATAAGGAATTAAGTAATAAGAACCTTTTGCTAATGTTAATCTCGAATAGCGTGTAGAAAGAATGCATTTGTGTAAGAAGTTTCTTTGTACAGCAGCTAGAAAAAGGCACGTGAGTGTAACACTTCATATTTTTACATTCTGTACTACGTAAGACAAGTAGGGGAACTAATGCATTAGAAAAAATCTGACATGTTCCATTCACATGACTTTCTCTACATCGCTGTAACCAATTATTGTTTAAAACTTGTGCTTCTACTTACTTCATGCTAAGTGAGAAAAAATTAGCAGAAATAGTCTTATTACTTGCTTCCTTGTAAGTAGAAGCGAAATAAGGGATACCATAGGTTAAAGTGATAGCCAAAAGCTGGTTGCTATGTGACTGAAGTTCCTTTGTTTGTATGGACAGAAGTTCACCAATTCCTGTATGAGAAAGGTATAAGTCTTTCAAAACTTAAAAAAAAAAAATCTGTGTTACACTCACATGACTTTCTCTAACTGCTCTACGAAACTCCTACAAAACATTATTCTTCTTTGTACACAATGCTAATCTAGATAAATGTTAGCAGAATGTTATTGCTTAGTTCCTTATAAGTAGAAGTAATAAGGGAAAGCACTATGCTAAAGTGATTGTCAAATGTTTTAAAAACTATCGTTATGCGATTGTCATTGCAAATCACTTCTTTGCTTGGCCAGGAGTAGAACAAAAGAAAAACACTTCCTGTTGAGAAAAGTTTAAGTACTTCACAATTGAAACCAATAACAAGGAATATCTATAAAACGGTTACCTCCACAACAAAAACGTAAAGGACAAAAATTGTGTGTTTTTTCATGAGGTACATTTTTTGTGCAGTAAGTTTTTTTCTATCTCTTATGGTTTAGCAGCTAAGCAAAATCCAGCAAAATTCATCCAGAATAAAGAGGTTTTCAGAGGCTATTCCCAAAAAATTCGAGATATAAATTTTATTTCGGTCATAAATAGTTTTAATATACTGAATTTTAATCAAAATCGTTACAGCCATTTTTATAAAAATCAAAATTTTCTAAATTTGTTTCCATGTAAAGGGTAGTTTGTGGTGGGGGGAGTTTTTTGAAAATCTTCGTGTCGCATCCTTGGAAGATACTAAACCCAAATACCAAGTTTCGTATTTAACGGTCTATTCGTTTTGGGGCTATGCTGTCCACAGACAGACAGACACTAAGACTTTTTTTAAAAATGCTTTTTTCGGACTCAGGGGACCCCAAAACGTATATTTCCAGTGTGATCTCGGTATCGAATTTTTTGCCTTCTCTATACACTATGTACATAGTTCGTATAGAGAAAGAAAACATGTCAATGTGTGTATCTGTGGAGCTGATAGCAGAAAAACGAAAAGCCAGTTAAATACCAAACTAGAGCAAGGAAATATTCTCAAAGACTGTTATAAATGTCACCTAAAGTATCAGTACGTTTCTGGAGAAATCAATGCAAAACGAAAAGAGTAGGGTATGCTATGGATACATGTGTTCCCTTACAGCTTCATGCAAGATGTCACAATGAGCGAGGGACCTTGCACAATAACACGATTTGCAGCCCCCCCCCACATATGTCTCCGATTTGGGTAAATAGGAGTAACAGGCTCCGAACGTGACCTAAGCCTGGCGTGTTGACAATACAGATCACGTGATAAATGACTCTATTTCTCTTGGGTGTTGCAGCCCGTCGGCTCATTTGGAAGGAAGAGCAAACAAGATACGGTAGCAGTGGAGATGCGGGGTTAGGACACCTGGTTCATGTCGAATGTTACGTGTCCCTGTCCCTTAAAGGGTTATTGTGTTCATTCCCTGCTTGTAAACTAACGAAACAGATGCTGCCGTTGCGTACACTTTCATTTTAAACGGGAGTCAAAGTTCGACCCATTATCTCAGCACTACTTAAGATAGTGAGCTAAATTATACTTTCTCTACACGTACTATGTACACAGTGTATAGAGAAGGTATTGTAATGCATTAAAAAATTCGATACCGAGATTTCACCGGAAATACATGTTTTGGGTCCCCTGAATCCAAAAAAAGCATTTCAGGAAAAAGGTCCGTGTGTGTGCGTGTGTGTCTTTGGACAACATAGCTCAAAAACGAAAATACCGTTAAATACCAAACTTGGTATTTAAGTTTGGTATCTTCTAAGGATGCAACATGAAGATTTTCAAAAAGCTCCCCCCACCACAAACTACCCTTTACATGGAACTGTTTTCTAATGATTTTGAATAAAATACTGTAGATTAAAGATATTTACATCCCAAATAAAATGCATATGTTGAATTTCTTGGGAATAGCCTCTGAAGACTACTTTATTCTGGATGAATTTTACGAAATTTTGCATAACTGCTAAACCGTAAGAGATGTTTTGGGCCCCCCTCAATACAAAAAAGTAGTTTTAGAAACATTGTTCATGTGTGTGTCGTTTGTCTGTGTACGTGTGTCTGTCTGTGTGTGTCTGTATATGTGTGTGTGTGTGTGTCTGTGGTCAGCATAGCTCAAAAACGAAAATATCGTTAAATACCAAACATTAACTGATATTTAAGTTTGGTATGCTCCAAGGATGCGACACGAAGATTTTCAAGAAAATCCCGCCACCCCCAACTACCTTTTACATGGAACTTTTTTCGAACATTTTGATTTTCTCAAAAATGGCTCTAACGATTTTGATTATACGTAATACTGTAGATTAAAGATATTTACATCCCAAATAAAATGCATATGTTGAATTTCCTGGGAATAGCCCCTGAAGACTACTTTATTCTGGATGAATTTTACGGAATTTTGCATTACTGTTAAACCGTAAGAGATAGACAAAAACTTACCATACAAAATTTAGAGCACATTAAAACACACAATTTATGTTTTAAAGTTTTTTTTCTTGGAGTTGATCGTTTTGAGATATTCCTGGTTATTGGTTTCAGCTTTAAAAAACTTATGCTTTTCTCATACAGGAATTTGTCAACTTCTGTCCGTATAAACAAAGGAACTTCAGTGACATAGCAACCAGCTTTTGACTATCACTTTAACCTATGGTATTCCCTTATTTGGCTTCTACTTACAAGAAAGCAAGTAATAAGACTATTTCTGCTAACTTTTCTCGATTAGCATTAAGTAAATAGAAATAATAATTTGTTACAGAGATGCAGAGAAAGGCATGTGAATGGAACACATACGATTTTTTTTTCAATTTTTACTTTTTCTACATGTACTATGTACATAGTGTATAGAGAAGGTGTTGTAATGCACCCAAAAATTAGATACCGAAATTTCACTGGAAATACATGTTTTGGGTCCTCCTGAATCCTTAAACAAAAATAAAAAAAAAAAAAAAAATAAAAAAAAAAAAAAAAGCATTCCTGGAAAAAGCTCCGTGTGTGTGCGCGTGTGTATGTCTGTGTGTGAGAGAGAGAGAGGGAGAGAGAGAAAGAGAGAGAGAGTGTCTGTGGAAAGTATAGCTCAAAAACGAAAAGACCGTTAAATACCAAACTTTAACTGATATTTAAGTTTGGTATACTCCAAGGATGCGACGCAAAGATTTTGAAGAAACTACCCCCACCCCAACTACCCTTTACATGGACTTTTTTCTAAAATTTTGAATTTGTCAAAAAATTGCTCTAACGATTTTGATTAAAATATCGTATATTTAAAATATTTACCTGACAAATAATATGTATATCTTGAATTATCTGGGAATAGCCTCTGAAGACTACTTTATTCTGGACGAATTTTACGTAACTGCTAAACCGTAAGAAATGGACAAAAACTTAGTATACAAAAATGTAGAGCACATTAAAGCACACACTTTATGTTATACTTATACATTTTTTTTTCGTGGAGTTGATCACTTTTGAGATATTCCTTGTTTTTTGGTTTAGCCTTAAGAAACTTATAATTTTCTCATACAGGAATTTGTCAACTCGTGTCCATACAAACAAAGGAACTTCAGTCTCTTAGCAACCAACTTTTGACTATCACTTTAACCTATGCTACTCCCTTATTTCGCTTCTACTTACAAGGAAGCAAGTAATAAGACTATTTCTGCTATTTTATTCTCGATTAGCATGAAGTAAATAAAAACATTAGCTTTTTAAGAATAATTTGTTGCAGATATGTAGAGAAAGTCATGTGAATGGAACATATCAGATCTCACTTAGGCGGCTTGGGTTCCCGCGATAGCGGGACACATGCGAATACTGTTGCATACCTACCGAGTAGAGACCGACCTGCGTTAGCAACTGTATACGTTGCAGCAGTATACTATGCTGTATATTACAATACTGTTGTATAGTAATTAATGCCTTTGATGATAGTATATGCCCTTCAATCGAGATTGTAAGATATCTTGCTTCAAATGGATTGCGTGAACGTTTGCAATTCATACAGAAGAACTTTGCAGATATATCTACGACAATAGCACATACTTGGAAACATCGAACATTGAAATGCCTCGAGCCCTGAAAGTTGTCGATGAACTACTGCAAACAATTAATCAGAGACCAGAGACACTTGTTTTAGACCGTGTGAAAGAGAAAGTGAAGACAGTGTTTGGTAAACATTTCGGATTTGTGATGTGGAGCGAAGTTCTTCACAATCTAAAACCTGTGCACGTGCCAATCGGAGACGATTCACATTTGAGATGTCACAAATGTATGTTGTTGTGCATTAGAATCTATGTATCTTGAGAGAAAATGAAACGTATAAAGATGCTCAGGACTTATTGCACAACATCAATTGAATGTAGATAAATATTAAAATTGTTAGTTCCCGAATATCTGTGGTATTTATGTTTACCACCCACGCAACCTCAATCACCTTCCAGTTCTAGTGAAAACATCACAGTCTACCACACAACCATTGCCCCATTTTCTTTCTATTGGTACTACTACGTACACACTGTATTGTCATCACATCACAACTATATACCATGCTGCACTAATTCTATCGGTCCCCAAGACGCTAATCATTAATGTTGATCGTTAAACACTATAAAAACTGATTTGGTGGTACTGCTATCTGTTTACATTCAAGTAAACAATGCTAACGATATTATGCAGAAATACTTTTATGACATTTGACCAGGATAAATAAAATGAATTACAATTATACATTTAAGAAATGTATAAGTTTTTTCAAATTGAAGCCATTAACTAGGAATATCTCAGAAACCATGAGTGAGGAAGTGGGCCATGTGAATCAAACCCACGACACTCTTTTAAGCATGTCGCACACTGTACCTCGGTCGAAAGCTAAGGACTACGGAAACATTTAGGCCTGGGTGACTCGTATTGGTTTGATGCCAAAAGTCTGCCACTAAAACATTAAGCTATGAACATAGGCAGAAAAAATTAAGCGGTTATGTATCCATTTGTAAACGATTTATATAAAATTGAATATAAATTAGTTCTGAGTTGAAATATTTTAATAGACTAATGCGCAGCAATTGGATTTAACTTATATTTTGCTACTACTTTATACATTTTTAGAAAGGAAGGTTCTAACCTCAACCCCTTTGGCTACGCCGCTAAACAGAAGTAATTTTAGGCTCAGGAGCGAAGGAAACACAAATAGGCTGGTAGGTAGCTTCACAACGATAGTTTACGCGTTCCCTGGATATGTCTATCTCGTATTGGTTTGATGTCAAAATCTGCACTCAAGCCTGTGGTTTTAGGCTCAGGAGCGAGGGAAAAAGACAAACGTTAAATGGACTGCTGGAACCAGGCAAGCGGCTTGGTTTAGTGTTTCCTTACGAACATAGACCCCTGCACACGATTCCGTACACTTGACTGTACAAGTTACAAAGAATTAAAGACAGTGTAAGGTACCTGTACTCTAGACTCCGGCAGGTTGATCTTGAGGGCGACTTCCTCCCTCATGAAGATGTCCGGGTAGCGAGTCTTGGCGAACAGTGCCTCCAGAACGTCCAGCTGCGCTCGTGTGAACGTCGTCCTCTCCCGCCGCTGCTTCCTGGGATTACCTGCATGACGTAAAATCCAGACCCATAAAACATTGTAAATGCTACTCTAAGACAACTTTGAAAATAATGACTGTAGAATTCTCAGAATGAAATCCACAACTGGTTGGTCTTCGAGTAAAGCACAGAGAACAACTTTGCTCGATGCTCCTCGAATTGTCTACTGTGCACTGCATGACTGACTGTGCGGATAGCAGGAACAGTGTAGTGTTAATATGCAACGTTTTGCATTTGAAATACGTTGACTTGACTTAAGGGCCATTCACATTGAAAATTAACCGTAGACGCACTGACATAGAATATAGACACAGAATTAAATGCACCATGATCATTCTCAATGACAAACGTAAATGTAGACAATAACCAACCAGAAATTAAAACAAGTGAACTGCGCCTTGGGAGTGAATAGTATACTAAAATGACTGACAGAGACGAGAGTGTGGCAGTATTCGTGTACATGTAAACTAGAGTAGTCAATTTGCTTGGTGTTTTATATTTTAAAGAACGATTGTCTTGTCACAGACGATGTTGGATTCATCCTCTTAATCAAAGACGAATTAACGGAGGAGAAATTAGAGAGAATCATCAAACGAAGCCATTTTAATAACACAGTGTTCTCATTGGTTAAATCTTACGTTGCATGTTAACTTTGACGAAAAGCTATGTTAACGTACTGCGGTTATGTCCACTTCAATGTCATTGTGACCTTGGTGAATGAGCCTATACATATATTGGCTGCAAGCCAAGTTAAGTCTACGGTTGATTTTCGATGTGAATGACCCTTTAGGGTTTGTTGTATTATTATTATTATTATTATTATTATTATTATTATTAGTAGTAGTAGTAGTAGTAGTAGTAGTAGTAGTAGTAGTAGCAGTAGTAGCAGTAGTAGCAGTAGTAGCACAGCAGCAGCAGCAGCAGCAGTAGCAGTAGCAGCAGCAGCAGCAGTAGTATACGATGGTTCCACCACTTGACATTACTTCAATAAGTGAGTACTTTTGTTATTTCGTCATCACAGCCACTTTGTAGTTACTTACTGGTCTATTATAAACGTTTAGGGCCCTAAGCCGCAAAGATTAGCCCAACATGGAGGGTCCTACGCCGCAAAGCGTAGCCGAGGGATCTTTGAAACTAGAACCCCAATGATCCCAAGAAGTAGGCAAAACTTCGGCAATCGGGCGACTTTCACATCAGAACAACTTAATGTTTTCAACACTTTCAAATTTGGATCGCCAGTAAAAGTCACTTAAACTACTTCTTAAGACCGTTGTGTGTGTGTGTGTGTGCGTGTGTGCGCGCGCGCGTATTATTATCTCTTACTCCTATCAGTCATTTTGCGTGGTCTTCGGGTAATATGCTAGTCTCTGGCTCTGCTGAAGCTCACGGATTCAAACCCGGCGAACGGCGATGGATTTTTTCCCCTTGTTAATCTACGCCTGCGAGATCTGGGGCATGGCGGCAGACTCCAGTCTGCTGTTGCTTCAGCGGGTACAGAATAGGTATCTTCGGGCTATCTATTCTGTGCCTCGAGACTTTCCAATGAGACTCCTGCACGAAGCCTCTGGACTACCATACCTGGAGGACGAGATTAGGCGTCGGGCAACAAAATTCAACGAAGGGTTACCATTCCATCGGAGCGCCCTCGTTAGGTCTCTTGGGGATTACGATCCCACGAACCGCCGCTTCAGGCGATACCGGCTTCCCCGCATGGCTTGCGGGCATCCCCGGTAACGAAGGAGCACCACCAACAGCTGCTACGGCTAAACTCCTTATAATCCTTCAAGAGTTGCTTGGATTCAAAATTATAATCTCAAAAGAAACATTTTGATAAAAACACACCAGCGGTGCACAAGGGCCGTTGCACCATCAAGGCAACCGTCGAGGAGCAATATTCGCTTCCTCCTGTCACTCCACAACCCCAAAACACACCCGCCATCCTACAAAAACCCACAATCCCGTCAGAACGTGGTTAAGTTCTCTCTGAGAACAGGGACACGTCTAACACACCTCGGGCTGCCCTCAGCCTGCCAATTACACTGGACTGGACTGGACTGGATTTTTTCGGGCCAAAAATCCTAGTTTGCCTTCCTTCGGAAGGGAAATAAAGCCGTTGGTCCTGTGCCGTGTATAATATATTGCGTACTAAGAACTGTAAGTTATACTTATTAGGTCAAGAGTGCATATTGGCAATACAAGGCCAGTAGGGCTCTTGGTTAGCCAATTATTTTTTAAAATACTTAAAAAAAACCGTCAAAAACAATTATAAATCAAAATTCCTTTTCAAAATCTTATTGAACATTAAGGAAAAATGAATTCTCGATGTGAATAAATGAAAGGTTATATCTAATTATATGGACAAAACCTTCTTATACACTCTTTTGTTAATGAATTTTGCAATAGACTCTTTACTTGAAGTAGCACATGTCTTGAGTGTTACGTCATTTCCTAATTGTACTGTAAGCAATAATGACCTCTCAAAATCTTACTGTAAGTGCTTACAGTGTTGTTGATATGACAATTAATAAATGAATTGTAAATTTAGCTTACATTACCAAATATGTGTTGAGAATGATTTACCTTACATATCAAGTATTTCAAAAAGAATGTTTTTAGAACAGATATAGAAAGTTATATGAAGACGGAACTTTCAACTGTATATAATGAGGATCATCCAGAAAGTAACGAAATATTTGGCATAATTAATTAATAACGAAACATATCAACACAAAACTTATTTACAAATTTACAGTACCTTACTCTATTTGTCAATGTAACCTCCATTCAATCAAAACATTTATTGTCATGGGATACCACTTCTTTACTTTCTCCATACGCACTATGTACATTGTGTATAGAGAAAGTATTGCACTCCACCAAAAATTCGATACCGAGATTTCACCGGAAATATATGTTTTAGGGTCCCCAATATCCAAAAAAAGCATTTTCACAAAAAGGTCCGTGTGTGTGTGTCCGTGTGTCTGTGAACACGATAACTCAAAAACGAAAAGTCGGTAAAATACCAAACTTGGTATTTAAGTTTAGTATCTTCGGGATGCGACACGATGTTGAGAAAAATCCCCCCACCCCCAACTACCCTTTACATGGAACTTTTTTCGAAAATTTTTATTTTCTCAAAAATGGCTCTAACGATTTTGATTAAAATTTAGGATATTAAACATATTTACCTGACAAATGAAATGTTTATCTTGAATTTTCTGGGAATAGCCTCTGAAGAGTAGTTTATTCTGGATGAATTTTACTAAATTTTGAATAACTGCTAAACCGTAGGAGATGGACAAAAACTTACTTTACAAAAAATGTAGAGCACATTATTATGTTATATACATTTTTTTCGTGGAGTTCATCGTTTTTGTGACATTCCTTATTTTTGGTTTCCGCTATGAAAAACGTATACTTTTCTCATACTGGAACTTGTCAACTCCTATCCATATAAACAAAGGATCTTCATTGACATAGCAACCAGCTTTTGACTATCAGTTTAGCCTACGGTTGTTCCTTATTTCGCTTCTACTTACAAGGAAGCGAGTAATAAGACTATTTCTGCTGATTTTTTCTGATTAGCATAATGTAAATATAAGTATAAGCTTTTTAAGAATTATTTGTTGCAGGAATATGGAGAAAGTCATGTGAATGGTACACATCAGATTTTTAATGATGATGTTATACTTTTTTACCGCCAAAGAACTTATTCGTTTTTATGAATGCACAACGTATTCGGTCAATCTTCAGTGAGGAAATGACGCATAATTACAGGTAGTCAAGGAAGATCCAGTGTGTACGATAAAGACCGGAGTAGAAGGAATTGAAAGCAAATGTATATAAAAGAATTCAGAAAAATCGGTATTTCGCTTTGATCACCATACATGACTTGTAGGGTGGAAAAGATTTGCAGCCGGTGAAAACCTCAATATGTTGGCTCAGATCTTTAGCGGTGGAAGAGTATACCACGTGACAATAAATACCTTGATAGTAATAGCGATTACGTTGAGAAATAGAGTAAGGTACTGTAACCTTGTAAATAATTTTTATTTTCTCTATACTTACTATGTACATAGTGTATAGAGAGTATAGGGTAATGTATTTCACCCAAAATTCAATACCGAGATTTCACCGTGTGTCTATGAACACGATCACTCAAAAACGAACATTCGGTAAAATACCAAACTTGGTATTTAAGTTTAGTATTTTCCAAGGATGTGGCACGAAAATTTTCAAGAAAATCCTCACCCCTGACTACCCTTTACATGGAACTTTTTCGAAAATTTTGATTTTCTCAAAAATGATTCTAATGATTTTGATTAAAATATCGTATATTAAAGATATTTACCTGACAAATAAAATATATATAACTTGAATTTTCTGGGAATAACTACTTTATTCTGGATGAATTTTACTTAATTTTGTATAACTGCTAAAACCGTAAGAGATGGTCAAAAACTTAGCACACAATGTAGAGCACATAAAACACAATTTATTTTATAGTTTTTTTTTTTTTCGTGGAGTTGATCGTTTTTGAGATATTCCTTGTTATTGGTTTCAGCTTTAAAAATATATTTTTCTCATACAGGAATTTGTCAATAAACAAAGGAACTTCAGTCACATAGTAAACAGAAGAATAAGCTTTTTAACAATGATTTGTTACTGAGAAGTAGAGAAAGTCATGTGAATGGAACACATAAGATTTTTTTGGATTCAGTGGGTCCCAAAAATATATATTTCCGGTGAAATTTCGGTATAGAATTTTTGGGTGCAATACAATACCTTCTCTATACAGTATGTAGATACATAGTACGTATAGATAGTGTAATATGAGATTTATAGATGTCTGTAGACTGCAGGCAATCAGGGTTTGTGAGCTGGAAGAATGTAGTTTTATCTTCAGAGGGATGGAAGTTAAGAGGCACATTAGCTGGTAATCGACCTTGACTTAATCATGTTTCGCAACCACTCTGGGGCAGTGCTGATAACTCCATTTGATACGGCTCCGCGCGCAGCCCTGCTCTGTTCTGATTGGATTATAGTCCCCACACACGCGCGCACTCTGTGTGTGTGGCACTGCAACACGTGAGCAACTATTCTCTCGGAATGATAGACTGGTCGCAATTATTGATTGTTAGTGAAGTAGAGATGGGCACTATCGAATCTTTTCGACAATCGAATTATTTAACTTATCGAATGATTTGGTTTTCCATTTACACATAATTTGTCATATATCCACGTCTTTTTCTTTCCCTCTCTTTTTTTTCCAAGATATTATAGGTTAAT
Source organism: Hymenopus coronatus (assembly GCA_030762935.1). Taxonomy (NCBI): domain Eukaryota; kingdom Metazoa; phylum Arthropoda; class Insecta; order Mantodea; family Hymenopodidae; genus Hymenopus; species Hymenopus coronatus. The sequence goes on from CM060899.1 coordinate 62,645,832, forward strand.
TATGAACTGCGTAACTTATCTTAAAACTTTCCTTTCATCTCTCTTTTGTTTTACTACAATTGTTCACAAAGCGATCAGCTTTTTAAAAGATTTGACTATCGCCTTAGCCTCGTGTATTCCCTTATTTCCTTTCTACTTACAAGGAAGCAAGTAAAAAGACCATGAGTAATGTTTGTCTCGATTAGCATGAAGTAGATAAAAGAATAATCTTTTGCAAGAACAAAGAGAGAAAGTCATGTGAATGGAACACATAATTCTTTTTAGACAAGAAGAGCTCTTGGTCTGTCCAGAACTTTTTGTGTAATTTTGAGTGTGTGTAGGTATTATTGTTCATTTAATAATCAATTCGCCCTTTAATAAGAGTTCAGGATTGTTGAGATCGTGTACCGTTATGTGTGTGCGTGAGTTTTACTTTCTGTACACGTATTTATGTACATAGTGTATAAGGAAGGTATTGTAATGCAACCAAATATTCGATACCAAGATTTCACCGGAAATACATGTTTTAGGACCCCCTGAATCCAAAACAAGCATTTTTAGGAAAATGCACGTGTGTGTGTGTGTGTGTGTGTGTGTGTGTGTGTGTGTGTGCAGCATAGCTCAAAAACGAAAATACCGTTAAATACTAAACTTGTTATTTACGTTTGGGATCTTCCAAGGATGCGACATGAAGATTTTCAAGAAAATCCCCCCAGCCCCAACTACTCTTTACATGGAAATTTTTTTATATCTTAAATTTTCTGAATAACCTCTGAAGACATCTTTATTCCGGATGAATTTTGCGGAATTTTGAATAACTGGTAAACCGTAAGAAATAGACAAAAACTTACTTAACAAAAAATATGGGGGTTGTTAAAGCACATCATTTTTATTATACAGAGTGTGGTTGAACTACGCCGAAATATTTTCACAGAATATGTAGATTACTTAAATAAGTAATTTGAGATAGGAGACTTATGGCCTGTTTATTAAAATGTCGAAGTAACGGCTATAAGTTTCTGAAGTGCCAGTACGCCACTGGCTAATTTATCAACCATTCGAGAGCATAACACGAAAAACGAAGGGACATATTACAGCGTACCTCTCTAGCGTAGTGGTTATGATACTGGCTTTCAAGTGAAAGGTAGTTTCTGAGTTCGGGTCTCGTTCACGTATCGCGGCACTTCGTCTGAAATCAAAAAAATAATAATAAAAAACATTTGTTCTACGAACAGGAATCGAACGCATGACCTTTGGGATAGCAGCTTCCGGCGTTACTCATGAAGCCACCAAAGCAGCTGTAAAACGTCTCCACAGAAGACTACCTCAAAACGTTGTTATTGAATGCTCAGTGTCGCACTGTCAAGTGATTAGTTCGAGATTTTACACATTTTTGCGACATTAAATTTTGAGAACGCTAGTAATGAGCTGCTAAAAATCGATATTTCTATACTCAGGCAGCAATTTTAAAGACATTTTAAGCCATTTTTCCAACCTGCTTTGTTTTAACTCCGACTTATCAGCACCTGATACCCACACGTTTAACTCTATGTAGTTGCGTTATGTTTATCCGGGGACCATGCATCGCCCATCTCAAATTACTTATATCAGTCACGTGCACAATCTCGCAAATTATTTCGGTGTAGTTTATTGACATTCTGTATACAATTTTTTCGTGGAGTTTATCGTTTTTGAGGTTTCCCTTGTTTTTGATTTCAGCTTTGAAAAATTTCACAACTCCTGTCCATACAAACAAAGGAACATCAATCACATAGCAACCAGCTTCTGACTATCGCTTTAACCTATAGTACTTTCCGTTCTGCTTATAAGGAACTGAGTAATAAGACCAGTTCTGCAAATGTTTATCTCGATTAGCATGAAGCAGATAGAAGAATAAGCTTTTTAACAATAATTTGTTACAAAGATGTAGAGATAATTATGAGAATGGAACACATCAGATTTTTTAGATAGTTAATGCAAGAAAATGAAGCAAATCATCAGAGTATTATTTGTAGGCTTATCTATCGTTTGTTTGCATCAAAGCTAACAGCTTTTTGTGGGTTTGTGCTCTAGGAAAAAGTGAAAACATTTTTGTTTTATTTTGGTGGGTGGACAAAAATAGAATACGAGGTAGTTAACGTGCACAGAACTGAATGTGGAAGTATGTGCACTTGTAGAGCTGCTTGGCGTAAAAATTGTCGGCAAAATGTCAAACTAATACTATGTGGACAAGGAAGCCTATAAATGTCGGCCAATCCGCGAGCAGGAACTTGCGTGTTTCTCAGAGCAACGGAGTCTCGTCGTCTACCTTTGCATTTTCTACATTAACGTCCCAAAAAAAATCCATTTCACAATTGTCAGTGTAGAAATTAAGGTAACTATTAACGTGTTCACAAAGAAAAATATCCGAAGTGTCCCATTCACATGACTTTCTCTACATCTCTGCGAAAAATATTATTAAAAAATTTATGCTTGTATTTACTTCATGCTAATTGAGAAAAATTGGCAGAAATAGTCTTATGGCTTGCTTCCTTGTAAGTAGAAGCGTGTTTGTATGGATAGGAGTTGACAAATTCCTGTATGAGAAAAGTAAAGTTTTTTTAAAGCTGAAACCAAAAACAAGGAACATCTCAAAAAGGATCAACTCAACGAAAAAATGTATATAACATACATTGTGTATTTTAACGTGCTCTACATTTGTTGTATGGTAAGTTTTTGTCCATCTCTTACGGTTTAGCAGTTATGCAAAATTCCGTAAAATTGACCCAGAATAAAGTGGTCTTCAGAGGCTATTCCCAGAAAATTCAAAATATACATTTTTTTTGTCAGGTAAATATCTTTAATATACGATATTTAAATCAAAACGTTAGAGCCATTTTTGAGTAAATCAAAATTTTCGAAAAAAAAAAGCCATGTAAAGGGTAGTTTGGGGTAGGGAGATTTTCCTCAAAATCTTCGTGTCGCATCCCTGGAAGATACTAAACTTAAATACTAAGTTTGGTATTTTACCGACACGGACCTTTTTCTGAAAATACTTTTTTTGGATACGGGGGACCCTAAAACATATATTTCCGGTGAAATCTCGGTATCGAATTTTTTGGTGGAGTGCAATACCTTCTCTATACACTGTGTACATAGTGCGTATAGAGAAAGTAAAAATCTGACATAATCTATGCACATGACTTTCTCTAGCTGTTCTACAACTTCTTCCTAAAGATTATTTCAATCAGAGAGATTGAGATAATCGTCAGCAAGATCGACTAATTACTTATTTCCTTATAAGTAGAAGGAAAATAAAGTGATAGTCAAATGTTTTAAAACCTGTCGCTAAGCGATTGACATTGTAATGCGCTTCTTTGCATGGCCCTGAGCAAAACAAAAGAAACACGGACACTTACTGTTTGATAAAAGTGTATTTTTTTTAAAACGGAAACCAATTGCAAGGAATATCTCGAAAACGATTAGTTTTACAACAAAAATGTAAGGGACATTAATTATGTGTTTTGAGAAGATTTACATTTTTTTTTAATTTTTTTTTTTTTTTTTTTTTGTATTTAACGGGCTATTCAAAACATTTTATTTCTCATAAAAATACACTAACAATTTTCGAATATTTTTCCATTTAAATGGCTGTTTGGGTGGAGGGGCATTTCTTGAAAATCTTCGTGCCGCATCTTTGAGATATACGGAACTTAAAAACCAAGTTTGGTATTTAACGAATTTTCGTTTTTGATTTATGCTGTCCACATACACACACATACACTTGTCTCAAATTGCTTTTTTTTTGGATTCAGGAGGTCTCAAAACATGTATTTCCGGTGAAATCTCGGTATTGAATTTTTGGGTGCATTACAATACCTTCTCTATACACTATGTACATAGTACGTATAGAGAAAGTAAAAATCTGATATATTCTATGCACATGACTTTCTCTAGCTGTTCTACAAACTTATTCCCAAAGATTAATCTTCTTTCCTCTTCATGCTGATTGAAATAATCGTCAGCAGGATCGACTATTCACTTATTTCCTTATAAGTAGAAGTAAAAGCAATAGTCAAATGTCCTAAAACTTGTTGCTATGCGACTGACATTGAAATTCGCCTCTTTGTGTGGCCTGGAGTAAAACAAAAGAAACACGGTTTGGGAACAGTATACGTATTTTAGAATTGAAACCAATAATAAAGAATATCTCGGAAACGGTTAGCTGTACAACAAAAATTTGAAGGACACAAATTTGTGCATTTGTGTGTAAACGAGATCTACATGTTATGTGTAGTAAGTTTTTGCCTACCTCTTACGATTTACCCCTTATGCAAAAGTTATTAAGAATGAAGAGGTCTTCAGAGGCTATTGCCAGAAAATTCAAGATATACACGTTATTTGTAATGTAAATATATAATCTACAGTACAGTAAACATGTTTAATATACAGGGCAGTTTGAGTTGACGGGAATTTCTTGAAAATCTTTGTGTCGCATCTTTGGGAGATACTGAACTTAAATACCAAGTTTGGTATTTAACGACTTTTCGTTTTTCAGTTATGCTGTCCACAGACCCACACACACACGCACAAATATACACATATATGGTGTCATGGGGTCTTAAAAAACATATATTTCCGGTGAAATTTTGGTATCGAATTTTTGGACGGAATACAATACGTTCCATGTCTACTATGTACATTGTACAGATGTGCTCGTGAAATAATAGATGGAGGTGCTTTATTTATTTATTTTTTAATTTAAATGACATGAATAGATAATTTGCAATTATTATCATTATTATTATTTTTACTATTATTATTATTATTATTATTATTATTATTAACAGGTGTGTTACATTTCATTGAAAATATCTACTTTGTTATAGATTTGTAGTCAGCTTACCCTCCCCCTAGTTAGGACTAACACCCCTCCCTAGGACTTACAAGCGAATGCCTAGGGGCCAGAATGGTACGAAATCACAGAATGGAGAACTTGGAATGAGTGGTTGGCTCGCAGTCAGGCATGAGCATGAGAAAGTGGATGATATGACTTGCAAGCGAAATAGATGATAGGAAAATTGATGGAATGAATGGCGGGGGAAACTAGAGGACCCGGAGAAAACCCGCCCAGACGCCGCTTCGTCCACCACAAATCCCATATGCGGGCGCTTGGGATCAATCCCGGGCCGCATAAATGGCAGACGAGCGGTCCAATCACCCGGCCACGGCTTGTTATAGATAACTTTGATTACCTATATTAAAAAAATGCAAACATAATTTACCAATATATACGACACTGCCATAAAACTTATTCCCAAAACTATTAGTACACATGGCATTACTGAAGACTATTTCGTTCGTGACACGTGATCGTAACAAGTGGCCAGTCCCCGTACATTGGCGCGTAAAATTCCAACCAATCGGAACTCATTATCTCTGCATTTTAATTGTTTTATCACACCCACGTGCAATTGTTTTTCTAAATTTATTTCAGCTACGTTCATTTGTTTTCTCTCAGAATATCAGTGATATTCCCGTACATAATGGCAGAAGTTCCAATAGACATATTAATTGCAAGCATGCTTTAGTAAGAAAAAATAATAGAATGTAACAATAAAAAGAGATCTGAAATGTATAGAGATATAGACACCAAATTGCAGCAATTTTGGTGCAAATATATGTCAAGACAAATGGGATTAGGAATATTATTCTTCGTGTCCATATAGACTAATCATTGTTATTTTATTCATTAAATAGTCCTATTAAATACCACTCAAGCTGCAAATTTTCTCTAGATAAATTTATAGATAAAAGTTGGAGATCTCGTTATATTATAAATAATAACTCCATGGCACGACAGCACACAAGGAACCCGGCCGTTGCGTCCTCCATCTCGGTCCAAGACAGACGTCATGGATGGGGTACAGTATTGGAGGATGAGATGTGTTCAGCGCCTCGAACTCCCCGGGCTGGTTAATGTGGTCCTCATTACTTGGAGTCGCTACTTATCCATCAAGTATCTCCTCAATTGTCCCCCAGGGACCTCAGGAGGCTGAGTGCACCCCGGATAAGGTCTCCCGCTTGGGAAGTAGCAACGCTAAGGAGACGACCTCTCGTTATATTAAGCCGATGTCCCACAGTCAAATATTTTGGTCCTGTACTCTTCAAACTACAAATTGGATCGTGGGACATCGGATAATTTCATTGTATACAATTTCTGTCCTATTTTTTGGTCCAATTCCAGTTTGCTACAACAGGATACAGCGGTTTCTAATTTTTGGTCCAAACGTATGACATCTACCAATGAGCGACCTGGTGGGAATGACGTAATAAGATGGCAGCTAGCGCTTGGTCTTCCTTCCCGCCAGCGTGATTGCTTGTGTGAAGCTTTGCTGTATCTTGTAGACTTTGTCCTAAATAATAGGGTTATAGCAGCTGAGCAATTGGTTGAAATACACATTTTTTTTTGTGCGGCAGAGATTTATGAAGTAATGACTCGGGTATTTATAACCCCTGCAAATGCATTTTATCGGATCCATTTGTACCTAACCTTCTTTTCTGAACAAACATATAAAAACCTGATTGCTGGTTGATCTGCTCGTAAGGACTGCCTCATAATTGCGTCTTGGCGAGTGAATTTTGCCTCAACTAAGGACATTCTAAGGGAGTTAAAATAATTTACAGGGTCAGAAACGAGTTCATTTTGCAGCATATGTAGTACACCTCTTCCTTGGCCTGCATTCCTACGTTACAGCCATGGTCTAGTCTTGATTTTTTCTTTCTATTATAATATGCTCTTGCAATGGATACAACTAAGCTTGCGACAGCGAACGTAAATAATTGTGGATCAGCAACCTCCACCATTTTCTATCAGCTGTTCATGTGCATGCGAGAAATATTTGGACCAATACACACTCCCGTGGGAATGGAATGGAGAAATTGTACACAATGTTCACGTTGTATAAACATTTTTGGACCAAATTTTTGCCGTGGGACATTGGCTTTACTCATGATAATATCCGAGCAGTCTTCAATGCTAGATTTGCTTAATGTACTTATAAGAAAGTGGTAGTACCTGCGGGATATCCCATGCTGGAGTGAAGGGAGTCCATAGTGGGCATGGCGAGTCCGATGCCGTTGACTGAGTAGGGTGTTGATTTGAGGTAGGCCATGCTGGCAGTGGAGCCAGAGCCGCAAGGGCTGCTGAAGGGTGGAAACGCCAGTTCTCCATCAGGATTGCACCTGCACATACACATTTCACTTTCACTATACTTAAACACAGTGCACTTAAAAATATTGGTGAACTTAGTCAAGTCGTTGTTAAGATATTACATATTTTGATCACTATTAATCAGGTTTATCTTCTCTACCTTACAATATACATAGTATATAGAGAAGGTGTTGTATTCCACTAAAAATTCACACCGAAATTTCAGCAGAAATACAAGTTTTGAGACCCCCCTTAATCCAACAAAAAATATTTAGAAAAATGTCCGTGTACGTGTTTGTTTGCCTGTGTGTGCCTGTTGATAGCGTAGCTCAAAAACGAAAAGACCCTTAAATACCAAAACACATGAAAATTTTTTCAAAATTTTGATTTTCTCAAAAAAGACACTAACGATTTTGATTAAAATATCGCATATTACAGATATTTAACTGACAAATCAAATGTATATCTTGAGTTTTCTGGGAATAGCTTCTGAAGACTACTTTATTCTGGATGAATTTTACGGAATTTTGCATAAATGGCAAACCGTAAGAGATAGACAAAACTTACATAACAGAAAATGTATAGCTCTATAAAACACTCAATTTATGTTATATGCATTTTTTTCGTGGACTGGATCTTTCTTGAGATATTCCTTGTTGTCCACTCCTGTTCATACAAGCAAAGGAACCTCTGTCACATAGCAACCAGCTTTTGACCAATACTTTAGCCTATGCTTCTCCCTTATTTCCCTTCTACTTGCATGAAAGCACCCATTGTGTACATTGTACATACATTCTAGAGAAAGTAAAAATAGCTCGTGTGCATAAATAACTCTCGAAAGAAAATATTTTGAATCTTGTAATGAGAGCAGTTAGTAAAATGTCTGTTACGCCACTGCAGCTGACATTAACGTGCCTTTGCTAAACCATTATTAAGATTTAGTTTCCAGAGTGAATGGTAGGGGTCGCTCTTGACTAAGGTCTATAAAACCTTTCCTTGAGACGGCTAAGGAGGAACGTGATATCACTAATCCCTTAGCTTTTTCTCTCTTTGTGTGTGTGCACTAGGTTACGTCATCCTAGAAAGGATAAAACATGAAGACAGAGTTAGGTGCTTGCTGAAGCACATGGAATTATATCGTTGTCCATAGCGGCTCAGGAGGTGGCATGCCCTCGCTGGCTTCAACTCCTTTACCAGTATCACCTGGTTGACAATCTTCTCCATAAGGTTTAATACAAAAAACCTGATATGTCCCATTCACATGACTTCCTCTATATCTCTGTAACAAATTCTTGTTAAAACGTTTATTCTTCCATTTATTTCATGCTAATCGAGACAAATATTAGCAGAAATAGTATTATTACTTGCTTCCTTGTAAGTAGAAGCGAAATAAGGGAGTACCATAGGTTAAAGTGACAGTCAAAAGCTGGCTGCTATGTGACTGAAGTTCCTTTATAAGTTTTTCAAAGCTAAAACCAAAAACAAGGAATATCTAAAAAACGATCAACTCCACGAAAAAAACGTATATAACATAAGTTGTGTTTTTTAACGTGCTCTACATTTTTTGTATGTTAAGTTTTTGTCCATCTCTTACGGTTTAGCAGTAATGCCAAATACCTTAAAATCCATCCAGAATAAAGTAGTCTTCAGAGGCTATTTCCAGAAAATTCAAGATATACATATTATTTGCCATATAAATATCTTTAATATACGGTATTTTAATCAAAATCATTAAAGCCATTTTTTGAAAAAAATAAAACTTTCCGAAAAAAGTTCCGTGTAAAGAGTAATTTGGGGAGATACTAAACTTAAATACCAAGTTTGATATTTTACAGATATTGATTTTTTGAGTTATCGTCTTCACAAGCACACGGACCTTTTTCTGAAAATGTTTTTTTTTTTTTGGATACTGGGGACCCTCAAATATATATTTCCGGTGAAATCTCGGTATCGAATTTGTGGGTGGAGTGCAATACCTTCTCTATACACTCTGTACATAGTACGTGTAGAGGAAGTAAAAACGTTCTGCACAAAAATGTACATTGTTAAAATACATAATTTATGTCATATATGCTTTGTTGCAGAGTTGACTGTTTTCGAGATATTCCTTGTTATTGGTTTCAATTTTAAATTACACTTTCGCAAACGGAACCATACAACGCGAACCGAGTCTCATTTGTTTCGCATAGCGACCAGCATTTAAAATATCTGACTATCGCTTTAGCCTGTGGTACTCCCTTACTTCCCTTCTAATTACAAGGAAGCAAGTAATAGGTACATTTCTGTCAATATTTGTCTAATTTAGCATAATGTAGATAAAGCAAGAATAGTTGGTGTATGGAACATCTAGAGAACATTTTGTAAATTGAACAAATCAGAAATGTTACTTTCTCTACACGTACTATGTGCATTAGTGTATAGTGAAGGTATTGTATTGCACCTAAAAATTCAATACCGACATTTCACCGAAACATATGTTTTGGGTCCCACTGAATCCAAAAAAAAAAAAAAAAAACATTTTTATAAAAAATATCTGCGCATGTGTGTGTGGGGGGGGGACAGGATAGCTCAAAAACGAAAAGTCCGTTTATTACCAAACTAGATATTTAAGTTCAGTATCTTCCAAGGATGCGACATGAAGATTTTCAAGAAAATGCCCCCACCCCCAACTACCTTTCACATGGACAAATTTTCGAAAGTTTTGATTTTCTCAAAAATGACTCTAACGATTTTGATTGAAATATCTTATATTTGTATGACAGAGCAAATGTACATCTTTAATTTTCTGGGAATAGACTGTGAAGAGATGTTTATCCTGGATGATTTTCATTGAATTTTGTATAACTGTAAATGTAAGAGATAGACCAAAACTAACTACACAAAAAGATGTAGAACATGTTAAAACACACAATTTATGTCATATACACTTTTTTTCGTGGAGTTGATCGTTTTTGAGACATTCCTTGTTTTTAGTTTCAGCTTTGAAAAAGTTATACTTTACTCATACAGGACTTTGTGAACTCGTGTCCATACAAACAAAGAATCTTAAGTCACATAGCAACCAGCTTTTGACTATCACTTTAACCTATGCTACTCCCTTATTTCTCTTCTACTTACAAGGAAGCAAGTAATAAGACTATTTCTGCCAATTTTTTCTCGATTAGCATGAAATAAAGAGAAACATAACATTTTTAACAATAATTTGTTGCAGAGATGTGGAGAAAGTCTCGTGAATGGAACACATAAGCTTACAACAGTTAACCGAGAGTTATCTATCTCAGTTGTGCAGATGGACAGGCAGAAAGAAAAACGAAAGGCAGGTGTTCCGCAGTGGCGAGCGAAACTGTAAAGGGATTAAATATTTGGATTTATGATCAAGTTTGCATTGTGCATGTAAAGAAATAATTTACTTCAATTTCATTGAAGGTGTAACTCACTGGTTGCAAAAACATTTTCTCAGAGATAAACACTAAAATTACAACAACCATTACTAAGATTCTTAACTACAGTTAATCATTCATGTTTATACAGTGGGAGTCAAAAAACGAACGTGTAGTAGTTTTTAAATCATAGAAGAAAAAAACATGATGTCTTCCATTCACATGACTTTCTATATCTGTTCTGCAAACAACCCTACTTACAACAAGATAAACATTGACCCTCGAGTGGTCAGCGAGCTGACTTCTCACTCGGAGGACCCGGGTTCGGTTCCCGGCTGGGGCGGAGACTTTTTCTTTAGCCCCACAAAGTCTGGAAGTATTCACGTGAGAGTGAATTTGTGTGTGTGTGTTTGAGGAAAAGAAAATTATTTAAACCTACAGACAACGGTTTGTTTCAAGTGTAAAGCACCCGACATGACCTTAGATATTAAAGGGGGGCTATATAAATAAAACAAGAAAAAGAAAAAACAAAAGATAAACTTTGATTTAATTGTTTTTTTACATAAGCAGTGTGTAGGTCAGGAGTTGGATAGGTAGAGTCAGACTGAAAAATTCAGTGCCATAGCCGGGATTTGAATTTTACCTATCCAACCCCTGTGCTACACACAATTTGCAAAAAACAATTATTCCAATACCAATTGACCATAATATTTGACTATACTATGAATCCTGGGACTTAAGTACTTACATTGTAAGTCGCCATTGGAGTTGTCATCTGAAAATAATTTGAGAGCATCTTGTAGTTTAACAGGAAACAGCTGAGAAATTCAATGCAATGCGGGCATATTGCCATTATAGCTCAGTGGCAGAGCAACCGGCTAGAGATCGGGAGATGGCATTGCATTTTTCAGCCTGACTTTGCTTTCCAAAATAAACATTACTAGGAATTGTCTTATTACTTAGTTTCTTATAAGCAGAAGGGAAGCTAAGCTAAAGCGATAATAAAAACCTTTAAAAACTGTCGCTATGCAATACATATTGAAAGCTGTTTCTGTTTCCATGGCTGGGATGAAAACAGGTATGAAACATCCTTTAACCTGGTTGGTCATATTGGACGATGAATGAAATTGGTGAAATGGTGCTCAAATGATGTCGGGATCCATGGAGCTTAAAGTTACTCGACATTCGTCCTCTCAGGATAAGGGAAAACCCCGAAAAAAAACCTTATTCGGGTAACTCACCTTAAGCGAGATTCGAACTCACGACCTTTTGAATGTGAAGCAGACACGCTACCACCACACTACCCAGGTGGGCAAGTGTTTCTTGTTTGAGAAAATCTTAAAATGGAAACCAATATTAGGTAATATCTCTTAAATAGCTCTACAAAAATGTGATGTGTTCCATTCACATGACTTTCTCTACATCTCTGGAACAAACTATTGTTAAAGCGCTTATGCTTCTATTTACTTCATGGAATCAGAGAAAAAATTACCAGAAATAGTCTTATTACTTGCTTCCTTGTAAGTAGAAGCGAAATAAGGGACCACCATAGGTTAAAGTGACAGTCAAAAGCTGGTTGCTATGTGACTGAAGTTCCTTTGATTGTATGAACAGGAGTTGACAAATTCCTATTTGACAAAAGTATAAGTTTTTAAAGCTGAAACCAATAACAAAGAATATCTCAAAAACGATCAACTTTACGAAAAAATGTATAGGAAATAAATTGTGTGTTTTATCGTGCTCTTCCTTTTTTGTGTAGTAAGTTTTGTCTATCTCTTATGGTTTACCAGTGATTCAAAATTCAATAAAAATCACCCAGAATAAAGAGGTCTTTAGAGGTTATTCCCAGAAAATTCAAGATATACATTTTATTTGGCATGTTTATATCTTAAATATAGGAAATTTTAATCAAAATTGTTATAGCCACTTTTGAGTTCCATGTAAAGGATAGTTTGGAGTGGGGGGATTTTCATTTTTGAGCTGTGCTGACCACAGACACACACACGGAACTTTTCAAAGATGGTTTTTTTTTATTTCAGGGGGACCCAAAACGTATTTCCGGTGAAATGTCGGTACTGAATTTTTAGGTGGAATACAATACGTTCTCTATACACCATGTACACCGTATGGGTAGAGAAAGTAAAAATGTATATGACATAAATTGTGTGTATCAACGAGATCAACATTTTTTGTGTGGTAGTTTTGTGGGTCTCCTATGGTCTGACCGTTATGAAAAAGTTATTCAGAATGAAGAGGAATTCAGAGACTATTCCCAGAAAATTCAAGATATACATTAGATATATTTTCTGTGTTCTGTGTTCTTTAACTAACAGATTTTTTTTCAAAATCTTTAGAGCCATTTTTGAGAAGTTAAAATTTTGGAAATTTTTTACATGTAAAGGGTAGCGGGGCAGAAGATTTGGCTGAAAATCTTGGTGTCACAACCAATTTTCGGTATACATACAAGCATGCAGTATTGCGGTTTGTAAAAAATAGAACGGCAAACGCTGTTTTTAGAACGGCAAATAAAAAAATCTTATGTGTTCCATTCACATGACTTTCTCTACATCTCTGCAACAAATTTTTGTTAAAAAGCTTATGCTCTATTTACTTCATGCTAATCGAGAAAAAAAAATCAGCACAAATTGTCTTATTACTTGCTTCCTTGTAAGCAGAAGGGAAATAAGGGAGTACTATAGGCTAAACTAGTATTCAAAAACTCTTGCTATGTGACTGAAGTTTCTTTGTTTGTATGGACAGGAGTTGACAAATTCCTGTATGAGAAAAGTATAAGTTTTTCATAGCTGAAAAAAAAACCAAGGAATTTATCAAAAACGATCAACTCCACGAAAAAATGTATAAAATATAAATTGTGTGTTTTAATGTGCTCTACCTTTTTTGTGTGTTAAGTTTTGGCCCATCTCTTACGGTTTAGCAGTTATGTAAAATTCCGTGAAATTCATCTGGAATAAAGTAGTCTTCAGGGGCTATTCCCAGAAAATTCGAGATATACATTTTATTTTTCAGGTAAATATCTTCAATATACGACGTTTTAAACAAAATCGTTAGAATAATCTTTAAGAAAATCAAAATTTTCGAAAAAAGTTCCATGCAAAGGGCAGTTCGGTGTGGGGGGTTTTTCTTGGAAATCTTCGTGTCGCATCCTTGGAAGATACCAAAGTTAAATACCAAGTTTGGTATTCAACGATCTTTTCGTTTTTGAGCTATGCTTTCCTCAGACACACAGACACACAAACGGACCTTTTTCCAAAAATGTGTTGTTTTTTTTTTTGGATTCAGGGGGGACATGTATTTCAGGTGAAATCTCGGTACCGAATTTTTGGGTGCAATACAATACCTTCTCTATACACTATGTACATAGTACGTGTAGAGAAAGTGAAAAGCTGTATATGATGAAATACCGGAGATCTAAAGAAGCATGACCAGAAGAATTATCCGAACGGCTTAAGGCTTCTCTAATACTTCCAGTGTTGTGTTATGTTGTTTGCTGGAACCGCCTACGACACAGTACGTATGTACACAATCACGGTGGTGGACAGAAGGCCTGTATCTTTTTACTTTCTCTACACGTTCTATGTACATAGTATATAGAGAAGGTATTGTAATGTACCCAAAAATTCCATACCGAGATTTCTCTGGAAATATAAGTTTTGGGTCTTCCTGAATCCAAAAGAGCATTTTTGGAAAAAGGTCCCTGTGTGTACTTAAGTTATGTATTTTCCAAAGATGCGTCAAGAAGATTTTCTAGAAAATCACCTCACCCCCAACAACCCTTTACATGGAAAAAGTTTAATGAATTTTGATTCGCTCAAAATGGCTCTAAAGATTTTGATTAAAGTCTCTTATATTTAAGATATTTACATGAAAATTAAAATGTATATCTTGAATTTTCTGGGTAACGCCTCTGAAGACTGCTTTATTCTGAATGAATTGTGCTGGATTTTGTATAACTAGTAAACCGTAAGAAACAGACAAAACTTAGCACACAAAATATGTAGAACTCGTTGAAAGAAACATCTTAAGTCATTTATATACTTTTATTGTGAAGTTGGTCATTTTCGAGATATTCCTTGTTATTAGTTTCAATTGTAAAGTACTTATACATTTCTCAGAGAGTAAGTGTCGGTTTTTCTTTTGTTTTACTGCTGGCCAAGGAAAGAAGCGATTTGCAATGACAATCGTATAACGCTGGCTTGCTAATGTTTATCAGGGTTAGCATTGTAAGAAATTTGCAAGGCAGCCTGAGAAAATCGTGTGAGCTCAGATTTTTTTTGGGTGAAATACAATACTTTCTCTACCTACTGTGTACATTGTACATACGTGCTGGAGAAAGTATGAAGTAAAAAGGTCTATATGATGACATACCAGAGATCCAAAGAAGCATGACCAGAAGAATTACCCGAACGGCTTAAGTAAGGCCTCTCTGATACTTGCAGTGTTGTGTTGTTTGCTGGGACCGCCTACGCCACTGAGAACGCATGTACACAATCACGGTGGTGGACAGAAGGCCTGTATCTTTTTTGTAAGCGTCACCTTCCACTGGGATTGGAATTCTCGCCATGAATCTCCCTCGTGTATAGAGAAGACGGTCCACAATGCTGACCCGCTGTGGGGGCGGGCGGGCGGCAGCTGCAACCAACTGGCCATTGTTGCCCTTCGGCACGTCCTATTTCCTTCCCTCAACAATGAACACCAATTATTTGGTGTAATCGCGTGGAAAAGCGAAAGGGCGGGAGAACGGTAAACAGGAAGGCTCATTTGCTATCTCGTGCTACTCTTTTTCTAATTTACTTACATCCCCCTCTGCCTTTGTCGACTGAGAAAGGGTTCCGATAAATAGGCAGCTATTTCGTTTTGCCACCGCTACCGTCATACGCCGGTACCCAAATGCTCATGAAGCCGATGTGTGGTCCTCACTTAGTTTGCTTAAAGTGATACATCAGTGAAATGTTACCAATAATTGAAAACATCTAATGTATTCCAACAACATGACTTTCTCTATATCTCTAACAATTATTGTTAAAAAGGCTTATGCTTCTGTTTATAGGTAGAAGGGAAATAAGGGAATACACTAGGGTAAAATGACAGTCAAATTTGTACTTTCTCTACACGTACTATGTACATAGTGTATAGAGAAGGTATTATAATGCACCCAAAAATTCGATACCGAGATTTCACCGGAAATACATGTTTTGGGTCCCCCTGAATCCAAAAAAAGCATTTTTGGAAAAAAGTCCGTGTATGTGTGTTTGTGTGTCTGTGGACAGCAGAGCTCAAAAACGAAAAGACTGTTGAATACCAAACTTCAAGGAAATCCCCCACCCCCAACTACCCTTTACATTGAACTTTTTTCGAAAATTTTGATTTTATTAAAAATGGCTCTAATGCTTTTGATTAAAATATCGTATATTAAAGATATTTACCTGACAAATAAAATGTATATCTTGAGAGATGAAGAGAAAGTCATGTGAATGGAACACATCAAATTTTTTTAGAATGTGGTGGCTATGGGATTGAAATCCATTTTGTTGCGTGACCAGCAGTTAACAAGTTCCCTTATAAGTATTCAAAAACTGAAACCAACAGCAAGGAATATCTAAAAAATGGTTAACTCCACGAAAAAAGTGTGTATGACATAAATTGTGTGTTTTAACGAGATCTACTTTCTTGTGTAGTAACTTTTTTCTATCTATTACGGTTTAACCGTTATTCAAAACTCACCAGAGCAAAGTGGTCTTCAGGGTCTATTCCTTGAATTTAAGATATTTTATTTGTCGTGTAAATATATTTAATATATACTATTTTAATCGTTCAACACATTTTTGAGAAAATCAAAATTTTTCGAAAATTTTTCCATGTGTCGCATCTAGAAGACCCTAACTAGCCTTTATTATTTTTTTGGTTGCTCAACTTCCTTTAACCTGCTTGGTCATATCGGACGATGAATAAAATTAGTGAAATGATGCTCAAATGATTTCGGTATATGGAGCTTAAAGTTACTCGACATTCGTTTTCTCAGGGTAAGGGAAAACCCCGTAAAAATATTATCCGGGCAGCTCATCCTAAATGAGATTCGAACTCACGACTAGTTGAATGACACCCAGACACGCTACCACTACTATATACCAAGTTTGGTATTTTACCGACTTTTCGTTTTTGAGTTATCGTGTTCACAGACACCCATACACACATGGACCTTTTTCTAAAAATGCTTTTTTTTTGGATTCAGGGAGACCCAAACATGTATTTCCGATGAAATCTCTGTATCAAATTTTTGGGTGCATTACTATACCTTCTCTATACACTATGTTCATAGTACGTGTAGAGAAAGTAATAGGTATAATTCACACAATTAGTGAAACACATTAGATTTGTGCTATTATTATTATTATTATTATTATTATTATTATTATTATTATTATTATTATTTATATCATTGATTTTATCCATTAGTTTGCTTTTTATTAAATTTGGAAAGTACCCATTTGTGATCATGTTTTGTACCTACTTGACTTTGCAATGTTTTTATATTTCATTACATAATTGTTGTATTTTGACTTTCTCTAGCACGTATATAATGCAATGCACATGGTAACTAGAGAAGGTATTGCATTTCACCCAAAAATTCGAAGTCGATATTTTACCGAAAAAGTATGTTTTGAGGTACACCGAGTCCAAAAACATTTTTATAAAAAGGTCCGTGTGTATGTGTGTGTGGAAGCATAGTTCAAGAACAAAAAAACTGTTAAATACTTAGCTAACTTAGTATTTATGTTTATTACTTTCCAAGGTTGCGCCACGAAGAAGTTATAAAAATCTTTCCACCACAAACTACCCTTTACATGAGAAAAATTCGAACATTTGATTTTGTCAAAAATGGCTCTAACGATTTTGAAATGGAAATGGAGTTTTTATTTATTAAAATGTCTATTTCCGGTGAAATCCCGGTTCGAATTTGTTGTCTAGTACAGCTCTTCTTCTAATTTACTTACATGACTTTGTCGACTGAGAAAGGGTTCCGATAAATAGGCAGCTATTTTGTTTTGCCACCGCTACCGTCATACGCCTGTACCCAAATGCTCATGAAGCCGATGTGTGGTCCTCAGTTTGCTTAAAGTGATACATCAGTGAAATGTTACCAATAATTGAAAAAATCTAATGTATTCCAATAACATGACTTTCTCTATATCTCTATAACAATTATTGTTAAAAAACTTATACTTCTATTTATAAGTAGAAGGGAAATAGGGAATACACAAGGCTAATACATCAGTCAAATGTTTTAAAATGTGGTGGCCATGGGATTGAAATCCGTTTCGTTGCGTGACCAGGAACATCTAAACAATGGTTAACTCCACGAAAAAAAATGTATATGACGTAAATTGTATGTTTTAACGAGGTCTACGTTTTTTTTTTTTTTTTGTAGTAAGTTTTTGTCTATCTCTTACGGTTTACAAGTAAAGCAAAATTCAACAAAAATCATCCAGAATGAAGTCTTCAGAGGATATTTCCAGAAAATTCAAAATATACATTTTTATATGTATATATATGTGCTTGCTAAGACCTCTTTATTTTGCATGCGATTTGCAGAATTTTGTATAACGGTTAAACCGTAAACGATAGACAAAAACTTACTATACAAAAAATATAGATGTCATTAAAACACATTATATCATTCTTGTAGAGTTGTTTGTTTTCGATATGCTCCTTGTTATTGGTTTCGGTTTTAAACCACCTAACTTTTTTCACACCGAGCCATGCTAAGCGAACCGAAGCTCAATTGTTTCATATAGCGACCTGATTTTAAAAGATTTGACTTATACTTTAGCTTAATGTATACCATTATTTATCTTCTACTTACAAGCAAGTAAATAACTGCTACTGCTTACCTCGATTAGCATGGTGTAGTTAAACTATTAATAATTTATATATGGAACAGCTAGAAAAAGAAATCTGATGTGTTCCATTCACATGACTTTCTCTACGTCTCTGCAACAAATATTATAAAACGCATATGCTTCTATTTACTTCAAGTTAACCGTGAAACAAATTATCAGAAATAGTCTTATTACTTGCTTCCTTGTAAGTAGAAGCGAAATAAGGGAGTACCATAGGTTAAAGTGATAGTCAAAAGCTGGTTGCTATGTGACTGATGTTCCTTTGTTTGTGTGGACAGTAGTTGACAAATTCCTGTATGAGAAAAGTATAAGTTTTTCAAAGCTGTAACCAATAACAAGGAATATCTAAAAAACGATCAACCATGAAAAAAATGTATATTACACAGATTGTGTGTTTTAACGTGCTCTACTTTATTTTGTGTGTAGTCTTCAGAGGCTGTTCCCAGAAAATTCAAGATAAACATTTTATTTGTCATGTAAATATCTTTAATATACGATATTTTAATCAAAATCGTTATAGCCATTTTTGAGAAAATTCAACATTTTTGGAAAAATGTTCCATGTAAAGGGTAGTTGGGTGTGGGGGATATTTTTGAAAATCTTCGTGTTCCATCCTTAGAAGATACCAAACCTATATACCAAGTTTAGTTTTTAACGGTATTTTCGTTTTTAAGCTACACATCCACACACACGGACATTTTCTAAAAATACTTTTTTTGGATTCAGGGGGACCCAAAACATTTATTTCCGGTGAAATCTCGGTATCCAATTTTTGGGTACATTACAATACCTTCTCTATACACAATGTACATAGTACGTGCAGAGTAAGTATTATGCGAATGGAACAAATCAGATTCTTGTAATAGTTTATCTCTATTGAAATAAAATAGAAAGAAACATAAGGAGCCATTAATAAACGATATAGGATAGCAAAAGCTAATAATGTAAGTATAGCACAGCAGATGTAGTAAAGCCTGCCTAAAATGGAACGCAATCATTCTGATATTTCTTTTCCGCTTTCACAGGTTTCTGTTTTACACAGATTTCCGTTTTGTTTTATTAATAAAAGCCTGATGTGTTCCATTCACATGACTTTCTTTACATCTCAAAATATTGTTAAAAAGCTTATTCTTCAATCTACTTCATGCTAACTGAGAAAAGTTAGTAGAAATAGTCTTATTACTTGTTTCCTTGTAAGTAGAAGCGAAATAAGGGAGTAGCATAGGTTAAAGTGAAAGCCAAAAGCTGGTTGCTATGTGACTGATGTTCCTTTGTTTGTATGGACAGCAGTTGACAAATTCCTGTATCAGAAAGGTATAAGTATTTCAAGGCGGAAACCAATAACAAGAAATATCTAAACAACGATCAACTCCATGAAAAAATGTATATAACATAAATTGTGTGTTTTAACGTGATCTACATTTTTTGCATGGTAAGCTTTTGTCTATCTCCTACGGTTTACCCGTTATGCAAAATTAAAAAAAAATCATCCAGAATAGCGAGGTCTTTAGAGGCTGTTCCAAAAAAAAAAAAAAATCAGGATAAACATTTCACTTGGCACGTAAATATCTTAAATATAAGAGATTTTAACCAAAATTGTTAGAGCCATTTTTAATAAAATCAAAATTTTCGAAAAAAATTCCATGTAAAGGGTATTTGTGTATGGGGGGGATTTTTCTTAAAATCTTCGTGTCGCATCCTTGCAAGATACCAATCTTAAAGACGAAATTTTGTATTCAACGGCCTTTTCGTTTTTGAGCTATGCTGTCAAAAGTTACACACACACACACACACACACACACACACTCACATACCTACACACATGAACCTTTTTGTAAAAATGCTTTTTTTTTGGATTCAGGGAGACCCAAACATGTATTTCCGATGAAATCTCGGTATCAAATTTTTGGGTGCATTACAATACCTTCTCTATACACTATGTTCATAGTACGTGTAGAGAAAGTAATAGGTATAATTCATACAATTAGTGAAACACATTAGATTTGTGCTATTATTATTATTATTATTATTATTATATATCATTGATTTTTATCCATTAGTTTGCTTTTTATTAAATTTGGAAAGTGCTCATTTGTGTTCATGTTTTGTACCTACTTGACTTTGCAATGTTTTTATATTTCATTACATAGTTGTTGTATTTTGACTTTCTCTAGCACGTATATAATGCAATGTACATGGTAACTAGAGAAGGTATTGCATTTCACCCAAAAATTCGAAGTCGATATTTTACCGAAAAATAATGTTTTGAAGTACACCGAGTCCAAAAACATTTTTATAAAAAGGTCCGTGTGTATGTGTGTGTGTGGAAGCATAGTTCAAGAACAAAAAAACTGTTAAATACTTAGCTAACGAAGAAGTTATAAAAATCTTTCCACCACAAACTACCCTTTACATGAAAAAAATTCGAACATTTGATTTTGTCAAAAATGGCTCTAACGATTTTGAAATGGAAATGGAGTTTTTATTTATGGTCGCTCTTTAACTACTGTGTTTCTCAGCATCCCATTCTACGTTGGGCGTGAAATATCGTTTAATTGTGCTCAGAGGCCTCTTTATTAAGCTTGAGGATCTATTACGTACCGTAAATCTACGATACGGGACCAACGGCTTTACTTCTCTCCCGAAGGACGTTATGCTAAGGATTTTTACGCCCAAAATAAAACCATCGCCCTCCACCGGCTTTGAACACGCGACCTTGAGTATTTGAAGATTAATATACCGTATATTATACATATTTACATGTCCAATAAAATGTATATATTGAATCTTGGAGTTCATCATTTCGGGGATAATCCTTTTTGTTGATTTCAGTTTTTAAATACTTAAACATTTCCCATGAGGGAATTTGTCAACTCCTGGTCAGGAAAAGAAACGAATTTCAATCCATAATAACTTTTAAAACATATGACTATCGCTTTAGACTAGTGTATGTCTTTATTTTATTTCTACTTACAAGGAAGTAGGTAATAAAGGCCATTTTTGCTATCTTCTGTTTATCTTGATTAGCTCAAAGTAGTTTGATAAATCAACTTTTGTAAGAATAATTTGTTGCTCAATAGAGACAGCCATGTGAAGATTTTATTACAATTTGTAAAGCGCTTTTATGTGTTCATGCTTTTTACTTGCCTTTCCAACCTTTTTATATTTTTTTATATAATTTTTCTGGTATTTTTATTTTCTCTAGCGCGTATGTGCGATGCACACAGTAGCTAGAGAAGTCACTGTATTCCATTAAAAAAACCGATATCAAGACTTTACCCAAAATATATGTTTATACATACCTATATATATGTTTAGAGGACCCGTGAGTCGGAAAAAAACATTTTTAGAAAAAGCTCGATGTGTGTGTATTTTTTTTTTTTTTGGTAGTGTTTTACTCCCGCTTTTACTGCTCTGGCACCGCAGTCGATGACAAACATGAAGATGGAGCCCCCGTGGAACGAGATGGCGGCGGAAACCGGAGAACCCGGAGAAAACCCGCCCTGCGCCACTTTGTCCACCACAAATCTCACATGCGGTCGCTTGGGATCGAACCCGGGCCGTCTAGGTCAGAGGCGAATGGTCTGACCACTCGGCCACGGCGCGGTCTACGTGTGTATGTGTGTGTGTGTGTGTGTGTGTGTGTGTGTGGACAGCAAAACTCAAAAACGAAAATACCGTTAAAAACAAACATGTATTAATGTTTAGCATCTTTCCACCGAGGCAGCATGAAGATTTTCAAAAAAAATGCCCCCATCACAAACTACCCACATGAATAAATTTCTGAACATTTTTTTTTTAATTTTCTGGGAATAGCCTCTGAAGACATCGTTATTCTGAATGAATTTTGTCGAATTTTGCATGTTAAACCACGTGAGATTCAAAAAACCCTTACTACACAAAAATGCAGTGCTCGTAGAAACACATAATTTATGTCATATACGCTTTTCTTGTAGATTTGACCGTTTTTGCGAAATTCGTTGTTATTAGTTTCAGTTTTAAACTACTACACCTTTCTCAAACGGACCATGCATAGCGAACCGAGCCTCAATTGTTTCACATAGCAATCATCTTTTAATAGCTTTGACTGTCACTTTAGGCTAGTGTATTTTTTTATTTCCCTGCTACTTACAAGGAAGCAAGCAATAATATCATTTCTGCGTTGTTTATCTCGATTTACATTATGCAGATAAAAGAATAACCTTCTGTAAGAACAGTTTGTGTATGGAACAGCTAGAGAAAGTTATGTGTATGGGATACATAAGATTTTTGTGTTATGTAATTAGGAATGCTTTTTTATACTTTCTCTACACATACTATGTATATAGTGTATAGAGAAGGTATTGCAATGCACCGAAAAATTGTATACCGAAATTTCACCGGAAATACATGTTTTGGATCCCCCTGAATCCAAAAAAAAAGCATTTTTGGGAAAAGGTTCGTGTAGCCCAACACTGAAAACACCGTTAAATACCAGACTTGGTATTTTAGTTTGGTATCTTCCAAGGATGCGACACGAAGATTTTTCAAGAAAATTCCCCCACCCCAAACTACCATTTACATGGAAAAAATTTCGAAAATTTTGATTTTTGCAAAAATGGCTGTAACGATTCTGATTAAAATATCTTATATTTAAGGTATTTACATGCCAAATAAAATGCCTATCCTGAATTTTCTGCGAATATCCTCTAAAGATATGTTCATTCTAGATTATTTTTATTGAATTTTTCATAACTGGCAAACCGTAAGGGATATACAAAAACCTACCACACAAATAATGCAGATCCCTACAAAACACACAATTTATGTCACACATTTTTTCGTGAAGGTGATCGTTTTTGAGATATTCCTATTTATTGGTTTCAGTTTTAGAATACTTAAACTTTTCTCATGCGGGAACTTGTCAACTCCTGACCACACAAAGAAACGGATTTCAATCCCATAGCAACCACATTTTAGAACATTTGACTGCCGGTTTAACCTAGTGTATTCCCTTATTTCCCTTCTACTTATAAGGAACTAAGTAATAAGACCATTTTGCTAGTGTTTATTTTGATTAGCATGAAGTGGATTGAAGAATAAGCTTATTAGCAATAATTTGCTAATGAGATGCAGCGAAAGTCATGTGAATGGAAAGAAACAGATTTTTATGTAATTATGTATGCAGCCCTTAAAAGTGAGCTTTGCTGTTGGGGTAATTTGAAAAAAGCCAAGTTTTTACCTGGCTAGAAGCCCGAGAAGATTTTGAATTAACACGTCGCCAGGAAAGCTTCAGTTCTTATTTTAAGATTATGCTTCTTTTTACTTATTGCTAATCGAGAAAAAATTAACAGAAATAGTCTTATTACTTGCTTCCATGCAAGTAGAAGGGAAATAAGGAAGTAGCATAGGCTAAAGTATTAGTCAGAAGCTGGTTGCTATGTGACTGAAGTTCCTTTGCTTCTATGGACTGGAGTTGATAAATACCCGCATGAGAAAAGTATAAGTTTTTTAATGCTGAAACTAATAACAAGGAATATCTCAAAAACGACCCACTCCACGAAAAAATGTATATAACATAAATTGTGTGTTTTAGCCAGCTCTACATTTTCTGTTAAGTAAGTTTTTGTCTATCTCTTACGGTTAGCCAGGTATACAGCATTTCATAAAATTCATCCAGAATATAGTAGTCTTCAGAGGCTGTTCCCAGAAAATTCAAGGCATACATTTTATTTGTCAGGTAAATATACGACATTCTAATCAAAATCGTTTTGAGAAAATAAAACATTTTCCATTTAATGGGTAATTGGGGGGATTTTCTTGAAAATATTTTGTCGCATCCTTGGAAGATACTGAATTTAAATACCAACTCGTTTTTGAGCTATGTTTTCCACAGACACACATACACACACGCACACAAAGGGATCTTTTTACAATTTTTTTTTTTTTGGATTCAGGGGGACCCAAAACCTGTATTTCCGGTGATATCTCGGTATCGAATTTTTAGGTGCATTACAATACATTCTCTATACACTATGTATATAGTACGTGTAGAGAAAGTATTAAATAAATAAATAAAATGTAACATAGTATAGGTATATCTGCGATCCGAGATTTATTTTGCGTTTGCCCAGGTTTCCGGTGCATAGGGAACCCGTTTTAAGCAGGTTTTTACCGTATTTTTATTAGAATGTTAATATGTTGAGGGCATACAAG
This sequence comes from Hymenopus coronatus, assembly GCA_030762935.1. Lineage (NCBI taxonomy): Eukaryota > Metazoa > Arthropoda > Insecta > Mantodea > Hymenopodidae > Hymenopus > Hymenopus coronatus. The sequence continues at coordinate 62,670,497 of CM060899.1, forward strand.
GGAATTCGCCCGCTGTAGACCAGATTTGCATGCGCTCTGTTCACATAAAACGTCAGAACGATTATTATTATTAAACTTTGGTCTTGTTCTTCAAATATTTGCGTGCCCACGAGCGATTGCTTGACAGTCAATAGGGGATGTTCATAGGGGATCACTTTCCACCCTTCTCTTTCACATGCTGTGCGTGTAACCGCATCCGTTAGGGAGAGCTCTTGCTCATTCCTGCAATAAAGACATAGCGCGTGCTCATGCACTCAGCGGTTATATTGAACAACTCGAGTGTTGGCTTGTCTTCCGCGTCTGTGGGGTTTATTAGACCCGCCCGCGGTTTCAGGGGCTCTCTATAATATCAAATAAAGCTTTCCTCTCTTAGCGCTGTTGCTCAGAACACATTCCCTGCAATATCTTTCACAAAAGAGAAATAAATACACCTTATCTTTAGGCTTATGTTGCCAAATCAAGTAATATTACTTCATCCTATATTTTTCATGATTATTCAAGACCTTTATCATCCTATATAAGTACTCGATTGGTATTATATAGGCAGTTAGACTCATGTGGACTTATAATTTTAGTTATTATTGACGTATTCTACAAATTCTTTAGTCCTAACTAACAAATATCTGATCTCTGCAACAAATTATTGTTAAAAACTTACGTTTCTATTTACTTCATATTAACAGAAATAGTCTTATTACTTTGTTCCTTGTAAGTAGAAGCGAAATAAGGGAGTACCACATGTTAAAGCGATAATAAAAAAGCTGGTTGATATGTGACTGAAGTTCCTTTGTTTGTATAGACACCAGCTGACAAACTCCTGTATGAGAAAAGTATCAGTTTTTTTTTTTTTTTAAATCTGAAACCAAAAACTAGGAATATCTCGAAAACGATCAACTCCACGAAGAAAAATGTACATAACATAAATTGTGTGTTTTATCGTGCTCTACATTTTTGGTGTGGTAAGTTTTTGTCCATCTCTTACGGTTTAGCAGTTATGCAAAATTCCATAAAATTCATTCAGAATAAAGTAGCCTTCAGAGGCTATTCCCAGAAAATTCAAGATATATATTTTATTGGTCTGGTAACTATCTTTAATATATGATATTTTAATTAAAATCGTTAGAGCCATTTTTTGCAAAATCAAAATGTTCGAAAGTAGATCCATATAAAGGGTAGTTTGGGTTGCGGGGATCTTTCTCATAATCTTCGTGTGGTATCCCTGGAAGATACTAAACTTAAACTACAAGTTTGGTATTTTACCGACTTTTTGTTTTTGAGTTATCGTGTTCACAGGCAAACGGAGACACTGACACACGGTCATACACACGCGGACTTTTTTCCAAAAAGGCTTGTTTTTTTGGATTCGGGGGACCCAAAACTTGTATTTCCGGTGAAATCTGGTATAGAATTATTGGGTGGAATGCAACTCTATACACTATGTACCTAGTACGTGAAGAAAAAAACGTTATAGGGCTTTAGTTTATAGCAATTATAAGATATAAAATATGGTTAATTAAATTAATAAATAATAATCATACTACAGTGTATTGAAAATATGATTAGTAAATTATGAAAACAATACTTTATTTATACTTTTACTAGTACGTATGTACATACCGTGTAAAAAGTAGGTAGAGAATGTAGGTATTGTATTCCAACCCAAAAAAATTAGGTTACGAACTTTCACCGGAAATACATATTTTAAAGTCCTCTGTGGACTGCATAGCCAAACTTGCTATTTAAGAGCAATATTTCCAAGGAAGCAGTATTTTCAAATAACACCTCCAACACAAACTACATTTTACATGCAAAATATTTGGAAAATTTTGCTTTTCTCAAAAATGGCTTTAGTGATTTTAATTAAAATACCGGATATATATATATATATATATATATATATATATATATATATATATATATTTATATGACAACTAAAATGTACATCTTGAAATTTCTGGGAATAGCCTCTGATGACCTCTTAATTCTGAATGAATTTTGAATAACTGGTAAACCGTAGGAGACAAACAACATTTTTTTTAGAGCTAACCATTTCAAGATTTTTAACGGTCTTTTCGTTTTGGAACAATGATATCTACATACCCACATGCACACACAATATCTTGTCTATCCACAATAGTGTAGTTAATTGTGTCAAGTGGAGAGAGAAGTTGGATATCTATATTTCACCGGAAATACATGTTTTGAGACCCTCTGAATCCAAAAAAAGAATATTTTTAGAAACATATGCGTGCTAGTGTGTGGCTCTCTATCTGTCTATGTGTGCCTGTGGGAAGCATAGCTCAAAAATGAAAAGTCGGTTAAACAGCAAACTTGATATTTGATTAAAATCGCTTATATTTGAGATATTTACATGACAAATAAAATGTCTTGGAATAGCCTCGGAAAACCTTCATATTCTCAATGAATTTTTCTGAATTTTGCCTAAACCGTATGAGATAGAGAAAAACGTACTGCACAAATATACAGATCTTCTTAAAACACATAATTTATGTCATATATATTTTTCGTAGGTTTTACCGTTTTCGAGCTATTCCTTCTTATTGCTTTCATTTTGAAGTAGTTAAACCTTTCACAAACCGGGACTTGTCAACTCCTGGCCACACAAAGAAACGGATTTGAACCCCTTAGCAACCGCATTTTAAAACAGTTGACTGTCTGTTTAGGCCAATGTATTCCCTATTTCCCCTCTACCTATAAGGAACTAAATAATAAGAACGTTTTTGCTAGTGTTTATCTCGATTAGCATGAGGTAGAGAGAAGAATGAGCTTTTTAATAATAATTTGTTACAGACATGTAGAGAAAGTCATGTGAATGGAACACAACATATTTTTTTTCATTTAGTTCACCATTTTTTAGATATTCCTTGATTTTTTTCAGTTATTAAATCATTTTTCTTTTCTCTTACGAGAATATGTCAACTCCATTTCATACAAACAAAGGAATTTCAATCACATAGCAACCAGCTTTTAAAAGATTTTATTGTTAAATGGAAAATTTTTCGAAAATTTTAATTTTCTCAAATAAAATGTATGTCTCGAATCTTCTGGGAATAGCTTCTGAAGACTTCATTCTGAATAACTTTTGCATAACTGGTAAATTGTAAGAGATAGACCAAAACCTGCTACACAAAAAAGGTAGATCTCATTAAAATATACAATTAATGTTATATACATTTTTTTGTGAAGGGGGTCATTTTCGAGATATTTCTTGTTATTGGTCTCAGTTTTAAAACACTTATACTTTTCTATACGGGAGTTTGTCAACCCCTGGCAATACATAGAAACGGATTTCATCCACATGGCAACCAATTTTTAAAAGATTCTTTTTATATCTATTGCTTCATTTATATAGTCCCGTTTAACATCTAAGGTCATATCGGGGGCTTTGCATTGAAATAACTCGTTGAGTTCTTTACGTTGTGTTTTAATCGTTTTATTTTTCTCAAACACACACTTCCAGACTCTATGGAGGATAGGGAGTAATTCCGGTTAAAAAAAATCCCTTTCTCTAGACGGGAATCAAACCTGGCATCTCCGGGCGAAAAGTCTGCTCGCTAACCACTTGACCACGGACTTGACTATCGTTTTAATCCAGTGTACTTCATGATTTCTCTTCTACTTGCAAGAAAGCATTCTGCTAATGGTTATCTCGATTAGCAAGAAGTAGACAGAAGAATAAGCTTTTTAACAATAATTTGTTACAGAGATGTAGAGAAAGTCATGTGAATGGAGCACGTCAGATATTTTTGTCGTAGAGTTGACCATTTTGAGATATTCCTTGTTTTGGTTTCAGTTTTAAAATACTTAATACTTTTCTCATACGGGAATTTTTCAACTCCTGGCTATACAAACAAATGAACTTCGATCACATAGCAACTAGCTTTTAAAATATTTTATTGTTAGATGGAAAAATATTCGAAAATTTTGATTTTCTCAAAAATGGGTCTAACGATTTTGATTAAAATATGCATAGTAAAATATTTAAATAGTAGGTAAAATGTATGTCTTTAGGTTCTGAATACTTCATTCTGGATAACTTTTCTGGCAAATCGTAAGAGATAGATCAAAACATACTACACAGAAATCTAATGTATTCCATTCACATGACTTTCTCTATATCTCTGCAACAAATCAGTGTTAAAAAAGCTTATGTTTCTATTTACTTCATGCTAGTCGAGAAAAAATTAGCAGAAATAGTCTTATTACTTGCTTCCTTATAAGCAGAAGCGAAATAAGGGAGTAGCATAGGTTAAAGTGATAGTCAAAAGCTGGTTGCTATATGACTGAACTTCCTTTGTTTGTATGGACAGGAGTTGATAAATTCCTGAATGAGAAAATTATGTTTTTCCAAGCTGAAACCAAAAACAAGGAATATCTAAAAAACGATCAACTCCAAGAAAAAAAATTATATGACACAAATTATGTGTTTTAGCGTGCTCTATATTTTTTGCGTTTTCAGTTTCCGTCCATCTCTTACAGTTTAGCAGTTATGCAAAATTCCGTAAAAGTCATCAAGAATAAAGTAGTCTTCAGAGGCTATTCCCACAAAATTGAAGATATACATTTTATTTGTCAGGTAAATATCTTTAATATACGATATTTTAATCAATATCGCTAGAGCCATTTTTTAGAAAATAAAACTTTTCGAAAAAAGTTCCATGTAGAGGGTAGTTTGGGGTAGGGGGATTTTCTTGAAAAACTTTGTGTATCATCATTATCCTTAGAAGATACCAAACTTAAGTACCAAGTTTGGTATGTACATATACACAGACAGACACACACGGTCATTTTCCTAAAAATGCTTTTTTTGGATTCATGGGGACCCAAAATACGTATTTTCGGTGAAATGTCGGTATCGAATTTTTGGGTGCATATATAATACCTTCTCTATACATTATGTATATAGTACGTGTAGAGAAAGTAAAAACAGAATTAAGGAACTTAATTTTTACGACATACAAGTATATTTTAACATAGATGCATTTTAATGGCTTGCTGACGAAACCTATTGCATTGTATGTATGCCAAATGGTGAAATAAATTATCATTAAATAACTATAATGCGGCTCTAATGACGAAATAACAAAATTGCCTACGTATAGAAGTGATGCCAAGTGGTGGAACCATCATTTACTAATAATGAAATTTTTGGTGGAAATGCAATATTTGCTCTCCGCAGAGAAAGTAGAAAGGTATGATGCAATCTGTCCCCCGTTTATCTACGAACAAAGAGAGATGAAGTCAATAGACGCGCTGAGGACTGACTCTCTTTACCCAAAAAGCTATGGTTTTGCTGCACACGCCGAGGAAGAGGAGGGATAAGGGCCCCACTTGTTGCAATCAGGGACGGTCGACTGTTCACGAGTGTTGGAACGCATGTTGTTCAAGTAGTGTATATTTGAAGAGCTTTTATTTCCAAGCTGGTGCACATTCAAGAGGGGGGGTCATTTTCATTTATTGCTGCAGCCCACCCCCACCCGTCTTGTAATGAACAGCTTAGCCACCACAGGATCGCGTCTGTTGGGGCACATCTGTGATCCTTGCACACTCCAATAAGCGCCCTTTTCTTCTTATCGACTCACGCGTCCCTTTTCCTTATCTCATTCTATTTGTGAACTTATCAATTGCTTCGCTCATAAAACCGCAATAATGCTTAGCCCAGTTTCGTATGAGATACTCTCAACTAACTTCAAAGGGAAAAAACATCTAATGTGTTCCATTCACATGATTTCCTCCACATCTCTGCAACAAATTATTATTAAAAAGCTTATGCTTACATTTATTTCATTACTTATTACTTGCTTCCTTCTTAGTAGAAACGAAATAAAGGAGTACCAAAGGTTAAAGTGATGCTCAAAATCTGGTTGCTATTTGACTCAAGTTCCTTTGCTTTTTGTCTACCTCTTACGGTTTAGCAGTTATGCAAAATTCCATAAAATTCATCCACAATAAAGTAGTCTTCAGAGGATATTCTCAGAAAATTCAAGATATACATTTCATTTGCCTGGTAAATATCTATAATATACGACATTTTAATCAAAATCGTTAGAGTCATTTTTTATAAAATCAATAATTTCGAAAATTTTTCCATGTGAAGGGTAGTTGGGGATGGGGAGATTTTCTTGAAATCTTCGTGTCACATCCTTGGAAGATACTGAACTTAAATACCAAGTTTGGTTTTTTACCGACTTTTCGTTCTTGAGTTATCGTGTTCAAAGATACACGGACACACACACGGACTTTTTTCTGAAAATACTTTTTTTGGTTACAGGGGACCCTAAATTGACAAATTCCTGTATGAGAAAAGTATAAGTTTTTCATACCAGAAACAAAAAAACAAGGAATGTCTTTAAAACGATAAACTCTACGAAAAAAATGTATGTGACATACCTAAATTGTGTGTTTTAATGCGCTCTACATTTTTTGTAGGGCAAGTTTTTGTCTAGTTCTTATGGTTTAGCAGTTACGCAAAATTCCGTAAAATTCATCCAGAATAAAGTAGTCTTCAGAGACTATTCCCAGAAAATTCAAGATATACATATTATTTGTCAGGTAAATATCTTTAATATATGTGGTGTTTTAATCAAAATCGTTAGAGCCATGTTTTAGAAAATCAACATTTTCAACAATTTTTCCATGTGAAGGGTAGTTGGGGTTGGGGATATTTTCTTGAAAATCGTCGTGTCGCATCCTTGGAAGATACTGAACTTACCAAGTATTTAACGGTCTTTTCGTTTTTGAGCTATGCTGCCCACAGACACACGGACACACACATACATACCCACAGACAGACACACACACGGACATTTTTCTAAAAATGCTTTTTTTTTGATTCAGGTGGTCTCAAAACATGTATTTCCGGTGAAATCTCGGTATCGAGTTTTTTGGTACAATGCAATACCTTCTCTATACACTATGTATATATACGTATAGAGAAACTAAAAAAAAAAAGCTAAAATTTGTATTCTCTCAAAAACGACTAACAATTTTAATTAAAGTGTCGAAAATTTTGATTTTCCCAAAAATGAGTGTGAGGATTTTGAATAAAATACATCTATCAAAGATATTTACATGACCAATAAAGTGTATATCTTAAAATTTTTGGGAAAAGCTTCTGAAGGCGTTTTCATTCTGCATGAATTTTTTGCACAACTGGTAAACTAGACAGATAAAAACTTACCACACAAAACTTGTAGGGCACGTTAAAACACACAATTTATGTTATATACTTCTTTTTTTTTCGTGGATTTGAACATTTTTGAGATATTCCTTTTTTTTTTAGTTTCAGCTTTGAAAAACTTATACTTTTCTCACACAGGAATTTGTTAACACCTGTCCATACAAACAAACGAATTTCAGTCACATAGAAACCAGCTTTTGACTATCACTTTAACCTATGGTACTCCCTTATTTCGGGTCGTCTCCTTAGCGCGGTGGTAGCGTTGCTACTTACCAAGCGGGAGACCTGGGTTCGATCCCCAGTACCGGCGTGGGGATTTTTCCCCCGCTGTGAGACCTGGCCCGGGGTGCACTCACCCTCGTAAGGTCCCTGGGGGGCCAATTGAGGAGCTACTTGATGGAGAAGTAGCGGCTCCAGGTCATGAGGACCGCATTAACCGGCCGGGGGGGTTCGAGGCGCTGACCACGTCTCACCCTCCAATACTGCACCCCATCAATGACGTCTGTAGTGGACCGAGATGGGGGACGCAGCGGCCGGGCGGTAGGCCAAGGTTCCCCGCTAGCTGTCGTGCCATGGAGTAAACTCCCTTATTTCGCTTCTTCTTACAAGGAAGTAAGTAATAAGACCATTTCTGCAATTTTTTTCTCGCTTAGCTTGAAGTAAATAGAAGCATAAGCTTTTTAACAATACTTTGTTGCAGAGATGTAGAGAAAGTCATGTGAATGGAACACATCAGATTTTTTACTTTGTCTACACGTACATAGTGTACAGAGAAGGTATTGTAATGCACCCAAAAATTCGAGACCGAGATTTCACCGGAAATACATGTTTTGGATCTCCCTGAATCTATTTTTTTTGATAAAGGACCGTGTGTGTCTGTGCGTTTGTGGACAGCATAGCTCAAAAACAAAAAGACTGTTGAATAATAAACTTGGTGTTTAATTTTGGTAGTTTCCAACGATGTGACACGAAGATTTTCAAGAAAATCCCTCCATCCCCAACTACCCTTTACATGGAACCTTTTTTCGAAACTTTTGATTTCCTCAAAACTAGCTCTAACGAAAAACAAGAAATATCTCAAAAACGATCAACCGCACGAAAATAAGTATATAACATAAATTGTGTGTTTTAACGTGCTCCACATTTTTTGTGTTGTAAGTTTTTATCCATCTCTTACGGTATAGCAGTTATGCAAAATTCCGTAAAATTCGTCCGGAATAAAGTAGTCTTCAGGGACTATTCCCAGAAAACTCAAGATATACGGTTTATTTGACGTGTAAATATCTTAAATATAACAGATAGATAAAATCTTACTATACAACTACTAGAGCACATTAAAACACACAATTTATTTTATATGCATTTTTTTCTTGGAATTTATCTTTTTTTTGAGACATTCCTTATTTTTAGTTTCAGATATAAATAACATACAGGAATTTGTCAGCTCCTGTCCATACAAACAAGGAAATTCAGTCACATAGCAACCAGCTTTTGACTATCACTTTAACTCCATGGCACGACAGCTCACAGGGAACCTTGGCCTACCGCCCGGCCGCTGGGTCCCCCATCTCGGTCCACTACAGACGTTATGGATGGGGTGCAGTATTGGTCAGCGGCTCGAGTCCCCTTGGCCGGTTAATGCGGTCCTCATGACCGCTACTTCTCTATCAAGTAGCTCCTCAATTGGCCCCCCAGGGACCTTACGAGGGTGAGTGCACTCCGGACCAGGTCTCCCAGCGGGGGAAAAATCCCCAAGCCGGTACTGGGGATTGAACTCCCTTATATCGCTTCTACCTACAAGGAAGCAAGTAATAAGACTATTTCTGCTAATTTTTTTTTTTTCGATTAGCACGAAGTAAATAGAAGCATGAGCTTTTTAACAATAATTTGTTGCAGAGATGTAGAGAAAGTCATGTGAATGGAACATTTTTTGGGGGGGGGCTTCTTTATACACTATATACATAGTACGTGTAGAGAAAGCAAAAATACTATGTATTACGTGACCGTCAGAACGATTATTTGTGGTGAAATCACGATAACGAATATTTGACGAAATCTTATATTATGTAGTTAGGGTTTGTTAGAAAACGAATGCATGAAAGTTACTTAATTGGTTGAATGCGCAGAATTGTAAACATTGAATGCTCGGTAGCAGTGCCTATGAGGGATGGACTCAAGAAAATGCAACTTGAATAATTACAGCATTGCGGCAGTAATCGGATTATTTCTAATACTGTTGTAGGTGAGTTACTGCTACGGCAACTAATGTGGCTTCTGAGGAGGTTCTCTCAAACTGCCGTTCCCAAATTAATTTGTTTAGGACGGTATTGGTACCCCTGTTCACAATTATTCCACAAGAAATACTACAAACATCTATATTGTAAATTGTAAGTATAGCAAAGTCCAAAACTCATTTGAAACCACATTTTTAAACCTATTTAATAGCCTTCCCAATCATGTAAAAACCTTGCCCTTATTCAAAAGAAAACTTAAGTCTGTTTTGCTCTCCAATCCACCATACACAGTTTCAGAGTTTTATAATTTTAAAAGTAATATGTTTTTACTTTCTCTACACTTGCTATGTACATAGTGTATAGAGAAGATATTGCACTCCACCCAAAAATTCGATACCCAGATTTCACCGAAAATATATGTTTTAGGGTCCCCTATATCCAAAAAAAGCATTTGTGTGTGTGTGTGTGTGTGTGTGTGTGTGTGTCCGTGTGTCCGTGTGTGTGTGTGTGTCCGTGTGTCCGTGTGTCTGTGAACACGATAACTCAAAAACGAAAAGTCGGTAAAATACCTAACTTGGTATTTAAGTTTAGTATCTTCCAGGGATGCGACACGAAGATTTTGAGAAAAATCCCCCCAACCCCAACTACCCTTTACATGGAACTTTTTTCGAAAATTTTGATTTTCTCAAAAATGGCTCTAACGATTTTGATTAAAATTTCGTATATTAAACATATTTACCTGACAAATAAAATGTATATCTTGAATTTTCTGGGAATAGCCTCTGAAGTGTAGTTTATTCTGGATGAATTTTACTAAATTTTGAATAACTGCTAAACCGTAAGAGATGGACAAAAATTTACTGCACAAAAAATGTAGAGCACATTAAAACACACAATTTATGTTAAATACATTTTTTCGTGGAGTTCGTCGTTTTTGTGACATTCCTTATTTTTGGTTTCTGCTATGAAAAACGTATACTTTTCTCATTCAGGAACTTGTCAACTCCTATCCATATAGACAAAGGAACTTCATTGACATAGCAACCATCTTTTGACTATCACTGTATCCTACGGTTGTCCCTTATTTCGCTTCTACTTACAAGGAAACGAGTAATTAGACTAGTTCTGTTATTTTTGTCTGATTAGCATAAAGTAGATAGAAGTATTAAGCTTTTTAAGAATTATTTGTTGCAGGGATATGGAGAAAGTCATGTGAATGGTACACATCAGATTTTTGTAACTTGTTTTGTTATATATACATTTCCTGACGTTGCTACACAAACTCTGTATTGTTATGGTAAATAAACAATCTAGTTATAGTACCATAAATAACATTTGTAATTAATATGCGTTCATGATCAAAAACTGGAAACTTCAGTTTTTGAAAGTGTGAAGGAAGAGTCATGAAAACATAGATTTGGATGACAATTTAACTCGGCTATTAAAGCTTCAAAATCGAAATGGGGTGTTATTTATGGACACTCTTTAATTTTCTCAGCGTCCCATTCTAAATTGGGCGTGAAAGACTGCTTAATTTTGCTCAGAGGCCTCCCTATCAGGCTTGAGGTTCTTTTACGTGCCGTAAATCTACGACACGGGACCAACGGCTTTACTTCCCTTCCGAAGGAAGCCATGCTAAGGATTTTTATGCCCGAAAAAAATCCATCGCCCTCCGCCGGGTTTGAACCCGCGACCATGGTAACCATTACACCACGGAGGGCGATATATTAAAGCTCCAATGCAATGGCCATGATTAGGTAATTTCAACCAATCGCAGTCATTTCACTGGAGCGATATTGTCGAAACATCTTGTCGCACCTGACGTTCATTTGTTTAGTCTTCTGTCTTTGTTATTGGTAACAAGGTGACAATTCCGTCAGCCAATCTTTACTTTTAATAACTGTCAATTCCACAATTGTATTTTCAAATAGTTCAGTTACAATGTTTATTTAAAGTTTTATCCAGTTCATAATGTATTTAGTTAAAAAAAGGAGTGAAAATAATCATTATTTGTATACCTTGTGTATGAGATGAGTGCAATAACCTCAAATAAAATAACGTTTGTTTCCATTTCATGTATACTTATGAAAAACTGAAGAAAAATAGTTGTTCGCTATTTCTATTATTGCTATCGATATTCGTACACTGAGAATAAGCACGTTCGGTCATATCATAATTCAGGAGACAGTGAAGAAAGAAAGAAAAAAAAATCTGATGTGCTACACTCACATGACTTTCCCTAGCTGCTTTTCTTACAAACTTCTTACAAAAGATTGTTCTGCTTTCTACACAATGCTAATTGAGATAAACTTTAGCAGAATGTTCTTATTACTTAGTTTCTTATAAGAAGTTGGGAACTAAAGGTATTCGATATGCTGAAGTGGTAGCCAAATGTTTTAAAAGCTATCGCGATGCGACTGTCATTGTAAATCGCTTCTTTGCTTGGCCAGAAGTAGAACAAAAGAAAAGCGGACACATCCTGTCTGAGAAAAGTTAAGTACTTTACAATTGAAACTAATAATAAGAAATATCATGAAAACGGTAAACTCCACTAAAAACGTATAACATAAGTTGTGTATTTTAACGAGATATATATTTTTTGTAAAGTAAGTTTTTGTGTATCTCTTACGGTTTACTAGTTACACAAAATTCAGAAAAATTCATCCAGAATAAACAGGTCTTCAGAAGTTATTCCCAGAAAATTCAAGATTGACATTTTATTTGTAATGGAAATGACTTTAATATGTGGTATTTTAACCAAAATCGTTAGAGCCATTAGGTAGAAAAACAAAATTTTTAAAAATGTTTCCATTTAAAGTGTAGTTGAGTGTGTAGTGTAGTATGAATTTTCTTGAAAATCTTCGTGTTGTATCCTTGGAAGGTACCAAAGTTAAATACCAAGTTTGGTATTAAAAGGTATTTTCGTTTTTGAGTTATGCTGTCTACAGGCACAGAGATACACTCACGTACCTTTTTCTAAAAATGTTTCTTTTTTGGATTCAGGGGGACCCAAAAGGTGTATTTCCGGTGAAATCTCGGTATCGAATTTTTGGGTGGAATGCAATATATTCTCTATACACTGTGCACATAGTACGTGTAGAGGGGTTTTATACACATTTTTATACATATTTTTATTTTATTTTAGTACGTGTAGAGAAAGTAAAAAGGAGTGAAAATAATCATTATTTGTATTTCTTAAGTATGAGATGAGTGCAATAACCTCAAATAAAATAACGTTTGTTTCCATTTCATGTATTAGTTATTAAAAGTTGAAATAAAATAATTGTTCCTTATTTCTATTGTTGCTATCGATATTCGTATATTGGGTGTAGGCACGGTCGGCCATATTATAATTCAGGAGGCAGTGAAAAAAAAATCGGTAAATAAACATGGTCGAATGCATCATCTACCATTTGAGAACTAATGTAAGTATTACAATCATAACCTCACAAAATCTCCCTTCCTATATATTATAAAGTATTAACAGTCTATTTCGCTGAATTGTCTTATCAAATACAACTCGTGTTTTCATCTCTTAGGACAATTGACTCGAGGTATTACTTATGAAAATGACTCTGGTGGTACACCAAGTCGTTATTTGAGCTTGAGTAATGAAAAACTCAAAATTTACATCCACATAGAAAGAACTTTCGATGACAATATTAAGGGACACTAGGAGTGTAATTTCAAATTTCTATATTTCTACATAGATGTTTCTGAAAATTTTACTGCGGTTGCATTGTTGTTATGTTCATATCGTAGGGTACCTTATACGGTAATTTTGAATAAATTATGTTTCATATACCAAGAGGAAATGTTGCCCCAGATTCAGCAGTCGATATTGATTGGTGGCAAGATGTCGAAATGCTGACATAGCTGTGTACACTTAAAGCAATACTGGCATAAGCATGGGTTAAAAAAAACTCGAATAACTAGGTCACAAAAAGTTGTAGGCCTGAAATGCTGAGGCAATACGAGCTACTCTGGCCCGACTTCCACCGAACGGGCCTAATATTTAATAGAAATTGTTAATTTCAAGAATCAGAATGAATCAGGCAAGTTAAATGAAATTTGTAACTCCTTGGGTTTTTTCCCCTTTTGATCCCTAATCCTACGTTCATTTACTTCATACTAAAAGCCCTGTGTTTCCTCGCACCCTTGGTGTATTCATTTATAGTTCGTGATTGTTAACCAAATGGACACACACCTGTACCTTTAATCCTAAGGCCACCTGTTTCTCTCTCGCAGGCGCGATCACCAGCTATACCTCTGAATCTACCACCCCCATGAGATGCGCAGTGTAGGGGTAACTCTTATCACACATTGGCATTTTCTACAATATGATTAGCAAATTCCATTGCAATTGGATAAATACTTTGCAAGTTATAAATTATTTCATAAAAGTTATTATGTAGATATGCAGAAAATGTTACATAGTCACAAAATTTTATATAGCTAGTAGGGATTTTCGGAATTGGAGCTTTGAACAATATTCAAAAAACTTTTAAAAGTTAATATATTAATATTTTTATTACTGCATTATTTAATTTTAAAAGGGTAGAAAGGGTAGAAACTTCAGTTTTTTTAAAATTAATATTGCTACTGTTGGAATAATTTTGACATTAGTAATATTGCAATACATACTTCGACACATCCACAGAAATTATCGTTGTATTTACACAAAAACTGAAACCGTGCAACATTTCGAAAGTGTAAAATTGTAGTTTTGTGAAAAACGCTGCTTTACGACACAATACATGTTACCAGAGGGACTTAAATTTTGATTGTCTATGGAGCTCAACGGGTCATCGCCTTAGCGCGGTGGTAGCGCAGGTGCTTACCAAACGGGATACCTGGGTTCGATCCCCAGTACCGGCGTGGGGAATTTTCCCCCTCTGGGAGACCTAGCCTCGTAAGGTCCCTGGGGGGGCCAATTGAGGAGCTACTTGATGAAGAAGTAGCGGCTCCAGGTGATGAGAGCCTCATTAACCGGCCGGGAGGGGGGCTCGAGGCGCTGACCACATCTCACCCTCCAATTCTGCACCCCAACCATGACGTCTGTAATGGACCGAGATGGGGGACGCAGCGGCCGGGCGGTAGGCCAAGGTTCCCGTGAGCTGTCGAGCTATGGAGCTATTATGGAACTCAACGGTCCCAACTATTATTTACTATAAAAAAAGGTTCGACGTTTTCACCGATTGCGAAAAAAAATTACGTGACTTTCTCTGCATCTCTGCAACAAATTATTGTTAAAAAGAAGCTTCTATCCATTTCATGCTAATTGAGAAAAAATAGCAGAAATATTCTTATTACTTGCTTCCTTGTAAGTAGAGGCGAAATAACGGAGTGTCATTAAAGTGATAGTGAAAATCTGGTTGCTATGTGACTGAAGTTCCTTTGTTTATATGGGCAGGAGTTGACAAAATCCAGTATGAGAAAAAAAGTATTTTAAAGCTGAAACCAATAACAAGGAATATCTCAAAAGCGATCAGCTCCATGAAAAAAATGTATATGACAAATTATGTGTTTTATCGTGATCTACATTTTTTGTATAGTATTTTTTTTTTTTTTTGTCTATCGATTATTGTTATGCGAAATTCAATAAAAATCATTCAGAATAAACAGGTCTTTAGAGGTTATTTCCAGAAAATTCAAGAATACATTTTATTTCTCAGGTAAATATCTTTAATATATGATATTTTAATCAAAATCGTTAGCGCCACTTTTGAGAAAATTAAAATTTTCGAAAAAAGTTCCATGTAAAGGGTAGTTGGGGGTGGGAGGATTTTCTTGAAAATCTTCGTGTCACATCCTTGAAAGATTGGTATTTTACCGACTTTTCGTTTTTGAGTTATCGTGTTCACAGACACATGGAAACTAGGAACCTTTTGCTGAAAATGTTTTTTTTTATACAGGGGACCCTAAAACGTATATTTGCGGAGAAATCTCGGTATGGAATTTTTGGGTGGAGTGCAATACCTTCTAGTACACTATGTACATAGTACGTATAGAAAAAGTAAACAACTGTAGAACAGCGCCTCTTAAACGCGTAAAATCGCATTCGTGCAAACCGAGGTGCAGAGATGCCACGCACTTGGATCGCTCTGCCTGGTTCGGACTGGATATTTTGCAGTGAAAAAGAAACTGCGCAGAGGGAGAGGAAGAGAGAGTTGGATAGAGAGAGAGAGAGAGAGAGAGAGAGAGGAGTGCGAGACTAGTGTAGGAAAGGGTGTTATTTCTCAAAATCCGGAGTAGGGCTACACCCTCTGGTCAGCCTAGCGAACTCGTTATTTTCACCTTGTAAAATTAATGCACCGCCCAATGCACCATTAGAGGCCTTGACATAGAACAAATGTACATATACCTATAAATTGAGTAATTCAAATGACTGCAATAACAACTAAAGATCTAGAACATGTAAATATATTTTGCCCGAGTTAGGATGCTCAGGCGAAACGCACTGGGACTGGCATTCGGGAGGTCGTGGGATCGGTTCCTCGCGGCCGACCTCTGTGACCCATGGATTTCCCAAGTCACTAGGCGAATTCTGGAAAGGATTCTTCATTTCCCCAAACTTCCAATCGCTACATTTCATCTCAACCGCTACTCCTTCAGGGTTGTAAGTATCGACGTCAACTGCGGTAGAGACGCCATTCCGTAGAGATGACTGTGCTGGAAATGCAGCTCTTGACGGCGGGATGGCAATGCGGCCTCAGGTGGTCTAACGGAATCTGAGCCGCGCTCTCCGCGTCGAGATGGAACTGCTTGAGAAATATTAGGGACCATCCACTGTGGCTCTCTCTGTCCGGATGTCGGCCGCCCTTTGAAATTACACTCATCCTCTCTTCCAGGGGTGTGACGTACAATAAGCCAAAGGCTGCAATGCCGAATACCCCTCCGTAACACACACACACACACACACACACAAACACACACGTATTTATGTGTTGAGTAATTCAGATCAGTGCAGTATTAGATAAAGATGTAGAACAACCTGCATAGACATCTATGTATGGAATGATTCAGGTTGCTGTAGTAATGCATACAGTTATAGAACAACATGCATTTATACATGCATATATACGGAGTAATTCATATTAATATGATTAGATTAAGATTAGAACAACATGAAAAAGTACTTTTGAGGGGAGGTTTTCAGATTGCTGCACTAATACACATAAAAAGACATAGAAAAATGTTATACCCATCTATGGAGAAATCCAGAATGCTGCAATTGTTGCTAATTATACATAACAAATTTTATGTAGTGAGTTTTTGTCTATCTCTTGCGGTTTACTAGTTTTGCAAAATTCCTTAAAATTCATCCGAAATAAAATGGTCTTCAGAGGTAATTCCCAGAAAATGCAAGATATACATTTTATTTGTCACGTAAAGTTCTTTAATATACAATATTTTAATCAACTTCGTTAAAACCATTTTTAAGAATATCAACATTTTTGAATATTTTTCCATGTAAAGGGTAGTTGGGGTGGGGAAATTTTCTTTAAAATCCTCGTGTCACATCCTTGGAAGATGCTGAACTTAAATACCAAGTTTGGTATTTAACGGACTTTTAGCTTTTGAGCTAAGCTGTCCACAGACACACACAAACACACACGACAGACAGACACACACGAACATTTTTCTAAAAATACTTTTTTTGAGTTCAGGGGTTCTCAAAACTCGGTATAGAAATTTTAGGTGCAGTACAATACCTTCTCTATATACTATAGTACATGTAGAGAAAGTAAATATGAATACAATTCTCATATAATGGTCATTAGATTACTCGTGAAGTTATTACGGGTCACTCGTATCCTAATAACTACCATTATAGGATCGTTGTATAAATAACTACTCTAGTAGAGTTATGCTACATTCACAATGAAATGCAAGCGCCGACGCAACGTAAGCACAAGAGTTTGGACTCTTATTATTTAATGTAAGCATTCACATAGAAACACGCAAGATGCAATGCAAGAGTTTGCAAACTCCAAACTTCATCCTTGGGTTGCATGCAAAGAGGAGGAAATCTGCTTCTTTTCTCTATGCATTGCCTATGAATTCAATAACAAACGATCGCACTGCGATACTTTACACGCCTTCTGTATATGCATGCTCTTCTATTTGGCCGTGCAGTGCCGCGCCATCTCTAATCTCCCTCAAGAGGTTATGACAGTATTCTTGCGAATCCTTCTTTGATTTAATGGATATAACTATCAGATTTATTAGTTCTCATTAATTGAAGATGCTGAGAGAAAATTCTTAATTCATTAATCGTGTAGCTTTATAACTTTCTGAAGTTCTATGCTTGTATTATTTTCAATAATTTTGAATGAGCTGTTATTGTGACGTCACTGCCGCGAGCGTCAGTTGTTAGTAGGTATGTCATTTTATAACATATTTATTTGTAGAAGATTGAGTGAATTTTCTTATGTGGTATTGTTGGTTATGTTATTCAGTTTGTAACTTACGGAGCGCTTGGAAGATATTCGCATGTAACTTGCTGATCTAGAACTTCTTGCGTTGCCTTTACGATTGCATTGTGAATGGTATTTCTTTACGTCTGCGCTTGCATCTCATTGTGAATGAAGCATATACTTTTAATGGGATGTGCTATCAGTCATTCATAATTTTATGAATATTATCGTGGGAATAAAATACGATAGAGGTTCATCCTTTTATCATCATGATTTATCATCGTGTGCGCACCCGTTTCATTACCAAAACAATGATTTTGAATTAAAGTATTATGCCCCGTAACTGGATTTTTAAGCAAGCTAATGCCCGTAGCATAGTTTATTGTTAGGAGGCAGTTTAATGCAGGCGCAGAGGGATTTTAAAACATCGGCGGGATAAGCATTGTCTATTGGCGATCTGTATCGGAACATCCATCCCTTTGTATGCGCACTACATGGTAATGAATAGAGGAGGCTTTGACACAGACAATGCTGCCAACCAGACGGAGATGATTAGCAGAGAGAGGTGGCTGTCACGTGGCGCTGCCAAGTTACTCATCATTAACCGCTGCTACAGCAGCGTCATATAACTATTAGTGGGTGGGGGTGGCACTAATCTGATTGCCAGCGTTTGTCGTTTGATTCAGCTATTGCTGATCCGGAAGGAACAACAGGCATTGCAAACAAACAAAGATAATGACAGTCACCGTTACACACCTGCTTTTGTTTCACCACCAACTTGCCTTTGTTTCCTCACTTTCACTATGTACATAGTAGGCAGAGGAAGTGAAGTATTCTACCCAAAAATTGGAGATCAAATGTATGTCAAAAATTATAAAAAATAGTGTGTGTTCCATTCACATGACTTTCTCTACATCTCTGCAACAAATTATTGTTAAAAGCTTAATCTTCTATTCACTTTATGTTAATTGAGAAAACATTACCAGGAATAGTCTTATTGCTTGCTTCCTTGCAAGTAGAAGGGAAATAAGGGAGTATTATACGCTAAAGCGATAGTAAATTTTTTTTAAAATCTGGTTGGTATGTGATTGAAGTTCCTTTGTTTGTATGGCCAAGAAAGTTTAAATATTTGAAAACTGAAATAAAAAACAAGGAATATCTCAAAAACGATCCACTCCACGAAAAAAAATTTTCATATATCATAAATTGTGTGTTTTAACGAGCTCTATATTTTTCTTAAATAAGTCTCTCTCTCTCTCTCGTACGGTTTACCAGTTATGAAGCGCAAAATTCATCCAGAATAAATGTTTTCATAGGCTATTCCCAGAAAATTCAAACTATAGATTTTATGTGTCATGTAAATATCTTTAATATACGGTATTATAATAAATATTTTAGAGCCTTTTTGATAAGGGTAGTTGGGGTTGGGCGGATTTTCTTAAAATCTTGTGTCGCATTCTTGGAAGATACTAAACATAAATGCCAATTTGGTATTGAACGTATTTTCGTTTTTGAGCTATGTTGTTCATAGGCGCGCGAGAGTACATACGCGCTCACTCACGGACCTTTTTTTAAAAACAATCTTTTTTGGACTCAGAAGATCTCAAAATATGCCTGGCCGGTTTGGGGAGAAATTAGTGCTTCGGATATCAAATCAATCGAAACATTTCAAAACAATATTCTATGCTTCTCAACAAGCGCTCTGAGGTCTGTGAAAAAGTCAACTGCACAGAGAATCTTGAATCATCCAAGTCAATTTCTTCAGTGGCAGAACAATTAACCTTACGAACGTCTCTGGAGCTCTTTATTACTTTCTCTACACATACTATGTACATAGGTATAGAAAAGATATTGTAATGCATCCAAAAATTCGATACCGAGATTTTACTGGAAATACGTGCTTTGAGAGTCGCTATACACAAAAAAAGCATTTTTAGAAAAATTTCCGTGTGTGTGTTTGTCTGTTTGTGTATGTATTTAAGTTTGCTATCTTCCAAGGATGCGGCACGAAGATTTTCAAGAAAATCCCCTCACCCCAAACTACCCTTTACATGGAGAAATTTTCACAAATTTTGATTTTCCCAAAATAGCTCTAACGATTTTGACTAAAATGTCGTATATAAAGATATTTACATGTCAAATAAAATGCTTATCTTGGATTTCCTGCAAATAATCTCTGAAGACATATGTTTTTGAATGAAATTTTCGGTAATTGGTATAACTGGTGAACCGTAAGAGACATGGACCTTTTTCTGAAAAAGTTTTTTTTGGGTACAGGGGACCATAAAATATATATTTGCGGTTAAATCTTGGTCTCGAGTTTTTTGATGCAATATAGTAGGTACCTTCTCTACATACAATGTATATAGCACGTGTAGAGAAAGTAAAAAGAAGAAAAGGAAGGAGTCGCTGTCTGACAGCCGGGCAGCTCACATCGTGCTGTGGTGCCTGCCTCTTGCTCTCACTGGTGCGACTTGTGTTTTTCTTTTCGCGTGCAGTTTCGCGTGGAGTTAAACGGGGCTACTTTGACAGCCTCTTCTATCCGTACTTTCTTTGTGTGTTCGTCCTTTCTTTCCATCCATTACATTATTGGAACATTTCTACACCATGGCTGCCCCCGTTGCTACGGGGCAGCTTATTTATTCTGCGATGCAGACGTGCTACCAATCTGAGGACCAGCCATCTTCTCTACCGGCGCCACACTCAGCTCTTCCAACCGCGTCAAGCAGCTCCCAGGGAGAAACCTCTTTGTCGCCTCATCAGCAACGCCAGCCCGTGCCCGCTACTACGCATTGCTCTGGTCAAATGCGGCCTGTCGACCGCGGCCTGCCTTCCGCCGGTTTTGCACCACCCAGCCGGGATAGTTCTTGCCCACGTGACTCCAAGAGGAAGAAACTGGATTCTGCTGTACCTGATTCTCCTTTCGCTACAACTAACAGTTTTGCACCCTTGGCTGACATGGATCTAGAGGATGGTGATCATGGCGTAAGTACGCCTACTCCTTCTGTCTCCCCACCCCCAAAGCCACCTCCTATCTATGTTTCTAATATACTCAACGTGAATACTGTCCTCAAACACTTACAAACATCCAATGTTGGCGCTTACAAGCTTGTTACACTGGACAGCAACAAGGTCAAATTCACTTTCGAAACTGTGGACGGTTATCGTGCAGCCATACAGTATTTTGAGGACCAAAAGGCCGAGTTTCACACGTACCAAATGCGTCATGATCGCAACCTCCGGGTGGTTATTCGTGGGCTTCATCCCACTATAGACACTGCTCTAGTGCTGCAAGAATTGACCTCCCTTGGATATTCACCCGCACAGATGACTCCAGTTTACCATCCCGTCACCAAGGCGAAGCTACCTCTCTTTTTCGTGGATCTCAAGCCCAGTCCGCTCAACGACGACATCTATAAGCTCGATCGTTTGTACTACACGATGGTGAGGGTGGAGCCCCCGAAACCCAAAAGGGGTGTTATTCAGTGCATGAATTGTCAGGAATTTGGGCACAGTCGTAATTATTGCCACAAACAACCCCGTTGTGTCAAATGCGATGGCCATCATCCCAGTGCGCAGTGCTCTAAGGCTCCTCACGCGCGCCGCAGTGTGTGAACTGTCAAGGTCAACATACGGCGAATTATAAAGGCTGCCCTGTTCATCGACGCCTCCAAGTCATTCAGTCTCGCTCTTCTCCCCGACGTACCGTTTCTGGTGCCTCTCCTGCTGCCGTTCCTCCACTTCATGCTTTCCCACCTATGGAGTCTACCTTGCCTACTTCCACTGAAGCTGCCTCTCCTCGTCCTCCTGCATTTCATGCTCGACCTTTGCTGTCGTCTCTAGTTTCTCGAGGTTCCCCTCCTGGTGCTACGCAGCCCTTTGCAGCCGCAACTCGTCAGTGTGAACAGGACCGTTCTCCATTGGACTGCTTGATGGCTCGACTGGACTCTATCTTCGCTCTTCTACAGTCCCTTCTTACTACCCTGCAGCAATTAATTCCTGTTCTGCTCCGTGTTCATGGCTAATTCAATTCCTTCCTGCCTTCGAATCTGCACTTGGAATTGTCAGAGTATCACTAACAAGTTTTATGAATTATTACATTTCCTTACGGCTTATGACGTAGATCTCCTACTCGCCACTGAAACCAAATTGGCTCCTCACATATCTTTCCATCTTCCTGGGTATACTGTGTATCGTGCTGATCACCCTAACTCTACTCGAAAGGGTGGTTCTGCGGTGTTTATCAAAACTTGTCTGGCTCACCATGCCCTTCCGCCTCTTATAGAGGACTCATTCCAGGTTGCTCGGATTCAGCTGTCTACTACTTCCGCAAGCATTCAAGTTGGTTCTTTCTATTCTGCTCCTCAGAATCATGTCAGTCTCACCGACTTCTGGGGTCTTGTTCATGCTTTCCAGGGCCCCTTCTTGGTCGGCGGCGATTTTAACTCCAAACATCCTCTATGGGGTTCGAACTTATCTAATCCTAGGGGTAAACTTTTACACGCTGCAATCCATCAGTTACACCTAGACGTACTCTCTCCTGTTGAACCTACGTTTTACCCACACGATGGTACGACTCCGGACGTGCTGGATGTCTTCATTGGACGTAATATTTCCCGTCATTGTTCCCGTCTCTCCGTTGTTCATGATCTGAGCTCCGATCATTTACCAGTCCTGCTCACTCTCTCCGATGGTGCGAAGTACAAAGACTTACCCCCATCCCTGATACGCCATCCTTTTGACTGGCCTTTGTACACCTCTTTGCTTGCCGATCTCACTATTACGACTGTGCCGCTTAAGTCACCCCGTGATGTCGATGTGGCTGTTTCTACCTTGACTCGCAATATCCAGTGTGCGGCTAACCTTGCCAGCAGTACTCTCCAGGATCTTCGTCCTCCTCGTCTTGTGCCATTCTATTCTCCCGAGATCCGTCTACTGCACTCCATCAAGAGAGACTGTCGGAAACTCTGGGAACGCACGCGCTACCCGCTTCACAAAACCAATTTTAATCGCGCTACTCGGGAGCTGAAGGCTGCCTTACGTGCTGCACGCTGCACTGCTGCTGAACACCGACTACAAGACTTAAACGCCAGTGATGGGTCACTATGGCAGAAGACTAAAACTTTGACACGTTCTTCTGCTGCCATGCCGCCTCTTAAGGTTGGGAACACCTGGTTTTCTACGCCATTTGAAAAGGTAAATTTGTGCTCAGAACTCCTGGAACGTCAGTTTTCCCCGAATCCTGTGCTGGACGCGGACTTTGCTCATCGTGTGGAGGAAGAACTCACGCAACCTTTGTTGCTCACTCCTTTCCACCACTTCTTTACCCCTGCTGAAGTTAAAAATATCATCGCTCGCTCTTCAGCTCACAAAGCTCCCGGTCCTGATCTTATTGTGCAACCCTTACTCCTTCATTTACCCCGGAATGCGCTGGATTTGTTGACGCAAATCTACAACGCTATCCTCCGCACAGCTCATATTCCTCGTCAATGGAAACACGCTACAGTTATCCTTCTTTCCAACCTGATAAAGTCAAGAGTGATCCCCTCAGTCATCGTCCTATTAGTTTACTCCCCCTACTCTCCAAAATCTTCGAACGTCTCCTTCTGCCTCGTCTTTTGCCTCAGCTCACACCGACTATCCCTGATACCCAGTTTGGATTTCGCTCTCTTCACTCCTGCTCTCAGCAGCTCCATCGTGTCGTTGACGCTATTCTTGATTCCTATGAGCGTCAATCTGTATGCACAGGACTGTTTTTGGATACGGAGAAGGCCTTTGATAAAGTTTGGCACGATGGATTGTTATTCAAACTCAAACCGCATCTCTCGGACACTTATTTCCGCCTCGTACAGTCCTATTTGCGCAATCGCACCTTCTCTGTTAAACATGATCGTACATTTTCCAAGGCCCTTCCTATCTCCTCTGGTGTGCCGCAAGGGAGCGTACTGGGCCCCTTATTATACCTGGCTTATACCTAGGATTTTCCTAGTCATCCGCAACTCACCATTGCTCACTATGTCGACGATGTGGCGGCGCTAAGTGTGGGTACTTGTGCTATGGCGGCAAGCCGCCTTCAGGACTTCTGCAACCAAATTCACTCCTGGTGCCAACGTTGGAGAGTGACTATGAACGCTCATAAATCCCGTGTTGTGAAGTTCACCTACAAAACGAACGTGACCCATCATCCCATTTCTCTCAATGGGACGGAGATACCCACCGCGACTTCTATAAGGTACCTCGGCCTTATCTTGGACAACCGGCTTACTTGGAGTCCCCATCTCTCCAGTCTAGTGCAGAGGATTCGTCATCGCATCCGCGGCGTCCATCATCTTGTGTCCGGTTCCTCGCCATTGCCTTTGCGGTACAAGCGTCTTGTCTACACTTCCTTAATTCGACCCATGTGGCAATATAGCTGTGCGATATGGGGTTCTGCCGCTCCGTCGCAGACCATCAAACTCCAGCGCACACAGAACCGTTTTCTCCGCCTCATGACTGGCGCTCCATGGTACGTGCGCAACTCAACTCTGCACGCTGACATAGGCCTACCGGAGGTAATGTCTGTCCTCCGCATCAGCTACAAGAGGCTCCATCGATCCTGTTTGCGCCACAGCAATCCGCTTCTCCGCCATATTTATCTTCCTCCTGAACCTCAACGACGAAGATTGAAGCGCCGCTGGCACTCCGATCTGCGACTGAACATTTAGCTCTTTTATTATTTTCTGTGCTGCTTTCTTTGTATCTTTGTACTATTTCTTTGGGCCCATCGCTGGATGGTACCCCAACCACATATTACATGCTGTTCTGTGTATCTAATTAGCTCAACTGCATTGTACCTAATTGTACAAAAGAGTTTTCTTACAATAAAAAAAAAAAAAAAAAAGAAAAGGAAGCACAGGAAAGGGAAATGTCATTAAATAACGAAGTACTACAACATGTTTCATTTCTGTCTTGTCAGTGAGACACGATTCTTTGAGAAAGAATCTTTTTTCCCTGCTCCTTTTCTTTCCTTATTTTTCTCCGCACAATCTTGCGTAACAAAGCGAGCCCACACAATTGTAAGAAAATGGAAGTGGCTGCATTAACGTTTCAAAGAAATGCTTCAGTTTTAATCAAAATACTCATATTTTTAAGCGAGATAAATAAATATGCAATAAAACACACAAAATGTTTGGTGAAGACACAAAACTTGAACGATTAAAGAACATATGATCGATTCATAAACATTTTGTAGTGCGATTTAAAAGCGATAAAAGAAAATCCTATGTGTTACACAGACATGGCTTACCTTATCTTTTCTGCAACAAGCTAATCCTTCTTTCATACCACTCGAGTTAAACATTATCATAAATTGTCTTATTGCTTATTTTCTCTTAGTATGAGTATAGGAAAAGTTTAACCAATAACAGGCAATGTCTCGGAAATGGCATACTTACAAATAAACGTGTTTGACATAAATTATGTTCCCAAACAAGATCTATATTTTAAGTAGTAAGATTCTGTGCATCTCCTTTAGTTTACTATGCATGAGTCATACAAAAAGAAAAGGACTTCAGAAACTGATCCTAAGAAATTAAACATATTACTTTTAAATTCTTCATGTAGATAAGTATAAAAATATGGCAGTTTAATCAAATTCGTTTGAACTATTTTAGAAAAAGAATTTTCCATATAAAGAATTGTTTGATGGGTGAGGGATTTTCTTGAAAATCTTCGTTTCGCATTCTTGGAATATGTTGAACTTAAATACCAAGTTTGCTATTCAACGCACTCTTCGTTTTTGAGTTATACTGTCCAGACACACACACACACACATACACTGACAGACACACGGAAATTTTGTAAAAATCTGATGTGTACCATTCACATGACTTTCTCTATATCCATCCAACAAATTATTCTTAAAAGGATTATACTTCTATTTACTTTATGCTAATCAGAAAAAATAGCAGAAATAGTCTTATTACTTGCTTCCTTGTAAGTAGAAGTGAAATAAGGGAGTACCATAGGTTAAAATGATAGTCAGAAGCTGGTTGCTATGTCAATGAAGTTCCTTTGTTTATATGGATAGGAGTTGACAAGTTCCTGTATGAGAAAAGTATGTTTTTCATAGCAGAAACCAAAAATAAGGAATGTGTCAAAAACGACGAACTCACAAAAAATATGTATATATAACAAAAATTGTGTGTTTTAACGTGCTCTACATTTTTTGTGTAGTAAGTTTTTGCCCATCTCTTACGGTTTAGCAGTTATTCAAAATTCAGTAAAATTCATCCAGAATAAACTACTCTTCAGAGGCTATTCCCAGAAAATTCAAGATATACTTTACATTTGTCAGGTAAATATCTTTCATATACGAAATTTTAACCAAAATCGTTAGAGCCATTTTTGAGAAAATCAACATTTTTCTCAAAATCTTCGTGTCGCATCCCTGGAACATACTAAACTTAAATACCAAGTTTGGTATTTTACCGACTTTTCCTTTTTGAGTTATCATGTTCACAGACACATGGACACACTGACACACGGACACACACACGCACACGCACACACACACGGACCTTTTTGTAAAAATGCTTTTTTCGGTATCGATAAATCGGTATCGATACCAAAATATGTGTTAGGGTCCCCTGTATCCAAAAAAAAGTATAGTTATCTATGCTATACACAATGTAAATAGTATGTGTAAGCTGTACTTAGTATGTTACCAGGAAAGTCGAAGGAATTATATGTCAAAGAATTTTCATCATTTATTTAAAGAATTTTATAATACTTTACAATGAAATAAAGTTACTCCGGTAACGAGTGGAATAAAGTAAATAAATAAATGGTTGATAACTACAAATTTTCTATAACATTTTAACACCAACATTTTATTCTTTAACTACATTAGTTTAAGAAGAGCAAACACCTTGGTAAATCTTGATATGTGTAGATCTTCGAACAATTGAATTGTTGATTTTAACCTAGAATATTTGCTCAACACAGAAGAAGACTTGCAAATATTTTAAAGAAAATTAAAATAAACAAGAATCACTTCTTCATTAATGCCATGAACATCTCTTCATACCTGCCAATCCTTAAATTGCTAAAACTCCTTTTCATATAATTTCCGTGAAGTCGATGGTAATAAAGCCTCAACTGCTTCTTTTGCTTCGTTTAATGTATCACTTGGAACCGATATTTTAACGTTCTCAACGTCCATTGTAAACTTAATCAATTTGAAACTAGCAGCAATAAAAACAAAATTAATATTCATACATAGCTTTTCATATTTTATAACTATAAGAACTCCGCAATTCAATACTTTATTCCTTATTTCATTTGTTACTATATATTGTAAAATCATTAACTGAATATTTGTCATATATTAATTTATCGTATCTGTAGGGCAAAATAATGTATTACACAAGTGGACAAACCTCTATTATCCACTTTATAATAAATAACTATTATTTCACGATGAAATATAGACTCATTACTTTCTCTAGCCCCGTATATATGATGTACATAGGGATACAGAAGCATTGTATTCCACCAAAAAATTAGATTTTGAGATTTTACCGGAAATGTATGTTTTAGGACCTCCTAAATCCAAAAAAAGCATTTTCAGAAACAGGTCTGTGTATGTGTGTGTTTGTGTGGACAGTATAGCTCAAAAACGAAAAGACCGCTAAATACCCAACTTGGTATTTAAGTTTAGTATCTTCCAGGGATGCAATACGAAGATTTTGAGAAAAATCCCCCCACCCCAAACTACCCTTTACATGGAACATTTTTCGAAAATTTTGATTTTTTTAAAAATGCCTCTAACGATTTTGATTAAAATATCGTATATTAAATATGTTTACCTGAAAAATAAAATGTACATCTTGAATTTTCTGGGAATAACCTCTGAAAACAAATTTATTCTGAATTAATTTTACGAAATATTACATAACTACTAAACCGTAAGAGCTAAACAAAAACTTACCACATACAATATGTAGAGCACGTTAAAACACACAATTTATGTTATATACATTTTTTCGTGGAGTAGATCATTTTTTAGATATTCCTTGTTTTCAGTTTCAGCTATGAAAAACAAACGTTTCTCATACAGGAATTTGTCAACTCCTGTTCATACAAACAAAGGAACTTCAGTCACATAGCAACCAGCTTTTGACTAACATTTTAACCTATGGTACTCCCTTATTTCGCTTCTACTTACAAGGAAGCAAGTAATAAGACTATTTCTGCTAATTTTATCCTCGATTAGCTTGAAGTAAAGAGAAGCACAAGCGTTTTAGTAATATTTTTTGCAGAGATGTAGAGAAAGTCATGTGGATGAAACAGATCAGATTTTTTCCTCTTTATAATA
This sequence comes from Hymenopus coronatus, assembly GCA_030762935.1. Taxonomy (NCBI): domain Eukaryota; kingdom Metazoa; phylum Arthropoda; class Insecta; order Mantodea; family Hymenopodidae; genus Hymenopus; species Hymenopus coronatus. The sequence goes on from CM060899.1 coordinate 62,698,709, forward strand.
TGAATAGGGATTCCTGTCGATGTACCGGAAGGGACAATTATTGAGAACAGCAATAAAATTTAATTAGAAGAACGCAGGTGCGATACTCACCCAGCTGTCAGGCTGTTAGGCCACATGGGAGACCTGCAAACAAACAACCAGAACACAATATTTAATAATCACTTCGAAATGAGTCAGTGGAAGCAATTAACACACCATATTTCTCAGTGGTGACACATACACTCTCATCATACAAAATGTGGTGTTATTTCTCAAGAGAATGACGCTCTGCCCTAGATTGTGAACGCTACCGCCTTAGGTACACTTTTTCTTCTTTGTTATAGGCTATAATATACTTGATAATCCTATTACTTTCTCTATACAGGTTACTCAAAAAGAAAGAACAGATTTAAAACATTTATTGCTTCCAAACTACAAAAGATAGAAACATGATTCATGGAGAGAGAAAATTGTTCAATGTTATAATATGCATTCAATATGAGCACCGTGTGTTACACGACATGTGTCAAAACGGTGGTTCATTTGTTGCCACACACGAAACTGCTGGTCTCCAGATGTCGAATTCACAGCTTCAACAATTCGATGTCGTAGATCTTCAAGAATGTCAGGCATAGGAGGAATAAAAACACGGTATTTTACGCAACCCCATAAAAATCGCACGGAGTGAGATCTGGAGATCTGGGAGGCCACCGGCGATAATGCACAATTCGTACTTTTTGTTGTGGTCGTCAGGATGCAATGCTTGCAATAACTGCTGTGTGTATGGCTTCAGGTGCAGACAATGTTTTAGAACTCGCTATACCATTGGTTGAGGAATGTTAAGCTCCATGCTTGCTCGTGATGTGGACTTCTTTGGGCTCCTATCGTGCAGTGTACAAATACGCTCAACATTCGCGTCCGATGTGTGAGAACGTCCGTGTTTTTCCTTTTGCAGATGCAACCATCTTCTATGAATTTGCTTATGATGCGGCGGTTGTTTTTAAATTGACTCGTTGACCTGCAACAATGGACTCTATTTTTGCTAATTGCAGCACACAAAATGATTTCTCTTGTGGTGTTGTGGCAACACACAGACAACAAACAACAGCGCCAATGTGGCCGTGATTGAAACTTCTACCTCCGCGGTATTTCAATTGTTAACTTTTCTCTCTACATGAACGTTGGAATCATGTTTTTTATCTTTTGCAGTTTGGAAGCAATAAATGTTTGAAATCTGTTCTTTCTTTTTGAGTAACCTGTAAGTACATGAATGAAAGAATAAGTGTATTTATTAACATAACAATATCATTCATTGAACTTCAATACTCACACGGGTCCACAGACCGTACGTGCTTTTGTAATACACACTAAAAACAATATTAAAACAACAACAAAGAATTAAAAGGGTAAACACGAAAATAAAAAGACAAAGATACTCAAATACAGCAATTTAAATTTACAGCACAGAGTACATACCCTCTTATAATAGATAATTACACTTAAAAGAAATATATACACATAATATATACACAATATATAAAACCATAAGACAACAACGACCTAAGTGTCACATAAAATATATACATGTAAAACATTGTAGTCACTTTTGTTTAGTTGTTGTTACCCCCCCCCCCTTCTCTATTGGCAGCCTTCTTAGATCTCAGCTGTCTTGCCTTAAGTATAAATTTACCTAGCCCGTCCACGTCTTCCGTGCCTGCCAGTAGCGTCCAACATACCTTCTAGCTCTACATTCGCGGTGGTAAAGAATCGCGGTAAATATTTACTATGTACATAGTTTATAGAGAAGGTATTGTATTACACCCAAAATTCGATACCGAGATTTCACCGGAAATCTTGGGTCCCCCTGAATAAAAAAAAAAATATTTCCGGAAAAAGGCCCCTGTGTATGAGTGTGTGTGTGCGCGCGCGCGTCTCTGGACAGCATAGCTCAAAAACGAAAAGACCGTTAAATACCGAACGTTGTATTTAAGTTTGGTGTCTTCCAAGGATGCGACACTAAGATTTTCAAAAAAATTCCCTCAGCCCCAACTACGCTTTACATGGAGCTTCCTTTCAAAAACGGCTCTAACGGTTTTGATTAAAATATCTTATATTAAAGATATTTGCCTGACAAATAAAATGTATATCTTGAATCTTCTGGGAGTAGCCTCTGAAGACTAGATACTTTATTCTGGATGGCTTTACGGAATTTTGCATAACTGCTAAACCGTAAGAGGTGGACAAAAATTTACCACACAAAAAATGTGGAGCTCATTAAAATACACAATTTATGTCATATACATTTTTTGTGGGGTTGATCGTTTTTGAGATATTTCTTGTTTTTGGTTTCAGTTTTGAAAATCTCGTGCTTTTCTCATACAGGGATTTGTCAACCCCTGTCCATACAAACAGAGGAACTTCAGTCACATAGCAACCAGCTTTTGACTATCACTTTAACCTGTGGTACCCCCTTATGTCGCTTCTGCCTACTAGGAAGCAAATATTAAGACTATATGTGCTAATTTTTTCTTGTTAAGCATGAAGTTAGTAAAAGTATAAGCTTTTTAACAATAGTTTGTTGCAGAGATGTAGAGAAAGTCATGTGAATGGAATACATCAAATTCTTTTTTAAATGTGTTTATTTGCTAATGGAAATCTACCGAAATGAAGTCCATTTCGATAAATATTTTCGGGTTGTGCACTATACTAATCAGAGCCACTGAAAAACAGTTTCTTCAATAATATAGATTGATATTAGCTTATTTAAGCGTTTTCATTATTTACAGTGTAATTCTATTTAATCTCTATTCACAAACCGTTAGTAACAAATACTTAAAAACACATAATTTACCTTGTTAATATACACATTTTTGTATGGTGCAATTTGCAAAATTAATTTTTGGTAATAACCCCTTATGTAACTTAGTTGAAGAAGAATGTGAATTTATAAATGATGCAGCCCGGAACCACTATCAATGTAGCTGTTTATTGTGAAACTTTACGACATTTTCGGAGAGCCATTCAAAACAAACGAAGAGGAATGCTGACTTCAGGAATTGTGTTGATCCATGACAACGCTCGTCCACGCACTGCTGGCACAACCCAACGGCTCCTTGAACAATTTCAATGGGACATTTGCAATCATCCGCCGTACAGTCCTGATCTGGCACCCAGCGATTTTCTCCTTTTCCCTGAACTGAAGACGTGGCTAGGAGGGCAGCAATTTCAAACCAACGAAGATCTTCAAAACACGTCAATGCTCATTGGCGGCAATGTTTTTTGAAGCGGGTATTGCAAAGCTTGTGCACAGGTACGATAAATGTCTCAAACTTTATGGTGATTATGTTGAAAAGTAAGCAGAGGTGTACAAAACGTTTAGTAATAAAATAATTGTTTTATATGAACTTTTCTTTTATTTATAGCCTATCGGAGGTTGAAAATAAAAACGTACCTCGTACAAGAGCAAGTAATTAATACAATTTCTGTAAATGTTTATCTCCATTATCATAAAGTATATAGAAGAATAAGCTTTTTAACAATAATTTGTACAGCGATGTACAGAAAGTCATGTAAATGGTTCACATCAAATTTTTTGGCGCCATACTCGGAAGTCTTTCGAAACGCTGCGGACGTCAGCGACCGCGCTGTGACGTCACCGTCTGGTACGATGTGTAGTCCTACCAGATGTTGAGTTGATGGAGGATGTCTGTTGTAGATTAGAGATCTATTTGTGCATTCTGTATTTATCAAAATGAAGGAAGAAGGTTTTGAAGAGAAATAATTAGGCAAATGCATATTTGGGTGCATTAAGAATAGGACCCCCTAGAAGGGACCGAAATTTGTAGATCAAATGCATTTTGTGAAGTACAATAGTAAACTTTCTCTACATCTCTGCAACTAATTATTATTAAAAAGCTTATACTTCTATTTACTTCATGCTATTCGAGGAAAAATTGTCAGAAATAGCCTTATCACTTGCTTCATTGTAAGTAGAAGCGAAATAAGGGAGTATGATAGGTTAAAGTGATAATCAAAAGCTGGTTGCTATTTGACTGAAGTTCCTTGGTTAGTATGGACAGGAGTTGACAAATTCCTGTATGAGAAAAGTACAACTTTTTCAAGCTGAAACTAAGAACAAGGAATATCTAAAAAATGATCAACTCCACGAAAAAGATGTATATAGCATCAATTGTGTGTTTTGAAATGCTTTATATTTTCTATTGATTAAGTTTCTGTCAATCTCTTATGGTTTACCAGTTATGCAAAATTCTGTAAAATTCATCCAGAATAATGTAGTCTTCAGAGTTTATTCCCAGAAAATTCAAGATGTACATTTTCTTTGGCAAGTAAATAACTTAAATATAAGCGATTTTAATCAAAATCGTTAGAGCCATTTTTAAGAAAATCAAAATTTTCGAAATTTTTTCCATGTAAAGGGTAGTTTGGGGATGTCGCATCCTTGGAAGATATCAAACTTAAAATACTAAGTTTGGTTTTTAATGGTCTTTTGGTTTTTGAGCTATGCTGCCCACAGACACACACAGACAGACCCACACACATAGACATTTTTCTAAAAATGCTTCTTTTTTTTTGGATTCAGGGGGTCTCAAAACATATATTTCCGGTGAAATCTTGGTACCGAATTTTTGGGTGCACTACAATACCTTCTCTATACACTATGTACATAGTACTTGCAGAGAAAATAAAAATATAAGTACTTTAAAACGGTAATAACAAGGAATATTATAAAAAAAACGTTCTACTTTACAAAAAAAATATATGTAATATAAATCGACCGTTTTAAGGAGCTCTACATTGTTTGTTTAATATAACTCTTACGTTTACCAGTTATGCAAAATTCCGAAAATTCATCCTTAAAAAATGTATCTTCAGAAGCTATTCCTAGAAAATGCAAAATATACATTTTATTTGTCATTAATATACGATATTTTGATTAAAATCGTTAGGGCTAGTTTTGAGAAAATCAAAGTTTTCGAAAATGTGCACATATAACGGATAGTTAGGGGGCGGGGAGATTTTTTTTTTAATTTTGGGTTGCATCCCTGGAAGATATTGAACTTAAATAACAAGTTTGGTATTTAACGAACCATCGTTTTTTAGCTATGCTGCCTATAGACACACACACACATACACACATATTTTTCTAAAACATTTGTTTGATTCAGGGGATATCAAATCATATATTTTCGGTGAAATCTCAGTATCGAATGTTTGGGTGCAATACAATACTTTTTCTATACACTATGTACAAAGTACGTGTAGAGAAAGCAAAAATCTAAGATGTGTTATGGATTAGTTTTCAGAAGCTAATAGTAAATTGCTGGACGCATTTTTGACTCTATTGCTTCATTCCAATGAAGTATTAGGGTCAAACATGCGACTTCCATTAGACTAGCAGATTTGTATTACATAAATATAGACTTCACAATGATAATGGGGAAGAATTAATTTAGTTGTAACTTTTTCACTATATAATACTTGAAAAGGCTCCAAGCACCTCTAATTCTGTCATGAGGATCTGCTAACGTCTTATTTTGTTAAATGAAACTAATGAGGTGATAAAGTTGATAATGAGAAACACAGAGTGATGGAAAGTTTTGATTTTACAGATGTAGTTCCTTAATCTGGCACGAGATAGGTTATGTTTGGTATTATCATATTTTTACCACATTTTACTATACGAGGGTTATCCAGAAAGTGACAGACGATTTGGCATAACTAAACAATAACAAAAGTATTCAACACAAAACTTTATTTACAAAGTTGCAGCATCTTACTCTACTTTTCAACGTAATCTTCATTGCTATCAAGGCATTTATTGTCACGTGGTACCGGTTTTTCAAAGCAGATGTTATACTCTTCCACCGCTGAAGAAATCAGCCAAGATGTCACTGCCACTTTGAGGTCTTCATGGTCGGGAAATTTTTCCATCCAAAAAGACATGCACGGTGTCCAAAGTGAAACACCGTTTTTTTACTTTCTCCATACGCACTATGTACATAGTATATAGAGAAAGTATTGCACCCCACCAAAAATTCGATACCGAGACTTCACCGGAAATATATGTTTTAGGGTCCCCAATATCCAAAAAAAGCATTTTCACAAAAAGGTCCGTGTGTGTGTGTGTGTGTGTGTCCGTGTGTCCGTGTGACTGTGAACACGATAACTCAAAAACGAAAAGTCGGTAAAGTACCAAACTTCGTATTTAAGTTTAGTATCTTCCAGGGATGCGACACGAAGATTTTGAGAAAAATCCCCCCACCCCCAACTGCCCTTTACATGGAACTTTTTTCGAAAATTTTGATCTTCTCAAAAATGGCTCTAACGATTTTGATTAAAATTTCGGATTTAAACATATTTACCTGACAAATGAAATGTATATCTTGAATTTTCTGGGAATAGCCTCTGAAGAGTAGTTTGCTCTGGATTAATTTTACTGAATTTTGAATAACTGCTAAACCGTAAGAGATGGACAAAAACTTACTGCACAAAAATGTAGAGCACATTAAAACACACAATTTATGTTATATACATTTTTTTCGTGGAGTTCGTCGTTTTTGTGACATTCTTTATTTTTGGTTTCTGCTATGAAAAACGTATACTTTTCTCATACAGGAACTTGTCAACTCCTGTCCATATAAACAAATGAACTTCATTGACATAGAAACCAGCTTTTGACTATCACTTTAACCTACGGTTGTCCGTTATTTCGCTTCTACTTACAAGGATGCGAGTAATAAGGCTATTTCTGCTAATTTTTGTCTGATTAGCATAAAGTAAATATAAGTATAAGCTTTTTAAGAATTATTTGTTGCAGGGATATGGAGAAAGTCATGTGAATGGTACACATCAGATTTTTTTTATTCTTTTATCAACATTTGCTTTTAACTGTTTATAACCATTGATGAACTTCCACTCCGGTCTTTTTCATACACACTGGTTCATCATTAATTACTCATAAAGTATGCGCCATTTCCTCACTGAAGACTCTTTCACTGTATTATCACCACACATTTGCGTTATTTGTCTATAAAATTCAATTGGCCAAACAGTTTGAGCATTCAAATAGACGAATAAGGTCTTTGACAGTAGAAAAATATAACATCGACATTGAAAAACCGGTACCACGTGACAATAAATATCTCGATAGTAGTAACAATTACGTTGAAAAATCTGATGTGTTCCATTCACATGACTTTCTCTATATCTCTGCAACAAACTAATGTTAAAAGGTTTATGCTTCTGTTTACTTCAATCTAGTCGAGAAAACATTAGCAGAAATTGTCCTATTACTTCCTTCCTTGAAAGTAGAAGCGAAATAAGAGAGTACCACAGGTCGATAGTCAAAAGCTGGTTGCTATGTGACTGAAGTTCCTTTGTTTGTATGGACAGGAGTTGACAAATTCCTGTATGAGAAACGTAAAAGTTTTTCAAAGCTGAAACTAAAATCAAAGAATATCTCAAAAACGATCAACTCCAGGAAGAAAATGTGTATGACATACATTGTGTGTTTTAGCGTGCTCTACATTTTTTTTTGTAGTAAGTTTTTGTCCATCTCTTACGGTTTAGCATTTATGGAAAATTCCGTAAAATTCATCCAGAATAAAGTAGCCATCAGAGGCTATTCCCGGAAAATTTAAGATATACATTTTATTTATTAGGTAAGTATTTTTAATATACGGTATTTTAATCAAAATCGTTAGAGCCATTTTTAAGAAAATCAAAAATTTCGAAAAAAATTCCATGTAAAGGGTAGTTTGGGGTGGGATGATTTTTAATAAAATCTACAGGTCGTGTCCCTGGAAGATACTAAAGCTAAATACCAAGTTTGATATTTTACTGACTTCTCGTTTTTCAATTATCGTGTTCGCAGACGCACGGACACACAGGAGTCTTTTGCTGAAAATGCTTATTTTGGATACAGGGGAATCTAAAACACATATTACCGGTGAAATTTCGGTATCGAATTTTTGGGTGAAGTGCAATACCTTCTCTATACACTATGTACATAGTACGTGTAGAGAAATTAAAAATAGAGTAAGTTACTGTAAGTTTGTAAATAAAGTTTTGTGTTGATAGCTTCCGTTATTATTTAGTTATGTCAAATCGTCTGTCATTTTCTGGATGACCCTCGTATATTTCAATGTCAGCTGAAACGCAAAATAGGGTTTTTAAGGTTAAAAGCACAAATACATTTTTCTCTAGGCAATAAAATACAAAATTAAACATAAAAACATAGTAATATGATACAATGTGTTTAACTTACATCAAAACGATATTTGCAAGAAAAAAATTGTTGGTTTCTCCGAAAAATTGTTGTCATTTCTTCGTCATATAAACGTTTTTTACTTTCTCAATACGCACTATGTACATAGTGTATAGAAAAAGTATTGCACTCCACCAAAAATTTCGATACCGAGATTTCACCGGAAATATATGTTTTAGGGTCCCTAATATCCAAAAAATCTGATGTGGACCATTCACATGACTTTCTCCATATCCCTGTAACAAATTATTCTTAAAAAGCTTATACTTTTATTTACTTTCTGATAATCAGAAAAAAATAGCAGGAATAGTCTAATTACTCGCTTCCTTGTAAGTAGAAGCGAAATAAGGGACAACTGTAGGTTAAAGTGATAGTCAAAAGCTGGTTGCTATGTCAATGAAGTTCCTTTGTTTATATGGATAGGAGTTGACAAGTTCCTGTATGAGAAAAGCATACGTTTTTCATAGCAGAAACCAAAAACAAAGAATGTCACAAAAACGACGAACTCCACGAAAAAATGTACATAACATAAATTGTGTGTTTTAATGTGCTCTACATCTTTTGTGCAGCAAGTTTTTGTGCATCTCTTACGGTTTAGCAGTTATTCAAAATTTAGTAAAATTCATTCAGAATAAACTAATTTTCAGAGGCTATTCCCAGAAAATTCAAGATATACATTTTATTTGTCAGGTAAATATGTTTAATATACGAAATGTTAATCAAAATCGTTGGAGCCATTTTTGAGAAAATCAGTTTTTTTGTAAAAAAGTTCCATGTAAAGGGTAGTTCGGGTGGGGGGATTTTTCTCAAAATCAATCTTCGTGTCGCATCCCTGGAAGATACTGAACTTAAATACCAAGTTTGGTATTTTACCGACTTTTCGTTTTTGAGTTGTCGCGTTTACAGGCACACGGACACACACACACACACACACACACACACACACACACACACACACGGACCTTTTTGTGATAATGCTTTTTTTGGATATTGGGGACCCTAAAACATATATTTCCGGTGAAATCTCGGTATCGAATTTTTGGTGGAGTGCAATACTTTCTCTATACACTATGTACATAGTGCGTATGGAGAAAGTAAAAAAGCATTTTACAAAAAGGTTCGTGTATGTGTGTGTGTGTGTCCGTGTGTCTGTGAACACGATAACTCAAAAACGAGAAGTCGGTAAAATACCAAACTTGGTATTTAAGTAGTATCTTCCAGGGATGCGACACGAAGATTTTCAGAAAACTCCCCCTACCCCCAACTACACTTTACATGGAACTTTTTTCGAAAATTTTGATTTTCTCAAAAATGGCTCTAACGATTTTGATTAAAATTTCGTATATTAAACATATTTACCTGACTAATAAAATGTATATCTTGAATTTTCTGAGAATAGCCTCTGAAGACTACTTTATTCTGGATGAATTTTGCATAACTACTAAACCGTAAGAGACGGATAAAAACTTAACACACAAAAAATGTAGAGCACGTTAAAACACACATTTTATGTTACACAGATTTTTTTCGTGGAGTTGATCGTTTTTGAGATATTCCTTTTTCTTGGTTTCAGCTTTGAAAAACTTATACTTTTCTCATACAGGAATTTGTCAGCTTCGGTCCATACAAACAAAGGAACATCAGTCACATAGCAACCAGCTTTTGGCTGTCACTTTAACTTATGGTACTCCCTTATTTCGCTTCTACTTACAATAAAGCAAGAAATAAGACTATTTCTGCTAATTTTATCGATTAGCATGAAATAAATAAAAGATAAGATTATTAACAATAATTTGTTACAGAGATATGGAGAAAGTCATGTGAATGGTACACATCAGATCTTTTTCTCGTCGATTTCAGTTTTTTGGCACTTGAATCAGCAATTTGCTATAAGTATACAGTAAATTGAAGCATGGGTAGGCTTCCTGGTTGAACATCTGGTCGAAATTCATGTTGATCTCGAAACGAAAACGTTCTGTTATACAAAAACTGCACTTAGCTCACCATAGACTTAAAATGAAATGAAATGCAGTGGGTCTCGGCTTTTCATATCATAACTTGTTGAATTCTCTTTGTTGTTAACAAAATAGACGGTGATGTCACACTTAAAAGATGCGATATTGTCTCATGTGACCGCTTTATGGTTACATTTTAATTTAATATTATTTGGAGTATTATTACTTTTCTTCTACGTACTTACAATAAATAGAGGAAGTACTGTATTCCACCCCAAATCGGTGGAAATGCATATTTTATGGTTTACTGGACCCAAAAAAGTAGATTTAGAAAAAGGTCCGCGCATATGTATTTGAATCTGAACTAAAAGTCGATGGAACGTCAAACTTAACATTTAAGTTCAGCAACTTCCAAGGATGCAGATTATGTAGGAGTATTTTCAGAAATTGTTAATTTCCAAGACACTCCTTATTATTGGTTTATTTTACCCAATACTTATAGTTTTCTAAACCGCGAAATCACCATTCGCTTTTCTTATTTTATACTCCTGGCCAGGCAAAGAGAACGTAATTGCAATGGCATAACATAGGGACCAGCTCTTAAATATTTGACGATCGCTTTAACCAAGCGTAGTCCCATAAACCCCTTATATCTACACGGAAATAAGTAATAACAATATTTCTGCTAGTGTTTATCTAGATTAATATGAAGTAGATACGAGGGACACTATTTATATCTTGACCTGAAAATAAACAACAGAATTCGTATTTGAAAATTGCTTAATTCTCTCTGTAAATATTCTCCTTTATGATCAATACACTTTTGCATGTGTTCAAATCATTTGTCATAGAATTTTTTCCAATCTGCTTGTGACACCTCCAAAATATGGCTTTTAAACGCTTCAATAGTGTCTTCTGCCGACAAAAATCGTTGTCCACGCATTTTACTCTTGATGGTTGGGAACAAAAAGAATGTTGAGTGCCTTATCAGGACTGTACGGTGGATGATTCATCAATTGGATATGTTGAGTGTTCAAATATTCGGTTGTTAGACGAGAAGTGTGAGCGCACGCATTGACTTGATGAACGATCCGACGGCCCTTGTTTGTTTTCCTTATTTCACCGAAGACTTCCGGTAAACAAATGGTTATGTACCATTGAATTGAGTGTTTTATGTACCTCTAAGGCCTTATTACCACATGAACAGTTTTTCTGAAGAAAACGAACAAACAAAACACAGACACCATTTGTTTCAAAGTTCCGCGATTCCAAACAACTTGTGTTGAATTTTTACTTTCTCTACTCGTTCTATGTACATAGTGTATAGAGAAGGTATTGTAATGCACCAAAAAATTCGATACCGAGATTTCACCGGAAATACATGTTTTGAGACCACCTGAATCCAAAACAAAACATTTTTAGAAACATTTTCGTGTGTGTGTGTGTCTGTCTGTGTGTATGTGTGTGTCTGTGGGCGGCATAGCTCAAAAACGAAAAAAACCATTAAATACCAAACTTGGTATTTAAGTTTAGTATCTTCCAGAATGCGACACCAAGATTTTGAGAAAAAATCCCCCCACCACAAACTACCCTTTACGTGGAACTTTTTTAGAAAATGTTTATTTTTTCAAAAATGGCTCTAACGATTTTGATTAAAATATCATATATTAAAGATATTTACCTGACAAATAATATGTTTATCTTGAATTTTCTGGATATAGCCTCTGAAGTCTACTTTATTCTGGATGAATTTACGGAATTTTGAATAACTGATAAACTCTAAGAGATAGACAAAAACTTACCACAAAAAAATTAGAGCACTTTAAAACACACAATTTACGTTATATAATTTTTTTTCGTGGAGTTAATCGTTTTTTAGATATTCCATGTTTTTGGTTTCAGCTCTGAAAAACTTGTACTTTTCTCATACAGGAATTTGTCAATTCTTGTCTGTACAAACAAAGGAACATCAGTCACTTGGCAACCAGCTTTTGCTTATGACTTTAACCTATGGTAGTTCTTTATTTCGCTTCTACTTACAAGGAAGCTAGTAACATTATTATTTCTGCTAATATTTTTCTGATTAGCATGAAGTAAATAGAAGTATAAAATTTTTAAGAATAATTTGTTGCAGAGATTTAGAGAAAGTCATGTGAATGTAACACATCAGATTTTTTTTCAAATTTGTTTCACATAAAGAAAATGTACAACGAGATAAAAAGGTTAAAAAAAAGGCGGTTAGCTTTAAAATAGGCAACGGGAGCTAAAATAGGCAAAAAAGCAAGCTAAAAATATCCCCTATGGTAACCAAATGTGTGGAAATGTGTTCATCCCTAATAGGTCTTTCATATATACTCTCCGGGTAAAAACGGATAGTACATATCTTGTCACGGGCCTAAGAGTTATTTAAAAGGGAAATATAAATTTACATTGAACATGAGCCGGGAAGAATCATTTCGAACACGTATAAGTAGCCGAGTTGTCACGAGCTGGTAGCACAGTATACCGTTAGGGTAGAGCATTGAACCGAAGGGTTGAGGTTACACTGCCCGAGGGTGAACATAACGGGAAAAGAGAAAACACTTCTCTCACTGGTCAGGCGTCACGTTTTGAGACACTTGGCTTGGAACATCCGCAGAGCAAAGATGTGAAATTTGGGGTCCATGGTGGAGGCGATCAGGCTATCTTTAGTTGTGAGGGAAATAGTTATTTTAATACATACCAGAGTACGGACGAAATCACTGCATCAAAAGTAATAAGTAATAAAAGTCGCGGTCCCATAAAGCATAGATTAACAGTAGAAAATTTAGGAGGTATGCGTGTGTGTTCGACGGTGGAAAAATCTGAATTGTTACACTCACATGACTTTCTCTAGCTGTTCTACAAACTTCATACATAAAATTCTTCTTCTTTCTGCACCTTGATAATCGTGGTACTCATTAGCACAATGTTCTTATTATTTAGTTCAGTATAAGTAGGAAGAAAATAAGGGAATACACTAGGCTAAACCAATAGTCAAATGTTTTAAAAGCTGCCGTTATGCGATTGTCATCACAAATCGCTTCTTTTCTTGGCCAGGAGTAGAACAAAAGAAAAACGGACACTCCCGTCTGAGAAAAGTTTAAGTACTTCACAACTGAAACTAGTAACAATGAATACCTCGAAAACGGTAAGCTCCACGAGAAAAATGTATATGACATAACTTGTGTATTTTAACAAGACCTAATTTTTTTGTAGAGTAAGTTTTTGTCTATCTCTTGCGGTTTACTAGTTATGCCAAGTTAAGCAAAATTCATCCAGAATAAACAGGTCTTCAGAAGCTATTCCCAGAAAATTCAAGCTATACATTTTATTTGTCAGGTAAATATCTTAAATATATGATATTTTAATCAAAATCGTTAGAACCATTTTACAGTTTTTACAGTTCCATGTAAGGGTAGTTTGGGGTGGGGGGATTTTACTCAAAATCTTCGTGTCGCATCCCTGGAAGATACTAAAATTAAATACCAAGTTTGGTATTTTACCAACTTTTCGTTTTTGAGTTATCGTGTTCACAGGCACACGGACACACACGGACCTTTTTCTGAAAATACTTTTTTTGGATACAGGGGACCGTAAAACATATATTTCTGGTGAAATCTCGGTATCAAATTTTTTGGTGGAGTGCAATACCTTCTTTATACACTATGTACATAGTACGTATAGAGAAAGTAAAAAAGGCCGAACTAAATGAATAAATCACTTGTGTCTTACCACACCTGAAGAGAATTTCCATGTTAGCAAAATCTTGAGATAGGGAACCTACATTAACACACCATTCCTTATAGTCAAAACATGCCGTAGCCTCGTAACCGCCGCAGGCTTAAATTTGAAATGAACAGTTGTACTGTATCTAAAATAAACAGTTGCGCAACAAATAGTGTTTCAAAGAGGACGCTGTTGATAGTGTTTTAAGCCGGCCACATGTCACAAGTGTTTTCACTGGATGATGAAAGAAAAGCAATGACGTCTTTAGCCACCTTTTAGCCCAAGGAAAAGGTTCTACCTACTAAGGTAATCTTTGGAATTTCAGATCACCAGATAACTGACAAGTATGCGTTTTCTATATGGCATGATCGTATTCAAGATGGCATTGCAAGCATAAAAAATCTGATGTGTTCCATTCACATGACTTTCTCTATATCTCTGTAACTTATTATTGCTAATAAGCTTATCTTTTATTTATTTCATGCTAATCGAGAAAAATTAGCAGAAATAGTCTTATTTCTTGCTTTATTGTAAGTAGAAGCGAAATAAGGGAGTACCATAGGTTAAAGTGAAAGCCAAAAGCTGGTTGCTATGTGACTGATGTTCCTTTGTTTGTATGGACAGAAGTTGACAAATTTCTGTATGAGAACGTATAAGTTTTTCAAAGCTGAAACCTAGCAAAACGAATATCTCAAAAACGTTCAACTCCACGAAAAAAATGCATATAGAATAAATTGTGTGTTTTAACATGCTCTAGATTTTTTGTGGGTTAAGTTTTTGTCCATCTCTTGCGGTTTAGTAGTTATGAAAAATTCATCCAGATTAAAGTTGTCTTCAGAGACTATTCCCAGAAAATTTAAAATAAACATTTTATTTACCATACAAATATTTCTAATATACGGTATTTTAATAAAAATCGTTACAGCCATGTTTGAGAAAATAAAATTTTCAAAAAATGTTTCATGTAAAGGGTAATTTGGGGTGGTGGTTTTTCCTCAAAATCTTGTGACGCATCCTCGGAAGATTTTAAATTTAAATACCAAGTTTGGTATTGAACGATCTTTTCGTTTTTGAGCTATGCTGTCCACACACACACACACACACACACACACACTCACTCACACACTGACAGACAGAAACACGGCCCTTTTTTACTTTCTCTATACGTACTATGTACATAGTGTATAGAGAAGGTATTTCACTCCACCAAAAAATTCGATACCGAGATTTCACAGAAAATATGTTTTAGGGTCCCCTGTATCCAAAAAAAGTATTTTCAGAAAAAGTTCCGTGTGTATGTGTGTCCGTGTGTCCGTGTTTCTGTGAACACCATAACTCAAAAACGAAAAGTCGGTAAAATACCAAACTTGGTATTTAAGTTTAGTATCTTCCGGGGATGCGACACGAAGATTTTGAGAAAAAACTCCCACTCCAAACTACCCTTTACATGGAACTTTTTTCGAAAATTTTGAGTTTCTAAAAATGGCTCTAACGATTTTGATTAAAATTTCGTATATTAAACATATTTACCTGACTAATAAAATGTATATCTTGAATTTTCTGGGAATAGCCTCTGAAGACTACTTTATTCTGGATGAACTTTGCATAATTACTAAACCGTAAGAGATGGATAAAAACTTACCACACAAAAAATGTAGAGCACATTAAAACACACAATTTATGTTGTATACATTTTTTTCGTGGAGTTGATTGTTTTTGAGATATTCCTTGAGCGTTCAAAAATATGTATTTCCGGTAAAATATTGGTATCTAATTTTGGGTTACAATACAATAGGTACCTTCTGTATACTTAGTACGTATAGAGAAAGTAACTTTTTTTTTTGACTCAGGGCACTACAAATATATACTTCCGAGGAAATCTCGGTATCGAAATTTTGGGTGGAATACAATACTTTCTCTTAGCATATACACAATACACGTAGAGAAAGTAATTTTTTTTTTTTTTTTTTTTTTACTCCTGGCATCACAAACATGTATTTCCAGTGAAATCTCGGTATGAAATGTTTAGTCAAATACAATACTTTCTCTATACACTATTGCATAGTACGTGTAGAGAAAGTAAGAAGAAAGACGGTAAATTACTGCAAATCGAGGTGTATCTAAAGACCCGAGCACTACAGGAGATAAATTAATACTGAGAACACTACCCTGGTCCCTGCCAGGGTCTACAAATGCAACTCCCTAACTACTTAATGAGATTGGCATGCCAACACATTTTTGCAGCTTTTCCAGCTTAGGAAAACATATGGCAAGGGTCCATTGTAATTTGCTGTTTGCTTTTCGGCATTATGCCGATGCCAGTGTTTTAACTTAAGATGATTAGTTATTAATGAAAATGACAGCATTTCTGAAGAAGAAGATAAGGAAGAAATATCGGGAATAGAAGAAATGCAATAAAATTAGGTGTAGAGTGTAGTGTAAGCAGTAACCGAGGTTGAGAGCGAATACGTGTGACATGAAATGTGACATTTGCTTTCTAGTGACTGCAGCGCAGAAACATGAGAGTAACGTACACAACATCTGACTGACGTTCCTGCTTCTGTGTACCATTAGCAAACAAAAGACGAGCCTGTACTAGGTGTGAGAGACAACGCAGTAAAATCTGAAACAAATAACAAGGAATATCTTCGAAATGATCAATTCCACGAAAAAAACGCATATGACATAAATTGTATGCTTTAACGTCATCTATACTTTTGTGTAGTAATTTTTTGTCTATCTCTTACGGTTTACCAGTTTCGCAGAATTCAGCAAATTTCATTTAGAATATAGAGGTCTTTACAGACTATTGCCAGAAAATTCTAGATATACATTTTATTTGCATTGTAAACGTCAATAATATACGTTATTTGAATCAAAATTGTTAGAATTGTTTGAGAAAATAAACATTTCGTAGTTTTTATCATGTAAAGGGTAGTTTGGGATGGGGGGTTTGTGTCAAAATCTTCGTGTCGCATCCCTGGAAAATATTAAACGTAAATACCAAGTTTGGTATTTAACGGTCTGAACTGTTTTTGAACTATATTGTCCACAAACACACACACACACATGAACGTTTTTCTAAAAATGTTTTTTTGGAAGGGGGTCCCAAATCATATATTTTCGGTGAAATCTCGGTATCGAATTTTAGGGTGGCATAGAATACATTCTCTTAACATTATATACATAGTATGTGTAGAGAAAGTAAAAAAAAAAATTTTTTGGACTCCGGGCACCACAAACATGTATTTCCAGTGACATTTTGGCATCGATTTTTTGGGTGTAATACAATACTTCCTCTAAACACTATATACCTAGTGCATGTAGAATATTTGTTGTTTTCTTTGGACTCCGGGCATCTCAAACATGCATTTCCGGTGAAATATAGGTATCAAATTTTTGGGTGGAATACAATACTTTCTCTATACACTATTGCATACTACGTGTTGAGAAAGTAAGAAGGAAGACGGTAAATTACTGCAAATCGAGGTGTATCTAAAGACCCGAGTAGTGCAGGAGATAAAGTAATATTAAGAACACACCCTGGTCGCTGCCAGGGTCTACAAATGCAACTCCCTAACTACATAATGAGATTAGCGCGCCCGATTGGCAAGCCAACACATTTTTGCAGCCTTTCCATGTTAGGAAAACATATGGCAAGGGTCTATTGTAATTTGTTGTTTGCTTTCCGGTTATAAATCAGCAAGGGATGCCGGGAGTCACAGCCCCCGGGCCACAGCAAATATTGCACAGAAAGAGGGTTACGCTCGTGTGTTTTGTAGGGGGAGTATACACATGACCTGCCACTGTGGTTTCCTGCTATCTATGAAAACAGCTAGCGTTCATGTACAGAGTTTACTCCACTCGCAAATAGATACACACACGCAGTTATCATATTCAGTTAAAATATTGCTATATCGCACTTTAAAATTGTTTTGCGTGATTTAACAAGATATTCCAACATAAATACATTATTTTAAAACACAATGTGCTGCATTCACACGACTTTCTCTACCAATTCATGTACAGAGTTTACTCCACTCGCAAATAGATACACACACGCAGTTATCATATTCAGTTAAAATATTGCTATATCGCACTTTAAAATTGTTTTGCGTGATTTAACAAGATATTCCAACATAAATACATTATTTTAAAACACAATGTGCTGCATTCACACGACTTTCTCTACCAATTCTGAAAGAAACTATTCTTAGAAATGCTTTTTTACTTTATCTACTACGCATGTACATATAATGTATATAGTAGTTAGAGAAAGTAGATATTTAACTCGAAAATTCGATGTCGGAGTCCGAAAACAGCATTTTTAGAAAAGATCCGTGTGTGTGTGTTTCTAGTTTCTCTACACGTACTATGTACATAGTGTATAGAGAAGGTATTGTATTGCACCCAAAATTTCGATACCGAGATTTCACCGGAAATACAAGTTTTGGGTCCTCCTGAATCCAAAATAAGCATTTTTGGAAAAAGGTCCGCGCGCGCGTGTGTGTGTGGTCTGTGGACAGCATAGCTCAAAAACAAAAAGACCGTTGAATACCAAACTTCGTGTTTAAGTTTGGTATCTTCCAAGGATGCGATACGAAGATTTTCAAGAACCCCCCCCAACTACCCTTTACATGGAACTTTTTTCGAAAATTTTGATTTTCTTAAAAATGGCTCTAACGATTTTGATAAAATATCGTATATTAAAGATATTTACCAGACAAATACAATGTATATCTTTAATTTTCTGGAAATAGTCTCAGAAGACTACTTTATTCTGGATAAATTTTACGGAATTTTGCATAACTGCTAAACCGTAAGAGATGGACAAAAACTTACAACACAAAAAATGTAGGGCACATTAAAACACACAATTTATATTATATATGTTTTTTTTCCGTGAAGTTCATCGTTTTTTAGATATTCCTTGTTTTTTGGTTTCAGCTTTGAAAAACTTTTTTCATACAGAAATTTGTCAATTACTGTCCATACATACAAAGGAACATCAGTCAATAGCAACCAGCTTTTGACTATCACTTTAACCTATGGTACTCCCTTATTTCACTTCTACTTACAAGGAAGCAAGTAATAAGACTATTTCTGCTACCTTTTTCTCGATTAGCATGAAGTAAATAGAAGCATAAGCTTGTTAACAATAATTTGTTACAGAAAGTCATGTGAATGGAACACATCAGACTTTTTTTGTAGTGTTTAACGCCCGTTTTTCTGCTTTTAACACCGCAGGTAATACATGGTATGAAGATGGAGCACCGGTGGAAGGCGATGGCGGGGGAAACCGGAGAGCCCGGAGAAAACCCGCCCCTGCGCTACTTTTTCTGCAGATTGAACCCGGTCCGTCTAGGTGAGAGGCGAGTGGTCTAACACGCAATATACAAGTTTTGAAATACTTGATATGTAAGTTAATCATTCTGAACACATATTTGGTAGTGTAAGGTAATTTTACAATTCATTTATTAATTGCCATGCTAACAAGCTCTGTAAGTACTTATAGTAAAATTTATTAATAATTATTAATAATACAGTAGAGTACAAATTAGGAAATGACGTAACACTCAAGACATGTGCTACTTCAAGTAAAGAGTCTATTGCAAAATTCATTAACAAAAGGAAGTATAAGATCGCTTTGTCCATATAATTTAGATGTACCCTTTCAATTGTTCACATCGAGAAATAAATAATTTCTCTACTCGTACTATGTACATAGTGTATAGAGAAAGTATTGCATTCCACCCAAAAATTTGATACCGAGATTTCACCGAAAATATACGTTTTAGGGTCTCTGTATCCAAAATATATATTTTCAGAAAAAGGTCCGTGTGTGTCCGTGCGTACGTTTGTCTTTGAACACGATAACTCAAAAACGAAAAGTCGCTAAAATACCAAACTTGGTATTTAAGTTTACTATTTTCCAGGGATGGGACACGAAGATTTTGAGAAAAATCCCTCCACCCCAAATTACCCTTTACATGGGAAAATTTCGATAATTTTGATTTTCTTAAAAATGGCTCTAACGATTTTGATTTAAAATACTTAAAATTTTCTCACACGGGGAATTGTAAATAAGAAACCACATGGCAACCAGCTTTTAAAAGATCGTTTTAGCTAGTGTATTTTCTTATTTCCCTTCTACTTACAAGGAAGCAAGTAATTAAGGTATTTTCTGCTACTGTTTATCTCGATTATCATAAAGTAGATAAATAATATGCTTTTTAGCAATAATTATTATAGCGATGTGAGAAAGTTCTGTGAATGGAACACATCAGATTTTCTTTGGTAGTGTTTAACGACCGCTTTTACTACTTGTGACACCGCAGGTGATGACACATGATGCATAGAATGAAGATGGAGTACCGGTGAAATGCGATGGCGGGAGAGACGGGAGAACCCGGAGAAAACTCGCCTTTGCACCGCTTTGTCCACCACAAATCTTATATGCAGTCGTTTGGGATCGAACCGGTCCGTCTAGGTGAAAGGCCACTGTCTGTGTTTGTGTATATGTGTGTGTGTGTGTGAGTGTGTGTGGAAGCATAGCTAAAAATGAAATCTTCCAATGATACCACACGAAGATTTTTCAACAAAAAAAAATCCCCCACCTCAAACTACTCTTTAAATGGAAAAGTTTTCGAAAATTTTGATTTTTACTTTCTCTACGCGTACTAAATTCATAGTGTATAGAGAAGGTATTGTAGCCCACCCAAAAGTTCGATACCAAGATTTCTCCAAAAATATACGTTTTAAGGTCCCCTGTTACCAAAAAAAGTGTTTTCAGAAAAAGGTCCGTGTGTGTGTGTGAACACGATAACTCAAAAACGAAAAGTCGGTAAAATACCGAACGTGGTATTTAAGTTTAGTATCTTCCAGGGATGAGACAAAAAGATTGAGAAAAATCCCCCAACCCCCAACTATCCTTTAATGGAACGTTTTTTTTAAAAAAATGATTTTTTCAAAAAAGGCTCTAGAGATTTTGATTAAAATATCGTGTATTCAATTTATTTACCTGACATATAAAATGTATATGTGAAATTTTCTGGGAATAGCCTCTGAATACCTTTATTCTGGATGAAAATTACGGAATTTTGCATAACTGCTAAACCATAAGAAATGGACAAAAACTTACCTCACAAAAAATGTAAAGCACATTAAAACACAAAATTTATGTTATACACATTTTTTCGCAGAGTGGATCGTTTTGGAGATATTCCTTGTTTTTGGTTTCAGCTTTAGAAACATACTTTTCTCATACATAAATTTGTTAACTCCTGTCCATACTAGCTTTTGACTATCACTTTAACCTATGATACTATCTTATTTCGTTTCTACTTACAAGGAAGCAAGCAATAAGACTATTTCTGCTAATTTGTTATCGAATAGCAGGAAGTAAAAAGAGGCATACGCTTTTTAACAATAATTTGTTGCATAGATGTAGAGAAAGTCATGTGAATGGAATACGTCAATTTTTTTTTGTATTTAATCCTCCCGCTGGTGTACCACGGCGTAGAGGAGTGTCCGTGTGTGGCGGAGAAGGAAAGGTCGGTGAACTGTATAATATTAGTTCTCCCAGCTATGTCCGATGGACCCGCTGACCAAAGACAGGTACGGTCCTGCATTAAAATTAGGGGTTGTGTATGCATGACGTAAAAATCTTATGTGTTCCATTCACATGATATCTCTACAACAAATTATTGTCAAAATGCATGTTCTATCTATTTTGTGATAACCGATACAAACGTTAGCAGATATTGCAGGGCCAGGAGTTTACAAATTTCCGTGGGAAAATTGTTTAAGCTTTTTAAATCTGAAACAAATGACAAGGAATATCTCAGAAATGATCAATTCCACGAAAAAAAAAATCAAAAACAAAAAAAGTACCTATATGACATAAATTGCGTGTTTTAACCCAGTCTACATTTTTTTGTGTGATAAGTTTTAATCATCTATCGATGGATTTTTTCGGGCGTAAAAGTCATCCTTCGGAAGGGAAGTAAAGCCGTTGGTCCCGTGTACTGGATATACGGCACATAAAAGAACCTCAATCCTGATAAAGAGGCCTCTGAGCGGTCTTTCACGACAAGTATAGAATGGGACGCTGAGAACCACAGTAGTTAAAGAGCGTCCATAAATGAAACGCCGTTTCATCTCTTACAGTTCACCGGTTACGCAACATTCTTTCAGAGTGAAGAGGTCTTTATAGGTTATTCCCAGAAAATTCAAGATATACATTTTATTTGTCAGGTAAATATCTTTAATTACGGTATTTTAATCAAAATCGTTAGAGGCATTTTTGAAAAAAATAAAACTTTCAAAATGTTTTCCAAGTAGTTGGGGTGGTTATGTTTTCTTGATAATCTTAGTGTCGGATGCTTGGAAGATATTAAACTTAAATACCAAGTTTAGTATTTACCGGACTTTTCGTTTTTGAGTTAAGCTACCCACAGACACACTCAAGGAGATTTTCTAAAAGTGCATTTTACTTTCTCTACACGCACTACGCACATAACGTATAGAGGAATGATTGTATTCCACCCAAAAATTCGATCCCAAAATCTCACTGGAAATACAGGTTTTAGGACCCCCTGAATCCAAATAAATTTATTTTAGAAAAAGTTCCGTGTGTGTTTGTGTGTTTGTTTGTGTGTGTATGTGTGCCTGTGGACAGCATAGTTCAAAAACGAAAAGAACTTTAAACACCAAACTTGGTATTTTAGTTTAGTTTAGTATCTTGCAAGGATGCGACACGAAGATTTCAAGGAAATCCCCCCACCCTAAACTACCCTTTACATGGAAAATTGTTCGAAAAGTTTGATTTTGTCAAAAATGGATCTAACGGTTTTGATTAAAATATCGTATATTAAAGATATTTACCTGACAAATAATATGTATTTTCTGGGAATAGCCTCTGAAGACTACTTTATTCTGGATGAATTTTACGAAATTTTGCAGAACTGCTAAACCGTAAAAGATGGAAAAAAATTTACCACACAAAAAATGTAGAGCACATTAAAATACAATTTAAGTTACATACTTTTTTCGTGGAGTTGATCGTTTTTGAGATATTCCTTGTTTTTGGTTTCAGCTTTGAAAAACTTATACTGTTCTCATACAGGAATTTGTCAACTCCTGTCCATACCAACAAAGGAACTTCTGTCACATATCAACCAGCTTTGACTATCACTTCAACCTATGGTATTCCCTTTTTTCACTTGTACTTACAAGGAAGCAAGAAATAAGACTATTTCTGCTAATTTTTTTTCTCGATAAGCATGAAGTAAATAGAAGCATAAGCTTTTTAATATTAATTTGTTGCAGAGATGTAGAGAAAGTCATGTGAATGGAACACATCAGATTTTTGTTTGTTACCTTCTCTATACATACTATGTACATGGTGTATAGAGACGGTAGTGTAATGCACCCAAATATTCGATACCGAGATTTCACCGGAAATACATGTTTTGGGTCCCCTTGAATGCAAAAAAAGTATTTTTAGAAGAAGGTTTGTGGGTGCGCGCTCGCACGCGTGTGTATGTGTGGACAGCTAAGCTCAAAGACGAAAAGTCCGTTAAATATCAAACTTGGTATTTAAGTTCTGTATCTTATGCGACACTAAAATTTTCAAGAAAATTCCCAAACACACAATTTAAGTTATATACACTTTGTTCGTGAAATAGCCTTTATATGATTTTTTTTTTTTTGAAATTTGGGATTTTCTCAAAATAGCTCTAACGAGTTCGATTAAAATATCGTGTAATTAAATGTCTAACAAAATGTATAGTTTGAGTTTCTGGGAATAGCTTCTGAAAACATCTTTATTCTAGAGGAATTTTCCTTAACTGGTAAAACTTAAAATATAGATAAAAATTTTCCTATACAAAACTTATAAAGCTCGTTAAAACCCACAATTTATGATATAATTATTTCATTGTAGTTAATAGTTTTTGAGATATTTCTTATTAATTGTTTCAGATTCGAAATTTTCTCACACAGAAAGTTGTAAACTCCTGGCCCTGCATAGAAACGAAATATTTGACAATTGCTTTATCCTAGTGTATTCATGATTCTCCTTCTACTTTCATGGGAATTTCTGGTAATGTTTATCTCGATTATCATAAAGTAGATACGAATATACTTTTTAATAACAGTTGTTACAAAGATGTAGAGAAAGCCATTTGAAAAGAACACTTGATTTTTTTCCATTTTTATATTCCTGTCCGAGCAAAGAAGTGATTTTCAATGATAATTGCATAACGACAGCTTTTAAAACATTTGACTATCACCTAAGCATAGCGCATTTTTTAAGGAACTAAATAATAAGAACATTTTGCTAAAATTTATCTCTATTAAGATTGTGTAGAAAGAAGAAACGATCTTTTGTAAGAAGTTTGTTTGATCCCACGGCAAAGTGCATGATGCCCGAGCCGGATCTACCAATTTCTTTGAACCCCTCCGAAAATTAGAACGTTGTGAGCAAACAATAATTACCCACCTCAGAATTGGACACTGCAACCTGACACATTCCTTCATCCTTAATAAAGACCCAGAAACAAAATGTGAGACCTCCAACACACCGCTTACTGACCTACATATCCTGCTGCAGTGTCGAGATACGCCAAACAGAGACTTCAGACTTAACAAGTGCTCTACATAACCACCAGACAATCAAAAACACAATAATATTTATAAGACAGTGTAAACTTTTTGAATGATTGTAAAGTATAAATGTAATCATATTTTACCAATGTGTAAATAACTATTTTATGTACAATTTGTAATGTCGCGATATGATCATGCTGTTAAAGCGACCCAAAATAAATTATATTGCAAAAAAAAAAGTTTGTTTGTAGAGCTGCTAGAGAAAGTCATGTGAGTGTAACACATCAGATTTTTACTTTCTCTACACGTGCTATGTACATAGTGTATAGAGAAGGTATTGTAATGCACCCAAAATTCAATACCGAGATTTCACCGGAAATACATGTTGTAGGGTCCCCTGTATCCAAAAAAAAGCATTTTCAGAAAAAGGTACCTGTGTGTGTCCGTGTGAACACGATAACTCAAAAACGAAAAGTCGGTAAACTATCAAACTTGGTATTTAAGTTCAGTATCCTCCAGGGATGCAACACGAAGATTTTGGGAAAAATCTCCCCACCCCAAACTACCCTTTACATGGAACTTTTTTCGATTTTTTATTAAAACATCGTATATTAAATATATTTATCTGACAAATAATATGTATACCTTGAATTTCCTGGGAATAGCCTCTGAAGACTACTTTATTCTGGATGAATCTTACGAAATTTTGAAAAAATGCTAAACCGTAAGAGACGGGGAAAAACTTACCACACAAAAAATGTAGAGCTCGTTAAAACACGCAATATATGTTGTATACATTTTTTTTGTGGAGCTGATCGTTTTTTAGCCATTGCTTGTTTTTGTTTTCAGCTTTGAAAAACTTATACTTATCACACACAGGAACGTCAGTCACATAGCAACCAGCTTTTGACTATCACTGTAACTTATGGTACTCCCTTATTTTGCTTCTCCTTACAAGGAAGCAAGTAAAAAGACTATTTCTGCTATTTTTTTCTCGATTAGCATGAGGTAAATAGAAGCATAAGCTTCTTAACAATAATTTGTTGCAGAGATGTAGAGAAAGTTTTGTGAATGGAATACATAAGATTTTTTCAATCCTTTTGCTCCTATTTAATAAATAATATAGAAACATGTGTTTCTTAAAAACAATTGAACGTGTTCACTCTTTCAATTTAAAAACAATGGAAATGTGAACTACTGGCATTTGTTTATGGGTTGCTTGGTAAATTTTCGAATCGCCTCACACGGTTCGCAATCGATTTCTGCCGTGCAGTTAGTTAAGGTTCTTTTCGCTGCGAGCCCTCGTTGTTCCAAGTCACCAGGCATACAGTAGGCTGTGGTTTTGAGGAAAACCATTGTTCAGGATCAAGTAGGCGCAAAGACTTCATAATCCGGCGTATTGTTGAACGGGCACTCTCGAGTGCGTGGTGCAGCATGTTGCAGTAATGCTCTGAATGGCAAAACACACTAACTCCACGACCTCAAGCTCCGATACTACAAGCACAGAACGTTATCATCGACATACGTTTAAAAATCTGATGTGTTCCATACATATGACTTTGTCTACATTTCTGCAACAAATTATTGTTAAAAAGCTTATGCTTCTATTTACTTCATGCTAATTGAGAAAAAAATAGCAGAAATAGTCTTATTTCTTGCTTTCTTAAGTAGAAGCAAAATAAGGAGTACCATAGGTTAAAGTGACAATCAAAAGCTGGTTGCTATGTGACTGAAGTTCCTTTGTTTGTATGTACAGGAGTTGACAATTTCTGTATGAGAACAGTATAAGTATTTTAAAGCTGAAACCAAAAACAAGGAATATCTCAAAAACGATCCAACTCCATGAAAAATATGTATATAACATAAATTGTGTGTTTTAACATGCTCTACATTTTTGTATACTAAGTTTTTGTCTATGTCTTACGGTTTAGCAGTTATGCAAAATTCCGTAAAATGAATTCAGAATAAAGTAGTCTTCAGAGGCTATTCCCAGAAAATCCAAGATATACATTTTATTTGTCATGTAAATATCTTTAATACAAATTTAAATACCAAGTTTGGTATTCAACGGTGCTTTCATTTTTGAGCTATGCTGTCTACAGACACACAGACACACACAGGGACCTTTTCCAAAAATGCTTTTATTGGATTCAGCGGGGCCCAAAACATGTATTTCCTATGAAATCTCGGTATCGAATTTTTGGGTGCATTACAATACCTTCTCTATACACTATGTACATAGTACCTACGTGCAGAGAAAGTAAAAAGTATTTTATTTATTTCTTTAGGCAGGCCTCAAAACGTGTATTCTCGCTGAAATCGAAATATATATTATAGGTAAGAAGACATTTAAACCTTCTGAACTTTTTCTAAAAGTATTTCGTTTATTTCTTCAGGAAGGCCTCAAAACAAGTATTATCGCTGAAATATCCATATCGATTTTAGATGAAATGCTATAATTTCTACTCTTACTATAGGTAAGTATTAGAGAAGGGGAAAAAAGAAAAGGTATACAGTCCTTGTGAATTTAAAATTGAATAAATAATTCAGGAAGGCGTTAATATGTATATTTGCTCTGAAATTTCCGTATCGAAATTTTGGGCGTAGTCCATTATTTCCTCTGTATATTAGCGAAGAAAATCGGTTGTGTTCATTCATGCGAGTTTCTCTACATCTCATTGTTAAGATGTTGATTCTTCTATCTACTTCATGCTAATCGAGATAATTGGCAGATATTATTTGCTGTCATGCAAGTAGAAGGAATACGCTAGGTTAAAGCGATAGTCAAATATTTTAAAAGCTGGCTGCTATGTGAATTGAAATTCGTTTCATTGTATTACCAGGATTTGACAAATTCCCGTAAGGAAAGTATAGAAATTTTAGTGCTGAAACCAATAACAAAGAGCATCTCAGAAATGGCCAGCACTTAAAAAAATGAGACAAAGTGTTTTAACGAGATCTACGTTCCTGTGTAGTAAGTTTTTGTCTGTCTCTTAGGGTTTACCAGTTATACGAAACTCAGCAAAATTCATCAAGAATAGAGAAGTGTTCAGAGGCTATTCCCAGAAAATTCAAGATATACACACTGTCCTGTAAATATCTTAATACTGACGCCCCCCTAGGACTTACAATTGAATGCCTAGGGGCAGAAGCCTGTCGGGAAGCCAACGGCACGAAACAGAATGAAGAACCTGGAACGAGTGATTGGCCCATACCCAAGTATGAGCCTGAGGAAGTGAATGATATGACATGCAACCGAAATGGATGACAGGAAAGGTGAAACCGAAGGACCCGGAACAAAACCGCCCAGACGACGCTTCGTCCACCACAAATCCCACATGTGGGCACTTGGAATCGAACCTGGACCGCCTAGGTGGGAGGCGAGGGATCTAACCATTCGGCTAAGGCGTCACCTAATACCTTTTATACACGATATTTTGATCAAAATCGTTAGAGCCATTTTTGAGAAAAACGAAAGTGTGGTTGGGGTTCGTATCGTATCTTTGGAAGGTACTAAACTTAAATGCAGAGTTTGGTATTTAACGGTCTTTTGGTTTTTGAGAACGTTCATACACACTGACATTTTTCTTAAAATTATTTTTTTAAATCAGGGCGCCTCAAAACATGTATTTCCGGTGTAAGAGACACAAATCTTTGGAGTTTTTTCGAAAAATACTGTGTTTTTAGTAGTGCCTGAAAAAAATGTATTTACGGTGAAATCTCGGTATAGATTTCTTGGTTGGAATGGAATGCTTGAATGCATAAAATATGCAAACAAAAAATCTGATGCGTTCTATTCACATGACACTCTCTACCTATTCCATACAAATTATTCTTACAAAAGATTATTCTTTTATCTACTTCACGGCAAACATTAGCAGAAATGGTCCCTTTGCCTCCTTGTAAGTAGAAGGGAAATAAGGGAATAAACTAGGCTAAAGCGATACTCAAATGTTTTAAAAGCTGGTCGCTATGTGAAACAATTGAGGTTCGGTTTGCTTTGCATAGTCGCGTTTGAGAAAAGTTAGGTACTTTAAAATTGAAACCAATAACAAGGAAGAACCGATCAACACATGTCATAACCTTTGTGTTTTAACAAGATTTACAATTTTTGTGCAGTAAGTTTTTATCTATTTCTTACGGTTTACTAGTGATGTAAAATTCAGAAAAATTCATCCGGAATAAAAAAGCCAGATGTCCAGAAAATTCATAATATACATTTTATTGCTGATGCAAATATTTTAATATACATATTTCAATAAAAATCGTTAGAGGCATTTTAGAGAAAACAAAACATTTAGAAAATTTTCCAATGTAAATGGTAGTTTGTGGTGAGTTATCCTGTTCACGGTCACACACACACACACACACACTAACACACACAGACACTATTCTAAAAAGGATTTTATTGACTACCTGCGATCCTAAAACGTGTATTTTAGATGCGATCTCGGTATCAATTTTTTGGGTGGAATACAATACCTTCTACATACTATCTACATAGTATGTGTAGAGACAATAGGAAAAGATAGGGACCCAAATCTTTGGAGGTTTTTCTAAAAGTGCTGTTTTTATTAAAGAACGCCTGAAAATATGTACGAGGACCGTTTTTTTTTTCAACCTCCGATAGGCTATAAATAAAAGACAAGTTCATAGAAAACAATTATTTTATTACTAAAAGTTTTGTACACTTATGGTTACTTTTCAACATAATCACCGAAAATATTGGGACATTTATTGTACCTGTGCTCAAGCTTTGTAATAACCGCTTCAAAAAAAGGTTGCCGCCAATGATTTCAAATGAGCATTGACGTTGTTTTGAAGATCTACGTACTTTACGACGTTTGCGGAGAGCCATTCAAAACAAACGAAGAGGAATGCTGACTTCAGGAATTGTGTTGATCCATGACAACGCTCGTCCACACACTGCTGGCACAACCCATCGGCTCCTTGAACAATTTCAATGGGACATTTTCGATCATCTTCCGTACTGTCCTGACCTGGCACCCAGCGACTTTCAACTTTTCCCTGAACTGAAAACGTGGCTAGGAGGGTAGCACTTTCAAACCAACGAAGATCTTCAAAACAACGTCAATGTTCATTTGAAATCATTGGCGGCAACATTTTTGAAGCGGGTATTGCAAAGCTTGTGCACAGGTACGATAAATGTCTGAATCTTTTCGGTGATATGTTGAAAAGTAACCATAAGTGTACAAAACTTTTAGTAATAAAATAATTGTTTTCTATGATCTTGTCTTTTATTTATAGTCTATTGGAGGTTCAAAAAAAATCTGATGTG
The DNA here is from genome assembly GCA_030762935.1 of Hymenopus coronatus. Taxonomy (NCBI): domain Eukaryota; kingdom Metazoa; phylum Arthropoda; class Insecta; order Mantodea; family Hymenopodidae; genus Hymenopus; species Hymenopus coronatus. The sequence goes on from CM060899.1 coordinate 62,728,587, forward strand.
TTCCATTCATATGACTTTCTCTACATCTCTGCAACAAATTATTTTTAAAAAGTTTATGCTTCTATTTACTTCCTGCTATTCGAGAAAAAATTAGCAGAAATAGACTTATTACTTGCTTCCTTGTAAGTAGAAGCGAAATAAGGAAGTACCATAAGTTAAAGTGATAGTCAAAGGCTGGTTGCTATGTGACAAGTTCCTTTATTTGTATGGACACGAGTTCACAAAGTCCTGTATGAGAAAAGTGTAAGTTTTTTATAGCTGAAACCAACAAAAGAAATATCTCAAAAACAATCACCTCCACGAAAAAATGTAACATAAATTGTGTGTTTTAAAGTGCTCTATATTTGTTGTGTGGTAAGTTTTTGTCCATCTCTTACGGTTTAGCAGTTATGCAAAATTCTATAAAATTCACTTAGAATAAAGTAGTCTTCAGAGGCTATTCCTAGAAAATTCAAAATATAAAATTTATTTGTCAGGTAAATATCTTTAATATACGATATTTTAATCAAAATCGTTACAGCTATTTTTGCGAAAATCAAAATTTTCGAAAAAAGTTCCATGAAAAGGGTAGTTTGGGGTGGGGGATTTTCTTGAAAATCTTCGTGTCGGAACCTTGGTAGATACTAAACTTAAATACCAAATTTGGTTTTTAACAATCTTTTCGTTTTTGAGCTATGCTGCCCAAAGGCACACATACGGACATGTTTCCAAAAATGCCTTTTTTGGATTCAGGGAGTCTCAAAACATGTATTTCCGGCGAAATCTCGGTACAATGCAATACCTTCTCTATACACTATAATCTATATACAAAGTACGAATAGAGAAAGTTAAATTAGAAAGTAGCAGTATTATATTATTCTGAATGATTCTGATGAAGCTTACAGAAAGGCTGATGTACCACTTTTACTCTACAGCATCTGAATTCATCTTCATCGCCTCTACCTGTGTTCTCGTCTTATTGTGGAAAGCCTCGTCTAGTGTTTATTGTTATATACATGCTCCACAAGTAATATCTTGAAGCATCGCCCCCTTTTTCATCTCCTCTTTGCAGACTTCTCACTTCCCCGCACTTGTTGCCCCATCATTGATACGAGAGGCTGCAGCTCCATCCCAACGTCGCAAATTCAATAGGACCTTCCCTCCTACAGATATTTTCCATCATGCTTGGATAGCTGCAGGATAATATGAAAATGATAAGACCCGTGCCGCGCCTTGCTCCATGATTATTCCATGTGAGGGAAAGAAATCTGATGTGTTCCATTCACATGACTTTCTCTACATCTCTACAACAAACTATTGTTAAAAAGCTTATGCTCCTATCTACTTCATGTTAATGGAGAAACAATTAGCAGAGAAAATACTTATTACTTGCTTTCTGGTAAGTAAAAGCGAAATAAGGGAGTACCATAGGTTAAAGTGATAGTCAAAAGCTGGTTGTTATGTGACTGAAGTTCCTTTGTATGGAAAGGAGTTGAAAAATTACTGTATGAGAAAAGTATAAGTTTCTAAAGTTGAATCCAATAATAAGGAATATCCAAAAAAATTGTTAACTCCACTAAAAATTTTATATAAGGCATAAATTGTGTGTTTTATTGTGCTCTACATTTTTTGTGAGGTAACTTTTTGTACATCTATTACGGTTTAGCAGTTATGCAGAATTCTCTAAGATTCATCCAGAATAAAGTAGTCTCCATAGGCTATTTCCAGAAAATTCATTTTATTTGGCATGTACATATCTTAAATATGAGATTTTAATCAAAATCTTTAGACATTATTTAGAAAATCAAAATTTTTGAATAAAGTTCCATGCAAAGGGTAGTTTTTGGTGGGGGATTTTCTTGAAAATGTATGGTGTCGCATCCTTGGAAGATACCAAACTTAAATACCAAGTTTGGTATTTAACGGTATTTTCATTTTTGAACTATGTTGTCCACAGACACATATACACACGCACACACACACGGAACTTTTTCCAAAATGATGTATTTTTTGGATTTAGGGGGACCCAAAACATATATTTCCGGTAAAATTTCGGATGGAATTTTGGGTGGAATGCAATACTTTCTCTATACACAATGTACATGGTACGTGTAGAGAAACTAAAATGAATTCTCGATATGAGCAAATGAAAGGCTACATCTAAATTATATGGACAAAGTTTTCTTATACTCTCTTTTCTTAATGAATTTTGCAATAGATTCTTTACTTGAAGTAGCACATGTCTTGAGTGTTACGTCATTTCCTAATTGTACTGTAAGTATTAATGGCCTCTCAACTCTTACTGTAAGTACTTCAGTGTTTGTTGGCATTGCAATTAATAAATTAATTATACATTTAGCTTATATTACCAAATATTTGTTCAGAATGATTAACTTGCATATCAAGTATTTCAACAGGTGTATTTCGGGTGATGTTGAACCTGTATTTTATGGTTTGATAACGTGATTTGTGTTTTGTTAGGATATAAAATACAGGTTTTTGTTGCTAGTAACTACGAGCTGAAGCATCAGAGGTTTTTATAATAGTAGCTGAAATACTATTTTAACTTTCTCTACGCGTACTATGGGCATAGTGTATAGAGAAGGTAATGCACTCCACCAAAAATGTGATACCAAGAGATCACCGGAAATATATGCGTTAGGGTCCCCTGTTTCCAAAAAAAGTATTTTCAGAAAAAGGTCCGTGTGTGTGTCCATGTGTCTCAGAACACGATAACTCAAAAACGAAAAGTCGCTAAAATACCAAACTTGGTATTGAAGTTTAGTATCTTCCAGGGATGGGACACAAACATTTTGAGAAAAATCCCCTAATCCCAAACTACCCTTTACATGGTACTTTTATAAACGAATTTGACTCTCAAAAATCGCTCTAATGATTTTGATTAAAATATCGTATATTAAGATGTTTACCTGACAAATAAAATGTATATTTTGAACTTTCTGGGAATAGCCTCTGAAAAGGACTTTATTCTGGAAGAATTTTACGGAACTTTGCATAACTGCTAAACCGTAAGAGATGGACAAAAACTTACCACGCAAAAAATGATGAGCACGCTAAAACACACAATCTATGTTATATGCATTTTTTTCGTGGAGTTGGTTGTTTTTGAGATATTTGGTTTCAGCTTTAAAATTTTTATACTTTTCTCATACAGGAATTTGTCAACTCCTGTCCATACAAACAAAGGAACTTCAGTCACATAGCAACCAGCTTTTGGCTTCACTTTAACCTATGGTACTCCCTTATTTCGGTTCTACTTACAAGGAAGCAAGTAATAAGACTATTCCTACTAATTTTTTTCTCGATTAGTGAAGTAATAAACATTTTAACAATAATTTGTTGCAGAGATGTAGAGAAAGTCATGTGAATGTAACATATCAGATTTTTAGAAAATTGTTTGCTAAAATCATTATGTAAATGTTCGTCTGGACTAACGAGAAATAGAGGAATTCACTTTTTACTTTCTCTACACGTACTATGTACATAGTGTATAGAGAAGGTATTGCACTCCACCAAAAAATTCGATACCGAGATTTCACCGGAAATATATGTTTTAGGGTCCCCTGTATCCAAAACAAGTATTTTCAGAGAACGGTCCGTGTGTGTGTCCGTGTGCCCGTGGGCCTGTGAAACACGATAACTCAAAAACGAAAAGTCGGTAAAGTACCAAACTTGGTATTTAAGTTTAATAACTTCCAGGGATGCGACACGAAGATTTTGAGAAAAATCTCTATTCACCAAACTACCCTTTACATGGAACTTATTTCGAAAAATTTGATTTTCTAAAAAATGGCTCTAACGATTTAGATTAAAATGTTAAATATTAAAGATATTTACCTGCCAAATAAAATGTATATTCTGAATTTTCTGGGAATAGCCTCTGAAGACTACTTTATTCTGAGTGAATTTTACAGAATTTTGCATAACTGCTAAACCGTAAGAGATATACAAAAACTTACAACACAAAAAATATAGAGCACAGTAAAACACACAATTTATGTTGAGCACATTTTTTTCGTGGAGTTAGTCATTTTTGAGATATTCCTTGTTTTAGTTTTCAACTTCGAAAAACTTTACCTTTCTCATACAGGATTTTGTCAACTCCTGTCCATACAAAAGAACTTCAGGCATATAGCAACCAGCTTTTGACTATTACTTTAACCTATCCTTATTTCTCTTCTACTTACATAAGACTATTTCTGATATTTTTTTTTTTTGTCGATTAGCATGAAATAAGGAGAAACGTAAGCTTTTTAACAATAATTAGTTGATCACTTGTTTTGTATCCTGAAATTCTGTATTTTCCCGGCATTGAATATCTGGTTGGAATACAATGCCCTCTCAACTTTCTACTAGTAAAAGGTTTTGAAAAGGTAGGTCTGCTCTAAAGGGTTATGGTGTCATGCCGGTGTTTCAACATTCAATGCTGTATATTAAAATGTCGCAGTATTTCACATCTGTGAACAGAATTTGCCTTTGAACGTAGCTGCAAAGATATTTCCACTGCAATAACATGCAAATGAGTAATTCATTTAAAATGTGATTAACAACCGGTTTAAAAGAACAGAATTTTAATGTCCTTGCGTAATTCATAATCCTGTTGATTTGCGATAAATTATTATACGTAAAACTTCCCGGAAGTTGTAAAAATTGTCGATGTGACGATTCAGTAATTGAACAAATTAAACTAGACAGTAAATGCTGATCAGCAGCCAAATGAGCTAAAAATGCAAAATGAAATGTCCCTTCCATCACGAGTCAATCATAAATGGCAACCCAATGAACCAAACGGTGTAATTTCCGCTTAGGGCAACCGCTTCTGAACTGTTTGCAAGTGATGAGATATGGAAAATCGGCCATCCATTTAATTGCTGAATGTTGCGTGCAAAGCTTAGGTAGTATTTTTGACAACTGCAACCGATAATCATGAAAATGAACTGACATGAAGTTACACAGCATAAAATATGTGAATATCGATTCTCGTTTCCGATGTAATCGACTAAATGTGGGGCAAGATCAAAGATCAAACTGTGTGTATCTTCATGATTTTTACTTTTTTTAGTACTAAATATTAGATAAAGCAGGTATTACATAGCCTCCCCAAAAAATCTGATGTGATCCATTCACATGACTTTCTCTACATCTCTGCTACAAATTATTGTTAAAAAGCCTATGCGTCTATTTACCTCAAGCTAATCGAGAAAAAATTAGCAGAAATGGTCTTATTACTTGCTTCCTTGTAAGTAGAAGCGAAATAAGGGAGTACCATAGGTTAAAGTAATACTATGTGACTGATGTTCCTTTGTTTGTATGGAGAAGAGTTGACAAATTCCTGTATGAGAAAAGCATAAGTTTTTTCAAGCTGAAAAAATGCATAAAACATAAATTGTGTGTTTTATCGTGCTCTTACTTTTTGTGTGTGGTAAGCTTTTGTCCATCTCTTAAGTTTTAGCAGTTATACAAAATTCCGTAAAATACATCCAGAATAAAGTACTCTTCAGAAAATACAAGATATACATTTTATTTGTCGTGTAAATATCTTTAATATGACATTTTAATCAAAAACGTTAGAGCCATTTTTGAGAAAATCAAAACTTTCGAAAAAAGTTCCATGTAAAGGGTAATCGGGGGTGGGGGGATTTCATTAAAAATCTTCGTGTCGCATCCTTGGAAGATACCAAACCTAAATACCAAGTTTGGTTTTTAACTTTATTTTCGTTTTTGAGCTATGCTGCCCACACACACAGACATACAGACAGACACACACACTCGAAAATGTTTCTAGAAAGGCTTTTTTTGGATTCAGGGGATCTCAAAAGGTGTATTTCCGGTGAAATATCGATATCGAATTTTTTTATGCATTACAATACCTTCTCTATACACCATGTACATAGTATGTGTAGAGAAAGTAATACATACTGAAATTTCATTGTAAATGCATATTTTGAGGACCCCTGAATAAAAAATCTGATGTGTTCCATTCACAAGACTTTCTCTACATCTCTACAACAAATTATTGTTAAAAAGCTAATGCTTCAATTTACTTTATGCTAATCAAGAAAAAAATCAGCAGAAATAGTCTTATTACTTGCTTCCTTGTAAGTAGAAGTGAAATAAAGGAGTACCATAGGTTAAAGTGATAGTCAAAAGCTGGTTGCTATGTGACTGAAGTTCCTTTGTATGGACAGGAGTTAGACAAATTTCTGTATGAGAAATGTATAATTTTTTCATACCAGAAACCAAAAATAAGGAATGTCACAAAAACGACGAACTCAACGAAAAAAATGTATATAACATAAATTGTGTGTTTTAACGTGATCTACATTTTTTGTGCAATAAGTTTTTGTCCATCTCTTACGGTTTAGCAGTTATTCAAAATTTAGTAGAATTCATCCAGAATAAACTACTCTTCAGAGGCTATTTCCAGAAAATTCAAGATATACATTTTATTTGTCAGGTAAATATATTTAATATGCGATATTTTAATCAAAATCGTTAGAGCCATTTTTGAGAAAATCAAAATGTTCGAAAATGTTTCCATGTAAAGGGTAGTTAGGTGTGGGGGGATTTTCTTGAAATTCTTCGTGTGGCATCCTGGGAAGACAGCAAACTTAAATACCTATTTTGAGTGCATTACAATACCTTCTCTATACACTATGTACATAGTACGTTTAGAGAAAGTAATTAAGAGCCAACGCCTTAATTATCTTCAATTGTTTATAGCCTTGAAGTTCAGTTGCAAATTTTATGCTTCCTGAAGAGACTAAAACGATTAATGCATGCTTTTAGTTAATGAAAATGGGATATAAATATTATCTTTTGTTATTTAATGCTTGATTAATTTAATGAGTAAAACGTGTCAATCAAAAATAGCTTGAGTAATGTTAATACTTCCCATAATTAAACACAGAATCTGATGCTAGGCGCTTTAGTATCGTAACAATGTGATCATTTGATGCTCCATTATCAAAATTAATACTCCGGAGTTCCTCAGGCTATCCGCTATGTTTCAGAAACGTTATAATATGAACAGATGCTTATCGCTTTTGTCTCTCTCTCTCTCTTTATTACTCAGACCCGGATTCTTAGGTTCTGACCAAGTTTTAGTATTTCATTAATGGCATGGAGCACAGGGCATCGTTACGATGTTTTTACTTTCTCTAAAGGCACTATGTACATAGTGTATAGAGAATGTATTGCACTCCACCAAAAAATTCGATACCGAGATTTCACCGGAAATATATCTTTTAGGGTCCCCTTTATCTAAAAGAAGCATTTTCGGAAAAAGGTCCGTGTGTGTGTCCGTGTGTCTGTGAACACGATAACTCAAAAACGAAAAGTAGATAAAACACCAAACTTGGAATTCAAGTTTAGTATCTTCCAGGAATGCGACACGAAGATTTTGAGAAAAATCCCCCCACCCCAAACTACCCTTTACATGGAACTTTTTTCGAAAATTTTGATTTTCTCAAAAATGGCTCTAACGATTTAGATTAAAATATCGCATATTAAATGTATTTACCTGAAAAATAAAATGTATATCTTGAATTTTCTGGGAATAGCCTCTGAAGAGTAGTTTATTCTGGATGAATTTTACTAAATTTTGAATAACTGCTAAACCGTAAGAGATGGACAAAAACTTACTGCACAAAAAATGTAGAACACGTTAAAACACACAATTTATATTATATACATTTTTTTCGTGGAGTTCGTCGTTTTTGTGACATTCCTTATTTTTGGTTTCTGGTATGAAAAAATTACACATTTCTCATACAGAAATTTGTCATCTGCTGTCCATACAAACAAAGGAACTTTAGTGACATAGCAACCAGCTTTTGATTATCACTTTAACCTATGGTACTCCCTTATTTCACCTCTACTTAAGTAATATGGCTATTTCTGCTAATGTTTTACTGATTAGCATGAAGTAAATAGAAGTATAAGCTTTTTAAGAATAATTTATTGCAGGGATATAAAGAAAGTCATGTGAATGATACACTTCAGATTTTTTTGATCGAATTTGCATTTCTAGTAAAACGAAGTTATCATTGCGGACACGAAATGGCGGAATTTTGCCAACTAACAATCTTATTCAGAGGTATGGAGCTCTTTTACGTGGTAATAAACATTACACGGGACCACCGGCTTTTTATTTCCTTCTGAAGGAAGCCATGCCAATGATTTTTGCGTCCGAAAAATTCGATACCGAGTTTTCACGGAAATATAGTTTGGGTCGCCCCTGAATCCAAAAAAAAAGCATTTTTTGAAAATGTCCGTGTGTCTGTCTGTGTGTGTATGTTTGTGTATGCGTGTCTTTGGGCAGCATGGTTCAAAAACGAAAAGACCGATGAATACCAAACTTGATATTTAAGTTTGGTGTTTTCCAAGGATGCGACACGAAGATTTCCAACAAAATCCCCATTTTCTAAAAAATGGCTCTAATGATTTTGATTAAAATATCGTATATTAAAGACATTTACCTGACAAATAAAATGTATATTTTGAATCTTCTGGGAAAAGCTTCTGAAAACTACTTTATTCTGGGTGAATTTTACGGAATTTTGCATAGCTGGTAAGCCGTAAGAGATGGACAAAAATGTAGAGCACATTAAAACACACAATCTATGTTATATACATTTTCTTCGTTGAGTTGATAGTTTTTTTTTAGGTATTCCTTGTTTTTGGTTTCAGCTTTCAAAGACCTACTTTTCTCATACAGTAATTGGTCAATTCCTGTCCACAGAAACAAATGAACTTCAGTCACATAGCAACCAGTTATGCTACTCGATAATTTCGCTTCTACTTACAAGGAAACAAGCAATAACACCGTTCTAATTTTTTCTCAATTATCAAGAAGAGAAAGTCATGTGAATGTAACACATCAGGGGTTTTTTTTTTTTAAGCTTGCAACGTCCTTTAACCTGGTTAGTTATATCGGACGATGAATGAAATTGGTAAAGTGATGCTCAAATGATCTCGTGGTCCATGGAGCTTAAAGTTACTCGACATTTTGTCTTCTCAGGATAAGGGAAAACCCCGAAAAAAAACTTAGCCGGGTAACCCAAAGCGAAATTCGAACTCACAGCCTGTTGAATGTGAGGCAGACACGCTACCACCGCACTACCCAGGCGGGCAATTCAATATCTTCCAAGGATGTAATTCGAAGATTATTATCACTCGCCCACCGTGGTGTAATAGTTACCATGCTAACTTCATACTTCTTGGTTCGCGCCGTGGCCGAGTGGTTAGACCACTTGCCTCTCACTTAGACGGCCGGGGTTCGATCCCAAGCGACCGCATTGTGGACAAAGCGACGCCGGGGCGGGTTTTCTCCAGGTACTCTGGTTTCCCCCGCCATCGCATTCCACCGGTGCTCCATCATCATTCATGTATCATCAGTGTCACCGCCTGCGGTGCCATAAGTAGTTAAAGCGGGCGTTAAGCACTACAAAAAGAAATTCATCCAAAGTCGTGGGTTCAAACCCGGCGGACGACGATGGATTTCGACGGGCGTAAAAATCCTTCGCACAGAAGGGAAGTAAAGCACACAAAAGAACCTCAAGCCTGATAGAGAGGCCTCTGAGCAAAATTAAGCGGTCTTTCACGCCCAGTATAGAATGGGACGCGTAGAACCACAACAGTTAAGGAGCGTCCATAAATAAAACTCCATTTACAGTTTTAATTTTCGAATATATTCAAAATATTTTCAAAACTACCCTTTATATGGAAGATTTTTGTGATATTTTCGATTTTCTCAAAAACTGCTTATTTCGTTTCAAGGAAGCAAGTAATAAGACTATTTCTGCTAATTTTTTTCTCAATTAGCATGAAGCAATTAGAGGCAAAGCTTTTTAACAATAATTTGTTGCAGAGATGTCGAGATGTGAATGGAACACTTGCGTCTTTTTACTTTCTCTACACACAATATGTACATAGTCTATAGAGAAGGTATTGCAATGCACCCAGGAATTCCACACCGAAATTTCACCGGAAATACATGTTTTGGGTCTCCCTGAATCCAAAAAAAGCATTTTTACAAAAAGATTCGTGTGTGTGTATGTGTGTCTGAGGACAGCATAGCTCAAAAACGAAAAAAAACTGTTAAATACCAAACTTGGTATTTAAGTTTTCTATCTTCCAGGGATGCGACACGAAGATTTTCAAGAAAATTGCCCCACCCCCAACTACCCTTTACATGGGCCTTTTTTCGAAAATTTTTGTCTTTCTTAAAAATGGCTCTAACGATTTTGATTTAAATGTTAAATATTAAAGATATTTACCTGACAAATAAAATGTATATCTTGAATTTTCTGGGAATAACCTCTGAAGACTACTTTATTCTGGGTAAATTTTACGGAATTTTACATAGCTGCTAAACCGTAAGAGATGGACAAAAAATGTAGAGCACGTTAAAACACACGATTTATGTTATATACATTTTTTTCGTGGAGTTGATCGTTTTTAAAATATTCCTTGATATTGGTTTCAGCTTTAAAGGGCAATATTTTTCTCATATGGGAAATTGTCAACTCCTGGCTACGCAAGGAAACGGATTTCAGAGCCATAGCAACCACATTTTAAAACATTTGATTGTCGGTTTAACATATTCTATTCTCTTATTTCCCTGCTACTTAAGAGTAGAAAGTAGAAAGAGTAATTTATGCGAATGAAACACTTCCGTCTTTTATTTTTTTTTTTTTTAATGCGAATGAAACACTTCCGTCTTTTTTTTTTTTTTTTTTTTTTTTAAGGTACATTCAGACTTGTAGAGTTGCTGTTTGGATTAACGCCCTCTAGCAGAACATTGCTATGGATTGGCGTTACGTAAGCACTTCTGTTTATATGTTAGAATCGATGTACGTGATTTCTCCTAGAAGTGCAGAAAAAGAGCTGCTGGCATATATAGGGCCTCAGTCACATGCAGGGAAGCCCGCTAACGTCTCCTGGAGTAAGTGGTCACGGTGCTGGAATGAGCTTTACGACACGAACATGCAAGAGTCTGTCTCAATGGGTAACTCACTCTTATACCTGCGTTTCACTTTCTCAGTCTGGTATTCCACCCTTAATTTAAACCCCTGGAAATACAACTTTTAACATCACCATCTCTAGAAATAGTTACTTATGGTACAAATGGTAAAAATCTGATGTATTCCATTCACACGACTTTCTCTATATCTCTATAAGAAATTATTGTTAAAAAGCTTATCTTTTATTGATTTCATGCTAATCGAGAAAAATTAGCAGAAATAGTCTTTATTTCTTGCTTTATTGTAAGTAGAAGCGAAATAAGGGAGTACCATAGGTTAAAGTGAAAGCCAAAAGCTGGTTGCTATGTGACTGATGTTCCTTTGTTTGTATGGACATGAGTTGACAAATTCCTGTATGAGAAACGTTAAGATTTTCGACCCTGAAAACAAAAACAAGGAATATCTCAAAAAACGATCAACTCCAAGAAAAAAATGTATACAACATAAATTATGTGTTTTATTGTGATCTACATTTTTTGTGTGGTAAGTTTTTGTCTATCTCTTACGGTTTAGCAGTTATACAAAATTCCGGAAAATTCACTCAGAATAAAGTAGTCTTCAGAGGCTATTCCCAGAAAATTCAAGATATACATTTTATTTGTCAGGTAAATATCTTTATTATACGACATTTTAATCATAATCGTTAGTCATTTTTTAGAAAATTAAAATTTTCGAAAAAAGTTCTATGTAAAGGGTAGTTTGGGGTAGGGGGATTTTTCTCAAAATCTTCGTGTCGCATCGCTGGAAGATACAAAACTTAAATACCAAGTTTGGTATTTTACCGACTTTTCGTTTTTGAGTTATCCTGTTCACATACACACGGACACACTGACACACGGACACACACACAGACCTTTTTCTGAAAATACTTTTTTTTGGATACAGGGGACCCTAAAACATATATTTCCGGTGAAATCTCGGTATCGAATTTTTTGGTGGAGTACAATACCTTCTCTATACACTATGTACATAGTACGTATGGAGAAAGTAATTAATGCCTATATTTCACCAGAAATACAGGTTTTGGCTCCACCCGAATACAAGCATTTTTAAAAAAACCTGGCGTTTAAGAAACGGTTTTCATTTCCATAGCAACCAAATTTTAAAACGTTTGACTGTCGGTTTAGCCTAGTGTATTCCCTTATCTCCCTCCTACTTACAAGGGAGCAAGTAATGACAATTTCTGCTAATGTTTCGCTCGATTATCATGAAATAATTAGAAGAGTAAGCTTTTTTAACATCAATTTGTTACAGAGATGTAGGGAAAGTCGTGTGAAATGAAGAGATCAGATTTTTACTTTCTCTACACGTACTGTGTACATAGTGTATAGAGAAGGTATTGCACTCCACCCAAAAATTCGATACCGAAATTGCATCGGAAATATATGTTTTAGCTTTTCCCTTTATCCAAAAAAAGCATTTTCACAAAACGATCCGTGTGTGTGTGTGTGTGTGTGTGTGTGTGTGTGTGTGTGTGTGTGTGTGTCCGTGTGTCCGTCTGACCGTATGTCAATGTGTCCGTGTGACTGTGAACACGATAACTCAAAAACGAAAAGTCGGTAAAATACCAAACTTTATATTTAAGTTTAGTATCTTCCAGGGATGTGACAAGAAGATTTTGAGAAAAATACCCCTACCCCAAACTACCCTTTACATGGAACTTTTTTCGAAAATTTTGATTATCTCAAAAATGGCTCTAACGATTTTGATTAAAATACCATATCTCTAAGATATTTACCTCACAAATAAAATATATATCCTTAATTTTCTGGCAATAGCCTCTGAAGGCTACTTTATCCTGGACCAATTTAACGGAATTTTGCATAACTGCTAAACCGTAAGAGATGGAAAAAAACTTACCACACAAAAAATGTGGAACACTTTTAAATACACAATTCATGTTATAAACATTTTTGTCATGGATTTGATCGTTTTTTAGATATTCCTTGTTTATGGTTTCGGTTTTGAAAAACATACTTTTCGTATACAGGAATTTCTCAAACAAAGGAACTTCAGTCGCATAGCAACCAGCTTTGGAGTATCACTTTAACCTATGGTACTCCCTTATTTCGCTTCTACTTACAAGGAAGCAAGTAATAAGACTATTTCTGCTATTTTTTTTTTCGATTAGCATGAGGTAAATAGAAGCATAAGCTTTTTAACAATAATTTGTTGCAGAGATGTAGAGAAAGTCATGTGAATGGAACAGATGATATTTTTATTGTATATATATCCTCGGTTTGTGTACTGATCCAAGTAGTTAAACGCATTTATCTCGCCTTGCTCCAGAGCATCACAAAAGATGTGAAATCCTTAAGTGTAGCTCAGCGTCGATAGAGACGTAGAAAGCAATTCGTGTTTTGTTTTCCATGGCCACACCGCAAGATCCCACGCTCGCCGCGCCGCGTGTGTGTTAAATGAAAAGTAAGCAACTGCAGGCAAGGGGGAACATGGTTAACGCAGATAGCACCGAGCTTAAATCTCACATGGAAGTCAAAGTCACGGCAGAATAAACTGAACCCTCCCCTCTGGTTCTGCCACGCGAGCTGCATTAGGAAGAAGTGTTGCCAAATTAGATAAACACACAAAGAACGCATTTAAGTGATGCTTGTTTGTTTGGAGGCCAAGTTCGGGAAAGAACTATAATAGCCTACTGTTGTCGAATTAGCCCAGGCACGCGAGTATGTCAAATCTTGCTGTTTTTAGTTGAATTTTTACATCCTCTAGCCCACGTGTGGATAGAGAAAGTATTGTATTACACCCAAAAATTCGACACCGAGATTTCACCGGAAATACATATTTTGAGACCCCCTGAATAAAAAAAATAGAGGGTGTTCCCAGAAAATTCAAGATATAAATTTTATTTGGCATGTAAATATCTTAAATATAAGAAATTTTAATCATAATCGTTAGAGCCATTTTTGAGAAAATAAAAGTGTTCGAAACTTTCTCCATGAAAAGGGTGGGGGATTTTCTTGAAAATCTTCGTGTCGCACCCTTATAAGATACCAAAGTTAAATACCAAGTTTGGTATTTAACTCCATGAAAAAAATCTATATACGATAAATTGTGTGTTTTAAAGTGCTCTATCTTTTTTGTGTTGCAAGTTTTTGTCCATTTCTTACGGTTTAGCAGTTATGTAAAATTCCGTAGAATTCATCCAGAATAAAGTAGTCTTCAGAGGCTGTTCCCAGAAAATTCAAGATATACATTTTATTTGTCGCGTGAATATCTTTAATATACGAAATTTTAATAAAAATCGTTAGAGCCATTTTTGAGAAAATCAACATTTCAACAAAAAAAAAAGCTCCATGTAAAAGTAGTTTGGGGTGGGGGGATTTTATTTTTTTTTCAAAATCTTCGTGTCGTATTCCTGCAAATTACTAAACTTAAATACCATGTTTGGTATTTTACCGACTTTTCGTTTTTGAGTTATGCTGTCCAAAGATACACAGACATACACATACGGACATTTTACCAAAAATGCTGTTTTTGTATTCAGGGGGACCCAAAATTTGTATTTCCGGTGAAATCTCGGTATCGAATTTTTGTGTGGGATACAATACCCTCTCTATACAATATGTACACAGAGCACAAATAGTATTATACATCGAATTTCTGATTGTCTGTAGGGAATTTATGGAGTGTGTCTTTTGATATTCGCTAACCCTTCTAATTGGGGAAGGAGCTTACTGTTGTAGTCCACGTTACCTAACCTCACTTCCAGTTGAGGGAGGTGGCTATTCCTATTAGCGAATGAGTTGACAAACCCAGCATAGGTATGCTCTATTGGTTCCATATAGAACACTCACCTGCAAGGTGACAGTATCAGCCAATAACATAAAAACATGACGTAATAAGGTACCCTACAAACGGTAAGGAATGTGGTGTACGGAACAAGACAGTGCCCGTTTCCTTCTGTGCCTTGTGTACATAGTGCATATAGAGAAAGTAAATAGAAAAATTTCCGTGTGTGTGTGTGTGTCTGTGGGCAGCATACCTCAAAAACGGAAAGTCCGTTGAACATCAAACTCGATATTTAAGTTTAGTATCTTCCAAGGATGCGATACGAAGATTTTCAAGAAAATCTCCCCACCGCAGACTACCCTTTACATGGAAAACTTTTTGAAAACTTTGATTGTCTCAAAAATGGCTCTAACGCTTTTAATTAAAATCCCGTATATTAATATATTTACATCTCAGATAGAGTGTATATCTTGAATTTGCTGGGAACTCCCTCTCAAGACCTCTTTATTCTGGAAGAATTTTGCCGAATTTCGCTTAGTTGCTAAACCGTAAGAGATAGACAAACTTACTGCACAAAAGATGTAGATCTCGCCCAAACCCACAATTTATGTCATCTACGTTTTTGTTGTGGAGATAACCGTTTCCGAGATATTCCTCGTTATTAGTGTCAACTGTAAAGTACTTATTCTTTTCTCAGACAGGAAGTGTCCGTTTTTCTTTTGTTCTACTCCTGGCCAAGCAAAGAAGCAATTTACAAAGACAATCGCATAACGCTTAAAACATTTGACTATCACTTTAGCATAGCGCATTCCTTTAGTGCCCTGCTACTTATAAGGAACTAAGTAATAAGAACATTCTGATAATGTTTATCTCGATTAGCATTGTAAGAAATTTGTGGAGCAGCTAGACAAAATCATATGAATGTAACACCTCAGATTTTTTCAAAGCTTTTCAATTCGTAGCATGCATGACAACGTAATAACCAAGCTCTAGACTTTTTAGTCCTCAATTTTTACTTTCTCTACACGTAATTATATAGTGCATTTAGAAGGTACTCTATTGCACCCAAAAATTCAATATCGAAATTTCACCGAAAATACATGTTTTGAGACTACCGGAATAAAAAAAACATTTTTTAGAAAAATGTCCGTGTGTGTCTATGGGCAGCATGGCTCAAAAACAAAAAGTCCGTTCAAATACCAAACTTGGTATTTGTATTTAGTATCTACCAGGGATGCGACACGAAGATTTACAAGAAAATCCCCCACCCCCAACAACACTTTAGAAGGAAAGAATTTCGAAAATTATTATTTTCTCAAAAATGACTCTAACGATTTTGATTAAAATCTCTTGAATTTAAAATATTTATGTGACAAATAAAATGTATATCTTCAATTTTCTGGGAATATTCTTTTAAGACATCTTTATTTTGGATGCATTTTGCGGAGTTTTGTATAACTGGTAAACCATAAGAGATAGACAAAAACGTATCACAAAAAATGTAAAGCTTGTTAAAACACACAGTTTAAGTCATGTACAAATTTTTTCGTGGGGTTGATCGTTTTTGAGATATGCCTTGTTATTGATTTCAGTTTTAAAATATTTATACTTTTCTCATGCGGGAAATTGTCAACACCTGACCACGCAAAGAACCGGTTTTTAATACCATGTTAATTACATTTTAAAACATTTGACTGTCGGTTTAGCCTACTGTATTTCCTTATTTCCCTTCTACCTCAGTAATAAAACCGTTTCTGCTGTTTATCTCCATTAGCGTGAAACAAATAGAAGAATAAGCCTAATAACGATAATTTTTACAGAGAGGTAGAGAAAGTCATATGAATGAAGAATATCAGACTTTTACTTCTTATATCTATGTAACTATTAATATACGACAACGTAATCAAAAACATTAAGAGCCATTATTTAGAAAATACAAAATTTCGAAAAACTATTCATGTAAAGGTGTGGGGATTTTCCTAACAGCATTCGTGTCGCGTCCTAGGAAGATAATAAACCTAATACCAAATTAGGTATTTAACCAATTTTTACTTTCTCTACACGTACTATATACATAGTGTATAGAGAACGTATGGCTTTCCACCCAAAAAAATCGATACCGTGATTTCATCGGAATTATGCGTTTTAGGGTTCCCTTTATCCTAAAACAAAAATTCAGAAAAATGTCAGTGTCTGTGTGTGTGTGTGTGTGTGTCCGTGTGTAGCTCAAAAACGAAAAGTCGGTAAAATACCAAACGTGGTATTTAAGTTTAGTATCTTGCAGGAATGCGAAATGAAGATTTTGAAAAAAAAATCCCCCGCCCCAAACTACCCTTTACATGGAGATCTTTTCGTAAATTTTGATTTTCTCAAAAATGGTTCTAACGATTTTGATTAAAAGTTCGTATATTAAAGATATTTGCACGACAAATAAAATTTATATCTTGAATTTTCTGGGAATAGCCTCTGAAGACTACTTTATTTTGGATGAAATTTACGGAATTTTACATAACTGCTAAACCGTAAGAAATGGACAAAAGCTTACAACACAAAAAAGATAGAGCACCTTAAAACACACAATTAATGGTATATAGATTTTTTTCGTGGAGTTGATCGTTTTGAGATACTCCTTGTATTTTGGTTTCAGCTTTGAAAAAACCTACTTTTCTCATACAGGAATTTAACAATTCCAGTCCATACAAACAAAAATACTTCAGTGACATAGCAACCAACTTTTGACTAGCACTTTAACCAATGGTGCTCCCTTATTTCGCTCCTACTTATAAGGAAGCAAGTAATAGGACCATTTCTGCTGATTTTTTCTCGATTGGTATGAAGTAAATAGAAGCATAAGCTTTTTAACAATAATTTGTTGCAGAGATGTAGAGACGGTGGTGTGAATGGAACACATCAGATTATTTTACTTTCTCTACACTTACTATGTACATAGTGTATAGAGAAGGTACTGCACTCCACCAAAATATTCGATACCGAGATTTCATCGGAAATATATGCTTTAGGGTACCCTGTATCCAAAAAAAGTATTTTCAGAAAAAGGTCCGTGTGTGTGTCCGTGTGTCTGTGAACACGATAACTCAAAAACGAAAAGTCGCTAAAATACCAAACTTGGTATTTAGGCTTAGTATCTTCCAGGGATGCGAAACGAAGATTTTGAGAAAAATCCCCCCACCCCAAACTACCCTTTACATAGAACTTTTTTCGAAAATTTTTATTTTCTAAAAACTGGCTATAACGATTTTGATTAAAATCTCGAATATTAAAGATATTTACCTGACAAATAGAATTATATTTTGAATTTTCTGTGAATAGCCTTTGAAGACTACTTTATTCTGGATGAAATTTATGGAATTTTGCATAACTGCTAAACCGTAAGAAATGGACAAAAACTTGCCATATAAAAAATGTAGAGCACATTAAAACACACAATGTATGTTGTATACATTTTTTTTTTCGTGGAGCTGATCGTTTTTGAGATATTACTTGCTTTTGGTTTCAGCTTTTGAAACATTTAACTTTTCTCATACAGTAATTTGTTAACTCCTGTCCATACAAACAAAGGAACTTCAGTGACATAGCAATCAGCTTTTGACTATCACTTTAACCTATTGTACTCCCTTATTATGCTTCTACTTGCAGTAACAAGGATATTTCTGCTAATTTTTTCTCGATTAGCATGAAGTAAATGGAGGAAAGATGAATATCGAAGAGACAAAAGAAGTGTGAAGTTATTAGGGATGCTTAGCAACGGATTTTAGAATACGTTTTCTGGTGAAAAGCCCTTCTTCCTTTTTCCTGTTATGACAAGATGCAGTTGACAGTTGACACTTGGGCAGCTTTGAGAGGCGAGAAAGCGTACGACGTCGTAAGTTGCGATGGGACGTACCGATAATACTCCTGAGAAAGTAGGATGGACTAATTGTGTGCTGGGGTCGGTCGGCCAGCCTTCCCGTCACAACACATGACA
The DNA here is from genome assembly GCA_030762935.1 of Hymenopus coronatus. Classification (NCBI taxonomy): domain Eukaryota; kingdom Metazoa; phylum Arthropoda; class Insecta; order Mantodea; family Hymenopodidae; genus Hymenopus; species Hymenopus coronatus. The sequence goes on from CM060899.1 coordinate 62,747,346, forward strand.
GATCCTGGGCAACGGCGCGTGTACAGCTCCAGTGGCGGCTACCGTACCGCTTAACAACAGAAAAAAGTCTGAGTTTTACTTTCTCTACACGTACTATGTACATAGTGTATAGAGAAGTTATTGTATTGCACCCAAAAATTCCATACCAAGATCTCACCGGAAATACATGTTTTGGGACACCCTCAATTTAAAAAAAAAATATTTACTTTCTCTACACGTAATATATATACATAGTGAATAGAGAAGGTATTGTAGATACCGAGATTTCACTGGAAATAAAGGTTTTGGGACGTTTCTCTACACGTACCATGTGCATAGTGTATAGAGAAGGTATTGTATTGCACCGAAAAATTCGATACCGAAATTTCACCGGAAATACATGTTTTGGGACTCCCTGAAACTAAAAACAATTTTACTTTCGCTACACATACTATGTACATAGTGTATAGACAAGGTATTGTATTGCACCTAAAATTCGATACCGAGATTTCACCGCAGATAAAGGTTTTGGGACGTTTCTCTACACGTTCTGTGTGAATAGTGTATAGAGAAGGTATTGTATTGCACCCAAAAATATGATACTGAGACTGCACCGGAAATACATGTTTTGGAAACCCCGGAATTTAAAAAAAATATTTACTTTCTCTTCACGTGACATATATATAGTGTATAGAGAAGGTATTTTAATGCACCCAAAAATTCGATACCGAGATTTCAGTTGAAATAAGTGTTATATGACTTCCTGAATTCAAAAAAGGCATTTCTTGAGAAAGGTTCTTAAGTGTGTGTGCGTGTGTGTGTGTGTGTGTGTGTGTGTGTGTGGACATCATAGCTCAAATCGAAATGTCCGTTAAATACCAAACTTAGTATTTAAGTTCAGTATCTTCCAAGGATGCAACACGAAGGTTTTCAAGAAAATCCCCCCACCACAACTGCTAATTACATGAAAAAATTTTCGAAAATTTTGATTTTCTCAAAAATGGCTATAACGATTTTTATTAAAATATCGTATATTAAAGATATTTTACATGAAAATTAAAATGTATATCTTGAATTTGCTAGAAATAGCCCCTGAAGACATCTTTATACTGAATGAATTTCGCGGAATTTTGTATAACTCGTAAAAAGTAAGAGAGAGACAAAACCTTACTACACAAACATGTAGAGCTCGTTAAAACACACAATTTATGTCAAGCATTTTTTTCCTGGAGTGGACCATTTTTAAGATATTGCATGTAAAAATCCGATACTGAGTTTTTACCGGAAATACATGTGTGTGTGTGTGTGTGTGCAGAATAGCTCAAAAATATTTTTTATTAAAATCTCCTTTACTTATGATATTTATATAAAAATGTATATCTTGAATTTTCTGGGAATAACCTCTGAATTTTTCTGGATTTTTAATAACCGGTAAACCGTAAGAGATAGACAAAAACTTGTTGCACAAATATGTAGATCTACTTAAAGCACACAATTTATGTCATGTACATTTTTTTCGTAGAGTTGTCTGTTTTTGAGATATTCTTTGTAATTGGTTTCAGTTTTAAAACATTTGACCGTCGGTTTAGTCTAGTGTATTCACTTGTTTACCTACTGCTTGTAACAAGACTGTTAATATTTATCTCGTTTAGAGTAATGTAGATAAAAGATATGCTTATTAATAATTTGTTACAGAGATGTAGAAAAAGTCATGTGAGTGGAAGACATCAGATTTTTATGCATATGTTTTAAAGAAATTGTGTGCAGATTAATGTCATTATATTCAAAAGTTCCGTGCTCGGGGAGAAAATAATTCCGGATGCAGTAAGTAGTCAGAGAGAAAATTGTGAAGGAACGCACTCACAGCAGGAAAAAGGAGAATGAAGTGACTGGACCTGGATAGCTCACTATTTCTAATTTTGAAATTAGGGGTTTTTTACTTTCTCTATACGTACCATGTACATAGTACTTGGTATTTTGGTTTAGTATCTCCCAGAGATGCGACACGAACATTTTGAGAAAAATCCCCACACCCCAAACTACCCTTTACATGGAACTTTTTTCGAAATTTTTTATTTTCTTAAAAATGGCTCTAACGATTTTGATTAAAATATCGTATATTAAAGATATTTCCCTGACAAATAAGATGTATATTTTGAATTTTCTGGGAATAGCCTCTGAAGACTACTTTATTCTGTGCCAATTTTACGGAATTTTGCATAACTGCTAAACCGTAAGAGATGGACAAAAACTTAACACACAACAAATGTAGAGAACTTTAAAACACACAATTTATATTGTATACTTTTTTTCGTGGAGGTGATTGTTTTTGAGATATTCCTTGTTTTTGTTTTCAGCTACAAGAACTTTTACTTTTCTCACACAGGACTTTGTGAACTCGTGTCCATACAAACAAAGGAACTTCAGTTACATAGCAACCAGCTTTTGACTATCACATTTTTTATTTTTTCATTTATATCGCCCCCTTTAACATCTAAGGTCATATCGGGGGCTTTGCACTTGAAACAACTCGTTGTCTATAGGTTCCTTTACGTTCGGTTTAAGTCATTATATTTTCCTCAAACACACACACATTCACTCACACATACATGCTTCCAGAATCTGTGGGGGATAGGGAATAATTCTGATGAAAAATTCCTCACCCCAGCCTGGAATCGAACCCGGGACCTCCGGGTAATAAGTCAGCTTGCTGACCACTCTACCACGGAGGCAGTCGTTTTGCTGTTAATATACTTTCTAAAGCTTACATTTAGGTTTCATTCAAATGTGCCTTTTTACTTTTTCTAGCCCCATATGTACAATGTACATATGGATAGAGAAATATTGTATTCCATCCAAAAATTCGATACCGAGATTTCACCGGAAATACATGTTTTAGGACCCCCTGTATCCAAAAAAAGCATTTTGAGAAAAAGGTCCGTGTGTGTGTGTGTGTGTGTGTGTGTCCGCGTGTCCGTGTGTCCGTGTGTCCCTGTGTCTGTGAACACGATAACTCAAAAACGAAAAGTAGCTAAAATACCAAACATAGTATTTAAGTTTGGTATCTTCCAGGGATGTGGCACGAATATTTTGAGAAAAATCTCCCCACCCCAAACTAACTTTCACTTGGAACATTTTTCGAAAATTTTGATTTTCTTAAAAATGGCTCTAACGATTTTGATTAAAATATCATATATTAAAGATATTTACCTAACAAATAAAATGTATATCTTGAATTTACTGGGAATACCTTCTGAAGACCTATTTATTCTGGATGAATTTTGCTTAATTTGGCATAACTAGTAAACCGTAAGAGATAGACAAAAACTTATTATACAACAAATGTAGGTCTTGTTAAAATACACGAGTTGTGTCATGTACATTTTTCTAGTGGAGCTTACCGTTTTCGAGGTATTTATTGTTATTAGCTTCAGTTGTGAAGTACTTATACTTTTCTCAGGCGGGAGTGTCCGCTTTTCTTTTGTTCTACTCCTGGCCAAGAAAAGAAGCGATTTGTAATGACAATCGCATAACGACAGCTTTTAAAACATTTGACTATTGGTTTATCCTAGTGTATTCCCTTATTTTCTTCCTACTTATACTGAACTAAATAATAAAAACGTTATGCTAACGAGTACCTCGATTAGCAGGGTGCAGAAAGAAGAAGAATCTTATGTTTGAAGTTTGTAGAACAGCTAGAGAAAGTCATGTGAGTGTAACACATCAGATTTTTCATTCTGGATATATTAATTTGCTCCATAATGTGCTGAACCCAAAATCTATGTGCTGCTACATATATTCAGCTATGAGCAACGTTTTATAAAATGTTATTTCTTGATATCTTTGTAGCAAATTTGCCGGTTGAAATGTTTTTATACTGGATAGTTTTTAAAGAATCTAATATATATATTCTACTTACATGATTTTTCTCTCTATTCTGTAACAAACCATTCTTACAAAATACGATTCTTCCATTTAGTAGTAGAAGGGAAATAAGAGAATATACTAGGTTAAAAAATCTGATGTGTTTCATTCACATGCCTTTCTCTGCATCTCTGCAACAAATTATTGTTAAAAAGCTCTTACTTCTATTTATTTCATGCTAATCGAGAAAAAATTAACAGAAATAGTCTTATTACCTGTCTCCTTGTAAGCAGAAGCGAAATAAGGGAGTACCATAGGTTAAAGTGATAGTCAAAAGCTGGTTGCTATGTAACTGAAGCTCCATTGTTTGTATGGATAGGAGCTGACAAATTCCTGTATGAGAAAAGTATGTTTTTCATAGCTGAAAACAAAAACAAGGGATATTTTAAAAACGATCAACTCCACGAAAAAATGTATATAGCATAAATTGTGTGTTTTAACATGCTCTACATTTTCTGTGTGGTAATTTTTTGTCCATCTTTTACGGTTTAGCAGTTATGCAAAAATCCGTAAAATTCATCCAGAATAAGGTAGTCTTCAGAGACTATTCCCAGAAAATTCAAGCTATACATTTTATTTGTCAAGTAAATACTTTAAATTTACGAGCTTTTGATCGAAATCGTCACAGTCATTTTTTAGAAAATCAAAATTTTCGAATTTTTTTCCATGTAAAGCTTAGTTTTGGGTGGGGGGATTTTCTTGAAAATCTTCGTGTCGCATCCTTGCAAGATATCAAACCTAAGTTTTTGAGGTATTCCTTGTTTTTGGTTTCAGCTTTGAAAAATGTATACTTTTTTCATACAGGAATTGGTCAACTCTTGTCCATACTAACAAAGGAACTATCGCTTTAACCTATGGTACTTCCTTGATTCGCTTCTACTTGTAAGGAAACAAATAATAAGGCTATTTCTGCAATTTTTTTCTCGATGAGCATGAAGTAAATAGAATCATAAGCTTTTTAATAATATTTTTGTGCAGGGTTGTAGAGAAAGTTATGTGTATGGAATACATCAAACGTTTTTGCATGTTTTCTCTACAATACTTTGATGTTTTGATTTTCCGCTAAGGTATAATTGTGAAATAATAATAATAATTCATAATCTATCATGTGTTCCATTCACATAACTTTCCTCTAGCTGTTCCACAAACAAATTTTTCTTACAAAGATTTTTTTTTGTAGCTTGACGTCCTTTAACCTGGTTGGTCATATCGGACGCTGAATGAAATTGGTGAAATGATACTCAAATGATCTCGAGGTTCATGGACCTTAAAGAAACTCGACATTCGTCTTCTCAGAATAAGGGAAAACCCCGAAAAAAACATTACCCGGGTAATTTACGCTGAGCGGGATACGAACTCACGATTTTCTGAACGTGAAGCAGACACGCTACCACCACACTACCCAGTCTGGCTGCAAAAGATCGTTCTTTTATCCAAGGTCATGCTAATCTAGATAAACATTAGCAGAATTGGTCTTATTACTTCCTTCCTTTTAAGTACAAGGGAAATAAGAGAACACACTATGCTCAAGCGATCGTCAAATCTTTTAAAAGCTGGCTGCTATGTGAAACAATTGAGGTTCGGGTCGATTTGCATGGTCAACTTTTTTTTTTTTTTTTTTTTTTAAAGATCCGGAATCTGGTCGGGACTCCGGCGCTATAAACCCTTTTTTTACATTTTTCTTAAATTTACCGTTTGATTAACGTTTTTCCTGTTAGAATACACACACACATATACATTTCACAAACATATAAGCACCCATACCAGAGGTGGGACTCGAACCCACAATCCCATGCGCCACGAAACACCAAAGCGAGGCACTTCAGCGAGCGCGGCCATGGGACCGGCATAGTCTTTAGACGCTATTGCCAGAAAATTAAAAATATTCATTTTATTTGTGATGTGAATATCTTTAATGTGCGGTGTTTTAATAAAAATTGTTATTGCCATTTTGAGAAAAATCAAAATTCCCGAAAAATGTTCCATGTAAAAGTTAGTTTGAGGTGGAGAGATTTTCTTGAAAGTCTTCTTGTCACATCCTTGGAAGATGCCAAACTTGAATACCAAGTTTGGTATCTAACGGTCTTTTGGTTCTTGAGCCATGTTGTTCACAGACACACATACACACACACACACATACATCCTCGGACCTTTTTCTGAAAATGCTTTTTTTTTATTCAGAGGGTCCTAAAACATGTTTTTTCCGGTGAAATCTCAGTATCGAATTTTTGGGTGGAATACAATACTTCCTCTATACACTATGTACATAGTATGTGTAGAGAACGTAAAAATCACAAGCCCCTCATTGAGCGCAATTCCTGCAAGAAGAGAAGAACGAAGATCGCTCTCTCTTACAACGTCACTGACCGGGTTATGGCTGTATTCACCCCGTGGATTTCCGCAATCTTTTAACGCACGCAGGGTTATCTACACTCACAAAATACGGCGCTGTTGGGCCGCCGAGCTAATGTGAGGGAACTCGATTTATAACTGAACGCATTTTCAGCATCTCTTGGTTTGGTTTGTGATATTAACGTCCATCATAACACTTTGGATCTTCAGAGGCAACGCGTGAGCTTATGATTAATGACCCACTCAAATGAGCCAGGTTTCTAAGGAGCTCAAAGTTTGTCTTCTCAGGATAAGGGAAACTTGCGGGAAAAGGCATCTTTGCCAACTCGGGCCTCAGAATTACTAACAAAAACATTTTACGACCACAGCACGGAAATGATTACACTGTTATACGCACATTATGCCCTGAATAACCTTTGATAACCATGCATAATCTACAGGTGAAAAAAACTGATGTGCTCCATTCACATGACTTTCTCTACATCTCTGTAACGAACCTTATTCCTCTATCTACTTCAAGCTAAAACATTAGCAGAAACGGTCTTATTACTTAGTTCCTTACAAGTAGAAGGCAAATAAGGGAGTACACCAGGCTAAACCGATAGTCACATATTCTAAAATGTGGTTGCTATGGGATTGAAATCCGTTTCTTTGCGTGGCCAGGAGTTGACAAGTTCCCGTCTGAGAAAAGTAAGTGTTTTAAAACTGAAACCAATAACAAGAAATATCTCAAAAATCTTATGTGTTCCATTCACATGACTTTCTCTACATCTCTGTAACAAATTGTTGTTAAAAAGCTAATGCTTCTAAAAGCTAATCGAGAAAAAAATAGCAGAAATGGTCTTATTTCTTGCTTCCTTGTAAGTAGAAGCGAAATAAGGGAGTAACATAGGTTAAAGTGATAGTCAAAAGCTCATTGCTATGTGACTGAAGAAGTTCCTTTGTTTGTATGAACAGGAGTTGACAAATTCCTTTATAAGAAAAGCATAAGTTTTTAAAGCTGAAATCAAAAACAAGGAATAACTCAAAAACGATCAACTCTACGAAAAAATGCATATAACACAAAATTGTGTGTTTTAAAGTGCTCTACATTTTTGTGGTAAATTTTTCTCCATCTCTTACGGTTTAACAGTTATGCAAAATTCCGTAAAATTCATCCAGAATAAAGTAGTCTTCAGAAAATTCAAGATATACATTTTATTTGTCAGTAAATATCTTAAATATAAGAGATTTTAATCAAAATCCTTAGAGCCATTACTGAGAAAACTTTTTTTCGTGCAAATAGTAGTTGGGATGGGGGAATACCCTGAAAATCTTCGTATCGCACCCTTAACAGACACTGAACTTGGTGTTTAACGGAATTTTCGTTTTTGAGCTCTGCTGTCCACAGACATACATATACGGACCTTTTTCTAAAAATGCTTTTTTTGTTCTGGGGACCTCAAAACATATAGTTCCTGTGAAATCTCGGTATCTAATTTTTGTATATAGTGCGTGTAGAGAATGTAACTGGATAGTAAAACTTGTAAAAAAATCTTTCATGAAAAGGATAGTTTAGGACTGAAGAAATTTCTACAAAATCTTTTTGCTACAGCTTTAGGAAATACGGAAAGTATGGAATCCATCTGTCTTTTAGTTGTTGAGTTATGTTATTCTTACAAAAAATCAATGCACAATATTTTCGATTAACTATCGGTATCGAATATTTGGATAGAATGCAGTATGTTCTCTACCTAATAAGTATCAGGTTGTTCCAACTCTTCTTGTCTGAGTCGGAGGAGTACTCGTGCATGCTCAAAAACACTCCGAACCATGTAGTGTTCCAAGGTAAAGCCCTATTACGTTAAGCAGAGAGTAATATGATATATCAGCAACAAGAGAGCTAAAGGAGGGCATTTTGTTGGTCCAGAATAAGAAGAATGGTGTCAGATGAGGTTAGTTACTTCGTGTGATGACTGCTTACATAAATGTCGTTAGTAAGTTTTCTAGGTCAGTATTATTTCTCAACAAACAAGGCCGACCCTAGAATTCTCAATCCTACTACAGTTCTGAATTATTTTTACTTTCTCTAGCCCCGGATGTACAATGTACATAGTGTATAGAGAAGGTATTGCACTCCACCCAAAAATTCTATACCGAGATTTCACCGGAAATACATGTTTTAGGACTCCTGAATCCCCCCCCCCCCAAAAAAAAAAAAAAAAAAAAAGCATTTTCAGAAAAAAGATTCATGGTGTGTTTATTTGTGTGTGTGTGTGTCTGTGGGCAGCACGGTGCATTAAGGAAAAGATCGTTAAATACCAAACTTGGTATAATCCAAGAATACGACACGAAAATTTTCAAGAACCCCACCCGAAACTACCTTTTACATGGAACTTTTTCGAAAATTTTGATTTTCTAAAAAATGACTCTTAACAATTTTGATTAAAATATCGTATACTAAAGATATTTACCTAACAAATAGAATCTATATCTTGAATTTTCTGGGAATAGCTTCTGAAGACTACTTTATACTGGATGAATTTTACGGAATTTTGCATAACTGCTAAACCGTAAGAGATAGACAAAAACTTACCATACAAAATGTAGGGCACATTAAAACGCACAATTTATGATATATACATTTTTTTCGTGCAGTTGATCGTTTTTGAGAAATTTCTTTTCTATGGTTTCAGTTTAAAAAACATACAATACTCATACAGGAATTTGTCAACTTCTGTCCGTACAAACAAAGGAACTTAAGTCACATAGCAACCAGCGTTTGACTATCACTTTAACCTATGGTACTCCCTTATTTCGCTTCTACTTACAAGGAAGCAAGTAATAATTGTTTCCCGATTAGCATGAAGTAAATAGAAGCATAAGCTTTTTAACAATAATTTGTTGCAGAGATGTAGACTAAGTCATGTGAATGGAACACATCAGATTTTTTGAATAGTAATCTATTGAGTTATGCATAATTCATTCAGAATGAAGAAGATTTCAGAAGTTATTCCCAAGAAATTCAAGATATACATTTTGTTTGTCAGGTAAATATCTCTAATATAAGGTATTTTAAATAAAAACAGTTAGAGCTGTTTTTGAGAAAACAAAATTGCTCGAAAACTTTTCCATATGGAGGTTAGTTTAGGTTTAGGGGATTTTCTGGAAAATTTTGGTGTAGCATTCTCGAGATATGCTAAACTTGAATACTAAGTTTCGTATTTAATTGGATTTTCATTTTTGAGTTATGCTGTCCACAAAGACGCACCACAGAGACCTTTTTCTACAAGCGCTTTTATGGATTTTAGAAATCTCAAAACATGTATTTCCGTTCAAATCTGTGTATCGAATTTTGGGTGGAATACAACACCTTCTCTATCTACTATGTATATTGTATATACGTGCTAGAGAAAGTAAAAATGTTTATTCCCATATTAATGTGATGTGTATAGAGAAGGTATTGCACTCCACCCAAAAATTCGATACCGAGATTTCACCGGAAATATATGTTTTAGGGTCCCCAATATCCAAAAAAAAAAGCATTTTCACAAAAAGGCCCGTGTGTGTGTGTGTGTGTGTGTCCGTGTGGCCGTGTGTCAGTGTGTCCGTGTGTCTGTGAACACGATAACTCAAAAACGAAAAGTCGGTAAAATACCAAACTTGGTATTTAAGTTTAGTATCTTCCAGGGATGCGACACGTAGATTTTGAGAAAAATCCCCCCATCCCCAACTACCCTTTACATGGAACTTTTTCGAAAATTTTGATTCTCTCAAGAATGGCTCTAACGATTTTGACTACAAAGTCGTATATTAAAGATATTTACCTGACAAATAAAATGTATATCTTGAAATTTATGGGAATAGCCTCTGAAGAGTAATTTATTCTGGATGAATTTTTCTGAATTTTGAATAACTGCTAAACCGTAAGGGATGGACAAAAACTTACTACACAAAAAAGTAGAGCACGTTAAAACACACAATTTATGTTATATACATTTTTTTCATGAGTTCGTCGTTTTTGAGTCATTCCTTATTTTTGGTTTCTGCTATGAAACATAACATTTCTCATACAGGAACTTGTCAACTCATATCCATATAAGCAAAGGAACTTCATTGACATAGCAACCAGCTTTTGATTATCATTTTAACCTATGGTAGTTCCTTATTTTGCTTCTACTTACAAGGAAGCAAGTAATAAGACTACTTCTGCTCATTTTTTCTGATTTGCATAACGTAAATAGAAGTAGAAGCTTTTTAAGAATAATTTGTTGCAGGGATATAGAAAAGGTCATGTGAATGGTACACATCAGATTTTTTCTGTCAAGCCGTGTGTAGAACAGGAGTTGGATAGGTAGAGGCAGACTGAAAAATTCAATGGCACAGCCGGGATTTGAACCTCGGATCCCCTGATCTCTAGCCGGTGGTTCTGTCACTGAGCTACCATAGCATTGAATTTCTCAACTGACTCGTATGTTTCCCGGTAAACCACAAGCCGTGTAAAAAGCAATTAATCCAATACCAGTTGATCATAATAGTTGGCTATACTATGGTACCTGGGTCTAAAGCACTTACAAAATTATAAGTCGCCATTGGGGTTGCTATCTTAAAATAGTTTGAGAGCACCTTGTTGTTTACCGGGGAACATGCGAGTCAGTTGAGAAATTCAATGCTGTGCCGGCATGTTGCCATGGTAGCTCAGTGGCAGAGCAACCGGCTAGAGATCGGGAGATCCGTGGTTCAAATCCCGGCTATGGCATTGAATTTTAAGTGTGACTCTAGCTATGCAAATATATATTATATTTTATTTATTTGATATTTTTAAGTACGTAGTTATTAATGATGGGCTCGCCATGGCTGAGTAATTAGACCGCTCATCTTCCATCTAGGCACCCCGCGTTCGATCCCAAGCGCCCGCATGTGGGATTTGTGGTCGATGCAGCGGTGTCTGGCGGTTTTTTTTCCCCGGGCTCTCCGGTTTCCCCCGCCATTTATTCCATCAATTGCTCCATTATCACCTTTCCTGTCGTCCTCCGTGGTGTAATGGATACCATTCATATATCCAAGGTCGCAGTTTCAAACCCGGTGGAGGACGATGGATCGGAAGGGAAGTAAAACCGTTGGTCCCGTTTCGTAGATTTTCGGCACGTAAAAGAACCTCAAGCCTCTGAGCAAAAATAAGCGCCCTTCACGCCCAGTATAGGACGCTGAGAACCGCAGTAGTTTTTTTTTTTTTTTTTCTTTTTTTTTTTTTTAAATACAGTTCCGGAGGCTTGTCAGGACTCTGGCGCTGTATTTCTTTTTCCTCTCCCCACCACCCGACCAATCGTTCCAGGTTCTCCATTCTGTGGTTATGTGCCATTTGTTTCCCCATAGGCTTCTGACCTGTATGCATCCATTTATAAGTTCTAGGGGGACGATTCTTGCTTGGCCAGGAGTAGAACAAAAGAAAAACGGACACTCCCGTCTGAGAAAAATGTAATTACTTCGGAACTGTAACAAGTAACAAGGAATGCCTCGAAAACGGTAAGCTCCACGAAAACAAAAATGTATATGACATAACTTGTGTATTTTAACAAGACTTACATTTTTTGATCATTAGTTTTTGTCTATCTCTTACGGTTTACTAGTTATCCTAACAAATTAAACAAAATTCATCTAGAATAAACAGGTCTTTAGAAGCCATTGCCAGAGAATTCAAGATATACATTTTATGATGGAAATGGCTTTACTATGTACTATTTTAATCAAAATCGTTAGAGACATTTTTAAGAAAACAAATTTTCTAAAAGGTAGTTAGGAGTGAGGATATTTTCTTGAAAATCTTTATGTCGCATCCTTGGAAGTTACCAAATATAAATACCAAGTTTGGTATTTAACCGTCTTTTCCTTTTTGAGCTATGGTGTCCACACACACCACCTGTTTCTGAAAATTCTTTTTTTTGGACTCAGGGGGTCCTAAAACAAGTATTTCCGGTGAAATCTCGTCATCGAATTTTTGGGTGGAATACAATAATTCTCTATCCCTATGTACATTGTACATACGGGGTCTGAGAAATTAAGATTATTCCTGAAAGCAGAATCAATGTTCTCTATTGTATAATATCGGAATGATCAGATAATCCAGTTTAATAATATTCACTCGCTTTTTACCCATCGTGTTTGTTATTCAAATGAAATTCCATAATTAATCATCATATATTTTAAACACGCGACCGTTAACTGTTTGTACAATGCAATAGATAAACTGAAAATGTCAATTATAGACGGGCCTACACCGTAACTCGAATAGGAAAAGGCAAAAGCTGTTGACATGTTACCTTTTGTTTTTACTTTCTCTATACGCACTATGTATATAGTGTATAGAGAAGGTATTGCGCTCCACCAAAAAATTCAATACCGAGATTTCACTGGAAATATATGTTTTAAGGTCCCTTATATCCAAAAAAAGCATTTTCACAAAAAGGTCCGTGTATATGTGTGCGTCCGTGTGTCTGTGAACACGATAACTCAAAAACGAAAAGTCGGTAAAATACCAAACTTGATATTTAAGTTTAGTATCTTCCAGGGATGCGAGACGAAGATTTTGAGAAAAATCCCCCAACCCAGCTACCCTTTACATGGAACTTTTTTCAAAATTTTTGATTTTCTAAAAAATGGCTCTAACGATTTGGATTAAAATATCGTATATTAAAGATATTTACCTGACAAATAAAATCTATATTTTGAATTTTCTGGGAATAGCCTCTGAAGATTACTTTATTCTGGGTCAATTTTACGGAATTTTGCATAACTACTAAACCGCAAGAAATGGGCAAAAACTTACCACACAACAAATGTAGAGCACCTTAAAACACACAATTTATGTTACATACACTTTTTTCGTGGAGTTGGTTGTTTTTGGTTTCACCTATAAAAACTTATACTTTTCTCACACAGGACTTTGTGAACTCGTGTCCATACAAACAAAGGAATATCAGTCACATAGCAACCAGCTTTTGACTTCACTTTAACCTATGGTACCCCCTTATTTCGGTTCTACTAACAAGGCAGCAAGTAATAGGACTATTTCTGTTAATTTTTGCTCCATTAGATGAAATAAATAGAATAACTTGTTGCAGTGATATAGAGAAAGTCATGTGAATGGAACACATCAGATTTTTCTTCATCCATTCCGAACTGTTTGCTGGCATATGTGACAAAACTAATCTGATGAGCTGTAGATTAGTCCTTTGTTGCCTGTCGATACCTTTAAGTTCCGCTTGTTTTAAGCGTATTAATTTCATGTTATACTAACCTTCAACCATAAACGACAAGGACTGTTTTATGTTGTAAAAACATATATAATTTTTTAAATAAATAAAATGGAAAACCGACATAACTACAGCCAAATGTAACCCCCTTAACTTACAAGCATCACACCGATTATTTTACTTGGGCTCTCCCCGTCCTTTACCACAAACACTGGGATTTGAACTTGCACATTTGGCTTTGAATGGATTAGTCCATTACCTATCACCTAAACCCGATGTCCCGCTGTCAAATATTTTGGTCCAATACTCTTAAAACTACAAATTGGATCGTGGGATATCGGATAATTTCATTGTATACAATTTCCGTTCTATTTTTTGGTCCAATTCCAGTTTGCTACAACAGGATACAGCGGTTTCTAATATTACGACCAAAGTATAAAACATTTTGAACCAAATTTTGACCATGGGACATCGGCTTAACACTCATGGCCATTTGAACTACTTTTTACTTTCTCTACACCCACTATGTACATAGTGTATAGAGAAAGTATTGCACTCGACCCAAAAATTCGATACCGAGATTTCACCGGAAATATATGTTTTAGAGTCCCTTATATCCAAAAAAATTATTTTCACAAAAAGGTCCATGTGTGTGTGTGTCCGTGTGTCCGTGTCTGTATACACGATAACTCAAAACCGAAAAGCCGGTAAAATACCAAACTTGGTATTTAAGTTTTTGTCTTCCAGGGATGTGACACAAAGATGTTGAGAAAAATCCCCCACCCCAAACTACCCTTTACATGGAACTTTTTTCAAAATTTTTGATTTTCTAAAAAATGGCTCTAACGATTTGGATTAAAATATCGTATATTAAAGATATTTACCTGACAAATAAAATCTATATCTTGAATTTTCTGGGAATAGTGTCTGGAGACTATTTTGGACAAATTTTACGGAACTTTGCATAACTGCTAAACCGTAAGACTTAGATAAAAACTTACTGCTCAAGAAATGTAGATCACGTTAAAACACACAACTTATATTATTAACATTTTTTCGTGGAGTTAATCGTTTTTGAGATATTCATTGTTTTGGTTTCAGCTATGAAAAACTTACTTTTCTCATATAGGAATTTGTCAACTCCTGTCCATACATGCGAAGGAACTTCAGTCACATAGCAACCAGCTTTTGACTATCACTTTAACCTATGGTACTCCCTTATTTCGTTTCTACTTACAAGGAAGCAAGTAATAAGATTATTGCTACTAATTTTTTCTCGAGTAGCAGGAAGTAAATAGAAGCATAAACTTCTTAACAATAATTTGTTGCAGAGATGTAGAGAAAGTCATGTGAATGGAACACATCAGATTTTTTTTTTTTTTTGGCAGTGTCTTTGGCAGCATTAAGAAAACTGGTTTAGAGGAATTTAAACTTTTAATTGGGAGGAAAAATACTAATAAAGGATGTATATTTATTTTCATTTCTATTTTCTCTATTATTTTATATACTATTTGTATAGGTTTATTCTCAAATATTTTTACTAGAACCCCAATTTTAAACTTGAATTAAAGGAAAAACGGCATATTTCGTATACTAGTGCAGGCAATTAAGGGTTAAGTCAACTCAGTATTCTACAGCTTCCGGTACAGAATGTTGACCTCATATCACCACACTAAGTCCTTAATATGGGTTAATGATATACATATCATCATTTATTATCCAGGGACTCATCTTAAGTTTAATAAACTAATCATAACGATGAATATTTGAGGGATTAAGGTACAAAAAATCTGATGTGTTCCATTCACATGACTTTCTCTACATCTCTGCAACAAATTATTCTTAAAAAGCTTATGCTTATATTTACTTCATGCTAATCCAGAACTAGTCTTATTACTTGCTTCCTTGTAAGTAGAAGCAAAATAAGGGAGTACCATACGTTAAAGTGATAGTCAAAAGCTGGTTGCTATGTGATTAAAGTTCCTTTGTTTGTATGGACAGGAGTTGACAAATACCTGTATGAGAAAAGTTAAGTTTTTCAAAGCTGCATCCAAAAACAAGGAATATCTCAAAAACGATCAACTGCAAGAAAAAAAAAAGTTATTTAACATGTGCTCTACATTTTTTATGTGGTAAGTCTTTGTCGATCTCTTACGGTTTAGCAGTTATGCAAAATTCCGTAAAATTCACCCAGAATAAAGTAGTCTTCAGAGGCTATTCCCAGAAAATTCAAAATATACATTTTATTTGTCAGGTAAATATCTTTAATATACGATATTTACTTCAAAATCGTTAGAGACATTTTTAAAAAAATCAACATTTTCGAAAAAAAGTTCCATGTAAAGGGTAGTTTGGGGTGGCGGGTTTTTTCTCAAAATGTTCGTGTCGCATCCCTGGAAGATACCAAACTTAAATACCAAGTTTGGTATTTTATCACCTTTTCGTTTTTGAATTATCGTGTTCACAGACACACGGACACACGAACACACAGACACACGGACCTTTTTCTGAAAATGCTTATTTTGGCTACAGGGGACCCTAAAACATACATTTCCGGTGAAATCTCGCTATCAAATTTTTGGGTGGAATGCAATACCATCTCTATACACTATGTAAATAGTACGTGTAGAGAAAGTAAAAATCTGATATGTTCCATTCACATGACTTTCTCTACATCTCTGTAACAAACCAGGTTCTTCAATCTAATTGTCCTTATTACTTGGTTCCTTTTAAGTAGAAATGGAAACAATTGAATGTGTTCCATTTATATGATGTCCTCTAGCTGTTCGGTAAACAAACCTTTTATTCAAAGCTTTAATCTGTTATCTACATCATGCTAATCAAGATAAACATAAGCAGAATTACTTTTATTACTAGTTTTACTGTAAATAGAAGGAAAATAAGAAAATGCGCTCGCTGAAACGATAGTTTCGTCCTTTAAAAGCATGACGCTCTGTGAAACAATTGAAATTCCAATCTCCTTGTCTGCCAGGAGTAAACAAATGAGAGACGAGAAAAAATATGCCTTGCCGTTTGAGAAAAGTTTAAGTGGCTTAAAATTGAAACCAATAATCCGGAATATCTCGAAAACGGTTGACTCTACAACAAAATCAAATGTGTTCCATTCTCATGACTTTTTCTACATCTGTGCAAAAAATTGGAGTTAAAAAGCTTATTAGCAGATATAGTCTTATTACTTGCTTCCTTGTAAGTAGAAGCGAAATAAGGGAGTATCATAGGTTAAAGTGATAGTCAAAAGCTGGTTGCTATGTGACTGAAGTTCCATTGTGTGTATGGACAGGAGTTGACAAATTCCTATGAGAAAAGTATAAGTTTTTTAAAACTGTAACCAAAAACAAGGAATATCTCAATAATGATCCACTTCACGAAAAAAAGGTATATAACATAAATTGTGTCCTTTAACGTGCTCTAAATTTTTGTGTGGTAAATTTTGCCCATCTGTTTCGGTTTAGCAGTTTTGTAAAATTCCGTAAAATCCATTCAGAATAAGGTAGTATTCAGAGGCAACTTCCTGAAAATTCAAGATACCTATATATATATATATATATATATTCCTACAAGCTGCCAACCCCGGCTTCGCAGGGGTGGTGTACCTAATGAAAAAACTCAGAAAAAATCTTCCGTTTACAGTACGACCATGCAATGAAATAAAATTGCAATTAAATAATTTGACAATACTTAATTGTAATACCCTGTAATGTATAATTTTCCTTCCGGAGAGAAAATAAATAGCGCCGATGGTTTGCCGACTCTCGAGCACGCAACGTGCAACTGCCCATACGAAAAACACGACAATTCAAGGTATATTTCACACACTTCTAACGATTGACCTTGGGATTTATTGTTATTGCGAATGCAAGGCGCGCCGGAAACTGAACACGTTTAAATTCAAATGGAAAGTCGGTTGACATTAGTGCTATTCTTGGAATTAGTATATCCTCGCCTTTGAGCTTTCCTAAGCTATAGTAGCTTAAATTAAATTTTTCCTAATTTTTTAACAGCGAGTTTTGTTCCGCTTCATAATTTCGGCTGATTGAGATTGCGTAGGATAATTATCACCGAGTCAACCTTGAGCTGTAAATTGTGTAGCGGTAATCCTGGCAAATCCAATGAATTTAGGAATTCGGTTGGATAATTGACGACTATATTTGGATTGGTAATGGAATGGATCGACTTAAATGAACGCATTTGTCCATCAACTTTATTCTAAATTTTTATATTCAAATACTCTATATTCTTATTATTGGCTCGTTCGCTCAACCAAGCATAGGTTTAGTAATTTGCACAATTATTTGGAAACACTTTCCATATTAATTCTTCCATTGGCGTTGTGAAGTGACAAAAATTTGATGGAAACGAAATGAGGCCAGTAGAAGTGTCAACAGAAATTTACCATTGCAAATGTCTAATAATGCCTTTGCATCTGAAAAGTGCAATGAAGTGCTATGATCTGCGCAATGTAGCAATGTATTGCGAAAAGGACGAAGTCAGCGTACCCATAAGGTATTGTGGTTAACAGCGTGGGTAAGCAAGGATGTCATTGGCATAACAGTAATGGCAGCCCTTTCATAGAATGGCGGGTAAACGCTAGTTTTAAGGAGACAGTCACAGTGACATTCATGCTTCTTCCGAATCTCTTTCTTTCCTTTACTCCTAATGTTTTCCACCTCTTTCTTATTTTTTTCCTGTCAAAACAGCCATTTTTAAGACTAACAATGACATAACTATAGAACAGGTTGCACTGTTTGGGCAATTGATCAGCTTTTATTTGGTGATAGCTTTGCATATTAAATTTCTCCATCTAACCCAAAATATTACCTGATCAAATGTATTAAGAGCACCGCAATTGCAGTGATGGCTTGGGTATCTTCATGTTCTTTAGCTAGTTCATGAACCAAATAACGTCAAATAACCAACATCTACAATAGAAAGTTAACCTAAACCGGATCCCGTCATTTCTCCACCATTTTCAGATTTCAAGATGGGTTAAAGGTTATGTGCATAGTTTATAAAGAATTACAACAAAAATTTAAACGATGTGACTAAGGGAATAATAGTTAATACATAAGAAATATATTTGATTTGTGGTTATCTTGCATCATTGTCTCCATCACCGGGTGGATTCCCTTAGCATGTTTTTTTTTAAATACAGTTCCGGAGTCTGATCGGGACTCCGGCGCTGTATACCCTACTTTTTATTTACCTAATTTGTTTACTTTGATTCTGTTTTACTTTTTACACACACATACACAAACATATAACACCCATGCCCAAGGCGGGACTCGAACCAACGATCCCCTGCGCTGCGAAACACCAAAGCGAGACGCTTTGGCGGGCCATGGGGACCGGCAGCATTGAATGGGGAAGAAATATAGAGCAGTAGGTCGAACAGCCTTCTGGTGGCAAATAAATAAATACGTATTTTAGGTGTTAGTCGCCAGGAAAGCTTCTTTATTTTAAACGATAGGAGTAAGGAAAGGACATTGCATCATTGTGTTGCCAAATTGGCGCGTTACATTAACATTGAAGGGGAGGGAAAATATAGCACCACTACGACCATTTAGCAACAAATAGCTGTGTACCACTGCCATCTTGAGGCTATGAACCGAAATGCGTCCCCTTGATACCGTTTTTATTCATATTATGAGATTTTAAAATACTTTCCCGTACTATTTTTAAACATTTTCTTCTTCACAAACGTTGTCGTGACAATAACGAACATAACAAAAAAAGAATTGTGCAATTTGGTGTAGTCGTTCGGAAGTGATACGCGTACATACATTTCGGCGATTCATTTTTATATATAGATTTTTCAGGTAAATATCTTTAATATATGATATTTTAATCAAAATCGTTAGAGCCATTTTTGAGAAAATCAAAATTTTCGAAAACATTTCCAAGTAAAGGGTAGTTTGAGGTGGGGAGATTTTTCTCAAAATCTTCGTATAACATCTCTGGAAGATACCGAACTTAAATACCTAGTTCGGTATTTTACCGACTTTTCTTTTTTGAGTTATCATGTTCAAAGGCTCACGGACAGACGGACATAAGGACACACAGACACACACACACACACACACACACACACACACAGACACACACACATGGACCTTCTGAAAATGCTTTTTTCCTTTTTTGATACAGGGGACCCTAAAACATATATTTCCGGTGAAATCTCGTTATCGACTTTTTGGGTGGAGTGCAATACTTTCTCTATACACTATGTACATAGTACGTGTAGAAGAAGGGTTACCGGCGGAAAATTATAGAGCAGTGTAGTTTGTAGTTTTTATTATTTTTATTTACGTTTTGGTTTAGGTTTTTAATTTCTAACTTATATTACAATAACTGGTTACCTGTTATTTGTTTACTGGTTACCAGTAATATTTTTAAATTTTGTAATTTTAATAATAGTTTGATGTTTATCTCACATTATGTTACTACAGAAATATAGTAATAAGAATGTGGGATAAAATAATAAAACATTTAAAAAATAATAATAACAACAATAATAATAATAATATAAAATAAATAGCAATGATATAATTAGAATAGATATTAAAGAATTTTATATATACTTATAATAATAAATAATAAAAGAAATTATAATAAATAATTATTAAAAATAATAATACATTTAAATTAAATAAATTGATAAAAGGATAATAATAAATAATTAAATATATTAATTATACTATAATCATAATAAATATCTAATAGGTTAAAATTATATAAATTGATAAAATGATAATAATAAATAATTAAATACATTAATTATAGTACATGAAGTGATAATTGATATTAATTAATAATAGTTTAAAATAATAACCTAAAATTTAAATATATATAATTTAAAGTTTTAGGTACTTAATAACAATCAGTATAATACATAAATATTTAAATATTAAATGTAATTTTGATAAATATATAGGTTCAGATGCATAATTTAATGTAGGTTATTTAGGTTAAGTTATTAATCTGATAATTTTATATTTATTTTATTTGTAAAATTTAAAAAAAAATGTTTGTTAATAAATGAAATAAGGTCTGAGATATTTGCCCCGGTGTAAGTAATTGGATATCGGGTATTGTAAACATATTTTATTTTCATTTTCATTTTGTATGACATAAACTGTGCGTTTTAATAAGATCTAAAAGTTTTGTATTAAGGTTTTGTATATCTCTTATGGCTCTCCAATTATACAAAAGCCATCCAGATTGAAGTCTTCAGAGGCTATTTCAGAAAATTCAAGATATATATTTCGTTTGTCATAAAATTTCTTATACATATCGTATTTTAATAAAAATCGTTGGCCATTTTTTGAGAAAATCAAAATTTTCAGAAAATGTGCCATGTAAAAGGTAGTTTTGGGGGGGCATTTTTTTTAAAATTTTGTGTCACATCCTTGGTCACCAACTTTGGTATTTAACGGTCTTTTTGAGCAATGTTGTCTACAGACACACACACACACACACACACACACAAACACGGACACAAGGGACTTTTTGTAAAGGTGCCTTTTTGGATACAGGGGTCCCAAAAAATATATTTCCCCCTGAAATTTTGGTATCGAATTTTTGGGGCGAATGCAATTCCTTCCCTGTCTACTATATACATTGCACATGCGTAAATAAGAATAACGATATCCCATTTGAGAAAAGTATATGTAATTTAAAATTCAAACCAATATCAAGGAGTATCTTGAAAAAGGTTAGTGTGTTGCAACCGGATTTAAGCCACATTCTTCAGAAGAAGAATTCTGAATTATTTCCTCTACGCATTGCCTGCTCTCTAACACCAATCCAAAACCACAGAACCTATTATATAGGTACATAAATACCGCTCTTCCATTTGTCCGTGCCGCACCATGTTTGAATCGCTGACGCTAGAGGTGTTAAATACACTGGAGTACAAAACCTTAGGACGAAATTAACATTTGCATCTGTGCCACTGCCAAGTAACATAGCTATGGAACTTGAATCATACATAGATAGAACCGCTACTAAACGATATATGCAATGAGACGAACCGAAATGACACTATAATTCATAGAAAGTAAACTTTACAAAAGTCGCTATTCATATGATGGTCTTCTAGATTTACAAAACTAAAAAGGACATATATGATCATCACGGATAGCATCTGTATCGTGCTCTCGTGCTGGCCACAAGGTTGGTAAGGAGTTTTTGTGATAGGGCGTTTCATTCCTGCAGCAGTGCTGTTGACAACTATTGGATGGTCGTTGGTGCATGTGGACATACTGCAATGCGTCTCCCCAAAGCATCCCACACGTGCTCAATGGGCAGGCCTGTCCATTCGCCGAATATCCTGTCGTTTCAAGAGATCCTACACCTTCGCTGTTCGATTTGGTGGCGAATTGCCATCCATAAAAATGAAGTCATGGTTGACTGTATCCCTGAGGAGTACAGTATCACACTAACGTTGACCAGTGAGAGTACCGTGTTCAAAGATTTGGAGGTCGGTAGTCCCGAGCAACATTATGCCTCCGCACACCATATAATCCAGTCTGCCAGAGTTATCCTGTTCAAGGATACTCCTGGGTTCATTACGTGCTCCCGCCTTTCGCCATTTGATGCTGTGCCATTGTGTGGCGTGAGATTATGTGCCTTGCAGTCCTGTTAAATATGATTGCAATTGAACCTGCTGTTTGACGTGGATCTGTTCTTGCCTGTTCTTGCCTGTTCTTGCCTTTAGTTGACCTGGTCGACCAGCTCCTCTCCTTGGGACAGCAGTGCTTGTGGTTTGGAACACTGTAAAACAATGCTTTGAGCAATACCAGACTCCTGAGGAACAACACTGATCACACTTAGATTACATTAGATAACGGGGGGGGGGGGGGGGTTTGATAGAGTCTTCTTGACCTCCTGTACGTTAGCATCAAAGACTTGTTGTTATAGTGCTGCAGCACTTTGAATATTTGTATTTAAATTCATGTCTTGTAACTAAGTAAACAACAAGCTAGTAGAAGCTGTTTAAATGTGCAGTATGCTATTGTGTAGTTATCTTGCATATTTAAGATTCTTCTATTTGTTGTTATGCGAACAACAGAACACGATTGAGTTCAAGAAGTATCCATAAGCACATATCAATATTCAGAACATGTAAACAAATCTGATGTGTTCAATTCACATAACTTTCTCTACATTTCTGCAACAAATTACTCTTAAACTTCTATTTACCTATTCCAATCAGAAAAAAATTAGCAGAAATAGTCGTTAAAGTGATAGTCAAAAGCTGATTGCTATGTCACTGAAGTTCCTTTGTATTGACAGCAGTTGGCAAATTCCTATATGAGAAAAGTATGTTTTCATAGCAGAAACCAAAAACAAGCAATGGCTAAAAAACGATGAACTCGACGAAAAAAATGTATATAACATAAATTGTGTGTTTTAACGTGCTCTACATTTTTTGTGTAGTAAGTTTTTGTCCATATCTTAGGGTTTAGCAGTTATTCAAAATTCCGTAAAATTCATCCAGAATAAAGTGGTCTTCAGAGGCTATTCCCAGAAAATGCAAGATATACATTTTATTTGTCAGGTGAATATCTTTAACATACAAAACAATCAAAATCGTTAGAGCAATTTCTAAGAAAATCAAAATTTTCGAAAAAAGTTCCATGTAAAGGGTAGTTTGGGGTGGGGGGATTTTATTCAAAATCTTCGTGTCGCATCCCTGGAAGATACTAAACTTAAATATCAAGTTTGGTATTTTAGCTACTATTCGTTTTTGAGTTATCGTGTTCACAGACACACGGACCTTTTTGTGAAAATGCTTTTTACGGATACATGGGACCTTAAAACATATATTTCCGTTGAAATCTCGGTATCGAATTTTTGGGCCATCTTTCTTAAGTTAAGATGGTTCTAGCATATTTTCTAACTTAAAACCGACAAATTAAAAACCACGAGATGACGAAAGTACGTGAGCAATCAGGATGCTACACCGCACGACTATGATGGTCCTCGGACAAAGCCAGAGGATGAGTATATAAGAGCTCACTCCGGAAGATAGTGCCCCACTTCTCAACTCTTCACCTAACGCTTCACCTGACAACTCCTCTTCATCGATGGACACCTTCCTGAAGGACGCCGTGGACTCCATCCAGCAGCACATCGCCGCCATCCTGGCGGCTACACACCAACTCGGCCTCCGTCTCGAGGAACTTCAGAGGGTAACCAATGAAGACTCGCGGCATTGGAGGCCAAGCACCAGGATTCGGATCGTGTTGCAGATGACAATGGCGAGGTGCTTGCGTCTGTCCAGCGCCAGCTGGAACGCATAGAGAGCCACTTCGTCCATCCACCTGCCAAGGACAGCGACGACTGGAGCTCGTGGCTGGGGTCTCTTGAGGCCTCGGTCGTGGGTGTCCGAGAGCTGCAGCATCAACTGCATCAATCCACCTCAAAGCAACTATACGACCTTCAGAAAGGACTCACCTCTGACATCCTCACCTACATAGCAACCGGTCCAGCCCTCAGGGGAAGGAAGAACCGGTAGTACCGACATCATCACCACAGGCAGAGAGTGTCAGCTCTCCCTGCACTACCAATCCCATTTTCACTAACAAATCCTAACCACTACACCCTTCTCCTCACCTATACTTCGCTACGGGGACCGGCTGGGCCTAGGTCAAGTCGGTCTGCTAGCAGAACCCTCTCCACTGGCGGCCGCACAGCGGGCCAGTTCACCTTCACCTTAGACTGCTGCAACAGCGGTACCGCAGCATCCTCACCTTCCAATACCGGTTGAGGGTTTTTTTAGTCGGTAGCTGGGAGACCCCGACACTCCGGGCTTGCCAGCTCGGGTTAGTCCTTAAGGTGGATTTTTTCCCCTCCACTCGAAACTAAAAAAAAAAAAAAAAAAACTTGCTCCTCACCCAAATCCTCTGATGAACACTCTCGGTCGCTACGACCACACGACTTCCCAAGGACGCCTTGGAATGGTAGTCTTCGGCCGCTTCTCCCTTCTCTACAGATTCATCCGCCAAGTTAAGCAGCATTGGGCCCGGTCACAGCTCGGATGGATGACCGTCAAGTTGTTCTCCGACCAGATTCTGCAACACTGGCTTTCCCCCACCCCCTACCTACATCCTTTCAGTTCTCCCCGCTAGCTGGCACTATTTCCTTGACAGCCCGCCAGCGACTGGCCAAGTTAAACAGCATTGGGTCTGGTCCCTTTCTGGGTGGGTGACCACGCCGGTAGGTAAACCAGCTCGCGCCGGCAGCACTTTGACACAGACATAAACGCTTGCATAAGACTACATTTTTTATATAGCACGGGTAAATCCGCAAGAAAAGCGGATAGGTTCCGTGGTGATTTGCCCCCGCCCGAGTATACTCGGACGAGTAGTTCCTGCTCCTGGCCCCAGAGCTTTTTCTTTGAAGTGCTACACGACTCCATGGTGCTCCGAGGCTGAAAGGGTGTGGTATTGCAGATAATCTTCACCTTATGTGAGTAGATTTATATCACTTGTCTGTCTTGGATGTGTCAAGTGTCTTCAAATATTTTAGGTGAAACATTTACAAAATTCTACTAAATCAGTGATCAAGAAACGTACCATAACAAGGCAATCTCGTTAGGTAAATCTCAGGGGTATTATCATTGTCTTCCAAAATGTGTTGCTTTAATAAGTTGCAGTATCGTGGTTTCAATGTTAGACGCCCCTTCCAAATCGTTCCTGGTTGTAAACAGGAACGGACAGCGGTTTCCTCTTCCTGAGGTCACCTCCTTCCAGTTTCCCGATGATTCTTCCTTGTGTGAATTCGTCCAGATGTTGTCTACGGACCATGTTATAAAGATGAGCACCGTAACAGTTCATTGATTGCCACAAACCGTCTTGTTGACTTTCTTCAACTGTTGCATGTTGCGGGACAATACCCATTTGGCGCATTAGTCTACCTACAGTATTTTTACTTTCTCTGCACGTACTATGTACATAGTGTATAGATGCCGAGATTTCACCGGAAATACATGTTTTGGGTCCTCCTAAATCCAAAAAAATCTGATGACTTTCATTCATATGACTTTCTCTACTTCTGTGTAACAAGTTATTGTTAATATGCTTATTCTTCTATTTATTTCAAGCTAATGGAGAAAAAATTAGCAGAAATAGTCTTATTACTTGCTTCATTGTAAGTAGAAGCGAAATATGGGAGTATCATAGGTTAAAATGAAGTCAAAGGCTGGTTACTATGTGACTGAAGTTCCTTTGTTTGTATGGACACGAGTTGACAAATTCCTGTATAAGAAAAGGTAAGTTTTTCGAATCTGAAATAAAAAACAAGGAATATCTCAAAAACGTCCAACTCCTTGAAAAAAACCATGTAACATAAACTGTGTGTTTTAATGTGCTCTACTTTTTTGTGTGGTAAGTTTTTGTCCATTTCTTACGGTTTAGCAGTTATGCAAAATTCCTCCAGAATAAAGTGGTCTTCAGAGGATATTCCCAGAAAATTCAAGATATACATATTATTTGAAGGTAAATATTTTTAATATACGATATTTTACTCAAATTCCTTAGAGCCACTTTTGAGAAAATCAAACTTTTCGAAAAAATTTCCATGTAAAGGGTAGTTGGGGTTAGGGGATTTTCTTGCAAATCTTCGTGTCGTATCTTTGGAAGATACTAAACTTAAATACCAAGTTTGGTATTTTAGCTACTTTTCGTTTTTGAGTTATCGTGTTTACTGACACACGGACACACGGAGACACACGGACCTTTTTCTGAAAGTGCTGTATACACTATGTACATAGTGCGTATAGAGAAAGTAAAAATTAGCAGAAATAGTCTTATTACTTGCTTCCTTGTAAATAGAAGCGAAATATGGGAGTATCATAGGTAAAAGTGAAGTCAAAAGCTGGTTGCTATGTGACTGAAGTTCCTTTGTTTGTATGGACACGAGTTGACAAATTCCTGTATAAGAAAAGTATTAGTTTTTCGAATCTGAAATCAAAAACAAGGAATATCTAAAAAACGACCAACTGCTTGAAAAAAAATAATTTTACAGAAATTATGTGTTTTAATGTGTTCTTCATTTTTTGTGTAGTAAGTTTTTGTCCATTTCTTACGGTTTAGCAGTTATGCAAAATTCCTCCAGAATAAAGTAGTCTTCAGAGGATATTCCCAGAAAATTCAAGATATACACTTTATTTGTCAGGTAAATATCTTTAATATACGATATTCTAATCAAATTCCTTAGAGCCATTTCTAAGAAAAATCAAACTTTTCGAAAAAATTTCCATGTAAAGGGTAGTTGGGAGTGGGGGGATTTTCTTGCAAAGCTTCGTGACGCATCCTTGGAAGATACCGAACTTAAATACCAAGTTTGGTATTTAACGGTCTATTCGTTTTTGAGCTATGCTGTCCACAGACACACACACGGACCTTTTTCCAAAAATTCTTTTTTTTTTTGGATTCAGGAGGACCCTAAACGTATAATTCCGGTGAAATCTCGGTATCGAATTTTTGGGTGGAATACAATACCTTCTCTATACACTATGTACATAGTACGTGTAGAGAAAATAAAAAGCAGTTTTACAAAAAGGTCCGTGTGTGTGCGTGTGTGTGTCTGTGGACAGCATAGCTCAAAAACGAAAAGTCCGTTAAAAACCAAATTTGGTATTTAGGTTTGGTATCTTCCAAGGATGCGACACGAAGATGTTCAGAACAACTCCCCCACCCCCAACTTACCTTTATATAGAACTTTTTTCGAAAATTTTGATTTTCTAAAAAATAGCTCTAGCTATTTTGATTAAAATATCGTATATTAAAGTTATTTACCTGACAAATAAAATGTATATCTTTAATTTTCTGGGAACAGCCTCTGAAGACCACTTTATTCTTGATGAATTTAATGGAATTTTGCATATCTGCTAAACCGTAAGAGGTGGATAAAACCTTACTACACAAAAAAATGTAGAGCACGTTAAAACACACAATTTATGTTACATATATATATTTTTTAGTGGAGTTGATCGTTTTTGAGATATTCTTTATTTTTGGTTTCAGCTTTAAAAAAGCTATACTTTTCTGAAACAGGAATTTATCAACTCGTGTTTATACAGACAAAGGAACTTCAGTCACGTAGCAACCAGCTTTGGACTATTACTTTAACCCAAAGGAATAAGGAGCAATATAACATTGCTCGGGCTACAAATTGTCTAATGTGCGGACTGGACTGGAGAATGTTGGGTTGGTTGAGAAAAGCTGAGCCGTCACTGGTACGGGGAGGATCTGTTTGCCGGGAAGGTGTCAGAGGACACAATAGTGCCACCCCACGTCTTGCCGTCACAGGAATACCCAAACAATCACCCCCAGTTGCCTCCGGGGATAGTTACTAACACAACCTCTCCATCAGCCTTGGCAGTTTGCAAGGAACCTGATCCTCCAAACTCGTCCAAAACTGATTCCTGTCAGGCATTTCTTTTCTCTACAAACACACAAATATTTTGTTTTTGACACCTACTTTAATACCTTCTCACAGTTTAACGTCTTCAGCTTTTGGTATTAAATATCACATTGGCTTTAATTTTACAATAACATATAAAAATCTGATGTGTTCCATTTACATTTTTCTCTACATCTCTGCAACAAATTTTTGTTAATGCTTATTTTTACTTCATGCTAAATAGTAGCGAAATAAGGGAGTACCATAAGCTAAAGATGTAGTCAAAAGCTGGTAACTATGTGACTGAAGTTCCTTTGTTTATATGGACATGAGTTGACAAATTCCTGTATGAGAAAAATATAAGTTTTTTAAAGCTGAAACAAAAACAAGGAATATACAGAAAAATATTATACAACATAAATTGTGTGTTTTAATGTGCTCTACATTTTTTGTGTGGTAAGTTCTCGTCTATCTCTTTCGGTTTAGCAGTTATGCAAAATTCCGTAAAATTCGTCCAGAATAAAATAGCCTTCAGAGGCTATTCGCAGAAAATTCAATATATATATTTTACTTCTCATGTAAATATCTTAAACATAAGATATTTTAATCAAAATCGTTACAGCCATTTTTGAGAAAAACAAACATTTCAAAAATTTTTCCATGTAAAGGGTAGTTTGGGGTGTCGCACCCTTGGAAGATACCAAACTTAAAACCAAGTCCACAGACACACATACACGCGGGGACTTTTTTTTTTTTTTGTAAAAATTGTTTTTTGGAATTGAGGGGATCCAAAACATGTATTTCCAGTGATATCTTTGTATGAATTTTTGTGTGGTAAACTCTAAACATTATGTACATAGTGTACATAGTACGTGTAGAGAAAGTAAAAATCTATATATTCCCTTCACCTGACTTTCTCTATCTATTCTGTAAACCAAATATTCTCACAAGAGCTTATTCTTCTATCCACTTCATTCTATTTCGAGATAAACATTACCAAAAATTGCCTTATTACTTAGCTTCTTTTATGTAGAAAGTAAGCAAGGAAATGTGCTAGGCTAAAGTGATAGTCAAATCTTTTAAAAACTGGTTGTCATGTGGTTGATGTCAAAATTCGCTTCCCTTTGCATGGTCAGGAGTGATACAAATGAAAAACGAATGACCGGCTTCCTGCTAAAGAAAACTATAAGTATTTTAAATTGAGGCTGAAACGAATAACAAGGAATATATCGGTAGTCGTTCTTATGGCGTTCTCTAAATACTTACACAAGATTATTATTCTATCTACATCGTGGTGATCGACATAAACATTAGCAGAAATTGTTGTATTAGTTCCTTCTAAAGAGAAAGAGAACAAGGTAAGGCTACATTCACAATGAGATGCAAGCGCAGACGTAACGTAACATAAACGCAGACGCAAGGAGTCACCATTCACAATACAATCGTAAGCGCACCGCAAGAAGTTGTCACGGGTTTCTAGATCCGCAAGTTACATGCGAATATCTTCCAAGTTACAAACTGAATAACATAACCAACAATACCACATAAGAAAATTCACTCAATCTTTTACAAAATAAATGCATTACATACTAACAACTGAAGCTCGCGGCAGTGACGTCACAATAATTGCTCATTCAGAATTATTGAAAATAGTACAGGCATAGAGACTTCAGAAAGTGTTAAAGCTACACATTTAATAAACTAAGAATTATTTCTCTGCGTCTTCGATTTATGAGAACCAAGAAATCTAGACACAGATGATAGTGTCATCCATTAAATCAAAGAAGAATTCGCAAGGAGACTGTCATAACCTCTTGAGGGAGATTAGAGGTGGCGCGGCACGGCCAAATAGAAGAGCATGCATGTACAGCAGGCCCTGTAAAGTCTCGCAGTGCGATCATTTGTTATTGAATTCATAGGCGATGCATAGAGAAAAGAAGCAGAACAAGAATAAAGTGTGGAGTTTGCAAGCTCTTGAGTTGCGTCTTGCGTGTTTCTATGTGAATGCATACATTAAAATATGAGTCCAAACTCTTGCGCTTACGTTGCGTCTGCGCTTGCATTCCATTGTGAATGTAGCATAATACACTACGCTAAAACGATAGTCAAATATTTTACAAAGCTAATCGCCATGTGCACCAACTGAAATTCGGTTCTTTCTGCAAAAAACAAAATAGAGATGAAACGAAAGGTCGCTTCCCGTTTGACAAAAAGTTTCATGTGTTTAAAACTGAAACATGTAACAATGAATACCTCGGAAACGGTTAACTCTACGTGGTAACTGTATGGCATAAATTGTGTGTTTTAACGAGCTCTACATTCTGCTATCATGTTATGCAAGTGTCATTCAGAAGAACAGGATTTGAGAGGCTATTCCTAGAAAATTTAAGATAGGTATACATTTAATTTTCATTTAGGTATGTTTAATTTACGGTATTTTAGTCAAAACAGATCAAAAACATTTTGAGCAAATTAAAATGTTCGATTTTTTTTTCCATGTGAAGGTTAGTTGTGGGTGGGGGATTTTCTTGAAAATCTTCGTACCGCATCCTTGGAAGATACTGAACTTAAATATCAATTTTAGTATTTATCCGGTTTTTTCAAAAAATGCTTTTTTCGCATACTGGAGACCACAAATTTCCAGTAAAATTGCGGTATAGAATTTTTGGGTGGTGAAATACCTTTTCTATGTCCTAAGTAGGAATTAATGAGAGTAAAAATCTGGTGTGGGGTATTCACATGACTTTCTGTGTCTTTTTTAGGTTTATTAGTGGCTACACAAACCTTTCTAAAGAAAGTTTATTTTTCTGTGTGCTGCATTTTAATCAAGGTAGCAGAAATAGTTACATTACGTATTTCCTTATAGACACAAAGGTAACAGCGAATTGGAATATATAAGCACTGTGCGCTATATTGCAAACTCTTTCAAAGTAATCACGAGAAACAACTGAAAATCCACAGAATTTTAAAATAATGAGAAAGTATTTGAACAAACAGAACCTTTAATAAGGGATATCTTGGAAGTGTGTTATGCTACAAAAAAGTTGTTTGAGATATATTGTATGCTCTAAAGAGATCTATATCTTTTTGTATAACATTTACAAGTAACACAAGATCATAAAAACTGCCTTCCGAATGAAGATATAAATATTATTTTAATATAAATATATTTAATGTATGGTATTTTAATCAAAATTTGTTAGAGCTGTTTTTGAGAAAATCAAACATGTTGAAAAAGGTTATATTGGAATGTGGGACTTTCTTGTAAACCATCAATTCGCATTTTGGAGGATACTGAACTTAAATACAAGTTTAGTATTTATCAAACTGTTATTTTTAATTTCTCTAGCCTGCATATACTATGTACATAGTGTATAGAGAAGGTATTGTACTCCACCCAGAAATTCGATACCGAGATTTCACCGGAATTGTGTGTTTTGGGGTCCCCTGAGTCCGAAGAAAAGCATTTTTAGAAAAAAAATGTGTCTCTCTGTACGTGTGTGTGTCTGATGACAGCATAGCTCAAAAACAAACAGGCCGTTAAATACCAAACTTGGTATTTAAGTTTGGATGTAACACGACGATTTTCAAGAAAATCCCCCTACCTCCAATTACCCTTTATATGGAACTGTTTTCGAAAATTTTGATTTTCTCAAAAATGGCTCTAACGATTTTGACTAAAATATGTAGCTGACATTTAAAATGTATTTTGTATAACTGGCAACTTACTTAACAAAAAATGTAGAGCTGGTTAAAACACACAATTTATGTTATTTACATTTATTTCGTCGAGTTTATCGTTTTTGAAATATTCCTTGTTATTGGTTTCAGCTATAAAATATCTGTAATTTTCTCATACGGGCATTTGTCAACTCCTGTCCAGACAAACAAAGGAACTTCAATCACATAGCAACTAGCTTTTGAGTATCAGTTTAGCCTATGTAGCTCCCTTATTTCTCTTATACTTACACGGAAGCAAGAAATAAGACTATTTCTGCTAATTTTTTTCTCGATTAGCAGGAAGTAAGTAGAAGAGAAAGTCATGTGAATGGAACACATCAGGTTTTTTGTTTTTGGTTCGTATTCACAGACAGTTTTGTTAAACGCGCGCATACGCGCACCTTTTTCTAAAAGTTCTTTTATTCAGGATGTCCAAAAAGGTGGATTTCTGACGAAGATTCAGTATCGTATTTTTGGTTGGAATGCAATACTTCCTCTACGTCTTACAGGTAAGCTGTAGACAAGGTCAAAATATCTAAACAGAATTGCAGACCAGTTTATATCAGCACACTTTACTATGCGTTTCTTCGGTTGGGATATCTTAATTCATTTGTCAGAATTTAAAGGAATCCTTACAATGTAAATAATTTTGAAGCTATCAAAGTTTTCCAAAATATGCTAACTAAAATTTGCTATACAGTTATTATTTTAAGATAAGAATATCTAAATATAATAAGCACATATTTTATGATTAAAATTGTGAAAATCACCTCACCTTAAAAACAATTAAAATAAAAAGTATTGCAATTAAGATTTTCATGAACAATTTAAAATCTTATTTTTTCATAAATATATTCTTTTTCTCACTTGGTGCACTTAATCTACAAATTAACTGAAGCTTTAAAAGGACAGGGGTTTATAATAGGCACGCTCAATTTTAAAGTTTGTATACCCACATGCTCAAAATACTGCACTAGGAACAATTATTAGGTACCAATTTGTATAAAAATTTTGTAATTCTCCCTCTCTAAAGTATATTAAAGAAATAACCTAACCATATAGTTACTGTCTTTAATGCTTCACTTTTGAGAAGTAAATTAATAGGTTTTAAAAAATCAACAGTTTCTACAATAATTAGAAGTTAATATAGAGAAATCTTATGTGTTCCATTCACATGACTTTCTCTACATCTCTGCAACAAATTATTGTTAAAAAGCTAATTCTTCTATTTACTTCATGCTAATCG
Organism: Hymenopus coronatus; assembly: GCA_030762935.1. Classification (NCBI taxonomy): domain Eukaryota; kingdom Metazoa; phylum Arthropoda; class Insecta; order Mantodea; family Hymenopodidae; genus Hymenopus; species Hymenopus coronatus. Next base: position 62,780,229 of record CM060899.1, read on the forward strand.
AGAAAAAATTAGCAGAAACAGTCTTATTACTTGCTTCCTTGCAAATAGAAACGAAATAATGGAGTAGCAAAAGTTAAAGTGTTAGTCACAAGCTGGTTACTATTTGACTGAAGTTCCTTTGTTTGTATGTACAGAAGTTGAAAAACCAAAAACAAGAAATATCCAAAAAAAACGATCAACTCTACGAAAAAAAATGTATATAACATAAAATTGTGTGTTTTAATGTGTTCTACATTTTTTTTTTGTGGTAAGTTATTGTGTATCTCATCGGCTTAGCAGTTATGCAAAATTCCGTAAAATTCATTCAGAGGCTATTCCCAGAAACTTCAAGATATACATATTATTTGTCAGGTAAATATCTTTAATTTACGAAATTTTAATCAAAATCGTTAGAGCCATTTTTGAGCAAATCAAATTTTCGAAAAAAGCTCCATGGGGGTGGAGGGATTTTTCTCAAAATCTTCGTGTCGCATCCCTGAATGATACTAAACTTAAATATCAAATTTGGCGCGCGGGCGGAGACATTTTCCTGCAAATGCTTTTTTTGGATAAAGGAAACCCTAAAACATATATTTCCGGTGAAATCTCGGTATCGAATATTTGGGTGGAGTGCAATACCTTCTCTATACACTATATACATAGTGCGTGTAGAGAAAGTAAAAACTCATGTGATAGATCTGTCTGACAACTTATTTCTCATAAAACTTAAATTTTTTATGTGAATATTTTTTTAAAATCCATCAAACGGATGCAATAATTTTATTAGAACAATAGAATTAAATCAGGATGCGAGCTATAATTTTGTTATTGTGTGCAGTAATTGGTATAAATTTCAACAGTCTAACTTACATACTGTGGATTTTACAACTTTTATTGATACATTAGATATGCATCTACCTAAATGTACCAGATTTTCAAGGTCTTGAGAAAATGTATACAGAAACGACAAAACTCTTACGGTATCCATGGAAATTGACGATAAATAAACACATAACAAAAGAACTCAGACAGGAATCACAAATAAGTACTAAATCGGAAAGATCCCAGTAAGCTTTCTCAGAAGATAAAATGTTTGGATGCCAACAAATTTCTTGAAATATAGGTAGATATTTGGTTTTTCGAAATTCATAAATGGTTTAATACGAAAGCAAGGATAAGAAGTGAAGTTAAAACAATAATATAAATGACAGTGTAGTATTATTCGGAAAATAAATGTAATAAATGATGTTAAGGAATGTTAAAACGTAAATTAAAAAATCCATTCACATAACTTTCTCTACATCTCTGCAACAAGTTATTGTTAAAAACCGTATGCCTCTATTTACTTCAAGCTAATAGAGAAAAAAATAGCAGAAATAATCTTATTACTTGTTTCCTTGTAACTAGAAGGGAAATAAGGGAGTACCATATGTTAAAGTGATAGTCAAAAGCTGTTTGCTATGTGACAAGTTTCTTTGTTTGTATGGACAGGTGTTGACAAATTCCTGTATGAGAAAAGTATAAGTTGTTCAAAGCGAAAACTAATATCAAGGAATATCTTAAAAACGATCAACTCCACGAAAAAAATGTACGTAACATAAATTGTGTGTTTTAACGTGCTCTACATTTTCTGTGGGGTAAGCTTTTGTCCATCTCTTACGGTTTAACAGTAATGCAAAACTCATCCAGAATAAAGAGATCTTCAGAAGCTATTCCCAGAAAATTCAAAATGTACATTCTATTTGTCAGGTAAATATCTTTAATATACGCTATTTTAATCAAAATCGCTAGAGCCATTTTTGACAATATCAAAATTTTCGAAAAAAAGTTCCATGTAAAAGGTAGTTTGGGGTGCGGGGATTTTTTTCAAAATCTTCCTGTCGCATCCCTGGCAGATACTAAACTTAAATACCAAGTTTGGTATTTTACCGACTTTTCGTTTTTGAGCTATGCTGTCCACATACACACACATAAACACACACGCAAACATGGACCTTTTTCCATAAGTGTCTTTTTTAATTCAGGGGGACCCAAAACATGTATTTCCGGTGAAAATTCGGTATTGAATTTTTAGGTGCATTACAATACCTTTTCTATACACTATGTACACTTACGTGTAAAGAAAGTAAAAAGTGAAATCGTGATCAATGAATTACAGCTCTTTAAAACAAAACACACACTTATAATGAAAATATTAGCTATGTGACATAAGAAGTAAATCAAGAAGCACAAGTAAACGTAATAAGCAATTAAAGAAAGAAGATAAGGAAAGAAAAAAATAAATATACAAATAAAAATCTGAAGTGCTCCATTCACATGGCTTTCTCTACAACTCTGTAGAAATATTTGTTAATATCTACTTATCTATTCTTCTATCTACTTCATGCTAATCGAGACAAACTCTAGCAGAAACGGTCTTATTACTTAGTTACTTATAAGTAGAAAGGAAATATGGGAATACACTAGGCTAATGTGATACCAAATGTTTTAAAATGTGGTTGCTATGGAATTGAGGCCTGTTTCTTTGCGTGGACAAAAGTTGACAAGTACCCATATGAGAAACGTATAGCTAAGTATTTTAAAACTGAAACCAACAATAAAGAATATCTCGAAAACGATCAATTCCACGAAAAAAAAATCTGATGTGTTACACTCACATGACTTTCTCTAGCTATTCTACAAACTTCTCACATAAGAATATTCTTCTTTCTGCACGCTGCTTATGATATAAACATTAGCAGAATGTTCTTATTACTTAGTTCCTTACAAGTAGAAAGAAAATAAGGGAATACATTATGTTAAACCGTTAGTTAAATGTTTTAAAAGCTGTCGTTATTCGATTGTCATTGCAAATTGCTTCTTTGCTTGCCTAAGAGTAGATCAAAAGAACAACGGACACTTTCTGTCCCAGAAAAGTACTCACAAGTGAAACCAAAAACAAGGAATTTCTCGGAAACGGTTACCTCTGTAACAAAAATGTAAAGGACATAAATTGTGTGTTTTGATTAGATCTACATTTTATGTGTAAAAGTTTTTGTCTATCTCTCAACGTTTAGCAGTTAAGCAAAATGTAGCAAAATTCACCCAGAATAAAGGGATCTTCAGAGGCTATTCCCAGAAAATTCAATATATACCGTTTATTTGGTATGCAAATATCTTTAATATACGGGATTTTAATCAAAATCGTTAGAGCCATTTTTTATAAAATCAAAATTTTCGAAAATTTTTCCATGTAAAGGGTAGTTGTGGATGGCGGGATTTTCTTGAATATCTTCGTGTCTCATCCTTGGAATATACCAAAATCTAAGTACCAAGTTTAGTATTTAATGGTATTTTCGTTTTTGAGCTATGCTGTCCACAGACACACACAGACAGACAGACAAGACACACACACGTACCTTTTTCTGAAAATGATTCTTTTTTGGATTCAGGGGGTCTTAAAACATGTATTTCCGGTGAAATCTCGGTATCGAAGTTTTGGGTGGAATACAATACTTTCTCTATACCCTATGTATATAGTACGTATAGAGAAAATAAAAATGTAGGTATATGAAATAAAGTGTGTGTTTTAATGACATCTATATTTTGGTGTAGTAAGTTTTTGTCTATTTCCTACCGTTTACCAGTTATGTAAAATTTAGCAAAATTCTTCCAGAATGGAAAACTCTTCAGAGGCTGCTCTCAGAAAATACAAAATATGGGTACATTTTATTTGTCATGTAAATATAGTTAATATACGGTATTTTAATCAAAATCATTAGAAGCGTTTTCGAGAAAATAACAATTTTCGAAAATGTTTTCATGTAAAGGATAGTTTGGGGTGGGGTGATTTGCCTCAAAATCTTGTGTCGCATCCGTAGAAGTTACTGAACTTAAGCACCAAGTTTGGTATTTTACCGCCTTTTCGTTTTTGAATTATCGTGTTCATGGACACAAACACGAAACTTTTTCCAAAAACTGTATTTCCGGTGAAATCTCGGTATCAAATTGTTGGGTGTAATGCAGTACATATGTAAGATGTGCTATGTAGAGAAAGTACAAATTGGTGAGCTACATTCACATGATTTTCTATACCTAATCTGCAACAAGTTATTCTTATAGATAATTTTCTATCTAATACACTATTATGTTACAAACATTTGCAGAAATACATTTATTACATATTTATATGCAGGGATAAGGGAGTACCCTAGACTAAAGCGATAGTCAAATCTTTCAACAGCAGAACTCTGTCATACATTGACATTCCAACCTCTTTGCTTGAGCAAGAAAAATTAAAAATCTTTCATTTGAGTATTATTTATGTTATTTTTAAATTGAAAGCAATAACCATAAATATTTGCGAAACGATTAGCTTCGCAACAAAACGGTGTAGGATAGAATATAAAGGTCTTCTGAATTAAAAAAAATTAAACATATACATTTCATTTTTCATGAAAATAACAAACACTTGTAGTTAAATCAAAATCGTTAGAGCCATCTTTAAGAAAATACAACTTTCGGAAAAATTTTCCATGTAAAGAATAGTTGAAGAGGAGCAGGTCCTTAAAATCTTCCTGTCACATCCTTGGACATTTTTGAACTTAAATATCAATTTTTTATTTAACAGATTTTTCGTTTTTGAGTTCAAAGACACACGCGCGCGGAACCTTTTTGAAAGTTCTTTTACTGCATTAAAACGTGTACTTCCAATGAAGACTTGGTGCCGAAATTTGGGGTGGAATTCAAAATCTTCTCTACCTAAGTAGAGAAAATGTAATATGTACGAAGCAGAGAAAATAAAATAGTTAATAAATGTGACTAACTAAAGTTTTGTGGAAAACTATAAAGCACTCAAAAGAGACCAAAAGGATCATAGAGGAAGAATAAGAACTCATATACGTAGCAAGCTATAAATACTAAATCCGAATGTTGCGTAGTATCAAAATAGTCACAGCAATAATAACAATATACATTTTAAAAATCTGATGTGTTCCATTCACATGACTTTCTCTATCTCGCTGTAACAAATTATTGTTAAAAAGCTTATCTTTTATTTATTTCATGCTAATCGAGAAAAAGTAGCAGAAATAGTCTTATTTCTTGCTTTATTGTAAGTAGAAGCGAAATAAGGGAGTACCATGGGTTAAAGTGAAAGCCAAAAGCTGGTTGCTATGTGACTGATGTTCCTTTGTTTGTATGGACAGGAGTTGACAACTTCCTGTATGAGAAAAGTGTTTTTCAAAGCTGAAATTAAGAAAAAGGAATATCTCAAAAACGGTCAACTCCACGAAAAATATGTATATAACATAAATTGTGTGTTTTAACGTGCTCTACATTTTTTGTGGGTTAAGTTTTTGTCCATCTCTTACGGTTTATTAGTTATGAAAAATTCATTCAGAATAAAGTAGTCTTCAGAGGCTATTCCCAGAAAATTCAAAATATACATTTTATTTGTGAGGTAAATTGCTTTAATATATGATATTTTAATCAAAATTGTTAGAGCTATTTTTTAGAAAATCAAAATTTTCGAAAAATGTTCCATGTGAAGGGTAGTTTGGGGTGGGGGGATTTTTCTCAAAATCTTCGTGTGGCATCCCTGGAAGATACAAAACTTAATTACCAAGTTTGGTATTTTACCGACTTTTCGTTTTTGAGTTATCGTGTTCACACACTGACACACGGATACACACACACATACACACACACACACACACACACACACACGGACCTTTTTGTGAAAATGCTTTTTTTAGATAAAGGGGACCCAAAAACATATATTTCCGGTGAAATCTCGGTATCGAATTTTTTGGTGGAGTGAAATACTTTCTCTATTCACTATGTACATAGTGCGTATAGAGAAAGTAAAAAGGATTCTAATAATCCAGTTCCTATCTGTATTACACGTGGCGATGATGTGAATAAATGTATCAAGTTAAAATTGGTAAACAGTAAACAGTATCAAGTAACACCATATATGTATATTGAAGCTAAAAATCTTTCTTATAAAATATTATTATTTTTAATGGTCTTATTACTTAGTTCTTTGGATTTAGAAGGGAAATAAGGGAATGTATTAAGCTAAAGGGACAGTCAAGTGTTTTAAAAACTGGCATTACGCAATTGTCATTGAACTTCGGTTCTGTTTCTATGGCCAGGAGTAAAACAAAAGATATATGAAACGAATGAGAAAGTAGTGTTTACCAATTATGCAAAAGTCATTTAGAATGAAATGGAACGTCACGGGCTACTCCCAGTAGTCAGTGTATACATTTTATTTGCAATGTAAAATACTTTATATACGATAGCCATTTTTGAGAAACAAAATTCCATGCAGAAGGTAGTTTTGGGCGGGAAATTTTTTAAAAATCTTAATGACACATCCTTAGAAGATAACTTTTGGCATACACTCAATAGGGTCAGATGGTTAAATAATAATATTTTTGAAATACTTGATATGTAAGTTAATCATTCTGAACACATATTTGGTAATGTAAGCTAAATTTACAATTCATTAATTAATTGCCATGCCAACAAACACTATAAGTACTTACAGTAAGAGTTTGAGAGGTCATTAATACTTACAGTACAATTAGGAAATGACGTAACACTCTAGACATGTGCTACTTCAATTAAGACTCTATTGAAAAATGAATTAACAAAAGAGAGTATAAGAAGGCTTTGCCATACAATTCAGATGTAGCCTTTAATTTGTTCACATCGAAAATTCATTTTTTCTTAATGTGCAATAAAATACTGAAAATAAATTTTGATGTATTATTTTTTTTACAGTTTTTTCAAGTATTCAATAAGTAATTGGCTAAGCACGAATTGTAAGTTACTTATCAGATCTCGATAACATTCGATATGCATCTCGACTTGATAAGTTTAACTTACAGTTCTTAGTACGCAATATACTGTTTTAAAATACTTGATTTGTAAGTTATTCATAAGAGTTTGAGAGGTCATTAATACTTACAGTACAATTAGGAAATGACGTAACACTCAAGACATGTGCTACTTCAAGTAAAGAATCTATTGCAAAATTCATCAACAGAAGAGTGTTCAAGAAGGCTTTGTCTATATAATTAAATGCAGCTTTTCATTTGTTCACATCGAGAATTCATTTTTTCTTAGTGTTCAATAAAATATTGAAAAGCAATTAAGTTACTTATCAGATCTCGAATGCTTGGGAAAACTCGGTCCTGCAGGCCTCGTATTCCCATGATAAGTATAGCTTACAGTTTTTAGTACGCAATATACTATTTCGAAATAAAGGAATTCATTTCTTATAGTAATGGATTCAAATGTTTACTTTCTGAATTTCTGAGTCGTTCGTCATCTTTTGCTGCTAAATCGCATGTAATATTTAGATAAGGAGTAGTCTTTTGGAGTTGTTTATTGGAGGGTTTACAATAGGTAATAGGATAGTAAAACGCACGTGTCGCGGCCTCCTGTTGCAGTCGCCCAAATTATAGAGCCCGGAACACAAAATTGAGTGGCGTATTCTACACTGGTCCCCTACGCATGTGGTGACCACGCCCAGTGCAACTTAAAATCTGATGTGTTCCATTCACATGACTTTCAGTACATCTCTGTAACAAATTATTCTTAAAAAGCTTATTCTTCTATCTATTTCATTCTACAACATTAGCAGAAATGGCCTTATTATTTAGTTCCTTAACAGTAGAAGCGAAATAAGGGAATACACTAGGCTAAACCGACAGTCAAATGCTTTAAAATGTGGTTCCTATGGGACTGCAAACCGTTTCTTTACGTAGCCAAGCACTGGCAAGTTCCCATATGAAAAAAGTTTAAGTATTTTAAAACTGAAATCAATAACAAGGAATATCTAGAAAATGGCCTCTTCCACGATAAAAATGTATATGACATAAATTGTGTGTTTTATCAAGATCTACATTTTTTATGCTATAAGTTTCTGTCTATCTCTTACGGTGTACAAGTTTTGCAAATTAAATAAAAATCATCCAGAATAAAGTGGCCTTCAGAGGATATTCCCAGAAATTTCAAGATACACATTTTATTTGTCATGTAAATATCTTTTGATATAAGAGATTTTACTCAAAATCATTAAAGCCAATTTTGAGAAAAACAAAATTTTCGAAAATTTTTTCCATGTAAAGGGTAGTTGGACATGGGTGGATTTTCTTGAAAATCTTCGTGTCGCATCCTTGGAAGATACTGAACTTAAATATCAAGTTTGGTATTCAACCGCCTTTTAGTTTTTGAGCTATACTGCCCACAGACACACTCACTGACAGATAGGCGGATGGTTTTCTAAAAATGCCGTTTTTGGATTCAGGGGGTCCCAAAACATTTATTTTCGGTGAAATCTCGGTATTGCATTTTTGTCTGTAAAACAATACCTTCTCTATACACTATGTATATAGTACGTGCAGAGAAAGTAATAACAAATATAAGAAAGCAACAGCCATAGGCACGTTTCTTGCGAAAATCTTTTCTCTTCAAATCTCTTAGCTATTGAACGTTAAGGAACGCCACTGATTATGTAAATTTAAATTTTAGGTCGTATGTAGCGTTTTAGATGAATTAAATGAAATATTATAGAAGATTTCTACTCCAATCCTTTCAATCTGTTTTTCAAAAATCTGATGTGTTCCATTCACATGACTTTCTCTACATCTCTGCAACAAATTACTACTAAAAATCTGCTTCTATTTACTTCATGCTAATCGACAAAATATTAGCAGAAATAGTCTTATTACTTGCTTCCTTGTAAGTAGAAGGAAAATAAGGGAGTAGCATAGTTTAAAGCGATAGTCAAAAACTGGTTGCTATGTGACTGAAGCTCCTTTGTTTGTATGGACAGGAGTTGACAAATTCCTGTATGAGAAAAGTTAAGTTTTTCGAGCCTGAAAACAAAAACAAGGAATATCTAAAAAACGATCAAATCCACGAAAAAAATGTATACAACATAAATTGTGTGTTTTAATGTGCTCTACATTTTTTTTTTTTGTGTGGTAAGTTTTTGTCTATCGCTTACAGTTTAGCAGTTATGCAAAATTTCGTAAAATTCACTCAGACTAGAGTAGTCTTCAGAGGCTGTACCAAGTAAATTCAAATTATATATTTTATTTGTCAGGTAAGTATCTTTAACATACGATATTTTAATCAAAATCGTTTGAGCCATTTTTTAGAAAATCAAAATTTTCGAAAAAAGTTTCATATAATGGGTAGTTTTGGGTGGGGGGATTTTTCTCAAAATCTTCGTGTCGCATCCCTAGAAGGTACTAAACTTAAATACCAAGTTTGGTATGTTACCGACTTTTCGTTTTTGAGTTATCGCGTTCATAGGCATACGGACACACGGACACACGGGCACACTGAGACACACACGGACCTTTTTTCTGAAAATACTTGTTTTTGGATACAGGGGACCCAAAACATATATTTCCGGTGAAATCTCGGTATCGAATTTTTTGGTGGAGTGCAATACCTTCTCTATACACTATGTACATAGTAGGTGTAGAGAAAGTAAAAATATCCGGAAAGATTTGAATTTATATTTTTAATACTCTTTATTTGCTTTACTTGCTCAGTCATTAACTCTCCCAATAACAGAAAAGTTTAACAAAACAAAGGAAGAACAACAGCATAAAAAATCCATTCTCGCGACTTCCTCTAAACAAACTATTTTTACGGAAGATTGTTCTTTAATCTACACCATGCTAATCGAGATAAACATCTACAGAAAGTCTTATTAGCCAGTTCCATAAGCGAATACACTAGACTAAAAGCTATCGCAATGTGAAACAATTGTAATTCGGATATCTTTGAGTAGCTAGGAGTAAAGTAAAACAGGTATGAAACGAAAGTTGACTTCCCGTTTGAGAAAAGTTTAAGAACTTTAAAATTGAAATTGAAGGAATATATTAGAAACGGTTGACACTATAAAAATGGGTATGACATAATTGTGTATTTTAACGAGATTTATATTTTTACTTTCTCTACCCCATATGTACAATGTACATAGGGATAGAGAAGGTACTGTAATGCACCCAAAAATTGGATACCGAGATTTCACCGGAAATATATGTTTTGGGGTCCCCTGATCCGAAAAAATCATTTTTAAAAAGAGGTCCGTATGTGTGTGTGTGTGTGTGTGTGTGTGTGTGTGTGTGTGTGTGTCTGTGGACAATAAGCCCCAAAACAAAAAGACCGTTAAATACCAAACTTGGTATTTAGGTTTAGTATCTTCCAAGGATGCGACACGAAGATTTTCAAAAAAATCCCCTCACCACAAACTACCCTTTACATGGAAAAAAAATCGAAAATTTTGATTTTCTTAAAAATAGCTCTGACGAATTTGATTAAAATCCCGTATATTAAAGCTATTTACGTCCGAAATAAAATGTATATCTCGAATTTTTTGGGAATAGCCTCTGAAGACCTCTTTATTCTGGATGAATTTTGCTTAACTGCTAAACCGTAAGAGATAGATAAAAACGTACTGCACAAAAAATGTAGCTCATGACAAAACACACGATTTTTGTCCTTTACGTTTTTGTTTTGGAGGTAACCGTTTTCGAGATATTCCTTGTTATTGGTTTCAATTGTGAGTTACTTTAACTTTTCTCACACAGGAAGTGTCTGTTTTTCTTTTGTTCTACTCCTGGCCAAGCAAAGAAGTTATTTGCAATGACAATCGCATAACGATAGCTTTTAAAACATTTGACAATCACTTTAGCATAGTGCATTCCCTCATTCCCTTCTACTTATAAGGAACTAAGTAATAACATTCTGGTAACATTTATCTTGATTAGCATTGTGTACAAAGAAGAATAATCTTTTGTAGGAGTTTTGTAGAGCAGCTAGAGAAAGTCATGTGAGTGTAACATCAGATTTTTTTACGTAGTAAGTTTACGATTTACCAGGTCTTAGAGAGGCTATTCCCAGAAAAATTCAATTTAAACAATTCTTTTGTTATGAAAATCTTAAAACATGTGGTATTTAAATCATAATCGTTTGAGAAATTTTTGGTAAAACCAACATTTCGAAAATATGCCGCGTAGTTTGAGGTGGAAGCGGATTTTTCAGAAAATCTTCGTGACGGATCCTTGGAAGATAAAAATGTCAAATTTGAGTTTTCGTTTCTGAGTTATGCTTCCCCCTTGCACATACACACACAGGCATCCTTACTGGCCTTTTTCTAAAAATATTATTTTGGATCCAGGTCCTCAAAATAGGTATTTTCATCTGGGTAACAATATCAAATTTGACTTTTCGTTTCTGAGTTATGCTGCCCCCTTGCACATACACACACAGGCATCCTTACTGGCCTTTTTCTAAAAATATTATTTTGGATCCAGGTCCTCAAAACAAGTATTTTCATCTGGGTAACAATTTTGGGTGGTATACCATACCTTCTCTGCTTGTTATGTGCACTGTACACACGTGCTAGAAAAAGTAAAATGAAGGAATTGTTTTTGGATGAAAATGCTCGTAAAATAATGCTATAAATGTATGTTAGGAACATTTTTAAAATACCCTTCCTATTTCTTACAACACTTTAATATAACGGGTACATAGACTACCTGTAGACACATGTGGAAACTACGAAAAACAAAAGAACCCAAAAAGAAATTGTGTGTTATTTATAGACGCTCTAAAACTACAGTGGTTCTCAGAGTTCCATTTTATACTGGGCGTGAATTACAGATAAATTTTGCTCAGAGGTCTCTTTATCAGGCTTGAGGTTCTTTTATGTGCCGTAAATCTACGACACGGGACCAACGGCTTTATTTTCCTTCCGAAGGAAGCCATGTAAAGGATTTTTACACCCGAAAAAATCCACCGTTTGAATCCGCGACCTTGGAAGCTAACACGTTACCCCTAGACCACGGAGGATGAGACGAAATCAAAGCAAAAGAAGTTTTGCGCAACAATGTAAGTACAATTTCGTACCCGGAAGTTTTGTAGGTATTGTTATAGCAGATTTAGCAGCGTTGGAAGCTTATCAGGTTCAGTAGATTTATCTGAAATGTTATGCTTCTAAACTGAAATGATTTTTACTTTCTCTAGCCCCGTATGTACAATGTACATAGGGGATAGAGAAGGTATTATATTCCAGCCAAAAATTTGATGTAGAAATTTCACCGGAAATATACGTTTTGTGGTCCCCTATGTCCGAAAAAGCATTTTTAGCAAAAGGTCCGCGTGCGCGCGCGCGCATGTGTGTGTGTCTGTGGACAGCATAGCTCAAAAACGAAAATACCGTTAAATACCAAACCTGTCATTTAGGTTTAGTATCTTCTTCCAAGGATGCGACACGAAGATTTTCAAGAAAATCCCCCCACCAGAAACTACACTTCACATGGAAAAATGTTCGAAACTTTTGATTTTTTAAAAAATGGCTCCAACAATTTTGATTAAAATCCAGTATATTAAAGGTATTTACATCCCAAATAAAATGCAATCTTGAATTTTCTGGGAATAGCCTATGAAGACCTTATTCTGGATGAATTTTGCTTAACTGCTAAACCGTAAGGGATAGACAAAACTTACTACAGAAAAAACGTAGATCTCGTCAAAACACACAATTTATGTCCTTTACGTTTTTCTTGTGGAGTTAACCGTTTCCGAGATATTCCTTATTATTGATTTCAATTGTGAAGTACCTATACTTTTCTCAGACAGGAAGTGTCCGGTTTTCTTTTGTCCTACTCCTAGCGAAGCAAAGAAGTGATTTGTATTGACAATCGCATAACGACAGCTTTTAAAACATTTGACTATCAGCTTAGTTCCCTTCTACTTATAAAGAACCGTTCTGCTAATGTTTATCTCGATTGGCATTGTGTAGAAAGAATGATCTTTTGCAGGTAGTTTGTAGAGCAGCTAGAGAAAGTTATGTGAGTGTGCCACAGCAGATTTTTTTTCTTGACGTATTAAGTGTACGTTCCATTTAGTTTGCAGTGCTCATCTTAGACTTCTTAGTAATTAAATACCTACAAAATAAAATCGGTAAAAGGCGGAAATAATGCTTTTCTAAGTTGAAAAGGCAGAGCCAGGCTGAAAAGGTAACTTCTGGAGTCTCGAGTGAATAAAGGAATTTAATGTCTAGTCCGCATGCCGTATTGGTAGCTCAGTGGTTAGAGCAACTGATGGACAGAGACCAGGAAATCCGTGGTTCAAATCCCGGCTGTGGTAGGTATTGTCTTTTTCAGTCTGAATCTATCTTACACACGGCAGTATGAGAATATTTTAAGTTTTAACTGAAATATTTATGTTTTTAGGTTTACGTGTAACCAAAAAGTGTAGAAACAATGCAGCAGTAGTATAAATTTTGCACTGTATATCAAACGGTTCTAAAGCCATCAAAACGATATTTTAGTGAGATATAAAGAATAATTATTAAAGATGCTCTGAAAGTAGTGCATAAAAATTCATATTAATTTTTCAATATTTAGAAATTATTTTTACTTTCTCTATTGCTTACCTGTAGTGAGTAGAGAAAATTTTGCACTCCACCCAAAACCTAGGAATGAAATTCGCCGGAAATGCACGTTTTAAGCTCCCTGAATCTAAAAGTTTTTTTTTTAAGAAAAACGTCCAAGCGTAAGTCTGTGAACAGCATAACACCCTTAACATAGAAAATCTTTCGTCAGTTTTACTTTGTCTAGCGCACATGAACAATGTATATAGTAGATAGAGAAGGTATTGTATTCCACCCTAAAATTTGATATCAAGATTTCTCTGAAATATATGTTTTGACACCGCCTGAATTAAAAAAAAAGAAGTATAACAATATCAGTCTATGTGTCTGTGGACAGCATAATTCAAAAACGAAAATACCAAACTTGGTATTTAAGTTTAGCATCTCCCAGGGATACAACACGAACATTTTAAAGAAAATTCCCAAATTTCAAATTACATTTTATATAGGTACAAAAACTTTAAAAAATGTTTATTTTCTCAAAAATGGCTCTAACGATTTTGATTAAAAAAACGTACAGGTACTAAAGATAATTAAAAGACGAATTAAAGGAATATCTCGAATTTCACTTCATTGTGAATGACTTTCGCATAACTGGTAAACCGTAAGAGAGAGACAAAACTTATTACACAGAAATATAGATCTCGTTAAAATACATAATTCAGCCTTTTTATATTTTTGTTGTGTAGGTAACCGTTTCCGAGATATTCCTTGACATTGATGACACTTTTAAAATACTAAAATCTACTTTTGTCGACAGGAAGTCGCCCGTGTTTCTTTTGTTTTACTCCTGGTACTCCTGACAGTTGCTAAGCGAAGGAATTAAGTAAGCAATAGGAACATTCTGCTGACACTTATTTCGACCAGCATGGCATAAAAAGAAGAAGAATCTTTTGTAAGAAGTTTGCTTGTAGAAAAGCTAGAGAAAGTCATGTGAGTGTAACACATCAGATTTTTCTCTCTCAAAACTGGCTTTAATGATTTGTTTGTATGACAAATGAAATATATCTACTTATAAATTGAATTCTCTGGGCATAACCTCTAAACGTTTGTTCATTCTGAATGAGATTTACAGAACTGGTAAACCGAAAGAAATAGACTAAATCTTACTACACAAAAATTTAGATCTCTTTCATACACGGATTTGAATTAAGTATTTTCTTTTTGTACCTAAGCTATTTCCGAGATATCTACCCGTTATTAATGATTCAAACTGATCAATAGATACTTTATTTTTACACTTCTCTCGATATTCATTTGCTTCTTGCAACTGCATGCAAAGAGGATGGAATATAACTATTTCCTTTGTATTTAAAACGAAATATATACTAAGTATTCTATAGCTATTTCTGCCAAAGTTTATCTCGATTAAAATTCAGTGCATAGGAAAGTAAACTTTCAAAAGAATAGCATACATAGTCACTATTAAACAATAGAGTGTAGGAAAAGACATGTGAATGTAACACAGTATGTCTTCTTATCGGTCATCAGTGGAGGAATATTAATTAGTACTATATCTCATCAACACACTATAAACACTACTGAAAAATATTGTTAGTCATAGGTTTATATTTTTCTCAAATTCTAAAACGTAAATAAAAAACTGTTTATAATTGTTAAATATTAGTATGAGTCAAATAAATATAATTATTACTAACATTTCAATTTTATCATCGCATGGACCATGTTTATTAACCAATAAAATAGTTATAGAATAAAATTAAATTCAAAACTTCTGAATATATTGCATTTACGCTTTGTAAACATGCTAATTATTTAGTGTGTTGCTCGTGGTATACATTTCAAAGGCATGGTTTCATAGACTTTGTAAAATAATTAAAATAATTTTGATTAATTACATATATTTCAAAATAAACACGCCTATTTATTCTGGCAGTATTGACAGTTGTATATAACATGTGCAGCATCAATTATGAAATTGTTTTTAATAAAGTACAGGTTAAAATGTTTAAATTTTACGCGATGCTTTTATTATAACTTTAATGGACAGGAAAGAAATAGTTGATACACTAATGTAACTAGGCTATTATATCAGTATATTGCTAAAAATCGACTACTGAATCATAGAAATACATTTAAGACTGGCAATATAGTGTGTAGCGTATCAGTTTATTTACCAAAAATTGTTACTGGAGTAAAAGCAATGGATGTTATGTAGTAATAGACATATAATAATTCATAGTTAATGTTCTATGTGTGTGTTTTAAAGAATTAATCGAATAAGAATGTTTAATAAATAATTAGGCCATTTAAGTAGAATTTAGAGACGTCACTTATATGCACCTACACTTAATAAAGTATGTGAAATGTCTCACCAAAAATTAATATTGATAGCTTTAAAACTTTCTGATATACAGTGCAAAATGTTGCTGCACGTACACTTCATGATGACGTTGTGGTCCCTAACTAACCTCTAATACATGTGTTCCGTGTGCAGCACCATAAAAACTAAAACATATAAACAAACACACATACATTTGTCACCACATGATTATCCTTTGAGGCGCACAAGATTGGCTATCTCACACAAGACAGTAATATTTTAAACATAAGTTGCCCACGGACGCTGCAATATTTCATTCTTGCCGCGGTGACAATCGAAGAAAAATAAGCGAACATCACTCATATCCTTTTACACACGAGAGCGGCATTTGTTTCCCGCTGGACGCGTTCATCTAAAGAAATAGAGTCGGCTAATGGTCGTGTTTACACTGCACAGAAAAGAAAACGCGAAAGGAAGAGGCCCCAGTGTGTGTGAGAGAGACAGAACGGGGGTTAAGGAAGTTAAAAGAGTTATCATAATGGTATTTGTTGGTTAAGTGGGTTGAACCTCCTGTAGTGGTCGTAGCTGCCGCGAACTGTGCTCCGTGTAATAATCGGCAATAACGCATCACACAAGATCAGTCTTGGGTAATCTTCTTAGCCCTCGAGGCGCGCCGTGCTGCTGCTGCTGGTGTTTGAACATTTAAAGGAGATAAAACACAATAAACTCACCTAAGCTGTCAGAAATCTGTTACTGAATGCAGAGGCCTTCCAGATAAAACAAGCCTTAAGCCTGTTACAGAGCAGCTTAGACCGTCTCAAACCGTATTAAATAAGACCACGATTGATCCACTGCAATCCCCAACTTTTCAAACACACACATACACACAGACACACGTACACGTACACGGGGCTCACACACACACTCGCACACACACACACAAACATCCTACGACATGCTCCTAATGGCGACTTTTCCGTCGAGCGCCTGCCCCCTTTTCTAAAAAGCTGCTTGCGCATGGGTCACGTGGGACGAGAGACAGCCAATGGGGAGGGAGAAGGGGGCACATCGGGCCCCGCCCCTCCATCGAGTAGTATTAGGCTTGCATGCACTTCCCCACTCCCCGGGAACGCTAGCAGAAGATGTAATGTGAGAGCGAGATGGCCGCTGATATTTTCATACCTTTCCACTCGCTTCCTCCAGCGACCGACACCACTCCTATTGTGGTAGTTACTACAAACAAAAGGTTTCGAGGGAGTGTTGTGTACATTAAGTTTGGTCCAGAAAGCATCCCCACCCCCCTTCCCTTCCCTGCCCTTTACGATGCACAACCAGACCTGCCGAGTTTCCGAAACCAACTGGAGATTCATCGCCTCTACCGGAGATTGTAAGGTTTCGAAAGGGAGAGTTCGACTAATCGATATATTGATGAAATGTGCTTACGTTACAGCCAGTCGATATATTCACCTGTACAAAGCAAAGAGGCTTTAAGGCATTAAACATCGTCCTTTTTGAGACCTCGTGCATAACTTATACAACATATAACAGGTTACATTCATAAGAATTTCTCTACCTGTTCTTCAAACAGTTACTTCATGCTAATCGAGATAAACATAAGCAGTAATTGCCTTATTACTGAAGTAAATAAAAGGAAATAAAGGAATATAGGTACTATGCTAAAGCAACATTAAAAGTTGTCGCATTGACTCTGAAATTCAGTTCTCTTTGCATGGTCAGGAATAAAATAAAAGAAACGCGTAAGATGACTTCCTGTGAAAAGTGTTATAACACTCAAATCCATAACAAAAATATTTGGGAGATGGTAAGCTCTATAAAAAAATGTGTATGACAAGATATAAATTCTGTGTTATAACGAGATATTTTCTGCATAGTAAGATTTTATCGATTTCTTACGGTTTCATAGTTTTGTCATCCAGAATGAAGAGGACTTCTAAGGTTATTCATCATATACATTTCATTTATCACAAGAATATCTTAAACATATGGTATTTACAACCAGTTTTGAGAAATTCAAAATTTTCGAAAAATGTAGATACCATGTAAAGGGTAGCTTGGGGTGGGGGATTTTTCTGAAAAACTTTATTTAATTATCTTGGAAGAAACTAAATTCACTGTCCACATACACACTCACACACACGGACCTTTTTCTAAAAATCTGATGTTCCTTTACATGAGTTTCTCTACCTGCGCTGCAAGCTGTCTTATAAGACTATCTACTTTCCTACCTACTTCACGTTAGCAGAATTGGTCTTATTACTTAGTTCCTTATAAGCAGAAGAAAAATAAGGGAATACACTAGGCTAAAGCGATAGTCAAATCTTTAAAAGCTGTCGCTATGGCATCGAAATTCTGTTCTCTTTGTGTGGCCAGGAGTAAAACAAAAGAAACACCGAAGAGTGTCTGTGAAAAGTATTTTAAAACTGAAATCCATAACAAGGAATATCTCGGAAATCGTTAACTCTACAATAATAAAAAAAAAAAAAAAAAAAAAAGATTCTGATGTGTTCCATTCACATGACTTTCTCTACATCTCTGCAAAAAATATTGTTAAAAAGCTTATGCTTCTATTTACTTCATGCTAATCGAGAAAGCATTAGCAGAAATAGCCTTATTACTTACTTCCTTGTAAGTAGAAGTGAAATAAGGGAGTACCAAAGGTTAAAGTGATAGTCAAAAGCTGGTTGCTATGTGACTGAAGTTCCTTTGTTTGAATGGACACGAGTTGACAAATTCCTGTATGAGAAGAGTAGAAGTTTTTTTAAAGCTTAAAGCAATAACAAGGAATATCTCTAAAACGGCCAACCCCACGAAAAAAAAATGTAAATTACAGAAACTGTGTGTTTTATTGTGAACTACATTTTTATGTAGTAAGTTTTTGTCTTTCTCTTATGGTTTACCAGTTATGCAAAGTTTCGCAAAATTCACCCAAAATAAAAATGTCTTCAGAGGCTATTCCCCAAAAAATTAAGATATATATTTTATTTGTCAAGTAAATATCTTAAATATAAGAGACTTTAATCAAAATCATAAGAGCCATTGTTGAAAAAATCAAAATTTTCGAAAAAAGTTCCATATAAACGTTACTTGGAGGTGGGGGGATTTTCTTGAAAATCTTCGTGTCTCATCCTTGGAAGATACTCAACTTAAATACCAAGTTTGGTATTCAACGGTCTTTTCATTTTTGAGTTATGCTGTCCACAGTCTCACACACACACACACACACACACACATACACACACCTACCCACCCATAGACATACAGACACACACACAGACACACACTCTACATACACACATGCACACAGACACACACAGACACACACAGATGCACATACAGACACACACACAGACACACACAGATGCACATACAGACACACACTCTACATACACACATGCACACATACGCACATAGACACACACAGACAACACAGATGCACATACAGACACACACATGCACACATACGCACATAGACACACACATGCACACAGACACACACAGACACACACAGATGCACATACAGACACACACACACACAGACACACACAGATGCACATACAGACACACACTCTACATACACACATGCACACATACGCACATAGACACACACAGACAACACAGATGCACATACAGACACACACACACACAGACACA
Organism: Hymenopus coronatus; assembly: GCA_030762935.1. NCBI lineage: Eukaryota > Metazoa > Arthropoda > Insecta > Mantodea > Hymenopodidae > Hymenopus > Hymenopus coronatus. The sequence continues at coordinate 62,799,617 of CM060899.1, forward strand.
CACAGATGCACATACAGACACACATACAGACACACACACAGACACACACAGATGCACATACAGACACACATACAGACACACACAGATGCACATACAGACACACACACACAGACACACACAGATGCACATACAGACACACACACAGACATACACAGATGCACATACAGACACACACACACAGACACACACAGATGCACATACAGACACACACACAGACATACACAGATGCACATACAGACACACACAGATGCACATACAGACACACACACAGACACACACAGATGCACATACAGACACACACAGATGCACATACAGACACACACAGATGCACATACAGACACACACACAGACACACACAGATGCACATACAGACACACACACAGACATACACAGATGCACATACAGACACACACAGATGCACATACAGACACACACACAGACACACACAGATGCACATACAGACACACACACATACATACACAGATGCACATACAGACACACACACAGACACACACAGATGCACATACAGACACACGTACAGACACACACAGATGCACATACAGACACACACACATACATACACAGATGCACATACAGACACACACAGACACACACAGATGCACATACAGACACACGTACAGACACACACAGATGCACATACAGACACACACACATACATACACAGATGCACATACAGACACACACAGACACACACAGATGCACATACAGACACACACACATACATACACAGATGCACATACAGACACACACACAGACACACACAGATGCACATACAGACACACACACAGACACACACAGATGCACATACAGACACACACACAGACACACACAGATGCACATACAGACACACACAGACACACACATACGCACACAGACACACACAGATGCACATACAGACACACACACACAGAATACACATGCACACAGACACACACAGACTTACACGCACATACACACACGCACACAGACACACACAGATGCACATACAGACACACACAGAATACACACGCACACAGACACACACAGACTTACACGCACATGCACACACGCACACAGTCACACCGAGACACACTCAGACACTTACAGAAACACACAGACACACACAGATGCACACGCACACAGACACACACAGACCTACACGCACATACACACACGCACACAGACAAACACACAGACACACACGCACACTGGAACACACAGACGCACAAACACAAACACGCAAGTAGCCACTGACACACACCAACACACACAGACACACGCACACAGACACACACACGCACACAGACACACACAGATGCACATACAGACACACACACACAGAATACACATGCACACAGACACACACAGACTTACACGCACATACACATACGCACACAGACACACACAGATGCACATACAGACACACACACACAGAATACACACGCACACAGACACACACAGACTTACACACACACATACACACATGCACACAGACACACACAGATGCACATACAGACACACACACACAGAATACACATGCACACAGACACACACAGACTTACACACGCACATACACACATGCACACAGACACACACAGATGCACATACAGACACACACACACAGAATACACATGCACACAGACACACACAGACTTACACACGCACATACACACATGCACACAGACACACACAGATGCACATACAGACACACACACAGAACACACACGCACAGAGACACACACAGACCTACATGCACATACACACACGCACACAGACAAACACACAGACACACACGCACACTGGCTCACACAGACACACACACGCACACTGGCACACACAGACGCACAAACACAAACACGCACGTAGCCACTGACACACACCAACACACACAGACACACGCACACAGACACACGCACACAGACACACACACACGCACACAGACACACCCGCACGCATACACACAGACACACGCACACAGACTGTCACAGACACACGCACACAGACACACACAGACTCACACAGACACTCACACAGACACTCACAGACAGTCACAGAAACACACAGACAAACTCAGTCACACACAGACACACACAGACACAGACACACACGCACGCATACACACACAGACACACGCACACAGACTGTCATAGACACACACAGACACACGCACACAGACACACACAGACACACACAGACACACACAGACACACTCACACAGACACTCACAGACACACACAGACTCACACAGACAAACAAAGACACACACAGACAAACTCAGACTCACACAGACACTCACAGAAACACACAAACTCAGTCACACACAGACACACACAGACTCACACAGACAAACAAAGACACACACAGACAAACTCAGACACACACAGACACACACAGACACACTCACACAGACACTCACAGACACTCACACAGACACTCACACAGACACTCACACAGACACTCACAGAAACACAAACTCAGTCACACACAGACACACACAGACTCACACAGACAAACAAAGACACACACAGACAAACTCAGACTCACACAGACACTCACAGAAACACACAAACTCAGTCACACACAGACACACACAGACTCACACAGACAAACAAAGACACACACAGACAAACTCAGACACACACAGACACACACAGACACACTCACACAGACACTCACATACACTCACAACGACACTCACAGACACTCACAGAAACACACAGACAAACTCAGTCACACACAGACACACAGACTCACACTGACACACACAGACAAACAAAGACATACACAGACAAACTCAGTCACACACAGACAAACAAAGACACACACAGAGACACACAGACACTCACAGACACACACACACTCACACAGACAAACACAGACAAACAAAGACACACACAGACACACACAGACACACACAGACAAACAAAGACACACAGAGACTCATACAGAAACACACAGACAGACACACACACACACACACACACACAACTTTTTCCTAAAATATGATATGTTTCATTCTTTATCTGCTCTGCAAACCGTGTAATAAGAATGCTAATGCTAAACTTGCTAAATGGTTCTTGTTGCTTACACTAGCCTAAAGCTAGTCAACTCTTTTAAAATCTGTCACTATGACATTGAAATCTAGTTCTCTTTGCATGGCCAGGAGTAAAACAAAAGAAACACGGAAGGCAAACTTCCTGTGTGAGAAAATTGTTTTAAAACTGAAATCAATAACAAGGAGTATCTCGGAAATGGGCAATTCTACAAAGAAAAGAAGAAAACAAGTAAATATGTGGCGCAAATTGTAGTTTTAGCATCTATATTTTTTGTGTATTAGGTAAGTTTTGTGTCCCTTACTATTTATTAGTTATATAAAAGTCAACCGAATGAACAACTCTTTAGAGGCTATTCGCAATAAAAACTAGATACCTATACATTTCGTATGTAATGAAAATATCTGATCATATGGCACTTTAATCAGAATGTTACAGCCATTTTTGAGAAAATAAAAACTTTTGAAAAATGTCCATGTAGGTATAGGACAGTTGGGAGCGGGAGGATTTTGTTGAAAATCTTCGTGTCGCATTCTTGAAACATGCGCAACTTAAATATCAAGTTTGGTATTTAACAGACTTTTCGTTTCTGAGTTATGCTACAGAGTTATATACTATTTTTTGTTTTGTTGTTTGTTTTTGTTTTGTTTAGTTTAGTCATGGACTTTTAAAACATATTTCCGAAGAAATCTCGGTATCGAGTTACTTGTACAGATTACAATACCTCGTCGCCCTCCATGGTGTAACGGTTACCATTGCTGACTTCATATACCCAAGGTCGCGGGTTCAAAACCGTCGGAGGACGATGGATTTATTTCGGGCGTAAAAATTCTTAGCATGGCTTCCATCGGAAGGGAAGTAAAGCCGTTGGTCCCATGTCGTAGATTTACGGCACGTAAAAGAACCTCAAACCTGATAGAGGCCTCTGAGCAAAATTAACCAGTCTTTCACACCCAGTATAGAATGGGACGCTGAGGACCACAGCAGTTAAAGAGCGTCCATAAATAATACGCCATTTATATTTTTACAATACCTCCTCTATCTATGATATATTTTGTACATAAGTGATAGAGAAACTAAAAAAGGTTTGGCTTTAGAGACCCTCAAAACATGTATTTAAGGTGAAGTCTCGGTAGCGGATTCTTTGGTGGAATACAACACCTTCTCTACTTTCTATGTACATTGTACATATCTACTTGCTAGAGAAATAAAAACTGTTTTTGGGGGGGATTTAGGGGTCTCAAAACATGTAGGTACTCCGATGAAGTATCGGTATCGAATTCTTTTATGGAATACAATACCTATACCTACTATATATATTGTAGACACGTGCCAGAGAGAATAAAGTGTTTCTGGGGGGTTAGGGGATCTCAAAACCTGTATTTCCGTTGAAATCTCGGTATCGATATTCTGAAAGGAATACAACAGATATGCATTGCACATGCATGCTAGTGAAGCTAAAACTGGTATTGGGTTCAGAAGTCCTCAAAACACGTGTGTCCGGTGAAATCTCGGTATAGATTTTTTTTGTGAAATACACTACCTCCTCTACCTACTTTTTATAAGGATTTTAATTTTTACTTTTTCTATTTAGTACATTAGGAGAGATGCTATTGCACCCCAACCAAAAATTCGAAACTGATATTTCACCGGAAATACACGTTTCAGGGTTCCATGTAACCACAAAAATTATTTTAATTTCTTTAGCACGTATGTACACACAATATACATGTGGCTAGAGAACGTATCGTATTCCACACAAAATTCAATGTGAGATTTTACCGGAAATATATGTTTTAAGGTCCCTGAGTCCTAAAAAAACATTTTATATAAACATGGTTGGTGCGTGTGTGTGTATGTATGTATGTGTGTGTGTGTGTGTGTGTGGACAGCATAGCACAGAAAGAAAAGACAAGACCATTAAGCTTTTTAAAAATAAATTGTTAGAGATGTAGAAAAAATCATGTGAAAACAAGTAAGATTCTTATTACTTTCTCTATATGTACATAGTGCATAGAGAAGGTATTGTAATGCACCCAAAAATTCGATACCGAGATTTCACCGGAAAAACATGTTTTGTGTCCTCCTGAATCCAAAAAGCAGTTTTAGAAAATGTCTGTGTCTGTCTGTCTTTCTGTGAGTGACTGTGTATGTCTACGTGTGCGTGTGTATGTGTGTGTGTGTCTGTGGGCAGAATAGCTCAAAAACGAAAAGACTTGGTATTTAAGCATAGTATTGTCCAAGGATGCGACACGCAGATTTACAAGAAAAAAACACCAACCCAACTACCCTTTACATGGAACTGTTTTCGAAAAATTTAATTTCCTCAAAAATGGCTCTAACGATTTTGATTAAAATATCATATATTAAAGATATTTGCCTGACAAATAATATGCATATCGTGAATTCTCTGGGAATAGCCTCTGAAGATTACCTTATTCTGGACACATTTTACGGAATTAAGCATAACTGCTAAATTGTAAGAGATGGACAAAAACTTACCAGCCCAAAATGTAGATCACATTAAAACACACGATTTATGTAATATAATGTGTTTTTCTTTAAGTTGATCGTTTTTTAGATATTCCTTGTTTTTGGTTTCAGTTTTAAAAAACTTATACATTTCTCATTCAGGATTTTGTCAACTCCTGTCCATACAAACAAAGGAACTTCAATCATGTCACAACCAGCTTTTGGCTATCCTTTTAGCCTATGGTACTCCGTTTTTACTTTCTCTATACGTACTATGTACATAGTGTATAGAGAAGGTATTGCACTCTACCAGAAAATTCGATACCGAGAATTCTCCGGAAATATATGTTTTAGGGTCCCCTGTATCCAAAAAAAGTATTTTCAGAAAAAGGTCCGTGTGTGTGTGTAGGTCCGTGAGTCCGTGTGCCTGTGAACACGATAACTCAAAGACGAAAAGTAGGTAAAATACCAAATTTGGTATTTAAGTTTAGTATCTTCCAGGGATGTGACACGAAGATTTTGAGAAAAATAGCTCTACCCTAAACTACCCTTTACATGGAACTTTTTTCGAAACTTTTGATTTTCTAAAAAATGGCCCTAAAGATTTTGATTAAAATATCATATATTAAAGATATTTATCTGACAAATAAAATGTATATTTTGAATTTTCTGGGAATAGCCTCTGAAGACCACTTTATTCTGGATGAATTTTGCATAACTGCTAAACCGCAAGAGATGGACGTAACCTTAACACACAAAAAATGTAGAGCACGTTAAAACATACAATTTATGTTACATACATTTTTTCGTGCAGTTGATCGTTTTTGAGATATTCCTTTTTCTTGGTCTCAGCTTTGAAAAACATAGTTTTCTCATACAGAAAGTTGTCAACTCCTGTCCATACAAACAAAGCAACCAGCTTTTGACAATCACTTTAATCTTTGGTACTCCCTTATTTCGTTTCTACTTACAAGGAATCAAGTAACAAGTAATGAAATAAATAGAAGCATAAGCTTTTTAACAATAATTTGTTGCAGAGATGTGGAGAAAGTCATGTGATTGGAGCACATCAGATTTTTTTTGTAGTGCTGACTGTTTCTGAGATATTACTTATTATTAGTTTCAGCTTTAAAATATGCTTTTCTCAAACGAGAGCATACTAAGCTTAACGAACCTCAATTGTTTCACATAGCAAGGTACTTTTAAATGCTTTGACTATCAATGTAGCCCAGTGTATTCCTTTTTCCCCTTCTACTTAAAAGGAAGCAAGTAATAAGACCATTTATGTTAATGTTTATCTTGATTAGCATGTTGTAGATAAACGAATAATCTTTTGTAAGTATAGTTTATGTTTGGAACAGCTAGAGAAAGTTATGTGAATGGAACACATAGGTTTTTTTTTTTTTTTTTTTTTTTTCCCATTAATAGTGGCGCAGCGACTGAGGGAGTGAGTAGTTACACTTCTTCCAGACCCTCAGATGAACTTCTCCGAAAGTATTATACAAACCCTATTTCTGCTTCACTGATTGTCCAACAGTGGGGCGTGCCACCCCTACAGTTAACATGGGGAAATAGGCAGGATCAAGCTTACATTCTCGCTTTTTTATTTTTTTAATTTTTTTACTTTCTCTAGCACATGTACAAAGTATGTACTGGATAGAGAAGGTATTGTATTCCACACAAAAATTCGATGTAGGGTTTTCACCGGAAATACATGTTCTGAGGCCCTCTGATCAAGGTCTGCGCCTGTGGACAGCATAGCACAAAAACGAAAAAGTCTTGATTTTGTCATAAATAGCTCTAACAATAGCCGTGTCTGCTTCACATTCAAAAGGTCGTGAGTTCGAATCTCTTTTAGGGTGAGTTTCCCAGATAAGGTTTTTTTTGGGGTTTTCCCTTATCCTGAAAAGACGAATGTCGAGTAACTTTAAGCTTCATAGACCCCGAGATCACTTGAGCATCATTTCACCAATTTCATTCATCGTCCGATATGACCAACCAGGTTAAAGGACGTTAAGCTATAAAAAATGTGTCTTTTTATAACAAACGAAATAAATATCCTGGATGTTCTGGGTATAGCCTGTGAGGAATTCTTCATTCTGGATGACTTTTGTACAACTGGCAAATCGTAAGAGGTATACAAAAACTTATTAAACAAAAAATGTAGACCTCATTAAAACATACACTTTATGCTATATATATATATTTTTTTTTGTAGAGGTAAACGTTTAATTTCTAGTTTGTTTACTCCTTGAAAGCAAAGAGATTGTTTCACTTAGCGATCGGCTTTTAAAGGTGGAAACTATCGCTTTAGCCTGTGCATTTTATTCTTTCTCTTCTACTTATAAGGAGCTAGTAATTAGCGTGCTTAGGCTTATCTTGATTAGCATGAAGTAGATAAGTGATTAATATTTTGAACAAAGGTTTCTTTTCCTAACAGCTAAAGGACATCATTAAATGGAACAAATTAAATTTTTTCCCCCTTCTACTTGGAAGACACCAAGTAATAAGGACAATTTCTGATAATGCTAATCTCGATTATCATGATGTAAATAAATGAATAACAAAGCATTATTTACAGATATGTAGAGAATGTCATGTGAGTGTAACACATCAGATTTTTTTTTACTTTCTCTAGCACATATAATGTACGTACTGGATAAAGAAGATATTGTATTCCAACCACAAATTTCACCTGAAATGCATATTTTGAGGTCCCCTGATCCCGAAAAGAGCATTTTTAGAACAAGGTCTGTGTGTCTGTGGACTGCACAGTTCACAAACGAAATGACCGATGCGTACCAAACTTGGTATCTTCCAAGGATGCGACATGAAGATTTTCAAGAAAATCCCTCCACCACAAAATACCCTTTACATGGAGGGATTTTTGACAATTTTGCTTTTCTTCAAAAATGGCTCTAACTATTTTGATCAGAATACCATATATAAAAGATTTTTACATAACAAATAAAATGTATATTTTGAATTTTCTGGTAAAAGCCATTGAACATCTGTTTATTCAGGATGAGTTTTGTAGAATTTTGCATAATAGTTAAACCGTAAGAAATAGACAAAAACGTACTACTCAAAAAATGTATATCTCGTTAAAATACATGACTTATGTCGTATGCGTTTTTTATGTAGAGCTGGCCGTTTTTTTACTTTCTCTACACGCACTATGTGCATAGTGTATAGAGAAGGTATTGCACACCACCCAAAAATTCGATACCGAGATTTCACCTGAAATATATGTTTTACCGTCCCTTATATAAAAAAAAGTACTTTCACAAAAATGTCCGTGTGTGTGTGTGTGTGTGTGTGTGTATGTGTGTCCGTGGGTCCGTGTGTCCGTTTGTCTGTGAACACGATAACTCAAAAACGAAAAGTCAGTAACATAGCAAACTTGGTATTTCAGTTTAGTATCTTCCAGGGATGAGACTAGAAGGTTTTGAGAAAAATCCCCCATTCCAAACTACCCTTTACATGGAACTTTTTTCGAAAATTTTGATTTTCGCAAAAATGGCTCTAACGATTTTGATTAAAATATCAAATATTAAAGATATTTACCTGACATACAAAATGTATATCTTGAATTTTCTGGGAATAGCCTCTGAAGACTACTTTATTCTGGACAAATTTTACGGAATTGTGCATAACTGCTAAACCGTAAGACTTAGATAAAAACTTACTACACTAGAAATGTAGAGCATGTTAAAACACATAATTTATGTTATGTACTTTTTTTCGTGGAGTTGATCGTTTTTGAGACATTCATTGTTTTTGTTTTCAGCTGTGAAAAACACTTTTCTAATATAGGAATTTGTCAACTCCTGTCCATATAAACAAAGGAACTTGTTACATAGCAACCAGCTTTTGACTATCACTTTAACCTATGGTACTCCCTTATTTCGCTTCTACTTACAAGGAAACAAGTAATAAGACTATTTCTGCTAATTTGTTCTCGAGTAGCATGAGGTTAATAGAGGCATACGCTTTTTAACAATAATTTGTAGCAGAGATGTAGAGAAATTCATGTGAATGGTACACAAGATTTTTATATTTTTCTTGTTACTAGTTTCAATTTTAAAATTCTTTTCTCAAAGCGGAAGTGTCGTTTCATTCCATCTCTCTTGTTTTACTGTAGCCATGTAAAGCGAACCGAACTTCAATTGTTCAAATAGGTCCCGCATTACCCTAGTGTGTTCCCTTATTTCTCTCCTACTTTATAAGGAAGCAAGTAATAAGACCATTTCTGCGAATGTTTATCTTAATTAGCAAGCTGTGGATAAAAAAAAAGTCATGTGTTACACTCACATGACTTTCTCTAGCTACTCTACAAACAAACTTCTTACAAAAGATAACTCTTCTTCCAACACCATGCTAATGGAGATAAACATTAGCAGAATTTTATTACTTAGTTCCTTATAAGTAGACTGGAACTAAGGGAATGCACAAGGCCAAAGTGATAGTCAAATGTTTTAAAAGCTGTCTATATGCGATTGCCATTGCAAATCGCTTCTTAGCTTGACCAGGAGTAGAACAAAAAAAAAAAAAAAAAAAAAAAAAAAAACACACACACACTTCCGTCTGAGAAAAGTAGATGTCCCTCACAATGAAACTAATAACAAGGAATATCTCGAAAACGGTAAGCTCCACGAAAAAAATGTATATGACATAACTCGTGTATTTTAACAAGATCTACATTTTTTGTACAGTAAGTTTTTGTCTATCTCTTACGGTGTACTAGTTATGCCAAATTAAGCAAAATTCATTCAGAATAAACAGGTCTTTAGAAGCTATTCCCAGAAAATGCAATATATACATTTTATTTGTGATAGAAATGGCTTTAATATGTAGTATTTTAATCAAAATCGTTAGAGCCATTTTTAAGAAAAACAAAATTTTCGAAAATTTTTCCATGTAAACGGTAGTTAGGGGTTGGGGGATTTTCTTGAAAATCTTCCTGTCGCATCCTTGGAAGACACCAAACTTAAATACCACACACAAACACACACTGACCTGTTTCTAAAAATGCTTCTTTTTTTTTTTGGATTCAGGGGGTCCTAAAACATATGTTTCCGGTGAAATCTCGACATCGAATTTTTAGGTGAAATACAACACTTCTCTATTCTTATGTACATTGTACATACGGGGGACTAGAGAAAGTAGTAATCTTTTGTATGGAAAGTTGTTTGTGTAACGGCTAGAGAAAGTCATGTGAATGGAACACATCAGATTGTTTGTCTTAAATAGCATAGGGGAGCGCGGAATTGGCAAAGGTATTATATAAAGGTGGGAGATGAATAAGTGCAAATGTTGGTATCAGTATTTGATGACGGTGTGATACTAGAGCTCTGTCCGGGGTCACGAGTTTGCCGGATTGAGGTACACAGAGTGTAATATGACGTAACGGAGTAGGTGTGGCCTCTACAGCCCCTTTCGGAACCAGTTGTAGTATTACTCACTGCCTGGCCTCGTTCAGTTCCTGCTAGTATCTAAACCAGTAAACACTGAATCAAAGTGCATATTGAAAAATCTGATGTGTTCCATTCACATGACTTTCTCTTCATCACTGCAACAAATTATTCTTAAAAGCTTATACTTCTATTTACTTTATGCTCATCAGAAAAAAATAGCAGAAATAGTCTTATTACTTGCTTCCTTGTAAGTAGAAGCGCAATAAGGGACTACCATAGGTTAACGTGATAGTCAAAAGCTGGTTGTTATGTCAATGAAGTTCCTTTGTATGCACAGGAGTTGACAAGTTCCTATATGAGAAAAGAAGAAGTTTTTCATAGCAGAATCCAAAAATAAGAAATGTCTCAAAAACGACGAACTCCACGAAAAAATGTGTATAAAATAAATTGCGTGTTTTAAGGTGCTCTATATATTTTGTGTAGTAAGTTTCTGTCCATTTCTTACAGTTTAGCAGTTATTCAAAATTCAGTAAAATTCATTCAGAATAAACTACTCTTCAGAGGCTATTCCCAGAAAATTCAAAATATACATTTTATTTGTCAGGTAAATATATTTAATATAAGATATTTTAATTAAAATCGTTAGAGTAATTTTTAGAAAATCAAAATTTTAGAAAAAAGTTCCATGCAAAGGGTAGTTTGGGGTGGGGGGATTTTTCTCAAGATTCTTCGTGTCGCATCCGTGGAAGATACTAAACTTAAATACCAAGTTTGGTATTTTACCGACTTTTCGTTTTTGAGTTATCGTGTTCACAGATACACGGACACTCGGACACACGAACACACACACATACGGACCTTTTTCTGAAAATACTTTTTTTGGATACAGGGGACCCTAAAACATATATTTCCGGTGATTTCTGGGTATCGAATTTTTTGTGGAGTGCAATACCTTCTCTATACACTATGTACATAGTACGTATAGACAAAGTAAAAATGTTGAAAATACGAAAGAGCAGTCGTTCGACTCTGAATAAATTTGTGGATGATTCAAACATATTTTGAGTGACAGGACGAGAGCCTTTTCTTTCGATACAGTAAATATGTATCTTGTAAGCCACTCCAGCAAATTCAGACTTAGTTTAGTTGATTTATGTTCATTGTCTTTTCAAAGCTCTGTATATTATTATCTTTATTTTTTATCAAGCTTTGTATTTTTATTTACTAATCATATTATAAGGAAGTTTTTACTTTCTCTATACGCACCATGTACATAGTGTATAGAGAAGGTATTGTAATATACCCAAAAATTCGATACCGAGATTTCACCGGAAATACATGTTTTGGGCCTCTCTGTATTAAAACAATTTTTTTTTAGAAACATGTCCGTGTGTGTGTCTGTTTGTCTGTCTGTCTGTCTGTATGTGTGTGTGTCTGTGGGCAGCATAGCTCAAAAACGGAAACACTGTTGAATACCAAACTTGGTATTTAAGTTTAGTATCTTCCAGGGATGCAACACGAAGATTTTGAGAAAAAGAAAACACCCCAAACTACCCTTTACATGGAACCTTGTTCAAAAATTTTGATTTTCTAAAAAATGGCTCTAATGCTTTTGGTTAAAATATCGTATATTAAAGATATGTACCTGACAAATAAATGTATATCATGAATTTTCTGGGAATAGCCCCTGAAGACTATTTTATTCTGGATGAATTTTACACAATTTTGCATAGCTGGTAAACCGTAAGAGATGGACAAAAACTTAGCACTCAAAAAGTGTAGAGCACATTATAACACACAATTTATGTTATATACATCTTTTTTCGTGGAGTTGATAATTTTTTAGATATTCCTTGTTTTTAGTTTCAGCTTTGAAAAACTTATACTTTTCTCATAAAGGAATTGGCCAACTCCTTTCCACATAAACAAAGCAACTTCACTCACATAGGAACCAGCTTTTGACTATCACTTTAACCCATGGTACTCCCTTATTTCGCTTCTACTTACAAGGAAGCAAGTAGTAAGACTATTTCTGCTAGTTTTTCTCGATTAGCATGAAGTAAATAGAAGCATGAGTTTTTTAACATTAATTTGTTACAGAGATGTAGAGAAAGTCATGTGAATGGAACACATCAGATTTTTTTCGCCGTGTTCTAAGATTATGTTCACAGTGTTTTTAAGAATACTGTTATTCCCTATATCAGAGATTCGGTGAATGGTAACGTAACAGGTCACACGGTTGACCCTCCTCTTCCCTCTGCACTATAGGTGGTATGATGTGAGGGAAGAATATCGATCGTTCTGAAAATTCAACCTTCAGCTAACTCAAAGTAAATTTAGATTAAACTATTCACCATAATGACTGAAGGTCTCAAAGAAAAAATTCCTTTGGTTGACATAACTGCGGAAATTCAGGCGGGGGCTCTCTCTCTTCTTTCCCTGACCCACGCTTCCTCGTAAAAGTACTTCCCAGGAAAATGTGCGCGCACTGTGTTATATCAAAAGGGATATAACTGGAGAGGTTACCTGTGGAAGGGAACAAATTACTGATAAATTACCCGTTTTCTTTCTCTTTTTGTCTACCATTTTCCTCTGTAGAACTAAACGCCCACCAGGACTTACAAGCCAGTGCCTGGGGCCAGATGCCTGTTGAGAAGCAGGCGAACTAGAAATCTGAGATAGCAGCTAGGAAGAAACATCAGCCCGATGCTTTGTATGAAAGGGCATAATATGAAATGACACTGAAAGGGAGGAACGAAAAAATGACAAATTAATTACTGATTATCAAAATGATATCAACTAATAAAAAAAATTGATGTATTCCATTCACATGACTTTCTCTACATCTCTGCATAATCTATTGTTAAAAAGCTTATGTTTCTATTTACCTCTTACTAATCGAGAAAAAAGTAGCAGAAATAGTCTTATTATATACTTCCTTGAATCATAGAAGTGAAATAAGGGAGTACCATAGGTTAAAGTGATAGTCAAAAGCTGATTAATATGTGATTGAAGTTCTTTTGTTTTTATGGACAGGAGTTGGCAAATTCTTGTATGAAGTTTTTCAAAGCTGAAACCAAAAACAAGGAATATCTAAAAAACGATCAACTCCACGAAAAAAATGTATATGGCATAAATTGTGTGTTTTATCGTGATATACATTTTTTGTGTGCTAAGTTTTTGTCCGTCTCTTACGGTTTAGCAGTTATGCAAAATTCCGTAAAATTCATTCAGAATAAAGTAGTCTTCAGAGGCTATTCCCATAAAATTCAAGATGTTACATTTTAAATATGTTTTATGTACCATACTTTAATCAAAATCGTTAGAGCCATTTTTAAGAAAATCAAAATTTTCGAAAAAATTTCCATGTAAAGAGTAGTTTGGGGTGGGGGGATTTTTCTCAAAATCTTCGTGTCGCATCCCTGGAAGATACTAAACTTAAATACCAAGATTGGTACCTTACCGACTTTCTTTTTTGAGTTATCGTGTTCACAGACACACACATGGACCTTTCTCTGAAAATGCCTTTTTTTTGGATACAGGGGACCCTAAAACATAATTTTCCGGTGAAATCTCGGTATCAAATTTTTGGGTGGAGTGCAATACCTTCTCCATACGCTATGTACATAGTACGTGTAGAGAAAGTAAAAATATGTGTTCCATTCACACATCTTTCAGTACATCTCTGTAACAAACTATTGTTAAATTGCATATTCTTCAATCTACTTTTTGATAATCGATATCAACGTTAGCAGACCTTTTCTTAATTACTTGCATCCTTGTAAGTTGGAGGAAAATAAGGGGACATACTAGGCTAAAATGAATATCAAATCTCTTTAAAGCTGGTTGCCATGTGGTTGAAATCCGTGTCTATGCACAGCTAGGAGTTTACTACTTTCCATGTGAAAAAGTTTAACTATTTTAAATCTGAAACAAATAAGGAATATCTCAGGAATGGTGCACTCTATGAAAAAAAAACAGCGTATGTGACATAAATTGTGTGTTTTAACGTGATCTACATGTTTGGTGTAGTAAGTTTCTGTCTATCTCTTGCGGTTTACCAGTTACGCAAAATTTAGCAAAATTCATTCAGAATAAAGAGGTCTTTGGAGGCTATTCCCAGAAAATTCAAGATATACATTCCGACTTTTTGTTTTTGAGTTATCGTGTTCAAAGGCACACGGACATACACACGAACATTTTTCCAAAAATGCTTTTTTTGGTTACAGACGAACCTAAAACGTGTGTTTCTGGTGAAATCGCGGTATCGAAGTTTTGGATGGAAGGCAATACCTTCTCTATACATAGTACGTCTAGAGAAGGTAAAGAATCGTTGGCTTGGTCTGGGATGAACCAATCCACTACCATTATACATCGACAATTTTCAGTTCTCTGCTTTGTTCTATAAACTAGTTTTGAATAACTACGTTGCTTGAACCGTCAATAAATGAAGCAAGGACATTCATTCCAGTCAGTAAATATCGTTTCGAACATGTTTTGACCACGCTGGGGAATTTTAGATTGCACTCTTCACACTTACGCTTCTGTGGTTGCATATCCAGCAAGGCTTACAAAGCTCTGTCTTGGGTTACCGTCTCAATTTCGACACTAATGCATTATATGCCTGTAATGACTGCGATACTCTGTCTGTAGTGTACTAGTCGATGAATTTACTAGCACATGGGCATGAAAACACCTCTAGCATTGCTTCGGTGAAATTTCACGCAACTACCAGAGTATACAAGGGCCGTTTATTTTCAACCTCCGATATGCTATAAATAAAAGACAAGTTCATAAAAAACAATTATTTTATTACTAAAATTTGTGTACACTTATGGTTACTTTTCAACATAATCACCGAAAAGATTGAGACATTTATCGTACCTGCAATACCCGCTTCAAAAAATGTTGCCGCCAATTAGTTCATTGACGTCGTTTTGAAGATCTTCGTACTTTACGACGTTTGCGGAGAGCCATTGCCCAACGGCTCCTTGAACAATTTCAATGGGACATTTTAGATCATCCGCCGTACAGTCCTGACCTGGCACCCAGCGACTTTCACCTTTTCCCTGAACTGAAGACGTGGTTAGGAGGTCAGCACTTTCAAACCAACAGAAGACGAATAAAAGCAAGGATATTAAAATTTTGATAATCATTTATTATCAGACTTATTTGCAACTAGCCGTGAATTACGTCACAACCACTGCCGTTTATGAGGCCTATTTATGAATCAGTATCCCTGTGAAGTTGTTCTAAAATCCTAACCACTAAGTCACATGCTTATCTAATTAAGGGATATGACCATTCCTTCTTAAGAAATATACAAGTGAAGCTGACTTCCTACTTTCTTTTATACACCTTACTGGTATTGTATAAAAATATTTTTAGTTCTAATATCTTCCTCTGTTTCTCTGTCTCTTTTTAAACTCTGCCTCCCCCTGTCCTTCTCTCACTTTAGTGCATATCTAATCTGAATCGCGGACCTGCCTCGATGGTCAAGACCTCAGCACCTCTTGTGCTCAGAAAACTCCCTCGGTGAGTAGTACATATGCATACCGCACCGCTGGAGCAGGAAATTCAATATGCACCACCGAAGCAAGCTGGTCCCTCGTGTCTTTTTTCGAGCGCAATAAATCGTTTTCTACCTTCTAGACTTAAAATAATTTGAGTAGTAACGCTGAATATACGTTTAATTCAGTCCGAATATTTTATTTTCTCTATACGTACTATGTATATAGTGTGTACAGGAAGTATTGTATTCCACCCAAAAATTCGTTACCGAGATTTCACCGGAAATATATGTTTTCGGGTCCCCTGAGTCCGAAAAAAAACATTTCTAAAAAAAGGTCCGAGTGTGTGTGTGTGTGCCTGTGGACAGCATAGCCACAAAACGAAAAGACCGTTAAATACAAAACTTAGTATTTAGGTTTAGTATCTTCCAAGGATGCAACACGAAGATTTTCAAAAAAATTCCCCCACCATAAACTACCCTTTTCATGGAAAAAATTCCGAAAATTTTTATTTTCTTAAAAATGGCTCAAACGATTTTGATTGAAATCCCGTATATTAAAGCTATTTATGTCCAAAATAAAATGTATATCTCGAATTTCTTGGGAATAGCCTCTAAAGACCTCTTCATTCTGGATGAATGATGCCGAAATTTGCTTAACTGTTAAACCGTAAGAGATAGAAAAAAAAACGTACTATACAGAAATGTACCTCATGACAAAACACACAATTTATGTCCTTTACGTTTTTGTTGTGGAGGTAACCGTTTCCGAAATATTCCTTGTTACTGCTTTCAATTGTGAAGTACTTAAGCTTTTCTCAGACAGGAAGTGTCCGTTTTTCTTTTGTTCTATTCCTGGCCAAGCAAAGAAGTGATTTGCAATGACAATCGCATGACGATAGCTTTTAAAACATTTGACAATCACTTTAGCATAGCGCATTCCCTTATTCTCTTCTACTTATTAGGAACTAAGTAATAAGAATCTTCTGCTAACATTTATCTTGATTAGCATGGTGTACAAAGAAGAATAATCTTTTGTAGGAGGTTTGTAGAGCAGCTAGAGAAAGTTATGTGAGTGTAACACATCAGATTTTTTTTTATCTAACATGTTTGTAATGCCAAAATAAGTGCTGATACAAAAGTTTATAACTCGAGTACGATTATTTCGTGAGTTATTTGCATATCAATAAGAGCGGGGGGGGGGTGACGTTTGGTTTCATGTGAGAAGAAATCAAATTTCTTACCTTAATTGAAGCTTCTCGAGAGTACTATACATCTCCTGAACATATTCCCTGCAGTAATGATATCCCCCAAAAGAAGTGTGTAAAACATAATTTACTCTACACCATCCACACCTAATAACTGCCACTTTGTCATATTATCACATAGTCCTTCCAAATTCTTAAAGCAATAATCCGTTGTTTAGGAAATGGTTTTGGTTTTTACTTTCTCTACACGTAATATTGTATTCCACCAAAAAGTCAATACCGAGATTTCAGTGTAAATGCATGTTTTGGGTTCCCCTGAATAAAAAAAAACATTTTTTGAAAAAGGTCCGCGGGTGTATGCATGTGTGTGTGTCTGTGGACAGCATAGCTCAAAAACGAAAAGTGGTTAAATACCAAACTTGATTTTCTCAAAAATAGCTCTAACGATATTGATTAAAATAACTTATGTTTAAGAGATTTTTATTACAAACGAAATGTATATCTTAAATTTTATGGGAATAACCTCTAACGACATCTTCATTCTGGATGACTTTTGTATAATTGGCAAACCGTGAGAGATGTACAAAAACTTACTACAAAAAATGTAGATCCCTTTGGTTTTTAATTTCTCTACACGTAATAAGTACATAGTGTATAGAGAAGGTTTTGTATTCCACCCAAAAAGTCGATATCGAGATTTCACCGCAATTACATGTCTTTGGTTCCCCTAAATGCAAACGAAAAGCATTTTTGGAAAAATGTCCGTGTGCGTGTGTGTCTGAGGACAGCATAGCTCAAAGACCGTTAAAAACCAAACTTGTTATTTAGGTTTGGTGTCTTCCAAGGATACGACACGAAGATTTTCAAGAAAATCCCCCCACCCCTAACTACTCTTTACATGGAACTTTTTTCGAAAATTTTGATTTTCTCAAAAATAGCTATAACGATTTTGATTAAAATACCGTATATTATAAATGCTCACATGGCAAATAAAATGCATAACTTAAATTTTCTGGGAATAACCTCGGAAGACATCTTTATTCTGGATGAATTTTGTGAAATTTTGCATAACTGGTAAACCGTAAGAAATAGATGTAAACTTACTTTACAAAAAATGTAGATCTCGTTAAAACACACAATATATGCTATTTACACTTTTATGGAGTAAATCGTTTTTTAAATTATCCTGGTTATTGGTTTCAGTTTTAAAATACTTATACTTTTCTCATATGTTAATTTGTCATCTCCTGGAGATACAAACAAAGGAACTTCAATCATATTGCAACATCTTTTAAAATATTTGTCTATCGCTTTAGCCTCTGGTATTCCCTTATTTTCCTTCTACTTACAAGAAAGCAAGTGAAGACCATTTCTGGTAATGTTTATCTCTATTAGCGGAAGTAGATAGCGAAATAAGATTGTTAACAATGATTTAGAGAAAGTCATGTGAATGGAACCCGTCAGATTTTTACTTTCTCTACACGTACTATGTACATAGTGTGTAAAGAAGGTATTGTAATGCACTCAAAAATTCGATACCGAGATTTCACCGGAAATACATGTTTTGGGTCCCCCTGAATCCAAAAAATGAATTTTTTTGACAAAAAGGTCCATCTGTGGATGTGGACAGCATAGCTCAAAAACGAAAAAGCCGTTAAATACCAAACTTTTTATTTAAGTTACGTATCTTTCAACGATTCTCTACGAAGATTTTCAAGAAAATCCCTCCACCCTTAAATACCCCTTACATGGAATACTTTTCGAAAATGTTGAGTTTCTCAAATATGACTCCAACGATTTTGATATGTTTAAAGAATTTTTATGAAAATTTGGTTTCAATTTTAGCCACCTAAACTTTTGTCAAATGGGAAGACGTTTTTGTTCTCGTTTCTCTTTGTTTATTCCTGGCAAGGAAACAGATCGGCATTTCATTTGTTTCACATAGCGAATGGCTTTTATAAGACGAGACTATCACTTTGGCCTGAGCATGTTCTTATTTCCTTTGTACTAACAAGGAAGCTAGTAATAAGAGTAATTCTGCTTATGTTTATCTCGATTAGCATGAAGTAGATAGAAGAATAAGGTTTTTAACAATAATTTGTTACAGAGATGTAGAGAAAGTCATGTGAATGGAACACTTCTGAATTTTTACTTTCTCTAGCCCCGTATGCATAATGTACGTAGGGATAAAGAAGTATTGTATTTCAACCAAAAATTTGAAGTCGAGTTTTCACCGGAAATATATGTTTTAGGATACTCTGAATCCAAAAAGAGAATTTTCAGAAAAAGGTCCGTATGTGTGTGTGTCTGACTGTCTGTCTGTCTGTTTGTCTGTCTGTATGTGTGTGTTCGTGTGTCTGTCTGTCTGTCTGTGTATGTTTGTGTGTGTGGGTCTGTGGGCAGTATAGCTCAAAAACGAAAAGACGGTTAAATACCAAACTTTGTATTTATGCTTACTCTTTTCCGAAGATGCGACGCGAAGATTTTCAAGAAAATCCCCCACCCCTAACTACTCTTTACTTGGAAAAATGTTCGAAGATATTGTTTTTCTTAAAAATGGCTCAAACGATTTTCATTAAAATATCTTGTATTTAAGACATTTACTTGCTAAATAAAACGTATATCTTTTAATTTTCTGGGAATAACCTCAAAAAACCTCTTTATTCTAGACGATTTATATTGAATTTTGCATAACTGCAAAAACTTACTATACAAAAAAATGTAGATCACGATAAAACACACAGTTTATATCATATACATTATTTTCGTGGAGTTTTTTTTTTTTTTTTTTTTTTTTTTTGTTATTGGTTTCAGCTTTAAAAAACTTATACCTTTCTCATACAGGAATTTTTCAACTCCTATCCATGCAAACAAAGGAACATCAGTCACATAGCAACCAGCTTTTGACTATCACTTTAACCTGTGGTACTCCCTTATTTCTCTTCTAGTTACAAGGAAGCAATTAATAAGACTATTTCTGCTAATGTTTTTCGATTAGCATGAAGTAAATAGAATCATAAGCTTTTTAACAATAATTTGTTGCAGAGATGTAGAGAAAGTCATACATCAGATTTTTTACTCAGGGAGTCTCGTTTTCAGTGAAGTTTGGTACATAAATTTTGGGTGAAATGCAATGCTTTCTGTGTTTGCTATAAATACGTGGAAAAGGTGATATTTGAATTGAGTTTTGAGTTAGAATGGAACGTCGGTTGCAGTATTTGTTGAGAAGGCCGTTAGCGGTAGGAAGCCGTAGCTCCCCTGGAAACAATACCTCGCAAGCACATTGCATATTAATGACAACCTGAGACGACGGTGTCCGCGCTTAAGCCAGCTAAGATGGGCGAGAGAGGGACTAAGCAGGATGCTCGGCTTTCAATTTTTAAAAGCCACGACCAAATGACGGACGTTATTAGGAAGCTAAATTCCTCCTGAGTCCTCATGGGTCCTTGTGTTTAGCTTTCCGGAAGGGGATGACAAAAAATACTAAAAAATGTGGAGAGAAGAGGATAAAGGAAAGCGTTGCTTTTTGTTTTCTGTGGTTTCTTGATGCCTACAGCTCATGCTGAAAGTTTCTCGTTACAAGATTGCCAGTACTGGCCGTATTATGTATATGTTTCATACCAGCTAACGTATTTTCAAAATAAACAGAACTATTATCATATTCCAGCACTATGATTCTTCTTTTTCTTTACTTTCTCTACAGCAATATGTACATAGCATATAGAGAAGGTATTGTATTGCAACCACAATTTCGATACCGAACTTTCACCGAAATACATATTTTGAATCCCCAGAATAAAAAATCTGATATGTACCATTCACATGACTTTCTCTATATCCCTGCAACAAATTATTCTTATAAAGCTTCTATTAACTTCATGCTAATCAGAAAAAATTAGCAGAAATAGTCTTATTACTTGCTTCCTTGTAAGTAAAAGCGAAATAAGGGACTACTATAGGTTAAAGTGATAGTCAAAAGCTGGTTGTTATTTCAATGAAGTTCCTTTGTTTATATGCATTGGAGTTGGCAAGTTCCTGTATGAGAAAAGTATAAGTTTTTCATAGCAGAAACCAAAAATAAGGAATGTCCTAAAAACGACGAACTCCACGAAAAAAATGTATATAACATAAATTGTGTGTTTTAACGTGCTCTACATTTTTTGTGCAGCAAGTTTTTGTCCATCTCTTACGGTTTAGCAGTCATTCAAAGTTCAGCAAAATTCATCCAGAATAAACTACACTTCAGAGGCTATTCCCAGAAAATGCAAGATATACATTTTATTTTTCAGGTAAATATCTTTAGTATATAACATTTTAATCAAAATCGTTAGAGCCATTTTTGAGAAAATCAAAAGGTTCGAAAAAAGTTCCATGTAATGGGTAGTTGGGGTTGGGGGGATTTTTCTCCAAATCTTCGTGTCCATATCCCTGGAAGATACTAAACTTAAATACCAAGTTTGGTATTTTACCGACTTTTCGTTTTTGAGTTATCGTGTTCACAGACACATGTACACACGCACACACAGACCTTTTTGGGAAAATGCTTTTTTTGGATATTGGGGATCCAAAAACATATTTCCGGTGAAATCTCGGTATCGAATTTTTTGGTGGAGTGCAATATCTTCTCTATACACTATGTACATAGTGCGTATAGAGAAAGTAAAAAAGAAACATTTATAGAAAAATGTCCGTGTGTCTGTGGACAGCATAGCTCAAACACGAAAAGACCGTTAAATACCAAACTAGGTGTCTTTCAAGAAGGCGACATGAAGATTTTCAAGAAAATTACGCCACCCCAATACCATTTACATGCAACTTTTATCAAAAATGTTGATTTTCTCAAAAATGGCTATAACGATTTTGATTCAAATTCAAAGATATTTATCTGACATATAAAATGTAGATCTTGAATTTTCTGGGAATAGCCTTTAAAGACTACTTTATTTTGGATGAATTTTACGGAATTCTGTATAACTGGCAAACCGTAAGAGATATACAAAATCTTACCTAACAGAAAATGTAGAGCTCCTTAAAACACACAATTTATGTCATATACATTTTTGTTTCGTTGAGTGGATCGTTTTAGAGATATTTTTTCTTAATGGCTTCTGCTATAAAAACTTACACTTTTCTCATATGGGAATTTGTCAACTCCTGTCCACACAAACAAAGGAGCTTGTCACTTAGCAACCAGCTTTTGACTATCACTTTAACCTGTATTTCGCTTCTACTTACAAGGAAGCAACTAATAAGACTATTTCTCGATTAGCATGAAGTATATACCCGCTTCAAAAATGTTGCCGCCAACGATTTAAAATGCGCATTGACGTTGTTTTGAAGATCTTCGTACTTTACGACGTTTGCGGAGAGCCATTCAAAACAAACGAAGAAGAATGCTGACTTCAGGAATTGTGTTGATCCATGACAACGCTCGTCCACACATTGCTGGCACAACCCATCGGCCCCTTGAACAATTTCAATGGGACATTTTCGATCATCCGTCGTACAGTCCTGACCTCACACCCAGCGACTTTCACCTTTTCTCTGAACTGAGAACGTGGCTAGGAGGGCAGCACTTTCAAACCAACGAAGATCTTCAAAACTAGACAATGCTCATTTGAAATCATTGGTGGCAACATTTTTTGAAGCGGGTATTGCAAAGCTTATGCGAAGATACGATAGATGTCTCAATCTTTTCGGTGATTATGTTGAAAAGTAACCATTAGCGCACAAAACTTTTAGTACTAAAATCATTCTTTTCTATGAACTTGTATTTTATTTATAGCCTATCGGAACTTGTATAATAAATAAATATTTATGATTTATAATTTTATTAAGACTTTATATAAGAAACAAGAAAAACATGTACACAAATGTTATAGACCTACTGTTTATATAAAACTTCAAAAAGAAGAATTTGCACTAGAAAGAAACAATATTAAACACTTGACCTTTAATTAAACTAACATAATCTTATAAAAACACATTAATATGTTAGTTATAACTTTTTCTATACGAACTATGTACTTGGTGTATAGAGAAGATATTGTAATCCACCCAAAAATTCGATATCGAGATTTCACCGGAAATACATGTTTTGGGTCCCTCTGAATCCAAAAAAAAAAATTTTTACAAAAGCGTCCGTGTGTGTCCGTTAAAAACCAAATTTGGTATTTAGATTTGGTATCTTCCAAGAATGCGACACGAAGATTTTCAGGAAAATCCCCCGCCCCCAATTACCCTTTACATGGAACTTTTTTCGAAAATTTTGATTTTCTTAAAAATAGCTCTAACGATTTTGATTAAAATATCGTATATTAAAGATATTTACCTGATAAATAAAATGTACATCTTGAATTTTCTGGGAATAGCCTCTGAAGACTACTTTATCTGGAGGAATTTTACGAAATTTTGCATAACTGCTAAACTGTAAGAGATGTACAAAAACTTACAATATAAAAATGCAGAGCACTTTAAAACACACAATTTATGTTACAACATTTTTTCGTGGAGTGTATCGTTTTTGACATATTCCTTGTTTTTGGTTTCAGCTTGTAAAAACTAATACTTTTCTCATACAGGAATTTGTCAACTCGTGTCAAAGCTGAAACCATAAACAACGAATCATCTCCACAAAAAAAATGTATATAACATAACTTGTGTGCTTTAATGTGCTTACATTTTCTGTATAATATGTTTTTATCCATCTCTTACGGTTTAGCAGATATACAAAATTCCGTAAAATTCATCCAGAATAAAGTAGTCTTCAGAGGCTATTCGCAGAAAATTCGAGATATGCATTTTATTTGTCAGGTAAATATGTGTAATATTTTAATCAAAATCGGTAGAGCCATTTTTTAGAAAATAAAAAATTTCGAATAAATTCCATGTAAAGGTTAGTTGGGTGTGGGGGGATTTTCTTGAAAATTTTCGTGTCACATTCTTGGAAGATACCAAATCTAAATGCCAAATTTGGTATTCAACGGTCTTTTCGTTTTGGAGCTATACGGTCCACAGACGCACACACACACACAAACACACACAGACACACACGCTCACACACGTACCTTTTTCTGTAAATGCTCTTTTGGGATTCAGGGGTACCCAAAACATGTATTTCCGGTGAAATCTCGGTATCGAATTTTTGGGTGCAATACAATACCTTCTCTATACACTATGTACATAGTTTTCCATAGTAGGGAAAGTAAAACAACAACTCAAAGAAAAACATATACATATAACGTTATCTCCTTTCTTTGTGTTGTAGATTTTCGTCTATCTATTACGGTTTACCAGTTACTCAAAATCCGCAAAATTCACCCAGAACAAAGAGGTCTTTTGTGGCTTTTCCCAGACAATTCAAATTATATACATTTTAATTTGAATGTAAATATCTTTAATATCCGATATTTAAATCAAATTCGTTACAGACATTTTTGTGAAATTCAAAATTTTAGAGAAAAGTTCCAATGAAAGGGTAGTTTGTGGTGGGGGTATTTTCTTGAAAATCCTCGTGTCGCATCCTTAGAAGATTTCAAACTTAAATACCAAGTTACCACATACTTGGACCTTTTTCTGAAAATGCTATTTTTTTTTTTTGATTCAGGGGGTCCTAAAATATGTATTTCCGGTGAAATCTTGGCATCGAATTTTTGGGTTCAATACAATACCTTCTCTATGCACTATGTATATAGTACGTGTAGAGAAAGTAAAAGATAGGCATATAACCTAAAATCCGAGGCCTAGCCGTCAGCCAGACTTGGGGCATGTCGCACTCAGACATAGTGGAAAGTTTGTAAACACAATGCCTTCTTCGTGTGTATCCAATGTTCACCTTATATATTGTGCTCTCTGTATCGTTTAGAGCCAACCCATTACACCTGCAACCCTTTTTTTTTTTTACAAAAAAAATACAGTTCCGGAGGCTTGTCAGGACTCCGGCGCTGTATTCCTTTTTTTTTTTTTTTTTTTTCCCTCTCCATTTTTTCCAGTTTCCTATGTTTCCTTAGTAGACCTTATTATTCTTAACGTTTTTCCTTTTACACATTCATACACAAACATAGACACATTTACAAACACAGAAACACCCGTGCCCAAGGCGGGACTCGAACCCACGATCCTGTGCACCACGAAGCGCCAAAGCAAGACACTTCAGCGAGCGCGGCCACCGGGATCGGCATAACCTTTAAAAACCTGATATGTTCAATTCGCATGACTTTCTCCACATCTCTGCAACAAATTATTGTTAAAAAGCTCATTCTTCTATTTACTTCATGCTAATCGAGAAACAATTATCAGAAATAGTCTTATTACTTGCTTCCTTGTAAGTAGAAGCGAAATAAGGGAGTGCCATAGGTTAAAGTGATAGTCAAAAGCTGGTTGCGATGTGACTGAAGTTCCTTTCTTTGTATGGACACGAGTTCACAAATTCCTGTATGAGAAAAGTATATGATTTTTAAAGCTGAAACAAAAAACAAGGAATATCTCAAAAACTATCAACTCCACAAAAAAAAATGTAGCATAAATTGTGTGTTTTAATGTGCTCTACATTTTTGTGTGGTAAGTTTTTGTCCATTTCTTACGCTTTAGCAATTATGCAAAATTCCGTAAAATTCATCCAGAATAAGGTAGTCTTCAGAGGCTATTCTCAGAAAATTCAAGATATACATTTTATTTGTCAGGTAAATATCTTTAATATCAAAATCGTCAGAGCCGTTTTTGAAAAAATCGAAAGTTTCGAAAAAAGTTCCATGTAAAGGGTAGTTGGGAGTGGGGGGATTTTCTTGAAAATCTTCGTGTCGCATCCTTGGAAGATACCAAACTTAAATATCAAGTTTGGTATTTAACGGTCTTTTCGTTTTTGAGCTATGCTGTCCACAGACACACACACACACACACACACACACACAAACACACACACGCACATACACACGGACCTTTTTGTGAAAATGCTTTTTTTGGATACGGGATCCTAAAACATATATTTCCGGTGAAATCTCGGTATCGAGTTTTTGGGTGGAGTGCAATGCCTTCTCTATACACTACGTACATAGTGTGTGTAGAGAAAGTAAAAATCTATCTGTAGAGGGTAGAGCATGTTAACAGCGGGTGACACTTCAGCAACTGCGACCCGGTACAGATGTACTGCCACACCACGGAAGGGTTCTGGTGAGGGGAAACCACAGACCGGCACACAGGAAACGACGGGGCTAAGCGCAGAGGCGCACTCGATGGCAGCTCTGGCGCGTCACGGTGGCTATACAGCGCCGGGAGGCCGGAAGGATGCCTCTACAACGGCACCTAAACCCAACCAGGGGGGAAGAAAGTTTCCTTCGGAGCAAGCAACCGTGCCATCTGCCTGCAAAGCCTCAAGTCACACCTGCGCCAACCTGAAAGATGAAAAGGAAAGGCGTAGATATACAGCACCCCAGCATTCGTCTAAGGGTCCAGGAAAACCACGGAGTGCGCGGTCAACGGGGAACGAATCTGGATCTCCCAACGCCTTGCTCAGTGGATTCATTGGGTATCAAAACATGCATTTCATCTGAAATCTCTGTATCGAATTTTTTGTTGCAATACAGTATCTTCCCTATACACTATGTACATAGTACATGAGTAGAAAGAAAATTAATATAGTTTTTCTAATTTTTCAGCATTTTTGGCCAAATTTCACAGAAATGTTCGGAAATACCACAACTTCCCCGACACACCCAGGAATATCATATAAGTTCCCAGAAAGAGACATTAGCTTGCCTTAGAAATGAAATGAAATGGAATTTTATTTAACTGCTGTGCTTCTCAGCGTCCCATTCTATACTGGTCTAGATCAAGAGGCCTCTTTATCAGGCTTGAGGTTCTTTTACGTGCCGTAAATCTACGACACAGGACCAACGGCTTTACTTCCCTTCCAAAGGAAGTCATGCTAAGGATTTTACGATCGAAAAAAATCCATCGTCCTGCTCCTGGTTTGAAGTTAGCTTGGTTATAGTATGAAGTTAGCATGGTAACCATTACACCACGGAGAAATTATGGTCATTTCATTCGTAAGAGTGACATTACTGCGAGAGAAGAGTGAACAATTGCAAATGAAAAGCACGTCACTGAATGATATGGCCAACCTGTGATGCAGGTACATGTTTGAACGCGAACAAATGAACCAGACCATGGCCTCCTATAAGCTTCTTATGCGATCTCTGTTCTTGATACTCTCTGACATCTGCCGCAACATGCACAGGGTCCAGCGATAACACAGGGCTCAGCGTGCTTTTCTAACCTCGCTCCCATCAATGTTTGCAAAATGACATTTCTGTTTTCAATGACGATTTGCAGCCACTCTTTCTATTGTTTTGCAGTGTTAAACGTTACCACTTAATTCGCTTCCAGTCCACGCGATGCATGTACCAATGCAATCATACAAACTGCACGTCGGCGTGCATAATGCTGTGAAAAGCAGTCTGTGGTGGTATGTCATTATCGGGGGCCTTACAGACCCATCGGTAAGATAATGAGCTATGTTAACAGACACTTATTACTCTCTCTTGCACATATGTATCTACAATAAAATAAGTGTAAAATAAAATATATGAAGCCACATTAATGTTATACTAATATAAGATAGAAAACATATTCTAGATTTCTGTGGCATTTAGTTAATATGTGTAAATTGCTTCAATAAATTATGATATTGAAAAAACTTTGACCTTATATTTCTCCATTTTTAAAAAAATGGTGCTTGGCCCACTATGGTTCTCAACCCTTCAATTTATGTCCATATTTATCAATTCCTGTGCATACAAAGGAACTTCAGTCACATAGCAACCAGCTTTTGACTATCACTTTAACCTGTGGTACTCCCTTATTTCGCTTCTACTTACAAGGAAGCAAGTAATAAGACTGTTTATGATATTTTTTCTCGATTTACATAAAGTAAATAGAAGCACAATATTTTTAATAACAATTTGTTGCAGAGATGTAGAAAAAGTTTATGTGAATGGAACACATCAGATTTTTCAGATCTTGGTCCCCTAATGTACTTAGATGAATTTGTAAGGAAATGTTAGATGAAGTAAATATTACAGTTTAAGGTATTTAAAGAATTCTGAGAAGATTAACAAAGGTTCGTCTTTAAATAAAGAGGAGCAACAGAGAGTGAAACAAATCCCAGTGTTGAAGTTGGTGGCTTAGGACAATTAGCTGAAACTCGTGCACCGCAGCGGTGCAGAGGATCAAAGATAGGTCTGAACATTTTATTCCTTTACTTTGTATCTGTCTCTTTTCTGTAGAACACGAACGTTCTTGCCTTTGTGAAATTCCTCAAGGATTCTTGTTCCCTTTTGTGAAACATTTTGTCGGTATTCAAAGAGATCTCACGTCGCACCAGTGATCACATTATTTGTGGAATACTCCCGAACTCCTCATTCCATTTATCGACGGTTTCCACGACGAGGACCCTCCCCCCCAACTCGACAACAGTCATGCGCCCTGACTGCCCCGTGAACTTCGCCATTGCCCTTCAATTCCACATTCAAGCTTTTCACATTCCAAGTATCAACAACAGCTTTTCAGCATTTTCTTATTCATTCACGAGTTCACTTCTGTAGAATACAAAAATTCCTACAGCAAACGCCTATTTCATATTTTCATTTTTCCTTTCTCTAGCCCCGTATGTACAATGTACATAGGAATAGAGAAGTAGGTCCAGATTTCACCGGAAATACATGTTTTAGGACCCTCTCAATCCAAACAGAGCATTTTCTGAAACAGGTCCCCGTGTGTGTGTGTCTGTGGACAGCATAACTCAAGAACGAAAACACCATTAAATACAAAACTTGGTCTTTAAGTTTGGTATCTTCCAAGGATGCGACACGAAGATTTTCAAGAATATCCCCCCCATCTCTAACTGCCCTTTACATGGAACTTTTTTCATAAATTTTGTGTTTCTTAAAAATGGCTCCAACGATTTTGATTAAAATACCACATATTAAAGCCATTTATATCACAAATAAAATCCATATCTTGAATTTGCTGGGAATAGCTTCTAAAGACCCGTTTATTCTGGATGAATTTTGCTTACTTTGGCATAACTAGTAAACCGTAAGAGATAACTATATATAACCTACTATACAAACATATAGATATATTTTTTGCAGAGTTGTAGAGAAAGTCATGTGAATGGAACACATGAGATATTTTTTGTTATAGAATTGGTCGTTTCCTAGATAGTCCTTGTTATTGGTGTGCATCTTGAAGTAGCTTTTCCCAAACTGGGTTATCTTTCCTTTCATCTCTCTTTTGTTTACTGCTGACTTTGCAAAGCAAAGCGAGCTCAATTGCTCACATAGCAACCGGCATTTAAAAGAGCTGACTATCGCTTTAGCCCAGTGCATTCTCGTATTTCCCTTCTACTTACAAGGAAACAAGTAATAAGACCATTTGTGCTAATGTTTATCTTGATTAGCATGATGTAGATAGAATAATAATCTTTTGTAACAAACATTTGTAAGGGAAACAGCCACTTCAACTTTGTAATCAAGATAAATATTGGCAGAAATTGAATAATAACGCATTTTCTTATAAATTCAAAGGGGATAAGAAAATAGTCAATAGTCAAACATCTGAACAGCTGCTCACGGTGTGATGGCCTTGAAATTAGTTCCATTTGCAGGACCAGAAAGAAAATACATACAGACACTCGAATGACTACTTCTATTAACAGAAGTATTAACATTGGAACGTTTAAAATAGCGATATCTCGGAAATGATTAACTCCACAAAAAATGTGTTGGACGTAAATTGTATTTTAAGGAGATCTACATTTGCTAGTGCAGTAAGTTTTTGTCTTACGGTTTACCAGTTATGCAAAAGTCATCCAGAATGAAGAGGACTTTAGCGTTAAACGTGTGGGTATCAGGTGCTGATAAGTCGGTGTTAAAGCAAAGCAGGTTGAAAAAATGGCTTAGAATGTCTTTAAAACTGCTGCCTGAGTATAGAAATATGTGTTACTAGCGTTCTCAAGATTTAATATCGCAAAAATCTGTAAAATCTCGAACTAATCACTTGATAGTGCGACACTGAGAATTCATTATCTACGTTCTTGAGTTATGTAGCCTACTCTGGAGGCGTTTTTATAACTGCTTTGATGGCTTAATGCGTAACGTGGGAAGCTGCTATACCAAAGGGTTCCTATCACAGAGTAAATGTTTATTATTATTATTTTTTTATTCCAGACGAAGTGCCGCGATATGTGAACGAGACCCGAACTCGGAAACTATCTTTCACTTGAAAGCCGTATCCTAAGCACTACGCTAGAGAGGTACGCTGTAATATGTGTTATGCTCTCGAATGGTTGATGAATTAGCCAGTGGCGTACTGGCACTTCAGAAACTTATAGCCGTTACTTCGACATTTTAATAAACAGGCCATAAGTCTCCTATCTCAAATTACTTATTTAAGTAATCTACATATTCTGTGAAAATATTTCGGTATAGCTCATTAGCACCCTGTATATATATATATATATATATATATGCACGCACTTACACTCATTCACTCTCACTGACCTTTTCCTAAAGGTCTAATATTTTTTTGGATTCAGGGTGACTCAAAACCTATTTTGATGAAATCTTGAAATGAATTTTTTGGTGCAATGCAATGCAATGCCTTCTTTACCTGTTATGTATGTGGTAGAAAAGTAAAAAGTAAAATCCAAATTTCAAAAATATAATTTTTAATTATGGGAATACACCTATGAAATTTAACCAAAAGTTGTAATGAATTAAAATAAAATGCAAATAATCCATTTTTACTTTCTGTAGCACATCTTACACTATGTACATATATAGAGAAAGCAATGTATTTCACACAAAAATTCGATGCCGAGATTTCACCGAAATGTATATTTTGAGAACCCCTGAAACCAAAAAACGCATTTAAAATATCCGTGTGTGGTTAAGTACCAAACTTGGTAATATAGTTAAGTATCTTCAAAGGATGCGACAAGAAAATTTTCAGAAAAATCTCCCAACCCCAAACTACCTTTTACATGTAAAACATTTCGAAAATTACGAGTTCCCAAAAATGGCTAACGATTTTGATTAAAATACAGTGTATTACAAGGTATTTACATGGCAAACAATATGTATGTCTTGAATTTACTGGAAGACATCTTTATTTTAGATGATTTTAGCAGAACCGGTAAACTGTAAGAAATATGTAAAAACTCGCTACATGGAAAAGTAGAAAAATGCACAATTATGTTAAAGTTTTTTGGTTTACCCATTTCCGAGACATTCCTTGTTGTTGTTTCTTTAAAATCCTTTTAATGTATTTTATAGTAAGTCGATTTAACTTCTTGGTTATATCGCGACGGATCTATTCTGTAAGTACCTAGCTGAGGGTATGTGGTGGGTTATTCCCGTACCATGCCATTTTCGTTTCGTGCCAAGTAGATGGCGACAGGTTGCCACAATCTGACTGATTTGACCATCCGTAGTCAGATGGCGTGTAAGGCCATCCACATAGACCATCTACAAGCACATGGCATCAGGGCGCCATTTTATTCTAACTGCTTTAACTATCTGTGGGTAGATGGCATGGCAGTCCCTATTACCATCTATTTTCGGTTTTGGTATTGTTTTAGGCTCAAAATTGTGTTTTAGATTGAAGTATTAAATATTCAATCCGCCCAGATGTACAACTTTTCCTACCAAGGCCAGAGGATAGAGTGGGGAAATTCCATCAAATACCTAGGCGTCACTCTTGTTAAGGGCCTAACTTTTCCTGAACACGTGCTGGGAACGTCGGACAGAGTGGCCTCCCTTAACCCTGTTCTGGCCTCCCAAATGCCGATCCACTTAAAGTTACGTAATTTCAAGGCACTTCGTAGTCCCCCTGATGCTCTACACCTGCGAAGTGTGGGGCATGGCAGCAGACTCCTGGCTTCTCTGGTTACAGCGGGTACAGAATAGAGGATTCCGGTCTATATATATATATATATATATATATATATATATATTCTGTATGTCGACGTTTCCCTTTTAAGCTACTTCATGAAGCTTCGGCCCTCCCGTATGTGAAAGATGTTATGAGGCGCCGGGCTCAGAAATTCTACGCCAGGTTGGGCGAACATGAGATCGCACTTGTCAGATACAGGCGGTATCGGGTTCCCCGCACGGCTTGCGGGTACCCCCGGTAGCAAGGGCTTCAAACCAGCCAACAGCAAAATATCTGAATTTAGTGCTCCCCCCTCCAACATTGGGGGTGGTCAATCAAAATTCTCCAAAAAAACAATTTTAATGAAATTAAAAACTAGCGGAACTTAGGAAAAGGATGCTGCTACTAAAAATGTAATAGTTCGAGGAGCCTACCTAGCGCTACCTCCTTAACATCATCACCCGAAACCTCAAATTACCAAACCTTAACCATCCCCCTCATTCCTGTGGTTAAACCCTTACCAGGGTAGGTACACAGAAGCTACACCCAGCCTCATCACGAGTCTACCAGATCACGGGCGGACGGATTCAATCTCTAGCCAGAATTGTCGGTTCATGGAATTTGAACACGGGAGCTCCTGAGCTACCCCGCTCGCTCCCTGTTTGTGTTGTTTTACTCTTGGCTACTGAGCGGGATGGTAAGGCGGCTTCATCTGTGACCTGCATTCAGGAAGTCACGGGTTCGATACCCATAGCCGGCCTATCTGACACATGGTTTTTACTTTCTCTACACGTACTATGTACATAGTGTATAGAGAAGGTATTGCACTCCACCAAAAAATTCGATACTGAGATTTCACCGGAAATATGTTTTAGTGTCCCCTGTAACCAAAAAAAAGTATTTTTAGAAGAAGGTCTGTGTGTGTGTGTGTGTGTGTGTGTCTGTGTGTGTGTGTGTGTGTAGTGAATACGATAACTCAAAAACTAAAAGTCGATAAAATACCAAACTCGGTAATTAAATTTAGTGTCTTCCAGGGATGCGACACGAAGATTTTGAGAAAAATCCCCCCACCCCAAACTACCCTTTACATAGAATTTTTTCGAACATTTTGAGTTTCTAAAAAATGGCTCTAACGATTTTGATTAAAATATCGTATATTAAAGATATTTACCTGAAAAATAAAATGTATATTTTGAATTTTCTGGGAATAGCCTCTGAAGACTACTTTATTCTGGGTCAATTTTACGGAATTTTGCATAACTGCTAAACCGTAAGAGATGGACAAAAACTTAACAAACAACAAATGTAGAACACTTTAAAACACACAATTTATGTTATACACATTTTTTTCGTGGAGGTGATTGTTTTTGAGATATTACTTGTTTTTGGTTTCAGCTAGAAAAAACATATAATTTTCTCATACAGGACTTAGTGAACTTGTGTCCATACAAACAAAGGAACTTCATTCACATAGCAACCGGCTTTTGACTATCACTTTATCCTATGTTACTCCCTTATTTCGCTTATACTTACAAGGAAGCAAGTAATAAAACTATTTCTGCTATTTTTTTCTCGATTTACATAAAGTAAATAGAAGCATACGCTTTTTAAAAATATTTTATTGCAGATATATAGAGAAAGTCATGTGAATGTAACACATCAGATTTTTCGGAGTATTCTCCATGTCGCTAGGCGAATACTGGGTAGATTACTTTCAACCCCTTATTTTCCTGTCCCTCTGTGTCCCCGTAGAGGTCCCCCTGAGGTTCCAATCTCTTCAATTGCTCCGGAGCGAGCGCTGCGGACCCCGAGCACCCGTGGTAGTTCTAAAGGGTCATTCACATAAAAAATCAACCGTAGACGTAACTAAACTCAGAAACTTGCAGTCAATATATGTATAGGCTCATTCACCAAGGTCACAATGACATTGACGTGGACATAACCGCAGTACGTTAACATAGAAGCTTACAAGCGTTTGCGTCAAAGTTAAAATGCAACCTAGGAATCAACTAATGAGGGCACTGTGTTATTAAAATGGCTTCGTTTAATGATTCTCTCTCATTTCTCTTCTCGTCTTTGATTAAGGAGATGAATCCACCATCGTCTACGACGAGACAACCGTTATTTAAAATATAAAACACCAAACAAATATGTTACTCTAGTTTGCTTGTACACGAATACTGCCACTCTCTCGTCTCTGTCAGTCATTTTAGTATACTATTCACTCGCACGGAGCAGTTCACTTGCTTTAATTTCTGATTGGTTATTGAGAATGCTCATGGTGCAATTTTTCAGCGTCTATATTCTATGTCAGTGCGTCTATAGTTAATTTTCAATGTGAATGCCCCTTAACGTTACTAGAAGTAGTCGGGCTGAACATCTGCGCTCCTCCCTCACGGTAGCTTGTTCGGATTGGGTTGGACTCAGTGGGGCAATGGTTTATGAGTGGCGTCGCCTGCACGGGAGTGTGAGACGCCTCAATGTCCTCCGGCAAATAACCTGAAGAGCTTAAGAGACAGGACTAGTACCATTTTCTCCAAAACATGATGGCCTTCAAACGGGACCGCTCCACTCTGCCACTGTTAAATATCCATTAGCAAACAAAAGACGAGTAGGGTTATCATGTTTTCTGAAAAATCTGATGTGTTACACTCACAAACAAACTTCTTACGAAAGATTATTCTTTTTTCTACACAAAACTAATCGAGATAAACAATAGCAGAATGTCCTTACTGCTTAGTTCCTTATAAGTAGAAAGGAACTAAAGGAATGCACTACGCTAAACTGATAGTCAAATGTTTTAATAGCTGTCGTTATGCGATTGTCATTGCAAACAGCTTCTGTGCTTGGGTAGGAGGAGAACAAAAGAAAAACGGACACTTCCTCTCTGAGAAAAGTGTAGTACTTTACGAAGGAAACTAATAACAAGGAATATTTCGAAAACGGCAAACTCCTCGAAAAATTCTGATGTGTACCATTCACATGACTTTCTCCATATCCCTGCAACAAATTATTCTTAAAAAGCTTATACTTCTATTTACTTTATGCTAATCAGAAAAAATAGCAGAAATAGTCTAATTACTCGCTTCCTTGTAAGTAGAAGTGACATAAGGGACAACTGTAGGTTAAAGTGATAGTCAAAAGCTGGTTGGTATGTCAATGAAGTTCCTTTGTCTATATGGATAGGAGTTGACAAGTTCCTGTATGAGAAAAGTATACGTTTTTCATAGCAGAAACCAAAAATAAGGAATGTCACAAAAACGACGAACTCCACGAAAAAAATGTATATAACATAAATTGTGTGTTTTAATGTGTTCTACATTTCCTGTGTAGTAAGATTTTGTCCATCTCTTACGGTTTAGCAGTTATTCAAAATTTAGTAAAATTAATTCAGAATAAACTACTCTTCAGAGGCTATTACCAGAAAATTCATGATATACATTTTATTTGTCAGGTAAATATGTTTAATATACGAAATTTTAATCAAAATCGTTAGAGCCATTTTTGAGAAAATCAAAATTATCGAAAAAAGTTCCATGTAAAGGGTAGTTGGGGGTGGGGGGATTTTTCTCAAAATCTTCGTATCGCATCCCTGGAAGATACTAAACTCAAATACCAAGTTTGGTATTTTACCGACTTTTCGTTTTTGAGTTATCGTGTTCACAGACACACGGACACATGGACACACGGACACACGGACACACACACACACACACACACACACACACACACACACACACACACACACACACACACACGGACCTTTTTGTGAAAATGCTTTTTTTGGATATTGGGGACCCTAAAACATATATTTCCGGTGAAATCTCGGTATCGAATTTTTTGGTGGAGTGCAATACTTTCTCTATACACTATGTACATAGTGCGTATGGAGAAAGTAAAAATACATGACATAAACTGTGTGTTTTAACGAGTAAGTTTTGTCTATCTTTTACGGTTTACTAGTAATGCAAAATTCAGTTAAATTCATCCACAATAGAGAGATCTTTAGAAACTGTTGCCAGAAAATTCAAGATACACATTTTATTTTATATGGTATTTTTGAGAAAATCGAAAATTTTGAAATTTTTTCCATGTAAAGGGTATTTAGGGGTGGGGGATTTTCTTGAAAATCCTCGTGTTGCATCCTTGGAAGATACTAAACCTAAATACTAAGTTTCGTAGTTAACAGACTTTTCACTTTTGAGCTATACTGTACACACACACTCACACGGACGTTTTTCTAAAAATCCTTTTTTTGGATTCAGGGGGACCCAAATATGTATTTTCGGTGAAATCTCGGTATCTAATTACTATATACATAGTGTATAGAGAAGTTATTGCATTCCACCCAAAAATTCGATATCGAGATTTCACCCGAAATACATGTTTTGGGTCCCCCTAAATCCAAGAAAAGCATTATTGGAAAAAGGTCCGTGTGTGTTCGTGTGTCTGTGGACAACGTACCTCAAAAACGAAAAGACTGTTAAATACTAAACTTGATATTTAAGTTTGGTATCTTCCAAGGATACGACACGAAGATTTTTAAGAAAATCCCCCACCCCAAACTACCCTTTATATGGAACTTTTTTTCAAAAATTTTGATTTTCTCAAAAATGGCTCTAAAGATTTTGATTAAAATCTCCTATATTTAAGATATTTACATGCCAAATAAAATGTATATCTTGAATTTTCTGAGAATTGCTTCTGAAGACTACTTTATTCTGGATGAGTTTTATAGAATTTTCATAACTGTTAAACCATAACAAATGGACAGAAACTTACCGCACAAAAATGTATAGCACATTAAAACACACAGTTTATGTCATATACGTTTTTTCGTAGAGTTGATCATTGTTTAGGTATTATTGGTTTTAGTTTTAAAAAAAAATATATACTTTTCTCATACGGGAATTTGTCAACTCGTGTCTATACAAACAAAGGAACATCAGTCACATAGCAACCAGCTTTTGGCTTTCATTTTAACCTATGGCACTCCCTAATTTCGCTTCTACTAACAAGGAAGCAAGTAATAAGACTATTTCTGCTAATTTTTTGTCGATTAGCAGGAAGTAAATAGAAAATTTTGTTGCACTGATAAAGTGAAAGTCGTGTGAATGGAACACATCAGATTTTTTGTAAGAGGATTTTGTGTGCATAACAGCTAGAGAAAGTTATGGGATTGGAACACATCGGATTGTTTTAATGCATTTATTGCACTAATGTTATAAAGAGGGCAAGTGTGTGAGTTCATGTGTATCTTTGTGCTGGGTGAATGTCTGTGTCCTTATTTGTGTGTCTGATGTGTTTGCGAGTATCAGCATGATTTTGTGTGTCTTTGTTGGCGTTTGTTTGACTGCGTCAGGGCAAATTTGTGTTTATTTATGTGTGTCTGTGTATGTTTGTGTGTTTGCTTTGTTTGTGTGTCTGTTTGTGTTTATTTATGTGTGTCCGTGTGTGTAAATATGTGTGTCTGTGTATGTTGTGTGTACGTGTTGTTTGCGTTTGTTAATATGTATCTTTGTGTTTATTTGTGTATGTTTGTGTCTGTTGTATTATGTGTTGTTTGTGTTTGTTAATATGTATCTTTGTGTTTATTTGTGTATGTTTGTGTCTGTTGTATTATGTGTTGTTTGCGTTTGTTAATATGTATCTTTGTGTTTATTTGTGTATGTCTGTGTCTGTTGTATGTGTTGTTTGTGTTTGTTAATATGTATCTTTGTGTTTATTTGTGTATGTTTGTGTCTGTTGTATGTGTTGTTTGTGTTTGTTAATATGTATCTTTGTGTTTATTTGTGTATGTTTGTGTCTGTTGTATGTGTTGTTTGTGTTTGTTAATATGTATCTTTGTTTGTGTATGTTTGTGTCTGTTGTGGGTATGTGTTGTTTGCGTTTGTTAATATGTATCTATGTCTTTATTTGTGTATGTTTGTGTCTGTTGTATGTGTTGTTTGTGTTTGTTAATATATATCTTTGTGTTTATTTGTGTATGTTTGTTTCTGTTGTGGGTATGTGTTGTTTGCGTTTGTTAATATGTATCTATGTGTTTATTTGTGTATGTTTGTGTCTGTTGTATGTGTTGTTTGTGTTTGTTAATATGTATCTTTGTTTGTGTATGTTTGTGTCTGTTGTGGGTATGTGTTGTTTGCGTTTGTTAATATGTATCTATGTCTTTATTTGTGTATGTTTGTGTCTGTTGTATGTGTTGTTTGTGTTTGTTAATATATATCTTTGTGTTTATTTGTGTATGTTTGTTTCTGTTGTGGGTATGTGTTGTTTGCGTTTGTTAATATGTATCTATGTGTTTATTTGTGTATGTTTGTGTCTGTTGTATGTGTTGTTTGTGTTTGTTTATGGTGTCCGTGTTTATTTGTGTATGTTTGTGTCTGTTGTATTATGTGTTGTTTGTGTTTGTTAATATGTATCTTTGTGTTTATTTGTGTATGTTTGTGTCTGTTGTATGTGTTGTTTGCGTTTGTTTATGTGTGTATGTTTATGTCTGTTGTATGTGTTGTTTGTGTTTGTTAATATGTATCTTTGTGTTTATTTGTGTATGTCTGTGTCTGTTGTGAGTATGTGTTGTTTGTGTTTGTTAATATGTATCTTTGTGTTTATTTGTGTATGTCTGTGTCTGTTGTGAGTATGTGTTGTTTGTGTTTGTTAATATGTATCTTTGTGTTTATTTGTGCATGTTTGTGTCTGTTGTATGTGTTGTTTGCGTTTGTTTATGTGTGTATGTTTGTGTCTGTTGTATGTGTTGTTTGCGTTTGTTAATATGTATCTATGTGTTTATTTGTGTATGTTTGTGTCTGTTGTGAGTATGTGTTGTTTGCGTTTGTTTATGTGTGTATGTTTGTGTCTGTTGTATGTGTTGTTTGCGTTTGTTTATATGTGTCCGTATTTATTTGCGTAGGTCTGTGTATGTTGTGCGTATGTGCTTGTTTATGTGTGGTCGTGTGTGTTTTGAGTACTTGTTGTTTGTGTTTGTATGTGTCTGAGTGTGTTTGTGGCGTTTTTGCTTGTTTGTGTGTATGTCTGAGTATGTGTTGTTTGCGTTTGTTTATGTACGTCTCTGTGACTGTATGTGTTTGTGTGTGTTCATGTGTCTGAGTGTTTCTTAACATTTGTTTGTATGTACCTCTGTGTGTGTCTGTGTATACTTGTTTGTGTTTGTTTCTCTGTGCTTAATTGTGCTTGTTAGTGTGCACCCGTTCACCTGTTTCTCTCTGTGTCTGTATTTACGTTCCTTTTTGTGCGTAGGCGACTGTTTATTGCTGTGTCTTTATGTGTTTCTTTGTGTATATTAATTTAGGTGAGCTTGTGTCTGTGTGATGGTGGTTATGTATGTGTATCAGTGTATCTTTATCTGTTTATTTGTGTACGCGTCTATCCATTTGCTTTCGCTGTTGTGTATGTTTATTAAATGTGTCCATATTTGTTTATTTTTGTTTTTTATCTGAAAATAACCAAAAACTTTGATTAAAATACTAAACATTATGCGAACATTATGAGATAAATTATAGCATATCTTGAATTTTCTGAGAATTGTCGTGAAATGAACAGTTAGAATGAACAGTTTTTTGTTAATTGAGAAAATAATAATTCGTAAATATATCAAGCTGCTTCATGGATAAAACTGTAATATATTTGTGGTAAATTATTTTCCTCAGAAGAAATTATATTACGATTAAAGAACAATTAAACCAAAGAAAAATTTAAGACCAAGATGATTTTGTTGATTACACGTGAGGTAAAAACTGTTTCTTTAAAGGTTGTAATTGCCATTTTACGGGATCTCGAGACAGAAGTTGGGACATTGCGAAAGTACAGAACCAATGATATTGCACGTATTGGATCTCCATCATGAAACTGGAATGAGAAAGCCAGGGCGCATGTACGAAGTCGAGGATGAAGTGGAGTGGTCCAGAGGAAGCAGGAGGAGTGGGAAGTGTACAGATCAATAGCTTGCCGGGGCTAGGTCCTTTATACCACCTTCAAAATGTTTCTCTCTCAACACACGCTCAAGTATCAAAAACCCACTTGGCTACAGCGTTTCTTGTCTCTTTTATGTATATTCTTTTGAAAATCCGTGCCTGCGAAGTTAGTAAAACCTTTTGTTTCCATTATACCTCTACTGAGTCATTTTCCATAAAATACTTACGTATACTCTGGTTTTACAATGTGTATACTTTTCCCCCTACAGCCAAAAATATATCTTTTCAGTTTTTCATCCTACGTTCTTCGGTTTTTTACATTCTCAATATGCTCTATGAACATAGTGTATAGAGAATGTATTGCACTCCACCAAAAAATTCTATACCCAGATTTCACCGGAAATATACGTTTTAGCGTCCCCTGTAACCAAAAAAATCTGATGTGTTCCATTCACATGACTTTCTCTATACCTCTGTAAATTATTATTATTATTAATAAGCTTATCTTTTATTTATTTCATGCTAATCGAGAAAAATTAGCAGAAATAGTCTTATTTCTTGCTTTATTGTAAGTAGAAGCGAAACAAGGGAATACCATATGTTAAAGAGAAAGCCAAAAGCTGGTTGCTATGTGACTGATGTTCCTTTGTTTGTATGGACAGAAATTGACAAATTCCTGTATGAGAAAAGTTTAAGTTTTTCAAAGCTGAAACCAAGAAAAACGGAATATCTCAAAAACCATCAACTCCACGAAAAACAGGTATGTAACATAAATTGTGTGTTTTAACGTGCTCTACATTTTTTGTGGGTTAATTTTTTGTCCATCTCTTACGGTTTAGTAGTTATGGAAATCTCATCCAGAAAAAAGTAGTCTTCAGACGCTATTACCAGAAAATTCAAAATATACATTTTATTTGTCAGGTAAATAACTTTAATATACGATATTTTAATCAAAATCGTTAGAGCCATTTTTTGGAAAATCAAAATTTTCGAAAAACGTTACATGTAAAAGGTAGTTTGGGGTGGGGGGATTTTTCTCAAAATCTTCGTGTCGCATCCCTGGAAGATACTAGACTTAAATACCAAGTTTGGT
The DNA here is from genome assembly GCA_030762935.1 of Hymenopus coronatus. Classification (NCBI taxonomy): domain Eukaryota; kingdom Metazoa; phylum Arthropoda; class Insecta; order Mantodea; family Hymenopodidae; genus Hymenopus; species Hymenopus coronatus. Next base: position 62,841,231 of record CM060899.1, read on the forward strand.
ATTTTACCGACTTTTCGTTTTTGAGTTATCGTGTTCACAGACATACGGACACACTGACAAACGGACACAAGGACACACGGTCACACGGACACACACACGGACCTTTTTCTGAAAATACTTTTTTTTGGATACAGGGGTCCCTAAAACATATATTTCCGGTGAAATCTCGGTATCGAATTTTTTGGTGGAGTGCAATGCATTCTCTATACACTATGTGCATAGTGAGTATAGAGAAAGTAAAAAGTATTTTCAGAAAAAGGCATATGTGTGTGTGTCCGTGTGTCTCCGAACACGATAACTCAAATATAAAAAGTCGGTAAAATACCAAACTTGGTAATTAAATTTAGTATCTTCCAGGGATGCGACATGAAGATTTAGAGAACAATTCCCCCTCCCCCGAAACTACCCTTTACATGGAACTTTTTTCGAAAATTTTGATTTTCTAAAAAATGGCTCTAACGATTTTGATTAAAGTATCATATATTAAAGATATTTACCCGACAAATAAAATGTATATTTTGAATTTTCTGGGAATAGCCTCTGAAGACTATTGTATTCTGGGTCAATTTTACAGAATTTTGCATAACTGCTAAACCGTAAGAGATGGACAAAAAATTACCACACAACAAATGTAGAACACGTTAAAACACACAATTTATGTTACATACATTTTTTTCGTGGAGTTGATTGTTTTTGAGATATTCCTTGTTTTCGGTTTCAACTATAAAAAACTTATATTTTTCTCATACAGGACTTTGTGAACTCGTGTCCATACAAACAAAGGAACTTCAGTCACATAGCAACCAGCTTTTGACTATTACTTTAACCAATGGTACCCCCTTATTTCACTTCTACTAACAAGGAAGCAAGTAAAGAGACTACTTCTGCTAATTTTTCTCGATTAGATGAAGTAAATAGAATAATTTGTTGCAGAGATGTAAATAAAGTCATGTGAATGGAACACATCAGATTTTTTATAATGTTCCTCTATTTCCCATACTGCTTCCGAAATTCCTTACTTCCTTTTTACTTTCTCTAGCCCATATGTACAATGTACGTAGTGGATATAGAAGGTATTGTATTCCACCCAAAAATTCGATTTCACCAGATGCTTTTAGATCCCCTGAGTCCGAAAAAAACACTTTCAGAAAAAGTTTCACGCGTGCGTGGTGTTTGTGTGCGTATGTGTGTAGGCAACATAGCTCAAAAATGAAAATTTGGTTAAACACTTTGTATTTAAGTTCAGTATCTTTCAAGAATGCGACACGAACTATCCCAACTACCCTTTACACGAAACAATTTTCTCAAAAATGACTTAACGATTTTGTTTAAAATTTCATATGTTTAAGATATTTTTATGAGAACTGAAACGTATGTCTTGAATTTTCTGGGAATAGTCTGTAAAGAAATCTTCACTCCAGATGACTTTTGTATAACTGTAGGAGATAGACAACAACTTACTACACAAAAAACTTATGTCATATATTTTTTGTATGTCGTAGAGTTGACCATTTTTAGATATATTGAGTGATTTGTTTCAGTTTAAGATACCTAATCTTTTCTCAAGCAGTAAATCAGTCCTAGGAAATACAGAGAACTGAATTTCAATTGTTTCACATTGCAACCGGCTTTTAAAAGATTTGACTAGCACTTTAGCCACTTCTTTTATTTCCTTCTACTTACAAGAAGCAAGTAATAAGCATATTTCTGCTAATTGTTTCTCAACTAGCATGAATTAAATAGAAGCACAAGTTTTTTTAACAATAATTGGTTACAGAGATGTAGGGAAAGTCATGTGAATGCCTTACATAGTACATACAGAATGTAAAAATCTGATGTGTTACACCCACATGCCTTTTTCTACCTGCTGTACAGGCAATATATTCTTTCTACACGCTATTCGAGATTAACGTTAGCAGAAGGTTCTTATTACTTAGTTCCTTATAAGTAGAAGAGAACTAAAGGAATGTGCTATGCTAAAGTGATAATCAAATGTTTTAAAATCTCTAGTTAGGCAATTGTCATTGCAAATCACTTCTTTTCTTGGCCAGGAGTAGAACAAAAGAAAAATAAACACTTCCTGTGTGAGAAAAGTACTTCAAAATTGAAACCAATAACAAGGGATATCTCGAAAACGGTTACCTCCACAACAAAAACGTAAAGGACAAAAATTGTGTGTTTTTTCATGAGGTACATTTTTTGTGTAGTGCGTTTTCCTTTCTATCTCTTACGGTTTAGCAGTTAAGCAAAATTCATCCAGAATAAAGAGGTCTTCAGAGGCTATTCCCTAAAAATTCGAGATATGTATTTCATTTCGGACATATATAGCTTTAATATACGGGATTTTAATCAAAATCGTTAGAGCCATTTTTAAGAAAATCAAAATTTTCGAAAATTTTTCCATCTAAAGGGTAGTTTGTGGTGGGGGGATTTTTTTGAAAATCTTTGTGACGCATCCCTGGAAGATACTAAACCTAAATATCAACTTTGGCGTTTAACGGTCTTTTTGTTTTGGAGCTATGCTGTCTACAGATACACACAGTCAGAGAGAGAAAGAGAGATAGAGAGAGAGAGAGACACACACCCACACACATACACACACACGGACCTTTTTTTAAAAATGCTTTTTTCGGACTCAGGGGACCCCAAAACATATATTTCCGGTGAAATCTCGGTATCGAATTTTTGGGTGCATTGCATTGTACATATGGGGCTAGAGAAGATAAAACAGCGGACACTCCCTACCGGAGAAAAGTATAAATATATACATCACGATTGAAACTAATAACAAGGAATATCTCGGAAACGGTTACCTCCATAAAAAAATCGTAAGGGACATTAATGGTGTGTTTTGGCGAGATCTACATTTTTTGTGAAGATAGGAAGTAAGTCTCATGCGGTTTAGCAGTTAAGCAAAATTTGGCAGAATTCGTCCAGAATAAAGAGGCCTTCAGTTTCTATTCCCAGAAAATTCAATATGTGCATTTTATTTCTAAAGTAAATATCTTTAAATATGCGGGATTTTAATCAAAATCATTAGAGATATTTTTTGTAACATCAAAATGTCTAAAATTTTCCATGAAAAGGGTAGTTTGTAGTGGGTGGGATTTCTTGATACTCTTCATGTCGCAAACCTAAATAACAATTTGGGTATTTACGGTCATTTCGCTTTTGAGCTATACTGTCCACACACTCACACACACATACACACACACACGTACACGCACATGGAACTTCTCCCAAAATGTCTTTTTAGATTCAGGGGGACCCAAAACATGTATTTCCGGTGAAATCTCGGTATCTAATTTTTGGGTGCATTACAATACCTTCTCTATACACTATGTACATTGTACGTGTAGAGAAAGTAAAAATGCATTAACTTCAATTTGTGTTCGTGGCGAATTTTCAATATTTACTTCAGGCCAAAAGTAGCTGGCCAGTGTAGTAAGGTAAAGCATTTATTGATTTAATTGAAGAAAATATCGAAGGTGACCTTTGACATAGCTGACTTTATTCTTTTTTTACTTTCTCTATAAGTACTATGTACATGGTGTATAGAGAAGGTATTGCATTGTACCCAAAAATTCGATACCAAGATTTCACCGGAAATACATGTTTTGAGACCACCTGAATCCAAAAAAAGCATTTCTACAAAAATCTCCGTGTGAGTCTGTCTGTGTATATGTGTGTGTCTGTGGGCAGCATAGCTCAAAAAAGAAAAGACCGTTAAATACAAAACTTGGTAATTAAGTTCAGTTTCTTCCAAGGGTGCGACAAGAAGATTTTCAAGAAAATTCTCCCACCCCCAACTACCCTTCACATGGAAAAATTTTCGATAATTTTGATTTTTTAAAAAATGGCTCTAACGATTTTGACTAAAATATCGTATATTAAAGATATTTACCTGACAAATAATATGTATATCTTGAATTTTCTGGGAATAGCCTCTGAAGACTAGTTTATTCTAGATGAATTTTACGGAATTTTGTGTAAAAGGTAAACCGTAAAAGATAGACAAAAACTTACCCGACAGGAAATGTAGAGCACATTAAAACACGCAATTTATGTTATATACATTTTTTCGTGGAGTTGATCGTTTTTTAGATATTCCTTGTTTTGGGTTTCAGCCTTGAAAAACATACTTTTCTCATACAGGGATTTGTCAACTCCTGTCCATACAAACATAGGAATTTCAGTCACATAGCAAACAGATTTTCACTATCACTTTAACCTATGGTACTCTCCTTTTTCGCTTCTACTTACAAGGAAGCAAGTAATGACTATTTCTGCTAATTTTTTCTCACTTAGCATGAAGTAAATAGAAGCACAAGCTTTTTAACAATACTTTGTTTGCCGAGATGTAGAGAAAGTCATGTGAATGGAACACATAAGATTTTTTTACTTTCTCTACACATTCTATGTGCATAGTGTATAGAGAAGGTACAGTATTGCACCCAAAAATTCAATCCCCAGATTTCACCGGAAATACATGTTTTGGCTCCTCCTGAATCCAAAAAAAACTTTTTTGGAAAAAGGTCCGTGTGTCTGTGCGTGTGTGTGTCTGTGAGCCTGTGGACATCATAGCTCAAAAACGAAAGGATGCGACACGAAGATTTTCAAGAAAATCCCCCAACCCCCAAATACCCTTTACATGGAACTTTTTTCGAAAATTTTGATTTTCTCAAACATGGCTCTAACGATTTTGATTAAAATATTGCATACTAAAGATATTTGCCTGACAAATAATATGTATATCTTGAATTTTCTGCGAATACCCTCCGAAGACTACTTTATTCTGGATGAATTTTACGGAATTTTGCATAACTGCTATACCGTAAGAAATGGACAAAAACTTACCAAAAATAAAAGGTAGAGCCCATTAAAACACACAATTTATGTTGTATAAATTTTTTCGAGGAGTTGATCGTTTTTGAGATACTCCTTGTTTTTGGTTTCAGGTTTGAAGAACATACTTTTCTCATACAGGAATTTGTCAATTCTTGTACATACAACAAAGGAACTTCAGTCACCTAGTTACCAGCTTTAGACTATCACTTTAACCTATGGTACTCCTTTATTTCGCTTCTACTTACAAGGAAGCAAGTAATAAGACTATTTCTGCTAATTTTTTCTCGATTAGCATGAAGTAAATAGATCAATAAGTTTACTGACAATACTTTTTATAATGAAGTAGAGAAAATAATGTGAATGGAACACATAGGATTTTTTTCATTTGTATAGCCCACTTTAACTGCAATGGTTATTCATTATCGGGGGCTTTGATATGTGAAAAAACTCGTATTACTGTAGATTTGGAACATTGGGTTAATCAATTCATACTTTCAGACTTTGTGGGAGATAAGGAATAATTCTGGTATGCTGTCTACAGGCACACAAAAACACACGGACCTTTTTCTAAAAAAAATCGGATACAGGGCACTCCAAAACAAACACTTCTAGTGAAAGCTCGGTATCTAATTTTTGGATGGAATACAATACCTTCTCTATCCACTATGTATTTTAATATGTGGGCTAAAGAAGGTAAAAAAAAACTGATGTGTTCCATTCACATAACTTTCTCTACATCTCTGCAACAAATTATTGTTAAAAAGCTTATGCTTCTATTTACTTCATGCTAATCGAGAAAAAATTAACAGAAATAGTCTTATTACTTGCTTCCTTGTTAGTAGAAGGGAAATAAGAGAGTACTATAGGTTAAACTGATAATAAAAAGCTGGTTGTTATGTGACTGATGTTCCTTTGTTAGTTATGGACACGAGTTGACTAATTCCTGTATGAGAAAAGTATAAGTTTTTTAAAGCTGAAACCAAAAACAAGGAATATCTAAAAACCGATCAACTCCACGAAAAAATATATGACATAAATTGTGTGTTTTAATGTGCTATACATTTTTTTGTGTTTTAAGTTTTGTCCATCTCTTACTGTTTAACAGTTATGCAAAATTCATCCAAAATAAAGTAGTCTTCAGAGGCTATACCCAGAAAATGCAAGATTTGCACTTTATTTCTAATGCAAATATCTTTAATATGTGGAAGTTTAATCAAAATCGTTAGAGCCATTTTTTAGCATAGGGTAGTTTGTGGTGGTTGGATTTTCTTGATAATCTTCGTGTTGCATCCTTGGAAGAGTTTGATGTTTAAAGGGCTCTTCGTTTTTGAGCTATGCTGTGCAAACGTACACGGACCTTTTTCTAAAAAAGTTTTTTTTCGGATTTAGGGTGCCCCAAAATATATATTTCTTGCGAAAACTCGACATCGAATTTTTGGGTGGAATACAATACGTTCTCTGTCCACTGTGAATGTTGCACATGCGGGTTAGAGAAAATAAAAGTAATTAAAGGCTATTTATCTGAAGCAGTGTGCCTGAAAACCTCGTGTAAGAATTATGTTGTAAAGATATTAGAGCCAGCAAAATATGGGAATTATATAACCAATATGAAGCACTGATTTACCCTCTGATTTTCGGTTAATTTATATAGCTGTCTTTATCTAAATTGGCCCAGTGTAATCCAGGCTTACCACAAAAAGACCGCGCCTGGCAGAATCATTATTATTGGTAATTAATGAGAATATCTGTCAAAGTTTACAAACCTTCTATTTGGACTCCACAAACATGTCAGAAGCGACTTGCTTTCGCAAATTTTAATATGAAATCAACGCTTAAATAGCATGTTAGACTACTCAAATGGAAATACAGGGTTGAAAAGTTGAGAAAAATTCCATTCACATTACTTTCTCTACATATTTGTAACAAATTCTATCTATGTTTTAAAATGTGGTTGCTGTGGGATTGAAGTCTGTTTATTTGCGTGGCCAGAAGTGGACAAGTTTTCGTATGAGAAATGTTTAAATGTGAAACTAATAAAAAGGAATATCTCGAAAATGGTCAACTCCACGAGCAAAAAAAAAAAAAAAAAAAAAAAAAAAAAAAAAAAAAGACATAGATTGTGTGGTTTAACGAGATACACATTCTTTGTGTAGTAAGTTTTTATCTATCTCTTACGGTTTACCAGTTATGCAAAATTGAACAAAATTCAACCAAAATGAACAGGTATTTAGAAGCTATTCCCAGAAAATTCAAGATATACATGGAAATGGCTTTAATGTGTGGTATTGTAATCAGAGTCACTTTTGAGAAAACCCATTTTTTGAAATTTCTCCAAGGATGAGACACTTTTCTTTTTGGACAAACACACGCGGAGTTTTTCTTTTTACTTTCTCTATACGTGCTATGTATATAGTGTATAGAGAAGGTATTGCACTCCACCAAAAAATTCGATACCAAGATTTCACCGGTAGGGTCCGCTGCATCCAAAAAAAGTATTTGTATGTGTGTGTCCGTGTGTCTGTGAACACGATAACTCAAAAACGAAAAGTCGGTAAAATACCAAACTTGGTATTTAAATTTAGTGTCTTCCAGGTATGCGACACGAAGCTTTTGAGAAAATTCCGCCCATCCCAACCTACCCTTTACATGGAACTTTTTTTCGAAAATGTTGATTTTCTAAAATGTGGCTCTAACGATTTTGATTAAAATATCGTATATTAAATATATTTACATGACAAATAAAATGTATATTTTGAATTTTCTGGGAATAGCCTCTGAAGACTACTTTATTCTCGGTCAATTTTACGGAATTTTGCATAAGTGCTAAACCGTAAGAGATGGATAAAAACTTACCACATAAAAATGTGGAGCACTTTAAAACACACAATTTATGTTATATACATTTTTTTCGTGGAGTTGATTGTTTTTGAAATATTCCTTGTTTTTTTTGTTCAGCTATAAAGACTTATACTTTTCTCATACAGGACTTTGTGAACTCGTGTCCTTACAAACAAAGGAACTTCAGTTGCAGAGCAACCAGATTTTGACTATTACTTAAACCTATGGCACCCCCTTATTTCGCTTCTACTAACAAGGAAGCAAGTAATAAGACTATTTCTGCTAATTTTTGCTCAATTAGATGAAGTAAATAGAATAGTATGTTGTAGTGATATAGAGAAAATTATGTGACTGGAACACATCAGATTTTTTCTTTTGGATCCAGAGGATCCTAAAACAAGCATTTCCGTTGAAATCTCGGTATCAAATTTTTGGGTGGAGTGCAATATCTTCTCTATACTCTATGTACATCGTAGTGTAGAGAAAGTAGAAGTTGTTAATGACCAGCGTCTAATGAAATCGAAGCTTTAAGAAGCAAAGACTGCTTTTGCACTTCTCTGGGCAGATTTCTTCCCTTCGTCTGATTTATATACTCCGCTTAAAGTGAAACTTCCTCTCCTCCCATTTCTGCTCGAGGTGTCATTGATTTTCTTTTATTTCAGATGTTGGCTCACGCAGTCGCTTATTGTTGATTTATCGCGCGGATGAGCCGGATTACACCTTCTAAACTTCTCCTAATTATTAAAAGACGTATAGTAAACCAGAAGACTTTCTTCATAAAAAGGGCATTCGGCAATGAAGCTTATCACTTACATTAAATAAGCTCTCTCTTAGTACTCTCTACACCGGCGGTATGGTGTACATTTGTATATTTACTTTCTCTAGCCCCATGTGTACAATGTACATAGTGTATAGAGAAGGTATTGTAATGCACCCAAAAATTCGATACCGAGATTTCACCGGAAATATATGTTTTGTGGTCCCTGAGTCCGAAAAAATCATTTTTAAAAAAAGGTCCCCACTATAAGCTACCCTTTACATGGAAAAAATATCAAAAATTTTGATTTTCTTAAAAATGGCTCTAACGATTTTAATTAAAATCCCCTATATTAAAGCTACATATGTCCCAAATAAAATGTATATCTAGAATTTTTTGGGAATAGCCTCTTAAGACCTCTTTATTCTCGATGAATTTTGCTTAACTGCTAAACCGTAAGAGATAGAAAAAAAACTCACTGCACCAAAAATATACATCACGAGAAAACACACAATTTATGTCCTTTACGTTTTTGTTGTGGAGGTAACCGTTTTCGAGATATTCCTTGTTATTGGTTTCAGTTGTGAAGTACTTAAACTTTTCTCACACAGGAAGTGTCTGTTTTTCTTTTGTTCCACTCCTGGCCAAGCAAAGAAGTGATTTGCAATGACAATGGTATAACGATAGCTTTTAAAACATTTGACAATCTCTTTAGCATAATGCATTCCCTTATTCCCTTCTACTTATAAGGAACTAAGTAATAACATTCTGCTAACATTTATCTTGATTAGCATTGTGTACAAAGAAGAATAATCTTTTGTAGGAGTTTTGTAGAGCAGCTAGAGAAAGTCATATGAGTGTAACACATCATATTTTTTACGTTTGGTTTAAATCATTTTATTTTGCTCAAACACACACACATTCACTCTCCAACATACTTCTAGGCTCTGTGAGGGATAGGGAATAATTCTGGCTGAAAAAATAGTTCACGCCCCAGCCGGGAATCGAACCCGGGACCTCTGGGTGAAGTGTCAGCGCGCTGAAAACTCTACCATGGAGGCAGTCTATTTATTTCTAGATGTTCAATAACATATTGAAAAACAATTTTTGATTTATTATTGTAGACATTTTTTTTTCAAGTATTTCAAAAAGTAATTGATTAACCACGAGCTGTAAGTTACTTATCAGATGTCAAATGTGCATTCTCGAGCAGTCCACCCAAAAATTCGATACCAACATTTCATAGGAAATATATGTTTTAGGTTCCCCTTTATTCAAAAAAAGCATTTTCAGAAAAAGGTCCGTGTGTGAGACTGTGAACACGATAGCTCCAACAAGAAAGTTGGGTAAAATATCAAACTTGGTATTTAAGTTTAGTATCTTTCAAGGATGTGACACGAGATATTCCCTATTTATGGTTTCATCTTTAAAAACTTTTACTTTTCTCATACAGGAATTTGTCAACTCCTGTCCATACAAACAAAGGAACATCAGTCACATAGCAACCAGCTTTTGTCTTTCACTTTAACCTATGGTACTCCCTTATTTCGTTTCTACTTACAAGGAAGCAAGTAATATTTCTGCTAATTTTTTCTTGACTAGAATGAAGTAAATAGAAGCAAAAGATTTTTAAGAATAATTTGTTGCATAGGTGTGAACGGAACACATCAGTTTTTTTGTTTTTTTTTTTACAGTTTTTTCAAATATTTAAAAAAATAACTGACTAACCACGAACTGTAAGTTACTTATCAGATCTTGAATGTAATGTATATTCTCGACCTGACAAGTATAACTTACATATAGTTCTTAGTACGCAGTATACTGCAAACCCACTAAAAACAATAGAGATAATCAAGTGAATGTAATAAATCAGATTTTTAAATATTCCATTATTGATATTGCAAATTAGAGTTTATTTTGAACTTAATTTTGCCACTCTTGGAAAGCCATTTATTTCAGATATTTTATTTGAATATTAACGCGCCGTGTTTGGAGATTTCCTTTTGCGCTCTTCGCTCGTTGTGCAAATACATTTGCGCAAATTAAATACGATAACATTGTTTCAAACACACGGATATTATGTAAACATAGAGAGGTTTCTATGTACTATATGAGAGGGGGGGGGGATTTAGTGAAATGAAATGGAGCGCTGGTGCTTTTGCTGTGATCTGTACACAAAGCTGTTTCTGATGCCATAATACCGGCTCATCACTTTCAAGTGTAATAGCATATAATTTAAAAGTTCTCTTCGACGGCATTAAAAGGTTAAGGTTTTATTTGTGGCGTGCACAATGTAATGCATTGCTAACAGATGTTGCAGCTAGGCTTTTGTTAGTCGCCGTGTTGCCGGTCGTAAGGCGATTAATCCTGGTTACCTTCCGCGTTAAGCCGCTGCAACACCAGCCCCCAATGTTTATTATTTAAAGGCGCCAACGCCATCAACAATATATTTTTAGCTTTGGTGTCATTAAGTAGGCCTAGCACAAAATGGGCTTTCGTAAATGAACTTACGTCACAGTTGACACATTCACGTGATAAAAAAAAATTTTCTGTGTTCCATTCACATTTTTCTCTACATCTCTGCAACAAATTTTAGTTAAAAAGCTTATGCTTCTATTTACTTCATGCTAATCGAGACAAATGTAAGTAGAAGCGAAATAAGGGAGTACCATAGGTTAAAGTGATAGTCAAAAGCTGGTTGCTATGTGACTGAAGTTCATTTGTTTGTATGGACAGGAGTTGACAAATTCCTGTATGGGAAAAGTAAAAGTTTTTAAAGATGAAACCATAAACAAGGAATAGCTCGTGTCGCATCCTTGGAAGATACTAAACTTAAATACCAAGTTTGATATTTTACCCAACTTTCTTTTTAGAGCTATCGTGTTCACAGACACACGGACCTTTTTCTGAAAATGCTTTTTTTGGATAAAGGGGACCATAAAACATATATTTCCTATGAAATGTTGGTATCGAATTTTTGGGTGGAGTGCAATACCTTCTCTATACACTATGTACATAGTTCGTATAGAGAAAGTAAAAATGTCATATACGTTTTTTCGTGCAGTTGGCCATTTTCGAGATATTCCTTGTTATTGATTTTAAGTTTGCATGGATAGGAATTGGCAAATTCCTGTATAAGAAAACTAAGTTTTCAAAGCTGAAACAAAAAAACGAATATCTGAAAAGCGATCAGCTCCACGAAAAAAATGTATATAACATAAATTGTGTGTTTTATCCTGATCTAAATTTTTCGTGTAGTAAGCTTCTGTGTATTTCTTACAGTTTGCCAGTTATGCAAAATTCAGTAAAATTCATCCAGAACAAACTAGACTTCAGAGGCTATTCCCAGAAAATTCAAGATATACACTTTATTTGTCAGGTAAGTATTTTAATATATGATATTTTAATGAAAATGTATAATGTGTAGAGAAAGTAAAATGTGTTATGTTCAATGACTATCACCATTCTATTGTTTATTAGTTGATTATTGTTATTTATTTAACCATTTGACCCTATTTTGGGTTGCCAAAAGACGCAGAACACTTAAAATAGGAAATAATGACGTAAAATATATATGTCGTTGAAAAGAAAACTTGACAAATTAATAAAAATAATAATAATAATAATAATAATAATAATAATAATAAACAAAAATATGACTTTTCTGCATCTCTGCAATAAATTATTGTTAAATTATTAAATTATCGTATATTCAATGCCTATCTGCCTTCTATTGTTTTTTATTGGATAAACTATTAGATATTCATTTAACCATTACACAGACTGCTTAAAATATTAAATGATCTCATAAGACAATATGGCGTTGAAAACAAAACTTGACAAAATAATAATAATAATAATAATAATAATAATAATAATAATAATACAGGCGACCTCCTGTTTGCGAGAAGTATAGGTAGCTCAAAGTTGAAACAAATAACAAATAATATCTCGGAAGCGTTTAATGCTACAAAAATGCTAATTACATAAAATGTGTGTTTTAACGAGATTTATACTTTTTTGTATAGAGAGTTTTGGTGTATCTCTTGTGGAAACGTAAATGGAGTTTTATTTATGGATGCTCTTTAATTGTTGTGGTTCTCAGCATCCCATTCTATACTGGTGGCTTAATTTTGCTCAGATGCCTCTTTATCAGGCCTGAAGTTCTTTTACTTTACGACACGGGATCATCGGCTTTACTTTTCTCCCGAAGAAGCCATGCTGAGGATTTTCAGGCCCGAAAAAAATCCATTGTCCTTTGCAGGGTTTGAATCCGCGACCTTGGGTATGTGAAGTTAGCATGGTAACCATTACACAACTGAGGCCGACTTTCTCTTATGGATTACGAGTACTATTTTTTTTTTGGCTTAACGTCATTTAACCTGATTGGTCATATCGAACGATGAACGAAATTGGTCCATGGAGCTTAAAGTTACTCGACATTCGTCTTCTCAGGATAAGGGAAAACCCCGAAACAAAACTTATCCGGGTAACTCACCCTAAGCGAGATTCGAACTCGCGACCTTTTGAATGTGAGGCAGACACACTACCACCACACTACCCAGGCGAACTGGTATTTCTTTTGTTTTACTTCTGGCGAGCAAAGAAACGAAGCAATAGCTTTTAAAATATTTGACTGTCGCTTTCGCCTCGTGTATTCCCTTATTTCCCATCTACTTACAAGGAACTAAGTAATAAGATCGTTTCTACTAAGTTTAATTTCGATTAGCATGAAGTAGAAGGAAGAATATATTTTTGCAAGACGTTTATTTGCAGAGCAGTGAATGGAATACGTCAATATTAATATCAGAAATATGGGGAAATTTAGAAAGTTAGAAGCTATTAATTCTATACAGCAAACAACACAGGAATACTGGGCACCTCTTTCCGTCTACACACTCCCTCTTTCATGCCGAACCAGACAGGCTAAAAACGCCAGTGGCGGATGATCTTTCTTCGTCTGCATATTTTTATTTACTCTGCATGTACTATGTACATAGTGTATAGAGAAGGTATTGAATAGCACCCAAAAAATTCGATACCGAAATTTCACTGGAAATATAAGTTTTGGGGCCCACTAAATCGATTTTTTTAAATGCCTGTGTGTGTGTCTGTTAGTCTGTCTGTCTGTCAGTTAAATACCAAACCGCCAAAAACTAAAACTTAACGGGGAAAAAATTTAGAAAAAATTAATATTCTTATAATAGTGTTTAACGATTTTGATTAAAATACCGCATACAAATACACTTAAATGCAAAATAAAATGTATATTTTGAATTTTCTGGGAATAGTCTCTGATGACCTTTTTATTCTGGTTGATTTTTATTGAATTTTTCATAACTGGTAAACCACAAGAGATCGACCAAAACTGACTGCACAGAAAATGTAGATCACGATACAACATACAATATATGGAATATACCTTTTTCTTGTGGAGTTGACCGTTTTTGAGATATTGCTTGTTATTGATTTCAGTTTTAAAATACTTAAACTTTTCTCACACGGGAACTTGTCAACGCTTGGCCACGCAAAGAAACGGATTTCAATCCCATAGCAACCACATTTTAAAACATTTGACTGTCGGATTAGTCTAGTGAATTCCTATATTTCCCTTCTACTTACAAGGGACTAAGTAATAAGACCGTTTCTGCTAATGTTTATCTTGAATAGCATGTAGATAGAAGAATAAACTTACTAGTAATAATTTGTTATAACTGCCTCCGTGGTCGAGAGATCAGAGAGCCGAATTCTCACCAGGAGACCCGGGTTCGATTCCAAAGTGGGGCGGAGAAGTTTTCTTTAACCATAATTATTCCCAATTCCCCACAAAGGGGCCCATATAAATGAAACAATTAAAAAATAATGTGTTATAAAGATGTAGCGAAAGTTATGTGAATGGGGCACATCAGATTTTTCTAATAATTCTTTTTTCTTGGATATAGGGGATTCTGAAATCTCGGAATAGAATTTTTGAATGGAATACAATACTTTCCTTATCTACGTACGTGTACTATGTAGAGAAGGTAAAAAATCTAATGCATTACATTCACATGACTTTCTCTAGATACTCTACAAACTTCTTACAAAAGATAATTCATCTTTCAACACCATGCTAATCGAGATAAACATTAACAGAATTTTATTATTTAGTTCCTTATAAGTAGAATGGAACTAAGGGAATGCGCTAAACTAAAGTGATAGTCAAATGTTTTAAAAGCTGTCGTTCTGCGATTGTGTTTGAAAATTGCTTCCTTGCCTGGACAGGAACAGAATAAAATAAAAACTGACATTTCCGTCTGAGAAAAGTATAAGTACTTCACATTTGAAAATAATAACAAGGAATACCTTGAAAACGGTAAGTACAACAAAAAAACTGTATATGACATAATTTGTGTATTTTAAAAAGATCTACCTTTTTGGTGTGGTGATTTTTTGCCTATCTCTTACGATTATACTAAATTAAGCAAAATTCATCCAGAATAAACAGGTCTTGAGAAGCAATTCCCAGAAGATACACATTTTATTTGTGATAGATATGGCTTCAATATGTGGTATTTTAATCAAAATCGTTAGCCCTTTTTCAAAAAAAACTAAATTTTTGAAAATGTTTCCATGTAAAGGGTAGTTAGGGGTGGGGGGATTTTTGTTTTAAAATATTCGTGTCGCATCCTTGGAAGATACCAAACTTAAATACCAAGTTTGGTATTTAAACGTCTTTTCGTTTTTGAGCTATGCTGTCCAAAAACACACACACACATGGACCTGTTTCTGAAAATGCTTTTTATTGGATTCAGGAGATCCTAAAACATGTATTTCCGGTGAAATCTCTACATCTAATTTTTGGGCGGATTACAATGCTTCTCTATCCGTATGTACATTGTACATACGGGGCTAGAGAAAGTAAAAATATTTTTAGCAACAATAGTTGCAACAATAGTTGCAACAATAGCAGTACATAATCAGATTTTTACTTTCTGTATACGTACTATGTATATAGTGTATAGAGAAGGTACTGAGATTTCACCGGAAATACATTTTTGAGGCCCCCTGAAACCAAAAAAAGCATTTTTAGAAAAATGTCCGTCTGTGTATGTGTTTGTGGGCAGCATAGCTTAAAAATGAAAAGTTCGTTAAAAACCAAACTTGGTATTTAAATTTGGTATTTTCAAAGGATGCGACACGAAGATTTTCAAGAAAGTCCCCCCACCCCAAACTACCCTTTACATGGAAAAAGTTTCGAAAATTTTGTTTTTCTTAAAAATGGCTGTAACGATTTTGATTAAAATCTCGTATATTTAAGATACTTACTTGACAAATAAGATGTATATCTTGAATTTTCTGGGAATAGCCTCTGAAGACTACTTTGTTCTGGATGAATTGAAGGATTTTTGCATAACTGCTAAACCGTAAGAGATGGACGAAAACGTACCACACAGAAAATGTAGAACACCTTAAAACACATAATTTATGTTATATACATTTTCTTCATGGAGATGGTTGTTTTTACGATATTCCTTTCTTTTAGTTTCAGCTTTAAAAAGCATACCTTTCTCATTCAGGAATTTGTGAACTTCTGTCCATACAAACAAAGGAACTTCAGTCTCATAGCAACCAGCTTTTGACTGTCAGTTTAGCCTATGGTACTCCCTTATTTCACTTTTACTTACAAGGAAGCAAATAATAAGACTATTTCTGATAATTTTTTGTACCGGAAATGAACAAGTTGGGAATTTGTCGTTGTTAAGAAATAGAGTGGGTGTAAGTATAGAGAACAAGGCTGATGAGGCAGGTGTGCCAGGAATATGTCTCCTGCTGTTTGATGGCGACCAACAATAGCCGACAATGATGCTGAAACAGTTCGGAATGTTGCTGAGTAACTGTTCGGCCTGTCACTTCTCTGCGACAATCTTCATTTCTCCGTCAAAATGAAAAATGGTTCTGCTTTTTTCTTCCTCACTGGTTTTGTTGCCTTGCTCTCTCTTTGCTACATGCAAACTTTCTTTGAGCTTGAACAATTATATAAACATAATAACACACAGAGAAACTTTATTCTTTTGTTTCACTTAAAGGGAGTGATTTTCATATTTTTACTTTCTCTGCACGTACTATGTACATGTAGAAAACCATCCGTATGTGTGTGTGTGTTTGTGGGCAGAATAGATCAAAAACGTAAAGACCGTTAAATACCAAACTTGGTATATAGGTTTAGTGGCTTCCAAGGATGCGACACGAAGATTTCCAAGAAAATTCCCCCACCCCTAACTACACTTTACTTGGGGTAAAGATCGAAAATTTTTATTTTATAAAAAATGGCTCTTACGATTTTGATTAAAATCCCCTATATTGAAGATATTTATATGGTAAATAAAATGTATATTTTGAATTTTCTGGGTATAGCCTTTGCAGACTATTGCATTCTGAATGAATTTTACAGACTTTTGTATAACTGGCAAACCGTAAGAGCTACACAAAAACTTACTGCACAAAAAATGTAGATCACAATAAAACACAATTCATATCACATAAAATTTTACTTTCTCTATACGTACTATGTATATAGCGTATAGAGGAGTGTATTGCACCTAAAAATTCGATGCCCAGATTTGACCGGAAATATAAGTTTTGGGTCCCTCTGAATAAAAAAAAATTTGGAGAAAGGTCCGTGTGTGCGTGTGTGTGTATGTGTGTTTGTGGGCAGTATAGATCAAAAACGAAAAGATCGTTAAACACCAAACTTGGTATTTAAGATTGCTATCTTCCAAGGATGCGGCACGAAGATTTTCAAGAAAATCCCCCCCACCTCCAACAACCCTTTACATGGGAAAAATTTCGAAAATTTTGTTTTTATCAAAAAGGGCTCTAACGATTTTGATTAAATTCGTTATATTTAAAATATTTAAATGACAAGTAAAATGTATATCTTGAATTTCCTGGGAATAGCTTCTAAAGACCTCTTTATTTTGAATGAATTTTGCTGAATTTTGCGTAACTGGTAAACCGTAAAAAATGGACAAAAACTTAATACACAAGAAATGTAGATCACACACAATTTATGCCATATTCGTTGAATTGACCATTTCTGAAATATTCCTTGTTATTTGTTTCAGATGTAAAATACTTAAATTTGTTTCACACGGAAAGCTGTAGAGAAAGTCCTGTGAGTAGAACACATCAGATCTTTTAATTTTTTTTTAGACGATTTTTGTTACAATTTCTCAGCTGCGTCACTTGAAGTAGATAATGTTGGAGCAGTGTTGCAGGTAAACACGTACGTACTTGTTCTCAGTAGCAGTCTATGATCTGTGGAAGAAGACGTGTAGGATGTGAACAGATTCATAAATCACTGTGGTGCACATGACTGGCGAAATTGTAATGCGGTCGGCGGTAGTGGGTCCTCCTCCCTGCTACAGTCATTTGTCATATTATTTTGTGATGTTTGACAGGTTTCCTGGGCGTGAGGAACAAGTTAAATAAGACATGAGATAAAATCAGCTCGGATGCCTTAGGACAAACTGTTCTTTTGGTCACTTTTTTTTTTTATCAAAGAACCTTGCAGTTTCAGAGCTTCAGTATAACAGTACCTGAATACCTATAGACCTCTCTTGCAGGGCATTTGACCCGACACACTAATATCTATCCAATGTTAGGATGATCCGCGCCAAAACAGACTTCGTGCACCGTGATACAGTACTGTCAGGTGATAAGTTCCGGGCCTCACACAGGCCACTAGGCCAGTTAGACAGTAGCATCGTATAGTTTAACTCTAGAATAGTTTGTGTCCATAGTTACAGGTCAATAGCTTGTTTAGTTTTCGAATGACAGCATTTTAAACAAGACATCTTTAGAGTTTTCACGAAAATGGAGGATTTGGAGAAACGAGTAGTGATTAAATCAAGGAGGCAATGGGCAGTACATTGAAAGACTCTGCCCCTTCATTTTTTTTAAATTTATTTATTAATTTTGTTAATTACAAAGGTATAAGTTATATTTAAATACAGTATATCACTTCACATTTTTTTTTTTTTATATATAGTTATGAACTATGTTGTCTGTGCGTTTAAATTAAACATGTGCAGTGCAGTGCCGACTGCAGTGAAAGACGCTTATGTTTTTGCAGATCTTCTCTTGCTGCTCTAAGATACCAACGTAAACCGTCGACGCTGGGATGCGTTTCAGACAGCATATAATGCTGAAAGCCAAGTGCGAGCCACACCTGTGCGAAGCGATCTGTAGTACGTTGAGTCTCTAGTTGTAGTATATTCAATGATTAAAACGTGGGTTGTAGAGTTTAAAATGGGACGTACGAGCACTAGTGATGAGCCTCGCTCTGGACGCCCTGTAGAAGTGACAACTCCAGAGATCACGAAAAAATTCATCGTTTAGTATTGGAAGACCGCAGATTAAAGTTGTTTGAGATAGCAGAGTCTGTAAACATATCAAAAGAACGTGCAGGTAATATTTTAAGTACTGTTTATGGCTTTCACAAGATCTGTGCAAGATGGGTGCCGCGTTTGTTGACACCTGATCAAAAGTAGCAAAGAAAACGTTTCTGTTAAGAATGTGGAGCTCTACCGTAAAAATTCCAGTGAATTTTTCAGACGGCTTATTACCATGGATGACATTTGGATACTTCACTACACTCCAGAAAGTAAATTACAGCCAAAACAGTAGATAGCGCCAGGTGAAATAACTCCAGAAAAGGCAAAGTCAATTCTACCAGCTAACAAGGTTATGGCGAGTGTTTTCTGGGATGCACAGGGAATATTTTTTATTGATTACTTGGAAAAGGGCTTACTGCAACGTTTGAGTGATGAGGTGAAAAGAAAAATACCTCATTTATCAAAACAAAAAAGAATCTTGTTTCATCACGATAATGCTTCGGCCCATCGTTCACTCATTGCAATGGGGAAAATGTGCGAATTAAAGTTCGAGTTGCTTGAACATTCACCCTATTCGCCAGATCTAGCACCTCAAAAATTGTCTTGGAGGACGAAGATTTCTCAGCCACTAGGAGGTCATTGATGCAGTAAATAGCTATTTCCAGGCGCACTAAGGAGATGGTTTAATTAAATTAGAACACCGATATGACAAATGTATTAGCCTTTCTGGAGATTATGTTGAGAAATAAAGCAAACAAATATTTTTTAAATGCTGAGAGGCCCAAGTCTTATCAGCCGACCCTAGTACAGTGCAGTCATCCATGCTAATAATCTAACTTTCAGAATTTTATTTGTTTATTTATTTATTAGTCTGACTCATAAATGAGTTTGCCTAGTAACACAGATTTATATTTATTATCCTAATAAAAATGGAATTATTAAGTTCAATTTTTTATTAGGATAATAAATATAAATACAAAAAATCAAGTATTTTAATGATTATTTATTGACCGTGTATTTTGGTGCATGGGTTGCACTCTTCAGTGAAGCACCTTGTGATAGACGACATTTCTTGTTTTATTATCAGGCGCAAGAACAAATAACGCAGATGGTCTTGCGACCCGTGAACATGCCACATATAATTGGGTTTTCTAGATTCAGACCACAAACTTTCAAGGGTTGGCCTTGTGATTTGTTAATGGTCATGGCGAATGCAAGACGGATCGCAAATTGAAGTCGTTTAACCTCAAACGGCAAATCGGTTGGGATCATCAGGATCCTCGGAATGAGAACTTCCTCACCTTCGAATTTTCCTTTGAGTATCGTCGCGTAAATCACATTGTTCATCAATTTACTTACCACCAAACACAGTTTTGGTTGGTTTATGTTTCGAAGCATGATTACTACGGAGCCAACCTTTAGTCGTAAATTGTGCGGTGGAAAGCCAGGCACATCCAAGGAGTTTAAAAATTCAATTGGATAGTTGCTCTTCACGTGCAATTTCATTCGCAATCATTTGTGGGGAAAGATTCGATTGTCTTGGTCGCGGCATTGTTAATAATAATATCGGCACAATAAGCTAATAGAAACTCGAAACAAACACCATAGACAGCAATGGTTTTTCTGTCTGTTGCGTTTTGTTATACCACGTTTTATGTCACGTCCCACGGAAACGGGATATAAAGTATCCTATGTCCGTCTCTGGTTCTAAGCTACCTCCCCATGGATTTTCAGCCTAATCGGTTCACCTGTTCTTGAGTTATAAACAGTGTAACTAACACGGCTTTCTTTTATATATATAATGTGATATTTACAAAAAAGTTTTAAGGGGAATATTACAAAAAATCTATTACCATACGTTATAATAGCTATATAAAATTAAGCTATGAGAACAACTTGTAACAAAGATTATAAAACATGTGCAACAATAACAGTTATAACAATAAAAGAGAAAAAAAAAATACAAATATTAAAGCGATTTATAAACCAAAATACATTTTACGTTCTATTCAAACCATATAAATGATTTCGAAAAATGGCTACGGAATGTTTTACGATGTTTTCCGTGATTGCTTGTTCCACATTTCTGTTAATTTTAGACTTTGCCCTCCATTTCACAAACATATTTGTAATAGTTCCTCGAAAACCAAAAAAAAAAAAAAAAAAAAAAAAAAATAGATCCACTATACATATTTTTATAATATTTCTACACGTACTATGTACATAGAGAATAGAGAAGGTATTGTATTGCACCCAAAAATTCCATACCCAGATTTCACCGGAAATAGATGTTTAGGGTCCCAACTGAATCCAAAAAAAGCATTTTTGGAAAAAGATCGGCGCGTGTGTGTCTGTGGACAGCATAGCTCAAAAACGAAAAGACCGTTAAATACCAAATTTGGTACTTAAGTTTGGTTTCTTCCAGGGATGCAACAAGAAGATTTTCAATAAAATTCCCCCAACCCAAACTACCCTTTACATGGAACATTTTTCGAAAATTTTGATTTTCTTAAAAATGGCTCTAAAGATTTTGATTAAAATATAGTATATTAAAAATATTTACCTGACAAATAATATGTATATTTTGCATTTTCTGGGAATTCCAAAGGCTTTCTGCTTTATTCTGGATGAATTTTACATAACTGCTAAACCGTAAGAGATGGACAAAAACCTACCACACAAAAATGTAGAGCACAATAAAACACACAATTTATGTTATATACATTTTTTTCGAGTAGTTGATCGTTTTTGAGATATTCCTAGTTTTTGGTTTCAGCTTTGAAAAACGTGTACTTTTCTCATACAGATATTTGTCAACTCGTGACCATACAAACAAACGAACTTCAGTCACATAGCAACCAGCTTTTGACTTCACTTTAACCTATGATACTCCCATGTTTCGCTTCTACTTACAAGGAAGCAAGTAATAAGACTACTTCTGCTAATTTTTACTTTCTCTGTACGCACCATGTACATAGTGTATAGAGAAGGTATTGTACTCCACCCAAAAATTTGATACTGAGATTTCAACGGAAATATATATTTTAGGGTCCCCTGTATCCAAAAAAGAATTTTCACAAAAAGGTCCGTGTGTATGCGTGTGTGTGAGTGTGTGTGTGTCCGTGTGTCCGTGTGTCTGTGAACACGATAACTCAAAAACGAAA
Source organism: Hymenopus coronatus (assembly GCA_030762935.1). Lineage (NCBI taxonomy): Eukaryota > Metazoa > Arthropoda > Insecta > Mantodea > Hymenopodidae > Hymenopus > Hymenopus coronatus. The sequence continues at coordinate 62,863,217 of CM060899.1, forward strand.
AGTCGGTAAAATACCAAACTTGGTATTTAAGTTTAGTATCTTTCAGGGATGCGACACGAAGATTTTGAAAAAAAAATCCCCCACCCCAAACTACCCTTTACATGGAAGTTTTTTCGAAAATGTTGATTTTCTTGAAAATGGCTCTAACGATTTTGATTAAAATTTCATATATTAAAGATATTTACCTGACCAATAATATGTATATCTTGAATTTTCTTTGAATAGCCTCTGAAGACTACTTTATTAAGGATGAATTTTACATAACTGCTAAACCGTAAGAAATGGACAAAAGCCTACTATACAAAAAATATAGAGCACATTAAAACACGCAATTGTTTTCAGCTTTGAAAAACTTGTACTTTTCTCATACAGGAGTTTGTCAACTCGTCTCCATACAAACAAAGGAACATCAGTCACATAGCAACCAGCTTTTGACTCTCACTTTAACCTATGGTACTCCCTTATTTCCCTTCTACTTACAAGGAAGCAAGTAATAAGACTATTTCGGCTAATTTTTGTCGATTAGAATGAAGTAAATAGAAGCATAAGCTTTTTAACACTGATTTGTTGCAGAGATGTAGAGAAAGTTATGTGAATGGAACGCATAAGATTTTTTAGCTATGCTATCCACTAACACAAATATACACGTGGACCTTTTCCTAAAATTCTTTTTTCGATCTTAGGGGATCTCAAAGCGTTTATTTCCGGTGAAATCTCGACATCGAATTTTTAGGTGGAACCTAACACCTTCTCAAACTACTAAGTACATTATATGTACATACGTGTTAGAGAAGGTAATAAGTGTTTGTATGAATTACTGTGGAACATCCATAGATTAGATTAGATTAGAAAGCATTCTGTAGGTTCGTTTAGGCCTGGAAGACATTGAACATAGAACTTGCCAAGGCATATACATGTCTACATATGTTTATATACTATGAAAAAAAAAACAATGCATAAATCTCGTGGTTAAAGCTTGGGTTACAAAAACAAAGTAATATCTGATGTGTTCCATTCACATGACTTTCTCTACATCTATGCAACAAATTATTGTTAAAAAACTTATTCTTCTATCTACTTTATTCTAATCGAGAAAAAATTAGCAGAAACAGTCTTATTACTTCTTCTTTGTAAGTAGAAGCGAAATAAGGGAATACCATAAGTTGGTCAAAATCTGGTTGCTATGTGACTGATGTTCCTTTGTTTGTATGGACACAAGTTGACAAATGTATGAGAAAAGTACAAGTTTTTCAAAGAATATATCGAAAACGCTTAACTCAAAAAAATATATATATATAACAATAACTGTGTGTTTTAACGTACTCTTCATTTTTGTAATGTAAATTTTGTCCATCTCTTACGGTTTAGCATTTATGCAAAATTCCGTAAAATTCATCCGGAATAAAGTGGTCTTCAGAGGCTATTCCTAGAAAATTTAAGATATACATTTTATTTGTCAGGTAAATATCTTTAATATACGATATTTTAATCAAAATAGTTAGTGCTATTTGTTAAAAAATCAAAACTTTTGAAAAATTTTTCCATGTAAAGTGCGTGTTATTTATGGACGCTCTTTAACTGCTGTGGTTCTCAGCGTCCCATTCTATAATGGGCGTGAAAGACCAGTTAATTTTGCTCAGAGACCTCTCTATCAGGCTTGAGGTTCTTTTACGTGCCGTAAATCTATGGCAAAGGACCAACAGCTTTAATTTTTCCGTGTAAAGAGTAGTTGGGGTGAGGGATTTTCTTGAAAATCTTCGTGAAAATGTAAATTTCGTGTTATTTATGGACGCTCTTTAACTGCTGTGGTTCTCAGCGTCCCATTCTATACTGGGCGTGAAAGACCAGTTAATTTTGTTCAGAGACCTCTCTATCAGGCCTGAGGTCCTTTTACGTGCCGTAGATGTATGGCACGGGACCAATGGCTTTACTTCCCTTCCGAAGGAAGCCATGCTAAGGATTTTTACGCCCGAAAGAGTCCATCGTCTCCGCCGGGTTTGAACCCGAAACTTTGGGTTTATGAGTTTCTGTTCCAGTAAGATTTCGGCCCCTGTGGGAATTGCTGAGAGAGTTTCCTGCTTCCCTGAGAGATGTGGTAGCGGGAATACGGACGAGGATACTGTATAAATATTTACTCACAAAAAAGGTGAAATTATCTGGAATTCAAGTAAAGTATCCGAATAACAATTGGAAGGCGTTCAGGACCCCGTACATACCAACAGAATGGAAGGTGCAAGCATACGTCCTGATACATGAAACTATCCCAACTGAAGAAAAGAAGTACCGACATAATGTGGTTGAGGGTCCCTTATGCCAGATGTGTGGAAGGCTAGACACACCGAGGCATCGACTCACACAATGTGTGGAAGTCCAACAGCTATGGAACTGGACAACAACAGAATTTACAAAACTGTTTCCAACACAACTATATGGCCTCTTTCTCCAGTTGCAATCTAGTGGCGCAAAATACGAATTTCTACAAATATGGTTTACCATGGGGTACCAGTATTTTGTGTTCACAGAGACCAATAAGAACGTCGTCACTTTCAAAAGGCTGTTGAGAAAAGAGCGACTACACTTAACGTCTCCGAAACGGTGCGCAGCACAGATTGCATGTCTCGATGTGTGACAAGGAGCGAGATTCAATGACTGTCTTACAGGTAGCTTGCGATTAATGTTTTGTGCTTCTATTCTGTACGGAAAAGCTCTTGCTCTAACGGTAATATCATCACCAGATGGAAAGATGGAGGGCAAGGGACCATTTAGCACAAGTGTATCTCAGTGAAATTACCAGGGTTGTCTGAGTCAATTTATTGTTCAAGTTTATATCTTTGTTTTTATACTAAAAATGTTGTAATTTTATCTATAAATAGAAGGGGGAAAAAAAAAGCTAGCATAGTAACCATTACACCACGAAGGCTTCTCAAACTACTATGTACGTTGTATTTACATACGTGTTAGAGAAGGTAATAAGCTTTTGTATGAATTAGTATGGAACAATTATAAAATATAACACATAGAAAAAATTCTATTATTTTCATAGTCTGGGAAGTAATTATTGTCACTCAGGATACAGAATGTTCCTTTTTTTAAAATCTGTCCATTAAAATAGGACGGCGGCGACAGAGTTTATTCAACCAATTAAATTGTGAAAGCACAATTGTATATTTCATTGCTTTATTTATATTTATTCACCCCCATATCTATTTAGCTGTAATCCGTTAGGCTGCATTATTTTAACCACTGTAATGGATATGGAAAGTGAGATAAAAAAGGGCTACATACCATGGACTTTATATCCTCGTTCGATCCCGCCAACTGCAGAGGGATTTGGAATAATCCTGCTAGCTATATTAATGTACCCAGTGTAATGGATAGCCAGATATTAGCAATAACAGACAAGCGCTTTCGGGTTCAGCGAGCCCAAGCGGCTTCTTTATGTTCTAGAAAACACGCTATCATTCCTTTTCGCGTTCTTTACCACGTGTACGAGGGCATTATTTACATTTTGAGCCTAATATTACTACTGTGTTCCATTCATATGACTTTCTCTACATCTCTGCATCAAATTATTGTTAATCGAGAAAAAATTAGCCGTCTTATTACCTGTCTCCATGCAAGTAGAAGCGAAATAAGGGTTCCCTGTATGAGAAAAGAGTGTTTTTGAAAACTGAAACAAAAAATAAGGAATATCTCAAAAACGATCAACTGCACGATAAAAATGTATATGACATAAAGTGTGTGTTATATCGTGATCTACAATTTTTGTGTAGTAAGTTTTTGTCTATTTCTTACGATTTACCAGTAATGCAAAATTCAATAAAAATCATTCAAAATAAAGAGGTCTTTATAGGCTATTCCCAGAAAATTCAAGATACACATTTTATTTAGCATGTAAATATCTTAAATGTACGATATTTTAGTCAAAATCGTTGGAGCCAATTTTGATAAATCCAAAGCTTTTAAAAGATTTTCCATGTAAATGGTAGTTGAGGAAGTGTCAAATCCTTGGAAGATACTGATCTTGAATATCAAGTTTGGTATTTAACGGTCCTTTCGTTTTTTAGTTATGTTGTCCAGACACACACATATACACATGGACCTTTTTCTAATAGTGCTTTTTTTGGATTCAGGGGGACCGAAAGCATGTATTTCCGGTGAAATCTCGGTATCGAATTTTTGGGTGCATTACAATGCCTTCTCTATACACTATGTACATATACGTGTAGAGAAAGAAGTAAGTCTTAAATTAATATGATCATTATTCTCCGCAGGTAATAAAATAGGTATTTAGCCTCGAATAGGAGGTCTAATGATAATAAAAAAAAAAACCTGATGTGTTCCATCCGCATGACTTTCTCTACATTTCTGCAACAAATTATTTTTAAAAAGCTTATGCTTCTATTTACTTCTTATTAATTTAGAAAAATTAGCAGAAATAATCTTAATACTTGCTTCCTTGCAATTAGAAAGCAAATAAGGGAGTACCATAGGTTAAAGTGACAGTCAAAAGCTGGTTGCTATGTGACTGAAGTTCCTTTGTTTGTATGGACAGGATTTTACAAATTCCGTATGAGAAAAGTACAAGTTTTTAAAGTTGAAACCAAAACAACAATATCTAGAAAACGATCAACTCCACGAAAAAAATGTTTATTACATAAATTGTATGTTTTAATGTGCTCTACATTTTTCGTATGTTAATTTTTTGTCTATCTCTTACAGTTAAGCAGTTATGCAAAATTCCGTAAAATTCATTCAGAATAAAGTTGTCTTCAGAGGCTATTCCCAGAAAATTTAAGATATACATTTTATTCTTTAAGTAAATATCTTTAATGTTTGACATTTTAATCAAAATCGTCAAAGCTATTTTTAGGACAATCAAAGTTTTCGAAAAATGTTCCATGTAAAGGGTAGTTGGGGGTGGGGGGATTATCTTGAAAATATTCATGTCACATCCTTGGAAGATGCCAAACTTAAATACCAAGCTATGCTGTCCACTGACACACACAAGCACAAGCACAAGCACACAAACACTAAACGTGTATTTCCGGTGAAATCTCGGTATCGAATTTTGGGTAGAATGCAATACCTTCTCTATACACTATGTACATAGTACGTGCAGAGAAAGTAAAAAGTTGGTGTGGGAACTTCTGGTTTTGCCCCGATGTAACCAATGACGTTGTTCATTTGAAGCATCTCCCTGTATTGACTTACGAGGCAGTTAACACGAGTGCCACATCTTTGAGAGGGAGGGAATGAACCATCACTGTGGGGGGTTCACAAGACAAATTGGGCGCTGATGAGGGAGGTCATCCGATCCCTGTAGGGGGCTCTTTTCTAACAATGTGCTTTATAATGACACTTTGACAACTAAACTGTCACCATGACATGCGTCTAATGGCGCAAATAAAACGTGCTCATGGCCAATAAAATACTCCGTTTCTGCAGTACTTTTACTTTCTCTACACGTACTATGTACATGTGTAAATTCGATACGTGATTTCACCGGAAATACACGTATTGGGTCCCCCTGAATCCAAAAAAAAAAAAAAAAAACATTTCTGGAAAAAGGTCCGTGTGTGCGTGCTTGTGTGCGTGTGTGTGTGTGTGTCTGTGGACAGCATAGCTCAAAAACGAAAAGACCGTTAAATACCAAACTTGGTATTTAAGTTTGGTATCTGCCAAGGATGCGACACGAAGGCTTTTAAGAAAACTCCCCCACCCCAAACTACGCTTTACATGGAACCCTTTTCGAAAATTTTGATTTTCTCAAAAAAAAAAACTGTAACGATTTTGATTAAAATCTCGCATATTAAATCGATTTACCTGTCTATAAAATGTACATTTTCAATTTTCTGGGAATAGCCTCTCAAGACTACTCCATTCTGGATGAATTTTACGGAATCTTTCATAACTGCTAAACCGTAAGAGATGAACAAAAAGTTACTACACAAAAAATGTTGAGCATGTTAAAACACAGAATTTTGTTACATACATTTTTTTACGTGGAGTGGACCGTTTTTGAGATATTCCTTGTTTTGTGTTTCAGCTTTAAAAAAATTATACTTTTCTCATACAGGAATTTCCCAACTCCTCTCCATACAAAGGAATATCAGTCACATACCAACCCGTTTTTGGCTTTCACTTTAACCTATGATACTCCCATATTTCGCTTCTACTTACAAGGAAGCAAGTAATAAGACTATTTCTGCTATTCTCGATTAGTATGAAGTAAATAGAAGCATTAGCTTTTTAACAATAATTTGTTGCAGAGATATAGAGAAAGTCATGTGAATGGAACACATTATATTCTTCTATTTAGTACATAGTACATTGAACTTACCCAAAAATTCCTTACCGAGATTTTCACTGGTTACCTTTCTCTATATCTCTGTAACAAATTATTGTTAAAAAGCTTATGCTTATAACCACTTCATGTTCTGTTGGTGAACTTCTATCATATTGATTAATTTCTTTGCTAGGAGACGATATAACTGAAAAGTGGCTGTAAACGAAGACAGGACGGCATTTTGTTTGCTAGATTTTCATATTTGTCAGTTTGTTGTCAATGTACAACCCATTTTAGAAGAAAATTTGGTGTTGATCTACCCAGTGGGCCTCAGTATCTGCAGACTTCAAAACAAGGTGATACATGTCGATATAAGCGGAAGTCAACCGGTCGTCCATCAGTAAGTGAGGCAAATGAGGATCGTGTGAAAGAGAGTTTTACACCAAGTCCACAGAAATCCACAGTAAAAGTCAGTAGTGAAGTAAACTTCAACAAACTGTGTGGAAGATTTTACGGGTGATTGGACGATGGCCTCACCGCAGACGGCTGGATACAAGAGAAAGTGCCAGATACTCATAGAGACAGGTGTAGTAAATTACTGTAATCAGACCTGACGTGGCGAGGGGCTTGCAGTCGGGCCTACCAACTAGTGACGGCATTCGGGCGACTTCTTACTTGTTGAGGGGGAGGCCCCCTGGTGTTGACACTGGGACGGAGCACTGGGAGCCTGTGTTTGACTGAGGATGTGATACTGGGATTAGATGCCCTCCGGAGTCAGGAGGACTTTGCGACTCGGCCGAGATGAGGTTTTACTCCAGAGCCCACAAGGACATCTGGGGATCTGCAGGGTGAGGGTGAATGCACCTTTGGAGGACCAAAGGTCAAGAAACTTGTATTGGCTAGTAAGACGTCACTACATGGATTGCGTGTTGCTCGAGCATATTTGCCTTGCCGGGAGGCTGCTAAACTCGATGGACACCGACCAGGACATCAGGGCCGGGAAATGCGAGCCAGCTCTCAGTGTAACACTGTGCGACGAATCCGAACATCGTCGAAGGGCCTGGGGCCTAGGCTGAAAGATTTGCTGATGAGAGTAGCTGACTATCTAACCGCTTCACAACTGGAGAGGGTCCGGCATCTACTTAGCCGATACGAGTCTATTTTCAACGAAGGGAATGGCGATTATTGTCGCACCGACCCGCTACTCACAACATGGATACCGCAGATGCGCATCTGTCCGGAAACAACCAAGACGTGTTTCCCTGGCAAAGCAAGCAGAGGTATTTGGGACATGATAGAGGAGACATGAAGTTTAGGATAATCATTGAAGGGATTAACAGCCCTCGATACTCCCTTGTAATTTTGGTGAAGAGTAACTGTGAGTTGCGCTACTGTGGACTACAGGAAGTTGGATACGGTCACCAGAAAGGACCGTTTTCCCTTACCCGGGGTTGACGACCACCTGGACATTATTGACGACACTTGATGGCGTCCAAGGGTTTTGGGAATTTATCCATGCAGGGTCTCTTCAATGCGTTTGCAACCTTCCAGCGACTTATAGAATCAGTGATGAGAGAGTTTACATAAGACGCTTGCCTACTCTATTTGGATGACATCATCGTCATAGGTAGTAACTTCGAAGAACGTCTCAAGAAACTGACTAAGATGCTGTAAAGACTTGAAGTTGAACGTCAAGAAGTGCCAACTCTTCTGCAAGAGAGTGAAGTATTTGGGCAATATAGTCTCGCCATCTGGAGTGGCCTTGTACTCGGAGAAGTCTTTGGTGGTGAGAGATTGGCTTCGACCAAAAGACAATCCAGAACTGCGAAGTTTCTAGAGTCTATACAGCTACTAACGCCGGTTCGTCAGAGGTTTCTCCAACCTCTCACTTATCTGACCCAAGAACACCGGCCTTACATGTGGTCAGAAGAGATAGAGAGCGTTTTCCAGGCGCTAAAGTCAGCACTCTGCAGCGCTCCTATTTTAGGATTTCCACAATCTGGTGGAGAATTTATTTTGCCAGCAATGCCGGCATTGGTGTCGCATTCTGTCATAGATCAGATTGGCCAGAAGCGGGTAACTACTTTCTACAGCAAGGCACTCTCCATAGCAGAAACAACTTACTGTGTTACTCGGCGAGAGCTTCTGGCAGTAGTAGAGGCGCTGGAGCGCTTTTACAAGTACCGTATAGTCAGTCATTCCACCTGAAAACTAACCACTCCGCCCTCACCTGCTGCTTTTCAAGAACCTAGAGAGTCAGAGAGTCCGTTGTGTCCAAAGGCTGCAAGAATACATCTTTACATCAGAATATGTGGATGTCATGTCTAGACGGCCCTGTTCAGAGGAGTGCGGCCACTGCACTATGGTTGAAGAAAAGAAGCGTGCCGCAGCTAACCGTTTTATTTTAGCGGTTCTTGCAGCTGGATGGGATAGCACAGGGCTGAGAAATGAGCTGCTGGTGGACCCGACTTGGGATCACTCCTGAGAGAAGTGGAGGACGGGTTTAGGCCAGCTGGAGAACATCGCACCAAGGATTGCTGTATAAACTCCTTAGTGGTCTCAATGGGACTCATTAAAGATCAAGGATGGGGTGCTCTTCAGAGTATGGGAGTCGTCACCTGTTGGGAATACCCAGAGGGGGCAGATGATACTCCCTCGGAGTAAAGTCGCCTAAGTAACGGAGGAAGTATACGATGATTTCGGGAGGATATTTGGGACCCAACCGAACCATCAACAAGCTCCGTCAACGGCACTATTGGCAGACAGTGAGACATCGTGCCGCCAATGACATATGAATGCGGCAAGTCCCGGTGCACAGACCAGAAGCCGGAGTGGCATGCAGCAGTATAACACGGGAGCACCCTTTGTACGGATAGCAAACGATGTAGCTAGGCTAATTCCTGTTTCCGACAGAGGTAAAGTGTATCTGTCGATCGCCATGTTACTTCACCAAGTAGCCTGAGGTATATGACATCCCTAAACAAGAGGTCAAAACCATCATGAACTGGAAGAACTATTTTGTCACTATGGAGTACCAATGGAGCTATACAGTAATCAGGCATTAACTCTGAGTCCCACATCATGAGGGAAATATTGGAGCGACTTGGAGTGCACAAGACGCGCACAGCACCTCTTCACTCACAGTCAGCCGGCATGGTTGAGCGCTACATTAAGGCCCTAGAATAACATTTCAGGAAGATTGTGTTCAATCACCAGAGAGATTGGGATGTGACGGTGTCACTTTTCTTGCTTTTTTTTTTACCGTGGAGGGGGAAAATACATTGCACATTCGACCCACAGCCAAACATTGCTGAATTACATCGTGCTTGTAGCTTCGCGCGGTCCCGCAATAGCACCCGCGGAAGTATGTGGAGTCTAGGATGCTGCCGCACAATAAACGGGAAAGGTTCTCTTAGCTCAGCGTGGACCCAGCAACTCATGGATGTAGGCTGACTTGCATACTCTGGCTGTTGGTCGTCGTTGGACCAGAGGGTCCCGTGGTTCCGTAGCGATTGCGTGTCCCTCTGCCTGAGCAGGAGAAGGAGCGGCATTGGTTTGGCTCTTAACGCGGAAGAGCTCTGCAGAGTATGCAACCTGTTGCAGGACGACCTGCTTCAGCTGCTGTGCAATGCTGTCTACTTTTGTTGACAAGTGAGCAGCTGTAGACTGCTGCGGTGGTAGAAGCTTATAGCTCCTGGAACTTCTCGGTAATGCCCCTGCTGTACGCATCTTCCAGCGCAGTTAAACGGGCGCCGAAATGGGTGTCATTCGAGGGTACAGGTGGTGTGGCGTCGGTGAAAGCAGGTTGAGGTGGTGAGGTCCGGGCTGGTCCGGTGGCGGTTGACTGCTCCTCGGATAGAGAGGGCACTGGGCTTGTCCGGTGAGATGTCCTATGCCACGAGATCGTGAGGAGTGCACTCGGAGGTGGTGGTGTTGGTACCACAATAGTGGCACCACGGCGGCGAAGAACAGACGACAGCAGCGTCGGCAGTGCCGCAGACGTTTCTATCGGCAGGCCTTGACAACCAGGAGTCGCCCTAATAAGGGCAATCCTGACGCCAAGGCAGCTTCCAAGTCCTGCAGCTCCAGACGTACCAACGGCGTTGGCTCCCGGTCGCAGTATATGCGGGTAGCCCTCAAACAAGAAGGCCGCCGCGACTGTAGGTCTACCGCTTGCTGGCCTACCGCTTTTAACCCATAACTTCACTGATTTGATACCGTCCATTTTGGTTTTAGGCAGAGAGCCGCGGGATTTGTTACAATATACAGCAGAGCCTCACTAACCCGCTCTAATTAGGGCTCTAGCTTGACTGAATTATTGAAAGTCCGGATTAAACAAATTAGCCCATGAAATGAGCCAAGGTACATATTTAAACACTCTGTTCAGTAAAATAACGTATATTTCAAATTAAATAAATACAAAGATTATTTAGTATATGAGTAATCGTCGTGGTGCAGCACAGAATTAGAACATGGCAATTAAGGCACAGGGTCATTGATAACGCTTGACACGTTTAATGGATTTAAGAAACTACTGATCTTTTGTTGTCTTCCTTTGAGATTAATTTATTTAATAATTAAGTCGCGTAAATGCCTTAAATTTTCGTGATATGCAGGTGTTTTCATCGTTGTTATCTTCAACCATGGAAGGGTCAACAACTGCCAGTAGCTGCGGCACAAACAAGCGACCGACCGAAAGACTGATGGGAGGCAGTGTGAGTGAAGGTTGTCACGTATTAAACGGCTCTCCGGATTAAGAGAAGTCTGGACTAGTGGGGTCCGGATTAATGAGGTTCAACTGTATTTCATCAATGTTATTAAGACCATTTTGGGCTAAGTAGATGCTTCAGCTACATCGACTGAACTCTGGATTTTTATACATAATTTGACGTCCTTTAACCTGGTTGGTCATATAGGACGATGAATGAAATTGGTGAAATGATGCTCAAATGATATCGGGGTCTGTGGAGTTTAAAGTTACTCGACATTCGTCTTCTCAGGATAAGTGTAACTCATCCTAAGCGAGATTCGAACCCACTGTCTTTTGAACGCGAGACAGACACGTTACCACCACACCACCCAGGCGGGCTAAATTAAATATATTCATAATTAAATGAATACTATATTTAAAATCCTCTCATATTCTTTTACTTACAACTTTTGTCCAGTTTACAATTCTCTTTATATATTATAATAAATGTCTTAATTGGCTCAACAATTACATACAAATAAAGCTTTTAAATCACTTCTACAAAATGTTCACTCATTAGCTAGCTGACTGCTTGGAGCTGCACGCCAACCATGCTCGCGCACTCTGTATGCTAACACTCCAGTCACCCAGTCCAATTCACAACAATAACTCACTGCAATTCTTCCTCATTTTATAGCGAGAAAATGACATCACAGCCTTTCTAGAAATTAGAAGATACTGGAAGACGAAGCTTGGATAAACATTGAGAGTAGTGTTCCCGAAAGTTCCTGTTACATCTCGCCGTTCTTCCGAGTTGTTTACGCATCCAACTGCGATGCCTTGCATTCCAACTGCGTCGCATACCAGAGCGAACATGAGAGCGATCACTTACACGGACAGCATTGTCACATTATGTTATTTTCCGTAGACAGTGGTTATCAATTGCAGCCAAATTATATTAACAATAATTAAATGACAATTAAGGTTCATCATAGTAAAACCCATAAAATGAATAATGGGGCGGTACTGTTCGAATCCGGGGGTGCAGGTTATGGTTTTAAGAATGGTGTGGATATGTGGTTGACTTAGCTCAGGGTTTTTATTAGCATGGAAACTCTTTCAGGTTGTGGTGAGACCCAAGAGCTTTATTAACTGAGTCCGGCCTTTTTCCGCCGTAGAGCACACGCGTATACTTCTTCATTTTCTATTGTGACGTTACACTTTACCCGCACGCGACTATTATAATTTGATGCAGTGATATATCTCGTACTATGATCGGTCTTAAAATCACTTACTTCCGTCACAACTAAGGGTTACACCACGCGCTCAAATATCACATCTTGGTCGTCAGGGGGTTCTTCGTCAAGTGCCTTACAATTAAAAGGCAGCCTGTTCGGCTCCATCACGATTTCTAAATTTCACATCTTACTGGCCCGGAGGTTCCTCACCAAGTGCCTTAGAAAGCGTCCCCTTGACCAGCGGAGAGCATTGTTTTGCTGTGTCCCTGCCTTGGGCAAGGCATTCTCGCCCCTTTTCCTCGGGTATCTTGTATCCCGAGCTCGTGCCATATACGTGTTAAAAGTTTTTCTACCCTTCCCATTTTCGCTGTACATTAATTTAATTTTGCTCCGGGGCAAGAAAGCAGAAAACTAACCAACATATAAATGGTCTAATAACTGAAAAAAGAACACATAATCATAAAAATCTGATGTGTTCCATTCACATGACTTTATCTACAACTCTACAATGTATGTTTTTATAGCTGAAACCAAAAACAAGGAATATCTCAAAAACAATTTACTCTACGAAAAAAATGTATATAATATAAATTGTGTGTTTTAAAGTGCTCTATATTTGTTGTGTTGTAAGTTTTTGTCCATCTCTTATGGTTTAGCAATTATGCAAAATTCCGTAAAATTGACCCAGAATAAAGTAGTCTTCAGAGGCTATTCCCAGAAAATTCAAAATATACATTTTATTTGTCAGGTAAATATCTTTAATATACGATATTTTAATCAAAATTGTTAGAGTCATTTTTTTAGAAAATAAAAAATTTCGAAAAAACATCCATGTAAAGGGTAGTTTGGGGTGGTGGATTTTTCTCAAAATCTTCGTGTCGCATCTCTGGAAGATACTAAAAACTTAAATACCAAGTTTGGTATTTTACCGACTTTTCGTTTTTGAGTTATCGTGTTCACAGACACACGGACACACGGACACACTGACACACACACGGATCTTTTTGGATACAGGGGAGCCTAAAACATGTATTTCCGGTGAAATCTCGGTATCGACGAATTTTTAGAAGAGTGCAATACCTTCTCTATACATTATGTACATAGCACGTATAGAGAAAGTAAACAGTTTTAACTTCCAGAAATATATTAACACACTAACAAAATATTTATGTTGATAAGCAGGATGTAAATGATTTTTAAAACATTTAACGATACTTTAAGTGCCTGAATACCAGTTTATTTGAAAAGTTGATTTTTCATTTCGAAGTTCTTAGAAAGTTTACTATTTACCCCGGAATGGTTCCTCTAGCTCGAGCCCATCACTTCCATATGATTAGATTTGTATAAGATTTTATATTACGGCGGGGTCGTATATTATTTTTTTACTTTCTCTACACGTTCTATGTACATAGTATATAGAGAAGATGTATTCCACCCAAAAATTCTATACCGAAATTCCACCGCAAATGTATGTTTTTAGATCCGAAAAGACCGTTAAATACCAAGCTTGGTATTTAAGTTCGGTGTCTTCCATGGATGCGACACGAAGATTTTGAGAAAAATCCCTCCACCGCAAACTATCCTTTCCATGGAAAAAATTTCGAAAATTTTGATTTTCTCAAAAATGACTCTAATGATTTGATTAAAATACTATATATTAAAGATATTTAAATCACAAATAAAACGCATATCTTGAATTTTTGGAAATAGCTTCCGAATACATGTTTTTCCTGCTATATTTTGCGGGATTTTGCCTAGCTGGTAAACCGTAAGAGATAAACAATTTTAGCCAGTAGACACCTTTCTTCTCGTATCTCGTTTCTTTGCTCGTAGAAAACAAAGAGATTGAAATTTCAATTGTTTCACATAACCACCTGCTTTTAAAGCACTATACTGTCACTTTAGTCTTTGCATTTTCTTATTTCGCTTCTACTTAACAGGAAACTAGCACTAAGACTAATTCTGCTTATGTTTATCTCAATTAGTATGATGTGGACAGAGGAGTCAGCTGTTTAACAAAACATTGTTACAGAGATGTATAGAAAGTCCTGTGCGTGGAAACCATAATTTTTACTTTCGATGGTGGGGGTACTGGATGGAATGTGGCATTATTTGCTGCTGCGGTTGGTAGACTTGATCCTATCATCTCGTATCATATTTCAGGCGTATCTCTCTTACACCATCTGCTACGAATGAACTTATATTTCCGATGTATTTCCCCTGCCATTTCTTACTAACCCGGAGGGGGAAGTACAAAAAATCTTATGTGTTCCATTCACATGACTTTCTCTACATCTCTGCAATAAATTATTGCTAAAAAGCTTATGCTTCTATTTACTTCAAGTTAATCGAGAAAAAATTAGCAGAAATAGCCTTATTACTTGCTTCCTTAAAAGTAGGAGCGAAATAAGGGAGTACCACAGGTTAAAGTGAAAGCCAAAAGCTGGTTGCTATGTGACTGATGTTCCTTTGTTTGTATGGACAGGAGTTGACAAATTCCTGTATGAGAAAAGCATGTTTATAAAGCTGAAATCAATAACAAGGAATATCTAAAAAACGACAAACGCCACGAAGAAATGAATATGACATAAATTGTGTGTTTTATTGTGATCTCATTTTTTGTGTAGTCCGTTTTTGTCTATCTCTTACAGTCTATAAGTTATGCAAAATTCCATAAAAGTCATCTGGAATAAAGATATTTTTAGAGGCTAGATATCTAGATTAGATATTTTAATCAAAATCGTTAGATCCATTTTTGAGAAAATCAAAATTTTCGAAATGTTTTCCATGTAAAGGGTAGTTGGGGGTGGGAGGATTTTCTTGAAAATCTTCGCGGCGCATCCTTGGAGGATATCAAACTTAAACACAAATTTTGGTTTTAATGGTCTTTTCGTTTTTGAGCTATGCTGTACATAGACACACATACATTTTTACTTTCGCTATACGTACTATGTACCTAGTGTATAGAGAAGGTATTGTACTGCACCCAAAATGCGATACCAAGATTTCATCGGAAATACATTTTTGAGAGCCCCTGAATCCAAAAAAGCATTTTTAGAAAAATGTCGGAATGTGTTGTCTCTGTGTGTCTCTGTGTGTCTGTGGGTAGCATAGCTCAATAACGAAATACTGTAAAATACCAAACTTGGTATTTAAGTTTAGTATCTTCCAAGGGTGTGACTCGACGATTTTCAAGAGAATCCCATCACCCTGAGCTACTCTTTAATGGAAAATTTTTTCGAAAATTTTGATTTTCTCAAAACTGGCTCTATTTTAATTAAAATAGTTTACATTTAAGGTATTTATCTGACAAATAATATGTATATCCTGAATTTCCTGGGAATAGCCTCTGGATGAATAATTTTTGAGAAAATAAACAATTTCGAAATGTTTTTCATATAAAGGGTAGTTGTGTTGGGGGGATTTTCTTGAAAATCTTCGTGTCGCATCCTTGGAAGATACCAAACTTAAATACCAAGTTTGGGCTTTTCGTCTTTTGAGCTATACTATCCATAGACACACATACGCACATATATACATACCTTTTTCCAAAAACGCTATTTTTGGATTCAGGGGGACCCAAAAGGTGTATTTCCGGTGAAATTTGAGTATCGAATTTTTTAGTGCAATACAATACCATTCTATACACTATTTATATAGAGCTGACACATTTCTTTCTTTAATTGTTTCAAATCGAATTGTCCTAGCGACTACTTATTATACCTAAATTGTAGAGGAATTTTGGGAGATTATTTACCTCTATAGCAAATGTTGAAAATGTCCTCCATCCTGCATAAGACACAACTCAACACGTCGTTCCATGTTACTGGCCACTCGTTGGAGGACTCTGTTGTCAATAGCTTGAATCTCCTTTGTGATGTTGTGCTTCAGATCGTCCAATGTCTGAGGACGTGTGGCGTAAACCCTGTCTTTTAAGTAACCCCATAGAAAGAAGTCCGGCGATGTCAAATCCGGAGATCTCGGTGGCCACAGGTTCCTCGAAATTATCCGGTCATCAAAGAAACTTGCATTTAGGTTCATGGATTCATTTGATGTGTGGCAAATAAGTAATACAATCCAGTATTGCTTCATAAGGAAGAGTCGTTGATTTAATGTCTACTGCATTTTCACGTTGACTACAAGAACAAAATGTCGAAACAGTTGCCAACAATGCAATTAGGAATAAAACATAAAACATCTGCGCATCTAGCGATAAGGAATAGAAACTCCAGAACATTCTGCTTAATTTGATGCTAAAATTGGGTCATTGAATGAATTTCCAATGGAATAATTAAAGAGTAGTACGTTAGAGAAAGTAAAAACCTCTTTCTAAGAATAGTTTGTAGAGAAAGCCCTATGAGAACAACACATAACGTTTTACAGGATGGAATGTGGTATTATTTGCTGCTGCGGTTGGCAGGCTTGATCCTCTCATTTCGTATCATATTTCAAGCGTATCTCTCTTACACCATCTGTTAAGAATGAACTTACATTTCCGATGTATTTCCCCTGATATTTCTTAGCAACCCGGAGGGGGAAGTACAAAAAAAGGTCCCTTATGCAACTCCGACTTGATGGCTGATTGCACAATTTAACTGCAGCGAGCGGTACAGTAAACCAGCTCGCTGACCTCTGACTGAATTTAGAAAAGAGAATCGCACAGCTACAGTATTCCATTTACTGCGTCATCAGGATTTCATGTAGGGAGAAAAGAGAAGTATAAAACCCGCGCGGCGTCGAGCGGGACCATGCAGAGGGTGAGGGGGGGGGGGCTTTTTCGCTCAGCAGCAGTTTGATGGACGGGAATCAATAATTCAAGATGGTATTAAAGTCGCTAGGGAATTCCGTCGTCCCATCCTGTGTATATATGTGAAGAATACTCCATTCCATAGGCTTTGGCTTCTGTCGATATCTGATGCCTTCCATTCACATGACTTTCTCTATATCTCTGCAACAAATTTTTGTTAAAGATTTTATGCTTCTATTTACTTCATGCTAAGTGAGACAAAAATAGCAGAAATAGTCTTATTACTTGCTTCCCTGTAAGTAGAAGCGAAATAAGGGAGCACCAAAGGTTAAAGTGATAGTCAAAAGTTGGTTCCTATGTGACTAGTTCCTTTGTTTGTATGGACAGCAATTGTTAAATTCCTGTATGAGAAAATTATAAGTTTTAAAGCTGAAAAAAAAAAAAAAACAAGGAGTATCTCAAAAACTATCAACTCCACAAAAAAAAATGTATATAATGTAAATTGTGTGTTTTAATGTGCTCTACATTTTTTGTGTAGTAAGTTTTTGTCTATGTCTTACGGTTTACCACTTACACAAAATTCCGTAAAATTCATCCAGAATAAAGTAGTCTTCAGAGGCTATTCCCAGAAAATTCAAGATGTAAATATTGTTTTTCAAGTATATATCTCTAATATAGGATCTTTTAAATAAAATCGTTAGAGCCATTTTTTAGAAAATCAAAATTTTCCAAAAATTTTGCCATTGGAAGATATGGAACTTAAATACCAAGTTTCGTATTTAACGGTCTTTTCGTTTTTGAGCTATGCTGCCCACAGACACACAGACACACACACAAATACGCAGACAGACAGACGGACACACACGGATATTTTTCTAAAAATGTTTTTCTTTGGATTCAGGTGGTCTCAAAACAAGTATTTCCGGTGAAATCTCGGCATCGAATTTTTGGGTACAATGCAATACCTTCTCTATACACTATGTATATAGTACGTATAGAGAAAGTAAAAAGATTTAATGCTTTCCATTCACACAACTTTCTCTAGGTTTTCCGTATACAAAGTATTCCTACAAAATAAAGGGTTTTAATGAACTATACCGAAATATTTTCACAGAATATGTGGATTATTTAAATAAGTAATTTGAGATAGGAGACTTATGGGCTGTTTATTGAAATTTCGAAGTAACGGCTATAAGTTTCTGAATTGCCAGTACGCCACTGGCTAATTTATCAACCATTCGAGAGCATAACACGAAAAACGAAGGGACATATTACAGCGTACCTCTCTAGCGTACTGGTTATGATACTGGCTTTCAAGTGAAAGATAGCTTCAGAGTTCGGGTCTCGTTCACGTGTTGCAGCACGTCGTCTCGAATGAAAAAAAATAATAATAAAAAACATATGCTCTATGACAGGAATCGAACTTATGACCTTTTGTATAGTACCGCGTTACGCATTAAGTCACCAGAGCAGTTGAAAAATCGCCTCCAGAGTAGGCTACATAACTCAAAAACGTAGTTAATGAATACTGTCAAGTGATTAGTTCGAGATTTTACAGATTTTTGCGACATTAAATCTTGATAACGCTAGTAACGAGCTGCTAAAAATCGATATTTCTATACTCGGGCATCAGTTTTAAAGACATTCTAAGCCATTTTTCCAACCTGCTTTGCTTTAACACCGACTTATCAGCACCTGATACCACACGTTTAACGCTATGTAGTTGCGTTATGTTTATCCGGGGACCATGCATCGCCGATCTCAAATTACTTATATCTGTCACGTGCACAATCTCGCAAATTATTTCGGTGTAGTTCATTAACAACCTGTGTAATCTTATATCTACAGCATGCTAAATGAGACAAAACATTAGCAGAACTTTTCTTATTATTTGCTCCCTTGTAAGTAGAAAGAAAATAAGGGAAACATTAAGCTAAAGCGATAGTCAACTATTTTAAAAGTTGGTCACCATGTGGAACAATTGAAATTCGGTTCT
This sequence comes from Hymenopus coronatus, assembly GCA_030762935.1. NCBI lineage: Eukaryota > Metazoa > Arthropoda > Insecta > Mantodea > Hymenopodidae > Hymenopus > Hymenopus coronatus. Next base: position 62,882,177 of record CM060899.1, read on the forward strand.
CTTTGCTTTCTAGGAGAAAACAAATGAGACGTCAAATAAGATGCATCCGTTTAAGAAAAGTGAAACAATAACTTAAAATATCTCAAAAACAGTTGCACTGCAAAAAATCTGAACCATTCCATTCGCATGACTTTCCTGTACATATCTGTTACAAATGAGTGCTAAAAAGCTTATTCTTCTATCTACTTCAAGATAATCGGTATAAGTATTAGCAGAAATTGTGATAATTTTAATTGTTTTCTCAGAAACAGTGTGTAGGATGGGTAGAGTCAGACTGAAAAATTCAATGCCTTAGCCGGGATTTTAACCACGGATCTCCCAGTCTCTAGCTTGTTTCTCTACCACTAAGTTACCATGGCAACATACCGGCATAGCATTGAATTTCTCAACTGACTCGCATGTTTCCAGGTAAACCACAAGGTGATCTCAAATTATTTTGAGATGATAACCCCAATTTCCATATTAGTTGGCTATGATATGAATCCTGGGACTTAAAGTACTTACAATTTTACTTATGAGCAGAAAGGAAATAATGGAATATATTAAGCTAGAGCAGTAGTCAAATCTTTTAAAAGCCGGTCGCTATGTGAAACAATTGAAAATCGGTTCTCTTTGTTTCCTAGGAGTAAACAAGGGAGACGTAAAACTTGATGTCACCGTTTAAGAAAAGTGAAACTATAACTCGAAATATCTCGAAAATGGTTATTCCACACAAAAATAACCTCTGAAGACTAATATAAAAATAATAGTTGCAACAAATCTTCACTTATCTTTTGGAATCCTTGCTTTGGAGTAGTTTCGCAATGATTTCATTGCATTATCAACATAATATCCTAATAAATAAAATACAAAATAAATAAATACAGTATAAAAATTTGTTAGGCTTTTCTAAGAAGGTTGAAATTTCAAAAAATAAAAAATCTGGTATTTATCAATTAAATTGTTTAAATTGTGACCTTGTTTATATTGGTAAGACTAAACGTCATTTGGAAACCAGAGTAAAAGAACACTTTAGAAATATTAAATACAAACAAATTGATAAATCAGCTGTAGCAGAACATTTTTGGAAATTTAATCATGAAATAAATCCAGATGTTAAATTATTAAAACACTTAAATGGGCCCATAGATTTATTGGTTTGGGAGAAAATATTTATATTAAAGTATAGAAATCATGCAATGAATTTTGATATACCTCCAATTGACACTCTTACCAAATTTGTTTTGATTCCAGTAGTTAGCAATGCATTAGTACACAATCCACCTAGTAGCAGTAACCATAACATTGTAAATAAACAACATCAAAAAAGAGACCAAAAGGATATGTTGATAATGCAATGAAATCATTGCGAAACTAGTCCAAAGCAAGGAATCTGAGGACTACTTTATTTTAGATGAATTTTACGGAATTTTGCCTAGCTGTTAAACCGTAAGAGATAGACAAGAACTTACCATACAAAAAATGTAGAGCACTTTAAAACACACAATTTATGTCATATTCATTTTTTTCGTGGGGTTGATGGTTTTTTGATATTCCTTGTTTCTGGTTTCAACTTTAAAAAAATATACTTTTCTCATATAGGAATTTGTCAACTTCAGTCCATATAAACAAAGGAACATCAGTCACATAGCAACCAGCTTTTGACTGTCATTTTAACCTATGGTACACCCTTATTTTGTTTCTACTTACAAGGAAGCAAGTAATAAGACTATTTCTGCTAACTTTTCTCGATTAGCTTTTCTTTGATACTTTGCGAACATAATGATGTGATTGATAGACAAGAGAAGGGAGAGCAGCGGGGGATAACCGCAGCAGTGTTATTAGTGCTGGGGTTGTGCACATGCTTCAATCCCTAGAGGATAACTAGAACATGCTGGTCCACGCAGACTCCGCAGAAAGGGGATGCAATTGTTTCTGTATTAAAAACTCCCTGCCCATGAAATAGCGCCGTGAATTATTAAACCAAGGAAAAACTTTGATTCGTCTTGCCTAAGAACCTTACTCACTGGAGACCCGAGGGGCACTATTTATATTTGGAGGATAATAATAATAAAAAATCTGATGTGTTACACTCACATGACTTTCTCTAGCTGTTCTACAAACTTCTTACATAAGTTTATTCTTCTCTCTTCCGTATAAGTAGGAAGAAAATAAGGGAATGCTCTAGGCTAAACCAATAGTCAAATGTTTTAAAAGCTGTCGTTGCGCGATTGTCATTACAAATCGCTTCTCTTCTAGGCCAGGAGTAGAACAACAGGAAAACGGGCTGACTTCTCACCCGGAGGTCCCGGGTTCGATTCCCGGCTGGGGCGGGGAATTTTTCTTTAACCAGATTTATTCCCTATCCCTCACAGAGTCTGAAAGTATGAACGTGAGAGTGAATGTGCGTGTGTATTGGAATATAGTAATGATTAACCTAATGTTCTAACCTACAGTAATAGGAGTTGTTTCACAAGTCAAAGCTCCCGATATGACCATTGAAGTTAAAGGCTATAAAAAAACAAAAAAAAAAAAACGCACACTCCCGTCTGAGAAAAGTATAAATATTTCACAGCTGAAACTAATAACAAGACTCGAAAAAGTACTTCATGACAAAAATGTATATGACATAACTTGTGCATTTTAAAAAAAAACTACATTTTTTTTGTATAGTAATTTTTTGTCTAGCTCTTACTGTTTATTAATTATGCCAAATTAAGCAAAATTCAGCCAGAATAAACAGGTCTTCTTAAGCTATTCCCAGAAAATTCAAGATATACATTTTATTTTTCAGGTAAATATCTTTAATACATGATACTTTAATCAAAATCGTTAGAGCAATTTTTAAGAAAATCAAAATTTCGAAAAAAGTTCCATGTAAGGAAGTTACAGGTAGTTTGGGGTGGGGGGATTTTTATCAAAATCTTCGTGTCGTATCCCTGGAAGATACTAAACTTAAATACCAAGTTTGGTATTTTACCTACTTTTCGTTTATGAGTTATCGTGTTCACAGACACACGGACACATACACACACATGGACCTTTTTCTGAAAATGCTTTTTATGGATACAGGGGGTCCTAAAACATGTACTTCCGGTGAAATCTCGGTATCGAATTTTTGGGTTGGGTGGAATACATTGTACATACGGGGCTAGAGAAAGTAAAAACACTGATATGTTCCATTCACATGTCTTTTTCTACATATCTGCAACATATTAATTATTGTTAAAAATCTTATGCTTCTATTTACTTCTATTAATCGAGAAGAAATTAGCAGATATATTATTACTTGCTTTCTTGTAAGTAGAAGCGAAATAAGGGAGTACCATAGGTTAAAGTGAAAGCCAAAAGCTGGTTGCTATGTGACTGATGTTCCTTTGTTTGTATGGACAGGAGTTGACAAATTCCTGTATGAGAAAAGTATGCTTTTAAAGTTGAAATCAATAACAAGGAATATCTAAAGAAAGACCAACTCCAGGAAAAAAATGTATATGACATAATTTGTGTGTTGACGTGATCTACATTTTCTTTTTTTAAATTTTTCTCTATCTCTTACGGTTTACCAGTTATGCAAAATAGAATAAAAATCTCTCAAAATAAAGAGACCTTCAGGGGCTATTCCCCGAAAATTAAAGATATACATTTTATTTGGCAGGTAAATATCTAAAATATAAGAGACTTCTATCAAGGTCATTATTGATATTTTAGAAAAAAACAAAAATGTCGATTTTTTTTCCATGTAAAGGGCAGTTTGGGGTGGGGGATTTTGTTGAAAATCTTTGTGTTGCATCCTTGGAAGATACCAAATTTAAATACCAAGTTTGGTATTTAACGGTCTTTACTTTCTTAAGTTATCGTGTTCACAGACACACACACGGATCTTTTTTACTTTCTCTACACGTACTATGTACATAGTGTGTACAGAAGGCATTGCACTCGACCAAAAAATTCGATACCGAGATTTCACCGGAAATATAAGTTTTAGGGTCCCCTGTATAAACAAAAAAACATTTTCAGAAAAAGGTCCGTGTGTGTGTCCGTGTATTCTTGTGTGCGTGCGTCTGTGAACACGATAACTCAGAAACCAAAGTCGATAAAATACCAAACTTGGTATTTAAGTTCAGTGTCTTCCAGGTAAACGAAGATTTTGATTTTCTCAAAAATGCCTATAAAGATTTTGATTAAAATAATGTATATTAACATTTACCTGAAAATAAAATGTAATATCTTGAATTTTCTGGGAATAGCTTCTGAAGAGTACTTTATTCTGGATGAATTATACGGAATTTTGCTAAACCGTGAGAGATGGAGAAAAACTTACCCCAAAAAACTTAGAGCACGTTAAAATACACAATTTTTGTTATAAATATTTTTTTCGTAGATTTGATCATTTTAGAGATATTTCTCATTTTTGGTTTTAGCTTGGAAAAACTTATACTTTTCTCATACAGGAATTTGTCTACTTGTGTCCATACAAACAAAGGAACATCAGTCACATATCAACCTGCTTTTGACTTCACTTTAACCTATGATACTCCCTTATTTGGCTTCTATTTATAAGGAAACAAGGTACTTCTGCTATTAAGCTTTTAACAATAATTTGATGCAGACACGTAGAGAATGTCATGTGAATGGAACACATCAGATTTTTCTAAAAAGTGCATTAACGGTGAAATCTTGATATCGAATTTTTGGGTGGAATGCAATACTTCTCTACACACTATGAGAAAGTAAAAAGAAAAAAATCTGATGTTTTCCATTCACATGACTTTCTCTATATCTCTGTAATAAATTATAGTCAATAATTTATTTATTTCATGCTAATCGAGAAACATTACCAGAAATAATCTTATTTCTTGCTTTAGTGTAAGTAGAAGCGAAATAAGGGAGTACCATAGGTTAAAGTGAAAGCCAAAAGCTGGTTGCTATGTGATTGATATTCCTTTGTTTGTATGGACAGGAGTTGACAAATTCCTGTATGAGAAAAGTATAAGTTTTTCAAAGCTGAAACCAAGAAAAAGGAATATCTCAAAAACGATCAAGTCCACGAAAAAAATGTATATAGCATAAATTGTGTGTTTTAACGTGCTCTACTTTTTTTGTGGGATAAGTTTTTGTCCATCTCTTACGGTTTAGTAGTTATGCAAAATTCATCCAGAATGAAGTAGTCTTCAGAGGCTATTTCCAGAAAATTCAAAATATACATTTTATTTGTCAGGTAAATATCTTTAACATACGATATTTTAATCAAAATCGTTAAAGTAATTTTTGAGAAAATAAAAATTTTCGAAAAAAGTTCCATGTAAAGGGTAATTGGGAGTGGAGGGATTTTTTCTCAAAATCTTTGTGTCACATCCCTGGAAGATACTAAACTTTTCGTTTTTGAGTTATCGTGTTCACGGACACACACACGGATCTTTTTATAAAACGTGTATTTCCGGTGAAATTTCGGTATCGAATTTTTCGGTGGAATGCAATACTTTTCTATACACTATAACAAAGCAAAAACTAAAAGTGATATTAGACAACAATATATCAGGATAATAGTATTGTAGATTAGTTTATATATTTGTTACTTAAGGTCAAAATAAGCCATAGAGCAATCTGAACAGCAGTGTAAAGGAATGGTCAGATATTTGGATGAGGAACTGTCTTTAAATTACAATAAATGCGAGCTTTTCTGCATTAATCCGTAGAAGAGGTAGGTACAGGATGAAGGCGAAAGCGAAGGGTGGTGGTGCTTTGATTGTAGTTTTTAACATGAAATAGGCCGACCATTAGGGAATCCGATTAAATCCACGCATAAAATCGAGGGAGTTAGCAGAAGGCGTACACCCTCTCTTCCACCTCAGTGCCGCGCAAGTGGCGCCCTGTACTAATGGAATACTGCCAAGCTATGTAATCACCTCTTTATTGGTAGATAGACATTTAATCGTACAGATGGAACAAAAATCATAACAACTTTTCTCCAACTGCTGCATTAACTCTGGTGTATAGTTTCGTAATTACTGATGTTTACTTTCTCTATACGAACTATGTACATAGTGTATAGAGAAGGTATTGCATTGCACCCAAAAATTCGATACCGAGATTTCACCGGAAATATATGTTTTGAGACTCCCTGAATATAAAAAAGCATTTTTAGAAAAATATCTGTGTGTGTGTGTGTGTGTCTGTGGGCAACATAGCGCAAAAACGAAAGGACCGTTAAAGACCAAACTTGGTATTTAAGTTTGATATCTTTCAGGGATGCGACACAAATATTTTGAGAAAAATCCTCCCACCCCCAACTACCCTTTACATGGAACTTTTTTCGAACGTTTTGATTTTCTCAAAAATAGCTGTAACGATTTTGATTAAAATATCGTATATTAAAGATATTTTTCTGACAAACAAAATGTATATCTTGAATTTTCTGAGAATAACCCCTGAAGACCACGTTATGCTGAATGAATTTTACGGGATTGTGCATAGCTGCTAAACCGTAAGAGATGGGGCAAAACTTACAACACAGAAAAGGTAGCTCACGATAAAGCACACAATTTCTGTCATATACCTTTTGTTCGTGGACTTGATCATTTTTAAAATATTCCTGGTTTTTCACTTTAGCTTTGAAAAACAGGAATTTCTTAACTCCTGTCCGTACAAACAAAGGAACTTCAGTTACATAGCAACCAGCTTTTCGCTATCATTTTTGCCTGTGGAACTCCCTCATTTCGCTTCTACTTACAAGGAAGCAAGTAATAAGACTATTTCTGTTAATTAGCATGAAGTAAATAGAAGCATAAGCTTTTTAACTACAATTTGATTCCGAGATTTCACCGGAAATATATATTTTATATGCCTTTGGACAACATAGCTCAAAAACCAAAACACCCAAATAAAAATCGCGAGTTATTTATGGACGCTGTTTACCTACTGTGGTTCTGGGCGTCGCATTCTAAATTAGGCGTGAAAGACCGCTTAATTTTTCTCATAGACCTCTTTATCTGGCTTGAGGTTCTTTTACATGACGTAAATCTACCACACGGGACCAACAACTTTACTTCTCAACCTAAGAAAGCCATACTAAGGATTTTTACACCCGAAAATATTCATCGTCCTCCGCCGGGTTTGAACCCACGACCTTGGGTATACGAAGTTAGTATGGTAAGTATTACACCACGGAAGGCGACGAAAATACCGTTAAATACCAAACTTGGTATTTAAGTTTGGTATCTTCCAAGGATACGACAAGAAGATTTTCAAGAATATCAACAACACCACAAACTACCCTTTATGGGAAATTTTTCTCAAAAATGCCTATAGTGATTTTGGTTAATAGATATTTACTTCACAAACAAAATGTATATCTTGAATTTTCTTGGAATAACCTCTGAAGACATGTTTTCTATGGATGAATTTTGCGGAATTTTGCATGACTGGTAAACCTTGAGAGATAGACAAAAACTTACACAACAAAATTTGTAGAGCACATCAAAACACACAATTTATGTCCTTTACGGTTTTCTGAGATATCCCTATTAGTGGTTTCAATTGTAAAGTAATTATACTTTTGTCAGACAGATTTCACTGGAAATATATCTAGGGTCAAGTGTATCCAATAAATAAATAAAGATTCATGTGTGCGCGTATGTGTGTGCGTGTGTGTGTGATTCTCGACAGCGCAGCTCAAAATTTTGAGAAAAATCTCCTGACCCCACTACCCTTTATATGGTATTTTTTTCAAAAAATTTGATTTTCTCAAATATGGCTTTTAACGATTTTGATTATAATACGGAATACCTGAAAAATAAAACGTATATCTTGAATTTTTTGAGAATATCCTCTGAATATTACTTTATTCTTTATCACTTTTACGGAACTGCTAAACCGTAAAGGATGACAAAAACGTATCACACCAAAAATGTAGAGCACGTTAAAACACAAAATTCATGTTACATACATTTTTTTCGTGGAGTTGATCGGTTTTGAGATATTCCTTGTTATTGCTTTCATCTTTAAAAAAAACTTATACATATCTAATGCAGGAATTTGTTAACTCCTGTCGGTACACACAAAGGAAGTTCAGTCACATAGCAACCAAATTTTGACTATCACTTTAACCTATGCTACTCCCTTATATCGCTTCTACTTACAGGGAAGCAAGTAATAAGACTATTTCTGCTAATGTTTTCTCAATTAGCATGTAGTATATAGAAGAATAAACTTTTTAACAATAATTTGTTGTACAAATGCAGAGAAAGTCAATAAATGTAACACATAATATTTTATGTATTTGGGTGTATTAGAACATGTATTTCCGGTGAAATATCGGTATCGAATTTTTGGATGCAATACAATACTTTCTGTATACGCTATGTACATAGCACGTGTAGAGAGAGTAAAAATCTGATGTGTTCCGTTCACATGATTTCTCTACATCTCTGTAACAAATTATTGTTAAAACGTTTGTGCTTCTCTTTATTTCTTGCTAATCGAGAAAAAATTACCAGAAATAGTCTTATTACTTACTTCCTTGTAACTAGAAGCGAAATAAGGGAGTACCATAGGTTAATGTGATAGTCAAATGCTGGTTCCTATGTGACTAAAGTTCCTTTCTTTGTATGTGACTAAAGTTCCTTTCTTTGTTCCTGTATGAGAAAAGTATGTTTTTCAAAGCTGAAACCAAAAATAAGGAATATCTAAAAAACGATCAACTCCACGAAAAAAATTTATATAACATAAATGATGTGTTTTAACGTGTTCTAAATTTTTTGTGTGGTAAGATTTTATCCATCTCTTACAGTTTAGCAGTTATGCAAAATTCCGTAAAATTCATCCAGAATAAAATAGTCTTTAGAGGCTATTCCCGAAAATTCAAGATATACATTTTATTTGTCAGGCAAATATCTTTAATATATAATATTTTAATCCAAATCGTTTATGCCATTTTTAAGAAAATCAAAATTTTCGAAAAAAGTTCCATGTATAGGGTAGTTGGGGGTGGGGGATTTTTCTCAAAATCTTTGTGTCGCATCCCTGGAAGATACTAAAATTATAAACCAAATTTGGTGTATTATCGACTTTTCGTTTTTAAGTTATCGTGTTCACAGACACACGGACACACACAAATATATTTCCGGTGAAATCTCGGTATCGAATTTTTGGGTGGAGTGCAATACCTTCTCTATACACTATGTAGATAGTACGTGTAGAGAAAGTAAAAATGAAGCCGCGAGTTAGATGTGGTATAGAAGGCAAAGAGCTCGGATTTTTCGCTGCTATTGCTAATTTCCGCGATGAGGGAAAAAACCCCCGTGGATCAATGGATGGGCCCAACCTCTCCTCTGGTTCGCCTACTCCATAATCACATCCCGTTTGATGGACCCCGGGAAAAAAAATCGTTATTGAATTTTTTAAAGTCGGAAGAAACCAAGGGATCACAAAATACTGACAGGAGATGGACCAAACAATATGGAAAATTGGCGCTTAGTGCTAAGCTGGCGTATACAGAGGGAAGAGGGCGAAGTTAAAAATCAAATCATTTCCTCTCGTTGCAGCCTTTGAGATTACCCTGCCTGCTTGTTAAAACTGCTAGTTGTGCAGTTTCTTTGGCGGTCCCATACCGCTTCATTAACTACTCACTTTGATCTCATTGATATAAATCAATGCGCCATCCAACATGCACTGTTTTGCTTAATCTGCAATTAAGAAATTACTGCAATACGAAGCGAATACATATTGGGGCAACTACGCACGAAAATAGCACAGTATATTTCAGAAACAGCTTTAAAAGGCATTCACAGTACTTTCTCTACATCTCTGTAACAATTTATAGTTAATAGCCTTATTGTTCTATTTATTTCATGCTAAAATATTAGTCTTATATTTAGTTCCTTGTAAGTAGAAAGAATCTAGGCTAATCCGACAGTCAAATGTTTTAAAATGTGGTTACTATGGTATTGAAATCCGTTTCTTTGCGTGGCCAAGCATTAACAAGTTCCAGTATTAGGTTGTTTTCAACAACAAAAAATCTGATGTGTTACACTCACATGAATTTTTCTAGCTGTTCTACAAACTTTATACATAAGATTCTTCTTCTTTCTGCAGCTTGCTAATCGTAGTACTCATTAGCACAATGCTCTTATTATTTAGTTCCGTATAAGTAGGAAGAAAATAAGGGAATACACTAGGCTAAACCGATAGTCAAATGTTTTAAAAGCTGTCGTTATGCGATTGTCTTTACAAATCGCTTCTTTTCTTGGCCAGGAGTAGAACAAATGAAAAACTGACACACCCGTCTGAGAAAAGTACCTCACTGAAACAAATAACAACGAATAGCTCGAAAACGGTAAGCTCCACGAGAAAAATGTATATGACATAACTTGTGTATTTTAACAAGATCTAATTTTTTTGCAAGTAAGTTTTTGTCTATCTCTTACGGTTTACTAGTTATGCCAAATTAAGCAAAATTCATTCAGAATAAACAGGTTCTTCAGAAGCTATTCCCAGAAAATTCAAGTTATACATTTTCTTTGTTAGGTAAATATCTTTAATATATGATATTTTAATCAAAATTGTTAGAGCCATTTTTAAAAAAATCAAATTTTCGAAAAAAGTTCCATGTAAAGGGTAGTTTGGGGTGGGGGGATTTTTCTCAAAATCTTCGTGTCGCATCCCTGGAAGATACTAAACTTAAATACCAAGTTTGATACTTTAGCTACTTTTCGTTTTTGAGTTATCGTGTTCACAGACACACGGACACACACACGGACCTTTTTCTCAAAATGCTTTTTTTGGATACAGGGGGTCCTAAAACATTTATTTCCGGTGAAATCTCGGTATCGAATTTTTGGGTGGAATACAATATTTCTCTATCCCTATGTACATTGTACATATGGGGCTAGAGAAAGTAATATCTGATGTGTTCCATTCACATGACTTTCTCTACATCTCTGCAACAAATTAGTTTTAAAAAGCTTATACTTCTATTTACTTCATGCTAACCGACAAAAAGTTAGCAGAAATAGTTTTATTACTTGCCTCCTTGTAAGTAGAAGCGAAATAAGGGAGTACCACATGTTAAAGTGAAAGCCAAAAGCTGGTTGCTATGTGACTGATGTTTCTTTGTTTGTATGGACAGGAATTGACAAATTCCTGTATGGGAAAGTATAATTTTTTCAAAACTGAAACCAAAAAAAGGAATATCTCAAAAACGATCAACTCCAGGAAAAAAATGTATATATCATAAATTATGTGTTTTAACGTGCTCTACATTTTTGGTATGTTAAGTTTTTGTCCATCTCTTACGGTTTAGTAGTTATGAAAAATTCATCCATAATAAAGTGGTCTTCAGGGGCTATTCCCAGAAAATTCAAGATATCCATTTCATTTGTCAGATAAATATATTTAATATACGAAATTTTATTCAAAATCGTTAGAGCCATTTTTGAGAAAATCAAAATTTTCGGAAAAAGTTCCATGTAAAGGGTAGTTGGGGGTGGGGTAATTTTTCTCAAAATCTTCGTGTCATATCCCTGGAAGATACTAAAGTTAAATACCAAGTTTGGTATTCAACGGTCTTTTCATTTTTGAGCTATGCTGTCCACACATAGACGGACCTTTTTGTAAAAATGCTATTTTTGTGTTCAGAGGGTCTCAAAACATATATTTCCGCTGAAATCTCGGTATCGAATTTTTGGGTACAATACAATACCTTCTCTATACACTATGTACGTAGTTCGTGTAGAGAAAGTAAAAACCGGCCCTCGTAATTCCGACTATTTCTGCTAATGCTAATCTCTATTAGCATATATTATATAGAGGAACAGGCTATTTACATTGTACATACGTGCTAGAAGTAAAATGCATTAAGGGGAGCCAGAACGCCATTCTGGGGTGAAATTTTACAAAGTTAGTTATTGCTAAAATAATCTTCCCTATTGTTTGTAGAAGGGAATAACAATAGTTATTTTCTTGTCCCATAGTTTTAAAGGCCCTAACTGGACTCATTTCTAAAAGGCTGCACAATGTGCCACGCCCTCTAACAGCCATTTGTGATTGTGCGCTCTCCTTTGATGTAACCTTATACCCATTGGAGCTATATTCCAATGGATTCATAGTGTAAGTACAATTCTTTCATAGAAACAACTACAAACATCATAGCCTTCCAGAAGTGATCAATTAAGCCAATTTTCAGGGACCTTGCCAATCCAGAGCTATTAAAAAATCTGATGTGTTCCATTGACATGCCATTCTCTACTTCTGTGTAACAAATTATTGTTAGTAAGCTTATTCTTCTATTTACTTCATGCTAATCGACAAAAAATTAACAGAAATAGTCTTATTACTTGCTTCCTTGTAAGTAGAAGAGAAATAAGGGAGTATCATAGGTTAAAGTGACAATCAAAAGCTGGTTACTAGATGACCAAAGTTTCTTTGTTTGTATGGACACGAGATGAAAAATTTCTGTATGAGAAAAGTACAAGTTTTTCAAAGCTTAAACAAAAAACAACAACTATCTCAAAAACGATCAACTCCTCGAAAAATATTCATATAACATAACTTGTGTGTATTAATGTGGTCTACATTTTTGTGTGGTAAGTTTTTGTCCATTTCTTACGGTTTAGCAGTTATGCAAAATTTCGTAAAATTCGTCCAGAGTAAAGTAGTCTTCAGAGGCTATTCCCAGAAAGTTCGAAATATGCATTTTATTTGTCAGGTAAATATCTTTAATATACGAAATTTTAATCAAAATCGTTAGAGCCATTTTTGAGAAAATCAAAATTTTCGAAAAACGTTGCATGTAATGGGTAGTTGGGGTGGGGGGATTTTTCTCAAAATCTTCGTGTCGCAAGTTTGGTATTTTACCGACTTTTGACACACACACACGGACCTTTTTCTGAAAATACTTTTTTTTTTGGATACAGGGGACCCTAAGACACATATTTCCAGTGAAATCTCGGTATCGAATTTTTTGATGGAGGGGAATAGCTTCTCTATACACTATGTACATAGTACGTGTGGAGAGAGTAAAGACATATGACATAAATTGTGTTATTTAACGAGCTGTTAAGTAAATGAAATCTCGGTATCGAATTTTTGGATGCAATACAATACCTTCTCTATACAGTATGTACATAGTGTGTGTAGAAAAAGTAAAATGTATGCATGGTAAGACTCAAAACACAAATGAATCATTTAACGACCTGATATGGACCGCAAACCCCAAAAATATGTTTGTGGGGTACAATAGATTGCAATTAGGAGAGTCTGAGTGCTGAAAGAACTTGGAATAGTGCCAAATTGTAACACAATTTCAGCGCTTCAAAAATTGGATGCTGAAAGGATTAGAAAAGCAGACAAGGCCAGAGCAAGAGACCATGGAGTCTAATAAGAAGAGAAGAGTGAAAACCGAAAGAGAGAGGATGCTGATGATGAAAAACGTGCAGAATATTGATCTGGGAAATTCTGAGCTATGGTTCCAACATAGCAAATCTTTAATGCTGTTCTTCTCTGTTCTATTTCTTTCTCTACACGTAATATGTACATAGTATATTGAGAAGGTATTGCATTGCACCCAAAAATTCGATGCCGAGATTCCACCGGAAATACATGTTTCGGGTCCCCCTGAATCCAAAAAAAACATTTTTGGAAAAAGGTCCGTGTATGTGTCTTTGGACAGCATAGCTCAAAAACGAAAAGACCGTTGAGTACCAAACTTGGTATTTAAGTTTGGTATTTTCCAAGGATGCGACACGTATATTTTCAAGAAAATCCCCCCACTCCCAACTACCCTTTTCAGGGAACTTTTTTTCGAAAATTTTGATTTTCTTAAAAATGGCTCTAACAATTTTGATTAAAATATCGTATTTTAAAGATATTTACCTGACAAATAAAATGTATATCTTGAATTTTATGGGAATAGCCTCTGAAGACTAGTTTATTCTGGATCAATTTTACGGAATTTTGCATAACTGCTAAACCGTAAGAGAGGGACAAAATAACTTACCATACAAAAAACGTAGAGTATATTAAAACACACAATTTATGATATATAATTTTTTGTGGAGTTGATCGTCTTTTTAGATATTCCTTGTTTTTTATTTCAGCTTTGAAAAACTTCTATTTTTCTCATACAGGAATTTGTCAACTCCTGTCCATACAAACAAAGGAACTTCAGTCACATAGCAGCCAGCTTTTGACTATCACTTTAACCTATGGCACTCCCTTATTTCGCTTCTACATACAAGGAAGCAAGTAATAAGACTATATCTGCTAATTTTCTCTGGATTAGTATGAAGTAAATAGAAGCATAAGTTTTTTAACAATAATTTGTTATAGAGATCTAGAGAAAATCATGTGAATGGAACACATCAGACTTTTTTTTTTTAACTTTGGATGCGTTCGTCTATAAAACTACTGCAGCTAGAATTAAAGCAGTACTTAAAGTGTTTTTAAAGGTACTTGTAGAAAGTGAAGTGAAAATTTGTATTCAAAGCAAAATAAATATTGAATATTTTTAGAAGTAAATTTAAAAATTCACATATCGTTTATTAAAACTGCAAAATAAGATCTATTATATTTCATGAATTGTAAAAGTGTTGTAAGATAACAAGTAAAAGTTTCAAATTGATGCGTTCAGTGGTTCTTGAGCTAAGCGCACCAGAAAACTCATTTTAACATTGGTGAGATGGGCTCGGACGTGTGAATTGATACATCGTATTGCCAGGCCTTCTGTTTAGGTGGTGTTGACTAAACTGCCCGAATGCTTCCAACAGGCTAACACAAAATATAAGCTGTTTATTTTAAGCAATATAGTTAGCAAGAGCTTGGATAATAATCATGCACTTGCAATAAGAATTGCTTTGATCCTGAAGCCGCATTCCATAATGTAAGTTATGGTGTTGTATGTCGCCGTCAGTATCGATTAGCGTCGGATGGATGGTCTAAGCCACCTCTAAAAAGCAATGAGAGACATGCAGTAACCAACCACCTGCAAGTAGAGCGAGCTCTCTTCCCCCCTTGTTCTTAAAAACCTCGCTTGCAGGCTCTCCAGACAGACAGGGAGGAAGTAATCTCCTGCCTGACTCACAGCATCACAAGCCGCTTATAGCGAACGAAATGAGAAGCCACCTCTCTCCCTCCCTCCCACTCTCTTCTTCACTCACGTGACGTACACAGACAGACCTACATGCTATAGATGCCATTTATATTTACTGCCCTTACTAAAGCATCTTCAATACAATTTTGCCACGTATCTTCAATGAGAATTGAGTGGCTAGACCGCTTGCCACCCATCTAGTTTCGATCCCAAACATCCTCCGGTTTCCCCCTCCATTCAATCCACCAATTGCTCCATTTTTACGTTTTCTACACGTACATGGTGTATAGAGAAGGTATTGTATTCCACCCAAAAATTAGATACGGAGATTTCACCGGAAATACATGTTTTGGATCCCCCTGAATCCAAAAAAAAGCATTTTTGAAAAAGCCCCGTGTGCGTGTGGGGACAGCATAGCTCAAAAAAGAAAAGACCGTTAAATACCAAACTTGGTATTTAAGTTTAGTATCTTCCAGGGATGCGACACGAAGATTTTCAAAAAAAATCCACCTACCCAAAACTACCCTCTACATGGAAAAAATTTCGAAAGTTTTTATTTTCTAAAAAATGGCTCTAACGATTTTGATTAAAATATAGTATATTAAATATATTTACCTGACAAATAAAATGTATATCTTGAATTTTCTGGGAATAGCCTCTGAGGACTAGTTTATTCTGGATGTGTTTTACGGAATTTTGCATAACTGCTAAACCATAAGAGATGGACAAAAACTTACCACACAAAAAATGTAGAGCACGTTAAAACACACAATTTATGTTATATATATTTTTTTATCGTGGAGTTAATCGTTTTTAAGATATTCCTTATTATTAGTTTCCGCTTTGAAAAACTTATACCTTTCTCATACAGGAATTTGTCAACTCCTGTCCATACAAACAAAAGAACTTCAGTCACATAGCAACCAGCTTTTGACCAGTAATAAGCAAGTAATAAGACAATTTCTGCTAACATTTTCTCAAATAGCTTAAAGTAAATAGAAACATAAGCTTTTTAACAATAATTTGTTGCAGAGATGTAGAGAAAGTCATATGAATGGGACTTTTTGGGTGAAAACATTTCCCATCCTCAGATCTTTGGCGAT
This sequence comes from Hymenopus coronatus, assembly GCA_030762935.1. Classification (NCBI taxonomy): domain Eukaryota; kingdom Metazoa; phylum Arthropoda; class Insecta; order Mantodea; family Hymenopodidae; genus Hymenopus; species Hymenopus coronatus. The sequence goes on from CM060899.1 coordinate 62,898,344, forward strand.
AGAAAAGTATAACATTTGCATTGAAAAACCGGTACAGCACGACAGTAAATATCATCACAAAGTGGAGATTACGCTGAGAAATAGAGTAAGGTTCTGTAACGTTGTAAATAAAGTTTAGTGTTAATATCTTCCGTTATTATTTAGTTATCTCAAATCGTCTGTGATTTTCTGGATTACCCTCGTATATTTCCGGTGAAATATCGACATTGAATTTGGGGTGGAATGCAATGTATCCCCTTCTTAAGTAATAAAATAAAGATAAATAAATCTTCAGGCACGTTTGGATGTAATAGAAACCTAGATATTCTTAAGACATCCTGCCAGGTTATGTTTAAAACTGCATTTCATATGATCTATTTTTGTTGTTGGCATGTCGGAATCTATATTTCATATAGAAATCGATTTTCATGTGCAAAAAATGGTGGGAAAATATTCCATCAAGCCCTTCTCGTTCTCGAAGAAGTAGAAGGGTTTTTAATCTGTTTTAAATGACACACAGCCCTCAACCACATGATAACTATATTTTAAAACATTTGACTATCACTTTAGTCTAGTGTATTCCCTTATTTCCCTTCTATGTCAAAAAAACAAGTTAAAGGACAATTTCTGCGAATTTGTATCTGAATTAGGATGATGTAAATAGAAGAATAAATATTTTAACAATAATAATTTGCTACAGAGCTCTAGAGAAGATCAAGTGAATGGAATACATCAGGCGTGGTAAAATATATATTTCCGGTGAATTACCGACATCGAATTTTATGGTGGAATGCATAGGTAATAAAATAGACATATACACTTTCTACGTTTGGATATAATAAAAACCCATATATTCTTAAGACATCCTGCCAGGTTACGTTTAAAGCTCTATTTCATATGATCCATTTTTGTTGTTGGGATGTCGGAAGCTATATCTCATATAGAAATAGTATTTTCAGGTGAAAAAATGCTGGGAAAATGTTCCATCTAGTCGTTCTCGTTCACAAGGAAGTGGAAGGATTTTTAACCTGTTTTATATGACTCACAGCTGTGTGTGTGTAGCAACACGTCCATCCTGCAAGATCTACACAACTCTGGTGCTTCATCAATCAGAGGACTCCATTGTGAGACGCGCAACATGGTCATTCAGAACCTGAGGCTCACAAACGGACCGGAAACCAATAGTTGGTAACTTCCTGAACATTGCCACAAAAGAATTGGACGCCAACAAATCTGTTTGGACACAGTGTGATGTTATATGGTTGTTTTATTTATGAGATGTTCTTACAAGTGTTCAAGTCTGTCCCCACCTGTCAAGGTCTCACACGACCCTTACCTTAGGTCAGGTGTGTAATGGTCTTTTCACAACGCTAGCAAACACCTTTTATATAAAAATCTGATGTGTTCCATTCACATGACTTTCTCTACATATCTGCAACAAATTATTGTTAAAAAGCTAATACTTCTATTTTTTTTAATGCTAATCGAGAAAACTTAGCAGAAATATACTTATTACTTGCTTCCTTGTAAGTAGAAGAGAAATAAGGGAGTACTATAGGTTAAAGTGATAGTCAAAAGCTGGTTGCTATTGACTGCAGTTCCTTTGTTTGTATTGCCAGGAGTTGACAAATTTCTGTATGGGAAAAGTATAAGTTTTTCAAAGCTGAAATAAAAACCAAGGAATGTCTAAAAAACGACCAACTCGAAGAAAAAAATTATATAACATAAATTGTGTGCTTTAATGTGCTCTACATTTTTTGTGTGGTAACATTTTGTCTATCTCTTACGGTTTACCAGTTATACAAAATTCCGTAAAATTCATCCAGAATAAAGTAGTCTTCAGAGACTATTCCCCGAAAATTTAAGATATACATATTATTTGCCAGGTAAATATCTTTAACATACGATATTTTAATCAAAATCGTTAGAGCCATTTTTAAGAAAAGCAAAATTTTCGAAAAAAGTTCCATGTAAAGGGTAGTTGGGGGTTGGGGAATTTACTTGAAAATCTTCATGTCGCATTCTTGGAAGTTATTTAAGTGTCTGTTCGTTTTTTTTATTATCTGTTTACAGACACACAGACACAAAGAGTTTTTTATAAAAATGTTTTTTTTCTATTTATTTTTTTTTTATTATACAGGAGACCCTAAAACGCATATTTCCAGTGAAATCTCGGGATCCAATTTTTGGGTGGAATGCAAAATCTTCTCCATGCACTATGTACATAGTACGTGTATAGAAAGTAAACATCTGATGTGTTCAACTCACATGACTTTCTCTACATCTCTGTAACAAATTATTATTATTATTAAGCTTATTATTTTATCCGCTGCATGCTAATCGAAATAAACTTTAGATAAACGGTCTTATTACTTAGTTATTTATTAAGTAGAAGAGAAATAAGGGAATACACTAGGCTAAACCAACAGTCAAATATTTTAAAATGTGGTTGCTATGGGATTGAAATCCGTTTCGTTGCGTGGCCAGGAGTTGATAAGTTCCTATATATGAAAAGTTCTAAGTATTTTAAAGCTGAAACGCATAACATAGAATGTTTTAATGAGGTTTATATTTTTTGTGTAGTACATTTTCCTCTATCTCTTAGGTTTACTAGTAATGCAAAAACAAAACAAAAAAAATTCGAATAAGCAGGTCATCAGAGGCTATTTTAAGAAAATTCAAGAAATACGTTTTATTTTTCATGTAAATGTCATTAATATACGAGATTTTAATCAAAATCGTTAGAAGAATTTTTGAGCGTATCAAAATTTTCTAATTTTTCTCCATGTAAAGGATAGGCGGGAATCTTCTTGGAAATCTTCGTGTTGCATCCTGTTTGGTATTTAACGGACTTTTATTTTTTGAGCTATGCTGCCCAAAGACACACACACACACACTCACACACACACACACTGGCGCGCGCGCGCACGGATGTTCTTCGAAAATGCTTTTTTTTTTCTTTTTTTTGTATTCAGGAGGTCCAAAAATATGTGTTTCTGGTGAAATTTCGGTATCGAATTCTTGGATGCAATACAATACCTTCTCTATATATCTATATTATGAACACACTACGTGTAGAGAAGGTAAAAAAATTAAGAAATTTGATGTGTTCTATTCACATGACTTTCTCTATATCACTGTAACACATTATTCTATTTACTTCATCTAATGGAGCAAAAATTAGCAGAAATAGTCTTATTACTTGCTTCCTTGTTAGTAGAAGCGAAATAAGGGGGTACCATAGGTTAAAGTGAAAGCCAAAAGCTGGTTGCTATGTGACTGAAGTTCGCTTTTTTTGTATGGACACGAGTTCACAAAGTTCTGTATGAGAAAAGTATAAGTTTTTATAGCTGAAACCAAAACAAGCAATATCTCAAAGACAATCAACTTCACGAAAATAATGTATATAACATAAATTGTGTGCCTTAAGGTGCTCTACATTTGTTGTAGTTAAGGTTTTGTCCATCTCTTACGGTTTAGCAGTTATGCAAAATTCTGTAAAATTGGCTCAGAATAAAGTGGTCTTCAGACGCTATTCCCAGAAAATTCATAATAGACATTTTATTTTTCAGGTAAATATCTTTAATATACCGTATTTTAATCAAAATCGTAAGAGCCATTTTTTAGAAAATTAAAAATTTCCAAAAAAGTTCCTTGTAAAGGGTAGATGTGGGTGGGGGGATTTTTCTCAAAATGTTCGTATCGCATCCCTGGAAGATACTAAACCTAAATACCAAGCTTGGTATTTTACCGACTTTTCCTTTTTGACTTATCGTGTTCACAGACACACGGACACACGGACACAAGTACTCACGGACACACACACACACACACACACACACACACACGGACCTTTTTTCTGGAAATACTTTTTTTGGATACAGGGGACCCTAAAATATATATTTCCGATGAAATCTCGGTATCGAATTTTTTGGTGGAGTGCAATACTTTCTCTATACACTATGTACATAGCACGTATAGAGAAAGTAAAAAGAATTTTATTTCTCCTTTTAGACAGCTATAACTATTCAGAAATTTAAACCAAAAACAAGACATATCTTGGAAACGGTAACTTAAAAGAAAGTGACAAATAGTGTTTTAACGAGATCTAAATATTTGTGTTTTAAGATTCTATCTCCTATACTTTACCATTTATGCAAAAGTTCATCTAAATATTCTAGAGACTAATTACCCAATGTTTTGAAGTTATATATAACCTTTATTTGTCATGAGATTGTCACATGGACCATTTTTAATCTTTTTGTGTTCAGAGGTAATCAAACACACATTTTTACTTTCTCTATAGGCACTATGTACATAGTGTATAGAGAATGTATTGTACTCCACCCAAAAATTCGTACCGAGATTTCACCGGAAATATATGTTTTAGGGTCCCCAATATCCAAGAAAAGCATTTTTACAACAATGTCCGTGTGTGTGTGGGTGTGTGTGTGGGTGTGTGTGTGTGTGTGTGTGTGTGTCCGTGTGTCTGTGAACACGATAACTCAAAAACGAAAAGTCGGTAAAATACCAAACTTGGTACTTAAGTTTAGTATCTTCCGGGAATGCGACACGAAGATTTTGAGTAGAATCCCCCCACCCCAAGCTACCCTTTACATGACACTTTTTTCAAAAATTTTGATTTTCTCAAAAATGGCTCTAACGTATTTTATTAAAATTTCTTATATTAAAGATATTTACCTGACAAATAAAATGTATATCTTGAATTTTCTGGGAATAGCCTCTGAAGAGTAGTTTATTCTGGATGAATTTTACTGAATTCTGAATAACTGCTAAACCATAAGAGATGGGCAAAAATGTACTACACAAAAAATGTAGAGCACGTTAAAACACACAATTTATGTTATAAACATTTTTTTTCGTGAGTTCGTCGTTTTTGAGACATTCCTTATTTTTGGTTTCTGCTATGAAAAACTAATACTTTTCTTATATATGAACTTGTCAACTCCTATCCATATAAACAAAGGAACTTCATTGACATAGAAGCCAGCTTTTGACTATCATTTAACTTATGGTAGTACCTTACTTCGCTTCTACTTACAAGAAAGCAAGTAATAAGACTATTTCTGCTCATTTTTTTTTCTGATTAGCATAAAGTAAATAGAAGCATAGGCTTTTTAAGAATAATTTGTTGCAGGGATATAGAGAAAGTCTTGTGAATGGTACATATCAGACTTTTGGTAAAATGTAGATATAGAGTTTCTGATTGTAAGACAAATCTTACATCCCTACTTGATATATGTAGTAGAAAAGGTAAAAATAACACAACAAAGATGCTTTTTCATAATCTAGGACCTTAACCAGGGATTTATGTTAATGAATATGATTCAACAAATATGACGTAAACCGCCTACTTTGGTTACGATCTGGTGTACATCAGCATTTTAAACCGTTCTAAATGTTCGCTAAATGGCTTTGTGGGTGCTGCGTCTTATTACTTTCTCTACATGTACCTAATAAGTACATAGCATATAGAGAAGGTATTGTAATGCATCCAAAAATTCGATACCGAGATTTCACCGGAAATACATGTTTTGGATCCCCTGAAAAAAAAAAAACAAAAAAAAACATTGCGCGTGTGTGCGTGTGTATGTATGTGTCTGTGTACAGCATAGCTCAAAAACGAAATGAGCGTTGAACACCAAACTTGGTATTTAAGTTTGGTACCATGCAAGGATAGGGCTCGAAGATTTTCAAAAAAATCTCCCCACCCCCAACTACCCTTTACATGGAACTTTTTTCCGAAAATGTTGATTTTCCCAAAACTGGCTCAAACGATTTTGATAAAATATCCTATTTTAAAGACAAATAAAATGTATATTTTGAATTTTCTGGGAACAGCCTCTGAAGACTACTTTATTCTGGATGCATTTTACGGAATTTTGCATAACTGCTAAACCGTAATTGATAATTAAAAACTTACCACACAAAAAATGTTGAGCACATTAAAACACACAGTTAATGTTTTATAATGTCTTTCGTGGAGTTGATCGTTTTTGAGATATTCCTTGTTTTTGTTTCAGCTTTAAAAAACTTATACTTTTTCTCATACAGGAATTTGTCAACTCCTGTTCATACAAACAAACTTCAGTCATAAAGCAACCAGCTTTTGGCTATCACCTTAATCTATGGTACTCCCTTATTTCGCTTCTACTTACAAGGAAGCAAGTAAAAAGACTATTTCTGCTAATTTTTTCTCGATCTCTAAGAAGGAATTCCTGAAAGAGTAAAATGTTCTATACAGATGACCCATTATCTCAGAAACTAATTGACACAAAGGCCTGAAATTCTTACCACACATTTGCACCTAAAGAAGATTTTTTTAACGAAAAGGCTTTTATGTAAGTATATGATTTTTTTTCTTTTAAATTTAAAAATCATTATTTTTCAATTAAAATTTTAGAACTTTATTCAAAAAATATTATATGTTCCATTCACATGACTTTCTCTACATCTCTGCAACAAACTATTGTTAAAAAACTATTGCTTCTATTTACTTCAAGCTAATCGACAAAAAAATTAACAGAAATGTGCTTATTACTTGCTTCCTTGTAAGTAGAAGCGAAATAAGGGAGTACCATAGGTTAAAGTGATAGTCAAAAGCTGGTTGCTATGTGACTGAAGTGCTTTTGTTTGAGTTGACATATTCCTGTAAAGCTGAAACCAAGTACAAGAAATATCTAAAAAAAAAAGCATGAACTCCACAAAAAAAAAGTATATAATATAAATTGTGTGCTTTAATGTGCTCTACATTTTTTGTCTATCTCTTACGGTTTACCAGTTATACAAACTTCCGTAAAATTCTTCCAGAATAAAGTAGCCTTCAGAGACTATTCCCAGAAAATTTAAGATACACATATTATTGCCAGGTAAATATCTTTAAAATACGATATTTTAATCAAAATCGTTAGAGACATTTTTGTGAAAATCAACATTTTCAAAAAAATGTTCCATGTAAAGTTTGCTGGGGGGCAGGGGGGATTTTATTCAAAATCTTCGTGTCGCATCCAATTTTGGTTTTTAACGGACTTTTCGTTTTTGAGCTATGCTGCCCACAAACACACACATACACACAGACAGACAGACAGACACACACGGATATTTTTCTAAAAATGCTTTTTTTTTGTTTGGATTCAAGGGGTCCCAAAACGTGTATTTCCGGTGAAATCTCGGTATCGAATTTTTGGGTGCAATATAATACCTTCTCTATACACTATGTACATAGCACGTGTAGAGAAAAGGAAAACAGCATATCTTTCCTTCTAATAAACAGAAACATTCAATTTTTTTTCAACAATCAACTGAAACGATATTGTTGAATATAGCTTGAAAAACTTAGCTCGTTTTCTTATATAGTAGCTGATATGCTCGTCAAACTTTAAATAGACCATTATTAATGAGTGGGATGTATAGTACACGAGCACGTAATCACAAGAGTTCTGATTTCTCATGAGAAAATAAGCCACATGTAATATATAACGTCCTATCCTATCATAATATTAACTTAAATATTCTTATATTTATTAATATTAATATTATTACAGTCGTCATTACGAAGAACTGAATTTTATGGTAACGTAGTGTTTTGTTTATTCGTTGCTGCGTAACCCCGCCGGAATAAACACAAATTCTGGTTGTTTAAACTGAATCAAATAACACAATAAATAAATGAAAATGGATATTCCCGAAGTAGCTTTAAATTATGCTAAAAAATCTGTACTTAGTTTGTTACCCGGCAAGTTGAAGGAACTTATACGACAAAGAATTGTTATTATTTAAAGAATGGGGAGTTACCAAAGGATTTAAATTAATTTACAGTGAAATAAAGACTAATTACTTTCACCCAAAAATTCGTACCGAGATTTCACTGGAAATATATGTTTTAGGGTCCCCAATATCCAAAAAAAGCATTTTCACAAGAAGGTCCGTGTGAGTGTGTGTGTGTGTGTGTGTGTGTGTGTGTGTGTGTGTGTTCGTGTGTCTGTGAACACGATAACTCAAAAACGAAAAGTCGGTAAAATACCAAACTTGGTATTTAAGTTTAATATCTTCCAGGGATGCGACACCAAGATTTTGAGAAAAATCCCCTCACCTCCAATTACCCTTTACATGGAACTTTTTTCGAAAATTTTGATTTTCTCAAAAATGGCCATAAGGATTTTGATTAAAATTTCGTATATTAAACATATTTATCTGACAAATAAAATGTATATCTTGAGTTTTCTGGGAATAGCCTCCGAAGAGTAGTTTATTCTGGATGAATTTTAGTGAATTTTGGAATAACTGCTAAACCGTAAGAGATGGACAAAAACGTACTACACAAAAAATGTAGAGCACGTTAAAATACACAATTTATTTATATAATTTTATTTCGTGGAGTTCGTCGTTTTTGAGACATTCCTTATTTTTGGTTTCTGCTATGAAAAAGTTATATTTTTCTCACACAGGAACTTGTCAACTCCGATCCATAAAAACAAAGGAACTTCATTGACAGAGCAACCAGCTTTTGACTATCACTTTAACCTATGGTAGCCCCTTATTTCGCTTCTACTTACAAGGAAGCAAGTAATAAGTCTATTTCTGTTAAATTTTTCTGATTAGCATAAAGTAAATAGAAGTATAAGCTTTTTAAGAATAATTTGCTGAAGGGATAAACAGAAAGTCATGTGACTGTACACAGCAGATTTTTTTGTCGTTTCCTATGGTATATGAGATGTATATATGAAGTCTATAGAATAGGATAAATGGAATTTTATTTATGGACGCTCTTTCACTGCTGTGGTTCTCAGCACTCCATTCTATATTGGTCGTGAAAGACCGTGTCCTTTTGCTCAGAGGCCTCTTTATCAGGATGCTGTAAGTACTTTAAGTTTCAGGATTAGTATAAATTATGGTCAATTGGATAGAGTCAGACTGAAAAATTCAATGACAAGCGGGAATTTGAACCACGGACCTCCCGGTCTCTAGCCGGTTGTTCTACCACTGAGCTACTATGGCAACATGCCGGCATAGCTTTGAGTATGCAATACCTACCCAACTCATGTCCTACACACGGCTTGTGTGAAAAAAACAATTAAAAATTGACCACAATAGTTGGCTATACTATGAATCCTGGGACTTAAAGTACTTACAACATTGTAAGTCGCCATTGGGGTTTGTCATCTCAAAATAATTTGAGAGCACCTTGTGGTATACCGGGAAACATGTGAGTCAGTTGAGAAATTCAATGTTATGCCGGTATGTTGCTATGGTAGCTCAGTGTTTACGAAACCGACTAGAGACCGGGAAACCCGTGGTTCAAATCCCGGCTCTACCTATCCAACTCCTGTCGTATACACGGTTTTTGTGAGAAAAGAATTACATCAGTATTTACTTCTCTTCTGAAGGAAGGCATGTTAAGGATTTTTATCTCCGAAAAAATCCATCACCCTCCGCAGGGTTTGAACCCGCGACCTTGGGTACACCAGTACACCACGGAGGGTGACCGTCAAGGTATTTAAGCCTCTTGTTGGATTTATTTGCTGAAGTGATTTAGTTTTTACGACATTCCCGACACTGCAAGTTCTTCTCCACCACGCATGCGCAGGAGGAACCTGTTCTACACGTGGTTCTCATGAGAAAAGCCAACATTATAATCTAATTGCAAGAGTCCCTCTGTTTGTACATACTTGTAGCTTATTCCTACAAGAAAAGAATGGAAATCCTTGTTTGAATAAAGAACTGGTTTCCGTTGACGTCCCCGATTAAGACCTGGTCATGTGGGATGTTTTGAAAACCGCCGTTATTATGCTTGTAATTCTATCTTAATGGACATTTTATTTACTTGTAATTGTGTGTGCGTGTCCTTGTATTTAAATCCTATTCTTGAGAAGCCGATTAAAATCTTAAATGCAGTTAACAGCCTTGTCCCAATGGCAACAGAAACAAGTTTAAGTTGAATATACGAAACGAATTTCATTTCTGCTCTCAACTTCCCATATTATGAGACACCCATTCTGGAAGACATCCATAGATGAAACGGCTAAAATCAATAATTATACCAGGATCGGTTAATAAGACTCAGGCCTTTCAATGAAAACAACATTTTAAAAAGAAATCTGACTCGTGACATTCACATGACTTTCTCTACATCTCTGCAACAAATTATTGTTAAAAAGCTTTTGCTTCTATTTACTTCATGCTAATCGAGAAAAAATTGGCAGAAATAGTCTTATTACTTGCTTCCTTGTAAGCAGAAGCGAAATAAGGGAGTATCATGGGTTAAAGTGATAGTCAAAAGCTGGTTCCTATGTCACTGAAGTTCCTTTGTTTGTATGCACAGCAGTTGACAAATTCCTGTATGACAAAAGTATGCGTTTTTCAAAGCAGAAACCAAAAACAAGGAATGTCTAAAAAACGATGAAAATGTATATAAGATAAAAAGTGTGTTTTAACGTGCTCTACATTTTTCATGCAGTAAGCATTTGTCCATCTCTTAAGGTTTAGCAGTTATTCAAAATTCCGTAAAATTCATCCAGAATAAAGTACTCTTCAGACGCTATTCCCAGAAAATTCAAGATATACATTTTTTTTGTCAGGTAAATATCTTTAATATACGAAATTTTAATCAAAATCATTAGAGCCATTTTTGAGAAAATCAACATTCTCGAAAAACGTTCCAAGTAAAAGGTAGTTGGGGGTGAGGGAGTTTTCTCAAAATGTTCGTGTCTTATCCCTGGAACATACTAAACTTAAATACCAAGTTTGGTATTTTAACGACTTTTAATTTTTGAGTTATCGTGTTCACAGGCACACGGACCTTTTTCCGAAAATGCTTTTTTCTTTAAAAAAAAAAGGGGGACCCTAAAACATATATTTCTGGTGAAACCTCGGTATCGAATTTTTGGGCGGAGTGCAATACTTTCTCTATATACTATGTACATTATGCGTATAGGGAAAGTAAAAATTGTTTGCTTTATTTCTCAACATAATCTCCAAAAAGGCTAACACATTTGTCATATCGGTGTTCTAATTTAATTAAACCATCTCTGTAGTGCGATTTATCAAGGTCCTCAACATAGTTATTTACCGCATCAATGACCTCTTCGTTGCTGTGAAATCTTCGTCCTCCAAGAATTTTTTTGAGGTTTGGGAACAGCTGGTAGTCACTGGGTGCTAGATCTGGCGAATAGGGTGGATGATCAAGCAATTCGAACTTTAATTCCCACATTTTCCCCATTGCAATGACTGAAATATGGGCTGGAGCATTGTCGTGATGAAACAAGATTTATTTATTTATTTATTTTTATTTTTTTTGCCAAATGAGGTCTTTTTCTTTTCACCTCATCACTCAAACGTAAGCTTACGTAGTAGTCACCAGTGATACTTTTTCACTTTTCCAAGTAATCAATACAAATAATTCCGTGTGCATCCCAGAAAACACTCGCCATAAACTTCTTAACTGGCAGAAATTGACTTTGCCTTTTTTTTTGGAGTTGGTTCACCTGATGCAATCCACTGTTTTGACTGTGATTTACTTTCTGGAGTGTAGTGATGTATCCAAGTTTCATCCATGGTAATAAGCCGTCTCAAAAAATCACTGAGATTTTAACGGTAGAGCTCCATGTTCTTAACAGAAGCAGTTTTTACTGGTAACTTTTGATCAGGTGTCAACAAACGCGGCACAGACCTTGTGAAAGTCCAAAACATTACTTAAAATATTACATGCAGTTCTTTTGATATGTTTACAGCCGTTGCTATCTCAAACACTTTAATCTGCGGTCTTCCAGTACTAAACGATGAGTTTTTTCAATGATCTCTGGAGTTGTCACTTCTACAAGACGTCCAGGGCGAGGCTCATCACTAGTGCTCGTGCGTCCCTTCTTACTTTCTCCATACGCATTATGTACATAGTGTATAGAGAAAGTATTGCACTCCACCAAAAATTCGATACCGAGATTTCACCGGAAATATATGTTTTAGGATCCTCAATATCCAAAAAAAAAGCATTTTCACAAAAAGGTCCGTGTGTGTGTGTGTGTGTGTGTGTGTGTGTGTGTGTGTGTCCGTGTGTCCGTGTGTCTGTGAACACGATAACTCAAAAAACGAAAGTTTAGTATCTTCCAGGGATGCGACACGAAGATTTTGAGAAAAATCCCCCCATCCCCAACAACCCTTTACATGGAACTTTTTTCGAAAATTTTGATTTTCTCAAAAATGGCTATAACAATTTTGATTAATATTACGTATATTAAGCATATTTACCTGGCAAATAAAATGCATATCTTGAATTTTCTGGGAATAGCCTCTGAAGAGTAGTTTATTCAAGGATGAATTTTACTGAATTTTGAATAACTGCTAAAGCGTAAGAGATGGACAAAAACTTACTACACAAAAAATGTAGAGCACGTTAAAACACACAATTTATGTCATATACATTTTTTTCGTGAGTTCGTCGTTTTTGAGACATTCCTTATTTTTGGCTTCTGCTATGAAAAACAAACGTTTCTCATACAGGAACTTGTCAACTCCTATCCATATAAACAAAGGAACTTCATTGACATAGCAACCAGCTTTTGGCTTTCACTTTAACCTATGGCAGTTCCTTATTTCGCTTCTACTTACAAGGAAGCAAGTAATAAGACTATTTCTGCTCATTTTTTCTCATTAGCATAAAGTAAATAGAAGTATAAGCTTTTTAAGAATACTTTGTTGCAGGGATATGGAGAAAGTCATGTGAATGGTACACATCAGATTTGTCTTTAAACAGAATCATTCTACATCTCCAATAGAGTCTGGATGTATGCTTATGAAACAGAATGCGCGTGTGTTTAATAATATAAAATCATGCAGCCTACAGCTATTAGCAATAACCTACAGTTAAGATATGAGTTGTTTTACAACTGAAAGCACTCGATATGACCATACAAGTTAAAGAGTTTATACAAACGATACAAAACAACAACAACAACAAACACAAACCTTTCCTTATTAACAATCTGTGTTGGTTGTAATGGCCACAATCCCTAAAATGTCTGTTACTTTCTCTACACGTACTATTACATAGTGTATAGAGAAGATATTGCACTCCACCCAAAAATTCGATACCGAGATTTCACTGGAAATATACGTTTTAGGTCACCTGTGTCCAATTTTTTTTTAGAAAAAGGTCCGTGTCTGTGTGTCCGTGTGTCTGTGAACACGATAACTATAAAAGAAAAGTAGATAAAATACCAAACTTGATATTCAAGTTTAGTATCTTCCAGGGATGCGACACCAAGATTTTGGGAGAGAAAAAAAAAACATCCCAAACTACCCTTTACATGGAAAAAAGTTCGTAAATTTTGATTTTCTCAAAAATGACTCTAATGACTGATTAAAATACCGTATATTAAAGATATTTACACAACAAATAAAATTAATATCTTGGCTTTTCTGGGAAAAGCCTTTAAAGACCTCTATTTTGAATGAATTTTGCATAAGTGGTAAACCGTAAGAGATAGACAAAAACTTACTAGACAAAAAAAAAACAGATTACTTAAAACAAAATTTATATAATATATGTTTTTTCGTGGAATTTGTCATTTCTGAGACATTTCTTGTTAATTGTTTCGTATTTAAAATAATTAAAACTTTCTCACTCCGAAAGTTTCAAACTCCGAACCCTTTATAGAAACGGATTTCAACCACATGGCAACCAGCTTTTAAAAGTTTTGACTATCGTTTATCTGCTAATATTTATTCTCATCAGTATGAAGCAGATAGAAGAATAAACGTTTTAACAATAATTTGTTACCGAGTTAAATAGAGAAAGTCATGTGAATGGAGCACATCCACTTTTTGCTTTCTCTACACGTACTGTGTGCAGAGTGTATAGAGAAGGTATTGTATTGTACCCAGGAATTCAATACCGAGATTTCACACCAGAAATATCTGTTCTGAGACCCCCTGAATAAAAAAAAGAAAGAAAAAACATCTTAGAAAAATGTCCGTGTGTCTGCCAGTCTGTCTGTCAGTGAGTGTAGGTATGTCTAAGGACAGCATAGCTCTAAAACGAAAAGTCCGTTAAATGCCAAACTTGGTATCTAAGTTCAGTATCTTCAAAGGATATGACAAGAAAATCTTCTCATCCCCAACTATCCTTTACATGGAAAACTTTTCGATTTTTTTTTCAGAAAAATCTACGATTTTAATTAAAACACCGTATATTACAGATTTACATGGCAAATAAAATGTATATTTTGAACTTTATGGAAATTGCCTCTAAAGACCTCTTGATTTAGGATGAATTTTGCATAACGGTTAAACCATAAGTGATACAAAAAGAAAACTTACTACACAAAAAAGTAGATCATGTCAAAAAACACAATTTATGTCATATACATTGATCGTTTTTGAGATATTCCTTGTTATTGGTTTCAGTTTTAAAATACATGAATTTGTAAACTTCTGTCCATAGAAATAAAGGATCTTCTATCACATAGCAACCAGCTTTTGACTATCACTTTAACCTAGGCTACTCTCTTATTTCGCTTCTACTTGCAAGGAAGCAAGTAATAAGACAATTTCTGCTAATTTTTCCTCGATATGAATGAAAGAAATGGAAGCATAAGCTTTTTAACAGTAATTTGTTGCAGAGATGTAGAGAAAGTCATGTGAATAGAACACATCAGGTTTTTTATACGTAAAGCATATATTTGAATGTGCTGTAAATTAGTGGGATGTCAGAAACAGAGAAGCTCCTACAGTTAGAACAGATGCGAAGAGCATGTGAGAGTTGCTAGCAAGCGAGGGGGTGGAATCCCTCGCAGATTCCATTCAACAGCACTAATGAAACACAATGACGGATTAGCCTTCACCCCTCTAGATCTGCCATGCGCATGCGCAGCTGTAACCTTGTTACTTTCTTTGTAAACATTTCGTCACCTATTTATTACTAACTCATTTAAACCTAATGCGCACAGAGGAGACAAATAACCTATTCTAACAAGGTTAGATTTACTAAATTTCGAGATCTCATCCAAGACACTATTGAAAAACTCTGATATGTTCATTCAACATGTCTTTCTCTATATCTCCGTAACAAATTATTGTTAATAAGTTTATTCTTCTATCTATTTAATGCTAAAATATTAGCAGAAACTGTCTTATTACTTAGTTCTTTTACTTTCTCCATACATACCTACTATGTACATAGTGTATAAAGAAGTTATTGTATTGCACCCAAAAATTCGACACCGAGATTTCACCGGAAATACAGGATTTGGGTCCGCCTGAATCCAAAAAAAAAAAATCCGGGTGTGTGTGTATTCGAGTGTGTTTGTCTGTGGACAGCATGGCTCAAAAACGAAAAGACCGTTAAATAACAAATTTGGTATTTAAGTTTGGTATCTTGCAAGAATGCGCCACGAAGATTTTCAAGAAAATCTCTCCACCCCCAACTACCTTTCACATGGAGCTTTATTTGAAAATTATGATTTTCCCAAAAATGGCTCTAACAATTTTGATTAAAATGTCGTATATTAAAGATATTTACTTGACAAATGAAATGTATATCTTGAATTTTCTGGGAATAGCCTCTGAAGACTACTTTATTCTGGATGAATTTTACGGAACTTTGTATAACTGCTAAACCGTAAGAGATAGACATAAACTTACTACACAAAAATGTATAGCACGTTAAGACACACAATTTATGTTATATACATTTCTTTCATGAAGTGGATCGTTTTAGAAATAGTTTTTGTTTTTTATTTCAACTTTGAAAAACTTATTCTTTTATCATACAGGAATTTGTCAACATCTGTCCATACAAACAAAGGAACTTCAGTCACATGGCAACCAGCTTTAACCAATAGTAACTCCCTTATTTCGCTTCTACTTACAAGGAAGCATGTAATAAAGCTATTTTTGCTAATCTTTTCTCGATTATTATGAAGTAAATAAAAGCATAGGTTTTTTAAAAATAATTAGTTGCATATATATATAGAGAACGTCATATGAATGGAACACATCCGTTTTTTTTTTCTTTTGGATTCAGGGTGCCTAAAAACATGTATTTCCGTGAGAATCTCGGTATCGAATTTTTGTGTGCAATACAATAGCTTCTCTATACATGTTACGTAAAGAAAAAATCTGATGTGTACCATTCACATGACTTTCTCCATATCCCTGCAACAAATTATTCTTAAAAAGCTTATGCTTATATTAACTTCATGCTAATCAGAAAAAAATAGCAGAAATAGTCTAATTAATCGCTTCCTTGTAAGTAGAAGCGAAATAAGGAACTGCCATAGGTTAAAGTGATAG
This sequence comes from Hymenopus coronatus, assembly GCA_030762935.1. NCBI lineage: Eukaryota > Metazoa > Arthropoda > Insecta > Mantodea > Hymenopodidae > Hymenopus > Hymenopus coronatus. Next base: position 62,914,631 of record CM060899.1, read on the forward strand.
TCAAAAGCTGGTTGATATGTGAATGAAGTTCCTTTGTCTATATGGATAGGAGTTGACAAGTTCCTGTATGAGAAAAGTATACGTTTTTCATAGCAGAAACCAAATATAAGGAATGTCACAAAAACGACGAACTCCACGAAAAAAATGTATATAACATAAATTGTGTGTTTTAATGTGCTCTACATTTTTTGTGTAGTAAGTTTTTGTCCATCTCTTACGGTTTAGCAGTTATTCAAAATTTAGTAAAATTCATTCAGATGAAACTACTCTTCAGAGGCTATTCCCAGAAAATTCAAGATATACATTTTATTTGCAAGGTAAATATGTTTAATATACGACATTTTAATCAAAACCGTTAGCGCCATTTTTGAGAAAATCAAAACTTTTGAAAAAAGTTCCATGTAAAGGGTGGGGGTGGGGGGAGTTTTTTCAAAATCTTCGTGTCGCATCCCTGGAAGATACTAAACTTAAATACCAAGTTTTGTATTATACTGACTTTTCGTTTTTGAGTTATCGTGTTCACAGACATACGGACACACGGACACACGGACACACACACACACACACACACACACACACACGGACCTTTTTGTGAAAATGCTTTTTTGAATATTGGGGACCCTAAAATATATATTTCCGGTGAAATCTCGGTATCGAATTTTTTGGTGGAGTGCAATACTTTCTCTATACACTATGTCTATGTGCGTATGGAGAAAGTAATAAAGTAATAAAAAAAAAAAATCTGATGTGTAATATTCACATGGCTTTCTCTATATCCCTGCAACAAATTATTCTTGAAAAGCTTATACTTCTATTTACGTTATACTAACCAGAAAAAATAGCAGAAATAGTTTTATTTCTTGCTTTATTGTAAGTAGAACCGAATAAAGGGAGTACCATAGGTTAAAGTGAAAGCCAAAAGCTGGTTGCTATGTGACTGATGTTCCTTTGTTTGTATGGACAGGAGTTGACAATTCCTGTATGAGAAAAGTATAAGTTTTTCAAAGCTGAAACCAAGAAAAAGGAATACCTCAAAAACGATCAACTGCACGAAAAAAATGTATATACCATAAATTGTGTGTTTTAATGTGCTCTACATTTTTTGTATGTTAAGTTTTTGTCCATCTCTTACGGTTTAGTAATTATGAAAAATTCATCCAGAATAAAGTAGTCTTCAGAGTCTATTCCCAGAAAATTCAAAATTACATTTTATTTGTCAGGTAAATAACTTTAATATACCAAATTTTAATCAAAATCATTAGAGCCATTTTTGAGAAAATCGAAATTTTCGCAAAAAGTTCCATGTAAAGAGTAGTTTGCGGTGGGGGGATTTTTCTCAAAATCTTCGTGTCGCATCCCTGGTACTTTACCGACTATTCGTTTTTGAGTTATCGTGTTCACAGACACACGGACACACGAACACACACACACACACACACACACACACACACGGATCTTTTTGTGAAAATGCTTTTTTTGGATATTGGGGACCCTAAAACACATATTTCCGGTGAAATCTCGGTATCAAATTTTCTGGTGGAGTGCAATACTTTCTCTATACACTATATACATAGTGCGTATGGAGAAAGTAAAAATCTGATGTGTTGCACTCACATGACTTTCTCTAGCTGCTCTACAAACCTCCTACAAAAGATTAATCTTCTTCGAGATAAATATTAGCAGAAAGTTATTACTTAGTTCCTATTTAGTAGAAGAGAATAAGGAAATGCGCTATGCTAAAATGATTGTCAAATGTTTTAAAAGCTATCGTTATGCGATTGTCATTGCAAATCACTTCTTTGCTTGGCCAGGAGTAGAACAAAAGAAAAGCGGATACTTCCTGTCTGAGAAAAGTTTAAGTACTTCACAATTGAAACCAGTAACAAGGAATATCTCAGAAGCGGTTACCTCCACAACAAAAACGTATAGGACATAAATTGTGTGTTTTGACGTGATGTACATGTTTTGTGGGTTGAGTTTCTTTCTATCTCTCAAAGTTTAGCAGTTAAGCAAAATTCATCCAAAATAAAGAGCTCTTCGGAGGCTATCCCCCAAAAATTCAAGATATACATCTTATTTCGGAAATAAATAGCTTCAATATACGGGATTTTAATCAAATTCGTTAGAGCCATTTTTAAGAAAATCAAAAATTTCGAAATTTTTTCCACGTAAAGGGTACTTTTTAGTAGGGAGAATTTTTTGAAAATCTTCCTGTTAAATCATTGGAAGATACTAAACCTAAATACCAAGTTTGGTACTTAACGGTCTTTTCGTTTTGGGGCTATGCTGTCCACAGTCACACACACAGACAGACACACACACATACACACGGACGTTTTTTTAAAAATCTGATGTGTACCATTCACATGACTTTCTCTATATCCCTGCTACAAATTGTTCTTAAAAAGCTTATACTTCTATTAACTTCATGCTAATCAGTAAAACATTAGCAGAAATAGCCATATTATTTGCTGCATTGTAAGTAGAAGCGAAATAAGGGAGTACCATAGGTTAAAGTGATAATCAAAAGCTGGTTGCTATGTCACTGAAGTTCCTTTGTTTGTATGGACAGCAGTTGGTAAATTCCTGTATGAGAAATACATCAATTTTTCATAGCAGAAACCAAAAAATAAGGAATGTCACAAAAACGACGAACTCCACGAAAAAAATGTATATAACTAAAATTGTGTGTTTTAACGTGCTCTACATTTTTTATGTAGTAAGTTTTTGTCCATCTCTTACGGTTTAGCAGTTATTCAAAATGTAGTAAAATTCATCCAGAATAAACTACTCTTCAGAGGCTATTCCCAGAAAATTCAAGATATACATTTTATTTGTCAGGTAAATATCTTTAATATACGAAATTTGAATCAAAATCGTTAGAGCCATTTTTGAGAAAAACAAAATTTTCGAAAAATTTTCCATGTAAAGGGTAGTTGGGGGTGGGGGGATTTTTCTCAAAATCTTCGTGTCGCATCCCTGGAAGATACTAAACTTAAATACCAAGTTTGGTATTTTACCTACTTTTACCTACGTTTTTGAGTTATCGTGTTCACAGACACACGGACACACACACACACACGGACTTTTTTCCGAAAATGTTTTTTTTAGATGTTTTATTGTACATATGGGGCTAGAGAAGGCAAAAAGTAAAAATGTCCAGAAATAATATTAAAATGTTCTATTTTCTTAATATTGCCTTGCAAAGAGAAGTCGATTACTTTGCTCTAAATATATTGAAAGGCTCTTTCTCGGCGCATTTAACGATGATGCAGAAAAATTGGTAAAACCCTAAGCTGTAGGATTACCAGAAGCAGAAAATCTCGCATTGTTTTTACTTCTTTTTTAAAAACCATTTCTAAATGAGAGCGAGTGGAAAGAGTGGGATGTTGTTTTTGTTTTAATCCCTCTATCATAAATATGCTTCAATTTAGCTAACGCTCTCTTCTCCGAAAATAATAAATGAAAAACGTACACTTTGGTTTCCATTAATGTTACGGACGCTAATTACCCGCCTTTATCTTGTACTGTAGACAGAGAATTAAAATATTATATGTTCCCATTGTCTATAACGTCTAAATCACGCGTTTTAATTTGTTTGTTTATTTCTCTACAGTAGAATTGTCAGTAATTCGAGCCCTGATATTTTGAGGTTACGTTTATTTCGAACCGGTCTTAATAAAATGTCCATGTGTTCCATTCACATGACTTTCTCTACATCTCTGCTACAAATTATTGTAAATAGCTTAAACTTCTATTTACTTCCTGCTAATCGAGAAAAAATTAACAGAAATAGTCTTATTACTTGCTTCCTTGTAAGCAGAAGCGAAATAAGGGAGTACCATAGTTTAAAGTGACAGTCAAAAGTTCCTTTGTTTGTATGGACAGGAGTTGACAGATTCTCGTATGAGATAGGTATAAGTTTTTTAAAGCTGAAACCAATGTATATAACATAAATTGTATGTTTTATCGTGATTTACATTTTTGTATAAAAATATTTGTCTATCTCGTACGGTTTACCAGTTATGCAAAGTTCAATAAAATCATCCAGAATAAAGAGGTCTTTAGAAGCTATTTTCAGAAAATTCAAGAAATACATTATCAATCGGCATGTAAATAAATATCTTAAATATGAGAGCCTTTAATCAAAATCGTTAGAGCCATTTTTGAGAAAATCAAAATTTTCAAATTTTTTTCCATGTAAAGGGTAGTTTGGGGTGGGGATATTTTCTTGAAAATCTTCGTGTCGCATCCTTGGATTCTAAACTTAAATACCAAGTTTGGTACTTTACCGACTTTTCGTTTTTGAGTTATGTGTTCACAGACACACAGACACGGACCTTTTTGTGAAAATGTTTTTTTTTTATACAGGGGACCCTAAAACATATATTTCCGGTGAAATCTCGGTGTCGAATTTTTGGGTGGAGTGCAATAACTTCTCTATACACTACGTACATAGTACGTGTAGAGAAAGTAATAATTAACACCATTTCTTTCTTTGTAACTTAACGTAATTTAACCTGGTTGGTCATATCGGACGGTGAATGAAATTGATGAAATGATGATCAAATTATCTCAGGGTCCATGGAGCTCAAAGTAACTCGACATTTGTCTTCTTACTTCTCAGGATAAGGGAAATCCCCGAAAAAAACCTTATCCGGGTAACTCACTAACTTTTGAATGTGAGGTAGACACGCTACCACCACACTACACACATATTCCTTGTTTTTGGTTTCACCTTTAAAAAACTTACACTTTTCTCATACTGGAATTTGTCAACTCGTGTCCATACAAACAAAGGAACATCAGTCACATAGCAACCAGCTTTTAACTATCACTCTAACCTATGGTACTCCCTTATTCCTCTTCTGCTTACATGGAAGCAAGTAATAAGACTATTTCTGCTAATTGTTTCTCGATTAACATGAAGTAAATAGAGGCATTTATTATTTAACAATAATTTGTTGAGGAGATGTAGAGAAAGTCGTGTGAATGTAACACATCAGATTTATTTTGATTCGAATGTGTTGACACATTTTCAACTGGATTCTTTTTAAACTTACAACATCTATTTATATCGTCCATTTTAATAATGTCATATTGGAGAGATTTGTCAATTTTACTATCGGTATGTAATCAATCAAAATTCGGTTATCTATTCCATTCCGGGGAGTAAAATAAAAGATATGAAATAACGAAAATTGAGAAGGAATTAAAGAGTATAAAATTGAAACCAATAACAAGGAATATCTCATGAAGTGGTTAATTCTGCCAAAAAGAATCTGATGTGTTCCATTCACATGACTTTCTCTACTTCTGTGTAGCAAATTATTGTTAATAAGCTTATTCTTCTGTTTACTTCATGCTAATCGAGAAAAAATTAGCAGAAATACGTCTTATTACTTGCTTCCTTGTAAGTAGAAGCGAAATAAGAGAGTATCATAGGTTAAAGTGACAGCCAAAAGCTGGTTACTAGGTGACCGAAGTTCCTTTGTTTGTATGGAGACGAGTTGACAAATTCCTGTATGAGAAAAGTACACTTTTTTTAAACCTGAAACAAAAAAACAAGGAATATCTAAAAAAACGATCAACTCCTCGAAAAAAATTTATATAACATAAATTGTGTGTTTTAATGTGCTCTACATTTTTTGTGAGGTAAGTTTTTGTTCATTTCTTACAGTTTAGCAGTTATGCAAAATTTCGTAAAATCCATCCAGAACAAAGTAGTCTTCAGAGGCTATTCCCAGAAAATTCAAGATATACATATTATTTGTCAGGTAAATATCTTTAATATACGACATTTTAATCAAAAGCGTTAGAGCCATTTTTGAGAAAATCAAAATTTTAGAAAAAAATTCCATGTAAAGGGTAGTTGGGGTGGGGGGTACTTTCTTGAATATCTTCGTGTCGCATCCTTGGAAGATACCAAACTTAAATACCAAGTTTGGTGTTTAACGGTCTTTTTGTTTTTGAGCTATGCTGTCCACAGACACACACGCACACACACATGGGCATTTTTCTAAAAATGCTGGTTTTGGATTCAAGGGGACCCAAAACATGTATTTCCTGTGAAATCTCCGTATTGAACTTTGGGTGCATTATAATACCTTCTCTATACACTATGTATATAGTACGTGTAGAGAAAGTAATATGACATAAGTTGGTTTAATATCAACATTTTTGTTAGTAAATTTTTCTAACGCTCACGGTTTACAGGTTTTACAAATACCATTCAAAATGAAGAGTTCTCAAGAAAATTTCGTGTGTCATGAAAACATCTTAGGCCAATCAAAATCATTAGAGCCAGTTTTGAGAGAAAAAAAATTTCACTTATACTTCTATGTAAAGTTTAGTGAGGAAATTTTCTTGAAAATATTCATTTCACATCTTTAAAATGTACTTAACGTAATACTAAATTTGGTATTTTGTTGTTTTGGTTTTGGAGCTATTCTGCCCACAAACACACATAGACACATGCATCTTCTTTCGTATTTTAGGAATGACAGACTCCCCCTAGGATTTACAAGCGGTTCAGAAGCCTGTTGGGGAGCCAATGATACGAATCCACGGAATGGAGAACCTGGAACTAGTGGTTGACCCATAGCTAGGCATGAGCATGAGGAAATGGATGATAGGAAAGGTGATGGACAGATTGATAGAATGAATGGCAGGGGAAACCGAAAGACGTGGTTTAACCCGCCCCACCACAAATGAAAGTGTTCGCTATAGCGCAGTGACAAAACGTAGGTTATTCCAGGCTGGCGTTTGTCTATCAAACTAGGGGTCCTGGGTTCGATTTCTCTAAACAATATCAATGCAATTCTCTCAGAGTCTGAAATGTGTGCGAGGCTATGCCTGAAAACAGTTAAAAAAAGAAAGAAAAAACAGAGAATAATAATAAAAAAAACAAAAAACAAAAAAAACTGCCGATCCCGGTGGCTGCGCTCGCTAAAGTGTCTCGCTTTGGCGCTTCGTGGTGCACAGGATCGTTAAGAATAATAAGGTCTACTAAGGAAATATAGGAAACTAGAAAACATGAACAAAAAGGAATACAGCGCCGGAGTTCTGATAAACCTCCGGAACTGTATTTAAAAAAAAAATGAAACCTAAGGGCGCTTGGAATCGAACCCGGGCCTCCTAGGTGGGAGGCGAGCGGTTTAACCACTCGAGACACACACACATGCAGTGACTTTTCAAAAACTGTTTTTTTTTATTCAGGGGTATTCATTATATACTTCGGTATTTAATTTTTGGGTGGAGTGCAATACTTTCTCTATACACATGTACATAATACGTGTACATAAAGTAAAAAAAAAAATGAGTGTGTTCCATTCACATGACTTCCTCTACATCACTGTAACAAAAAAGCATATTCTTAGAGATTAAAATTAGCAAAAATTGTCTTCAATATCTGCTTCCTTGTAAGTAAAAGGGAAATAAAGGAATGCTCTAGACTAAAACGATAGTCATATCTGTTAAAAGCTGGTTGCCATTTGGTTGAAATCCTTTTCTATGCATGACCAGATGAAAAGCGTTAGAAAAGTTTAAGTATTTCAAATCTGAAACAAATAACTTGAAATATCTCATAAATGCTCAATTCCACGAAAACAACGTATATGACATAAATTATGTGCTTTAACGTGATCTATACTTTTTGTGTGGTAAGATATTGTCTTACAGTTTATCAGTTAAGCAAAATTCGACAAAAGTCATCCAGAATAACGAGGTCTTTAGAGGCTATTCTCAGAGAATTCAGGACAAACATTTTATTTCTCATATAAATATCTATAACATGCGGTAAATGTCCTTAATATACGGTATTTTAATTAAAAATATTAGTAATTTTTGAGAAAACCAAAATTTTCGAAATATTTTCCATGTAAAGGGTAGTTGAGAGTGGGGGGAATTTCTTGAATATCTTCGTATCCTTGGAAGATGCTGAACTTAAATACCAAATTGGGCACTTTACCGATTTTTCGTTTTTGGGTTATTGTGTTCACAGACACACGGACCTTTTTCTAAAATGCCTTTTTGGATACTGGGGACCCTAAAACATATATTTCCGATGAAATCTCCGTACTGAATCTTTGGGTCTAATGCAATAACTTCTCTATACTCTATTACATAGTACGCGTAGAGAAAGTAAACATCTGATGTGTTCCATTCGCATGATTTTCTCTACCTATTTGTAACTAAATATTGTTGAAAAGCTTATTCTTCTATCTACTTTATACTGATCGAGATAAACAATAGCAGAAATGCTTTCTTGTAAGCAGAAAGGAAATAAGGGAATGTACTAGGCTAAAACGATAGTCAAATCTTTTAAAAGCTGGTTGCCATGAGGATGAAATTCGTTTCTATGCATAGGCAGAAGTTCACAAATTCTTGTATGTTAAAACTTTTAAGTATTTTAAAGCTAAAACCAATAACAATGAACATCTGAAAAATGGTGAGCTCTACGAAAAAATGTATATGACATAAACTGTGTGTTAAAACCTGCGGAACCTGTGGTAAGTTTTTGTCTTATTCATACGGATTATCTGTTATGTAAATTCCAACAAAATTCACCCAGAATGGACTGTCTTTAGAGGCTAATCCCAGAAAATTCAAGATATACATTTTATTTGTCATGTAAACATCTTTAATGTACGATATTTTAATGAAAATTATTAGAACCAATTTTGAGAAAATCAAAATTTTTGAAAATTTTACCATATAAAGGATAGTTGGAGGGTGGGGAGATTTTCTTGAAAAGCTTCGTGTCGCATCCCTAGAAGATATTAAACTTAAATACCAAGTTTGGTACTTTAGCGACTTTTCGTTGGGTTATCGCGTTCACAAGGGACCTTTTTCTAAAAATGCTTTTTACTTTCTCTACACGTACTTACATAGTGTATAGAGAAATGCACCCAAAAATTCGATACCGAAATTCACCGAAAATACATATTTTGGGTCCCCCTGAATCCTAAAACAGCATTTTTGGAGAAAAATGCGAGTGTGTGTTTGTCTGTGGACGTCATAGTTCAAACGCGAAAAGTCCGAAAATACCAAACCTGGTTTTTAAGCTCACTATCTTCCAAGGATGCTACACGAAGATTTTCAAGAAAATCCCTTTACATGGGAAACAGTTTCGAAAACTTAGATTTTCTCCAAAATGACACAAGGGATTTTGATTTCAATCCCATATATAAAAGCTATTTACATTTTATATCTTGAATTTTCTGGGAATAATCTCTAAAAACCTCTTTATTATGGATGGATTTTACGGAATTTTGCATAACTGCTAAACCGTAAGACATGGACAAAAACTTACCACACAAAAAATGTTGAGCATGTCATAACACACAATTTATATGCTATACATTCTTTTCGTGGATTTCGTGTTTTTTGAGATATTCCTTGTTTTTGGTTTCACCTTTAAAAGGAACACTTTTCTCATCCAGGAATTTGTCAACTGCTGGCCATACAAACAAAGGAATTTTAGACACATAGCAACCAGCTTTTGTCTATCACTTTAACCTATGGTACTCCCTTATTTCGCTTCTACTTACAAGGAAGCAAGTAATAAGGCTATTTCAGCTAATTTTTTCTCGATTACCATGAAATAAATAGATTCATTAGTTTTTTAACAATAATTTGTTGCATAGATGTAGAGAAAGTCATGTGAATAGAACAAATCGGATTATTTTTATTCAGGGAACCTCAAAATATACTTCAGGAAATATCGAGGTATCAAATTTTTTGTTGGAATACGATACTTTCTCTTTACGCTATGTACATAGTACGTGTAGAGAAAGTAAATAAAATCTGATGTGTTCCATTCACATGATTTTCTCTAGCTACTCTACAAACAAACTTCTTACAAAAGATCTTGTTAATTGAGATAAACGTTAGCAGAATGTTATTACTTAGTTCCTTATAAGTAGAACGGAGCTAAAGGCATGCACTATGCTAAAGCGGTAGTCAAATGTTTTAAAAGTTGTCGCTGTGTGATTGTCATTCCAAATTTTTTCTTTGCTTGGCCAGGAGTAGAACAAAATTAAAACGGACTTTTCCTGTCTGAGAAAATGTATTTTACAATTAAAACTAGTAACAAGGAATATCTGGAAAACGTAATCGCCACGAAAAAAATGTATATGAAATAACTTGTGTATTTTAACAAGATCTACATTTTTTGTGTGGTAATTTTGTCGAAATGTAAAATTCCACTAAATTCATTCCGAATAAAAATGTCTTCAGAGGCTATTCCCAGAAAAGATATTTGCCGTGTAAATGTCTTGAATATAAGCATTTTATTCAAAATCGTTAAAGGCATTTTTGAGAAAATCAAACTTTTTGAAAATTTTACCATGTAAAGTATAGTTGGGGATGGGGAGATTTTCTTGAAAATCTTCGTGTCGCATCCCTGGAAGATACTGAACTTAAATACCAAATTTGGTACTTCAGCGACTTTTCGTTTTTGAGTTATCGCGTTAACAGACACAGGACCTTTTTCTGTAAATACGTATTTTGGGTCGTCCTGAATCAAAAAAGTATTTTTGGAAAAAGGTCCGTGCGTGTGCATGTGAGTGTGTCTGTGGACAGCATAGCTCAAAAGCGTAAAGTCCAAAAATACCAAAATTGGTATTTTCTAAATTATGAGATACGAATATTTTCAAGAAAATGCCCCCAATCTCAACTACACTTCACATGGAAAAATCTTCGAAAATTTTTATTTTCTCCAAAATGGCGCTAACGATTTTTATTAAAATTCCATATAATAAAGCTATTTACATGCCAAATTAAATTTATATCTTGAATTTTCTGCGAATAGCCTCCGAGAACCTCTTTATTCTGAACGAATTTTGCTTAACTGCTAAAGCGTAAGAGATAGACAAAAACTTACCACACAAAATGTCAAAACTCACAATTTATGTGCTTTACATTTTTTTTTTTTTTTTTTTTTTTTTTGTGGAGGCAACGGTTTCCGAGATATTCCTTGTTATTGGTTTCAGGTGTAAAGTACTTATACCTTTCTCAGACAGGAAGTGTTCTTTTTTTTTTGTTTTTTGTTTTTTTTTTTTTGTTCTACTGCTGGTCAAGCAAAGAAGTGGTTTGCAATGACAATAGCATAATAGATTTTAAAACATTTGACTATCACTTTAGCATAGCTCATGTTTATCTCGATTAGCATCACATTCTCGATTAAATCTGGGTATCGAATTTTTGGGTGAAATACAACACTTTCCCTATACACTATGTAGATAGTATGTGTAGAGAAAGCGGTTATTTGGTTGTGAACGAGGTACCAACTTTAACCGAAGCTATTCTCTCGTGATGTTTCGGCTTTCATTTTCCTTGAGAGCTATGTCTTGTTTTCTTGTGGTCTCTCTTCCACTCCCCTGTGTCCTTCTTTCGTAAAAGTGAGTAGAGAAATAAGACAAAGAACATAAACTCTATAGGGAGGCTGAAACCCTTCTCGGTAAAAACAAAAGTTTCCCTCACAAATTGAACTGGAAGGGAGATTATGTTCGATGTATACCTTCGTTGCGTTCCTTTTCCGACGTCGCTTTCACAAAATGCGGAAACTGCCAAAGTAAAGAACTAATTAATTTTGTTGCTTCTAAACTGCACACTGGATCACCATCAAATTATCACCATCATCAACGTCATGGGGTTGCTGATGTTCTACAAATGGGGAGGGTACTTGGTTGAAGAGCAGCAGGCGCACATCTCTAGGGAATCTTAATGTTTCAGGACCGAGATACAGAACTAGTTCCAACAAAAACCAAAACCTTGCATTTCTAGGGATGACCAAAGAGGAACACTTACGGGGGCTGTCCCAGAACTACCCGAACTAACAAAGTACAAACATTTTGGGGGAAAAGCATCTTTATTTCTCTACATAGTCTCCTTTCACCTCGATACACTTTTCCCAGCGATGTTCAATAGCTTTGATACCCTGTTTATAGTGAGAACTATCAAGGTTTGCAAAATAGCCAACAACTGCAGACTCCACCTCTTCATTGTTGGCAAATCTTCTATCACCAAGCCAATTCTTCAAGTTCCGAAACAGAAAATAATCAGAGGGGGCTTAATCTATGTCGTGCATGCGGAAGTTTAACTCATTGATCTTGGCCATGGCGATAATGGACGTGTGAACTGGTGCATTGTCTTGATGAAACAAAACTTTCTTTTTTGCTAAATGCGACCGTTTTTTGCACCATTTCAACACTCAAACGCTGTAACAAGTTCGCATAATATTCGCCATTGATTACTTTTCCTTTTTTGAGATAATAAATGAAAACTATGCCGCGTGAGGACCAGAAAACTGACACCATGACCTTGCCAACAGATGCATTGAGGTTTGGTATGCTTGCATGTACCGTTTGAGAAAAGTTTAAAATTGAAACAAATACGAAGCAATATTTCGAAAACGATCAACTCTAGAAAACAAATCAGATGTATTCCATTCGAATGAGTTTTTCTACATCTCTGTAAGAAATTGGTGTTAGTAAGCTTATTCTTCTATTTACTTCATGCTAATCGAGAAAAAATTAGCAGAAATAGTCTTATTACTTGCTTCCTTGTAAGTAGAAGCAAAATAAGGGAGTATCATATGTTAAAGTGAAGTCAAAAGCTGGTTACTAGGTGACTGAAGCTCCTTTGTTTGTATGGACACGAGTTGACAAATTCCTGTATGAGAAAAGTGCAAGTTTTTTAAACCTGAGTCCAAAAACAAAGAATATCTCAAAAACGATCAACTCCTCGAAAAAAAAAATTATATAACATAAATTGTGTGTTTTAATGTGCTCTACATTTTTTGTGTGGTAAGTTTTTGTCTATTTCTTGCGGTTTAGCAGTTATGCAAAATTTCGTAAAATTCATCCAGAATAAAGTAGTCTTCAAAGGCTATTCCGAGAAAATTCAAAATATACATATTATTTGCCAGGTAAATGTTTTTAACGTACGATATTTTAATCAAAATCGTTAGATCCATTTTTGAGAAAATAAAAATGTTCAAAAAAGTTCCATGTAAAGGGTAGTTGGGGGTGGAAGGATTTTCTTGAAAATCTTCGCGTCGCATCCTTGGAAGATATCAAACTTAAATACCAAGTTTGGTACTTAACGGTCTTTTCGTTTTTGAGCTATGCTGTCCACAGACACACAGACACACGCACACACAGGCAGACATACGGACATTTTTCTAAAAAAGCTTTTTTGGATTCAGGGAATATCAAAAAATGTATTTCTGATGAAATCTTGGTATCGAATTTTTGGGTACATTACAATACCTTCTCTATACACAATGTACATAGTACGTATAGAGAAAGTAAAAATTAGCAGAAATAGTCTTATTACTTGCTTCCCTGTAAGTAGAAGCGAAATGAGGGAGTCCTATAGGTTAAAGTGATAGTCAAAAGCTGGTTGCTATGTGACTGAAGTTCGTTTGTTCGTATGGACAGGAGCTGACAAATTCCTGTTTGAGAAATATAAGTTTTCAAAGCTGAAACCATTAATAAGGAATATCTAAAAAACTGATCAATACCATGAAAAAAATGTATATTATAAATTGTGTGTTTTAATGTGCTCTATATTTTTGTGTGGTAAGTTTTAGTCCATCTTTTACGGCTTATTTTTTTTTGTATTGTTTAACGCCCGCTTTTACTGCTCTGGCACCGCAGGCGGTGACACTGATGAAATCAAGATGGAGCCCCGGTGGAATTCGATGGGGGAGAACCCAAAGAAAACCCGCTCCTGCGCCACTTTGTCCACCACAAATCTCTCATGCGGTCGCTTGGGATCGAACACGAGCTGTCTAGGTAAGAGGCGAGTGGTGTGACCACTCGGCCATGGCGCGGCCTCTTGCGGTTTAGCAGTTAAGCAAAATTCCGTAAAATTCATCCAGAATAAAGTAGTCTTGAATAGCTATTCCCAGAACATTCAAGATATATATTTTATTTTAGAGGTAAATATTTTTAATAATACGATATTTTAGTCAAAATTATTAGAGCCATTTTTAAGAAAATTAAATTTTCGAAAATGATTCCATGTAAAGGGTATTTAAGAGTGGGGGATTTTCTTGAAAATCTTAGTGTCGATCCTTGGAAGATACCAAAATTAAATACCAACTTTGGTCTTTTGGTTTTTGAGCTATGCTATCCACATACACTCACGCACACATACGGACTTTTCTCTAAAAATGCTTTTTTTTTTTTGGATTCAAGGGACCCAAAACATGTATTTCCAGTGAAATTTTGGTATCGAATTTTGGGTGGATTACAATACCTTCTCTATATCTATGTACATTGTACATACGGGGCTACAGAAAATAACAAATTATCATTATTGGTTTGACATTTCAAACTTTCAGACATACATGTACGTAAGTCGAATTGATCCTTAGTTTTATGTTGGTAATACTTACTAAGTCGAAAGTAAAGGCACCAATCGTTTCAGTCGCCAAGTATGTCCTTGACTCTTGTAAACCCTTCCATTCATACCGGAGCATTGGAGTATAGACATGTGCGTGCATAGTGATGGCAAATGTGAAAATATAAGTGAAAGGGGCAAGGGACTGATTTATTTAGCGAACTATAAATTTAGCTTTCTAATAGTATTGAAGGTGGATGTGTGTGTTAGAAACATGTTAGTGCTCTGTGAAAAGTGATTCAAACGATGAAGTGACCATAGAACAGTTCTACATTAATCATTATTGTGAATATGATGGAAAATTAAACAGACAAATCATCAATTAAAAGGACATCAGTTAAAGATATAAGTGAACGTCCATATAAGTTCCTTCACAAAAAGGTAAGACAAAAGCATTACATTTTCTTACTACGACGAACGTTCAAGGCGAAATGAATTTACAGTGAATAAAGAAAACTAAACCTCCCTCAATCATCTTCTATAGAGTCTGCGCCAAGTGTACTAAATACTGTAAAAAAATCTGATGTGTTCCATTCACATGACTTTCTCTATATCTCTGCAACAAATTATTGTTAAAAAACTTATGCTTTTATTTACTTCGTGCTAATCGAGAAAAACTTAGCAGAAACAGTCTTATTACTTGCTTCCTTGTAAGTAGAAGCAAAATAAGGGAGTACTAGAGGTTAAAGTGATAGAAGCTGGTTGCTATGAGACTGAAGTTCCTTTGTTTGTATGGACAGCAGTTGACAAATTCCTGTATGATTTTCGAAGCTTAAACTAAAAAAATCTGATGTTACCCTCACATGACTTTCTCTAGCAGTTCTACAAGTTTCTTACATAAGATTATTCTTCTTTCTGCACCTTGTTAATCGAGGTGTTCAGCACAATGTTCTTATTACTTAGTTCCTTATAAGTAGGAAGAAAATAAGGGAATACACTAGGCTAAATCGATAGACAAATGTTTTAGAAGCTGTCGTTATGCGATTGTCATTACAAATCGCTTCTTTTCTTGGCCAGGAGTAGAACAAAAGAAAAACGGACACTCCCGTCTGAGAAAAGTATAAGTACTTCACAACTGAAACTAATAACAATGAGTACCTCGAAAACGGTAAGATCCACGAAAAAAATGCATATGACGTAAATTGTGTATTTTAACAAGGCCTACATTTTTTGTTTAGTAAGCTCCTGTCTATCTCTTACGGTTTACTAGATATGCCAAATTAAGCAAAATGCATCCAGAATAAACAGGTCTTTAGAAGCTATTCCCAGAAAATTCAAGATATACATTTTATTTGTCAGGTAAATATCTTTAATATACGATATTTTAATCAAAATCGTTAGCCTTTTATAAGAAAATCAAAATTTTCGAAAAAAGTGGGGTGGGGGATTTTTCTCAAAATCTTCGTATCGCATCCTTGGAAGATACTGAACTTAAATACCAAGTTTGGTATTTTAGCTACTTTTCGTTTTTGAGTTATCGTGTTCACAGACACACACACAAACTCACACACACACACGGACCTTTTTCTGGAAATGCTTTTTTTTTGGATTCAGAGGGTCCTAAAACATATATTTCCGGTATAATTTCAGTATCGAATTTGGGGGTGGAATTCAATACTTCTCTATCCCTATGTACATTGTACATACGGGGCAAGAGAAAGTAAAAAAAAAAAATCTGATGTGTACCATTCACATGACTTTCTCTATATCCCTGCAACAAATTAAAAAGCTCATGCTTCTATTCACTTTATGCTAATCAGAAAAAATTAGCAGAAATAGTCTTATTACTCGCTTCCTTGTAAGTACAAGTGAAATAAAGGAAAACCATAGGTTAAAGTGATAGTCAAAAGCTGGTTGCTATGCCAATGAAGTTCCTTTGTTTATATGGCTAGGAGTTGACAAGCTCCTGTGTGACAAAAGTATACGTTTTTCATAGCAGAAACAAAAAATACGGAATGTCTCAAAAACGACGAACTCCACGAAAAAGATGTATATAACATAAATTGTGTGTTTTAATGTGCTCTACATTTTTTATGTAGTAAGTTTTTATCTATCTCTTACGGTTTAGCAGTTATGCAAAATTCAGTAAAACTCATCCCGAATAAACTACTCTTCAGAGGCTATTCCCAGAAAATTCAAGATATACATTTTATTTGTGAGGTGAATATCTTTTAATCAAAATGGTTAGATCCATTTTTGAGAAAATAAAAATTTTCGAAAAAAATTCCATGGAAAGGGTAGTTGGGGGTGGGGGGATTTTTCTCAAAATCTTCGTGTCGCATCCCTGGAAGATATTAAACTTAAATACCAAGTTTGGTATTTTACTGACTTTTCGTTTTTGAGTTATCGTGTTTACAGACACACGGACACACGGACCGTTTTGTGAAAATGCTTTTTTTTTAGATAAAGGGGACCCTAAAACATATATTTCCGGTGAAATCTCGGTATCGACTTTTTTGGTGGAGTGCAATACTTTCTCTATTCACTATGTACATAGTGCCTACAGAGAAAGTAAAAAGAAATATGTTAAAAACGATCGACTCCACGAAAAAATGTATATAACATTAATTGTGTGTTTTTAAAGTGCTCTACATTTTTTGTATGACAAGTTTTAGTCCATCTCTTACGGTTTAGCAGTTATGCAAAATTCCGTAAAATTCATCCAGAATAAAGTAGTCTACTGAGACTATTCCCAGAAAATTCAAAATATGCATTTTATTTGTCAGGTAAATAACTTTAATATACGATATTTTAATCAAAATCGTTAGAGCCACTTTTTAGAAAATCATAATTTTCGAAAAAAGTTCCATGTAAGAGGTAGTTTGGGGTAGGGGGATTTTTCTCAAAATCTTCGTGTCACATCCCTGGAAGATACTAAACTTAAATACCAAGTTTGGTATTTTACCGACTTTTCGTTTTTGAGTTATCGTGTTCACAGACACACGGACACACTGACACACACACACGGACTTTTTTCTGAAAATGCTTTTTTGGATACATGGGACCCTAAAACTTATATTTCCGTTGAAATCTCGGTACCGAATTTTTGGGTGGAGTGCAATACATTCTCTATACACTATGTACATAGTGCGTATGGAGAAAGTAATAACAACAAATTTGATTTGTTACAATTACATGACTTTCTCTAGCTGCTCTACAAACTTCCTACAGAAGATTGTTCTTCTTTCTACACAATGCTAATCGTAATTTACACAAGCAGAATGCTCTTATTACTTAGTTCTTATAAGTAAAATGGAACTAAGGTACTGCAATAGGCTAAAGTGACAGTCAAACATTTTAAAAGCTAGCGTTATGCAATTGTCATTGCAAATCGCTTCTTTTTTTGGGCAGGATAGAACAAAAGAAAAACGGACATTTCCTGCCTGAGAAAAGATTAAGTACTTCAGAATTGAAACCAATAACAATGAATATCTCGGAAATGGTTAACTCCACAACGAAAACGTAAAGGACATAAACCGTGTGCTTTGGCGTGATGTACATTTTTTTTGTAGTCTGTTTTTGTGTATCTCTTACTGTTAGCTGTTAAGCAAAATTTCGCAAAATTCATCCAGAATAAAAAGGTCTTCAGAGGCTAGTCCCACAAAATTCGAGATATACATTTTATTTCGGATATAAATAGCTTTAATATACGGGATTTTAATCAAAATCGTTACAGCCATTTTTGAGAAAATCAAAATTTTAGAAAGTTTTTCCAAGTTAAGGGTAGTTTGGGGTGGGGGGATTGTTCTCAAAATCTTTGTGTCACATCCCTGGAAAATAACTAACTTAAATACTTTGGTATTTAACAGTCTTTTCGTTTTTGAGCTATGCGGCCACCCCCCGCACACACACAGAGACGCGCGCGCTCGCGGACCTGTTTCTGAAAATGTTTTTGTGGATTAAGGGGGCCCTAAAGCATGTATTTCCTGTGAAATCTCAACATCGAATTTTTGGGTGGAAAACAATACTTCTCTATCCCTGTGTACATTATACATACGGGTCCAGAGGAAGTAAAAATCTAGGGTGTTTTATTCCTCTAACTTTCTCTAGTTGTTTTGATACACAATCTATTCTTACGAAAGCTCATTCTTTTATCCACTTCATGCTAGTCGAGAAAAAATGATCAGAAATGATCCTTTTAGTTCCTTCCTTGTAATTTGAAAGGAAACAAGGGAGTACACTAGACTAAATCGATAGTCAAATGTTTTAAAAGTTGGTTGCTATGTGACTGAAATACGTTTGTTTGTATGGACAGGAATTGACAAATTCCCGTATGAGAAAAGTATAAGCATTTTATAGCTGCAACTAATAAGAAGGAATATCTAAAGAGGTCTTCAGAGGCAATTCCCAGAAAATTTAATATATACATTTTATTTGTCATGCAAATATCTTTGTAAGAGACCTTAAAAAAAAACCGTTAGATATATCTTTGAGAAAATCAAAATGTTCGAAATCTTTTCCATGTAAAGGGTGAAGTGGGGGGGGGGATTTTCTTGAAAATCCTTGTGTTGCATCTTTGGAAGATACCAAGTTTAGTATTTAACAGACTTTTCGTTTTTGAGCTATGCTGTCCACAGACACACACACACACACGCAGACAGACAGACACACACACGGACATTTTTCTAAAAATGTTTTTTTTTTGGCATCAGGAAATCTCAAAACATATATTTCTGGTGAAATCTCGGTATCGAATTTTTGGGAGGAATGCAATATCTTCTCTATACATTATGCATATAGTACGTATAGAGAAAGTAAAAAATATTGTGTGTTCCATTCACATGTCTTTCTCTACATCTTTTCAATAAATTATTGTGAAAAAGCTTTGCTTCTATTTCCTTCCTGCTAATCGAGAAAAAATTAGCAGAAATAGTCTTATTATCTGCTTCCTTGTAAGTAGAAGTGAAATAAGGGAGTATCATAGGTTAAAGTGATAGTCAAAAGCTGGTTGCTATGTAACTGAAGTTCCTGTGTTTGTATGGACAGGGGTTGACAAGTTCCTGTATGAGTTTATCGAACCTGAAGACAAAAACAAGGAATATCTAAAAAACAATCAACTCCACGAAAAAAAAAGTCAATAACATAAATTGTGTGTTTTAAGGTGCTCTACATTTGTTGTGTGGTAAGTTTTTGTCAAACTCTTACGGTTTAGCAGTTATGCAAAATTCCGTAAAATTGACCCAGAATAAAGTAGTCTTCAGAGACTATTCCCAGAAAATTCAAAATATACATTTTATTTTTTAGGTAAATATCTTTAATATATGATATTTTAATCAAAATTATTAGAGCCATGTTTTAGAAAATCAAAATTTTCGAAAAAATTTCCATGTAAAGGGTAGTTTGGTGTGTGGGGATTTTTCTCAAAATCTTCGTGTCGCATCCCTGGAAGATAGTAAACTTAAATACCAAGTTTGGTATTTTACCGACTTTTCGTTTTTGAGTTATGGTGTTCAAAGACACGCGGACACACACACAGACCTTTTTCTGAAAATACCTTTTTTGGATACAGGGGACCCTAAAACATATATTTCCGGTGAAATCTCGGTATTGAATTTTTTGGTAGAGTGCAATACCTTCTCTATTCATTATGTACATAATACGTGTAGAGAAAGTAAAAATTGTAGGTTGAGTTGTACTTAATATGACTATTTTGTGAATAAAATAACAATATGCCTATATGGACATGAAGAATAATATATCTAAAATCCCATAAATCATGACAGAATTCGTTGAGCTGGTTACACACACACACACACACACACACACACACACACACTCTCTCTCTCTCTCTTTCTCTTTCTCTCTCTCTCTGTCTCTCTCTCTCTTGTTACTTTCTCTAAAGAGAAGGTATTGCACTCCACCAAAAAATTCGATAGCGAGATTTCACCGGAAATATATGTTTTAGGGTCCCCTGTATCCAATAAAAAGCATTTTCAGAAAAAGGTCTGTGTGTGTGTCCGTGTGTCTTTGAACACCATAACTCAAAAACGAAAAGTCGGTAAAATACCAAACTTAGTATTTAAGTTTAGTATCTTCCCTGGATACGACAGGAAGATTTTGAGAGGAATCCCCCCTCCCCAAACTACCCTTTACATGGAACTTTTTTCGAAAATTTTGATTTTCTAAAAAATGGTTCTAATGATTTTGATTAAAATATCGTATAATAAAGATATTTACATGACAAATAAAATGTATAGTTTGAATTTCCTGGGAATATCCTCTGAAGACTACTTTATTCTCGGTCAATTTTACGAATTTTGCATAACTGCTAAACCGTAAGGGATGGACAAAAACTTACCATACAGCAAATGTAGAGCACCTTAAAACACCCAATTTATGTTAAATTCATTTTTTTTCGTGGAGTTAATTGTTTTTGAGATATTCCTTGTTTTATTTTTTCAGCTATAAAGACATACTTATCTCATACAGGAATTTGTCAACTCCTGTCCATACAAACAAAGGAACATCAGTCACATAGCAACCAGCTTCATTTTAACCTATGGTACTCCCTTAATTCGCTTCTACTAACAAGGAAGCAAGTAATAAGACTCTTTCTGCTAATTTTTGCTCCATTAGATGAAGTAAATAGAATAATTTGTTGCAGTGATATACAGAAAGTCATGCGAATGAAACACATCAGATTTTTTTTTTTATCACTCTGCGGCTTTGAGTTTTCAATAAATATGTCTATTTCAGCAATAGACCTTCCCCTAAAACGTTTTGAAACTTCCGCCATTATGTACGGGAATATCACCGCACACTGATACAATTATTATGAAATGAACATTAGTTCAGAGAGAAAACAAATGCACGTGGGTGCGATAAATTTAGAAAAACAATTGCACATGGGTGTGATTAAAAAGAAAGACAATTAAAATGAGAGAGTTCCGATTGATTGGAATTTTACGCGTCAGTGTACTGGATTGACCACTTCCTACGTTCATGTGTCATGAACGAAATAGTCATTATTAATATTATTATTATTATTATTATTATTATTATTATTATTATTATATTTTTATTGGTGGTGGTGGTAAACGTCTATGATAAAGAATTCCTGAATCAGAGCTTATATATATATATTTTTTTTACTTTCTGCACACGTACTATGTACATAGTGTATCGAGAAAATATTGTATTGCACCCAAAATTCAACACTGAGATTTCACCGAAAATACATGTTTTGGGTCTCCCTGAATAAAAAAAAACATTTTTAGAAAAAAGGTCCGTGGGTGTCTGTCCGGGTGTGTATGTGTGTGTGTGTCTATGGACAGCATAGCTAAAAAACGAAAATACCATTAAATACCAAACTTGTTATTAAGTATACTATCTTCCATGGATGCCACTCGAAGATTTTTACCCACCCCTAAATACCCTTTACATGGAAAAATATTTTTGAAAACTTGGATTTTCTCAAAAATGGCTCTTAAGAATTTTCATTAAAATATCGTATATTAACGATATTAACCTGACAATATCGTGTATATTCTGAATTTTATGGGAATAGCCTCTGAAGACTACTTAATCTTGGATAAATTTTACGGAATTTTGCCTAACAGCTAAACCGTAAGAGATGGACGAAAACTTCTCATACAAAAAATGCAGAGCACATTAAAACACACAATTTATGTTATATACATTTTTTTCCTAGAGCTGATCGTTTTTTAGATATTCCTTGTTTTTGGTCGCTCCTTCAAAAAATTTACTTTTCTCATACAGGCGTTTGTCAACGCATGACCATACAAACAAGTGACTTCCGGTCACATAGCAACCAGCTTTTGACTGTCACATTAACCTATGGAACTCCCTTATTTCACTTCTACTTACAAGGAAGCAAGAAATAAGACTAGTAAATTGTTTCTAGGAAGCTGTAGCTGTTAGCGAATCTTTTTCTAACAAGTTGACAGTTTATAAAGAAAAGAGCATCAGCAGTAGCAGCATCATGGCAGCATGTCAATCCTGAAGGGCCACGTGGCTCGTTTCTCTGGTTGATTAACCGCGGATCCTGTTTCATGACAGGGCAATGAGGGGGAGGGGGAAAAGGAGCGTAATTAATTAAGATACTTCAAAATATAATTCATTATAGTAGTCGCCGGCAAAGGGCGGACGGTTGCTGCTGGATTAGCGTCCGCATGCAGCCTAAAGGAGGGTTCCCGTAATATTCAGAGTAGGGGACTTTCCAAACCCACCGCCATCTAATTTAAGTTCCGCTGCTCTCACTCTAGGGGTCTCGAAACTTGGCCAGCGAACCGCGTTACCTCATCATGGGTCATTCAAAAATTAGTGCCAGCACTGCCGTCGTCATCGACAACATCGTCTAATGTTTGTTGGCTGTGAGTTTGAACACAACTTTATTTATGTCATTTTGACCTTCTCTTCACGTACTATGTATAGAGGAAGTATTGTATTCTACCCAAAATTTCGATACCGAAATTTAACCGGAAATACATGTTTAGGATGCCCCATAAACCCAAATAAATCTGATGTATTCCATTCACATGACCTTCTCTACATCTCTGCAACAAATTATTGATAAAAAGCTTATTCTTCTTTTTACTTTATGCTAATCCGAAAAATTAGCAGAAATTGTCTTATTACTTGTGTCCTTGTAAGTAGAAGCGAAATAAGGGAGTACCATAGGTTAAAGTGATAGTCAAAATATGTTTGCTATGTGACTAAAGTTCCTTCCCAGGCGACAGCATGTAGAATTTGTGCTGGACAAAGCGTAGGGGCGGACTTTTTTTCGGGTTCTCCGCTCATTGCATTCCACCGGTGCTCTATCTTTAATACATGTGTCATCAGCGTCATCGCCTGCGGTGTAAATTGTAGTAAAAGTGGAAGTTAAACACTATCATAGAAAAAAACTCTGATGTGTTCCATTCACATGTCATTCTCTACAAAATTATTGTTAAAAAGCTTATGCTAATCGAGAATAAAATAGCAGAAATAGTTTTTCTACTTGCTTCCATGCAAGTAGAAGAGAAAAAAGGGAGTACCATAGGTTAAAATAATAGTCAAAAGCTGGTTGCTATGCGACTGAACTTCCTTTGCTTGTATGGACAAATTCCCGTATGAGAAAAATGTGTTTTTTTAAAGCTGAAACCAATAACAATGAATATCTCAAAACTGATCTACTCCACGAAATAAATGTATATAACATAAATAGTGTTTTTAAAGAGATCTACATTTCTTTTAATGTAAGTTTTTCTCTATCTCTTTTGGTTTGCCAGTTATAAAAAAGTGCCGTAAAATTCACACAGAATAAAGTAGTCTTCAGAGGCTATTCCCAGAAATTCAAAGATAGGCGTTTTATTTGTCAGGTAAATATCTTCAGCATACGATATTTTAATTAAAATCGTTATAGCCATTTTTAGGAGAGTTAAAATTTTCGAACATTGTTCCATGTAAAGAAAATCTCCATGTCGTATCCTTGGAACATAGCAAGTTTGGTATTTAACGGTATTTTCGTTTTGAGCTATGCTGGCTCCGAGACACGCACACGGCTCTATTTCTGAAAATGCTTCTTTTGTGACTCAGGGGGCCCAAAACATGTATTTTCTGTGAAATCCCGGTATCGAATTTTTGGGTGGAATGCCATATCTTCTCTATACACTATGCAGAGAAACTAAAATATGTGTATGACATAAATTGTATTTTCAGGAGATCTAAACTTTCTCTGCAGTAGGTTTCTGTATATCTCTTACGGTTTGCCAGTTATATATGTACAAAAGTCATCCATAATGAATAGATCCTCAGAACTGTACCCAGAAAATTCTAGATATACATTTTTTATCATGAAAATTTGTTAGATATTTATGGTATTTTAATAAAAATCGTTGAAGACATTTTTGAGAAAATAAAAATTTTCTAAAATGTTTCAAACAATAAGGTAGTTTTGAGTGTGTCAGCTTTCGACGAAATATTTGGAACGTGTAACCGCAGGCAGCGACGAAAGGAAACCACAAGCAGAACTGTTGTGAAAGCACGGAAGAAAAACATTGTACTCGTATTTGTAATCGGTGTAGGAAATAAAGCTTTGATATGGAGAAATAAACGAAAGTTTTTGTTGAAATAACTAGAGATATACAGGTGACATTATTTATATTTTGAACCTAATAATAAAACATGTTCCATTCACTTTACTTTCTCTACATCTCTGCAACAAATTATTGTTAAAAAGCTTATGCTTCTATTTACTTTATGTAAGTGAGAAAAATTAGCAGAAATAGTCTTATTACTTGCTTCCTTGTAAGTAGAAGCGAAATAAGGGAGTACCATTCGTTAAAGCTGGTTGATATTTGACTGAAGTTATTTTGTTTGTATGGACAGTTGAATAACTCCTGTATGAGAAAAGTGTACATTTTTTAAAGCTGAAACCAATAATAAGGAATATCTCAACTCTACGAAAAAAGGTATTTGACATTAAGTGTGTTTTATCGTGTTTTTTGTATAGTAAGTTTTTGTCATTCTCTTACGGTTTACCAGTTATACAAAATTCAATAAAAGTTATTCAGTATAAAGAGGTCTTTAGAAGTTATTCCCAGACATGTAAATATCTTAAATATAAGGGACTTTAAACAAAATCGTTAGAGCCATTTGAAATCATTGACGGCAACATTTTTTGAAGCGCGTATTGCAAAGCTTGTGCACAGGTACGATAAATGTCTCAATTTTTTCGGTGATTATGTTGAAAAGTAACCATAAGTGTGCAAAACTAGTAATAGAATAATTGTTTTCTATGAACTTGTATTTTATTTATAGCCCATCGGAGGTTGTAAAAACAACGGCCCTCTTATATGCGGGCTAGAGAGAGAGCAAAAATACATATGAGTATTTTAAAGTTGAAACCAAATTACGAGAAATGTCTCAGAAACGGTAAACTCTACCAAAATAACGTGTATGACGTACAATTTGTTTAAACAAGATCTACGTTTTTGTGTAGTAAGTTTTTGTCTATCTCTTACGGTTTACCAGTTATTCAATATTCAGAAAAAATCATCCACAGTCTTCAGAAGCTATTCCCAGAAAATTCAAGATATAAATTTTATTTGCCGTGAAAATATCTTTAATGCACGGCATTTTAATCAAAATCATTAGCCTTTTTGAGTAAATCAAAATTTTCAAAAATGTTTCCATTTAGAGGATAGTTTGGGGTGAGGGGATTTTCCTCAAATCTTCGTGTCGTATTCCTGGAAGATACTAAACTTGAATACCAAGTTTGGTATCTATCTGCATTTTTGAGCTCTGATGTCTAGATAAGACACACACGGACACTGCCTTCTTTCTAAAACTAATTTTTACTTTCTCTACACGTACTATGTACATAGTGTATAGAGAAGATATTGTATTGCACCCAGAAATTCGATACCGAGATTTCAACAGAAATGCATGTTTTGGGTCACCCTGAATGCAGTTTTGGAAAAAGGTCCGTGTGTGTATGCGTGTGTGTGCGTCTGTGGACAGCATAGATCAAAAACGAAAAGACCGTTGAATACCAAACTTGGCATTTTCCAAGGATGTGACACGAAATTTTCAAGAAAATCCCCCCACACCCAACTACCCTTTACATGAAACTTTTTTCGAAAATTTTAATTTCTTACATAACTGCTAAACCGTAAAAGATGGACAAAACCTTACCACACAAAAAATGTAGAGCACATTAAAACACACAATTTATGTTATATATATTTTTTTGTTCGTGGAGTTGATTTTTTAGATATTCCTTGTTTTTGGTTTCAGCTTTGAAAAACCTGTATTTTTCTCTTACAGAAATTTGTCAATTCCTGTCCATACAAACAAAGGAACATCAGTCACATAGCAACCAGCTTTTGGCTTTCACTTTAACCTATGGTACTCCCTTATTTCACTTCTACTTACAAGGAAGCAAGTAATACGGCTATTTCTGCTAATTTTTTTTCTCGTTTAGCATGAAGTAAAAAGAAGTATAAGCTTTTTAACAATAAATTGTTACAGAGATGTAGAGAAAGTCATGTGAATGGAACACATCAGCTTTTTTGGGGTTCGGAGGGTGAAAACTCGGTATCGAATTTTTGGGAGGAATACAATACGTTCTCTAGCTATTACAGGGTAGATAAAAAGGAGAAATTGAAGAGGGGGAAATAGAAATTAATCCCCAAGAGGCAGCAGACTCAACCCCATGACCATCTATCTAATCTATTAGCGAGCTATTAACGTATTAATCCTGCTTCACTAATCGCCGGCATGCACAAGATAAGCTGGTAAGGGGGTCAGCCATTGTTAAACCCCTTTGTTTGATGCTAGAGCCCCCTTCACTATCACCACAAGCCTTGCTAATGGCCCGCAACAAGCAGGTAACTTCTCTTTACCTCATAGGTGAGCTATACACTCCACCAAATGAAACTCCTGTTTTCTTTTCTCAACCTTCTAATTATCCTCTCTCCCTTTTCATAGCCACCTTACTCCAAATCAGTTCACAGAAACCTGTCGATAAAAGATATATCCCTTAATAAAGGTAATGGATTGTTAAAATACCTTTGTCCTTAGCAGTACTCATACCTAAATGCGTTACGTTCATATAACTAAGAGTGTCGTTTTTTTTAAACCTCCGATAGCCTATAAATAAAACACAAGTTCATAGAAAACAATTATTTTATTACTAAAAGTTTTGTACACTTAAGGTTACTTTTCAACATAATCACCGAAAAGATTGAGACATTTATCGTACCTGTGCACTAGCTTTGCAATAACCGCCCCTCCTAACCACGCCTTCAGTTCAGGGAAAAGGTGAAAGTCGCTGGGTGCCAGGTCAGGACTATAAGGCGGATAATCGAAAATGTCCCATTGAAATTGTTCAAGGAGCCGATGGGTTGTGCCAGCAGTGTGTGGACGAGCGTTGTCATGGATCAACACAATTCCTGAAGTCAGCATTCCTCTTTGTTTGTTTTGAATGGCTCTCCGCAAACGTCGTAGAGGTGCAGAGGTAGGATAAATGTCTCAATATTTTCGATGATTATGTTGAAAAGTAACCATAAGTGTACAAAACTTTTAGTAATACAGTAATTGTTTTCTATGAACTTGACTTTATTTATAGCCTATTGGAAGAAACAGCCCACGTACAATGTACATAGTGTATAGAGAAGGCATTCTTTTCCTCCCAAAAATTTTATACCGGTTTTCACCGGAAATACATATTTGAGACCCTCCAAATCCAAAAAAGAAACCAGTTTTAGAAAAAAGGCAGTGTCTTTGTGTGCCTTGTCTAGACATCATAGCTCAAAAACCAAGGTCCGATAAATACCAAACTTATTTAAGTTTAGCATCTCCCAAGGCTGCAAGAAGAAAATCCCCCTAACCCTATACAACCGTTTGTATGAGAAGATTTCGAAAATAACGATTTTCTCAAAATAGCTCTAACAATTTTAATGGAAATATCGTATACTAAAAATATTTACATGACAAATAAAATGTATATCATGAATTTTCTGGGAATAGCCTCTAAATAGCTCTTTATTCAGGATGAATTTTGCTAAATTTTGAATAACTGGTAAACCGTAAGAGATAGACAAAACGTCCTACACAAAAACGGAGACCTTGTTTAAACACAATTTATGTCGTACTCGTTTTTGTAGTAGAGCTGACCGTTTCTGAGGTATCCCTTGTAATAGGTTTCATTTTTAAGCTAATTAAAACTTTTTTACAATTAGAAGTCATCTTTTGTTGCATCTATCTTTTGTTTTTCTCCAGGCCTTGCAAAGCGAACCCAATTTCAATTGTTTCATATGATTTTTAAAAGCTTTGACTAGCGTTGTAGTCTAGTGTATTTCCTTATTTCCCATCTACTTATAAGGAACTAAGTAATAAGAGCATTTCTGCTAACGTTTAATTCGATTACCAGAATGCTTATAAAGTAATTATTTTTTGCAACAATCATTTGTTGAGAAAGGCATGTGAATGGAACACATCAGATTTTTATTTTCTCTTCACATACTATGTACATAGTGTATAGAGAAGGTATTGCATTCCACCCAAAAATTCGATACCGAGATTTCACTGGGAATACATATTTTAGGTCCCCCTGAATCCAAATAAAGCATTTCTGGAAAAAGGTCCGGTGTGCGTGTGTGTGTGTGTGTTTGTGGACAGCATATCTCAAAAACCAAAAGACCGTTAAATACCAAACTTGGTATTTAAGTTTGGTTTCTTCCAAGGATGCAACACGAAGATGTTCAAGAAAATCCCCCCACCCACAACTACCCTTTACATGGACCTTTTTTCGAAAATTTTTATTTTCTAAAAAATGGCACTAAAAATGTTGATTAAAATATCGTATATTAAAGACAAATAAAATATATATCTTGTATTTTCTGGGAATAGTCTCTGAAGACTACTTTATTCTGGATGACTTTTACGGAATTTTGCATAACTGCTAAACCGTGAAGAGGTGAACAAACACTTTTCACAGAATAAATGTAGACCACAATAAAACACACAGTTTGTGTTATATAATTTTATTTCGTGGAGCTGATAGTTTTTGAGCTATTCCTTGTTTTTAGTTTCAGCTTTTAAAAACTTTTACTTTTCTCATACAGGAATTTGTCAACTCCTGTCCATACACATAAAGGAACTTCAGTCACATAGCAACCAGCTTTTGACTATCACTTTAACCTATGGTATTCCCTTAATTTGCTTCTACTTACAAGGAAGCAAGTAATAAGACTATTTCTGCAATTTTTTCTCGATTAGCTTGAAGTAAATAGAAGCATTAACTTTTTAACAATAATTTGTTGTAGAAATGTAGAGAAAGTCATGTGAATGGTAAACATCAGATTCTTACTTCCCTATGCGTACTATGTACATAGTGTAAAGAGAAGGTATTGTAATGCACCCAAAAATTCGATACCGAGATTTCGCCGGAAATACAGGTTTTGTGTCCCCCTGAATCCAAAACAAGCACTTTTAGAAAAATGTCCTTATGTGTGTCTATGTGTCTGTGTGTATCTGTGTGTCTGTGGACAGCATAGCTCTAAAACGAAAAGACCGTTAAATACCCAAGTTGGTATTTAAGTTTGATTTCTTCCAAGGATACGACACGAAGATTTTCAAGAAAATCCTCCCACCCTCCAACTACCCTTCCAAAAATGTGATTTTCTCCATGTGAATAGAACTCATCAGAGTTTTTGGTTTTAGATTATACTGTTAAGACATTCACAAACTCATATGCGTAACGTTTTCTGAAAGTATTTTAATTTGGATCAGGAATCTTCAAAAATGTATTCTGGTGAAACCTCGAAATGGACATTTTTGGTCCAAAAGGCAGTTCTTGAAGAGTGTGATGCAGGTTATTTGAGCACAGGTGACTTTAACTGCACTTTGTTATGATCAACCATTAAATTACTGGATGAAAATATCAGTGACTTCCCCGCGTATCGCCGGTTACACATGACGGGCAAAACAGCCCCCAACAGTTGGTAGCTTTTACAATCTGGTAGCCAAATGCGATTGGATTTTACAGTTTCAGCAGCTGCATTACAGGTATTGGGCTGCGGTATTTGTGGCATTAAAACCATTAGCGGCAGTGACAATTTTATCTACTGGATATACAGTTTGCATTATAAATAAGGGGGGGGACAGGATGACCCATGCAGTATGCACTACTTTCAATCACCGTGCCAGCGCCGCATAATGAAATTCTCATGTTACTGATTGGTGGAATGGGGAACATCCGCTGCATGCACGTGACCAGTGCACAATAAAATCAGCGTGCTGTGGTGGTGAGATTGCCAACTAGCTATCGACATTTGCCACTAGTTAGATAAGAGATCATCTCTCCCTCTCTCTGTCCCTCTTTGACATCTTCTCTCTGCTTCCCACGCACACACACTCATCCCCCAAACGTTAAAATGCCAATCAACCGAAATATCCACGCAGGAGTACTCACACCTCTCCACGCAGATTATCTATTCAAAAAGAAAGCAAAAAAAGGAAAGGATCTGATGGTTTGAATTCATATCGCTTTCTCTACTCACCCTTCTACAAACTATTCTTGCATAATGTAACATTTGAAATTTTCACGCAGATCTTTTCTGATGATTAAGCTACCAAATTTTACTTTCTCTACATCTATGTCAATGTACATAGTAGATGAGAAGGTATTGTATTTCACTTAAAATTTTGGATTCAGGTGTTTTGAAAGCATTATTTCCGGTAAAATCTCGTACCTTCTCTATATATTCAAATGTATATAGTACGTGTAGAGGAAGTAAAAAGGAAAGGATCTGATGGTTTGGATTCATATTGCTTTCTCTACTCGGTCTCTCATAAACTATTCTTACAAAATGTTAACGTTTGAAATTTTCACGCAGACCGTCACTGATTATTAAAATTATGAAATTTACTTTATCTACCACCTATGTCAATGTATGTAATATGTAAAGAAGGTATTGCATTCCACCCATCCCCCAATCGATAAAATGCCAATCAACCGAAATATCCACGCAGGAGAACTCCCACCTACTCCACGCAGATTATCTATTCAAAAAGAAAACAAAAACATAAAAGGACTGCCTCCGTGGTGGACTGGTCAGCGAGCTGATTTCTTAACCGGAGGTCCCGGGTTCGGTTCTCGGCAGGGGCGGGAACTTTTTTCTATAGCCAGAATGATTTCCTATCCCCCACAGAGTCTGGAAGTATGTATAAGAGAGTGAATGTGTGTGTGTGCTTAGGAAAATAAAATGATTTAAACCCAACCTTAGATATTAAAGGGGGCTCTATAAACGAAACAATAAAAAGGAAAGAATCTGATGGTTTGAATTCATATCGCTTTCTCTACTCACCCTTCTACAAACTATTCTTACAAAATGTAATATTTGAAATTTTCACACAGACCATTACTGATGATTGAACTTCCATATTTTACTTTCTCTACACCTATGTCAATGTACATAGTAAACAGAGAAAGTATTGTGTTTCTCCCAAAAATTCGATATCGAGGCTTCACCGAAAATACATGTTTTCAGACCTCGTGAATCTAAAAAGGAATTTTTAGAAAAACCTCCATGTGTGTGTGTGTTTGTGTGCGCGCGCTGGTTGCTATGCGAATGAAGTTCCTTTGTTTGTATGGACAGGAGCTCACAAAGTCCAGTATGAGAAAAGTACGGTTTTACAGCTGAAACCAAAAACAAGGAACATCTCAAAAACAATCAACTCCACGAATAAAAATATATATATAACATAAATTGTGTGTTTTAAAGTGCTCTACACTTGTTGTGCGGTAAGTTTTTGTCGATCTCTTACGGTTTAGCAGTTATACAAATTCCGTAAAATTGACACAATAAAGTAGTCTTCAGAGGCTATTCCCAGAAAATTCAAAATATAAATTTTATTTGTCAGGTAAATATTTTTAATGTACGATATTTTAATCAAAATCTTTAGAGCCATTTTTTAGAAAATCAAAAATTTCGAAAAAAGTTCCATGTAAAGGGTAGTTTGGGGTGGGGGGATTTTTCTCAAAAGTTTCGTATCGCATCCCTGGAGGATACTAAACTTAAACACCAAGTATGGTTTTTTTATCGACTTTTCGTTTTTGAGTTATCGTGTTCACAGACACATGGACACACTGACACACGGACATTTTTCAGAAAATACTTTTTTTGGATAGAGGGGACCCTAAAACATATATTTCCGGTGAAATCTCGGTATCGAATTTTTGAATGCAATACAATACCTACCTTCTCTATACATTATGTACCTAATACATGTAGGCAAAGTAAAGCGGAAAGGATCTGATGGTTTGAATTCACATCGCTTTCCCCACTCGGTCTCCCATAAACTATTCTTACAAAATGTAACACTTGAAATTTTCACGCAGAACTTCACTGCTGATTAAACTGCCGAATTTTACTTTCTCTTGCACCTATGTCAATGTATATAGTATATAAAGAAGGTATTGTATTTCACCCAAAAATTCCATACCGAGGTTTCACCGGAAATACATGTTTAAAGTTCCCCTGCATTCAAAAAGGATTTTTAGAAAAAGCTCCATTTGTGTGTGTGTATGTGTGTGTGAGTGAGTGCCCGTGCGCGCGACACCACAACTAAAAAATCTGATGTGTTCCATTCTCATGACTTTCTCTACATCACTGCAACAAATTATTGTTCAAAAGTTTATGCTTCTATTTACTTCATGCTAATCGAGCATAAATTAGCAGAACTAGTCTTATTACTTGCTTCCTTGTAAGTAGAAGTGAAATAAGGGAGTACCATAGGTTAAAGTGATAGTCAAAACTGGTTGCTATGTGATTGAAGTTCATTTGTTTGTATGAAAAGAAGTTGACCAATCCCTGTATGAGAAAGGTATGTTTTTTAAAGGTGAAACCAAAAACAAGGAGTTTCTCAAAAACGACCAACTTCACGAAAAAAAAATTATATAAGTTGTGTGTTTTAACGTGCTCTATATTTTTCGTCTTGGTAAGTTTTTGTTCATCTCTTACCGTTTAGCTGTTATGCAAGATTTCGTAAAATTTGTCAAAAATAATGTACTATTCCCAGAAAATTCAAGATATACATATTATTTTTCAGGTATATCTTTGATATACGGTATTTTAATCAAAATCGCTGTAGCCATTTTTAAGAAAATAAAATTTGAAAAAATTCCATGTAAAGGGTAGTTTGGGGTGGGGGACATTTTCTCGCAATCTTCGTGTCGCATCCCTGGAAGACACTAAACTTAAATACCAAGTTTTCATTTTTGGGTTATCATGTTCACAGACAAACTGATACACACGGACCTTTTTCTGAAAATTATTTTTTTTTTTGGTTACAGGGGATCCTAAAACATACATTTCCGGTGAAATCTCGGCATCGAATTTTTGGGTGGAGTACAATAACTTCTCTATACACTATGTACATAGTACGCGTAGAGAAAGTAAATATTGATGTGTTATACCACATGACTTACCCTAGCTGCTCTATAAACTTCTTATAAAATATTCTTCTTCTTTATACACCATTTTAATCGAGTTAAATATTAGCAGAATGTTGTTATTACTTAGTTCCTTATAAGTAGAAAGGAACTAAAGGAATGCGCTATGCTAAACTGATAGTCAAATGTTTTGAAAGCTGTCGTTATGCGATTGTCATTTCAAATCGCTTCTTTGCTTGGCCAGGAGTAGAACAAAAGAAAAACGGACGCTTCCTGTCTGAGAAAATTAAATTTAAAAAATTTAACCAAACGAATAACAAGGAATATCTTGGAACCGGTCAACTCTACAACAAAAATGCATGTGACATAAATTGTGCGTTTTAACTGATCTACATTTTTGTGTAGTACGTTTTGCCTATATCTTATGGTTTACCAGTTATACAAAATTCTGCAAAAATCAACCAGCATAAAGTATTCCTCAGAGGCTATCCCAGAAAATTCAAAATTTACATTTTATTTGCGGTATTTAATCAAAATCGTTAGTGTCACTTTCAGATACACAAATTTTCAAAACTTTTCCTTGGAAAGAGTAGTTTAGGGTGGGGGATTTTCTTAAAAAGCTTCGTGTCGCACCCTTGGAAGATAACGGTCTAATAGTTTATGATGAGCTATGCTGTCCATACACACACTCGCGCGCGCGCACACACACATATGCGCGCGCGGACGCTTTAATAAAAATGCTTTCTTTGGATTCTGAGGCGGGAACTGGTGAAGATCTGGGAGACGTACCTTTTGGTGCTGGGCTGCGCAGCGACGACTGGTCCTCTCTCCGGTGTTGTAGTGCTGAAGTCGATTCTCAACGTTCCTCTGCTATTGGTGGACTCAGCGACGAGCAATTGAGACCTATTTATATCTAGCTCAGGTTTTGAGTGGTGATGATCTCAAGCTGATGGTACGGCAAATTAACTTAAAATAAGCGTTTTCACTTTTCGTTCAGTCAAAGGTTTATTTCCTTTCACAAGCGTTCCCGAGAAAGTAATGCGCACAAAGGTAGATAACTAAAATTTACGCGACGACAAGTGGAACTGTTACATGCAGAATAATTGTAGACACTCCAACTTTCTACCCTGGCTTCCTTGTTTCCGGCGTCGCAGGTTCCGCGTGACATTACATTTCAACTGCGTGAATCACAATAATAACTTTACTATATTTCCGCGGATTCTTGTTTTGAGCGTCACAGGTTCCGCGTGTAGTTACATTCCAACTGCCTGAAAATTAGGGCGAATATTCTACATTTATAGCAAATTGTACCGGCGCGCAAAACTCTCAACTTGTAATCTTACTGGCCCATTTTTGGCGCCGAAATTAGCTTGGGGTGTGCTTCTACCGTGACGTGATTAATTCTAATTGGTCAATGCGTCTTTCACGTGATTCTTGACCTAAATTTCCTCGTGGTTCCCCTGTTTATATTTCACCTCCACTTTCTCTTTCGGAGACGTGACTACATAATAGCGTCTTTCCTCTTGCAATATATAAAGAAATAGCGTAAACTGAATTCGTCGCTTGAGAATTCTCAGGTTGAAGATAGAAACGCTTTCCAGGAACAATCTTTCTGAACATCCAATATACAATAAATACATGATATCTTACTTAGTAATTAACCTAAACAATTTAATCAATTAAAATATATATGCTATGCGTTTATTCGCCTGTGCGACAATCCGTCTCAATTCCAAACATGTATTTCCGGTGAAATATTATTTTCAAATTTTGGGTGGAATACAATATCTTCTCTATATATACGAATGTATATAGTGTATGTAGAGGAAGTAAGAAGGAAAGGATCTGATTGTTTGAATTCTTATCGCTTTCTCTACTCGGTCTCCTAGAAACTATACTTATAAAAATGTAACATTTGAAATGTTCACGCAGATCGTTACTGATTATTACACTTCGAAATTTTATTTACCCTAGATGTATGTCAATGTACATAGAAGATAGAGAAGGTATTACTTCACCCCAAATTTTGGATTCAGGGGGTCTCAAAGCATATATTTCCCGTGAAATCTCGGTTTCAGATTTTTGAATGCAATACAAACCTTCTCTATAGGCTATGTACATAGTACGTGTACAGAAAAACATCCGGTTTGTTCCATTCACATGACTTTCTCTACATCGCTGTAACAAGTTATTGTTAAAAAGTTTATTCTTCTATTTACTTCATGATAATCGAGATAAACATCAGCAGGAGCTGTCTTTGTTACTTGCTTTCTTGTAAGTAGAAGGAAAATGATGGAACACACTAAGCTTAAACGATCGTCAAATCTTTTAAAAGCTGGTTGCCATGTGGTTGAAATACATTTCTATGCAGGGCCAGAAGTTTACAACTTTGCGTGTGAGAATATTTTACTATTTTACTATCTTGAAATGAACAACAAGGAATATCTCAGAAATGGTCAATTCCAGAGAGAAAAAAGTATATGACATAAATTTGTGTTTTAATATGATCTACATTTTTTGTGCAGTTAGTTTTTGTATATCTCTTAAGGTTTACCAGTTACACAAAATTAAGCAATATCCGTTCAGAACAAAGAGATATTTAGAGGCTATTCCCATAAAATTCAAAATATGCATTATATTTGCATTGTCAATAACTTTAATGTGCGGTTTTTTAATCAAAATCGTTAGTGCCATTTTTAACATATATAAAATGTTCAATTTTTACTTTCTCTAGCCCCGTATGTACAATGTACATAGGGATAGAGAAGTATTGTATTCCACCCAAAAATTCAATACCGAGATTTTACCGGAAATACATGTTTTAGGACCCCCTGTATCCAAAAGAAGCAGGTCCGCGCGCGCGTGTGTGTGTGTGTGTGTGTGTGTGTGTGTGTGTGTGTGTGTGTCCGTCCGTATGTCCGTGTGTCTGAACACGATAACTCAAAAACAAAAAGTAGCTAAAATTCCAAACTTGGTATTTAAGTTTAGTATCTTCCAGGGATGCGACACGGAGATTTTGAAACAAATCCTCCCATCTCAAACTACCCTTTCCATGGAACTTTTTTCGAAAATTTTGATTTTCTTAAAAATGGCTTTAACGATTTTGATTAAAATATCGTTTATTAAAGATATTTACCTGACAAATAAAATGTATATCTTGAATTTTCTGGGAATAGCTTCTAAAGGCCTGTTTATTCATGATGAATTTTGCATAATTTGGCGCAACTAGTAAACCGTAAGAGATAAACAAAAACTTACTATACAAAAAATGTATGTTTTGTTAAAAAACACAACTTACGTCATATACATTTTTTTCGTGGAGCTTACCGTTTTCGAGGTATTATTTGTTATTAGTTTCAGTTGTGAAGAACTTATACTTTTCTCAGACGGCAGTGTCCGTTTTTCTTTTGTTCTACTCCTGGTCAAGAAAAGAAGCGATTTGTAATGACAATCGCATAACGATAGCTTTTAAAACATTTGAGTATTGGTTTAGCCTAGTGAATTCCTTTATTTTCTTCCTACTTATAAGGAACTAAGTAATAAGAACATTGTGCTGAATACCTCGATTAACAAGGTGCAGAAAGAAGAATAATCTTATGTATGAAGTTTGTAGAACAGCTAGAGAAAGTCATGTGAGTGTAACGCATCAGATTTTTTGTTCTTTTAAAGGGAAGTTTGTGGTGGGGAAATTTTATTGAAAAAGAGCTTCGAATTGCTCCTTGGAAGATATGTCTTTTGGTTTTTGAGCTACTCTGTCCACACACACACACATGTTTCTAAAAATGCTTTTTTTGGGCGGGGTTCAAGGATTCTCAAAACATGTATTTCCTGTGTAATCTTGGTATCAATTTTTTGGTGCAATACAATACCTATGTACATAGTACGTGTAGAGGAAGTAAAAAAGCAGTTTTAGAAAAGTCCACATGTGTCTATGAACACGATAGCTTAAAAGTAAAAGTCAGTTAAGTATCAAACGTGAAATTTAAGTTCAGTATCTTCCAAAGAGGGTTTCAAGAAAATCCATCCCGCACACCAAGTTATCTTTTATATGGAAAACAATTAGAAAATGTTTATTTTGTGACAAATTACTAAGGGTTTTGATTAAAATAGGTACATATATTAAATATATACAACAAATAATGTTTATCTTGAATTGAGTATTGAATAGAAGGACCAGCATGCTTTTGTTGCAGTTCATTTACTGTTTCGCTATGCAACAGGTGTGCAATGAAGGACGCTACCCACCACCTACCCCCATAGAATTCTGCAACTCTTTTATCGCACGAAGGGTTATCTACACATGTGAAATGCGGCGCTGCTGGACCACCTGGTGCAAATAGTGGTTATGCAGATGTTTTGCATATAACAAAAGCTGCACTAAATATGAGATACAATCTGAACATGATAGGCTCATTGACATTTGTCATAAACGTAATTATTTACTTAGATGCTCATTAAAAGGTAATGAACACACTAATAATGGATAAACCAGCATATCCGACGTAGCAAGCCAAGTGCTGGCTGGCACTGCTCCGGACACCTGCCGCTTGCGTTGCCTGGCAAACAGGAACGAATCACACTTCTGTAGGATATGGCATGATGACTTATTACTTTCTCTACACGTACTATGTACATAGTATATAGAGAAGATATTACATTCCACCCAAAAATCCAATACCGAGAAGTCACCCGAAATACATGTTTTGGGTCCCCCTGAAGCAAAAAAAAAGAAGCATTTTTACAAAAAGGTACGTGTAAGTTTGGTATTTTCCAAGGATGCATCACGAAGATTTTCGAGAAAATCCCCCCACCCCAAAGTACCCTTCACATGGAATTTTTTCGAAATGTTTTGTTTTCTTAAAAATTGCTCTAATGATTTTGATTAAAATGTCGTATGTTAAATATATTAACCTGACAAATAAAATGTATATCTTGAATTTTCTACGAAAAGCCTTTGAAGACTACTTTATTCTGGATGAATTTTACGGAATATTGCATAACTGAGCACAAAAAAACACACAATTTATGTTGTCTTTTTTAGATACTCCTTGTTTTTGGTTTCAGCTTTAAAAAACTTAAGCTTTTCTCATACAGGAATTTGTCAACTACTGTCCATACAAACAAAGGAACATCAGTCACATAGCAACCAGCTTTTGACTTCACTTTAACCTATGCTACTCCCTTATTTCACTTCTACTTACAAGGAGGCAAGTAATAAGACTATTTCTGCGAATGTTTTCTCGATTAGCTTGAAGTAAATAGAAGCAAATGTTTTTAGCAATAATTTATTGAAGAGATATAGAGAAAGTCATGTGAATTGAACACATCAGCTTTTTATAACAAAGAAATCAGACAAATTTTGATAAAAAACATTTTTATTTCTCTACATAGTCTCTTTTCAGCTCGATACACTTTTCTCAGCGATGTTCAATAGCTTTGGTACCCCGGTTATAGTGAGAACTATCGTGGTCTGCAAAATAGCCATAAACTGCTGACTCCACCTCTTCATTGTTGGCAAATCTTCTACCACCAAGCCATTTCTTCAAGTTTGAAAACAGAAAATAATCAGAGGGGGCCAAATCTGGGGAATATGTTGCTTGAGCAAGCAATTCGAACTTTAACTCGTTGATTTTTGACCATGGCGATAATGGATTTGTGAACTGGTGCATTGTCTTGATGAAACAAGACCTTTCTTTTTTTCGCTAAAAGCGGCCGTTTTTTGCTACATTTCATCACTCAAACGCTGTAACAGGTTCACGTAATATTTGTCATTGATTACCTTTCCTTTTTTGTGATACTCAATGAAAATTACCTCGTGTGCGTCCTAGAAAACTGACACCATGATTGTCTGCAGATGGAACTGTCTTCGCCTTCTTTAGAGTCGATTCTCCCCTTCCAATGCAAAGTTTTGATTGTTTCTTCGTTTCAGGTGTGAAGTCATGGACCCAGGGTTTTTCCATTGTTATGAATCGACGCGAAAACTCAGCTTTATTGCAGAGAAACATTGTCAAACACTCGAATGAATTATCGCGACGACGCGGTTTTTGTTCTATTGTGAGCAAACGCTGCACTCACCTTGCACACAACTTTCTGATATCCAAATGTTAGTCAGTATGCGATGCACAGAACTTTTTGAAATGCCTGCAATATCTGCTTGTTCTTGAAAATTCGAAGGTAGGAGCTTTGATAATTCTTACCCGATACAGTGATGAGGGAAATGAATTCTTAAGCAGAATAGTGACAGTGAAGAAACTTGAGTTTGTCATGTCACTCCAGAATCAAAACAGTCGATGGAATGGAGACAACATCCTCCCCCAAACTACAAATATTCAAAAACTTTGTCAGCACGAAAAATCATGAGATTTTGCATGTTCACTTCCTTCCCAGAAATGCAACCATCATTTGGTTCGATGCTGTGAAACATTGAGAAATCTTCGGGTGTAGCAAACACTTATTTAATTACTAAAAGTTTTGTACACTTATGGTTACTTTTCAACATAATCACCGAAAAGATTGAGAGATTTATCGTATCTGTGCACAAGCTTTGCAATATCTGCTTCAAAAAATGTTGCAGCCAATGATTTCAAATGAGCATTGACGTTGTTTTGAGGATCTTCGTACTTTACGACTTTTTGCGAAGAGCCATTCAAAACAATTGAAGAGGAATGCTGACTTCAGGAATTGTGTTGATCCATGACAACGCTCGTCTTACCACAGCTGGCACAATCCATCGGCTCCTTGAACAATTTCAATGGGATATTTTCGATCATCCGCCGAACAGTCCTGACCTGGCACCCAGCGACGGCCACCTTTTCCCTAAACTGAAGACGTGGCTAGGAGGGCAG
Organism: Hymenopus coronatus; assembly: GCA_030762935.1. NCBI lineage: Eukaryota > Metazoa > Arthropoda > Insecta > Mantodea > Hymenopodidae > Hymenopus > Hymenopus coronatus. The sequence continues at coordinate 62,954,789 of CM060899.1, forward strand.
CACTTTCAAACGAAAGAAAATATTGAAAACAACGTCAATGCTCATTTGAAATCATTGGCGGCAACATTTTTGAAGCGGATATTGCAAAGCTTGTGCACAGGTATGAGAAATGTGTCGATGTTTTCGGTGATTATGTTGAAAAGTAAACATAAGCGTGCAAAACGTTTAGTAATAAAATAATTAGTTCTATGAATTTGTTTTTTATTTATAGCCTTTGGGGGGTTGAAAAAAAACTGCCCTAGTACAATCACCCGCTGTACAGAGCCGATCTTGCGCCTTCTGACTAGCACTTGTTCTTGTACGGGAAACGCCACTCCGGAGGTAGGCGCTTTGACAGCGAAGTTGACGCAACACACGGTGAGTGACTGCCTTCACTAGCGGCACCTTTCTTTTTTCTTTTCTTCTTCTTTTTTGTTAAGTTTAACGTCCTTTAACCTGCTTGATCATATCGGACGATGAATGAAATTGGTAAAACGATGCTCCAATGATCTCGGGGCTCATGAAGCTCGACATTCGTATTCTCGCTACCTGTTGAATGTGAGGCTGACACGCTACCACCCAGGCGGGCAGACTTCTTTGAAGAGGGTATTTAAAGTGTGATTCCCCGACTTCCCATTATGACAAATGCCTGACCAATAGCGGCATCTGTGTCGAAAAATTGGTTAATAAATGCCTTTTCATGCAAATGTTATGAAAATAAATATTTTAGTCCTTTCTTTACAAACCAGCTGTTACTTTCCGGGCATGCCTCATCTTTTACTTCCTCTATACGTGCTGTGTATAGTTTATAGAGAAAGTACTGTATTGCACCAAAAAAATCGATACCGAGATTTCACCGGAAATACATGTTTTGAGCCAAAAAAAAACTTATTAGAAAGAGGTGTGTGTGTTTGTGGGCAGCATAGCCCAAAAGCGAAAAATCGGTTAAATACCAAACGTGGTATTTAAGTTATCTTCCAAAGGTGCGATATGATGACTTTCAAGAAAACCCTCCAATCCCCAACTAATCTTTACATGGAACATTTTTAAAATTTTTTGAATTTCTCAAAAATGGCTTTAACAATTTTGATTGAAATACCTGATGTTTCAGATATTTTTATGAAAAACAAAATGTATAGCCTCTGAAGACCTGTTTATTCTGGATAAATTTTGTATGACTGGCAAACTGTAAGAGATTTACAAAAATTTACTAAACAAAAAATGTAGATCATATCACAATATATTTCTTACAAATTTTTTTATAGAGTTAACCGTTTCTGAGATATTCTAGTGTATTGCTTTCAACTTCAGCCACTTAAACATTTCTCAAACGGAAAGACATCCTTCTTCTCGTTTCTCGCTTGTTTACTGCTGGCAAGGAAAGAGAATGAAATTTCAATTGTTTCACATAGCTAACAGCCTGTGCATTTTCTTATTTTCCTTCTAATTACCAGGAAGCAAGTAATAAGACTAATTCTGCTTATGTTTTATCTAGATTAGCAAGTAGTAGATAACAGATTAATGTTTTGAATAAAAGGTTTGTTTACCGAACAGCTAGAGGACATCATATGAATGGAATACATTAGATATTTACTTTCCCTTCACATACGATGTACATAGTGTGTAGAGAAGTATTGCATTCCACCCAAAAATTCGATGCCATGATTTCACCGGATAAAGACCGTTTAGGGTCCCAAGTATCCAAAAAAGCATTTTTAGAACAATTTCCGTGTGTGTCTGTGAACACGATAACTGAAAAACGAAAAGTCGGTAAAATACCAAACTTGCAATATAGGTGTAGTATCTTCCAAGGATAGGACACGAAGATTTTGAGGAAAATCCCCTCACCGCAAGCTATTCTTTACATGGAAAAATCATCCTAACTTTTGATTTTCTCAAAGATGTCTAACGATTTTGATTAAAAGATCGTATATTAAAAGTATTTATACGACAAATAAATATCTTGAATTTTTTGGGAAAAGTCTCTGAAGACCTCTTTATTTTGGATGACTTTTTCTGGATTTTGCATAACTAATAAACCGTAAGAGATAGAAAAAAATGCTCCTTGTTATTGGTTTCAGCTTTAAAATACTTAAACTTTTCTAATACGGCAATTAGACAACTACTGGCAATGCAAAGAAACAGAAGCAACCACATAGCAACCACATATTAAAAGATTTTACTGTCGATTTAGATTACTGTATTTCCTTATAAAACAATCTGATGTGACCCAATCATATGACTTTCTCTACATCTCTGCGACAAATTATTGTTAAAAAGTTTATACTTCTATTTTCTTCATGCTAATCTAGAAAAAAGTGGCAGGAATAGTCGTATTGCTTATTTCCTTGTAAGTAGAAGCGAAATAAGGGAGTACCATAGGTTAAAGTGATAGTCAAAAGCTGGTTGCTATGTGACTGAAGTTCCTTTGTTTGTATGGACAGGAGTTGGCAAATTCCTGTATCAGAAAATCATAAGTCTTTAACGATGAAACAAAAATTATAAAAGATTACCAGTTCTGCGAAAAAAATGTATATTACATAAATTGTGTGTTTTGACGTGCTCTACATTTTTTTGTGTGGTCAGTTTTTGTCCAACTCTTACGGTTTAGCAGTTATGCAAAATTTCGTAAAATTCATCCAGAATAAAGTAATCTTCAGAGGCTATTACCAGAAAATTCAAGATATACATTTTATTTGTAAGGTAAATATCTTTAATATACGATATTTTAATCAAAATCGTTAGAGCCATTTTTAAGAAAATCAAAATTTTCAGAAAAAAGTTCCATGTAAAGGGTAGTTTGGTGTGGGAGGATTTTTCTCAAAATCTTAGTGTCCCATCCCTGGAAGATACTAAACTTAAATACCAAGTTTGGTATTTTAGCGACTTTTTGTTTTTTAGTTATCGTGTTCACAGACACACTGACTCACGGACATACACACACGGACCTTTTTCTGAAAATACTCTTTTTTTGGATACAGGGGACCCTAAAACATATATTTCCGGTGAAATCTCGGTGGAGTACAATACTTTCTCTATACACTATGTACATAGAACATGTAGAGAAAGTAAAAACAATTCTACCTTATGTTTATCTCGATTATCATGAAGTAAATAGAAGCACGAATTTTTAATAATAATTTTTTATAGAGATGTAAAGAAAGGCATGTGAATGGGCCACATATACAGAGTGTTTCAAAACGACACCAAACGAAGATACGTAAATATAATTTTCAGCTCTAAATTCGCCACATACAAAAACTGCCATAAAATCACCATGGATTAGGCAGTCGTACATAGCCAAATGGCACATGCCCACTCCAAGAGATGCCGGTTGCTAGCGAAGGTCCCAGTCGTGTGGTGTAGGCGTGGTTTGATAGACACGCCGGCGCGGCACAGGTCACCTTAGTAATGGAAAATGGGTGTGACGTATGACAATCGTTGCTCCTAAACTGCCCAATCCCAAATGTGTGCGATTTTTAAACACACACAAAACTTTAAATGAGTTTGAAAGTTCCGACATCTAGTTTCAAGTCAAAGTGTAAGCTAATCGACTACTATCTTGTTTGGTGTCGTTTTGAAACAACTTGTTACTTTCTCTATACATGCTATGTACATAGTGTATAGAGAAGGTGTTGTAACACGCCCAAAAATTAGAAAAATGTCCCTGTGTCTGTGTCTGTGGGCAGCATTGCTCAAAAACGAAAAGTCCGTTAAAAACCAAAGTTGGTATTTACCTTTGGTATCTTCCAAGGATGCGACACGAAGATTTTCAAGAAAATCCCCCCACTCCCAACTACCCTTCACATGGAACTTTTTTCGAAAATTTTGATTTTCTAAAAAATGGCTCTAACGATTTTGATTAAAATATCGTATATTAAAGATATTTACCTGACAAATGAAATGTGTATCTTGAATTTTCTGGGAATAGTCTCTGAAGACTACTTTATTCTGGATGAATTTTGCATAACTACTAAACCGTAAGAAATGGACAAAAGCTCAACACATCAAAATTGGAGAGTACGTTAAAACACACAATTTATGTTATATACATTTTTTTCGTGGAGTTGATCGTTTTTTAGATATTCCTTGTTTTTGGTATCAGCTTTAAAAAAACGTATGCTTTTCTCATACAGGAATTTGCCAACTCGTGTCCATACAAACAAACGAACTTCAGTCACATAGCAACCAGCTTTTGGCCTTCACTTTAACCTATGGTTTTCACTTATTTCGGTTCTACTTACAATAAAGCAAGTAATAAGACTATTTCTGCTAATTTTTTCTGATGAGCATACAGTAAATAGAAGTATAAGCTTTTTAAGAATAATTTGTTGCAGGGATATGGAGAAAGTCATGTGAATGGTACACATCAGATTTTTATGTACCAAGTAGAGAAAGAAAAAACCTACTGTTCAGCAAGGAAAACATTAGCAGTTGTTTCTGGTATCCAAGCCCCAGACATGACCATAGAAATTAAATGAAAAGTCAAAAAATATATATTGCTGATGAAAATATATAGTCATATCTGGACTTTTTGATGTTAAAACACAATAAATTTGCAAATTACTAAGAGCAATATCTAATTTTGGTAGCTTGTCAAACCTTTAAAAAGTTAAAATAAGAACTGAAGCTTTCCTGGCGACGTGTTAATTCAAAATCTTCTCGGGCTTCTAGCCAGGTAAAAACTTGGCTTGACACCAACGTTTCGAAGAAGTGCATCTTCCTCGTCTTCAGGGTGAACTGAAGTGAAAAAGTTATCCTGTAAAATTTCTATTTATATCAACTTATGGCTACCCAGCATACAATTTTTACCATTCTAGCCTCATATACCCAAGGTCGCGGGTTCAAACTGATATGACAAATGTATTAGCCTTTCTGGAGATTATGTCGAGAAATAAAGCAAAAAAAAAAAATCTGATATGTTCCATTCACATGCCTTTCTCGACATTTCTGCAACAAATGTTAGTTAAAAAGCTTATGCTTCTATTTACTTCATGCTAATCGAGAAACATTAGCAGAAATAATCTTATTATTTGCTTTCTTGTAATAGAAGCGAAATAAGGGTGTACCATAGGTTAAAATGATAGCCAAAAGCTGGTTGCTATGTAACTGAAGTTCCTTTGTTTGTATGGACAGGAGTTAACAGATTCCTGAAGTAGAAGTTTTTCAAAAACAGAAACGAAAAACCAAGAATATCTTAACAATGATCAACTCCATGAAAAAAATGTATATGAAAGAAATTGTGTGTTTTATTGCGAGCTACATTTTCTGTAGAGTAGATTTTTGTCCATCTCTTACGGTTTAGCAGTTATACAAAATTCCGTAAAATTCATCCAGGATAAAGTAGTCTTCAGAGGCTATTCCTAGAAAATTCAAGATATGCATTTTATTTGTCAGGTAAATATCTTTAATATACGATATTTTAATAAAAATCGTTAGAGCCATTTTCAAGAAAATCAAAATTTTCGAAAAGAGTTCCATGTAAAGTGTAGTTGGAGGTGGAGGGATTTTTTTGAAAATCTTCGTGTCGCATCCTTGGAAGATACGAAACTTAAATACCCAGTTTGGTATTCAATGGTCTTTTCGTTTTTGAGCTAAGCTGTCCACAGACACACACACACAGGCAGACAGACACACACGGACCTCTTTGTAAAAATGCTTTTTTTGTATTCAGGGGGTCCTAAAACATTTATTTCGGGTGAAATCTCGGTATCGAATTTTTGGGTGGAATACAATACTTCCTCTATACACTACGTACATAGTACGTGTAGAGAAAGTAAAAAAAAACAAATTTTTAGTGAGAAATACTCTGTTTTAAGAACTGAGGAACGTGGGTATGTCTGCGAATCCTGACTTCATTGTTTTTGCCACTTCTCCAAAGCTGCGTGGCGAGTTAAAAATGTGTATTTCAAACTCGAATCAACCAAGTAACAACAATTATCAGCAATTAAAATTAGTTCATGTGGTTGCGTAATTGAACAATTGAAAATAAAACATTCTCCACACTGACTTTTGATGAGAAACTTCTAGTTACACTATTATTGTTGTTGTGCTTCTTATTATTATTATTATTATTTATTGGTAGTGGTGCTGGTGGTATTCTAAAAATTGCGCTTCTTCAAGTTTGTGTCATACTACACCACTGGCGTGCACATTAGTGCCACTTTCAACTTAGCTTTTTTTACTTTCTCTACACGTTCTATGCACATAGTGTAGACGGAAGGTAGATACCCAGATTTCACCGAAAATACATGCTTCAGGACCCCCTGAATCACAGAATAATAGAAGTCTTCAAAGGCTTTTTCCAGACAATTCAAGATATACATTTTATCTGTCAGGTATATATCTTTAATATGCGATGTTTTAATCAAAATCGTTTCAGCCATTTTTGAGAAAATTAAAATTTTCGAAAAAGGTTTCATGTAAAGGTAGTTGGGAGTGGGGTTATTTTCTTGAAAATCTTCGTGTCGCATCCTTGCAAGATACCAAACTTAAATATCAAGTTTAGTGTTCAATGGTCTTTTCGTTTTTGAGCTGTGCTGTCCACAGACACACACACGCACACACACCTTTATCTGAAAATGTTAAAACATGTATTTCCGGTGAAATTGCGGTATCGAATTTTTTGGTGCAATACAATACTTTCTCTATACACTATGTACATAGTACGTGTAGAGAAAGCAAAAACTATAACTACTCTGAAAAATGAAAGATAGCGGAAATCTATCCACTCACGATTCGAGCGTTACCGAGATACTGCTGACTGAAAAGTAACAATGAACGAGCCGCGACCGTCTTTAACAATGTGAGCCGAATACTACAGACGCAACAATGAAAATTATTAAAAATCTGATGTGTTCCATTTGCATGACATTCTCTATATATCTGCTACAAAGTATTGATAAAACGCTAATGCTTCTATCTATCTACTTCATGCTAATTAAGAAAAATCTGCAGAAATAGTCTTATTACTTGCTTACTTGTAAGTAGAAGCGAAATAAGGGAGTACCATAGGTTAAAGTGAAAGCCAAAAGCTGGTTGCTATGTGACTGAAGTTCCTTTGTTTGTATGGACAGTAGTTCACAAATTCCTGTATGAGAAAAGTATGCTTTTCAAAGCTGAAACCAAAAACAAGGAATATCTAAAAAACGATCAACTCCACGAAAAAAATGTATATGACATAAATTCGTTGTTTTAACGTGCTCTACATCTTTTGTGTGTTAAGTTTTTGTCCTTCTATTACGGTTAAGTAGTTATGCAAAATTCCGTAAAATTGACCCATTGACCATTTCTATGATATTTCTTTTAATTGTTTCAGATCTAAAATACTTTAACTTTTCTCACACGGAAAGTTGTGAACTCTTGGTCCTGCATAGAAATGGATTTCTACCACATGGCAACCAGCTTTTAAAAGATTTCAGTATCGCTTTAGTGTAGCGTATTCCTTTATTGCCCTTCTACTTACAAGGAAGCAAGCAATTAAGACAAATTCCTGTATGAAAAAAGTATAAGTTTTTCAAAGCTGAAACTGAAAACAAGGATTATCTAAAAACCGATCAACTCCACAAAAAATCTATGTAACATAAAATGTGTGTTTTAAGGTGTTCTACTTTTGTTGTGTGGTAAATTTTTGTCCATCTCTTACGGTTTAGAAGTATTCAAAATTCCGTAAAATTGAGCCAGAATAAAGTACTCTTCAGCATCTATTCCTGGAAAATTCAAGATATACATATTATCTGTCAGGTAACTATTTTTAATACACGATATTTTAATCAAAATCGTTACAGCCATTTTTAAGAAAATCAAAATTTTCTAAAAAAGTTCCATGTAAAGGGAAGTTGGGGTGGGAGAATTTTCCTGAAAATCTTCGTGTCGCATCCTTGGAATATACCAAATTTAAATACAAAGTTTGGCATTTTACCGACTTTTCGTTTTTGAGTTATCGTGTTTACACACACACGGACCTTTTTGTGAAAATGCTTTTTACTTTCTCCATACGCACAATGTACATAGTGTATAGAGAAAGTATTGCACTCCACCAAAAATTCGATACCGAGATTTCACCGGAAATATATGTTTTAGGGTCCCCAATATCCAAAAAAAGCATTTTCACAAAAAGGTCCGTGTGTGTGTGTGTGTCCGTGTGTCCGTGTGCCTGTGAACACGATAACTCAAAAACGAAAAGTCTGTAAAATACCAAACTTGGTATTTAAGTTTAGTGTCTTCCAGGGATACGACACGAAAATTTTGAGAAAAATCCCCCCACCCCAACTACCCTTTACATGGAACTTTTTTCGAAAATTTTGATTTTCTCAAAAATGGCTCTAACGATTTCGATTAAAATTTCGGATATTAAACATATTTACCTGACAAATGAAATGTATATCTTGAATTTTCTGGGAATAGCCTCTGAAGAGTGGTTTATTTTGGATGGATTTTACTGAATTTTGAATAACTGCTACACCGTAAGAAATGGACAAAAACTTACTACACAAAAATGTAGAGCACGTTAAAACACACAATTTATGTTATATACATTTTTTTCGTGGAGTTCGTCGTTTTTGTCACATTCCTTATTTTTGGTTTCTGCTATGAAAAACGTATACTTTTCTCATACTGGAACTTGTCAACTCCTATCCATATAAACAAAGGTGCTTCATTGACATAGCAACCAGCTTTTGACTATCACTTTAACCTAGGTTGTCCCTTATTTCGCTTCTACTTACAAGGATGCGAGTAATAAGACTATTTCTGCTAATGTTTTCTGATTAGCATAAAGTAAATAGAAGTATAAGCTTTTTAAGAATTATTTGTTGCAGGGATATGGAGAAAGTCATGTGAGTGTAACACATCAGATTTTTTTTGGATACAGGACAACTTAAAACATATTTTAGGTGAAATCTCGGTATCGAATTTTTGGGTGGAGTACAATACCTTCTCTATACAATATGTACATAGTACGTATAGAGAAAGTAAAAAGAAGATGGCTGCTTGGTACTGGAAACACGTTTGACCCGTATAAACGATTAACTCCTTTGTTTCTGAGAACCAGACTAATTTGAATTGAGTTCTATTTATGAAGGCTCTTCTTCCACGTGGTTCTCAGTGTCCCATTCTACATTTGGTTTAATACAATACGTTTTAGCGAGATTGAAGTTGAGATAAGGAAATCATGCTGAGATAAATTAATGGTTAGTTAAAACATATGACAAGAAAATAGATTAAAAAACCTGATGTGTTCCATTTACATGACCTTTTCAACAGCTCTGCAACAAATGTTTCTTAAAAGGCTTATGCTTCTATTTACTTCATGCTAATTAAGAAAAATTTAGCAGAAATAGTTTTATTAGTTGCTTTCTTGTAAGTAGAACCGAAATTAGCGAGTACCATATACTAAAGTGATAGTCAAAAGCTGGTTGCTATGTGACTGAAGTTCCTTTATTTGTATGAACAGCAGTTAACAAATTTCATATGAGAAAAGTATAAGTTTTTCAAAGCTGAACCCAAAAAAGGAATATCTCAAAATCGATCAACTGCACGAAAAAAATGTATATAACATAAACCATGTGTTTTTAATATGCTGTACAGCTTTTGTGCTAAGTTTTGTCCATCTTTTTAAGGTTTAACAGTTTTGCAAAATTCCGTAAAACTCATCAACAGTAAAGAGGGTATTCCCAGAAAAGTCAAGATATACATTTTATTTGGTATGTAAATATCGTAAATATAAGAGAATTTAATCAGAATTGTTAGAGCCGTTTTTGAGAAAGTCAAAATTTGCGAAAAAAGTTCCATGCATAGGCTAGTTTAGGGTGAGGGGATTTTTCTCAAAATTTTCGTGTCGCATCCCTGGAAGATATAAACTTAAATACCAAGTTTGGTATTTTGCAGAATTCTCGTTTTTGAGTTACCGTGTTCACAGACACAAGGACAACGGACACACGCGCACGGACCTTTTTCTTAAAATGTTTTTTTTGTTTTTGTGTGTTTATTTGTTTGTTTGTTACAGGGGACCCTAAAACGTGTTGTATTAAAGTTCGGTATATTCCAAGGATGCGACACGAAGATTTTCAGGAAAATTCTCCCACCCCAACTACCCTTTACATGGAACTTTTTTAGAAAATTTTGACTTTCTCAAAAATGGCTCTAACAATTTTCATTAAAATCTCTTATATTTAAGACAGTTACATAGGAAATAAAATGTATGTCTTGACTTTTCTGGGAATAACCTCTGAAGACTACTTTATTCTGGGTGAATTTATGGAATTTTGCATAACTGCTAAACCGTAAGAGATGGACAAAACTCTACCACACAAAAAATGTAGAGCACGTTAAAGCACAAGGTATATACTTTTTTCGTGGATTTGATCGGTTTTGAGATATTCCTTGTTATTGGTTTCAAATTTGAAAAATTATACTTCTCTCATACAGGAATGAGTACACCCTTGTCCATACAAACAAGTCACACAGCAACCAGCTTTTGACTATCACTTTAACCTATGGTATTCCCTTATTTCGCTTCTACTTACAAGAGAACTAAGACTATTTCTGCTATTTTTTTTTTTCTCGCTTAGCCTGAAGAAATGGAAGCACATGCTTTTTAATGATATTTCGTTGTCGAGATGTAGAGAAAGTCATGTGAATGGAACACATAAGATTTTTTGTTATGATAACCATTGTAGTTAATGAAATCAATAAATTGCCATTTTCGATAATGGATGTTAAAATTATGGATGATATTTATGCTGTGGAGTACATTGAAGTACTGAAATTAGCGCCATTATGAACATTATTGCCCAAAAAGTCTAGAAAGACATATGAAGCGGCATACACTCGTTTTAAAAAATGTAATTCAAATAAAAAGGTACGAGATATTACGGAAAAAGTTTTATTGGCTCAAAAATTGTCAATATAGAATTTTCTTATGTGATTTATGGTCGAACTCATACTTAACCTAAAAGTTATAAATATTTTTAATTTCTCTAGCCCAATATGTACAATGTACATTGGGGTAGAGAAGGTATTGTGATGCACCAAAAAATTTGATACCAAGATTTCACCGAAAATATATGTTTTGAGGTCCCCTGAGTCCGAAAAAAGCATTTAAAAAAAACGGTCCGTGTCTGTCTGTCTGTGTGTCTATGTGTGTGTGTGTCTGTGGACAGCATAGCCCCAAAACAAAAAGACCGTTAAATACCAAACTTGGTATTTAGACTTTAGTATCTTCCAAGGATGTGACACGAATATTTTCAAAAAAATATCCCCCACCGCAAACTACCCTTTACATGGAAACAATTTCGAAAATTTTGATATTTTTAAAAGTGGCTAACGATTTTGATGAAAATCCCGTATATTAAAGCTATTTATGTCTGAAATAAAATGCATATCTCGAATTTTTTGGGAATAGCCTCTGAAGACCTCTTTATTCTGAATGAATTTTGCTGAATTTTACTTGACTGATAAACCGCAAGAGATAGAAAAAAACGTACTACACAAAAAATGTACCTCATGAAAAAACACGATTTTTGTCGTTTACGTTTTTGTTGTGGAGGTAACCGTTTTCGAGATATTCCTTGTTATTGGTTTTAATTGTGAAGTACTTGAACTTTTCTCACACAGGAAGTGTCTGTTTTTCTTTTGTTCTACTCCTGGTCAAGCAAAGAAGTGATTTGCAATGACAATCGCATAACGATAGCTTTTAAAACATTTGACAATCACTTTAGCATAGTGCATTCCCTTATCCCCTTCTACTTACAAGGAACTAAGTAATAACATTCTGCTAACATTTATCTTGATTAGTATTGTGTACAAAGAAGAAGAATCTTTTGTAGGAGTTTTGTAGAGCAGCTAGAGAAAGTCATGCGAGTGTAACAATTCAGATTTTTACTTTCTCTGTACACACTATGTACATAGTGTATATAGAAGGTATTGCACGCCACCCAAAAAATTCGATACCGAGATTTCACCGGAAATATATGTTTTAGGGTCCAATTTATCTAAAAAAAATAGCATTTTCGCAAAAAGGTCCGGGTGTGTGTGTGTCCGTGAACACGATAACTCAAAAACGAAAAGCAGGTAAAATATCAAACCTGGTGTTTAAGTTTAGAATCTTCCAGGGATGCGACACGAAGATTTTGTGAGAATTCCCGCCACCCCAACTACCCTTTACATGGACATTTTTTCAAAATTTTAGATTTTCTCAAAAATGGCTCTAATGATTTTGATTAAAATTTGGTATACTAAAGATATTTACTTGAGAAATAAAATGTGTATCTTGAATTTTCTGGGAATAGCCTCTGAATGGTAGTTTATTCTGGATGAATTTTACTGAATTTTGATTAACTGCTAAACCGTATGAAATGGACAAAACCTTACTACACCAAAAATGTAGAGCACGTTAAAACCCACACTTTATGTTATATATCTTTTTTCGTGGAGTTCGTCGTTTTTGAGACATTCCTTACTTTTGGTTTCTGCTATGAAAAAAAGTGATAGTCAAAAGCTGGTTGCTATGTGACTGAAGTTCCTCTGTTTGTATGGACAGGAGTTAACAAATTTTTGTATGAGAAAAGTTAAGATTTTTGACACTGAAAACAAAAACAAGGAATATTTCAAAAACGATCAACTCCAAGAAGAAAATGTATACAACATAATTTGTGTATTTTAATGTGCTCTACATTTTTTGTGTGGTAAGTTCTTCTCTATCTCTTACGGTTTAGCAGTTATACAAAATTCCGAAAAATTCACTCAGAATAAAGTAGTCTTCAGAGGCTATTCCCAGAAAATTCAAAATGTACATTTTATCTGTCGGGTAAATATCGTTAATATACGATATTTTAATCAAAATCGTTAGAGCCATTTTTAGAAAATCAGAATTTTCGAAAAAAGTTCCATGTAAAGGGTAGTTTGCGGTGGGGGATTTTTCTCAAAACCTTCGTGTCACATCCCTGGAGTATTCTAAATATACCAAGTTTGGTATTTTAACGACTTTTCGTTTTTGAGTTATCGTGTTCATGGACACACGGACACACACACGGACCTTTTTCTGAAAATACTTTTTTTTTTAGATAAAGGGGACCCTAAAACTAATATTGGAGGTGAAATCTCGGTATCAAATTTTTTGGTGGATTCGAATACCTTCTCTATACACTATGTACATAGTTCGTATAGAAAAAGTAAAAATGGATATAATATAAATTGTGTGTTTAAATGTGCTCTACATTTTTTGTGTGGTAAGTTTTTGTCCATCTCTTACGGTTTAGCAGTCATACTAAATTCCGTAAAATTCATCCAGAATAAAGTAGTCTTCACAGGCTATTCCCAGAAAATTCAAGATACACATTGTATTTGTCAGGCAAATATGTTTAATATACGATATTTTAATCAAAACAGTTAGTAGTTTTTGAGAAAATAAAAATGTTCGAAATAAGTTCCATGTAAAGGGTAGTAAGGTGTGGGGGTATTTTCTTGAAAATCTTCGTGTCGCATTCTTGGAAGATACCAAACTTAAATACCAAGTTTGGTATTTAACGGTCTTTTCGTTTTTGAGCTGTGCTATCCACACACACACGGACCTTTTCCATTATGTATATAATACGCGTAGAGAAAGTAAAAATCTTAAAATGAAATGTTTTTTGTGTAACGAAAAGTCATCAGTCGTAGTTTATCAAAATGAAGCTTTTTATTTATGGACACTCTTTAATTACATGCTAAGATTCTCAGTGTCCCATTCTATATTGCGCATCAAAGACCTATTAACTTTGCCCAGAGGTCTCTATATCAGGCTTGAGGTTCTTTTACGTGCCCTAAATCTATGACACGGGACCAACGGCTTTTCTTCCCTTCCGAAGGAAGCCATGCTAAGGGTTTTTACTCCCGAAAAAATCTATGGTCCTCCGCTGGGTTTGAATCCACGAACTTGTGTGTATGAAGTGGTATATCAAGGTAATAAATCAGTCCCTTTAAAATACGAAAAACTTGTGGAGGTTTTCATGCATTTAGTAGAGATGTAGGAGTTGGCAAAGAACTCCCTGCGCAATGTTGCGAAGTACGGAGAGTCTGACCATGTCTACAGACAGTTATGGTAATACGTAAATGTAAATTGCGTGTTATTGATGGACGCTCTTTAACTGCTGTGGTTCTCAGCGTCCCATTCTATACTGGGCGTGAAAGACCGCTTAATGTTGCTCAGAGGCCTCTCTTATCAGGCTTGAGGTAAAGGCTTTACTTCCCTGCCATGCTAAGGATTTTTACACCCGAAAAAATACATCGTCCTCCGCCGGGTTTGAACCCGCGACCTTGGGTATATGAAGTCAGCATGGTAACCATTACACCACGGACGGCTATAGGAGCAGCTTTGAACTATAATGGTGTTCAATTATACCTGGTTATAATAATAATAATAATAATAATAATAATAATAATAACAGCTCGCCTGGGCAGTGTGGTGGTAGCGTGTCTGCCTCACGTTCAAAAGGTCGTGAGTTCGAATCTCGCTTAGGGTGAGTTACCCGGATAAAATCTTTTTCTCGGGGTTGTCCCTTGTCCTGAGAAGACGAATGTCGAGTAACTTTAAGCTCCATGGACCTCGAGACCATTTGAGCATCACTTCACCAATTTCATTCATCGTCCGATATGTCAAACCAGGTTAAAGGGCGTTAAGCTAAAAAAAAATTTAAAAAAATAATAATAATAATAAAAAAAAATAATAATAATAATAATAATAATAATAATAATAATAGCTCCATGGCAACGCAGCTCACAAGGTACCTTGGCCTACGACCCGGCCGCTGCGTCCCCCAGCTCGGTCCATGACGGACATAATGGATGGGGTTGAATATTGGAAGGTGAGACGTGGTGGGGGCCTCGAACCCCTCCGGCCGGTTAATTCGGTCCTCTTGACCTGGAGCCGCTACTTCTCCATCAAGTAGCTCCTCAATTGACCCACCAGGGACCTCAGGAGGCTGAGTGCACCCGGAAAAATCCCCAGGCCAGTACCGGGAACCGAACCCAGGTCTCCCGCTTGGCAAGCAGCTACGCTACCACCGCGCTAAGGAGATGATTTTATAGCTGGATTTTGTAGCTATAAACGTCACCCAAAAATACCTTTGTTACTTTCCAAACAAAGGAGATTGTTTTAGGCGTATAATTTAGTGAAATTGTACACCTAGCCTTTCGTATTTTCAACATTTTTACTTCCTCTACACATACTATGCACATAGTGTATAGAGAAAGTATTGCATTCCACCCAAAATTCGATGCCGAGATTTCACCGGAAATATATGTTTTAGGGTCCCCTTTATCCAAAAAATAAATTCAGAAAAAGGTCCATGTGTGTGTCCGTGTGTCTTGAACACGATAACTCAAAAACAAAAAGTCGGTAATATACCAAACTTAGTATTTAAGTTTAATATCTTCCAAAGATGCGAAACGAAGCTTTTGAAAACATCCCACCACCCCCAACTACCCTTTAAATGGATATTTTTTTTCAAAAATTGATTTTCACAAAAATGGCTCGAACGATTTTGATTAAAATGCCGTATTTTAGATATTTACCTGACAAATAATATGTATATCTTGAATTTACTGGGAATAGCCTCTAAAGACTACTTTATTCTGGTCGAATTTTACACACAATTTATGTTATATAAATTTTTTTCGTGGAGTTGATCGGTTTTTAGATATTCCTTGTTTTTTGGTTTCAGCTTTGAAAAAAACGTATATTTGTCTCATACAGGAATTTGTTAATTCCTGTCCATAAAACAAAGGAACTACAATCACATAGCAACCAGCTTTTGACTTCACTTTAACCTATGCTATTCCCTTATTTCGCTTCTGCTTTCAAGGAAGCAAGTAATAAGACTATTTCTGCTATTTTTTTTTTTCGATTAGCATGAAGTAATTAGAAGGGTAAACTTTTTAACAATAATTTGTTGCAGAGATGTACAGAAAGTCTGTGAATGGAACACATCAGATTTTTCAATCTGCGCCCTCTCTCATTGTTCACTGGTTTATCTACTAGCAGGAACTGAACTAGGCCAGGCAGTGAGCAATGCTAGGGCTGTTTTCGAAATGAGCTGTAGTGGAATATTTTTGCTGCTTGGCACTCTGAGAATTGTTTTAATATATTTATTTTCTTTTTATTGTATTATAAATGAAATAATAGATATAATTTTGAAAGAAATTTATTTAATACACTTTTTATTCGTTTTAAGTTTATTTGAAATAAATTGATTTAAATGTGTTTATGTACACGATCGCATTTTGTTTGTTAGTACGACACGACAGAAGGCACTAACATAGGCCACACTACTGTTACACCATTTGGTACTTGTCCGAAGTGAGCTGATAGTCCAGGTTACAGTCCGGGTGTCTGGAAGTGTTGAAGCCTTGATGGTGACTGCTCATTCCCATACCGGAATAGGACGCCATCTGGTGGTGGTGGTTGAACCCGTGTGCCACCATGTGGTTATGGGACGGGTAGTGCGAGGCCGAGGTGCCCGAAGCCCCGGCGGCTGAGGACATCTGATGGTGCGACACACTTGGGGGCGGCGGAGGGAAGTAAGAGTCCATCCCCATGTTGCTATAGTAACCATAGTTTTGGGTATAACAGTGTGGGGAAGCGCTGCTGGAGGGGTTCGAGGAGCCCCAGCAGAAACCGTTGTATGTTGCGTCGTGCTGGTAGCCGGTGCTGCCTCCGGGAGTCATCGGGGGGCTAGGCGTGGTGATGACTGAAGACGGGCCGCTATTTCCGCCGCTCAGACCGGGGGTGCCCGGCCCCAGGCTGACTCTGTGGGACTGCGCGGTTGCCTGCTGCTGGAAAGCGCTACCTCCAGGTATCCCTGGAGACGGCTCCTTTTTCAGGATGATGTTGAGAGAAGTAGGAGGGGAACCGCTGTTGCTGTTGGTAATGCTACCAGTGCTGGATGGAGCTGGGGGTGGAATCACTGCTGACGGGGGCGGCGAACTTTTCACCACAGTTTTCAACTTGGGGTTCGCAGCCGAACTGTTGCTCGACACTCTAGGTGACTTGTTGGACCCACTAAGGCTCTGTTGTTGCTGTTGTTGCTGCTGTTGCTGCTGTTGCATCTGCTGCCGACACTTTGCTCGTCGATTCTTGAACCACACCTGAAACAGTAAACACACAGATATACTAACATAACACAATACGTGCAGGATGACTCAAAATAGCTATTTATGACACAAGAGTTAAAAATTTGATGTGTACCATTCACATGACTTTCTCTATATCCCTGCAACAAATTATTCTTAAAAAACTTATACTTCTATTTACTTTATACTAATCAGAAAAAAAATAGCAGAAATAGTTTTATTACTCGCTTCCTTGTAAGTAGAAACGAAATAAGGGGCTACCATAGGTTAAAATGATAATCAAAAGCTGGTTGCTATGCCAATGAAGTTCCTTTGTTTATATGGATAGGAGTTCACAAGTTCCTGTATGAGAAATGTATAAGTTTTTCATAGCAGAAACCAAAAATAAGGAATGTCTCGAAAACGAGGAACTCCACGAAAAAAATGCATATAACATAACTTGTGTGTTTTAACGTGCTCTACATTTTTTGTGCAGTAAGTTTTTGTGCATCTCTTACGGTTTAGCAGTTATTCAAAATTCAGTAAAATCCATCCAAAATAAACTACTCTTCAGAGGCTATTCCTAGAAAATTCAAGATATACATTTAATATACGATATTTTAATCAAAATCGTTAGTCATGTTTTAGAAAATCAAAATTTTCGAAAAAAGTTCCATGTAAAGGGTAGTTTGGGTTGGGGGGAATTTTTCTCAAAATCAGCGTGTCGCATCCCTGGAAGATAACTAACATAACTCCATGGCACGACAGCTCACGGGGAACCTTGGCCTACCGCCCGGCCGCTGCGTCCCCCATCTCGGTCCACTACAGACGTCATGGATGGGGTGCAGTATTGGAGGGTGAGACGTGGTCAGCGCCTCGAGTCCCCCCGGCCGGTTAATGCGGTCCTCGCGACCTGGAGCCGCTACTTCTCCATCAAGTAGCTCCTCAATTGGCCCCCCAGGGACCTTACGAGGCTGAGTGCACCCCGGGCCAGGTCTCCCAGCGGGGGAAAAATCCCCACGCCGGTACTGGGGATCGAACCCAGGTCTCCCGCTTGGTAAGCAGCAACGCTACCACCGCGCTAAGGAGACGACCATCCCTGGAAGATACTAAACTTAAATACCAAGTTTGGTATTTTACCGGCTTTTCGTTTTTGAGTTATCGTGTTCACAGACACACTGACACACGGAAACACACACACGGACCTTTTTCTGAAAATACCTTTTTTGGATACAGAGGACCTTAAAACATATATTTCCGGTGAAATCTCGGTATCGAATTTTTTGGTGGAGTGCAATACATTTTCTATACACTATGTACATCTTGCGTATAGAGAAAGTAAAAAGTTAAAAGTGTAGTTTTATTTTGCGAGAAGTAAAGTTTGCGTAACGAGGCCATAACGAGGCTGCAATCCTAACTTGAGTGTCATACACTATTTTTTAGACAGTACAATATTTCTAGATTTATCAATAAATTTACAATATAAGGTTCAACATTCCTTTTGTTCAAGGAATAGTATGTTGTTCTATCGCTTGGAGGCGCGGGTGTGTATGTGTATGTGGGAATAGAATTCGTCTATCGATACAGATTGGTAATCGATGTAGTAATGTCAGTTCTTTACTCTTTACCATAAATCTTTTAAATTAATAATTCTATTCCATTCCTTCTGCTATTAAATGATAAACTAGAGTATGTTACAACCAAATACCCAGCAAACATGTTTTATATGTTTGAAGTTGTTAAATGAATAACATTGTTGTCTAGTTCAGCATGTTTAGACACGAGAACGGACTAGTAAAGGTGACGGTGGTACTATTGCTGATTTTATTTGTTTTCTCTGGAACATAACCTCATTAATTTTATACAAATAAATAACAGAAAACAAACATATACAATTCTTATTAATAATAGGCAACAATGCGTTCTTAACCGTGTAATTAAAATAAAAGTGTGATTTATTGTAGAATTATTACAATTGGAAATGTTGATTCCTTGTGATGAGGTTACTTGGCGTGTTTGTGATGCTAAAGTTCAGACATTATACTATTGGTAACATTGGAGTGTTATAAATATTTTATAAATCTAGAGCTTGTGGATTAAAAATTTAGGTGTTCACAAAGTCAGCAATTTACCACCGCCGCAGCCGCTGCCGCAACATCAAATCTGGTATTATTAGAAACAATGATAGTGCCTAATAACAAGAATTATAAATTTGTTACACAAATCGTCAGCCACACAGTATTGTAAACATGCTGAATTTCTTAGTCTCCGAGAGTTAACAGCAATATGAGGTGATGAAGGGGTGAACTCCTTTGATACAGTGAAGAATGGTATTTACAGTGAATAATATTTATATTGTTTAAATTACGCAATTAATACCGAATTTATTTGTACAGAAATTCCACGCGCCGGTTTTTCAAATGTGCAAACTTTTCTATCACTCGGTGATTAAAGTATTTTATGCTGTTGACCAGTTTCTTCTAGTAAAGGTTTTAATTCTTTTTATTGTGGAAAAGCATATTTCTGGTTCTGATGTAGTCAAGGTCGTAATAATAATCTTCAGTAGCTCGGTTAGTTGCGGAAAATTTCCTTCGTTGAGGTTGTTTTGAACTGCTTAACTCTCTCTTAAGCTTAACTCTTACATAAAATGCAAATTGCTAAGAAAAATAGCGCGTCTCACAGAGACTGCAGTTGCACTTCCGGATAGTTTCAACTAAATCTCAAAGATAGCAGCACCTCCCGCTGATAAACAGAACCTTGGAGGTGTTAATGTGCACGGTCGCACGTGCTCATTTCTGGCTGTAAAATTCCGGGCTGTTTTGTTGCCCGCGCAAGCGCAGAGCTGCTAAACATTAGTTATACGCTAGCACACGACGCCTGTGCTACAAGCGTTGTTGCCACATACTCAGGTTCTCGGCTGTGTTCAATCTGAAGAGCAGAGCGCGGTATATTTAAACAAGTGGCCCCGGATAGCGCATTTTATTAAATGTTTCCTGAAAGAGAAAAAGGAGATCCACTAAGACATTTTGGAGGTTCACGTGCTCTTGTGCCCCTACACAGCAGCCGCCGCTGGTTATAAAGAACAATTTATAGTTCGAGTGTTTTAAAAAACTTACTTTTAACAGTGTCTGACTAAAAATACTTTTACAATGTTTGGGGATGGATTCCTGAAATCGAAATGAGAAAATAGGTTCATATAAGCATATGCTCTAAAACGCCTCGTTTATTAATGGAAGTCACCGTTAACTAATAACTTCATTTATTTATGCACTCATTCATAGAAGGCTTTGACCCATTTTACCCTGCTCATTTGAAATCATTGGCGGCAACATTTTTAGAAGCGGGTATTGCAAAGCTTGTGCACAGGTACGATAAATGTCTCAAATCTTTTCAGTGATTATGTTAAAAAGTAACCATAAGTGTATACAACTTTTAGTAATATAATAATTGTTTTCTATGAACTTGTGTTTTATTTATAGCCTATCGCAGGTTGGAAATAAATGGCCCTCGTATTTTGCAGCGAGACCTGCTAGGTGTAGAGGTGAAATAGGATTTGATAAGACTGTTTTTGCGTATTGAATTCATTAAAATTGCTTCTATACTGGAATTTAATCAGCTTTCAATCCCATAGCAAGCATTTTTGAAACATTTGACTGTCGGTTTAGCCTAGTGTATTCATTTATTTCTCTTCTACTTATAAAGGAACTAAATAATTTGCTACGAAATTTGCAAGGTATAGAGGTGAAATAGGATTTGAAAGGACTGTTTTTGCGTAATAAATTAATTAAAAATCCCTTTCATACGGGAATTTGTCAACTCCTGGCCACGGAAAGAAACTGATTTCAATCCCATAGCAACCACATTTTAAAACATTTGACTGTGGATTTAGTCTAGCGTATTCACTTATTTCCCTCCTAGGTCAGGACTTTACGGCGGATGATCGAAAATGTCCCATTGAAATTGTTCAAGGAGCCGATGGGTTGTGCCAGCAGTGTGTGGACGAGCGTGTGTCATGGATCAACACAATTCCTGAAGTCAACATTCCTCTTCGTTTGTTTTGAATGGCTCTCCGCAAACGTCGTAAAGTACGAAGATCTTCAAAACAACGTCAATGCTCATTTGAAAGCATTGGCGGCAACAATTTTTGAAGCGGGTATTGCACAGGTGCGATAAATGTCTCAATATTTTCGGTGATTATGTTAAAAAGTAACCATAAGTGTACCAAACTTTTAGTAATACAATAATTGTTTTCTATGATCTTGTCTTTTATTTATAGCCTATCGGAGGTTGAAAAGAAACCGCCCGCGTATTTTGCAACGAAATTTTCTAGGTGTAGAGGTGGAATAGTATTTGATAAGACTTGTTTTTGCGTAATAAATTCATTAAGATCCCTTCATAGGATCCACACAGCTGCACGCTCTCCCGTTATTGAATATTGATACAACACCCCTCATCACTAGATCGAAACCCAATTTGTTTCTGTTCGGCTTCACCAGTTCACGCCCTCCGTCCCTCCCATCCCATTTTCTTGCCATTACCCCTCTGCTCCTCCTATCGGTTTTCACGGATGAAGCCATTTTAAACAGTTGATGTGATTTCATTATTGAATCGGGGCCCCTCTCTTTGTTGCGTTCCTCTTTCTCGCGCTGAAAGACGTGCAAACATTGGCCCAGTCATTTACACCCCTGTCACAGTCTTTTCTATTCCCCAGAGGCTAATCCGCTGTTGCAGCAGTGAGTTTGGTTAATGGAAAACAGGCTGACTGCCACTGTGGCCAGGCAAGGAACAACAATGGCAGACCGTTCCCCCCTCAGATGCGCTTGGAAATCCCCGCGGCGCTAAACACAAACACGCCAAAAAAAAAAAAAAAATAATAATAATAATAAAAAAAAACCTTACATATTTCATTTGGGGGGGGGGGGGGAACATACATCACCAGCGTAAAAATAAAAATTTTCTCATAAATCTCAAATCCGGTGTTTGCTGTACGAACAGAACACATATCTGTTGAATTACAAATCATTTCCAAGTGAAAAAATCTGATGTGTTATATTCACACGACCTTCTCTATCTATTCCGTTACGAATTATTCTTTCAAAAGCTTTTTTTTTTTTTTTTCACTTTCTTTACAGTGCTATGTATATAGTTCATAGATAAAGTATTGTATTGCAACCCAAAAATTCGATACCGTGTGACCCACTGAATAAAAAAATCTGATATGTTCCATTCACATGACTATCTCTACATTTCTGCAAAAAAATATTATTAAAAACCTTATGCTTCTTTTTACTTCATGCTAATGGAGAAAAAATTGGCAGAAATAGTCTTATTATTTGCTTCCTTGTAAGTAGAAGTGAAAAAAGGGAGTACCATAGGTTAAAGTGATAGTCAAAAGCTGGTTACTATGTGACTGAAGTTCCTTTGTTCGTATGGTCAGGAATTGACAAATTCCTGTATGAGGAAAGTATAAGCTTTTCAAAGCTGAAACTTAGTAAAGGAATATCTAAAAAACGGTCAACTCCACGAAAAAATGTATATAACATAAATTCTGTATTTTAACGTGCTCTACATTTTTTGTGTGGTAAGTTTTTGTCTTATGGTTTAGCACTTATGCAAAATTCTAAAACATTCATCCAGAAAGAAGACGTCAAAATATGCATTTTATTTCACATATAAATGTCTTTAATGTACGGTATTTTAATCAGAATCGTTAGAAACATTTGCCTCATTCCTAGAAGATACCAAGTTTGGTATTTTACAGATTATTTGTTTTGAGTTATCGTGTTTAAAGACACACGGGTCTTTTTCTAAAAAGTTTTTTTATGGATACAGGGAACCCTAAAACGTGTTTCCAAGAAAGTTCATGAATTGAAATACGTTTTCTATGCACTATGTACATAGTATGTGTAGAGCAAGTAATAATAATGAAAAAAAACCTTACATATTTCATTTGGGGAGGGGGGAACATACATCACCAGCGCAAAAATAAAAATTGTTCTCATAAATCTCAAATCCGGTGTTTGCTGTACGGGCAGAACACATATCTGTTAGATTACAAATCATTTCCAAGTGAAAAAATCTGATGTGTTATATTCACACGACCTTCTCTATCTATTCTGCTAAGAATTATTCTTTCAAAAGCATTTTTATTTACTTTCTCTACAGTACTATGTGTACAGTTTATAGATAAGGTATTGTATTGTAACCCAAAAATTCGATACCGAGATTATATGTATTGAGATCCCCTGAACTAAACAAACATTTTTAGAAAAAGGTCTATGTGTGTCTATGGACAAAAAAAAATAATCAATAAAATAAAAATCTATATAAAAACCCTGGTACATAATTTCTAATCCCAGGGCTAATATACCAGGTTTTTAAAAACGTATTTATTTCCATACAACATACATTTATTATTAAAATATTAATTATAAATATAAATTAAAAAATAAAATGTACAGCATAAAATAAGAGTAATAAATCTAATAAATTATAATAATGTCTATGGATAGTATACCTCAAAAAACTAAAAGACCGTTGGTATTTAAGTTTATTATCTTTTAAGGATGCGACACAAAGGTTTTCAAGAAAATTCCCCCACATCAAACTATCCTTTATATAGAGATTTTTTTCGAAAATTTTTATTTTCTCAAAAATGGCTCTAATGATTTTGGTTAAAATATCGCATATTGAAGATATTTACCTGAAAAATAAAACTTATTTCTTGAATTTTCTGGTAGTAGCTTCTGAAGAATAATTTATTCTGGTTGAATTTTGCGGAATTTTGTATAACTGCTAAACCGTAAGAAATGGACAAAAACTTATCACACAAAAATTGTAGAGCACGTTAAAACACACAATTTATGTAATATACCTTATTTTGGTGGAGATATTCCTTGTTTGTTTCAGATCTAAAATACTCAAATTTTTCTCACATGGAAAGTTGTAAACTGGCCCGGCATGGCATAGAAATGGATTTCATCCGCATGGCAACCGGCTTTAAAAAGATTTGACTATCGTTTTAACCTAGTGTATTCCTTATTCAAGAGGGAGCAAATAATTAAGACAATTTCTGTTAATGTATATATTGATTATCATGAAGTAGATAGAAGAATAAACTTATTAACAATAATATCTTACAGCGATGTAGAGAAAGTCATGTGAATGGAACATATCAGATGTTTTTTACTTTCTCTACAAGTATTATGTACCTAAATAGTGTATAGAGACAGCAATGCATTCCACCTAAACATTCAATACCGAGATTATATGTTTTGAGACCATCTGAATCCAAAAAATCTGTGTTACATTCACATGACTTTTTATACATCGCTGTTTCAAATTGTTGCTAAAAAGCATATCCTTCTGTCTGCTTTATGATAATCCAGATAAACATTAGCAGAAATTGCCTTCATTTCTTGCTTCCTTGTAAGTAGAAGAAAAATAAGAGAATACACTAGGCTAAAGTGACAGTCAAATTTTTTAAAACATGGTTGCCATGTGGTTGTAATCCGTATCTATGCAGGACCAGAAGATCTCTGTGTGAGAAAAAATGGAATATTTTGATTCTGAAACAAATAACAAGGAATATCTCAGAAATATCTAATTTCACGAAAAAAATATATATCACATAAATTGTATGTTTTAACGTGATATACATATTTTGTGTAATAAGTTTTTGTCTATCTCATCCAGAATAAAGATGTCTTCAGAGTCTATTCCCAGAAAAAGCAAGGTATTTATTCTATTTGACATATAAATATCTAAGACATTTTAATCAAAATCGTTAGAACCATTTTTGAGAAAATCAAAGTTTTCATTCTTTTTTTCCATATAAAGGGTAGTTTGGGGTGGGGGATTTTTCTGAAAATATTCGTGCTTCATCCCTGAAAGATACTAAACTTAAATACCAAGTTTGGTATTTTACAGACTTTTGGTTTAGCGTTACTGGGTTTACAGACACACGGACCTTTTTCTAAAAATGTTTTTTTCGTATACAGAGGATCCTATAACGTGTATATCCAGTGAAATCTCGGTATCGATTTTTTGGGTGGATTGCAATACCTTCTCAAATACAGTGTATTAAAAGTTATTCATACCACAAATAAAATATATATTTTGAATTTTCTGGGAATAGCCTCTGAAGACCTCTTTATTGTGGATGATATTGTTTGATTTAGCATTACTATTAAACCGTAAGATATAGACAAAGACTAATTACAGAAAATACGGGCCATGCATATAAACAGATTTCATCCACATGGCAACCAGCTTTTAAAAGATTTGACTATCGTTTTAGCCGTGTATTCCCTTCTACTTACAATGAACCATTTCTGCTGAGGTATATCTCGATTATAATGAAGTACATAGAAGCATTACTTTTGCTTTCGCTGCACGCCCAACTATGTACATAATGAATAGAGAAGTTATTGTAATGCAACCAAAAATTCCATTCCGAGATTTCACCGGAAATACATGTTTCGGGTCCCCCATAATCAAAAAAAAAAAAAGCATTTCTGGGGAAAAATCCGTGTGTGTGTGTATACCTGTGGATAGCATCACTCAAAACCGAAAAGATCGTTAATACCAAACTTGGTATTTAAGTTTACTATTTTCCAGGGATGCCACACAAGATTTTGAGAAAATGTCCCCCACCACAATCTACCCTTTATATCGAACCTTTTTCAAATTTTTGATTTTCTCAAAAATAGCTCTAACGATTTTGATTAAAATATCGCATATTAAAGATATTTACCTCACAAATTAAATATATATATATATATATATATCTGGAATTTTCTGGGAATAGCCTCTGAAGATTATTCTAGATGAATTTTCGGAGTTTTGTATACCTGCTAAACCGTAAGCGATGGACAAAAATTTGCCACACAAAATTACAAAGCAGGTTAAAACATACAATTTATATCATGAATATGTTTTTCATGGACTTGATTGTTTTTGAGATATTCCTTCTTTTTAGTTTCATCGTTTACACTTTCCATATACAGGAATTTGTCAACTCGTGTCCACACAAACAAAGGAATTTCAGCCACATAACAACCAGCCTTTGACTGTCACTTTAACCTATGGTACTTCCTTATTTCCCTTCTTCTAACAAGGTAGCAAGTAATAAGACTATTTTTGTAATTTTTTTTTCTCGATTAGCATGAAGTAAATAGAAGCATAAGCTTCTTAACAATAATTTGTTGCAGAGATGTAGAGAAAGTCATGAGAATGGAACACATCAGATTTTTTAACAATAATTTGTTGCAAAAATGTAGAGAAAGTCATGTGAATGGAACAAATCAGATTTTTTAACAATAGTTTGTTGCAGAAATGTGGAGAAAGTCATGTGAATGGAACAAATAAGATTTTTTAACAATGCTTTGTTGCAGAAATGTGGAGAAAGTCATGTGAATGGAACACATCAGATTTTTTAACAATAATTTGTTGCAGAGATGTAGAGAAAGTCATGTGAATGGAACAAATCAGATTTTTTAACAATAGTTTGTTGCAGATATGTAGAGAAAGTCATGTGAATGAAACACTCAATTTTTGTGCCATCTGTCGTCATTCGTTGTCTAGGAGTAACATGCCAGCCAAGGTATCTGGTTCAAACCCGGTGGGTGATGGGAGTTTTTCGATAATCACCGAAAAGATTGAGACATGTATCGTACCTGTGCACAAGCTTTGCAATACCCGCTTCAAAAAATGTTGCCGCCAATGATTTCAAATAAGCATTGAAGTTGTTTTGAAGATCTTCGTACTTTACGATGTTTGCGGAGAGTCATTCAAAACAAACGAGGAATGCTGACTTCAGATATTTTGTTGATCCATGACAATGCTCGTCCACACACTGCTGGCACAATCCATCGTCTCCTTGAACAATTTCAATGGGACATTTTCGATCATCCGCCGTACAATCCTGTCCTGGCACCCAGCGACTTTCACCTTTTCACTGAACTGAAGACGTGGCTAGGAGGGCAGCACTTTCAAACCAACGAAGATCTTCAAAAAAACGTCAATGCTCATCTGAAATCATTGGCGGCAACATTTTTTGAAGCGGGTATTGCAAAGATTGTGCACAGGTACGATAAATGTCTCAAATTTTTGAGTGATTATGTTGAAAAGTAACCATAAGTGTACAAAACTTTTAGTATTAAAATAATTGCTTTCTATGAACTTGTCTTTTATTTATAGCCTTTCAGAGGTTGAAAAAAAATTGGCCCTCGTAGTTTTGTCTGCAACATCAGTTTTTATCTATACTTTGCTATCTCCCTCCCTAGTGTTCTCCATTTCGCTCTCTCCTTAGCGATGCTGTCTGGAATACAGGGTTACTACAAAAGAAATAGACAACTTCAACTGCCTGTAAAACAAAAACTATTAAAAATAGCAACCTAATTATTTTGGAGGATGTTGAGAAACTCTCAAAGTTTTGTTTGTTACTATTGGTAACACTGTAGTGTTTTGTTTGTTGTTGCAGAAGCTGAAATGGCGGAAAATCCTGTGGAAAAGGCATATTGCGTGTTGGAATTTGCTAGAACGCAATCAGCAACTGTTGTCCAACGACATTTTAGAACACGTTACCACAAAAATGAAATGATGCGCTCACAAAAACCAGCATCGTCTTCATCATGTCGCAACATGTCGATGCAAAAGTCACGCCGTATGACCTTATCTTCTTCACTCAGAAACTGCAACATCTTTAATCTGTAAGGCATCATGTGCAGTCGCTTCCGCAAGATTTTCCATACAGTTTGCTGTGGAATTTGTAATTGCATGCTTGCCCTAGATGTCAATTTCTGTGGGCTTCTTATGTAGGCAGAACGAACACGTTCAACGTTTTCTTCCGAAACTCTTGGTCTTCCCGAGCTCTTCCCTTTGCACAAACATCCCGTTGTCTCGAATTTTCTATACCAGTCGTAGATTGACTGTCTAGCCGGTGGCGTTTTGTGGTAACGTGTTCTAAAATGTCGTTGGACAACAGTTGCTGATTGCGTTCTAGCAAATTCCAACACGCAATATGCCTTTTCCACAGGATTTTCCGCCATTTCAGCTTCTGCAACAACAAACAAAACACTACAGCGTTACCAATAGTAACAAACAAAACTTTGAGAGTTTCTCAACATACCTCCAAAATAATTAGGTTGCTATCTCTAATAGTTTTTGTTATACAGGCAGTTGAAGTTGTCTATTTCTTTTGTAGTAACCCTGTATATCTTTTACATGCTAGTAAATACACTGAAATGGAGCTTTCGCTTTTAAGCACACTTAAAAGGTGTCGGTTTGCGTCTTGGGTATTAGAAAGCCAGAGCATAGCCAGCTAAGCACCAAGGAATAGTAAAGAAAGTAAACATATAATAAATAAATAAATAATGCCCGCCTGGGTTGTGTGGTGGTAGCGTACCTGCCTCATATTCAACACGTCTTGAATTCGAGTCTCGCTTAGGGTGAGTTACCCGAATATGGTTTTTCTTCGGGGTTTTCCCTTATCCTGAGAAGACGAATGTCGAGTAATTTTTATTTCTATGGACCCTGTGATCATTTGAGCATCATTTCACCAATTTCATTCATCGTACAATATGACCAACCAGGTTAAAGGACGATAAGCTACAAAAAAAAATCCAATGTGTCACACTCACATGGCTTTCTCTAGCTACTCTACAAACAAGCTTCTTACATAAGATAATTCTTCTTTCAACACCACGCTAATCGAGATAAACAGCCCAATTTTATTATTTAGTTGTTTATATGTAGACTGCAACTAAGGGAATCCTCTGGGCTAAAATGATAGTCAACATTTTTAAAAGTTGTCGTTATGTGATTTTCATTGCAAACCACTTCTTTGCTTGGCCAGGAGTAGAACAAAAGAAAAACGGACACTCCCGTCTGGGAAAAGTGTAATTACTTTACAACTGAAACTAGTAACAAGGAATATCTCGAAAACTATAAGTTCCACGAAAAAATGTTGATGACGTAACTTGTGTATTTTAACAACACTTACACTTTTTATAAAGTAAGTAAGCAAAATTCATCCAGAATAAATAGGTCTTTAGAAGCTATTCCCAGAAAATTCAGGATATACATTTTATCTGTGATAGAAATGGCTTTAATCAAAATCTTTACAGCCATTTTACAGAGAATCTAAATTTTCGAAAAAAGTTCCATTAAAGGGTAGTTTGGGATGGGGAGAGTTCTGAAAATCTTCGTGTCGCATCCATAGAAGATAAACTTAAATACCCAGTTTGGTATGTTACCGTCTTTTCGTTTTTGAGCTATGCTGCCCAAAGAAAGACAGACAAAGAACCACACACAGACATTTTTCTAAAATGCTATTTTTGGATTCAGTATTTTGGTGAAATTTCAGTATAAAAATTTTAGGTGCATTATAATACCTTCTCTATACACTATGTATATAGTACGTGTAGATAAAATAAAAATCTGATGTGTTCCATTCACATGACTTTCTCTACATCTCTGCAACAAATTATTGTTAAAAAGGTTATGCTTCTATTTACTTCATGCTAATCTAGAAAAAAATAGTAGAAATAGTCTTATTACTTGCTTCCTTGTAAGTAGAAGCGAAATAAGGGAGTACCATAGGTTAAAGTGAAAGCCAAAAGCTGGTTGCTATGTGACTGATGTTCCTTTGTTTGTATGGACACGAGTTGACAAACTCCTGTATGAGAAAAGTATGTTTTTCATGGCAAAAACTAAAAACAATGAATATCCTAAAAACGATCAACAACATGAAAAAAATGTATATAACATAAATTGTGTGTTTTAACGTGCTCTGCATTTTTGTGTAGTACGTTTTTATCTATCTCTTACGGTTTAGGAGCTATGCAAAATTCCGTACATTTAATCCAGAATAAAGTAATTTTCCGAGGCTATTCCCAGAAAATTGAAGATATACATTTTATTTACGAGATAAACATCTTTAATATACAATATTTTAATCAAAATCGTTAGAGCCATTTTTAAGAAAATCAAAATGTTTTAAAAAAGTTCCATGTAAAGGGTAGTTTGGGATGGGGGGATATTTCTCTAAATCTTCGTGTCGCATCCCTGGAAGATACTAAACTTAAATACCTAGTTTGATATTTTACCGACTTTTCGTTTTTGAGTTATCGTGTTCACAGACACACGGACACATTGGCACACGGACCTTTTTCTGGATACAGAGGACCCTAAATCATATATTCCGGTGAAATCTCGGTATCGAATTTTTAGGTGGAGTGCAATACCTTCTCTATCCCTATGTATATTGTACATACGGGGCTAGAGAAAGTAAACATAGATGAATAAATATTATTATTTTGCCGCCAAAGTAAGAGTTCTTCAATCCTTTTCGATACGTCACGGCTTTACTGGTATATAAAACACCTTTTAAAACATGTTGCTGTTAAAAAAAAATCCATGTATGTTTTGGCTGAAGATCAGCACAGCTTTTTGAGTTTGTAAAGCTGGCAATTCTGTTGCCAACGTGTTTGATTTTAATTATTATATTGTGAAGAATAACAAGAGAAGGTCGTTATTAAACGAAAAAAACAGATCCTCCATTACTAAAATGAGTTTCCATAAAAATGTTTGCCCTTTCTCTCCGCCCTCCACATGGCCGCCGTAGTTATTATAATAAATTATTATTATAAAGCCCCTTTGCTAGTGGCAACATTGCCACAGGAGATGCCAAGCAAGCGTCGCTAATTCCGTAGCGTTCAAAGCGCGGATTATCTGTGTGGTATATATACACACACGCCAGCCTGCCAGCGCGCGCGCTGCTTGTTAAAATCATTGGTTCCGGGCGCACATTTAACACTACACAAACCTTTTCCTCTTCCAAGAATATTTAACAATATCACTTTAAACATTACACATCAATTTTCATTAAATTTACACATATTTTCGAAATTTCTATTGCGGCAAGCCGGAATACGTACAAACACTGATACATTTTTACTTTCTGTAGCCCCGTATTTACAAAGTACATAGGGATAGAGAAGTATTGCATTCCACCAAAAAATTCGATGTCGAGATTTCACCGGAAGTATATGTTTTAGGACCCCCTGAATCCAAAAAAAGCATTTCCAGAAAAAAGGTCCGTGTGTGTGTGTGTGTGTGTGTGTGTGTGTGTGTGTGTGTGTGTGTGTCTTTGAACACGATAACTCAGAAACGAAAAGCACCTAAAATACCAAACTTGGTATTTAAGTTCAGTATCTTCCAGGGATGCGACACGAAGATTTTGACAAAAATCCCGCCATCCCAAACTACCCTTTACATAGAACGTTTTTCGAAAATTTTGATTTTCTTAAAAATGGCTCTAAAGATTTTGATTAAAATATCGTATATTAAAGATATTTACCTGACAAATAAAATGTATACCCCGAATTTTCTAGGAATAGCTTCTGAAGTCCTGTTTATTCTGGATGAATTTTGTTTAATTTGGCATAACTAGTGAACTGTAAGAGATAGACAAAAACTTACTATACAAAAACTGTAGGTCCTGTTAAAATACATAAGTTATGTCATATCCATTTTTCTCGTGGAGCTTACCGTTTTCGAGGTATTCATTGTTATTAGTTTCAGTTGTGAAGTACTTATACTTTTCTCAGACGGGAGTGTCGTTTTTCGTTTGTTCTACTCCTGGCCAAGAAAAGAAGCGATTTATGATGACAATCACATGACAGCTTTTAAAACATTTGACTATCGGTTTAGCCTAGTGTATTCCCTTATTTTCTTCCTACTCATACGGAACTAAATAATAAGAACATTGTGCTAATGAGTACCACGATTAACAAGGTGCAGAAAGAAGAAGAATCTTATGTATGAAGTTTGTAGAACAGCTAGAGAAAGTCATGTGAGTGTAACACATCAGATTTTTACTTTCTCTACACGCACTATGTGCATAGTGTATAGAGAAGGTATTGCACTCCACCCAAAAATTCGATACCGAGATTCCACCGGAAATATATGTTTTAGTGTCCCTTATATCCAAAAAAGCATTTTCACAAAAAGGTCCGTGTATGTGTGTGTGTGTGTGTGTGTGTGTGTCTGTGTGTCCGTGAACACGATAACTCAAAAACGAAAAGTAGGTAAAATACCAAACTTGGTATTTTAAGTTTAGTATCTTCCAGGGATGCGACACGAAGATTTTGAGCAAAATCCCCACCCCAAACTACCGTTTGCATGGAAAAAATTTCGAAAATTTTGATTTTCTTAAAAATGGCTCTAACAATTTTTATTAAAATATCGTATATTAAAGATATTTACCTGTCAAATAAAATGTATATCTTGAATTTTCTGGGAATAGCCTCTTAAGACTACTTTATTCTGGATCAATTTTACGGAATTTTGCATAACTGTTTCACCGTAAGAGATGGAAAAAAAAACATACAATATAAAAAATGTAGAGCACGTAAAAACACACAATTTATGTAGTATACATTTTTTCATAGAGTTGATCGTTTTAAGATATTTCTTGTTTTTAGTTTCAGCTTTGAAAATCATACAGGAATTTGTCAACTCCTGTCCATACAAACAAAGGAACTTCAGTCACATAGTAACCAACTTTTGACTATCACTTTAACCTAAGGTACTCCCTTATTTCGCTTCTACTTACAAGGAAGCAAGTAATAAGACTGTTTCGGCTAATTTTTTCTCGATTAGCATGAAGTAAACAGAAGCATAAGCTTTTTAACAATAATTTGTTGCAGAGATGTAGAGAAAGTCATGTGAATGGAACACATAAGACATAGTACGTACGTAAAGAAGTACTGTATTCCACCCAAAATTTGATATCGACATTTCACTGGGAATACACATTTGGGGTGGCTTTATACAAGTTTACTTTCTGTACATAGTACGTGATACGTACATTGAGAATTTGTTCTGCTCTGCTCAAAAATTTGATAATGGAATTCCCTGTAAACAAAAGATAAAAAAACATTTTTATAAAAAGTTACTTTTACGGCTAAACATTACAACTCAAAAAGGAGTAATCGGTTTTCAAGGATGCAACACAAATATAGTTACAAAAATATTCCACTCCAAACTACTCTTTACATGGAAAAATTTCGAAATGTTTTATTTTCTCAAAACGTCTTATCCCGACTTTGATTATAATGACGTATATTAAAGGTATTTGCATGACAAATAAAATGTAGAACTTGAATTTTAAGGGAATAGCCTCTTAAGACCTCTTTATTATCGATACATTTTGCTGAATTTTGCATAAGTGGTAAACCTTAAGAGATAGATAAAAACTTCTTGCATAAAAGTCGTTAACGCACACAATTTAAAACACTTGAAATTCTCTCATACACGAATTTTAAAACACCTCGCAATGCAAAGAAAGGGGTTTCAATCACATAGCAGTCAGCTTTTAAAAGATTTGACTATCATTTTAGCCTAGTAAAAAAATCTTATGTGTTTCACTCACATGACTTTCTCTAGCAGTTCTACAAACTTCGTACATAAGATTCTTCTTCTTTCTGCACCTTTGCTAATCGAGGTACTCATTAGCACAATGTTCTTATTATTTAGTTCCGTATAAGTAGGAAGAAAATAAGGGAATACACTAGGCTAAACCAATAGTCAAATGTTTTAAAAGCTGTCGTTACGCGATTGTCATTACAAATCGCTTCTTTTCTTGGCCAGGAATAGAACAAAAGAAAAACGGACACTCCCGTCTGAGAAAAGTATAAGTACTTCACAGCTGAAACTAATAACAATGAGTACCTCGAAAACGGTAAGCTCCACGAGAAAAATGTATATGACATAACTTGTGTATTTTAAAAAAAAAACCTAAATTTTTTGTATAGTAATTTTTTGTCTATCTCTTACGGTTTACTAGTTATGCCAGATTAAGCGAAATTCAGCCAGAATAAACAGGTCTTCAGAGGCTGATCCCAGAAAATTCAAGATATACATTTTGTTTGTCAGATAAATATCTTTAATATACGATACTTTAATCAATATTGTTAGAGCCATTTTTAAGAAAATAAAAAATTTCAAAAAAAGTTCCATGTAAAGGGTAGTTTGCAGTGGGGGGATTTTTCTCAAAATCTTCGTATCGCATCCCTGGAAGATAATAAACTTAAATACCAAGTTTGGTATTTTAGCTACTTTTCGTTTTTGAGTTATCGTGTTCACAGACACATGGACACACACACGTGGACCGTTTTCTCAAAATGCTTTTTTTGGATACAGGGGGTCCTAAAACATGTATATCCTGTGAAATCTCGGTATCGAATTTTTGGGTGGAATACAATACTTCTCTATCCCTATGTACATTGTACATATGGGGCTAGAGAAAGTAAAAATGAAATGGCGTTTTATTTACGGACGCTCTTTAACAATGTTTACACAGATGTAGAGAAAGTCATGCGATTGTAACACATCAGATATTTCTTTTCAAATTGTCCTTTCTTACTTCCTGTAGCACGTACATATTACTAGGTAGAAAAGTTATTGTGTTCCACCCAACATTTCCTATCGCTATTTCACTGGAAATACACGTTTTGTTGTCACCTGTAACAAAAAAAAAAAACATTTTTTAGAAAAAAGTTACGTTTGTGTCTGTCTATGAACACGATAACTCAAACCAAAAGTTGGTAAAATATTAAACAGTATTTAGATTTAGTATATTCCAAGGATACGATAGAAATATTTTGAAAAAAATCCCTCCACCCATAGCTACCCTTTACATGGAAACATTTTCGAATGTTGTTTTCCTTAAAAATGGCTCTAACGATTTTGATTAGAATTTCGTATATTAAATATATTTACCTGACATATAAAATGTATATCTTGAATTTTCTGGGAATTGTCTCTGAAGAACTCTTTATTTCGGATGAATTTTACGGAATTTTGCATAACTACTGAACCGTAAAAGATGGAGAAAAAGTTACCACACAGAAAATGTAGAACACGTTAAAACACACAATTTATGACATATACATTTTTTTATATAGATATTCCTTGATGTAGAGAAAGTCATGTGAATGGAACACATCAGATATTTGTATTTCGGGGACGCATAATCTTGGTGAAAGCTCAATATTGAATTTTTGGGTGGAATGCAAATGTTTCTCTACTATGTACGTGCTAAAAAAACTGTAGAAATGCTTTTCTGATTCGGAGAGTCACAAAATTTGTATTTCCCGCTAAAATATCGCTATTGAATATTTGGGTCCAACAAATTATCCCCTCTACTTTTTATAGGTAGTACAGAAAGTAAAAAATGATCAGTTTACTGAAGCAAGCAACAATAGAGATCCTAATTCTGTTATTACACCATCAAAGAATATGCCCCACACCTGCAGCGAACTTCATATACCCAAGGCCGCGGGTTCAAACCCAGCTGAGGACTATGCATTTTTCGGGCGTAAAAATCCATAGCATGGCTTTCTTCGGAAGGGAAGTAAAGCCGTTGGTCCCGTGTCGTAGATTTACGGCACGTGAAAGAACCTCAAGCCTGAGAACCACAGTAGTTGGCGAGCATTCATAAATAACGGCATTTCCATGGAGAGAAGATGGTTGTATTTTAAAGGGGATAGAAAGAGACGATGCCGACGTTTCTAAGGTTACCAAATGAGTTTATGTGCAGGGAGAGAAGTTCAGGCCTGAGAACTCAGCATCTGGGTAATATTCAACACAAGAATAAAACCGATTCTGAAGTAAAACCCATTTTACATTCTCTAGCACGTATGCACATGCCATGTATATAGTTACAGAAGGAATTGTATCCACCCAAGAATTCGATGACAAGGTTTCACTGCAAATACATGTTTACAGATCCTCTGAGTCCGAAAAATGCATTTTTAGTAAAAAAATCTGTGTGTATAGGTTCAATATCTTCCAATTATGCACACGAAGATTTTAAAGAAAATTTTCCACCCCAACTACCCTTTACATGAACAAATTTCGAAATGTTTGATTTTCTCAAAAGATGGCTAACGATTTTCATTAAACTCTCTTACATTTAAGATTTTATTTACATGACAAATAAAATGTATAACTTGAATTTTCTAGGAATAGCTTTGGAAGACCTTTTTATTGTGGATGATTTTTACTAAATTTTGCATAACTGGTAAACCGTAAAAGATATACAAAATCGTATTGTACAAAAACATATAATTTATGTCATACATTTTTTTTCATGGAGCTGGCCATTTTCGAGATAATCTTTGAAATTGATTTCAGTTTTAAAATACTTAAACTTTTCTCATACGGGAGTTTGTCAACGTTTGGCCACGCAAAGAAACTGATTTGTATCCCATAGCAACCACATTTTAAAACATTTGATCGTCGGTTTAGCCTAGTGTATTCCCTTATTCACATATAAAGGAACTAAATAATTTCAACCAATGTTTTAGCATTAAATAGAGAGAAGAATAAGCTTAATAACAATAATAATTCTGATAATTTTTCTCAATTAGCTGAAGTAAATAGAAGCATAGTTTATAACAATTTGTTGCAGAGATGTAGAGAAAGTCATGTGAATGGAACACATCGGATTTTTATATTTCTGTACTACCTATAATAAATAGGGGAATAATTGCATTTCACGCAAAATTTGATATTGAGATTTAACTGGAAATATCCATTTCGCGTTTCATAATAACAAAAAATCTCGTGTGTTCCATTCACATGACTTTCTCTACATCTCTGTAGAAAATTATTGTTAAAAAGCTTATGCTTCTATTTACTTCATGCTAATTGAGAAAAAATTTGCAGAAATAGTCTTATTACTTGCTTCCTTGTAAGTAGAAGCGAAATAAGGGAGTATCATAGGTTAAAGTGACAGTCAAAAGCTGGTTGCTATGTGACTGATGTTCCTTTGTTTGTATGAACAGGAGTTGACAAATTCCTGTATGAGAAAAGTATGCTTCTCAAAGCTGAAACAAAGAACAAGGAATATATTAAAAACAAACAATCCACGAAAAAATGCATATACAATAAATTACGTGTTTTAACGTGTTCTACAGTTTTGTGTGGTAAGTTTTTATCCACCTCTTGCGGTTTAGCAGTTATGTAAAATTTCGTTAAGTTCATCCAGAATAAAGTAGTCTTCAGAGGCTATTCCCAGAAAATGCAATATATACATTTTATTTGTCAGATAAATATCTTTAGTATACGATATCTCAATCAAAATCGTTAGAGCCATTTTTGAGAAAAATAAAAATTTTCGAAAAAAATTCCATGTAAAGGATAGTTGGGGGTGAGCGGATTTTCTTGAAAATCTTCGATCACTTCGAGATACCAAACTTAAATACCAAATTTGGTATTTAACGGCGTTTTCGTTTTGGAGTTATGCTGTTCATAGACACACACGCATACCCTCACACACACGCACGCATACACTGACCTTTTTCCAGAAATGCTTTTTTTGGCTTCAGGGGGATCCAAAACATGTATTTCCGGTGAATCGAATTGTTGGGTGCATTACAATGCCTTCTCTATACACTATGTACATACATACTACGTGTGTAAAAATCTGATGTGCTCCATTCACATGACTTTCTCTACATTTCTACCACAAATTACTATTAAAAAGCTTATTCCACTATTTACTTCATGCTAATCGAGAAACAATTAGCACAAATCGTTTATTACTTGCTTCCTTGTAAGCAGAAGGGAAATAAGGGAGTACGATAGGCTAACGCAATATTCAAAAGCTGGTTGCTATGTGACTGATGTTCCTTTGTTTGTATGGACAGGAGTTGACAAATTCCTGTTTGAGAAAAATTTGTTCTATAAAACTGATATTAATAACAAGGAATATCTCAAGAACTATCAGCTCCTCGAAAAAAATGATTGCAACATAAACTGTGTGTTTTAACGAGATCTACCCTTTTTCCTAAGTAAAATTTTACCTCGGTTTATGATTTATGCAAAATTCTTAAAAATTTATCCAGAATAAACATCTCTTCAGAGGCTATTCTCAGAAAATTCTAGATATACATTTTATTTGTCATTAAAATCTCCTTTTTTTTAGAAAATCAAAATTTTCGAATTTTTTTCCATGTAAAGGGTAGTTCAGGGTGGGGGATTTTCTTGAAAATCTTCCTGTCGCATCCTTAGAGGGTACCGAACTTAAATACCAAGTTTTGAATCTAATGGTAATTTCGTTTTTGAGCTATGCTGCCCACTGACACACACACACGGATATTTTTCTAAAAAGGCTTTATTTGGCTTCAGGGAGTCTCAAAACGTGTATTTCCAATGAATTCTT
Source organism: Hymenopus coronatus (assembly GCA_030762935.1). NCBI lineage: Eukaryota > Metazoa > Arthropoda > Insecta > Mantodea > Hymenopodidae > Hymenopus > Hymenopus coronatus. The sequence continues at coordinate 62,993,091 of CM060899.1, forward strand.
GGTATCGAATTTTTGGGTGCACTATGTACATCGTACGTATAGAGAAAGTAAAAAATCTAATTTGTTTCACTACATTTCTGTGACAAATTATTCTTCTGCTTCATGCCAAAATATCAACCGAAGCGGCCTTATTACTTGATTTCTTAAAGGCAGAAGGGAAAGAAGGGAATGCATTAGGCTAAACCGACAGCCAAATGTTTTAAAATGTGATTGCTATGGCATTGATATCCGTTTCTTCGCGTGGCCAGAAGTTGACAAGTTCCTGTATGAGAACGTTTAAGTATGTTAAATCTGAAATTAATTTCAAGGAATACCTCTAAAACGACCCAGCGCACGAAACACTGCATATTACATAAATTGCGTGTTTTAACGAGACATACATTTTTGTAAGGTAAGTTCCTGTCTATCTCTTACGGTTTAGCAGTTATGCAAAATTCAATATAAATCTTCCCGAATAAAGAGGCCTTCAGAGGCTATTCCCAGAAAATCCATATAAATTTCGTTTGTCTTAAAAATATCTTAAACATACGGTATTTTAATCAAAATCGTTACAGCCATTTTTTATAAAATCAAAACTTTAGGAATATTTTCCAAGTAAAGGGTAGTTTGGTGTTGGTGTTTAAAAATCTTTGTGTCTCATTCTTAGTATATACTAAACCTAAATACCAAGTTTGGTATATAATGGTCTTTTCGTTTTTGAGGAAGATGTCCACAGACACACACAGACGCATCTTTTTCCAAAAATGCTTTTTTTCTTCTTTTTTTTTTTTTATTCACGAAGATCCAAAATATGTATTTCCGGTGAAACCTTGGTATCGAATTTTCGGGTGCAATAAAATACCTTCTCTATACACTATGTGCATAGTACGTGTAGAGAAAGTAAAAATCTGACGTGTACCATTCACATGACTTTCTCTATATCGCTGCAACAAATTATTCTTAAAAAGCTTATACTTCTATTTACTTCATGGTAATCAGAAAAAAGTAGCAGAAATAGTCTTATTTCTTGCTTCCTTGTAAGTAGAAGCGAAATAAGGCAGTATCATAGGTTAAAGTGATAGTCAAAAGCTGGTTGCTATGTGACTGAAGTTCCTTTGTTTGTATATTCAGGAGTTGACAAATTCCTGTATGAGAAAAAGATAAGTTTTTCAAAGCAGAAACGTAAAATAAGGAATGTCTCAAAAACGTTGAACTGCACGAAAAAAATGTATATAACATAAATTGTGTGTTTTAACGTGCTCTACATTTTTCGTGTGGTAAGCTTTTGTCCATCTTTTACGGTTTAGCAGTTATTCAAAATTCCGTAAAGTTCATCCAGAATAAAGTAATCTTCAGAGGCTATTCCCAGAAAATTCGAAATATACGTTTTATTTGTGAGGTAAATAGCTTTAATATAAAAATTGATTCAAACTCGTTAGAGCCATTTTTGAAAAAATCAAAATATTCGAAAAAAGTTCCATGTAAAGGGTAGTTAAGGGTGTGGGGATTTTTCTCAAAATCTTCGTGCCGCATCACTGGAAGATACTTAAGTTAAATACCAAGTTTGGTACTTTACCGACTTTTCGTTTTTGAGTTATCGTGTTCACAGTCACACACACGGATCTTTTTCCGAAAATGATTTTTATATTTCCGGTGAAATCTCGATATCAAATTTTTGGGTGGAGTGTAATACCTTCTCTGTGCAGTATGTACATAGTACGTATATAGAAAGTAAAAATGAGTTGCTCTTTTGTAATATCGAAAGAAATTCTGTATGTGGTCTTAAGTCTATATAGTCCCACTGATTTTAAACACTGCGCTCATCGTAATTTATTCAATGGTAAATGATGTTTCATTTCTGCCTTCGTTATAACAGAATTTCAGAAATGTAATGAATAAAAAAGGGCATTTATCCAGCGCTGGTCCATGAAACGGGAATGCCAGTTTCCAAATCAGGTGATCCTACTAAACCAGACTTAATTACAATGCGACTCCATTCCAGTAGATAGGTATTTACCCGATTATACATACTTTTTTCCTTTTTTCATAAAGTTGTTCTATTATTGAAATGGATTTCACATCACATTACTTTATAAGCACATAGAAGAGATTAAAGTTCGACACTGAATACAGTGTAAAGAGCAAAGCTTAATATTCCGTTATTAATCTGTGTTTCATGTCCAATAAACTAGAGCGAGCCACGGTCGCGATTAAACAAGTTACATACTAAACACCGTCAATGCTATACTAAAACTCTAATGTACATATATCTGCTACAAAATAAAATCCTTTTATACGTAATAAAAAAGTATAAACCATTATTTCAGTTGTTTTTCTTCTCTCTAATTTTTAAATCGAAGTTTAACTCTTAATTGCATAAAACATGATTAAACAAAGACTTTATAATTTTTAGTGGACTTTTTTTCTAATTTGGTATTACACTAACCTTCAACAACAAAAATTAGTCTAGTTATAGCTGCCTGAGGTTGTAAAAATATTAATACTTTCGCAGTAAATCTAGTGTAATGAAGAAAAAAGCAAAATCCATGCAACTGCAGTCAAATATCACCGCGTCAGCATCTAAAAATCGCTAACTGTAGTTCATTAATAACCGAAGATCAGAAATGAACTTAGTTTGCTTCTCCGCGTGGGTTGTATAATACTGATCTTAGTTTAATGAACTCAGTTCACTGTTGATCCGAGAACACAAAATCAAATATGGCAACATGACCAACATATGGCAATTTTCGTATTGCAACGAAAGGGCTCAAGAATCTTCGGGACCATTCGGATTTATTGGATTCAAATGCACAGGATAACCAATATAGACATAAAAAAGACTTAAATGGAAATTTCTGTTTATGGCTTTTATTCCTGAAAATAGTTTTATTTTATATAGACAGTATAATAATTGAGTCTATATTTAAATCATATTTATCAAAAACAGTTGACGTTATCTTCATTAAATGCATAATCCCCCTTTCTCTTTTTTTTTTTTTTTTTTTTTTTTTCCTCCGTTTACAATACTGCGACTTGAAAGCATAACCTTAAAATGGATACTCAAGGAAAGAAAAAGGTGCGTTCTGCTAATTTTAAAAGCGAAGAGAAAGATATGTTGATAGATATTGTTCTAAAACACAAAGATATAATAGAAAACAAGAAAACAGACAGCAACACCACAAAGAGAAAGGAGGAAACATGGAAGGAAATAACTTCGGAATTTAATTCCAGAAATGTTATTGCACGCGATTGCAAAAGTTTAAGATTGTGTTATGAAAACATAAAAAAACAAACAAAGAAAATAAATGCTGAAGATAAAGTCAAACTTTACAAAACAGGAAGGGGTATGTTTGTGCCGTCTTCCTTGGACGAAAGTGGCCACAAACTGATTGCAGCACTCAGGCCGCAGTTTTTGCCAGCTCATTGTGACTTCGACGATGATGTGGATTTCCATCCCGAAGTTATTACAAACTTAAATATGGAGGTCATGTCTAGTTCACCGCAGGATGAGGGCTTAGTGGAGGTCTGCAATTTTCAGGAGGAAGAAATACAGCCTGTTGAACCAGAGCCTTCAGCATCTACAAGTGCCAGTTCAACCAGACCATCATGCCCTGAAAAGCAAAGGAAGGAAGAAGACACTAGGATAAAATTGAACATGAGGAGGAACATGAACTGAAAATGAAAATTTTAAAGCTGGAGTTTGAACTTAAAAAATCACAGCAAATGTAAATGTTATGAAATAATAAATTAACGTTAATACCTGAAGGTGTTGCTAATAAGTGCAGTTCTCAGTGCACTGTTTTCCCTTCTATTTCTCTGATTTAAATCAGGTATAGGCAGTTCCTGGTAGATTCTCCTTCCTCTGTAAACAGCACCGTCTATGTCAGGAGTGTCGTCGTCTGCATTAACGGCTAAGGTATGTAATACAAACGTTGCTACTATTATAGGAGGAACTCGAAGTAATTTGACGGCTAATTTCATTCTTAAGCATGGAAATCGTCTTTTGACAACGCCAAAAGACCTTTCTATAACCGATCTTGTTTTTCTATGGGCCCTGTTATATGCTCGTTCTGCAGGAGTTTCTTCATTCACTGTAGGTGTAAGTAAAAAATGATATGCACTGTCTCCTAGAAGTACACCTCGGGGAAATTCTTCAGCTTCAAATTGTGCATGAATTCTAGAGTTTCTAAAAATGTTGCTGAACCTGGCCACCTAGCAACAACGTTCTGGAAACGAAGTTTTGAGTCGCAGACAGCTTGAACATTTAACCATGGCGATTTCTGTATATCTCAGTATTATTCCCACCAGGTGATATAATTGGGATATGTGTGCAGTCTATATACACCTAGAACTCCTGGAAAATGACATATGTTATGGAAATCCCGCATAACCCTTCTTACTTCACCCTCTTCTCTAGGCATGAAATGAGGTCTTAAGGCTGCAATCGCTCTTGTAATAACTTTGTGTATAGTTCTGCTTGCAGTCCCTTTATTTACATTAAAGATATCCCCAATCACCATTTGGAAGCTCCCAGTTGCATAGAACTGTAATGTAAGAAGGATCATAAACATTGGATAGAGTGCATAATTCCCCCGAGTTTGTGCCCTTAATTGTGCATGTAGCCTATGCTCCAGTTCTTCAACTACATGCTTTGATAGTCGAAATCTCATTTTGAATTCTCTGTCATTAAGCTGTAAGATGGGATTCCTTCTATGTTGAAAAACACGAGGATCCCTTACAAATTCAAAATCCTCACCATCGGAGATATCTGAGTAATGTGACATCTGAAAATATTAGCATAGGTTATAATCAATGAATGCATAGGCTATAAGCAATGCATTCTGCAAGGGAATTGTGAAATATATAGGCTAATTATCTAAATAACTACAAAGAAGTGTTACTTACCATTTTATTTAAGCTGTTTTAAAACTTGTTCAAGATGCCTTGAACTAAGATCATTGTTTATACAACCAAAATTCTAAGTTCAGCTTGACTTGAGATCAATTTCAGGTGTTTGAACTCAGATTAACTTTTATGCAACCGGGCCTAAGTGTGCCATAACACCGGTTATTTTACTTGGGTCCTCCCCATCCATTATCACAGGCACATTTTATTTCTAAAACCCTGATGTGTTCCATTCACACGACTTTCTCTACATTTCTGCAACAAATTATAGTTCAAACTCTAATGCTTCTATTTACTTCATGGTAATCGAGAAAAGATAAACAGAAATAGTGTTATTACTTGCTTCCTTGTTAGTAGAAGCGAAATAAGGGAGTACCATAGGTTAAAGTGATTGCTATATGATTGAAGTTCCTGTGTTGGTATGGATAGGAGGTGACAAAATTCCTGTATGGGAAAAGTATGTTTTTTTTTAAACTGAAACTAAAAACAAGGAATATCTCAAAAACAAACAATTCCACGAAAAAATGTATAGAACATAGATTGTGTGTTTTAACATGCTCTACATTTTTTGTGTAGTAAGTTTTTATCTATCTCTTACGGTTTAGGAGCTATGAAAAATTCCGTAAATTTCATCCAGAATAAAGTAAGCTTCTGGGGCTATTCCCAGAAAATTGAAGATATACATTTTATTTGTTAGGTAAGTATCTTTAATATGCGATATTTTAATCAAAATGGTTAGAGCAATTTTTAATAAAATCGAATTTTTCGAAAAACGTTCCATGTAAAGGGTAGTTTGGGGTGGGGGATTTTTCTCAACCTCTTCGTGTCGCACCTCTGGAGGATATCAAATTTAAATACCAAGTTTGGTGATTTACCCACTTTTTATTTTTGAGTTATCGTGTTCATAATCACTCACATGGACTTTTTTTAAAATTCTTTTTTTTGGATACAGGGGACCCTAAAACATATATTTTCGGTGAAATCTCGGTATCGATTTTTTGGGTGGATTGCAATACCTTCTGTTTACACTGTATATAGTACATATAGAGAAAGTAAAAAGAACAAAATCTATGCAACTGAAGTCAAATATAACCCCGTTATCATATCTAAGTGTGCCAACACCGGTTATTTTACTTGGGTCCTCCCCATCCATTATTACAGGCACATTTTACTTTTTCAGAAAATGTGTTTTTGTTTTTGTTAGGGGGGGATTCAGGAGACTCGACATCGAAATTTTGTCACAGAACCTTATCTACTCAGTATGTACATAGTAGCCATTGGCGACATACAAAATTCGCAATTACTTACGCTCCGAGTCTGTTGTTTAGTTATTAGCTCAATCAATATTAATTAAACTATTTATACATTTTATGTTTATGTATATACTATATTTCTTATTCTGGATTCTTTTGTTTTATTATACTTATCTGACTTTTCTTTTCATAGCATTTTTATTTTAATATGCTCTGCATTTTTTGTTTAGTGAGCTTTTATCTATCCCTTACGGTTTAGGAGCTATGCAAAATTCCGTAAATTTCATCCAGAATAAAGTAAGCTTCTGAGGCTATTCCCAGAAAATTGAAGATATACATTTTATTTGCTAGGTTTAGGCTTATAAGTGCGTCTGCTACTTTGCCAAATATAAGAACATGATTTGTAAATTACTAATTGGTACTAAAGGAGAACTTAAGAATATTTTAAATATGTATTATTCTATTGATCTAAGGAAACCATAATTCAAGAACCATAAGTAATTAATATTTATGTTTTAGGGAAAAATAAAAATATCAATAGGATATGAAAGCAAACTAAATGGAATATGTAGATCAGTACGTTTTTAAAAAAGCTGATGTACTCCATTCACACTGCTCTCTCTACATCTCTGCAACAAATTATTGTTAAAAATAAAATGCTTTTATTTGGTTATGGTAATCGAGAAAAAATTAACAGAAATAGTCTTATTACTTGCTTACTTATAAGTAGAAGTGAAATGTGGAAGTACCATAGGTTAAAATGGTAGTCAAAAGCTGGTTTCTATGTGACTGAAGTTCCTTTGTTTGTATGGACAGGAGTTGACAAATTTCTGTACGATCAACTCCATGAATATATATATATATATATATATATATATATATATATATATTGTCAGGTAAATATCCTTAATATACGATATTTTAATCAAAATCGTTAGTCATTTTTGAGAAAATGAAAATATTCGAGAGAAGTTCTATGTAAAGGGTAGTTGGGGGTGGGAGGATTTTCTTGAAAGTCTTTGTGTCGCATCCTTGCAAGATACCGAACACATCGAGCATTTTTCTAAAAATGCTTCTTTTTTGGATTTAGGATGGGTCCTAAAGCATGTATTTCCGGTGAAATTTCGGTATCGAATTTTTGGGTGGAATACAATATTTTCTCTATGGTCTATGTATATAGTACGTGTAGAGAAAGTAAAAAAAGCGGAGTGTTAGAACAAGCTACAAGGAAATACAGACAGTGTAAGGTACCTGTACTCTAGACTCCGGCAGGTTGATCTTGAGGGCGACTTCCTCCCTCATGAAGATGTCCGGGTAGCGAGTCTTGGCGAAGAGCGCCTCCAGAACGTCGAGCTGCGCCCGTGTGAACGTCGTCCTCTCCCGTCTTTGCTTTCTGGGATTTACTCCTATAAGTATACCGCAACCAGAGCAATGAATACCACCATTAGTATCATTTGGTTCCACAAATTCAGCATACCTTAGCTTATTTTATAATCATTCCCTATTTAACTGTCCGTATAAAGCTGGAACAAGGTTGAATAATTGGTTACTTCAAGAGAAATCAAGTTGTAATTTCTTATCACTAACATATAAAATCTGATGTGTACAATTCACATGACTTTCTCTATATCCCTGCAACAAATTATTCTTAAAAAGCTTATACTTCTATTTACTTTATGCTAATCAGAAAAAAAAATAGCAGAAATAGTCTTATTACTTGCTTCCTTGTAAGTAGAAGCGAAATAAAGGACTACCATAGGTTAAAGTGATAATTGGCATAGCAACCAGCTTTTGACTAAGTTCCTTTGTTTATATGGATAGGAGCTGACAAGTTCCTGTATGAGAAAACGTTTTTCATAGCAGGAACCAAAAATAAGGAATGTCTCAAAAATGACGAACTCCACGAAAAAAACTGTATATAACATAACTTGTGCGTTTTAACGTGCTCTACATTTTTGGTGTAGTAAGTTTTTGTCCATCTCTTACGGTTTATCAGTTATTCAAAATTCAGTAAAATTCATCCAGAATAAACTACCCTTCAAAGGCTATTCCCAGAAAATTCAAGATATACGTTTTATTTGTCAGGTAAATATCTTTAATATACGAAATTTTAACCAAAATCATTAGAGCCATTTTTGAGAAAATCAAAATGTTCGAAAAAAGTTCCAAGTAAAGGGTAGTTGGGGGTGGGGGGATTTTTATCAAAATCTTCGTGTTGCATCCCTGGAAGATACTAAACTTAAATACCATGTTTGATATTTTACCGACTTTTCGTTTTTGGGTTATCGTGTTCACAGACACAAGTACACACACACACGGACCATTTTCTGAAAATCTTTTTTTGGATACAGGTGACCCTAAAACATATATTTCCAGTGAAATCTCGGTATCGAATTTGTTGGTGGAGTGCAATACCTTCTCTACATGTACATAGTGCGTATAGAGAAAGTAATAAAATATGTTCCAAAACGGAACGGAGCTGGTTATGTTGGTACTAAATCCAGCCTCCCTTGGTATTTGAGTTTAGTACTTCGAGGGATGCGACACGAAGATTTTGAGAAAAATTCTCCCACCCCAAATTACTTAAACGTTTTAAAATCATATCTATCCAATCGTAGGATATGCATCAAAGTTAATTACACTTTTTCTGATAATTTCGATATGCGTATAGGAATCCCACAGGGCTCCATACTCGGCCCTTTAATAGTTTTAATATATATGATTTATCGGAATATGTAGATGTGGGAAAAGTTAATTTATGCTGATGGCACCTCTATTACTGTTTGTTCTGATGTATATGACGCTTTATTAGACAAAATCAAAGTAGCTATTCTGAGTTTAAATTGTGGTGTGATAATAATAAAATAATAGTTAATATTGAAAAAACTGTGTGTCTAAAATTGATAAATAGATTTGTTGATACTACTCTAAATTTACAATCTAAGAATAAATTGATCCAAAGCCAACAAAGTTCTAAATTTCTTGGAATATATTATATGGATAATTTATTAATGTGTAATGGACATTCTGACTCTATTGCCAACTCTGCAAATTTTGCCATACTGTAGCATTGAGATATGCTTGACGCAAAAACACTGATATCTATATACTCTCTTGTTTTTACACATCTTATTATGCTGTGTTCCTATGGGGCAACTCTACCTACGTACGCATGTAGGATATTTATCGCACAGAAAAGAATTTTACGCACAATCTTTAACTTAGAGAGTATGGACTCTTAAAAACCTTATTTGATGCAATATAAAATTTTAACGTTTCCTTCCATTTATACTTTTAAGAGCTTACCCTTTTTAAAATCAAATGAGAAATTATTTTACAAAAATTCAGATTTTCATAATTGCAACACACGAAATGCACATTTAATATCGATCGAAAATCACAAACCTGCAAAATATAAAACTATTTTTAATGAATCAATGTTTCTGTTCAGTAAAAGAGTTTTCAAGCTACAAGTTTTAAACAGTTATTAGTTATGTATTTTACTGTGTTTTTCTTATTATACTGACGTGTAAATCCATGTATCATTGGCATGTTACAAATACATTTCAATTCAACTCTTTAAAGGAAAAAAAAATACATTTCCTTAAAATGTCTTTAATGATTTTCAATAAAATACCGTATATTAAAGATATTTACATGACAAATAAAGTGTACATTGTGAATTTTCTTGCAATAGCCTCTGAAGACATCTTTATTCTGAATAAATTTTACTGAAGTTTACGTAACTGGTAAACCGTAAGAGATAGACAAAATGTTACTTGATAGAAAACGTAGATCTCGTTAAAACACACAGTTTATGTTATATACATATTTTTTGTAGAGTTGATCATTTTGTAGATATTCCTTGTTATTAATTTCAGATTTAAAACACTTATATACTTTTCTCATACAGGAATTTGTCAACTCCTGTCCATACAAACAAAGGAACTTCAGTCACATAGCAACCAGCTTTTGACTATCACTTTAACCTATGGTGCTCCCTGATTTCGTTTCTACTTACAGGAAACGAGTAACAAGACTATTTCTGCTAATTTTTTCTCGATTAGCAAGAAGCAAATAAAAGCTATAAGGTTTTTAACAATAATTTGTTGTAGAGATGTAGAGAAAGTCATGTGAATGGAACACATCAGATTTTTGTATAGTAATTTTCTGTTTATCAATCAACTGTCCACATATAGCTGGATCAAAGGTAATAATTGGTTAGTTAAAAGTGAAATCAAGTTCTGATTTCTTTATCTTGTACACTAACATACAGAAAATGTAGCCTATAATGGAATGGAACTGTTTTTGCTGGTATCTACTAAATCCAGCCCCACCCCCATACAAAAATTCGATAAAAGATTTCACCTGAAACATATATTTTAGGGTCCCCTGTATCCAAACAAACATTTGTAGAAAAAGGTATGTGTCTCGGTGAGTCCGTGAACACGATAACTCAAAAGCAAAAAGTCAGTAAAATACAAAATTTGGTATTTTTATTTATTACCTTCCAGATATGCGACACAAGGATTTTGAGAAAAATCCCCCACCTCAAACTATCCTTTACATGAAAAAAAATTTGATGTGTTCCATTCACATGACTTTCTCTATATCTCTACAACAAATTATTGTTAAAAAGCTTATGCTTCTATTTACTTACTGCTAATCGAGAAATCATTTGCAGAAATTGTCTTATTTCTTGCTTCCTTGTAAGTAGAAGCGAAATAAGGGAGTACCATAGGTTAAAGTGATAGTCAAAAACTGGTTGCTATGTGACTGAAGTTCCTTTGATTGTATGGACACGAGTTCACAAAGTCCTATATGAGAAAAGTATGTTTTTTACCAAAAACAAGGAATATCTCAAAAACAACCTACTCCACGAAAAAAATGTATATAACATAAATTGTGTGTTTTAAAGTGCTCTATATTTGTTGTGTGGTAAATTTATGTCCATCTCTTATGGTTTAGCAGTTATGCAAAATTTCGTAAAATTGACCCACAGTAAAGTAGTATTTAGAGGCTATTCCCAGAAAATTCAAGATATACATTTTATTTGTCAGGTAAATATCTTTAATATACGATATTTTAATCAAAATCGTTAGCCATTATTTAGAAAATCAAAATTTTCGAAAAAAGTTCAATGTAAAGGGTAGTTTGGGGTGAGGGGATTTTTCTCAAGATCTTCGTGTCGCATCCCTGGGAGATACTAAACTTAAGTACCAAGTTTGGTATTTTACCGACTTTTCGTTTTTGAGTTATCGTGTTCAAAAACACAAGGACACACGGACAGACACATACGGACCTTTTTCTGAAAATACTTTTTCTGGATACAGAGGACCCTAAAACATATATTTCCGGTGAAATCTCGGATCGAATTTTTGGTGGAGTGCAATACCTTCTCGGTACACTATGTACATAGTACGTGTAGAGAAAGTAAAAATTAGAAAATTTTGATTTTCTCAAAAACGGCTCTAACGGTATTGATTAAAATACCATATATTAAAGATATTTACATGAAAAATAAAATGCATATCTTGAATTTTCTGGGAATACCCTCTGAAGACTTCTTTATTCTGGATGAGTTTTATGAAAGTTTGCATAGTTGGTAAACCGTAAGAGATGGGCAAAAATTTATCACACAAAAAATGTAGAGGACCTTAAAGCACACAATTTATTTATGTACATTTTTTTCGTGGAGTTGATCTTTTTTGAGTTATTCCTTGTTTTTAATTTCACCTTGAAAAGATTTATACTTTTCTCATAAGGGAGTTTGTCAACTCCAAACAAACGAATTTCAATCACATAGCAACCAGCTTTTGACTATCGCTTTGACTTATGGTACTCCGTTATTTACTTTCTACTTAAATGAAAACAAGCAATAAGACCATTTCTGCTATTTTTTTCTTGATTAGAATGAAGTATTAAAAGAAAAGGTTTATTAAGAATAATTTTTAGCAGAGTTGTAGAGAAAGCCATGTGAATGGAACACATCAGATTTTTAACCTTAATTCTATCCACTGAATCAGCAGGGTGATTTAAACTGCTCCAAAGTATGGGCGGATGATAACTTTAACACCTTGGATCACATATTTTCATGCTAGATTACTATTTGCTTAATATCGTTTACTTATTTGCCGTTGTGTGTAGGTCTTCTGGGAAGGCCGCATTCTGGCTGATTGCCGAAGTTTCGTCTCTCACTATGTGGGCCTGTCCACTTTACACGACAGTTCACCTGATACTGACATGGAAAGAGGACAGGCCCTGATGAAGTATCATATAGTGAGGAGTAACGTTGGCAATAAATTCAGTCAAGACGCGGTTTTCCCGGAAGTCCTAGACACAAATAACACTAGCCGCAAGGAATTTACTTATTGCCGTTTAGTAGCGGCAATAACTTTAACCTTCGTCTCCGTGTCGTAGATTTATGGCATGTAAAAGAACCTCAGCCTGATAGAGAGGCCTCTGAGAAAAATTAAGTTTTTTTTTTTTTTTTTTTTTAGATCTAAAATAATCAATTTCTTCTTGAAACTGCTGAAGACACTGTGACGATTTCAGCTTTTGTACAGGCACATTGGAGATAATTATATTGTGGCAGGGATGACATAATTGCTGTCTTATTGCCATGGTAATTACGTCATTCATTTTCTGGCACTGGTGTCAGAAGTGGGCTAACTTTGTATGATTTATGTCGTCGTAATAATGCTAGGATTGCATAAAATAAATTTGTTGTCAAAAGTTTGATTGAAATCAAAGAATACTGTCACTTACAGACATAACAAAGGTCGTTTTCAACTTTTTTCTTTAGTTTCTTTTTACTTTCTCTACACGTACTATTATATGGTGTAAGAGAAGGCATTGTATTGCAGCCAAAAATTCGATACCAAGATTTCACCGGAAATACATATTTTGGGTCCCCTTGAATCCAAAAAAAAAAAAAAATCTGATGTGTTCTATTCACATAACTTTCTCTACTTCTGTGTAACAAATTATTGTTAATAAGCTTATTCTTCGTGCTAATCGAGAAAAAATTAGCAGAAACAGTCTTATTACTTGCTTCCTTGTAAGTAGAAGCGAAATATGGGAGTATCATAGGTTAAAGTGATAGTCAAAAGCTGGTTACCAGGTGATTGAAGTTCCTTTGTTTGTATGGACATAAGTTGACAAATTCCTGTATGAAAAAAGTACAAGTTTTTCAAAACTGAAGCCAAAAACAAGAAATATCTCATAAACGATCAACTCCTCGAAAAAAAATTATATAACATAAATTGTGTGTTTTAACGTGCTCTACATTCTTTTGTGTGGTAAGTTTTTGTCCATTTCTTACGGTTTAACAGTTATGCAAAATTCATCCAGAATAAAGTAGTCTTCAGAGGCTATTCCCAGAAAATTCAAGATATACATATTATTTGTCAGGTAAATATCTTTAATATACGATATTTTAATCAAAATCTCTAGAGCCATTTTTGAGAAAATCAAAATTTTCGAAAAAAGTTCCGTGTGGGTGTGGGGAAATTTTCTTGAAAATCTTCGTGTCGCATCCTTGGAAGATACCAAACTTAAATACCAAGTTTGGTATTTAACGGTCTTTTCGTTTTTGAGCTATGCTGTCCACAGACACAGACTCACACACACACACACACACACACACACACACACGCACACACATGGACCTTTTTCTGAAAATACTTTTTTTGGATTCAGGGGACCCAAAACATGTATTTCCGGTGAAATCTCGCTATCGAATTTTTTGGTGCAATGCAATATCTTCTCTGTACATTATATACATAGTACGTGTTGAGAAAGTAAAAATACCGTTAAATACCCAAGTTGGTATTTACATTTGGTGTCTTCCATGAATACGACACGAATATTTTTAGAAAGTCACCCCCACCCCCAACTACACCTTACATGGCACTTTTTTCGATTTTTTTTATTTTCTCAAAAATGGCTTTAACGATTTTGATTAAAAATTCTTATATGTAATATATTTACATGCCAAATACAATGTATATCTTGAATTTAGTGGGAATAGCCTCTGAAGACTATTTTATTCTGTGTGAAATTTACGGAATTTTGCAATATGCTATCATTTTCTGGCGTGGTGTCAGAAGTGGGTTTCCTTCGTATGATTTATGTCATCATAATGATGCATAGATTCCATAAAATAAATTTATCATATACAGGCCTAATACAGGTCGTTTTGTACTTTTTTCTTTCGTTTCTTTTTACTTTTTTTCTGTCTTTCTTTTTGGCGGATACGGAGGCAACAATGAATTGTGTGCCACAGTAAATGGAAGCGAGTGTTCGATATAGATATGGACGAGTATTGTATGTGGGAGAGGGTCTGTGTATGGACAAAGCCGGGGGTGCCTGCTCGCCCTGCGTTAAGCCGGATTTACTCCGGGAATGTCTGCGTGGGGTGGGACGCTACCCGGTATGTGCGCGCCACGATCGACAGACAAGCGCTGTGCTGTGTTGCAACATATACATCTATGCTTGCAATATATCCCAAACTCTATTCATTACTGCATCTGCTCTTTTTACTTCCTCAACACACAGTGTATAGAGAAGATATTGCAATGCACCCAAAAATTCGATACCGAAATTTCACCGGAAATACACGTTTTAGGACTCCCTGAATCCAAAAAATGTTGTGTGTTCCATTCACAAGACTTTCCCTACATTTTAGCAACACATTATACCTAAAAACTTATGTTTCTATTTACTTATTGCTAATCGAGAGAAAAAAATAGCAGAAATAGTCTTATTACTTGCTTCCTTGTAAGTAGAAGTGAAATAAGGGAGTACCATAGGTTAAAGAAATAGTCAAAAGCTGGTTGCTATGTGACTGAAGTTCCTTTGTTTGTAAAGACAGGAGTTTACAAATTACCACATGAGAAAAGCAAAACAAGGAATATCTCAAAAAACGATTCACTCCACGAATATATATATATATATATATATATATATATATATATATATATATATAACAAAATTGTTTGTTTTAATGAGCTCCACATTTTCTGTTAAATAACTTTTTCTCTTTCTCTTACGGTTTGCCAGTTATGCAAAGTTCGGTAAAATTTATCCAGAATAAAGTATTCATGTAAATATCTTTAATATACGATATTTTAATGAAAATCGTTAGAGCCATTTTTGAGAAAATCAACATGTTCGAAAATTTGTCAACGTAAAGGATAGTTATGCGTGGGGGAATTTTCTTGAAAGTTTTCGTGTTGCATCCTTAGAAGATACTGAATTTAAATACAAACTTTGGTGTTTAACAGTCTTTTCGTTTTTGAGCTATAGTGTCTACACACACACACACACACACACACACACACACACACACACACACACACACACACACACACATGGACCTTTTTCCAGATTTTTTTTTTTTTTTTTTTTTTTGATTCACGGGACTAAAATATGTACTTCCGGTGAAATCTCGGTATCAAATTTGGATGCATTACAATACCTTCTCTATACACTATGTACATAGTACGTGTAGAGAAAGTAAAAATATAGTTATCGTTAAAATTCACAATTTATTTCAAATGGCTTTGTTTTTTTTTGTTTTGTAGTTTTAACAAAGGGGAAGTCATTGTTCACTTTTTCACTCTGGCCATGCAAAGAGAAACAAATTTCAGTAGCATCATTTAGGGACTATCGCTTTAACCTAGTGTATTCTCTCATTCCCTTTCTACTTAAAACTAAGTAATAAAATCAGTAATAGACCTATTTTTTGGATCTCGAGGAACAATTTCAAATATGTTTGTGAAATGGAGGGCAAAGTCTAAAATTAACAGAAGTGTGGAACAAGCAATCACACAAAACATCATAAAAAATTCCGTAGTCATTTTACGAAGTTATTTGTATGGTTTTAACATAACCTAAAATGTATTATGGTCTATAAATTGCTTTATTACTTTCTCTACACGTACTATGTACATATTGTATAGAGAAGGTATTGCACTCCACCCAAAAATTCGATACCGAGATTTCACCGGAAATATATGTTTTAGGGTCCCCTGTATCCAAAAAAAAAGTATTTGCAGAAAAAAGGTCCGTGTGTGTGTGTGTGTGTGTGTGTGTGTGTGTAAACACGATAACTCAAAAGCATAAAGTCGGTAAAATACAAAATTTGGTTTTTAAGTTTAGTATCTTCCTTGGATGCGACACGAAGATTTTGAGAAAAATCTCCCCACCCTAAACTAACCTTTACATGGAACTTTTTTCGAAAATTTTGATTTTCTTAAAAATGACTAACGATTTAGATTAAAATATCGTATATTAAAGATATTTACCTAACAAATAAAATGTACATCTTCAATTTTCTGGGAATAACCTCAGAAGCTTACTTTATTCTGGATGAAATTTACGGAATTTTGCATAGCTCCTAAACCGTAAGAGATAGATAAATACTTACAACACAAAAATGCAGATCACATTAAAACACACAATTTATGTTAAATACATTTTTTTCGTGGAGCTAATAATTTTTTAGATATTGCCTGTTTTGGGTTTCAGCTTTAGAAAACAAACTTTTCTCATACAGGAATTTGTCAACTCCTGTCCACACAAACAAAGGAACTTCAGTCACATAGCAACAAGATTTTGACTATCACTTTAACCTATGTTATTGCCATATTTCGCTACTACTTTTGAGGAAGCAATTTATAAGACTATTCTGCTAATTTTTTTCTCGACTAGCATGAAGTAAATAGAAGCATAAGCTTTCTAACAATAATTTGTTGCAGAGATGTAGAGAAAGTCATATGAATGGAACACATCAGATTTTTCAAAGCCGAAACCAAAATAAGGAATATCTAAAAAAAAAAAATAAATAAAAAAAGTAATAAAAAAATCAACTCCACAATAAAATGTATATCACATAAATTGTGTGTTTTAACGTGCTCTACATTTTTTGTGTGGTAAGTTTTTGTCCATCTCTTAAGGTTTAGCAATTATGCAAAGTTCCGTAAATTTCATCCAGAATAAAGGAAGCTTCAGAGGCTATTCCCAGAAAATTGAAGATATACTTTTTGTTTATCAGGTAAATATCTTTAATATATCACACTTTAATCAAAATGGCTACAGTCATTTTTGAGAAAATCAAAATTTTAGAAAAATGTCCTTGTCCATAGGAGCTATACTGGCCATAGGCACATAGACGAACAGATATACACACACGGATCTTTTTTCAAAAATGCTTTTTTTTGTACCAAAAACGCGTATTTCCGGAGAAATCTCGGTATCCAAAATTTTGAGTGAAACACAATAACTTCTCAAGAAAATCTCCGCACCACAAACTACCCTTTACATGGAAAAATTATCTAAAATTTTGTATTTCTCAAAAATGGTTATATCGATTTTTATTAAAATAAAGGTGACAAATAAAATGGCTTGTCTTGAATTTTCTGGGATAGCCTCTGAAGACTACTTTATTCTGGATGAATTTTACGAAATATTTCATAACTGGTAAACCATAAGAGTTGGACAAAAAGGTATATGACAATAACTCCATAGCATGACAGCTCACGGGGAACCTTGGACTACCGCCCGGCCGCTGCGTCCCCCGTCTCGGTCCACTAGAGACTTCATGGTTGGGGTGCAGTAATGGAGGATGAGACGTGGTCAGCGCCTCGAACCCCCCCCCCGGCCGGTTAATGCCGTCCTCATGACCTGGAGCTGCTACTTCTCCATCAAGTAGCACTTCAATTGGCCTCCCCCTAGGGACCTCACGAGAGCACCCAGACCAGGTCTCCCACGCCGGTACTGGGGATCGAACCCAGGTCTCCCACTTGGTAAGCACTCACGCTGACACCACGCTAAGGAGATAACCTGGACAAAGAGTTAACCACACAAAAAATCTGATTTGTTCCACTCACATGACTTTCTCTACATCTCTGTAACAAATTATTGTTAATAAGCTTATTCATTTATCTACTTCAGACTAATCGAGATAAACGTTAGCAGAAATAGTCTTATTACTTGCTTCCTTGTAAGTAGAAGCGAAATAAGGGAGTACCATAGGTTAAAGTGATAGTCAAAAGCTGGTTGCTATGCGACTGAAGCTCCTTTGTTTGTATGGACAGGAGTTGGCAAATTCCTGTATGAGAAAAGTAAATTTTTCAAAGTTGAAACCAAACACAAGGAATGTCTAAAAAAAGAATCAACTACATGAAAAAATGTATATTACAAAAATTGTGTTTTTAACGTATTCTACATTTTTTCTTGGGCAAGTTTTTGTCCTCTTGCGGTTTAGCAGTTAAGCAAAATTCCGTATAATTCATCCAGAATAAAATAGTCTTTAGAGGCTATACCCGGAAAATTCAAGATATACATTTTATTTGTGGAGTAAATATATTTAATATACGATATTTTAATCAAAATCTTTATAGCCATTTTTAAGAAAATTAAAATTTTCGAAAAAAATTTCATGTAAAGGTTAGTTAGGGGTGGAGGGATTTTCTTCAAAATATTCCTGTCGCATCCTTGGAAGATACCAAACTTAAATACCAAGATTAATATTCAACGGTCTTTTCAATTTTGAGCTATGCTGTCCACACACACACACACACACACACACACACACACACACACACACACACACACACAAATACGCACACACACGGACCTTGTTCTGAAAATGCTTTTTTTTGGATTCAGGGGGACCTAAAACATGTATTTCCGGTGAAATCTCGGTATCGAATTTTTGGGTGTAATACAAAACTTTCTCTATACTCTATGTACATAGTACGTGTAAAGAAAGCAAAATGCTTTTAATGGATTCAGGGCACCTCAAAACATGTTATGTCGGTGAAATTTTGGTATCGAATTTTGGGTGAAGTACAATGCCTTTTCTATCTTTTATGTACGTTGTACAACGTGATCTAGAATACAAAAATATGATGTGTTCCATTCACATGACTTTCTCTACATCTCTGCAAAACAGATTATTACAAAAGCTTATTCTTCTATTTACTTCATGCTAATCGAGAAAAAATTAGCAGAAATAGTCTTATTACTTGCTTCCTTGTAAGTAGAAGCGAAATAAGGGAGTACCGTAGGTTAAAATGGAAGTCAAAAGCTGGTTGCTATGTGACTGAAGTTCCTTTGTTTGTATGGACAGGAGTTGACAAATTCTTGTATGAGAAAAGTATGTTTTTCAAAGCTGAAACCAATAACAAGTAATATCTCAAAAAAAAACAATCAACTCCACGAAAAAAAATGTATATTACATAAATTGTGTGTTTTAACATTCTCTAATTTTTATATGTGATAAGTTTTTGCCCATCTGTTACGGTTTATCAGTTATGCAAAATTCAGTAAAATTCATCCAGAATAAAAGTATTCTTCAGAGGCTATTCCCAGTAAATTCAAAATATACATTTTGTTTTTGAAGTAAATATCTTTAATATACGATATTTTAATCAAAATCGTTACAGCCATATTTTAGAAAATGATAATTTTCGAAAAAAGTTACACGTAAAGGGTAGTTGGGGGTGTGGGAATTTTCTTTAACATTTTCGTGTCGCCTACTTGGAATATACCAAACTTAAATACTAAGTTTGGTTTTTAACGGACTTTTCGTTTTTGAGCTATGCTGCCCACAGGCACATACACACACACACACACACACACACACACACACATACACACACATGCAGATATTTTTCTAAAAATGCTTTTTTGGATTCAGGTGGTCTCAAAATATATTTCCGTTGAAATCTCGCTTCGCATCACAATACCTTCTCTATACACTATGTACATAGTACGTGTAGAGAAAGTAAAAAACAACTTTCGGATAAAACTGTGAAAATAGCATCCCTTTATGTCAGAATAGCTGACAGGAACACTCAAAAGGGCGGACACGTGGCAGGAGCTAGCGGGTTTTAAGAGACCTTGATAGAATACAGTTATCAAAAGAGTGGATATATCAATTTACCATGTTATATAATTTTCTGATATTCTCCCCTATCACTTACCATTACTTTTCCAATTTCGTGCAAATCAAGGGCTAATGGGCCGCGGAGGGGGTGGGTGGAACTCCTGGATCTTCATCATAAAGGGGAGACCCGGTACAAAAATTGTCGAAGGAACCTTTATATTTGTGGGCTGCCCTGATACCTACTGTTTGCTTTCTCTACACGTACTATGTACACAGTAAACAGAGAAGGTATTGCAATACACCCAAAAATTCGATATCGAAATTTCACCGGAAATACATGTTTTAGGACTCCCTGAATCTAAAAAAAAAAAAAAAAAAAAGCATTTTCAGAAAAAGGTCCGCGTGTGTGTCTCTGTGGACAGCCTAGCCCAAAAGCTAAAAGTCTGTTAAATGCCAAATTTTGTATTTAAGTTTTGTATCCGCCAGGGTGCGACACGAAGTTTTTCAGAAAAATCCCCCCACCTCAAACTACCCTTTATATGAAAAACATTTCAAAAAATTTTATTTGCCCAAAAATGACTAACGATTTTGGTTAAAATCTCTTATATTTAAGATATTTATGTGACAAATAAAACTCATATTTTCAATTTTCTGGGAATAGCCTCTGAAGACGTGTCTATTCTAGATGAATTTTGCGGAAGTTGCATAACTGGTAAAGCGTAATATATAGACAAAAACTTACCACAGTTAAAATTTAGAGCTCTCTAAAACACACAATTGGTGTTACATACATTTTTTCGTGGAGTTGGCCTTTTTGAGATATTCCGTGCTATAAAAATGTAAAACGAGATTTATTTATGGACGCTCTTAAACTGCTGTGGTTCTCAGCGTTCCATTCTATACTGGGCTTGATTTTGCTCAGAGGCCTCTTTTATCATGCTTGAGACTCTTTTAAATCTACGACACGGGACCAAGGGCTTTACTTGCCTTCCGAAGAAAGCCATGCTAAGGATTTTTACGCCTGATAAAAATCCATCGTCTTCCACTGGGTTTGAACCCGTGACCTTGGGTGCGTGAAGTCAGCATAACCATTACACGGAGGGCGACTTCAGCTTTAAAATACTTATGCTTTTCTCATACAGGAGTTTGTCAACTCCTATCCATACAAACAAAGGAACTTCAGTCACATAGCAACCAGCTTTTAAAATATTCGACTATCGTTTTAGCCGAGTAAATTCCTATATTCTCTTCTACTTACAAGGAAGCAGGCAATAAAACTGTTACTGCCAATGTTTTCTCCACTAGTAGAAAGTAAATAAAAGAATAAGCTTTTTAATAATAACTTGTTACAGAAATGTAGAGAATGTCATGTGAATGGAACATATAAGATTTTTTACTTTCTCTTTACGTACATGTACACTGTGTATAAAGAAGACATTGCATTGCACCCAAATTCGATACCGAGATTTCAGCAGAGCTATATGTTTTGAGACCCCCTGATTCCATAAAAGAGGTCTTATGTGTGTGTGTGTGTGTGTGTGTGTGCGCGCGCGCGCGCGCGCCAGTGGGCAGCATATCCCAAAAACGAAAAGTCTGTTAAATACCAAACGTATTTAAGTTTACTCTCTTCCAAGGATGCGACACGAAGATTTTCAAGAAAAGACCCCCACTTCAAACAACCCTTTACATGGAACATTTTTCGAGCATTTTGATCTTCTCAAAAATGGCTGTAACTATTTTAATTAAATTGCATCATAATAAACCCATTTCCATCACAACTGAATATATATTAATTGAATTTTCTGGGAATAGTTTCACAGGACCTATTTTTTCTGGATGAATTTTGCTGAATTTTGCATAACTGGTACACCGTAAGAGATAGGCAAAAACTTAATTAAAAAATGTAGATCTCATTAAAATACACAATTTGTGTTATATTCATTATGTTCGTGGAGCTGACCGTTTTCGAGATGTTCCTTATTTTTAGTTTCAGTTTTAAAATATTTATATATTTCTCATGCGGGAAATTTTCAACTTCTGTCCACGCAAAGAAACAGATTTCAATTCCATAGTAACCACATTTTAAAACATTCGACCGTCTGTTTAGCCTAGTGTATTCCCTTATTTACCTTTTACTTATAAGGGACTATGTAATAAGACTGTTTATTCTAATATTTATCTCGATTAGCATGAAGTAGACAACAGAATAAGCTTATTAACAATAATTTGTTACAAAGATGTACAGAAAGTCATGTGAATGGAACACATCGGATTTTTAGAAAGAGGTTCGTATGTGTCTGTGTGTGTATGTGTGGGCAGCATTGCCCAAAAACGAGGTCGGTTAACATCTTCGTACTCTACGACGTTTGCGGAGAGCCATTCAAAACAAACGAAGAGGAATGCTGACTTCAGGAATTGTGTTGATCCATGACAACGCTCTTCCACACGCTGCTGGCACAACCCATCGGCTCCTTGAACAATTTCAATGGGACGTTTTCGATCATCCTCCGTACTGTCCTGACCTGGCACCCAGCGACTTTCACCTTTTCTCTGAACTGAGGACGTGGCTAGGAGAGCAGCACTTTCAAACCAACGAAGATCTTCAAAACAACGTCAATGCTCATTTGAAATCATTGGCGGCAACATTTTTTTGAAGCGGGTATTGCAAAGCTTGTGCACAGGTACGATAAATGTCTCAATCTTTTCGGTGATTATGTTGAAAAGAAGCCACAAGTTTACAAAACTTTTAGTAATAAAATAAATGTTTTCTATGAACTTGTCTTTTATTTATAGCTTATCGGAGGTTGAAAAAAAGCGGCCCTCGTATATTATGGTCCTGATTCTCAAAGTTTCACAATAACACAATTATTTCATGTGTTTAGTAAATAAAACACTGTATATTTTGTTATTCTTATTTATGCCAAATGGTCTGTCTTTTCTGGATGACACTCGTATATTATCAGTAGATAAAATCTAATCTATTGCTACGCTAACGGGCCCGACAAGGAACGAAATAAGCTATTGAAAGTATTGGATTAATTGTATTTTCACACAAGCCGTGTGTAGGACAGGAGTTGGATAGGTAGAGTCAGACTGAAAAATTGACCATAATAGTTGGCTATACTATGAATCCTGGGACCCAGAGTACTTAAAACATTGTATAGAGGTTGTTATCTCAAAATAATTTGAGATCACTTTGTGGTTTACCGGTAAACATGCGAGTCAGTTGAGAAATTCAATGCTATGCCGGCACGTTGCCATGGTAGCTCAGTGGCAGAGCAATCGGGAGACCCGTGGTTCAAGTCCCGGCTATGGCATTGAATGTTTGTCTGACTCTACCTATTAAAAGTATTACCTAGACGTAGAGATCTAAATCTGAGTCAGATGAAGCTAGTAATAGGTTGTCTCCTTAGCGCGGTGGTAGCGCAGCTGCCTACCAAGCGGGAGACCTGGGTTCGATTCCCAGTACCGGCGTGGGGATTTTTCCCCCACTGGGAGACCTGGACCGGGGTGCACTCAGCCTCGTGAGGGCCCTGGGGGGCCAACTGAGGAGCTACTTGATGGAGAAGTAGCGGCTCCAGGTCGTGAGGACCGCATTAACCGGCCGGGAGGGGCTCGAGGCGCTGACCACTTCTCACCCTCCAATACTGCACCCCATCCATGACGTCTGTAGTGGACCGAGATGGGGGACGCAGCGGCCGGGCGGTAGGCCAAGGTTCTCCGTGAGCCGTCGTGCCATGGAGTTATAGTTAAGCTAGTAATATGTAAATGTAGAATTTTTGTAGAAGATATTAGACAGGAGCGCTCCACGATAAAAGCTATAAGTTATAACAAGGGATGCTGAGCTCCCGAAAATCCAATCAATAATAAACTTCCGGAACCTTGCCCCCAACCTTCCCTCACTCCACTTGTCAGGGGGAAAATCTGAATATACGTGTGCCATCCAGAAAGTGCCAGACGATTTGACATAACAAAACAATAACGAAAGTTATCAACACACAGCTTTATTTACAAAGTTACACACTCTATTTCTCAACGTAATCGTCATTGCTTTTTTTTTTTTACTCCATGGCACGACAGCTCACGGGGAACCTTGGCCTACCGCCCGGCCGCTGCGTCCCCCATCTCGGTCCACTACAGACGTCATGGATGGGGTGCAGTATTGGAGGGTGAGACGTGGTCAGCGTGGTCAGCGCCTCGAATCCCCCCGGCCGGTTAATGCGGTCCTCATGACCTGGAGCCGCTACTTCTCCATCAAGTAGCTCCTCAATTGGCCCCCCAGGGACCTTACGAGGCTGAGTGCACCCCGGGCCAGGTCTCCCAGTGGGGGAAAAATCCCCACGCCGGTACTGGGGATCGAACCCAGGTCTCCCGCTTGGTAGGTAAGTAGCAACGCTACCACCGCGCTAAGGAATCGTCATTGCTATCAAGGTATTCATTGTCACGTGGTACCTGATTTTCAAGGCAGATGTTATATGCTTCCCCAGCTAAAGATCTGAGCCAATATGTCACTGCCACTTTGAGGTCTTCATGGCTCCAAAAAATCTGTACGGTGCTCAAAGTGAAATACCGGTTTTTCTTAATCCTCAAAAATCAATATTTCCTTTCAACTCCTCCATAACGATTGATGAACTTCCACTCCGGTCTTTATCGTACACGCTGGTTCTTCCTTGATTACTGTAAATTATGCGTCATTTCCTCACTGAAGATTCGTTCAGGAATAAGTTCTTTGGCGGTAGAAAAGTATAACATCAGCATTAAAAAGTGGTATCACGTGACAATAAATGTCTTGACAGAATAGAGATTACGTTGAGAAATAGAGTACGGTACTGTAACTTTGTGAATAAAATTTTTCGTTATTGTTTAGTTATGTCAAATCGTCTATCACCTTCTGGATGGCCTTCGTAGAAGATATTAGCCAGGAGTGCTTTACGATAAAAGCTATAATTTATCACAAAGGATGCTGTGCTCCCAAAAATCCAATCAATAACAAACTTCCGGAACCCTGCCTGCAAAACCGTCCGGTATTTCCCTCACTCCACATGTCAGAGGGAAAATCTGAATGTATATATCTAATGTGGTAGGCTTTTGATAAAACAAATCACATCACGAAGAACCTAAACAGATCATGAACTTCTGAGATATGCTGAAAAATCTGATGTGTTCCTTTCACATGACTTTCTCTACAACTCTGCAATAAATTATTGTTAAAAAGCTTATGCTTCTATTTATTTCCTGCTAATCGAGAAAAAATTAGCAGAAATAGTCCTATTACTTGCTTCCTTGTAAGTAGAAGCGAAATAAGGGAGTACCATAGGTTAAAGTGACGGTCAAAAGCTGGTTGCTATGTGACTGATGTTCCTTTGTTTGTATGGAAACGAGTTCCCAAAGTTCTGTATGAGAAACGTATGTTTTTTACAGCTGAAACAAAAAACAAGGAATATTTCAAAAACAATCAACTCCACGAAAAAAATGTATATAACATAAATTGTGTGTTTTAATGTGCTCTACATTTGTTGTGTGGTAAGTTTTTGTCCATCCCTTACGGTTTAGCAGTTATGCAAAATTCCGTAAAATTTACCCAGAATAAAGTAGTCTTCAGAGGCTATTCCCAGAAAATTCAAAATATACTTTTTATTTGTCAGGTAAATATCTTTAATGTACGATATTGTCATCAAACTCGTTAGAGCTATTTTTTAGAAAATCAAAATTTTCCAAAAAAGTTCCATGTAAAGGGTAGTTTGGGGTGGGCGGATTTTTCTCAAAATCTTCATGTCACATCCCTGGAAGATACTGAACTTAAATACCGAGTTTGGTATTTTACCGACTTTTCGTTTTTGAGTTATCGTGTTCACAGACATGCATGGACCTTTTTCTGAAAATACTTTTTTTGGATACAGGGGACCCTAAAACATATATTTCCGATGAAATCTCGGTATCGAATTTTTTGGTGGAGTGCAATACCTTCTCTACACACTATGTACATACCACGTATACAGAAAGTAAAAATCGGATGTGTTCCATTTAGGTGACTTTCTCTACCTAACCTGCAGAAAAAATACTCGCATAATTTTCTCTAGCTGCTATGCAAACTTCCTACAAAAGATTATTCTTCTTTCTACACAATGCTAATCGAGATACACATTAGCATAAAGTTCTTATTACTTAGTTCCTTATACGTAGAAGGGAAATAAAGGAATGCACTATGCTAAAGAGATAGTCAAATGTTTTTAAAAGCTATCGTTATGCAATAAAAAACTTAAGTACTTCGCAATTGAAATCAATAACAAAGAATGTCTCGGAAACGGTTACCTCCACAACAAAAACGTAAAGGACATAAATTGAGTGTCTTGACGAGATCTACATTTTTTGTGTAGTAAGTTTTTGTCTATCTCTTACGGTTTAGCAGTTAAGCAAAATTCGTTAAAATTCATCCAGAATAAAGAGGTCTTCGGAAGCTATTTCCAGAAAATTCATGATATACATTTTTTTTGGGATATAAATACCTTTAATATACGTGATTTTAATCAAAATCATTAGAGCCATTTTTAATTAAAGCAATAATTTCGAAAAATTTTCCATGTAGAGAGTAGTTTGAGTTTTTTTTTTTTTTTCTAAACTCTTCCTGTCGCAACCTTGGAAGATATTAAAAACTAAATACCAAGTTTGGTCTTTAACGGTCTTTTCGTGTCCACAGACATACACGAACCTTTTTCTAACATGCTTTTTTCGAGCTCAGGGGACCCCAAAACATGTATTTCCGGTGAAATATTGGTATATTCTCTATACACTCTGTACATTGTACATACGGGCTAGACAAAGTAATAATATTACCAAAGCTTATTCTTACCTATGTGTGTTTTGTATTTTTTAGTCCGACTCATAAATGAGTTTGCCTACTGACACCGAATGAAATATACATTTAAGGGTTTTAACAAAAACTGTTATCAGTAAATATTACAAAAAATATTTTACCATAAGTTATAATAGATATATAAAATTCAGCTATGAGAACAAATTGTAACAAAGATTATAAAAAATGTGCAACAATAATAAAAGAGAAAAAATACAACAACAAAAATCTGATGTGTTCCATTCATATGACTTTCTCTACATCTCTGCAACAAATTATTCTATTTACTTCATCTAATCGAGAAAATAAATATGTTTAATATACGAAATTTTAATCAAAATCGTTAGAGCCATTTTTGAGAAAATCGATATTTTCGAAAAAAAATTCCACGTAAAGGGTAGTTGGGGTGGGGGGATTTTTCTCAATATCTTCGTGTCGCATCCCTGGAAGATACTAAACTTAAATACCAAGTTTGGTATTTTACCGACTTTTCGTTTTTGAGTTACCGTGTTCACAGACACACGGACACACACACACACACACACACACACACACACACACACATACATACACATGCGGACCTTTTTGTGAAAATGCTTTTTTTTGGATACAGGGGACCCAAAAAATGTATTTTCGGTGAAATCTCGGTATCGAATTTTTGGGTGGAATACAATACTTCTCTATCCCTGTGTACATTGTACATAGGGGGCTAGAGAAAATAAAACATTATACTTTCTCATACAGGAATGTGTCAACTCCTGTTCATACAAACAAAGGAACTTCAGTCACATAGCAACCAGCTTTTGACTTCATTTTAACCTATGGTACTCCCTTATTTCGCTTCTACTTACAAGGAAACAAGTAATAAGACTATTTCTGCTAATGTTTTCTCGATTAGTATGAAGTAAATAAAGGCATAAGCTTTTTAACAATAATTTGTTGCGGAGATGTAGAGAAATCTCGGTAAACATTCATACTTCGTCAGTAAAATGCGAAGTAATCAACATACATTTCATGTCAAATTCATCTGCTGTTAAACCGGTCCTATCGGAAACTAATACGATAGCTTTGCTGTAAAAATTAAATCCGTAATATGCTGTTTTATTCTATCGAAGACAGTGTTTGTTAATATTCGCAATCCGACTTGAACACTCAGATAATATCTCTGTATCTCCAATCTCTTGTTTTCAATACCGGAATCGATATTCAATTGTCACAGATGGGAAACTTGGTTTGCTGAATTGAATTGAAAATCAAAGTCAGTGTAACGGAACGGAGCAAATCCCTTTTCCGCTCCTCTTTTCTGCTGCCTCTGCCCCTCTTTTCAGCTGCAGAAATTCTCACAGCAGGTTAGTTAAATCGATAGGGCGGACACGAATCTGATGCAATGATAATGTGAAGTCTTGTGCCGATTATACGTCACCCTCTCGGCGAGAATGAGTCAGTGGAGGAAAGTAAAACAACTGCTGGGATCTCAGGCGTGCCACAACAAACACACTTGAAAACCCCAACACCACCTTCCACGTGCGTCTCTCGTTTCCAAACCTCTTGGTAAAAGAGTGATATACGAATTCTGTCGTTTAGGGAATGCTTCAGTAAAATGCTACTTACCTAGCTACATTTTCCAGGCTTTACCTCTCAGCTTTTTACTTTCTCTGGCCCCTTATGTACAATGTACATAGGGATAGAGAAGTATTGTATTCCACCCAAAAATTCGATACCGAGATTTCACCGGAAATACATGTTTTAGGACCCCCTGTATCCATAAAAAGCATTTTCCGTGTGTATGTGTGTGTCCTTGAACACGATAACACAAAAACGAAAAGTCGCTAAAATACGAAACTTGGTATTTAAGTTTAGTATCTTCCAGGGATGCAACACGAAGGTTTTGAGAAAAATCCCCCCACCACAAGCTACCCTTTACATGGAACTTTTTTAGAAAATTTTGATTTTCTTAAAAATGGCTCTAAGGATTTTGATTAAAATATCGTATATTAAAGATATTTACCTGACAAATAAAATATATATCTTGAATTTTCTGGGAATAGCTTCTGAAGACCTGTTTATTCTGGATAAATTTTGCTTAATTTGGCATAACTAGTAAACCGTAAGAGATAGACAAAAACTTACTATACAAAAAAATGTAGATTTTTTTTTTTAAAATAGACGAATTATGTCCTATTCATTTTTCTCGTGGAGCTTACCGTTTTCGAGGTACTCCTTGCTGTGAAGTACTTATACTTTTCTCAGACGGGAGTGTCCGTTTTTCTTTTGTTCTACTCCTGGCCAAGAAAAGATGCGATTTGTAATGACAATCGCATAACGACAGCTTTTAAAACATTTGACTATTGATTTAGCCTAGAGTATTCCCTTATTTTCTTCCTACTTATACGGAACTAAGTAATAAGAACATTGTGCTAATATGTACCTCATTAGCAAAGTGCAGAAAGAAGAATTATCTTATGTAAGTATTTTGTAGAACAGCTAGAGAAAGTCATGTGAGTGTAACACATCAGCTTTTTATTCATGACGTCCTGTTTTTATTTTCTCTAAACGTACTTAAAAAAATAAAAATATGATGTGTTCCATTCGCATGACTTTCTCAACATCTCTGCAACAAACTAAGGGTTCCAATTTCGCTTAGGGCGAGATACCCGAATAAGGAGCATTTCAGCAATTTATTCATCGGCCGATATGACAAGGTTAAAGGACGTTAAACTACAAAAAAAAAAGAAAAGTTTTTACTTTCTCTACACGTACTATGTACATAGCGTATAGAGAAGGTATTCCACTCCACCCAAAAATTCGATACCGTGATTTCACCGGAAATATATGTTTTAGGACTTAGGCGCGCGCGCGCGCGTGTGTGGGTGTGGGTGTGTGTGTGTGTGTGTGTGTGTGTGTGTGTGTGGATAGCATAGCTCAAACACGAAAAGACGGTAAAATACCAAACGTGGTATTTAAGGTTAGTATCTTCCAGGGATGCGACACGAAGATTTTGAGAATATCCTCCCACCCCTAACTACCCTTCATGAAAATCTTCGTGTCGCATCCCTGGAAGATACTAACCTTAAATACCAAGTTTGGATTTTAACGGACTTTTCGTTTTTGAGCTATGCTGCACACACACACACACACACACACACACACAGATACACACACTCGGACGTGTTTATAATTTTTTTTTTTCGGCAGGTCTAAAACATGTATTTCCGGTGAAATCTCGGTATCGAATTTTTTGATGGAGTGCAATACCTTCTCTATACACTATGTACATAGAACGTGTAGAGAAAGTAATAAAATCTCTATACTGTACCCCAACATCTGACTGCTACACCGGGGAAAATAACTCAGACCTTATTTTGTTTATTAACAAACATTTTTTTTTTAATTTTACAAAATAAAATAAATATACAATCATCAGATTAATAACTTGAATTAAATTATACATCTGAACATATATATTTATCAGAATTAAATTTAGTTTTTTAATGTTTTCATATTATATTAATTATCATTAATTACCTACAAATTTAAAATTATATTATTTAAAATTTAGGTTATTATTTTATACTATTATTATTAATTAAGGTTACTTATCACTTTATTATACTATAATTATTATATTTAGTTATTTATTATTGTCCTTTTATCAAGTTATTTTATTTTAATCTATTATTACTTATCTATTATTTTAATCGTTATTTATTATAATTTATTTTATTATTTATTATTATAGTTATATATAAACATTTCGTTACATCTATTTTAGTTATACTATTGCTATTTATTTTATATTTTTATAATTATTGTTTTCAAATATGTTATTACTTTAGCCCACGTTCTTGTTACTACATGTTTTAGGGTCCCCAGTATCCAAAAAAAGAATTTTTATAAAAAGGTCCGCGCGCGCGCGTGTGTGTGTGTGTGTGTGTGTGTGTGTGTGTGTGTCAGTGAACACGATAACTCAAAACCGAAAAGTCGCTAAAATACCAAACTTAGTATTTAAGTTTAGTATCTTCCAGGGACGCGACACGAAGATTTTGAGAAAAATCTTCCCACCCCCAACTACCCTTTACATGTAACTTTTTTCGAAAATTTTGATTTTGTCAAAAATGGCTCTAACGATTTTGATTAAAATTTCGGATATTAAACATATTTACGTGACAAATGAAATGTTTATCTTGAATTTTCTGGGAATAGCCTTTGAAGAGTAGTTTATTCTGAATGAATTTTACTGAATTTTGAATAACTGCTAAACCGTAAGAGATGGACATAAACTTACTACACAAAAAATGTAGAGCACGTTAAAACACACAATTTATGTGATATACAGTTTTTTCGTGGAGTTCGTCGTTTTTGAGACATTCCTTATTTTTGGTTTCTGCTATGAAAAACATATTTTTCTCATACAGGAACTTGTCAACTCCTATCCATATAAACAAAGGAACTTCATTGGCATAGCAACCAGCTGTTGACTATCACTTTAAACTATGGTAGTCCCTTATTTCGCTTCTACTTACAAGGCAGCAAGTAATAAGACTATTTCTGCTAATTTTTTTCTGATTAGCATAAAGTAAATAGTAGTATAAGCTTTTTAAGAATAATTTGTTGCAGGGATATAGAGAAAGTCATGTGAATGGAACACATCAGATATTTATAGTTACATAATGTGAGATAAACATCTATTATTAAAAGCCATTCTATAATTTGCGGTAACCGGCGGCAAACCATATTGGTAACCAATACTATTTCTTCCTACCCTTTTCTACTTTAACCTCAGATATTTAAAATTCTGCTCAGTTACTAAGTAGTCTACAATTTTATACCTAATAAAATATTCTAATATTATTATTCTACTGCGCTATTAGTTCTTCTGCGACTTAGTCCATTTCTATTGCACAAAATACTTAATTACATTAAATATCCTTTAATTATGAATTAAACTATTCACTTTCATTGTACACTCTACACGTGCCGTGTACATAGTGTTTAGAGAAGATATTACACTCCACCCAAAAATTCGATGTCGAGATTTCACCGTAAATACATGTTTTTGGTCCCCCTGAATCCCAAAAAAGCATTTCTGGAAAAAGATCCGTGTGTGTGTCTGTGGGCAGTATAGCTCAAAAACGAAAATACTGTTAGATACCAAACATGGTATTTAGATTTAAATGTTCCAAAGATGTGACATGTAGATTTTCAAGAAAATCCCCCTACCTCCAACTACACGTTACATGGACAAATTTTTGATTAAAATATCACATATTAAAGCTATTTCTATCACAAATAAAATGTATATCTTGATATTTCTGGAAATAGCTACTATAGACCATTTTTTTCTGGATAAATTTTGCTTAATTCTGTATAACTAATAAACCGTAAGAGATAGACAAAAACTTACTTTACAAAAACTGTAGATCTTGTTAAAATATATAACTTATATCATATACATTTTTCTCGTGGAGCTTACCGTTCTCGAGATATTCCTTGTTATTAGTTTCAATTGTGAAGTACCTAAACTTTTTCAAAACTGTTTTGTTCTACTCCTGCCCAAGCAAAGAAGCGATTTGTAATGAAAATTGCAGGACAGCTTTTATAACATTTGACTATCACTTTAACCTAGTCATTTACTTAGTTCTCTTCTACTTATAAGGAACTAAGTAATAAGAACATTCTGCTAATGTTTATCTCGATTAGAATTGTGTACAAAGAAGAATTATGTTTTGTAAGAAGTTTGTAGAGAAAGTCATGTGAGTGTATCACATCAGATTTTTTTTTTTTTTTTAATTTTACATAATAGTAAAACTTAAGAGATAGACAAAAACTTACTTAACAGTAAATTTCGTGGAGTTGATCGTGTTTTAGATATTCCTTGTTATTTTGTTTCAGTTATAAACTACATGCTACCAGTAAAAGTTATCTTTTGTCAGAACAGTTTCTTTGCGGAACAGGTGAATAAAGTCATGTGAACGGAACACATCTGTTTTTGCTTTCTCTACACGTACTATGTACATAGTGTATACAAAACGTATTGCATTCCATCCAAAAATTCGATACCGAGATTTCACCGGAAATATATGTTTTGGCTCCCCCTGAATCCAAAAATAGCATTTTCAGAAAAAGGTCCGTGTGTGTCTGTGTGTCTTTGGTCAGCATAGCTCAAAACCGAAAAGACCGTTAAATACCAAACTTGATATTTAAGTTTGGCATCTTCCAAGGATGCGACACGAAGATTTTCAAGAAAATCTCCCACCACCCCCAACTACCCTTTACATAGAGCTTTTTTCGTAAAGTTTGAATTTATTAAAAATGGCTGTAATGATTTTGATTAAAATGTCGTATATTAAAGATATTTAGTGAAAAATAAAATGTAATTTTATGTTCCCTACACGTTCTATGTACATAGTGTATAGAGAAGGTGTTGAAAGGCATCTAAAAATTCGATACCAAGATTTCACCGGAAATATATGTTTTGAGACTCCGTGAAACAGAAAAAAATCATTTTTATAAAAATAACCGTGTATGTGACTGTCGGTCTGTCTATCTGTATGTGTGTGTGTTTTTTTCTTCTTCTTTTTAAGCTTAACGTCCTTTAACCCGGTTGGCCATATCGGACAATGGATGAAATGATGCTCAAATGATCTCGGGGTCCAATAAGCTCAAAATTACTCGACAATCGTCCTCTCAGAATAAGGGAAGATTCGAACTCGCGACCTGTTGAGTATGAGAAAGACACGCTACCACCACACTACCCAGGCGGGCTTTGTGTGAGGGGGGGGGACAGCAAAGGTGAAAAACGAAAAGACCGTTAAATGCCAATCATGATATTTAGATGTGACATATAGATTTTCAAGAAAACCCTCAAACTACACTTTACATGGACAAATTTTCGAAAATTTTTATTTTCTCAAAAATGACTTAACGATTTTTATTAAAAGTTCTTATATTTAAGATATTTACATGACAAATAAAATGTATATCTTGAATTTTATGGGAATATCCTCTAAAGGCCCATTTATTCTGGATGATTTTCTTTTTTTTTTTTTTTTTTTAATTTTACATAATAGTAAACCTTGGTCGTCTCCTTAGCGCGGTGGTAGCGTTGCTGCTTACCAAGCGGGAGACCTGGGTTCGATCCCCAGTACCGGCGTGGGGATTTTTCCCCCGCTGGGAGACCTGGCCCGGGGTGCACTCAGCCTCGTAAGGTCCCTGGGGGGCCAATTGAGGAGCTACTTGATGGAGAAGTAGCGGCTTCAGGTCATGAGGACCGCATCAACCGGCCGGGGGGGGGACTCGAGGCGCTCGTCTTACCCTCCAATACTGCACCCCATCTATGACGTCTGTAGTGGACCGAGATGGGGGACGTAGTGGCCGGGCGGTAGGCCAAGGTTCCCCCGTGAGCTGTCGTGCCATGGAGTTAATAGTAAACCTTAAAAGATAGACAAAAACTTACTTAACAGTAAATTTCGTGGAGTTGATCGTGTTTTAGATATTCCTTGTTATTGGTTTCAGTTATAAACTACCTGCTACCAGTAAAAATAATCTTTTGTGAGAACAGTTTGTTTGCGTAACAGGTAAATAAAGTCATGTGAATGGAACACATCTGTTTTTTTACGCTAGTCAACTTACAGACTCCTGTAACTTGAAATATGAAGCTCTACATATGCCACTTTTGCATTTGTACGACGTTAATGAAGGAGTGGGCACAGTGTTCTAGGAAAACAAACTAGCAAGTATCGATAACGAGTGTGCGTGTCGGCGGAAGGCTATACATACATGAATCACTAACATTTATATATTGGCACAAGTGGAAACTGGGAGTGCCATTTCTTGTACCAGGGCGTGTGTAGCTTCGGGCTGGAGGGGGAGATGCATAAGTTGATCTCTTCAGCCCATCTGCTAACATTAGGATCATTCCCATTGTGTCTTTTACACTCTGGAATGCTAATACTTCAAATTAAAATTCAAAGCTCGTTTTGGGGCCTAACTTCTTGCCCAAGTTAACCAAAGTTCTGAGATACAGTCAGGAGTCCATATTTGCACCGCGGTAACACGAGAAATGTCTGCACGGGAACCAAACCGGATGGAATAGCTTTTTGGCCTCTTAACTAGGAGTTTGTTTCTCTAGACCGCATGTACAATGTACATAGTGTATAGGGAAGGTGTTGCAATGCAACCAAAAATTCGATACCGACATTTCGCCGGAAATACATGTTTTAGGACCTCTTTAATCCAAAAAAAAGCATTTTTAGAAAAATGCCCGTGTGTGTCTGTGTTTGGGCAGCATAGCTCAATCACTAAAAGACTGTTAAATACCAAACTTGGTATTTAAGTTTGGGATCTTCCAAGAATACGCCACGGAAGATTTTCAAGAAATGAAGCGTTTTTTCGAAAATTTTGATTTTGTCATAAATGTTTTTAACGATTTTAATTAAAATCTCCTATATTAAAGATAATTACATGACAAATAAAATGTATATCTTGAATTTTCTGGGAATAGCCAGAGAAGACTACTTTATTTTGGATGAATTTTAAGGAATTTGCAACTTTCTCATACAAACAAAGGAACATCAGTCACATAGCAACCAACTTTTGGCTATCACTTTAACCTATGTCATTTCCTTATTTCGTTTCTACTTACAAGGAAACAATTGCATGAAGTAAAGAGAAGCATAAGCTTTTTAACAATAATTTGTTGCAGAGATGTAGAGAAAGTCATGTGAACAGAACACAGACTTTTGTTGCAGAATTGACATTTTTGAGATATTTCTTGTTGAGAGTTTCACTTTTTAACTGCGTAAATGTTCTCAAATGGGATCATGTAAACGAAACCAACCTTAATTGTTTCACATAGTCTGCAACCTTTAAAAAAATTTGACTGTCGCTTAGCATAGTGTATCTCCCTATTCCCCTTCTCCTTAGTACGAAGCAGGTAATAAGACAATTTCTGCTACTGTTTATCTCGATTATTACGATGAAGATATAGCAATGGATCACATCCAATGTTTACTTTCTCTACACATAGTACGTTCATAGTGCATAGAGAAGGTATTGTATTGCACCCAAAAATTCGATACCGAGATTTCACCGGAAATACATGTTTTAGGTCTCCCTGAATCAAAAAAAAGCATTTTCAGAAAAAGATCCGCGTGTGTGTGTGTGTTTGTGTGTCTGTGGGCAGGATAGCTTAAAAACGAAAAGACCGTTAAAGCCCAAACTTGGTATTTAAGTTTGGTATCTTCCAAGGACGCAACATGAAAACTTTCAAGAAAATCCCCCGACCCCAAACTACCCTTTACATGGAGAATGTTTTGCAAATTTTGATTTTCTTAAAAATGGCTCTAGCGATTTTGATTAAAATATCGTTTATTAAAGACACTTACCTGACAAATACAATGTATATCTTGAATTTTCTGGGAATAGCCCCTGAAGACTACTTTATTCTGGATGAATTTTGCATAACTAAAAAACCGTAAGAGTTGGACAAAAACTTAACTCACAAAAAATGTAGAGCACGTTAAAACACACAATTTATGTTACATACATTTTTTTCGTGGAGTTGATCGTTTTTGAGATAACCTTTGTTCTTGGTTTCAGCTTTGAAAAACATAATTTTCTCATACAGGAAATTATCAACTCCTGTCCATACAAACAAAAGAACATCAGTCACATAGCAACCAGCTTTTGGCTTTCACTTTAACCTATGGTACTCGTTTATTTCACTTCTACTTACAATAAAACAAGAAATAAGGCTATTTCTGCTAATTTTTCTCGATTAGCATGAAATAAATAAAAGATAAGCTTTTTAACAATAATTTGTTGTAGAGATATAGACAAAGTCATGCGAATGGAACACATGAGATTTTTTTTCTTTGTGTTTTGCTGTTTCTAGTCATAAGTAAACAATATTGTTGTTTATGTAACTCGAGGGTAGTTTTGAAGAAGCGACATATAATGATAGGGCAGGTAGGGAGATCGCTGTTACAGATGCTGTTGAACCACTGTGACCATCCACTTCACATCACCTTTTCAACACATCTTACCTCAAAGTGAACCACTCGACTGCATGGCCTCAATACCTTTTTTGTTTTGTGTTTTCACAAAGCGGGGGATACAGTTTCCCTGCCCAAGAAAATTACAGGTAGCAGTTATATCACTCAAACACCCTAGCTGCTATGTTGATGCTCCAATGACAATATCTTTTGTTAACCCCCAACAGATAAACATACTCTAATCATGTCCAAAACCAGGTGCACAGTTTGGAGAAGAGGAAAAAAGGTTTCAAAGTACCAGAAGTCCAATAAACGATCATTTGTATAAAATTAAGGGTAGAAGGTACAGAACCGACGTAGGAAAGTTTTCTTTTGTTAATAGGACCATTAAAGAAGGGAATGAATTGCCTGTAGCAGCCTTTCAAGGCTGCCCTCTGACCTTGATGAGGTTTAGGCGTAATTTAAAGAGCATAAATGTAGATATTAATTAAAGCAAATAGTGTAAAATCTGATGTGTTCCATTCATGACTTTCTCTACATCTCTGCAACAAATTATTTTAATTGAGGAAAAATTAACAGAAATAGTCTTATTACTTCCTTCCTTGTAAGTAGAAGCGAAATAATGGAGTACCATAGGTTAAAGTGATAGTCAAAAGCTGGTTGCTATGTGACTGAAGTTCTTTTGTTTGTATGGACAGAGTTGACAAATCCTCTATGAGGAAAGTATGTTTCTCAAAGCTGAAATCAAAAACAAGGAATATCTCAAAAACGATCAACTCCAAGAAAAAAAAGTGTGTAACATAAATTGTGTGTTTTAACGTGCTCTACATTTTTTGTGTTTTAAGTTTTCGTCCATTTTTTACGGTTTAGCAGTTATGCAAAGTTCCGAAAAGTTCATCCAGAATAAAGTAGTCTTCAGAGGCTATTCCCAGAAAATTCAAGATATACATTTTATTTGTCACGTAAATATCTTTAATATATTATATTTTAATCAAAATCGTTAGAGCTATTTTTATGAAAGTCAAAATTTTCGAACATTTTTTCCATGTAAAGGGTAGTTTGGTGTGGGGAGGATTTTTTTTTAAAATCTTCGTGTCGCATCCTTGGAGGATACTAAGTTTGATATTTAACGGTCTTTTCGTTTTTGAGCTGTGCTGTCCACACACACACACACACACACACACACACACACACACACACACACAGGGACATTTTTCTAAAAACGCTTTTTTTTTATTCATTGGGTCTCAAAACATATATTTCCGGTGAAATCTCGGTATCGACTTTGGGTGCAATACAATACCTTCTCTATACACTATATATATATATATAGTACGTAAAGAGAAAATAAAAAAACTTTTACTTTATTTCTCAACATAATCTCCAGAAAGGCTAATGCATTTGTCATATCGGTGTTCTAATTTAATTAAACCATCTCTGTAGTGCGATTTATCAAGGTCCTCAAAATATCTGTTTACCACATCAATGACCTCCTCGTTGCTTTGAAATCTTCTTCCTCCAAGAATTTTTTTGAGGTTTGGGAACAGGTGGTAGTCACTGGGTACTAGATCTGGCGAATAGGGTGGAAGTTGAAGCAATTCCAGCCTTAATTTGCACATTCTTCCCATTGCAATGACTGAACGATGGGCCGGAGCATTGTCGTAATGAAACAAGATTTTTTTTGTTTTCCAATTGAGATCTTTTTCTTGATACTTTTACACTTTTCCAAGTAATCAATAAAAATAATTCCCTATACATCCCAGAAAACACTCGCCATAACCTTGTTAGCTGACAAAATTGACTTTGGCTGACGCAATCCACTGTTTTGACTGTGATTTACTTTCTGGAGTGTAGTGATGTATCCAAGTTTCATCCATGGTAATAAGCCGTCTCAAAAATACACTGGGATTTTTACGGTAGAGCTCCACATTGTTAACAGAAACAGTTTTTCTTTGCTACTTTTGATCAGGTGTCAACAAACGCAGCACCCATCTTGTACAGACCTTGTGAAAGCCCAAAAAATCACTTAAAATATTACCTGCACATTCTTTTGGTATGTTTACAGCCTCTGCTATCTCAAACAATCAGCGGTCTTCTAGTACTAGACGATGAATTTGTTCAATGATCTCTGGAGTTGTCACTTCTACAAGGCGTCCAGAGCGAGGCTCATCATAATGCTTGTAAGTCCCATTTTAAACTCTACAACCCACCTTTTAATCATTGAATATGAAGGGACAGAGTCTTTCAATGCACTGCCCATTTCCTCCTTGATTTCTTTAGGCGTTAAGCCTTTCAAATGGAAGTATTTATTCACTGCTCGTTTTTCCAAATCGTCCATTTTCGTGAAAACTCTAAAGTTGTCTTGTTTAAAATGCTGTCATTCGAATACTAAACAAGCTATTGACCTGTAACTTGGATACAAGCTAGTCTAGAGTTAAACTTTACGATGCTACTGTCTAACTGGCCTAGTGGCGCTATATCTGTGTGAGGCCCGGGACTTATCAGCCGGACGTAATATAGTATTACTGTTGAGGCTTCATAACTGTTTATAAACTTGCTGGTAATGACATAATATTGCTATACTGAATAATAAGTAGTTTGGTATTTAAAACGAATATGTATTTATAATACGTTAGTTGTGTTATTATTCTTAATTTAACTAAGAATGCTATTTTAAATGAATTTTGTATATTTAACTCTGCCACCGGAAGTACCCATTTGCAGAGAACAAACACATAGATATATGCACTAAAGGAAACTGGGAGTGAAATTTCAAATTTCTATTTTTCTGTAAAGTTTTTCTGAAATCGTACTGTTATTGCGTCGCTGTTATGTTAATATGAATGTCAAATTTCATTCAAATTGATAAATATAAAATTCTAAATCCCTAAGAAACTTAAATATTTAATATTAAAATAAAATTATATTTAATTTATTAAAATGCCCTTGTTACTGAACTAAAAAAAATCTGATGTGTACCATTCACATGACTTTCTCCATATCCCTGCAACAAATAATTCTTAAAAAGCTTATACTTCTATTTACTTCATGCTAATCAGAAAAAATTAGTAGAAATAGTCTAATTACTCGCTTCCTTGTAAGTAGAAGCGAAATAAGGGACAACCGTAGGTTAAAGTGATAGTCAAAAGCTGGTTGATATGCCAATGAAGTTCCTTTGTCTATATGGATGAGTTGACAAGTTCCTGTATGAGAAAAGTATACGTTTTTCATAGCAGAAACCAAATATAAGGAATGTCACAAAAACCACGAACTCCACGAAAAAAATGTATATAACATAAATTGTATGTTTTAATGTGCTCTACATTTTTGTATAGTAAGTGTTTGTCCATCTCTTACGGTTTAGCAGTTATTCAAAATTCAGTAAAATTCATTCAGAATAAACTACTCTTCAGAGGCTATTCCCAGAAAATTCAAGATATACATTTTATTTGTCAGGTAAATATGTTTAATATACGAAATTTTAATCAAAATCGTTAGACATTTTTGAGAAAATCAAAATTTTCGAAAAAAGTTCCATGTAAAGGGTAGTTGGGGGTGGGGGGATTTTTCTCAAAATTTTCGTGTCGCATCCCTGGAAGATTCTAAACTTAAGTACCAAGTTTGGTATTTTACCGACTTTTCGTTTTTGAGTTATCGTGTTCACAGACACACACACACACGAACCTTTTTGTGAAAATGCTTTTTTTGGATATTGGGGACCCTAAAACATATATTTCCGGTGAAATCTCGGTATCGAATATTTTGGTGGAGTGCAATACTTTCTCTATACACTATGTACATAGTGCGTATGGAGAAAGTAAAAATCGTATGTGCTCCACTCACATGATTTTCTCTACATCTCTGTAACAAAGTATTGTTCATAAGCTTATTCTTATATCTCTTCATGCTAATTGAGATATTAATAGAAACGGTCTTATTACTTGCTTCCGTGTAAGTGGAACGACAGTCAAATGTTTTAAAATGTATTTGCTATGGGTTTTAAATACGTTTCTTTGCGTGGCCAAGGTTGATAAGTTCCTGTATAAGAAAAGTTGTTTTAAAACTTAAACCAATAACAAGGAATATCTCAAAAAAAGAGCAACTTCACGAAATATATGTATTCAATATAAATTGTGCGTTTTAACGAGATCTACATTTCTTGTGCAGTGAGTTTTTGTGTTTCTCTTACGGTTTACCAGTTATGCATAATTCAATAAAAATCATCTAAAATAAAGAGGTCTTCAGGGGCTTTTCCCAGAAAGTTGTTGATATACATTTTATTTCTCAGAGCAATTTTTGAGCAAATCAAAATTTTCGAAACTTTTACCATGTAAAGGGTAGGGTGGAGAGGGGAAATTTTCTTGAAAATCTTCGTGTCGCATCCCTGGAAGATACTGAACTTAAATACCAAGTTTGGTTTTTAACGGTCTTTTCGTTTTTGAGCTATGCTGCTTAGACACACAGACATACACACCCGGGCATTGGTCTAAAAATGCTTTATTTTTTATTTAGGGGGTCTCAAAATATGTATTTCCGGTGAAATCTCGGTATCGAATTTTTGGATGCAGTACAATACCTTCTCTATACACTATGTACATAGTACGTGTAGAGAAAGTAAAATTCTGAATTGACAGGTTCCCGTATTAGAAAAGTATTTAAAAACTGAAATCAACAGTAAGGAATATCTCGAAAACGGCGAAGTCCACAAAAAAAACAATGGATGTGACATAACTTGTGTGTTTTATCGAGATATACTTTTTATTTGTCATGTAAATATCATAAATATAAGATATTTAATGAAAATCGATAGAGCAATTTTTGAGAAAATTAAAATGTTCAAAAATGTTTCCATGTAAAGGGTAGTTAGGGGTGAGGGATTTTCTTGAAAATCTTTGTGTCGCATCCTTGGAAGATACTCAACTTAAATATCAAGTTTGGTTTTAAAAGGTATTTTCGTTTTTGAGTTATGCTGCCCACACATACACAGACACACACACACATACATACAAACACGGACATTTTTCTAAAAATGCTTTTTTTTTGGATTCAGGTCTCTTAACATGTATTTCCGGTGAAATTTCGGTATCAAATCTTTGGGTGCAATACAATATATTATCTATACACTAACATACTAGGTGTAGAGAAGGTAAAAAATGTTAATATTATAAGCATTGTTTATTTAACTCCATGGCACGACAGCTCACGGGGAACCTTGGCCTACCGCCCGGCCACTGCGTCCCCCATCTCGGTCCACTACAGACGTCATGGATGGGGTGCAGTATTGGAGGGTGAGACGTGGTCAGCGCCTCGAGTCCCTTCCGGCCGGTTAATGCGGTCCTCATGACCTGGAGCCGCTACTTCTCCATCAAGTAGCTCCTCAATTGGCCCCCCAGGGACCTTACGAGGCTGAGTGCACCCCGGGCCAGGTCTCCCAGCGGGGGAAAAATCCCCATGCCGGTACTGGGGATCGAACCCAGGTCTCCCGCTCGGTAAACAGCTGCGCTACCACCGCGCTAAGGAGACGACCGCATTGTTTATTTGCAATCCTAAAAACACGATAGTAAATAACAGAAAAAGTACACTGAATATAAAACTGTAAAGAATAAGGATTATTTTCATATATTTGGCTATAGGAGTGATCATGTGAAGATAAATATATAAGAATTTCATTTCTCTCAAATAATCAAATGGCGAATTCTATTCACATAATATACTTGTTTCTTTCACACAAGCTGTGTGTAGGACAGGAGTTGGGTATATACAAGGAGATTCACTAAGTCCTTTGAAAATCCAAGAAATTCCATTTGTAGCATTGAAAAAAGTTTGAATTTAGTAACCGTCGAATCTTTCTAAATAGCAGTTAAAGTTTCAGGTATATTCATCACGTGGTTTCGTTGCCATTGGCGAATAAATCAA
The DNA here is from genome assembly GCA_030762935.1 of Hymenopus coronatus. Lineage (NCBI taxonomy): Eukaryota > Metazoa > Arthropoda > Insecta > Mantodea > Hymenopodidae > Hymenopus > Hymenopus coronatus. The sequence goes on from CM060899.1 coordinate 63,035,889, forward strand.
CAATGTTGTGCTTCTTTACAAAGAAGCAAAAAACGAGTTTTGTGCTGTGATTAAACACTTCTACATAAAAGGCTTAACACCGAAATAAATAAAAACTGAGTTGGATGAACTTCATGACACATCTACTCCTGCGTTTGCAACAATTTACAATTCGATAAATGAATTTAAACGACGTGCCATACATCCACAAATGAGGAACATCGTTCCGGACGTCCAGTAGAAGTGACTGCCTCCGAAGTGACTGACAAAACCCAGGATATGCTTTTGAGTGATCACGAATCAAAGTTCGTGAAATAGTAGAGGCTACAAGCATATCACAAGCTCCAGTGTTCTGAATTTTTCACCAAAATGTATGTCTGACAAAGGTTTCGGCAAGATGGGTGCCGCGTTTGCTCTCAATGGAGAAGCTGGTTCGACACTTTTCCGTCGCAATTCTGACGAGTTTCTTCGTCGATACATAACTGTGAATGAAACAAAAATATATTACTACACTCCATAGACAAAAGTACAGACGAAACAGTGAGTTTTAAAGGCGAATCGGCTCCGAATGAGGCAAAGTTGGTGAAATGTGCAGACAAGCTGATAGCCTCAGTTTTTTGGGATACAGGTGAAATCATCTACATTGATTACTTGCAGAAGGGAAGAATGATAAATAGAGAGTATTATGCCTCGTTATGTCACCGGTTAAACGGAGAGAAAAAAAAACGCTCTCATCTGGCAAAGAAAAAAAATTCTCTTCCATCAGGACAATACAACGGTGCATAGGTTCGATGCCGTATAGGATCTTTATTTTTTGTGCATAAAGTCTTGTCTATATCTTACGGTTTAACCGTTATGTAAAATGTCTACAAAACTCACCCAGAATAAAGAGGTCTTCAGAGGTTATTCCCAGAAAATTCAAGATATACATTTTGTTACTTAATATATGTAATTTAAGATATTTTAAGCGAAATAAGGAAGTACCATAAGTTAAAGTGATAGTCAAAAGCTGGTTGCTATGTGACTGAAGTTCCTTTGTTTGTATGGACACGAGTTTACGAAGTCCTGTATGAGAAAAGTATAAGGTTTTTATAGCTGAAACCAAAAACAAGCAATATCTCAAAATCAATCACTTCCACGAAAAAAAATGTGTATAACATAAATTGTGTGTTTTAAAGTGCTCTACATTTGTTGTGTGGTAAGTTTTTGTCCATCTCTTACGGTTTAGAAGTTATGCAGAATTCCGTAAAATTGACCCAGAATAAAGTAGTCTTCAGGGGCTATTCCCAGAAAATTCAAAATATACATTTTATTTGTCAGGTAAATATCTTTAATATACGATATTTTAATCAAAATCGTTAGAGCCATTTTTGAGAAAATCAAAATTTTCGAAAAAAGTTCTATGTTAAGGGTAGTTTGGGGTGGGGGGAGTTTTCTCAAAATCTTCGTGTCGCATCCCTGGAAGATACTAAACTTAAATACCAAGTTTGGTATTTAAGCGACTTTTTAACTATGACATACACAACACTATTTCTAAACATACTTTTTTTTTTATTCAGGGAATATCAGAACATGTATTTCCCGTGAAATGTGGATATCGAAGTTTTGGATTGAATACAATACCGTCTCTATACATTATGTATTGCACATACGGGCTAGAGAAAATAAAAATGCCTTTTTTTGGAATCAGAGGACCCTACAACGCGTATTTCGGGTGATATCTCGGTATCGAATTTTTGGGTGCTGTGCAATACCTACCTCCGTACCGTGTACTATATAAAGAAAGTAAAAAATCTGATGTGTTCCTTTCACATGACTTTCTCTACATCGTTGTAATAAATTATTCTTAAAAAGCATATTCTTTTATCTACATCGAGATAAACATTAGCAGAAATTGTCTCAGTTACTTGCTCCCTTGTAAGTAGAAGGTAAATAAGGGAGTATACTAGGCTAAAACGAGAGTCAAATGTTTTAATAGCTGGTTGTCATGTGGACGAAATCCGTTTCTATGCAGGACCAGGAGTTTACAACTCTCCGTGTGAAAATAATTTAAGTGTTTTAAATCTGAAACAAATAACAAGGACTATCTCAGAAATGGTAAACTGAACGGGAAAAACGTATATGACATAAGTGGGGTGTTTTAACGTGACCTACATTTTTTGTGTAGTAAGTTTTTGTCTATCTCTTACGGTTTACCAGTTATGCAAAATTCAGTAAAATTCGTTCACAATAAAGAGGTCTTTAGAGGCTATTCCCATAGAATTCAACATGTATATTTTATTTGTCATATAAATATTTTTGAATATTCGGTATTTTAATCAAAATCGTTAGAGCCATTTTTGAAAAAATCCAAATTTTCAAAACATTTTCCATGTAAAGAAAGGGTACTTTGGGGTGGGGGATTTTTCTTAATCTTCTCTTCGCATTCCTGGACGATTCTAAATTTAAATATCATGTTTAGTATTCACAGACTTTTCGTATTTCAGCTTCCGTATTCACGGACACACACTCGGATCTTTTTCTGAAAATATTTTTTTGGATACAGCGGACCCTAAAACATACATTTCCGGTAAAATCTCGGTATCGAATTTTGAAGTACGTGTAGAGAAAGTAAACAATTTCTTATATATGGTAAATGCCGCCATTTCTGTCTTTGAGAAGTTCATAATCGGATCAGTTCGAAGTTAAGCTCCAAGAAACGGAGTATAATGCTTTGTTCTGAAAAGAAACACAGAAAACGCTCCCATTTGCGCAGTACTACTTGAGTTATTTCGTAATTTATATAGCAGTTGAACAGTTGCACGACTAAAATGCCACTTGAAGCAATTCATCATACTCTCTCTCTTTCTTTGGGCTATAGAGTAGCCTACCGTGCGACCCAAAAACATCCGAACCGCTGCGCGATGTTTTTCACTGCGCACACGGAAACGTAACACACAGCAGCTGTAACCAAGGTCACGGTGCTGACTTGTTACTTTCTCTATACGAACTATGTACATATACTCCACCAAAAAATTCGATACCGAGATTTTACCAGAAATATACGTTTTAGGGTCCCCTTTATCTAAAAAAAGTATTTTCAGAAAAAGGTCCTTGTGTCAGTGTGTCCTTGTGTCTGTGAATACGATAACTCAAAAACAAAAAGTCGGTAAAATACCAAACTTGGTATTTTAGTGTAGAATCTTCCAGGGATGCGACACGGGGATTTTGAGAAAAATCCCCCCAACCAAACTACCCTTTACATGGAACGTTTTTTCGAAAATTTTGATTTTCTCAAAAATGGCTCTAACGATTTTGATTAAAATATCATATATTAAAGATATTTACCCGACAAATAAAATGTATATTTTGTATTTTCTGGGAATAGCCTCTGAAGGCTACTTTATTCAGGATGAATTTTACGGAATTGTGCATAACTGCTAAACCGTAAGAGATGGACAAAAACTTACTGTACAGAAAATGTAGCTCGCAATAAAACACACAATTTATGTCAAATACATTTTTTTCGTGAAGTTGATCATTTTTAAACTATTCTTGGTTTTTCGTTTCTGCTTTGTAAAACATAATTTTCTCATACTGGAATTTGTTAACTCCTGTCCATTCAAACAAAGGAACTTCAGTTACATAGCAACCAGCTTTTGGCTATCATTTTAACCTATGGTACTCCCTCATTTCGCTTCTACTTACAAGGAAACAAATAATAAGACTATTTCTGCTAATGTTTCTCGATCAGTATGAAGTAAATAGTAGCATAAGCTTTTTAACTAAAAGTTGTTGCAGAGATATAGAGAAAGTCATGTGAATGGAACACGTCAGATTTTTTAGAGTATTAACAGATAGAGAGCGTAATTTTACCTTTTTTCAACAAGACTGTGCTACAGCTCATACAGCCAATCTTTCGATGAGAATAGTTGAAAGTGTGTTTCAGGACAGAATTATAAGTAGAGACTTGTGGCCCCATCGGGCCCCAGGCCTAACCCCCTGGATTTATCTCTGGGTTAACTTAAAGCATGAAGTGTACAGGATACACACCCTGGAAGAATTAAAACAAAATATCCGCCAGGAAATTGCCAGCATTTCTTAACGTGAACTATGGTGAGTGATGGAAGTTTCCTAAAGAGGTGCCAAAAAGGTATGGACAAAGGCGGTGGACTATTTCAGCATGTCCTTTAATAACATTGGCGCGTTAAGCATTTAAACTTAGTTTTAAAAATGTTTCATGGTTTCATCCGCGCCTTTCTATGATAGCAAGAGGCGGCAACGACCGCCGAGGGCGCCGACAGGTCAAACACCGCGCAGCCGGTTCGGATGTTTTTGGATCATCCGGTATTTCCAGTTTTTCATTGCGGAAGGGAATTAAATATTACGAACAAAATTAGTAGGATATGATATTAAATCGAATCTGCGTAGTATGATATAATACTAGAAGTGCTACTAAGCAAACAAATGCTTTGGAATACTCTTAAAATTGAATTTGGGGCAAATTTGATAATTTTGGAAGGATAGGCCTTTATTCTTTTTACTTGCTCTACAATTACTATGTACACAGTGTATAGAAAATGTAATGCATTCCAGAAACATTTTTGATACCGAGATTTCACCGGAAATGTATGTTTTAAGATCCCCTAAATCAAAAATAAGCATTTTGTAATCGTCTTCGACTCTTGTGTGTATGGGGGGGCAGGATATTTAGGTTCAGTATCTTATAAGGATGCCATGTCTCACAAAACTTTTAAAAAATATATCCCCCACCTTCAAGTACCCTAAATGGAACATTTTTCGAAAAGTTTGATTTTCTTAAAAATGGCTAATGATTTTGAATAAAATAGCAAACGTTTAAGATATTTTCATGATAAAGAGAATGTATATCTTGAGTTTTTTTGGGAATAACATCTGAAGAACTCTTCATTCTGTATAACTTTTGTATAACAGGCAAACCCTAAGCCAACGGTTCCCAACCGGTGTGCCCCGGCACCCTAGGGTGCCGTGTGATTGGCTAAGGGGTGCCGCGAGATATTGAGATAAACAAAAAAAAAATACCTATACTGATACGTCAAATCAATTACTCTCATGCACGGCAGATGGTGATAGTGGTCGATTCATTTCAATAATTCAGTTATACTAGTATCCCACAGATGACATTACAGCTATAGCCTGCCGAACATTCCCGAGACTACTCGCTTCCTCACGAACATTCCCGAGACTTCGACAGATGAATATATAAAAGTGTACGCCGCTTGGCGCTTTCAGTTGTCTTCCTCGCGTTGATTCACAGTGTTTAGCTATGGATAAGTTCATTGTTAAACGTAAACGCCAGGACAGTGAAAGTGAACAGTCGGCTCCTACTGCTTGCTTTAAGAAGCCAAATCTTACAGTTTCTCCCGGACCGTCGAATTCACCAAATAAAGAAGACAAACGAAAGAAAAGAACATACCAGGACAGTTACTTAGCATATGGATTTAAGTGGAATAACAACGAGGAAAACCCTATCCCTGTGTGTTTAGTTTGTGGCGAAACACTTAGCAACGAGGCCATGGTACCTAGCAAACTGAAGCGGCATCTTACAACAAAGCATCCTAGTGTGTCACAGAACAGTGTAATGTATTTTTCACATATATTAGAAGGGGAGAAGAAAACAGCTGTGCGAATGGTAAAGAGAATGACCATAGGTGATACTGCTCTTGAAGCCTCATTTAAAGTAGTAGAACTGATAGCTAAAAAAAAGAAACCTCATACTCTTGGAGAGGAAATCATTGGCCCTGCATGTCAAGTTATAGTTTCAACAATACTTGGCGAAGGAGCAGCTAATCAAATTTCGAAAGTTCCTCTGTCCAACAACACAATCAGCCGCAGGATATCTGAAATGTCATGCAATATCAACGAACAAGTCACGGAGAAAATAAAAACTTATAGAACATTTGCTTTGCAAGTAGATGAGAGTCTCGATATTGGTGACAAACCGCAACTCCTTGGTTTTTTCAGATATATTGATGAAAAAGATATTAGTGAACGGTTTCTGTTCTGTAGACCGCTGGAGACTACAACCACAGGCCATGATATTTTCGTTTCTATTAATTCCTATCTCAATGACCATGATCTTTCATGGAAAGACTGTTGTGGTATATGTACAGATGGTGCACCATCTATGTCTGGGAAAATTAAAGGCTTTACTGCCAGAGCTCTCAATGAAAATCCATCCATTATTATAACTCACTGTTTTCTGCATAGAGAGGCATTAGTCGTGAAAGCGTGTAATGAAGATTTTGCTGAAGTGTTTAACCAAGTTGTGAAAATGGTGAACTATATGAAGTCTCGACCTTTAAAAGTACAGAATTTTTGAACAGTTATGTCGCGCAACGGATGCAGCTCATACCTCTTTGTTACTTCACACAGAAGTAAGGTGGTTGTCGCGGGGTCGTGTATTGAACCGGTTTCTCGAACTTAAAGAACAGGTAAAAACTTTTTTTAAGGATGAAAATCAAGACACATTTCATGAGCTCTTGCTAAGTGATTCTTGGTGTTTTGAAGTGTCGTATCTGGCAGATATTTTTCATAAGATGAATGAACTGAATGTTTCGATTCAGGGTCGACATGAAACAATAATCTCCTCAACCAATAAAATGAAAGGTTTTAAAAGAAAACTTAGTTCTTGGAAGTCTGCAGTTCAAAAAGGAGATTTGTCGAACTTTCCATCTCTTCTTAATGTGGCAGGAGATAAAGATCTGGGTAAACTGAAAGACCGCATTTATGATCACTTATCAAGATTGCAAGATGCAATAGATGCGTACTTTCCAACTATTTCCACTACGAATCTCGACTGGGTTGTCTCACCATTTGATTTCGTAGATAGTGCAGAGGAAATAGATTTCACTGCTTGCGAACGAGATGAATTTATTGATCTTTGCGCTGACTCAAAAGTAAGTTCACCAAGAGTGAGGCGTCGGTGGCTAGTTTTTGGCTTCAACGGAGAGAGGAGTACCCTAACCTAATGAAGAAAGCAATTAACGCACTTTTGCCCTTTTCAACATCCTATCTATGCGAGCAAGCCTTCTCTGCTATGGTGACAATAAAATGCAAAGCAAGAAATAGATTGAATAACCTTGAGGATGATTTGCGTGTTTCACTGTCAACTGTAAGACGCGACATCACATATCTGTGCTCTAAGCATCAATCACAAGTTTCACATTAATCATTAATCGAACAAAATTTATTGATGTATTTTTACTCAGTGATTGTAGTAAAGTTTACTGTATTATGTTATGGTGTACGTTATTATTATATAATATTTCAATAAATTAACATATTAAGCTTAATTTTCTTTTAATTCAAGGAAGGGTGCCCCTGGTGTTTAATGTTATTCCGAAGGGTGCCGTGAACTTCAAAAGGTTGGGAAACACTGCCCTAAGCGATAGACAAAAAACTTAGTGCAAAAAATTACAACAAAGAAAAAGGAAGAAAAAACAACGTAGATCTCATTAAAACATACAATTTGTCATATACATTATTTTCTAGAGTTAACCGTTTTAATTTAAACTCCTGGCCACTCAAGTAAACGGATTCCAATCCCATAGCAACCACATTTTAAAACATTTGACTAGCATTTTAGCCTAGAGTGTTCCCTTATTTCCCTTTTACTCATAAGTAACCAAGTAATAAGGGCAATTTCTGCTAATTTTATCTCGATTAGCATAAGTTTGGTATTGTACAAACTTTTCGGTTTTGAGTTATCGTGTTCACAGACACACGCACACGAACCTTTTTCTAAAAATATGCGTTACAATCACGTGACTTTCTCTTTAACAATAATTTAAGACAGATATAGAGAAAATCATGAGATTGTAACACATATTTTTAGAAAAAGGTTCGTGTGACTGTGTCTGTGAACACGATAACTCTCAAACGAAAACGTTGTATACCAAACTTTGTATATAAGTTTAGTGTCTTCCAAAGATACGACACGAAGATTTTCAAGAAAGTCCCTTCACCTCTAACTACCCTTTAATTAGAAAAAAAATCGAAAATGCTGATTTTGTCATAAATGGCAGTAATGGTTTTGATTAAAATATCTTATGCCTATGATTTTATATGGCAAACAAAATGCATATCTTGAATTTTCTGGAAATAGCCTCTGAAGACCTTTTAATTCTGATTGATTTTTTTAAAATGTTTTTATAACTAGTAAGAAATAGTCAATAACTTACTACACAAGAATGTAGATCTCCTTAAAACACACAATTTATTTTATATATATTTTTTTCTTGCATTTGACCATTTTTTATGTATTCCTTGTTATTGGTTTCAGTTTAAAAAAAAAAACTTTTCTCATAGGGGAATCTGTCAACGCTTGGCCACGCAAAGAAACGGATTTCAATCCCATAGTAACCGCATTTTAAAACATTTGACTGTGAGTTTAGCCTAGTGTACTCCCTTATTTCCCTTCTACTTATAAGGTACTAAGTAACAAGACAGTTTCTGTTAATATTTATCTCAATTAATATGAAGTAGATAGAAGAATAATCGTGTGAAGGGAACGTGACTTTTTACATTCTCTAGCACATATGTACTATTTACAACGTGAATCGAGAAGGTATTGTATTGCACTCAAAACTGATACTGACATTTCAGCGGAAATACATGTTTTAGGATCCCCTGAATCCAAAAAGTAAAGCATTTTCATAAAAAGATCTGCGAGCGTATCTGTTTGTGGACACCATACTCAAAAACGAAATGACCGTTAAATACCAAACTTGGTATTTAATATTCGTATCTTGCAAGGATGCGACACGAAAATTTCCAAGAAAATTCCCCCACCCCTAACTACCTTTCACATGTAAAATTTTTCGAAAATTTTATTTTTCTTACAAATGGCTCTAAAGTCATTTCCGTCACAAATAAAATGTATACCTTTAATTTTCTGGGAACAGCCTCTGAAGACTACTTTATTCTGGAAGAATTTTACTGAAATTTGCATAACTGCTAAAGCGTAAGTGATAGACAGAAACTTACCACACAAAAATGTAGAGCACCTTAAAACACAGAATTTATTTTATATGCATTTTTTTCTTGGAGTTGATCGTTTTTTAGATATTTCTTGTTTATAGTTTCAGCTTTCAAAAACTTATACTTTTCTCACACATGAATTTGTCAAGTCCTGTCCATTCAAACAAAGGAACTTCAGTCACATAGCAACCAGCAAGGAAGCAAGTAATAAGACTATTTCTGCTAGTGTTTATCTCCATTAGCATGATGTGAATAGAAGCGTGTGAAGGGAGTACTTCAGTTTTTACTTTCTCTATACGAACTATGTACGTAGTGTATAGAGAAGGTACTGTATTGCACCCAAAAATTCGATACCGAGATTTCACCGAAAATATATGTTTTAAAACCTCCTGAATCCAAAAAAAAAGCATTTTTAGAAAAATGTCCGTGTATGTGTATGTCGGTGGGCAGCATACCTCAAAAACGAAAGGACAGTTAAAAATTAAACTTGGTATTTAAGTTTGTATCTTCCAAGGATGCGACACGAAGATTTTCAAGAAAATCTCCTCACCCCAAACTACCCTTTACATGGAAAAAATTTCGAATATTTTGATTTTCTTAAAAATGGCTATAACGATTTTAATTGAAATCTCTTATGCTTAACATATTTACTTTCCAAATAAAATGTATATCCTGAATTTTCTGGGAATAGCCTCTGAACACTATTTTATTCTGGATAAATTTTATTGAATTCTGCATAACTGGTCAACCGTAAGAAATGGACAAAAAGTTACCACACAAAAAATGTAGAGCACATTAAAACACACAATTTATTTAAATGCAATTTTTTTTTTGGACTTGATTCTTTTAGAGCTTTTCTTGTTTTTGGTTTCAGATTTAAAAAACTTTTCTGGTACAGGAATTTGTCAAGTCCTGTCCATGTGACTGCAGTCACATAGCAACCATCAAGGAAGCAAGCAATAAGACTATTTCTGCTAATGTTTATCTCGTTTGGCATGATGTGGATCGATCAATAATCGTATGAAGGGAGTGCTTGAGTGTTTTATGATAGAATACTACCATACTTACTTGCAGGTAGTGTAGTTATTTGGCAGAGAGTGAAAATCCAATTCCAATGTAAAGCTAAATCAATTTAAGGGTCCTATTGAAACAACGCCCTTCAACTTCTCCGCTTCGGTCCAGGTTTTCTCATTAAGGGGCATTTGCCAGCTATTATAGAAGATGTTATTGGGAATTAATAGCTTTATACGACAGATGGTTGCAATCACTGTGGGTATCCCCCCTTGAGTGTAACAGGAGACGATAAGTAACTCACGTGGGAGAGGGGGAAATCTATTCACCAGCAACGGTTACGTTAGGCCCAGGGGTCATCACCAGCTCCCTCTACATATCAATGAATTTCAACCAGAAAAGCGTGCGCCTCTTCAGATCGTATTTCCTTTACTTCACGTGTTTTACCCACAACGAAATTTACGTTATCCTTTTACTAACAGATGTTCAAAGATATCTGATTTGCCTTATTCATATAATTTTCGCTGCTCGTTCTTCCACAAAATACGCCCTCAGGGTTTATTCTTCTAGGACGGGAGACTCGGAGGCTTTCGCACCGAAACTACTTTCTTTATTAATTATTTAATTTATATAGCCCCCTTTAATATCCAAGGTCACTCGTCTGTAGTTTTTTTTACGGTGTTTAAATCATTTTATTTCACTTAAACACACACATTCACTCTTACATATATACTTCCAGATAGGGAATAATTCTGGCTAAAGAAAAATTCCCCACCCCAGCCGGAAATCGAACCCGGGACCTCCGGGTGAGAAGTCAGCTCGCTGACCACTCGACCACGGAGGCAGTATTTTTTATTTTTTTCTTATTTATATGGCCCACTTTAATAACTAAGGTCATATCGGGGGCTTTGCATTAGAAAGGTTTTTTACGTTGGCTTTAAATCGTTTTTGAAATACTTTTTATGTGAGTTAATCATTCTGAACACGTATTTGGTAATGTAAGCTAAATTTATAATTAATGTATTAATTGCCATGCCAACAAGCACTGTAAGTACTTACAGTAAGAGTTTGAGAGGTCATTAATACTTGCAGTACAATTAGGAAATGACGTAACACTCAAGACATGTGCTACTTCAAGTAAAGAATCTATTGCATTAACAAAAGAGTGTATAAGAAGGTTTTGTCCATATATTTTAGATGTAAACTTTCATTTGTTTAGATCGAGAATTCATTTTTACATTTTCTACACGTACTATGTACATAGTGTATAGAGAGGGTATTGCATTCCACCTAAAGGTTCGATACAGAGATTTCACCGAAAATAGAGGTTTTAGGGTCCCCGGTATACAAAAATAATTTAGAAAAAGGTCATTGTGTGTTCGTGTGTCAGTGTGTCCATGTGTCTGAACACAATAACTCAAAAACGAAAAGTTGATAAAATACCAAACTTGGTATTTAAGTTTCGTATCTGCGACACGAAGATTTTTAAGAAAATCCGCCTTCCCTAAACTACCCTTTATATTGAACATTTTTCGAAATTGTTGATTCTCTCAATGATGACTGGTGTATAACTGGTAAACCGTAAGAGATATACAAAAGCTTGCCACTCAAAAAATGTGGATCTCATTAAAATACACTATTTATACACTATATATATATATAGAGAGAGAGAGAGAGAGAGAGAGTTAACTGTTTTCGAACTGTTCCGGATTATTAGAATCAATTTTAAGCCATTTAAACTTTTCTTGTTTCTCGTTTGTTTATTCCCGGCAAGTAGACAATCGCTTTAGCCTGTGCATTTTCTTATTTCCCTTTTACTTACAAGGCGGAAAAACTAGGATTAATTCTGCTTATGTTTATCTTGATTAACATGACGTAGATAACAGATTAATATTCTGAATAAAATTTTGTTTACTGAACAGAAAGAGGACATCGTGTGAATGGAACACATTAGATTTTTACTTTCTCTACACGTACTAGGTACATGTGTATAGAGTAGGTATTTAATGACCCAAAAATTCGATAATTTGAATAACCCTGAATTAAAAAAAAGAACATTATTTGAAAAAGGTCTGTGTGCGCGTGTATGGAAAGCATAGCTCAAAAACGAAAATACCGTTGAATACCAAACTTGGTATTTAAGTTTGGTATCTTCCAAGGATGCGACACGAAGATTTTCAAGAAAATCCCCCAACCTCCTACTACCCTTTACATGAAACTTTTTTTTGAAAAATTTGATTTTCTCAAAAACGGTTCTAACAATTTTAATTAAAATATCGTATATTAAAAATATTTACCTGACAAATAAAATGTATATCTTGAATTTTCTGGGAATAGCCTCTGAAGACTACTTTATTCTGGATGAATTTTACGGAATTTTGCAAAACTAGTGAACTGTACGAGATAGACAAGAATCTTTTAAACAAAAAATTTTAGATCTCGTCACACAATTTATATCATATACATTATTGTGGTTAATTTGGCCGTTTCCGATATATTCCTTTTTGGTTTTAATTTTAATTACCTAAGTTTTCTCAAGCTTTTCTGCCTAGAGGAGAGCAAGTAATAAGAAACTTTGTTAAGTTTGTTTGCAAAACAGTTAATGAAAGATGTGAATGGAATACATCAGACTTTTTTCTTATTCTTTCTTTTTCTTTTTTTTTTCTTTTCTTTTGATATTGATACTACATTTGCCTTAAGTGTTTTGAATCCGTTGAGAGTGGAAGGTAAACTGGAAGACGAGACTGGTGCAGGGCGAAGCCCTAGGTGTCCGAAAGGTCGGGTTGCACCCTTCCTAGTCAGCAGCGAATGTTTGGCTTCCGGTGTTCCCTCTCACTCGACGACTGTATGCACAGTGAACTTAATCCAATAATCCAACACTTGCACATTCCTGTCCGCAAGGTCGTCTGCAAGGTAAAGCACTTCCCTCGTTAACCTTTAATTATACATGGGGGATGCATAGATAACCTGCTTTTATGTTAACAATGATACTCCCAGGTGACGCTTCGGCCTTCAACTGTGACGTAATACCTGCGGAGTAACGGAAGTAGTATTCTTCACCTACCAGGTAACGTTAGACCTGTGTTACCGTGGCACTTCGTTCAGTAATCTGTAGCATTATTGTTGAGAAAGTATCTTGTGATTGACATTCCTGCTGACACGTGGCTGTCTTGGTACGCTGTTGCCATATTTACTAACAAGTGCCACTGCTTCCTCTAAAATGCCTTCTTTCCATGCATTTTTACTTTCTCTAGCCCCATATGCACAATGTACATAGGGATAGAGAAGGTATTGTAATGCACCTAAAAATATGATGTCGATATTTCACCGGAAATATATGTTTTGGGGTCCCCGGAGTTCAAAAAAGGCATTTTTAAAAAAAGGTACGTGTGTGTGTCTGTGGACAGTACAGCCCCAAAACGAAAAGACCGTTAAATAATAAACTTGGTATTTAGATTTAGTATCTTCCAAGGATGCCACACGAAGATTTTCAAAAAATTCCCCCCACCATAAACTACCCTTAACATGGGAAAACTTTCGAAAATTTTGTTTTTCTTAAAAATGGTTCCAATGATTTTGATTAAAATCCCGTATATTAAACTTATTTATATTCGAAATAAAATGTTTACCTCGAATGTTCTGGGAATAGCCTCTGAAGACCTCTTTATTTTGGATGAATTTTACCGAATTTTGCTTAACTGCTAAACCGTAAGAGACAGACAAAAATCATTACACAAAAAGTGTACATCACGTCAAAATACAAAATTTATGTCTTTTACGTTTTTGCTGTGGAAGTAACCGTTTCCAAGATATTCCTTGTTATTGGTTTCAATTGTAAAGTACTTAAACCTTTCTCAGATAGTAAATATCCGTTTTTCTTTTGTTCTACTTCAGGCCAAGCAAAGAAGCGATTTGCAATGACAATCGCATAACGACAGCTTATAAAACATTTGACTATCACTTTAGCCTAGTCCATTACTAGTTCCTTTCTACTTAAAATAACTAAGTAATAAGAACATTCTGCTAGTGTTTATTTCGATTAGCATTGTGTAGAAAGAAGAAGAATCTTTTGCAATAAGTTTGTAGAGAAAGTCTTGTGAGTGTAACACATCAGATTTTTTATCACAGATTTCCTATGTTGAACTAATTTTCCCATTTCTCACTATTTACCTCGTGTATTCCTTTCAACATTGGGTGCTGTACTTCGATTACGTAAAAGTTTTATTATTTTGCCTAACATAACCTCGATTCGTTTATCACGACTGTAAAGGACTATTCACATTGAAAATTAACCGTAGACGCACTGACTTAGAATATAGACGCAGAATTAAATGCACCATGAGCATTTTCAATGAGTAGGCAATAACCAAAGACAAATTAAAACAAGTGAACTGCACCTTGCGAGTGAATAGCAAACTAAAATGGCTGACAGAGACGAGAGTGTGGCAGCATTCGTGTACATGCAAACTAGAGTAGTCAATTTGCTTGGTGTTTTATATTTTAAAGAACGGTTTTCTCGTCGCAGACGATGGTGGATTCACCTTCTTAATCAAAGACGAATTAACGGAAGAGAAATGAGAGAGAATCATCAAACAAAGCCATTTTATTAACACAGTGTTCTTATTGGTTGATTCCTATGTTGCATGTTAACTTTGACGCAAAAGCTTGGCGTTTGCAAGCTTCTATGTTAACGTACTAGGGTTATGTCAATGTAACCATCGTGAATGAGCCAATACATATACAGAGTGATTTATGTAGAACTGAAACATTTCTTTCTTTAATTATTCCGTTGGAAATTCATTCAATGACCCAATTTTAGCACCAAATTAAGCAGAATGTTTTGGAGTTTCGATTCCTTGTCACTAAATGCGCAGATGTTTATTTTTTATTCCTAATTGCATTGTTGGCAACTGTTTCGACATTTTGTTCTTTCGACGTTAAAATGGAGTACGATGTAGAGCTGAGTCAAGCTATTTTCAGCAAAATGGCGCTATATGCCATACATCAAATGAATCCATGAACCTAATTGCAAGTTTCTTTGACGACCGGGTAATTTCCAGGAACCTGTGGCCACCGAGATCTCCAGATTTGACATTGCTGGTTTTTTTTTTCTATGGGGTTACTTAAAAGACAGGGTTTACGCCACACATCCCCAGACATTGGACGATCTGAAGCACACCATCACGAAGGAGATTCAAGCTATTGACAATAGAGTCCTCCAACGAGTGGCCACTAACATGGAACGACGTGTTGAGTTGTGCCTTATGCAGGATGGAGGACATTTTCAACATTTGCTATAGAGGTAAATAATCTCCCAAAATTCCTCTACAGTTTAGGTATAATAAGTTGTCGCTAGCATAACACGTTTTGAAACAATTAATGAAAGAAATGCCAGTTCTATATAAATCAGCCTGTAAATGCAAATCCTTACGAATAATAAACCAAACTTTCCACAGAATGAATTCAAACAATCAGGTCAGTCATGCGTGAGAAACCGCGCGTAAATTTCCGTTGAACCACGTAGATGCTGCAAGCCGACAGTTATGTATTCTTACATTATAATTGGCCCGGAATCTGACGAGCCCCTGTCAGCAGATGACACGCCCCATATGTGACAATCACAAGGATATCTCTCACCGACAATTACGTCGTTGTTATATAGTAAGGCGGTAAAAAGAGAGAGGTCACCTATCTGTCTTTCCGCAGCGTTGTCAACCAAAGAAGGTTTCTTTCTTTGAGGACTTCGGTCATTGTGGTGAATGTTATCTAATTTACCGCGTAATAGCTGAATAATTAAACGAAACTCAACACACGTGCATGTATATGAATTCTGGCATCTACAGAACGAATGAAACGCTAAGCCACTAGATGTGAAAATTAAAATTAGTTTAGTTTTATTTATAGATGCTCTTTGACTGCTGCAGTTCTCAGTGTCCAATCCTTTACTGGGCGTGAAAGACCGAGAGGTTTTGCTCAGAGGCCTTTTATCCGGCTTCAGGTTATTTTACGTGGCTTAGATTTAGGATACGGATCCAACAGCTATCCTTCCTTTCTGGAGGATAACATGCTAAGAATATAAAGATCTAAAAATCCATCGTCCTTGCGCCGAGTAAGAAACCACGTTATTGGATACGAGAAACAAACATGTCCCCTAGGTGACAGAAAGATGGGGGAGGGGGACGAAAAGAAAAGTTGCCTGCTCACGACGAGCTATTTCGTTCTTCGGCCTTCCTATGTTCCAGCTCACACGAAACTTTCCCACTCGCGCGGTGTCTTGTTCCTCGGCCACTCCAAGCGTCAGCTCACATAAAACTTTCCCGCTCGAGCGGTGTATTGTTCCTCGGCCACGCCAAGCGTCAGCTCACACGAAACTTTCCCACTCGCGCGGTGTCTTGTTTCTCGGCCACTCCAAGCGTCAGCTCACATAAAACTTTCCCGCTCGAGTGGTGTCTTGTTCCTCGGCCACGCCAAGCGTCAGCTCACACGAAACTTTCCCACTCGCGCGGTGTCTTGTTCCTCGGCCACTCCAAGCGTCAGCTCACATAAAACTTTCTCGCTCGCGCGGTGTCTTGTTCCTCGGCCACTCCAAGCGTCAGCTCACATAAAACTTTCTCGCTCGCGCGGTGTCTTGTTCCTCGGCCACTCCAAGCGTCAGCTCACATAAAACTTTCCCGCTCGAGCGGTGTCTTGTTCCTCGGCCACTCCAAGCGTCAGCTCACATAAAACTTTCCCGCTCGAGCGGTGTCTTGTTCCTCGGCCACTCCAAGCGTCAGCTCACATAAAACTTTCCCGCTCGAGTGGTGTCTTGTTCCTCGGCCACTCCAAGCGTCAGCTCACATAAAACTTTCCCGCTCGAGTGGTGTCTTGTTCCTCGGCCACTCCAAGCGTCAGCTCACATAAAACTTTCCCGCTCGAGTGGTGTCTTGTTCCTCGGCCACTCCAAGCGTCAGCTCACATAAAACTTTCCCGCTAGCGCGGTGTCTTGTTCCTCGGCCACTCCAAGTTCCAGCTCACATAAAACTTTCCCGCTCACACGGTGTTTTGCTCTTCGGCCACTCCAAGTTCCAACCCACATAAAACTTTCGCGCTCGCGCGGTGTCTTGTTCCTCGGCCACTCCAAGCATCAGCTCACATAAAACTTTCCCGCTAGCGCGGAGTCTTGTTCCTCGGCCACTCCAAGTTCCAACTCACATAAAACTTTCCCGCTTGCGCTGTGTCTTGTTCCTCGGCCACTCCAAGTTCCAACTCACATAAAACTTTCCCGCTCGCGCGGTGTCTTGTTCCTCGGCCACTTCAAGTTCCAGCTCACATAAAAGTTCCCGCACGCGCGGTGTCTTGTTCCTCGACCACTCCAAGTTCCAACTCACATAAAAGTTCCCGCACGCGCGGTGTCTTGTTCCTCGGCCACTCCAAGTTCCAGCTCACATAAAACTTTCCCGCTCGCGCGGTGTCTTGTTCCTCGGCCACTTCAAGTTCCAACTCTCATAAAACTTTCCCGCTCGCACTCTGTCTTGTTCCTCGGCCACTCCAAGTTCCAACTCACACAAAACTTTCCCGCTCGCGCGGTGTCTTGTTCCTCGGCCACTCCAAGTTCCAACTCACATAAAAGTTCCCGCACGCGCGGTGTCTTGTTCCTCGGCCACTCCAAGTTCCAACTCACATAAAAGTTCCCGCACGCGCGGTGTCTTGTTCCTCGGCCACTCCAAGTTCCAACTCACACAAAACTTTCCCGCTCGCGCGGTGTCTTGTTCCTCGGCCACTCCAAGTTCCAACTCACATAAAAGTTCCCGCACGCGCGGTGTCTTGTTCCTCGGCCACTCCAAGTTCCAACTCACATAAAAGTTCCCGCACGCGCGGTGTCTTGTTCCTCGGCCACTCCAAGTTCCAACTCACATAAAACTTTCCCGCTCGCGCGGTGTCTTGTTCCTCGGCCACTCCAAGTTCCAACTCACATAAAACTTTCCCGCTCGCGCGGTGTCTTGTTCCTCGGCCACTCCAAGTTCCAACTCACATAAAACGTTCCCGCTCGCGCGGTGTCTTGTTCCTCGGCCACTCCAATTTCCAACTCACATAAAACTTTCCCGCTCGCGCGGTGTCTTGTTCCTCGGCCACTCCAAGTTCCAACTCACACAATACTTTCCCGCTCGCACTCTGTCTTGTTCCTCGGCCACTCCAAGTTCCAACTCACATAAAACTTTCCCGCTCGCGCGGTGTCTTGTTCTTCGGCCACTCCAAGTTCCAACCCACATAAAACTTTCCCGCTCGCGCGGTGTCTTGTTCTTCGGCCACTCCAAGTTCCAACTCACATAAAACTTTCCCGCTCGCGCGGTGTCTTGTTCCTCGGCCACTCCAAGTTCCAACTCACATAAAAGTTCCCGCTCGCGCGGTGTCTTGTTCCTCGGCCACTCCAAGTTCCAGCTCACATAAAACTTTCCTGCTCGCGCGGTGTCTTGTTCCTCGGCCACTCCAAGTTCCAGCTCACATAAAACTTTCCCGCTCGCGCGGTGTCTTGTTCCTCGGCCACTCCAAGTTCCAACTCACATAAAAGTTCCCGCTCGCGCGGTGTCTTGTTCCTCGGCCACTCCAAGTTCCAGCTCACATAAAACTTTCCCGCTCGCGCGGTGTCTTGTTCCTCGGCCACTCCAAGTTCCAGCTCACATAAAACTTTCCCGCTCGCGCGGTGTCTTGTTCCTCGGCCACTCCAAGTTCCAACTCACATAAAACTTTCCCGCTCGCGCGGTGTCTTGTTCCTCGGCCACTCCAAGTTCCAACTCACATAAAACTTTCCCGCTTGCGCTGTGTCTTGTTCCTCGGCCACTCCAATTTCCAACTCACATAAAACTTTCCCGCTCGCGCGGTGTCTTGTTCCTCGGCCACTCCAAGTTCCAACTCACACAATACTTTCCCGCTCGCACTCTGTCTTGTTCCTCGGCCACTCCAAGTTCCAACTCACATAAAACTTTCCCGCTCGCGCGGTGTCTTGTTCTTCGGCCACTCCAAGTTCCAACCCACATAAAACTTTCCCGCTCGCGCGGTGTCTTGTTCTTCGGCCACTCCAAGTTCCAACTCACATAAAACTTTCCCGCTCGCGCGGTGTCTTGTTCCTCGGCCACTCCAAGTTCCAACTCACATAAAAGTTCCCGCTCGCGCGGTGTCTTGTTCCTCGGCCACTCCAAGTTCCAGCTCACATAAAACTTTCCTGCTCGCGCGGTGTCTTGTTCCTCGGCCACTCCAAGTTCCAGCTCACATAAAACTTTCCCGCTCGCGCGGTGTCTTGTTCCTCGGCCACTCCAAGTTCCAACTCACATAAAAGTTCCCGCTCGCGCGGTGTCTTGTTCCTCGGCCACTCCAAGTTCCAGCTCACATAAAACTTTCCCGCTCGCGCGGTGTCTTGTTCCTCGGCCACTCCAAGTTCCAGCTCACATAAAACTTTCCCGCTCGCGCGGTGTCTTGTTCCTCGGCCACTCCAAGTTCCAACTCACATAAAACTTTCCCGCTCGCGCGGTGTCTTGTTCCTCGGCCACTCCAAGTTCCAGCTCACATAAAACTTTCCCGCTCGCGCGGTGTCTTGTTCCTCGGCCACTCCAAGTTCCAGCTCACATAAAACTTTCCCGCTCGCGCGGTGTCTTGTTCCTCGGCCACTCCAAGTTCCAGCTCACATAAAAGTTCCCGCTCGCGCGGTGTCTTGTTCCTCGGCCACTCCAAGTTCCAACTCACATAAAACTTTCCCGCTCGCGCTGTGTCTTGTTCCTCGGCCACTCCAAGTTCCAGCTCACATAAAAGTTCCCGCTCGCGCGGTGTCTTGTTCCTCGGCCACTCCAAGTTCCAACTCACATAAAACTTTCCCGCTTGCTCGGAGTTTTGCTCAGGCAAACTTCTGCCCTTTGAGTGGCCATGTTTTATGGCAGCATCGTTATCTACGTTGATATCTCTTCTGCCGTTAAGCTGAACGTGACTCTATCAGCACACCGTGTTATTTAGAATATATTCTAAAATTCACAGGTGAAGTGCCTCCTTCCATAAGGTAATTGAACAATTGCAAAAATATTTCATTCTACTGCTTTAGAGCAAAATAAAAAGCTCTAACGTGAAGGATCAGTTTTAAGGGGGGGGGGGGAAATTAGATGATATTGGAACTCTTCTTGAACGATGACAAACTAAAATTGGCTCAAATTTAGTGTTTCTCTGGGGTCTGCAGCACAACAAAAATGTTTAAAGTAAAATTTTGCAAGATGCACGTGTATTGTAATGCACCCAAAAATTTGATACCAAGATTTCACCGGAAATACAATTTTTGGGCCCCCCTGAATCCAAAAAAAGAATGTTCTGAATAAGGTCCGTGTGTGTATGTGTCCGTGGACAGCATAGCTCAAAAATGAAAAGACCTTTAAATACCAAACTTGGTATTTAAGTTTTGTAGCATGCCATGATGTGACACTATTATCTTCAAGAAAATCCCCCCACCACCAACAACCATTTACGTGGAAATGCTTTCGAAAATTTTGATATTCTCAAAAATGGCTCTAACGTTTTTGATTAAAATATCATAAACTAAAAATATTTACCTGACCACATCAAAATCTTGAAATTTTTGGGAATTGCCTCTGAATACTTCTTTATTCTGGATAAATTTTACGGAATTTTGCATATATGCTAAACCGTAAGAGATAGACAAAAACTTACCACACAAAAAATGTAAAGCACATTTAAACACGCAGTTTATTTTATATACATTTTTTCGTGGAGTTGATCATTTTTTACATAGGCCTTGTTTTTGGTTTCAGCTTTAAAATACTTATACCTTTCTCATACAGGAATTTGTCAACTCGTGTCCATACAAACAAAGGAACTTCAGTCACCTAGTAACCAGCTTTTGTCTATCCCTTTAACCTATGGTAAACCCTTATTTCACTTCTACTTACAAGGAAGCAAGTAATAAGACTACTTCTGGTACTTTTTTCTCGACTAGCAAGAAGTAAATAAAAGCATAAGCTTTTTAACAATAATTTGTTGCAAAAATGTAGAGAAAGCCATGTGAATGGAACACATCAGATTTTTAATTGTAGTTTTTATTCAGAGACTCTCATAACATGTATTTCCAGCAAAATCTAGCAATCGAAGTTTTGTTTAGAATGCACTGCTTACTAATGGAGAAAGTAAATTAAGTTTTGGTTAAAATAGGATGTTATAAAATAAATGAAATTGAATTAGAAGGTCATGTGACTGTAACACTAGAGATGTGTGCATCTTTCTTCTATCACTACGTAGTACTTCCGAATTAAGTGACACTATTTATTTCGAAATATGTCAAATTACAGTATGTACAAAACCAAGGTTGCGATGAAATAACGTTAAATGCATGCAACACCGGCAGTGAAATATACGCGCCAGCAGGCATGCATGTGTTCAGAATTGTGTTTGTGGAAAATTGCATGAAAATGTAGACTGACATTTGCTTGGGGCAAATAAACAAATCAATACATAAATTAATAACAATTCTACAACAGAATGCACTCATTCATATTTGCTCTATATATTTCCCCTCCAATTCTCTCTAAATTCCTTCACAATAATGATCGGTATTCAGTCATTCAAAATAAATAAATATATATATACATAAATATATATGTATATATACATATATATACATAAATATTACTTTCTCTACACATACTATATACATAGTGTATAGAGAAGTTATTGTCTTGCACCCAAAAATTCGATACCGAGATTTCACCAGAAATATATGCTTTGAGAACCCCTGAATCCAAAAAAAAAAAAAATCATTTTTAGAAAAATGTCCCTGTGTGTGTCTGTCTGTCTGTGTGTAGGTGTGTGTATGTGTGCCTGTGGGCAGCATAGCTCAAAAACGAAAAGACCGTTAAATACCAAACTTGGTATCTTCAAAGGATGCAACAGGAAGATTTTCAAAAAAATATCCCTACTCCAAGCTACCCTTTACATGGACAATTTTTGAAAACTTTGATTTTCTTAAAAATGGCTCTAACGGTTTTTATAATAAAATCTCGTATATTTTATATATTTACTTGAAAAATAAAATTTATACTTTGAATATTCAGGGAATAGCCTCTGAAGACTGTTTTCTTCTGGATGATTTTACGAATTTTTGCCTAACTGCTAAAACGTAAGTGATGGACAAAACTTTGCCACACATATAATTTAGAGCACGTTAAAACAAATAATTTATGTTATATTCATTTTTTCATGGAATTAATCGTTTTTAAGATATTCCTTGTTTCTCGTTTCAGCTTTGTAAAACATACTTTTCTTATACAGGAGTTTGTCAACCCCTGTACATACAAACAGAGGAACTTCAGTCACATAGCAACCAGCTTTTGACTATCACTTTAACCTATGGTACTCCCTTATTTCGCTTCTACTTACAAGGAAGCAAGTAATAAGACTATTTCTACTAATTTTTGCTCGATTAGCATGAAGTAAATAGAAGCCTAAGCTTTTTAATAATAGTTATTTTGCAGATATGTAGAGAAAGTCATGTGAATGGAACACATCAGATTTTTTTTTTCTGGATAGTGGAAGGCATATGAGCCTTATACGTTACACACACACACACACACACACACACACACACACACACACACATAGTGTATATATACACGGTGTTAATGAACTATACCGAAATATTTTCACAGAATATGTAGATTACTTAAATAAGTAATTTGAGGTAGGAGACTTATGGGCTGTTTATTGAAATTTCGAAGTAACGGCTATAAGTTTCTGTGGTGCCAGTACGCCACTGGCTAATTTACCAACCATTCGAGAACATAACACGAAAAACCAAGGGACATATTACAGCGTACCTCTCTAGCGCAGAGGTTATGATACTGGCTTTCAAGTGAAAGATAGCTTCAGAGTTTGGGTCTCGTTCACGTATCGCGGCACTTCGATGAAATGAAAAAAATAATAATAAAAAACATTTACTCTACGACAGGAAACATTTTTTACTCTATGACATAACTCAAGAACGTAGTTAATGAATGCTCAGTGTCCCACTGTCAAGTGATTAGTTCGTGGTTTTACAGATTTTTGCGACATTAAATCTTGAGAACGCTTGTAACAAGCTGCTAAAAATCGATATTTCTATACTCGGGCAGCAGTTTTAAAGACATTCTAAGACATTTTTACTTTCTCCATACGCACTATGTACATAGTGTATAGAGAAAGTATTGCACTCCACCAAAAATTCGATACCGAGATTTCATCGGAAATATATATTTTAGGGTCCCCAATATCCCAAAAAAGGATTTTCACAAAAAGGTCCGTGTGTGTGTGTGTGTGTGTGTGTGTGTGTGTGTGTCCGTGTGTCTTCTGTGAACACGATAACTCAAAAACGAAAAGTAGGTATTTAAGTTTAGTATCTTCCAGGGATGCGACACGAAGATTTTGAGAAAAATCCCCCCACCCCCAACTACCCTTTACATGGAACTTTTTTTCGAAAATTTTGATTTTCTCAAAAATGGCTCTAACGATTTTGATTAAAATTTTGTATACTAAAGATATTTACCTAACAAATAAAATGTATATCTTGCATTTTCTGGGAATAGCCTCTCAAGAGTAGTTTATTCTGGATGAATTTTACTAAATTTTGAATAACTGCTAAACCGTAAGAGATGGACAAAAACTTACTGCACAAAAAATATAGAACACATTAAAACACACATTTTTTTCGTGGAGTTCGTCGTTTTTGTGACATTCCTTATTTTTGGTTTCTGCTATGAAAAACGTATACCTTTCTCATATTTTAACTTGTCAACTCCTATCCATATAGACAAAGGAACTTCATTGACATAGCAACCAGCTTTTGACTATCACTTTAACCTACGGTTGTCCCTTATTTCGCTTCTACTTACAAGGAAGCGAGTAATTAGACTATTTCTACTATTTTTTTCTGATTAGCATAAAGTAAATAGAAGTATAAGCTTTTTAAGTTTTATTTGTTGCAGGAATATGGAGAAAGTCATGTGAATGTTACACATCAGATTTTTTCAACCTGCTTTGCTTTAACACCGACTTATCAGCACCTGATACCCACACGTTTAACTTTATGTTTATTCGGGGACCATGCATCGCCGATCTCAAATTGCTTATATCAGTCCCGTGCATAATCTCGCAAATTATTTCGGTGTAGTTCATATACACTTTGTGTATATTAAGATCCATTTTGACAAACGCACTGCGTGAAACTGGCATAGAAGTTAACGAGGAAGTTCGCCGCCTAGATGGTGGTGGTAGTATTCGTCTTACAGACATCACTGCGATAAACAGAAGAAAATCAGAGGCAGAGATAATAGACTCGACCATCCGCTTTGAACTGAATAAAGACCAACGTCAACAAGTTCATCTGGAAAAACAGAAAACGTATGAGCCCACCATACCATATTTTAAAGAAAAATACAATCTCAGAAAACAAACCAAGGCAGGCCTATTTTTTGGATCTCGAGAAACAACTACAGATAGGTTTGTCTAAAATTAACAGAAGTGTGGAACGAGCAATCATAGAAAACATCATAAATATTTTGTGGCCATTATTAATTTCTCTATACGTACTATGTACATAGTGTATAGAGAAAGTATTGTATTGCACCCAAAAATTCGATACCGAGATTTCAACGGAAATACATGTTTTGAGACTCCCTGAATAAAAAAAACATTTTTAGAAAAATGTCCATGTGTGTGTGTCTGTCTGTGTGTGTGTCTGTATCAGCATAGCTCAAAAACGAAAAGACCGTTGAATACCAAACTTGGTACTGCGACACGAATATTTTCAAGAAAATCCCCCACCCCCAACTACCTTTTACATGAACCTTTTTTATAACATTTTTATGCTCTCAAAAATGATTAACGATTTTGATTAAGATATCGTATATTTAAGATATTAATCTGACAAATAAAATATATATTTTGAATTTTCTGGGATTTGCCTGTGAAGACTGCTTTATTCTGGATGAACTTTACGGAAATTTGCATAACAGATGGACAAAAAATCTAGAGCACAATTAAAACGCACAATTTATGTTATATGCATTTTTTTTTTTCGTGGAGTTGGTCGTTTTTGGGTTATTCATTGTTTATTGTTTCACCGTTAAAGAACTGGCACTTTCCTCACACAGGAATTTTTCAACTCGTATCCATACAAAGGAACTTCAGTCTCATTGCAACCAGCTTTTGACTTATCACGTTAACCTATGGTACTCCCGTATTTCTCTTCTACTTACAAGGGACGTAAGTAATAACGGTATTTTTGCTAAATTTTTCTCGGTTAGCATGAGCTTTTTAACAATAAGTTGTTGCAGAAACGTAGAGAAAGTCGTTGGAATGCAACACATCAGATATTTTTTTGCCAGGGAAGTGGTAAACCGTACGGTGCTCCCTTGGTGGGTTTTTCCATTACCCAGTACCTGAATTCTTAGAATGGCACTACCTCCACTTTCACAGGGACGGAAGTGACCGGGACAGACCATTCGCCGTCTCCCCAGGTCCCCTGATATAGAACATTGAATTAACACACAACTTACCCTACCTGGAAATTTTTACAAAAAAAAAATAATTGGCGAGCTATTTATGGACGCTCTTTAACTGCTTTGGTTCTGGGCGTGAAAGATCGCTTAATTTTTCTCAGAGGCCTCTCTTATCAGGCTTGAGGTTCTTTTACGTGCCGTAAATCTACGACACGGGATCCACAGCTTTACTTCCCTTCCGAAGGAAGCCATGCTAAGGATTTTTACGCCCGAAAAAATTCATCGTCCTCCGCCGGGTTTGAACCCGCGACCTTGGGTATATGAAGTTAGCATGATAACCATTACACCACGGAGGGCGACAGGAAATCATTATATATATATGTTTTGAGACCCTTTGAATCCAGAAAACTCTTTTTAGAAAAAGGTCAGTGAGTGCGTGTGTGTCGACAGCACAGCTCAAAAACGTATGGTATGTATGTTTAATATCTTCCAAGGATACAAAGATTTTCAAGAAAATGCCGTCACCCCAAACAACTCTTAACAGGGTAAATTGTTTGAAAAATTATATTTTCTGAAAAATGGCTTCAACGATTTTGATTAAAAAAAAAATGCCGTATATTAAAAGCGTCAATATGGCAAATAAAATGTACATGCTGAATTTTTTGGGAATAGCTTCGGAAGACCGTTTCATTCTGCATGATTTTTTTTTTTTTTTTTAATGTAGATCTCGTTAAAGATACAAATATCATCGTCATATATGTTTTTTTTTTTCCGTGGGATTGACTATTTCTGAGATATTTCAAGTTATTTGTTTCAGATTTAAAATACATAAACTTTTCTGACACGTAAAGTTGTAAACGGATTTCAACGACATGGCAACAGCTTTTAAAAAAGTTGACTATCGTTTTAGTATTCCCTTATTTACCTTCTATTCAAAAGGAAGCAAGTTATTAAGACAATTTCTGCTGATGTTTATCTCTATTATTATATAGTAGATATAAGAAATTTTTGTTTAACAATTTGTTAGAGCGATGTTGAGAAAGTCATGTGAATGGAACATATTAGATTTTTACTTTTGGATGGGAAAATTTGCAAGGAGATAAAAGAGAAATTCGATGGTATTTACGAGACAAGAGATAATATTGGTTCAACGACTTTAAACGTGGCCAAATATCCGTATTTGATGAGGAGCGCCCAGGACGCCCAGCAGAAAAGGTTACCAATTCATTGAGAAGTTCACGATGTGATATGCAATGAACTACATTTTACGAAATGGCAAAAGACCAGAGATGTCTCAATGGGAATATCAATTTATGTTTTGCATGATAATTTTGACCTGAAAGAGTTGTTGGCTCAATGGGAGCAGTAAATCTGACAACAAGCGGTTGTGGCTGTAGCTATTTAAGCGAAATCCGAAGTTCTTTTTGCGAATGTTTCCGCCCTCGATGCGACCTGGATTGACCTTTATGATCCGAAAACCAAGCAAGAATAAAAACATAAATGAGCACCACTCCTACATCATCTTTAGTGATTCCATGAGTGCTCTTCAGCAGAAGCACCCTACCCGTCCATGCTCCTGGAGATCCAAACAGTACATAACAAAACACTACCTTCTGGTAAAACGATCTTTCTCTTTTGACTCCCGTTGCATGTAGGTATACCGGGAAAAGAAAGGGCAGATGAAGCAGCCAAAGATTTCAAGACTCCCCATTATGACAACTTCGTTCAAGGTGTCATTATCCAAAAGTGGAAACAAGAATGGTCTACCCTGTCCAATATTTTCGCCGATTCTAGCTACCCATACAAATCTCTTCATCGTAGATGTAAATGCCGTGTTATTTATGGACACTCTTTTAACTACTATGGTTCTCAGCGTCCCATTCTAAATTGGGCGTGAAAGACCGCTTAATTTTGCTCAGAGGCCTCTCTATCATGCTTGAGGTTCTTTTACGTGCCGTAATTCTACGACACGGGACCAACGGCTTTACTTCCCTTCCGAAGGAAGCCGCGTTTGAACCCGCGACCTTGGGTATATGAAGTTAGCACGGTAACCATTAAACCACGTAGGGCGACTTCATCGTAAAGCCTAGATTGCACTGACCCGTCTGCGTACTGAACATACGAGGGCCTTTTTTTTTCAACATCCGTTAGGCTATAAATAAAAGACAAGCTCATAGAAAACAAGTATTTTATTACTAAAATGTTTGCACACTTATGATTACTTTTCAACATAATCACCGAAAAGATTGAGACATTTATCGTACCTGTGCACAAGCTTTGCAATACCCGCTTCAAAAAATGTCGCCAATGATTTCAAACGAGCATTGACGTTGTTTTGAACATCTTCGTTGATTTGAAAGTGCTGCCCTCCTAGCCACGTCTTCAGTTCAGGGAAAAGGTGAAAGTCGCTGGGTGCTAGGATGGATGATCGAAAATGTCCCATTGACATTGTTCAAGGAGCCGTTGGGTTGTGCCAGCAGTGTGTGGACGAGCGTTGTCATGGATCAACACAATTCCTGAAGTCAGCATTCCTCTTCGTTTGTTTTGAATGGCTCTCCGCAAACGTCGTAAAGTACGAAGATCTTCAAAACCACGTTAGTCTGGCGGCAACATTGTTTGAAGCGGGAGTTAACAAAATCCTGTATGAGAAAAGTATGTTTTTACAGCTGAAACCAAAAACAAGGAATATCTAAAAAACGATCAACTCCACGAAAAAATGTAAATAACATAAATTGTGTGTTTTAACGTGGTCTACATTTTTTGTGTGGTAAGTTTTTTTACATCTCTTACGGTTTAGCAGTTATGCAAAATTCCGTAAAATTCATCCAGGATAAAGTAGTCTTCAGAGGCTATTCCCAGAAAATTCAAGATACATATTTTATTTGGCAAGTAAGTATCTTAAATGTAAGAGAATTTAATCAAAATCCTTAGAGTTATTTTTAAGAAAATCAAAATTATCGACATTTTTTCCATGTAAAGGGTAGTTGGCGGTGGGGGGATTTTCTTGAAAATCTTAGTGTCGCATCTTCGGAAGATGTCAAACTTGAACACCAAGTTTGCTATTTAACCATCTTTTCGTTTCTGAGCTATGCTGTCCACAGACATCACACACATGCGTTTTTCTGGATTCAGGGGGGGGGGTTCTAAATCATGTATTTACGGCGAAATCTCGACATGGAATTTTTGGGTGGAATACAATACTTCTCTATGGGCATGGACAAGGGTGTTGCTGAAGTGTAACAGTGATGTGACTGACTCACCTTGTGGAAAGCCTACTCCGGGGTGTACAGACTCGAGGGCGTGGGGCAGACCGAAGGGTCCTGTCAGGCCGGGCACTGGTCCATGATGTGGCGGGTGGAACTGGTGGTGTGGCGGCACAGGCGGCGCGGTCGACTTGAGGTAGCCAGCCATGTGATGGCTGAAACGGCAGGGGAACTCCAGTACGGCGTCACACTCTCACCTGAAACATCCACAGGTCACGTGACTCACTCTTCTCATTACCAGTCTCACAAAAACTGTCCAAGACAGGCACTTAAAGTAGTTTTAATGGAACGATATAATACTCCTTGCAATTATTACTTTCTCTATACGTACCATGTACGTGGTGTATAGATTTCACCGACAATACATGTTTTGAGACCCCCTGAATAAAAAAAAATTACAAAAATGTTCGTGTGTGTGTGTCTTTGGGCAGAATAGCTCAAAAACTAAAACACCGTTAAAAACCAAACTTGGTATTTAGGTTCAGTATCTTCCAAGAATGCGACACTAAGCTTTTCAAGACAACCCCCCATCCCCAATTACCCTTTACATGGAGCTTTTTTTGAAAATTTTGATTTTCTCAAAAATATCTCTAACGATTTTGATTAAAATATCATATATTAAAGATATATACCTGACAAATAAAATGTATATCTTGAATTTCCTGGGAATAGCCTCTGAAGAGCACTTTATCTGGATGAATTTTACGGAATTTTGAATAACTGCTAAGCGTAAGAGATGGACAATAACTTACTACACGAAAAATGTAAAGCACGTTAAAACACACACTTTATGTTATATACATTTTTTCCGTGGAGTTCATCATTTTTGAGATATTCCTTGTTTTTGGTTTCTGCTTTTAAAAACATACTTTTCTCAAATAGGAATTTGTCAACTCCTGTCCATACAAACAAAGGAACATCAGTCACATAGCAACCAGCTTTCGACTGTCACTTTAACTTATAGTACTCCCTTATTTCGCTTCTACTTACAAGGAAGCAAGTAATAAGACTATTTCTTCAGAAATTGCTTTCAAACATAACATTAAAAAGAAATGTAGCCTAACTCTTACACACGAAGAAAAGGGATGCCAATGCTGCGTGTAGCTAAAATAAAACTTTCCGATCAAAAAAAAAGTCACGTGTGTAACACTGATATTTACAAAGTTATTGATGTTTTAACAAATGAGTGTGCCAAAATGTTCTAAACAACTACTACACGTAAGAGAGGTAAGGACATTTTTCTCAAAATCTTTACCGACATTTTCTTTTTAGAATTATCTTATTCATCACACACACACACGCCAAACACAAGTGATAGGCGATTCTTTTAAATGCTGGTTGCTATGTGGTTAAAATCCATTTGTTTGTATGGCCAAAAGTTGAAAACTTCCCGTATGTAAAATGTATTGTGAAACTGAAACCAGTAACAAGGAATATCTCAGAACTGGTGAACTCCCGCAAAAATGCATACTACATAAATTGTGTGTTTTAACAAGATCTACATTTTTTGTAGCGTAAGTATTTTGTCTATCTCTGGGGTTTACCAGTTATGTAAAATTCGGCCAAAATTCATCCAGAATAAAAATATTATCAGAGGCTATTCCCAAAAAAATCAACATATATCTACGTGTTATTTTTTTCATATAAATATATTTAATATACGGTATTTAAATCAAAATCGTTGAGAAAATCATAACTTTCGAAAATGTTTGCATATAAAGGGTAGTTTAGTGTGGTGGAAATTTCTTGAAAAATCTTCGTGTCGCATCCTTGGAAGATATTCAACTTAAAATATCAAATTTGGAATTTCGTTTTCGAGTATTGCGTTCAGATACACACACAGACACACACACAAGGAACTTTTTTCTAAAAATGTGTTTTTTTGACTCAGGGAACCTCAAAATCTAAAAGATCCATTAGGAAGGTACGATCGATTTGGCATAACGAAAAGATAATCTAAGTTATCAACACAAAGCTTTATTTGTAAAGTTAAGTACGTTGCTCTGTTTCTCAAAATGTTCTCCATTCTGTCAAGACATTTATTATCACGTGGTACCAGCTTTTCAATGCTGATTGTATACTTTTCTACCGCCAAAAAAATGTTCGGCCAATCGACTTTTATGGTGATAATGCAATGCACGAGTCTTCAGTGAGGAAATGGCGCATAATCTACGATTAATCAAGGAAGAACCAGTGTGTATGATAAAGACCGGAGTGGAAGTTCATCAATCGTTATGGAGGAGTTGAAAAGAAATATTGATAAAAGATTAAGAAACGCTGGTGTTTCTCTTTGGATAGGGTACATGACCTTTTGGATGGAAAAGATTTCTCAACCATAAAGACCTCAAAGTGACAGTGACATCTTAGCGGTGGACGAGTTGACCACGTTGAAAAATCTGATGTGTTCCATTCACATGACTTTCTCTACATCTCTGCAACAAATTATTGTTAAAAAGCTTATGCTTCTATTTACTTCATGCTAATCGAGAAAAAATTAGCACATTCTTATTACTTGCTTCCTTGTAAGTAGAAGCGAAATAAGGGAGTACCGTCGGTTAAAGTGACAGTCAAAAGCTGGTTACTATGTGACTGAAGTTCCTTTGTTTCTATGGACAGGAGTTGTCAAATTCCTGTATGAGAAAAGTATAAGTTGTTCAAAGCTGAAACCAAAAACAAGGAATATTTAAAAAACTATCAACTCCACGAAAAAATATATATAACATAAATTGCATGTTTTAATATGTTTTACATTTTTGGTATGGTAAGTTTTTGTCCATCTCTTATGGTTTAGCAGTTATGCAAAATTCCGTAAAATTCATCCATTATAAAGTAGTCTTAAGAGACTATTCCTAGAAAGTTCAAGATATACACTTTGTCAGGTAAATATCTTTGATATACGATGTTTTAATCAAAACAGTTAAAGCCATTTTTGAGAGAGTCAAAATTTTCGAAAAAATTTCCATGTAAAGGGTAGTTAGGGGTGGAGATTTTCTTGAAAATATTCGTGTCGCATCCTTGGAAGGTACCAAACTTAAATACCAAGTTTGGTACTTAACGGTCTTTTCGTTTTTGAGCTATGCTGTCCACACACACACACGCAGACTTTTTTCCAAAAAAATGTTTTTTAATCAGTGGGACCGAAAGCATGTATTTCCGGTAAAATCTCGGTGTCGAATTTTGGGTGCATTACAATACCTTCTCTATTCACTATGTATATAGTACGTGTAGAGAAAGTAAAATTAGAATAAGGTACTAACTTTGTAAATAAAGTTTTGTGTTGATAACTTTAGTAATTATTTAGTTATGCCAAATCGTCTGTCACTTTTTGGATGGCTCTCGTATATTTCTGTTGACATTTTGACTACGAATTTTTGGGTGGAATACGATACATTCTCTATCTAATTGTACATGCATGTTAGAGAAAGTAAAAGTGGGTGAGTGACATTTATGGCGTATTTAAATATTTGTCAAGGTTCGCATGGGTCATCTAGTAACTGGTTTACATTATTTGTTTAATGATATTTGCACCGGAAGAGTGAAACAGAAAAGCGTGGCCAACTATGTTGCTGCAGTCGTCATCTGTTTATTCGCGGGCAACCATATATTGACACAGTATCTTAAGGGCTTTACAGGCTCGCGTATGTTATTCAAACAACTAGGATCAAGTAATATGTTGTTTTCATCTCTATACCCATGAAGCAAAACCAATTTGTTTGCTAGTTAAACACTTCCACAATATGCAGAAAGAACAGCAAAATGAGCTTGCGGATTATCGATTTCAGTACCTATTTGGTTTCGTTCTAAAAACTCCTTTTTAGACAGTTAATGCTAAACTATCAATGGTGTCAAAAGTAGAAAATTCCGTCACTCTGTTATAAAATTATAATACTCCAGCTTTGATTATCTCGTTCAAGTAGGCCATGTCTCTGAAAGCTCGTATCGATCTTTAAAATGGCGGAAATGAAATGAAATGGGGTTTTATTTATGTACGCTCTTTAACTGCTGTGGTTTTCAGTGTACCATTATACAGGCTGTTAATAAACTACACCGAAATAATTTGCGAGATGCACGTGACTGATATAAGTAACTTGAGATCGGCGATGCATGGTCCCCGGATAAACATAACGCAACTACATAGCGTTAAACGTGTGGGTATCAGATCCTGATAAGTCGGTGTTAAAACAAAGCAGGTTGAAAAAATAGCTTAGAATGACTTTAAAACTGCTGCCCGAGTATAGAAACATCGATGTTTAGCAGCTCGTTACTAGCGTTCTCAAGATTTAATGTCGAAAAATCTGTAAAATCTCGAACTAATCACTTGACAGTGCGACACTGAGCATTCTTGAGTTATGTAGCCTATTTTCGATGCGTTTTTTCATTTGCTCTGTTGGTTTAATGTGTGACGTGGGAACCTGGTATCCCAAAGGTCACGAGATCGATTCCTGTCATAGAGTAAATGTTTTTTATTATTATTTTTTTCATTCTGGCACTTCAGAAACTTATAGCCGTTACTTCGAAATGTCAATAAACCGGCCATAAGACTCCTATCTCAAAGTACTTATATAAATAATCTACATATTCTGTGAAAATGTTTCGGTATAGTTCATTAACACCCTGTATATTGGGCGTGAGAGACGCTTAATTTTGCTGAGAGTCACCTCTATCAGGCTTGAGGTTCCGTGCCGTAAATCTACGACACGGGACCCATGGTCTTACTTCTCTTCCGAAGGAAGGCATGCTAAGGATTTTTATGCCCGAAAAAATCCATCGTCCAACGCCGGGTTTGAACCCACGACCTTGGATATAGGAAGTTAGCATGGTAACTACTACATCACGGAGGGCGACAAAAAATTGCGGATGATTTGAATGACACGAACATGAAGCAGACGAAATTACACAAGCAGCGGAGAGAGCAAAATTACAACTGCTAATTTGCCACCGTCGTATAGAATGTTTTTGTTCTATACGAGAAAGCAATCATGTTGTCAGCCCTGATGCTAAGCAAGGCAACAACTGAATAT
The DNA here is from genome assembly GCA_030762935.1 of Hymenopus coronatus. Classification (NCBI taxonomy): domain Eukaryota; kingdom Metazoa; phylum Arthropoda; class Insecta; order Mantodea; family Hymenopodidae; genus Hymenopus; species Hymenopus coronatus. The sequence continues at coordinate 63,069,663 of CM060899.1, forward strand.
CGCAGACCATTAAGCATGTACACCGTGAAATAGGTAAAACAATCTAATTATAATTATAATATATCTATAAATATTGAGAATTTCTAAAAAATAGTGCATGACACAAGTGTTAAAATTGTTTTATATTCGTTGGATTATTGCAAGCTTCCTACTCACAATATAAAACACCATTTTTACCACTTGAGTCATAAATATTTTAGACTTCCTGAATCCAAAAAATCTTATGTTGTATTCACATCACTTCCTCTATATAGTCTGCAATAAACTAAACTTACGAAAGTTTATTCTTCCATTTACTTCATGCTAATCCAGATAAACATTAGCAAAAATGGCCTTACTAGTAAGGGGAATGAGGGAATACACCAAGTTAAAGTGGTAGTCAAAACTGTTAAAAGCTTGCGAAACAATTGAAATTCGGTTTTCTTTTGCATTTCCGGAGATAAAAAAAAGATATGAAAGAAAAGTTAACAACCCGCTTTAGAAAAGTTTAAGTAGTCTAAACTAATAACAAGAAATATCTCAGAAATGGAGATCTCTACAGAAAAACTGTACAGACACGCACGTGGACCTTTTTTTAAAAAAATATTTTTTCTATTTTTGATGAAATTTCTGTATTTAACTAAAAATGTAGAACGAAATGTCACCTGGAAAGGTTAAGATGAAATGGATAAATTAGTTTGGTTTGTATACCTCTAATAAACGATACGAGGGTAGAGAGATTCATGTGAATGTAACATTAGAATTCTTTTATATAGGTGCACCAAACATAATCCGGATTTGCCAACAAGTGTAAGATACGGAAGTTACTTTTTTGAAGTTTGTTTTCTAGCTTTGCATTGAACCAGCCACAAATCCAATCACCGTCGAGGCTTTAGAAGCTATAGAGAATCCGAGCTTAATTGTGTGGCCCTTCATAAGCTCCGCTCCATATCCGGTATAAGGGTTGGTCAGAGATGGAACATGGAAAAGAAACCCACGTAGGGACAGGCCCAGAAAACAGAAAAAAAAAGGGGGGGCGACCAATAGAGCAGATACAGAATAGCTAAGACTTGCTTAATCCCTTGAGTTAGGAGATACAAAAGCAGTTCAGGGGAGATTCCTGAAGGGGGGGGCAGTGCTACCAACTTGTGGGAAAACGATACGCGACAAATACTTCAATTTTCTTGTGTCGACATCTCCAACTTCTTTTATCGACGGCACTGTTTTTGATTCGTTTTCACCTTCTATAGCCTCGTAAGTTTAATGCACATAGTGGATAGAGAAGATATTGTATTGCACCCAAAAATTCGATACAGAGATTTCACCGGAAATATATATTTTTGGGTCTCCTGTATCCAAAAAAAGCATTTTCAGAAAAAGATCCATGTGTGTGTGTCCGTGTGTCTGTGAACACGATAACTCAAAAACAAAAAGTCGGTATAATACCAAACTTGGTATTTAAGTTTAATATTTTCTAGGGATGCGACACGAATATTTTGAGAAAAATCCTCCCAACCCAAACTACCCTTTACATGGAACGTTTTTAGAAATTTTTTATTTTCTCAAAAATTGCTCTAAGGATTTTGATTAAAATATCATATATTAAAGATTTTTACCTGACAAATAAAATATATGTCTTGAATTTTCTGGCAATAACCTCTGAAGACTACTTTATTCTCGATCAATTTTACGGAATTTTGCATAACTGCTAAACCGTAAGAGATGGACAAAAACTTACCACACAACAAACGTAGAACATCTTAAAACACACAATTTATGTTAAATACATTTTTTTCGTGGAGTTGATTTTTGTTGGAGATATTCCTTTTTTTTTTTTTTTTTTCAGCTATAAACACATACTTTTCTCATACAGGACTTTGTGAACTCGTGTCCATACAAATAAAGGAACTTCAGTCGCAGAGCAACCAGCTTTTGACTATCACTTTAACCTATGGTACTCCCTTCACTTCAAGGAAGAAAGTAATAAGACTATTTCTACTCATTTTTTCTCAATTAGCATGAAGTAAATAGGAGCATAAGCTTTTTAACAATAATTTGTTGCAGAGATGTAGAGAAAGTCATGTGAATGGAACACATCAGATTTTTTTACAATCTATTCTTAAGTATTCCATTTCACCCAAAAACTTGTTACCGGGATTTCTTCGAAAATGCTCGTTTTAGGGTTCCCTGCATTTTAAGAAAAAGATTTTTAGAAAAAATGTGTGTGTGTGAATCGCCAGCATTTTTTGTTAAAAAGCTTATTCTATCTACTTCATGATAATCGTGATAAACATTAACAGAAATTAGCTTATTATTTGCTTCCTTGTAAGTAGAAGGGAAATAAGAGTACACTAGGTTAAAGCGATAGTCAAATCTTTTAAAAGCCGTTTGCCATATGTTGGAAATCAACTTCTTTGCATGGCCAGGAGTTGATAAATTTCCATATATCTATGAAAAGTGTAAGTATTTTAAAGCTGATACAAATAACAAGGAATATCTGAAAATGTTCAACTCCAGGAAAAAAATACAGCTGACACAAATTGTGTATTTTAAAAATATCTATATTTTTTGTGTAGCAATTATTTCTCTATTTCTTACTATTTAACCGTCATGTAAAATTCTTCAAAAATAAACCATAACAAAGTCCTCTTCAGAGGATTTTCCCAGGAAATTCAAAATATACAGTTTCTTTTTGTTGTAAATAATTTTAAAATGCGGCATATTAACTAAAAGAATCTTATGTGTTCCGTTCACATGACTTTCTCTATATCACTGCAACAAATTATTCTATTTACGTCATCTAATGGAGCAAAAATCAGCAGAAATAGTCTTATTACTTGCTTCCTTGTTAGTAGAAGCGAAATAAGGGGGTACCATAGGTTAAACTGATAGTCAAAAGCTGGTTGCTCTGCGACTGAAGTTCCTTTGTATGGACACGAGTTCACAAAGTCCTGTATGAGAAAAGTATAAGTCTTTATAGCTGAAAAAAAAACAAGGAATATCTCCAACAAAAATTAACTCCACGAAAAAAATGTATTTAACATAAATTGTGTGTTTTAAGATGTTCTACGTTTGTTGTGTGGTAAGTTTTTGTCCATCTCTTACGGTTTAGCAGTTATGCAAAATTCCGTAAAATTGATCGAGAATAAAGTAGTCTTCAGAGGTTATTCCCAGAAAATTCAAAATATACATTTTATTTGTCATGTAAATATCTTTAATATACGATATTTTAATCAAAATCGTTAGAGCCATTTTTTAGAAAATCAAAATTTTCGAAAAAAGTTCCATGTAAAGGTTAGTTTGGGGTGGGAAGATTTTTCTCAAAATCTTCGTGTCGCATCCCAGGACGATACTAAACTTAAATACATAAGATATATAATAATAAGATTCACCAGCTTTTAAGAATACGCCACAAACTTTTTCAAGAAAATCCTTTAACCCCAAACTATTTTTTATAAGAAAAACAATTCAAAAAATATGATGTGTTCCATTCACACGCTTTTCTTTACATCTCTGCAACAAATTATTGTTAAAAAGCTCATGCTTCTATTTACTTCATTTTAATCGAGAAATAAGTAGAAATAGGCTTATTGCTTGCTCCCTTATAAGTAGAAGCGAATTAAGGGAGTATCATAGGCTAATAGATAACCATAAAGTGGTTGCTGTGTGACTGATGTTCCTTTATTTGTATGGAGAGGAATTTGTATGAGAAAAGTATAACTTTTTCAAAACTGAAACCAAAAACAAGGAATATGTCAAAACGATCAACTGCACGAAAAAAATATACATGACTTAAATTGTGTATTTTAATGTGCTCTACATTTTTTGTGTATTAAGTTTTTGTCCATGTCTTAAGGTTTAGCAGTTGTGCAAAACTCCGTAAAATTCACCCAGAATAAAGTAGTCTTCAAAGGCTATTCCCAGAAAATTCAAGATATACATTTTATTTGTCAGGTAAATATCTTTAATATTTGACATTTTAATGAAAATCGTTAGAGCCATTTTTAAGAAAATCAAAATTGTAAAGGGTAGTTGGGGGTGGGGCGATTTTCTTTACAATCTTCGTGTCGCATCCCTGGAAGATAAAAATCTTAAATAGAAAGTTTGGTATTTAACGGTCTTTTCGTTTTTGAGCTATGCTGTCCACATACAGACACGCACACGGACATTTTTGTAAAAATGTTTTTTTTTTGGATTCAGGGAGACCCAAAACATGTATTTCCGGTGAAATCTCTGTATCGAATTTTTGGGTGCATTACAATACCTTCTCTACACACTATGTACATAGTACGTATAGAGAAAGTAAAAACAGTATCTTGCCCTCTTGGAAAATGTGTAAACGGAGCCCTTAATTTTGTGGACAGATTAGCGCGAACGCGGCACCGCAAGTACCTACAAGGTGCTCAGCGAAGCGACAAACTTAACAGCAAGAGCGAAAACAGTATTCTTCATGTAGCGAAGTGACACAGATCGGTCATGTGGAAAACAGCACCTCATTGGTATAATAGAGTGTGCAGGACGATCACAATACATGTGGCCGCCCGTTTTCTAAAGAACACCGCAAAGAATAGCACGCTCCTTGTTTGGCCAGAAACCATCTGCGGTGACAACGTCTAATTGTAAACCATTCCTCAAAACCTTCCTTATAAATGTCACCACATTTCTGAAAACCGATCAATGTAACTTACAAAAAAAAAAACTTATGCTTCTATTTACTCCATGGTATATCGAGAAAAATGAACAGAAATAGTCTTATTACTTGCTTCCATGTAAGTAGAAGCGAAATAAGGGAGTAGCATAGGTTAAAGTGAAAGCCAAAAGCTGGTTGCTATGTGACTGATGTTCCTTTGTTTGTATGGACACGAGTTAACAAATTCCTGTATGAGAATAGTATAAGTGTTTACTTTCTCTATACGCACTATGTACATAGTGTATAGAGAAAGTATTGCACTCCATCAAAAAATTCGATACCGAGATTTCACCGGAAATATATGTTTTAGGGTTCCCAATATCCAAAAAAAGCATTTTCACAAAAAGGTCCGTGTGTGTGTGTGTGTGTGTGTGTGTGTGTGTGTGTGTGTGTGTGTGTGTGTGTGTGTGTCTGTGAACACGATAGCTGAAAAACGAAAACTCGGTAAAATACCAAACTTGGTATTTAAGTTTAGTATCTTCCAGGGATGCAACACGTAGATTTTGAGAAAAATCCCCCCACCCCCAACTGCCCTTTCCATAGAACTTTTTTCAAAATTTTTGATTTCCTCAAAAATGGCTCTAACGATTTTGATTAAAATTTCGTATATTAAACATGACAAATAAAATGTATATCATGAATTTTCTAGCAATAGCCTCTGAAGAGTAGTTTATTCTGGATGAATTTTACGGAATTTTGAATAACTGCTAAACCGTAAGAGATGGAGAAAAACTTACTGCACAAAAAATGTAGAGCACATTAAAACACACAATTTATGTTATATAAATTTTTTTCGTGAGTTCGTCGTTTTTGAGACATTCCTTATTTTGTGTTTCTGCTATGAAAAACTTATACTTTTCTCATACAGGAACTGGTAAACTCCGATCCATATAAACAAAGGAACTTCATTGACATAGCAGCCAGCTTTTGACTATCACTTAACCTATGGTAGTCCCTTATTGCGCTTTTACTTACAAGGAAGCAAGTAATAAGACTATTTCTGCTAATTTTTTCTGATTAGCATAAAGTAAATAGAAGTATAAGCTTTTTAAGAATAATTAGCTGCAGGGATATAGAGAAAGTCATGTGAATGGTACACATCAGATTTTTTAAAGCTGCAACTAAAAACAAGGAATATCTAAAAAAAAAAAAAAAAAAATAAACTCCACGAAAAAAAATGTATATAACTTAAATTGTGTGTTGTATGGTAATCTACAATTTTTGTGCAGTAAGTTTTTGTCTATCTTTTACGATGTACCAGTAAAAATCATCCAGAATAAAGAGGTCTTAAGAGGTTATTCCCAGAAAATTCAGGATATACATTTTATTTGTCATGTAAATATCTTAAATGTAACAGATTTTAATCAAAATCAATAGACCCATTTTTGAGTTATAAACATTTTCGAAAAAAGTTCCATGTAAAGGGTAGTTGGGGTTGAGGGGATTTTCTTAAAAATCTTTGTGTCGCATCTTTAGAAGATACTAAACTTAAATGCCAAGTTTGGTATTTAACGGTGTTTTTGTTTTTGAGCTATGCTGTCTACACACACACACACACACACACACACACACACACACACACACACACACACACACATGGTCTTTTTTTTTTTTTTTTTTTTCAAAAAATGCTTTTTTTTTGGGGGTTCAGGGGTACCCAAAACATGTATTTCGGTGAAATCTCGGTATCGAATTTTTAGGCACATTACAATACCTTCTCTATACACTATGTACATATTAGGTGTAGAGAAAGTAAAATCTAAGTGTCCCATTCACGTGATGTCCTCTAGCTGTTCGGTAAACAACCTTCTATTCAAAACATTAATCTGTTATCTAGTCATATTAATTAAGATCAAGATTAGCGGAGTCTAATTACTAGCTTCTTGTAAGTAGAAGGGAAAAAAGAAAATACACAGGCTGAAGCGATAGTCACCCCTTTAAAACATTAAAACTCCTATGTGAAACATTTGAAATGCTAATCTCTTCGCTTTCCAGGAGTAAACAAACGAGAAACGAGAAAAAAAATCTATATGACATAAATTGTGTAATTTAATGAGATCTATATTTTTGTGTATTAAGTTTTTGTATATCTCCTAAGGTTTGCCAGTTACACAAAAGACATCAAGAAGAGGTATTCAGGGACATGTCGCGTCCTTGGAGGATACTAAACTTATGTACCAAGTTTGGTATTTTACCAACTTTTCGTTTTTGAGTTTTTTTCAAATACACTGACTTTTTTTCTAAAAATGCTTTTTCTGGATGCAGGGGACCTTAAAACATCTATTTCCGGTGAAATCTTGGTATCGAATTTTTTGTTGGAATGCAATACCTTCTCTATACACTATGCACATAATACAGATTTTCTACCAGTTTACGGTAGTTCGTCCACTATGTTTCTGATTTAAATTAGTGTGTGATCCTCGAGGATTTGCTTGTTCACTTTGTCCTTCAGGTTACCCCTCTAGGGAATATGAGAGGGTGATCAAGTAGTACTAATCACGGATCTCCAAACACAAGCAGGCAGACGGCCCACAGGGAAATCCCCGTGTGGTTGGTAATAACAAATTCTGGAAGCCCGATACCTTCTCACACCCTAAACTCTCCTCTACTCCACGCTTTGATTGGAGTGCGTTCAGAAAAAAATCTGATGTGTTCCATTCACATGACTTTCTTTACAGCTCTGCAACAAATTATTGTTAAAAAGCTTATGCTTCCATTACTTTCATTCATATCGAGGAAAAATTAGCAGAAATAGTCTTATTACTTGCTTCCTTGTAATTAGAAGCGAAATAAGGGAATAGTATAGGTTAAAGTGATAGTCAAAAGCTGGTTGCTATGTGACTGAAGTTCCTTTGTATGGACACGAGTTGACAAATTTCTGTATAAGAAAAGTATAAGTTTTTCGAATCTGAAATCAAAAACAAGGAATATCTCAAACACGATCAACTGGGCGAAAAAAATGTATATGACATAAATTGTGTATTTTATCGTGATGTACAGTTTTTGTGTGGTAAGTTTTTGCCCATTTCTTACGGTATAGCAGTTATGCAAAATTCCGTAAAATTAATTTAGAATAAAAATGGTCCTCAAGGGCTATTCCCAGAAAATTTAAGATATACAGTTTATTTGTCAGGTGAATATCTTTCATATACGATATTTTAATTAAAATCGTTAAAGCCATTTTTTAGAAAATCAAAATTTCGAAAGAAGTTCTATTTGAGGGTAGTTGGGGTTGGGGGGATTTTCTTGAAAATCTTCGTGTCGCAGCCCTGCAAGATACCAAGTTTGGTTTTTAACAGACTATTGTGCCCCCCCCCCACACTCACACACACACACACACAAACACACACATGTATTTACGGTGAAAACACGGTATCCATTTTTGGGTGCATTACAAAATCTCTATACACTATGTACATAGAACGTGTAGAGAAAGTAAAACAGTCTGATGTGTTCCATTCACTTGAATTTCTGTACATCGCTTTAACAAAGTATTATTAAAAAGCATATCCTTCTATCTAGTTTATGGTAATCGGCATAAATATTTGTTGAGTTTGTCTTAATCAGTTGCTTCCTTGTAAGTAGAAGAAAAGTAAGAGAAAACGCTAGGCCAAAGCGATAGAAAACATCTTTTAAAAGCTCATCACAATTTGAAACAAGCAAAATTGTTTCGTTTTAGTTTCTCTAGCCCGCATGTGCAACGTACAGAGCGGAAAGAGATTTCACAAGGAAATATATGTTTTGGAGTCCCCTGTGTGTGTGTGTGTGTGTGTGTGTGTGTGTGTGTGCCTGTGGACAGCGTAGCCCCAAAAGAAAACGACCGTTAAATACCAAACTTGGTATTTAGGCTTAGTATCTTCCAAGGATGCCACACGAAGATTTTGAAAAAAAAAATCCCCCCGCCACAAACTACTCTTTTCATGGATACATTTTCAAAAATTTTGAGTTACTTAAAAATTTCTCTAACGATTTTCATTAAAATCCCGTATATTAAAGCTACATATGTCGCAAATAAAATGTATCTCTAGAATTTTTTGGGAATAACCTCTGAAAACCTCTTTATTCTGGATGAATTTTGCTGAATTTTGCTTAGCTGCTAAACTGTAAGAGATAGAAAATAACGTACTACAAAAAAATGTACCTCATGACTAAACACACAATTTTTGTCCTTTACGTTTTTGTTGTGGAGGTAACCGTTTTCGAGGTATTCCTTGTTATTGGTTTCAATTGTGAAGTACTTAAAAGGTCCGTGAGCTCAAAAACGAAAAGACTGTTAAATACCAAACTTGGTTTTTAAGTTTAGTATCATCCAAGAATGCGACAGAAAGATTTTCAAGAAAATCCCTTCACCACAAACTACTCTTTACATGGAAACATTTTCGAAAATTTTGATTAAAATCCCGTATTTTAAATCTATTTACATCCGAAATAAAATGTATATCTTGAATTTTATAGGAATAGTCTCTGAAGACCTGTTTATTATGGACGAATTTTGCCGAATTTTACTCAACTGCTAAACCGTAAGAGATAGGCAAATACTTACTTCACAAAAAATTTAGATCTCGTCAAAGCACACAATTTATGTCCTTTACGTTTCTGTTGTGGAGGTGACCGTTTCCGAGATATTCCTTGTTACTGGTTTAAACTTTGAAATGTACCTTTCTCAGACAGGAAGTGTCCGTTTTCTTTTGTTCTACTCCTGGACAAGCAAAGAAGCGATTTGCAATGACAATCGCATAACGACAGCTTTTAAAACATTTGACTGTCAGTTTGGCTTGTGCATTCCTTCTACTTATAAGGAACTAACTAAAATGTTTATCTCGATTTGAATGGTGTAGAAAGAAGAATATTTTTTGTAGGAGGTTTGTAAAGAGGCTAGAGAAAGTCTTGTGAGAGCACCACACCAGCATTTTATATTGACTTCCCGCTTGAGAGAGCTTGAGTTAGAAATTGAAACCAAACACAAGGCATATCCCGGAAACTGTTAAATATATATATGTTTAACAAAAGATAATTCTTCTTTCAACACCATGCTAATCGAGATAAACATTAGCAGAATTTTGTTACTTAGTTCCTTATAAGTAGACTGGAACTAAGGGAATTCACTAAGCTAAAGTGTTTTAAAATCTGTTGTTATGCGATTGTCATTGCAAATCGCCTCCTTGTTTGGCCAGGTGTGGAACAAAACAAAAAAAAAAAAAAAAAAAAAAAAACACTCCCGTCCGTGAAAAGTATAAGTACTTCACAAGTGAAACTAATAACGAGGAATACCTCTGAAACGGTAACTTCCACGAAAATAATGTATATGACATAACTTGTGCATTTTAACGAGATATACATTTTTTGTAAAGTAAGTTTTTTTTCTATCTCTTACCGTTTACTAGTTATTCTAAATTAAGGAAAATTCGTCCAGAATAAACAGGTCTTTAGAAGCTGCTCCTAGAAAATTATATATATTATTTGTGATAGAAAAGGCTTTAATATGTGATATTTTAAACAAAATCGTTCTAACCATTTTTAAGAAAAACAAAATTTTTGAAAATTTTTCCACGTAAAGGGTAGTTAGGGGTGGGTGGATTTTCTTGAAAATCTTCGTGTTGCATCCTTGGAAGATACCAAACTTAGACACCAAGTTTGGTATTTAACCGTCTTTTCGTTTTTGAGCTATGCTGCGCACACACACACACGGACATTTTTCTAAAAATGTTATTTTTGGATTAAGGGGGTCTCAAAGCATATTTCCGGTGAAATTTCGGTATGGAATTTTTGGGTGCAATACAACAGTTCCTCTATACACTATGTACATAGTATGTGAAGGGAAAGTAAAAGATATATGACATAAATTGTGTGTCTTAAGGAGATGTATATTTTTGTGTAGTAAGTTTTTGTCTATCTCTTACGATTTACTAGTTTATAATACAAAAGCCATCTATATTTAAGAGGTCTTCAAAGGCTATTGTCAGAAAATTCTAGATATACATTTCGTTTGTCATGAAAATATCTTAAGCTTATGGTATTTTAATAAAAATCGTTAGAGAAAATCAACATTTTCGAAGTGTTCCATAAGAAAAGTGTAGTTAGGTGGGGGGAATTTGCTGAAAATCTGTGTCGCAACCTTAGAAGGTATAAAACTTAAATGCCAAGTTTGACATTTAATCGACTTTTTGTTTTTCAGATATGTTATTCACACACACACATACACACACACACACACACACACACACACACACACGGACGTATTTCTGAAAAAGCTTTCTTTTGGATTCTGAAATCTCAGTGTCGAATTTTTGGCAGAATACAACACCTTTTCTATCTACAATGTACAAACGTGCTAGAGAAAGTAAATAGCGATCACTAGATATGTTATGCCTTTACCATGTGTAAAAATATATATTTAAATTTTGCGTATGTTTCTTTTCGCGGTTTTGTACAAAAGATTCTGAAGTGTACTTTTCTATCTCTTTCAAGTTATCCGTGACAAACATTTAAAGAAATCGTTTTATACACATTTATCTGAAGAAGAAAAAAAATAGAGTAAGCTTAATCATCTATATGCGGGTTGGTATGTGATGGCTTCTAAATTCCGTTCCTTGTGAATGAATAACAGAAAAAGAAACAAAAATATCACCCCTTTGCAATTAAAAAAAAAAGCCTAATTTCGCAGTTCAAATCATAATAAAGAATATCTCGGAAATGGTTAATGACATTACAAAAATCTGATGTGTTCTATTCACATGGCTTTCTCTACATCTCAGCACCAAATTATTGTTAAAAAGCTAATGCTTCTCGTTACATCATACACATCAAGAAAAAAATTAGCAGAAATAGTCTTATTACTTGCTTCCTTGTAAGTAGGAGCGAAATAAGGGAGTACCATAGGTTAAAGCGATAGTCAAAAGCTGGTTGCTATGTGATTAAAGTTCCTTTATTCGTATGGACAAAGCTGAAACCAATAACAAGGAATATCTCAAAACCGATTAACTCCACGAAAAAAATGTATAAATTGTATGCCTTAACGTGGTCTACAATTTTTGTGTGTTAAGATTTTGTCTATCTCTTACGGTTTAGCAGTTATGCAAAATTCTGAAAAATTCCTCCAGAATAAAGTAGTATTCAGAGGCTATTCCCAGAAAAGTCAAAATAAGCATTTTATTTATCAGGTCAATATCTTTAATATACGATATTTAAATCAAAATCTTTATAGCCATTTTTTAGAAAATAAAAATTTTCGAAAAAAGTTCCATGTAAACGGTAGTTGCGGGTGTGGGGTTCTTGTGTGGCATCCTTGGAAGATACTAAACCTAAATACCAAGTTTGGTTTTTAACGGGCTTTTCGTTTTTGAGCTATGCTGCACACACATATACATACACACGGACATTTTTGTAAAATGCATTTTTTTTGCATTTGGGGGGGGTCTCAAAACATATATTTCCGTTGAAAACTCAGTATGGAATTTTTGGGTGCATTACAATACCTTCTCTATACACTACGTACATAGTACGTGTAGAGAAAGTAATAAATATATTAATTAAACATAATTTGTATGTTTTAATTAGATCTATTAGACTTAGTTGGCAAACAACTTTTCTCGCTCTCTCTCTCATTCTTTTCCTCTCTTACAGTTTACAAATTATACAAAATGTATTATTCTGACTGGCTTTGCAGGTGTTTGCAGATAATTAAAGGTAGATATGTATTAAATTTATGATCCTCATACCTTAAACATATAAATCTAAGTTTCTTGAGATAACTATTTTGCATGAAATAGGTAGATTAGGGTAGAATAATTTCATTTTGAAATCGGTGTTATATCCCAAAGGACGCTTATTTTAACTGCCAATTTTAGTATTTAAACGACTTGTTTAATTATGCTGTTCAGACACACACACACACATACACACACAGACACACGCACGCGCGCGCGCGCACGGCTCTCTTTCTCTCTAAAATTGATTTGGTAGGGATCCCAAAAACATGCATTTGGGGTAAAATCTAGGTATCGAATATTTGGGTGAAATGCAACACCTCGTTTGCTTACTATGGAGGTATAGGTACTAGCAGATTGAGTAAAATTATAGTTATTTGCAGTTGAGAAAATAAACAATATGAGAATTAAAAAAAAAAAAAAAAAAAAAAATTAAAAATCTTGGAAATACATAATGCCAAAACAAATGTTATTTTGTGTACTGATATGTTTTCTACATATTATTGTTTATCAGTAATTCAAAAGCGGTTCAGAATGAGGAGGTCTTCATAAACTATCGCCCGAAAATTCAAAATATTATATATATTTTATTACTTTCTCTACACGTACTATGAACTTAGTGTATAGAGAAGGTATTGCATTGCACCCAATAATTTGATAACGAGATTTCATTGGAAATACACGGTTGGGCTCCACCTAAATAAAAAAAAATACATTTTTGGAAAAAGGTCCGTGGAGGTGAGTGTGTGTGTCTGCGGACAGCATAGCTCGAAAACGAAAAGATCGCTGAACACCAAACTTGGTATTTAAGTTTTGGTATCTTTCCAAGGATGCGACACGAAGATTTTCAAGAAAATCTCCACCAACTACCCTTTAAATGGAATTTTTTTTTCGAAAATTTTGATTTTTTCAAAAATGGCTCTAACGATTTTGATTAAAGTATCGTAAGATATTTACCTGACAAATAATATGTATATCTTGAATTTTATGGGAATAGCCTCTGAAGACTACTTTATTCTGGATGAATTTAACGAAATTTTGCATAACTGCTAAACCGTAAGAGATGGACGAAAACTTACCACACAAATAATGTAGAGCACATTAAAACATACAATTTATGTTCTATACATTTCTTTCGAGGAGTTGATCGTTTTTGAGATATTCCTTGTTTTTGATTTCAGCTATAAAAACATACTTTTCTCATACAGGACTTTGTGAACTCGTGTCCATACAAACAATAAAATTTCAGTCACCTACTAACCAGCTTTTGACTTCACTTTAACCTATGGTACTCTATTTCGCTTCTACTTACAAGAAAGCAAGTAATAAGACTATTTCTGCTAATTTTTTCTCGATTGGCATGAAGTAAATAGAAGCAAAAGATTTTTAATAATTTGTTGCAGAGATGTAGAGAAAGTCATGTGAATGGGACACATCACATTACTTTAATAATATCGTTCAGAGGTGCGTGCACACACACATACACTTACACACACGAATAAATAAACACGGCTTTCTTCACCCTTTTTGAGGTTCTCCAACCGTTTATTTCTGGTGAAAGTTCGATTTCTAATTTTTGTATAGAATACAATACTTTCTATAGTAACTATACATAACTAGTAGAAAAATCATGTGCGTTCCAGCCACTTGACTTTCTCTACATATGTATAACAAATTATTCCTAAAAAGATTATTCTTCTATTTACTCCTTGCTAATCCAGGTAATATTAGCAGAAATTGTCTTATTACTTAGTAGGAGGGAAATAAGGGAATACACTAGACTAAAGCGATAGTCAAATCTTTTAAAATGTTATATGAAAAATTGAAGTATAACAAAAGAGAAATAAAACGAAAGGTGAGTTACGTTTGAGAAAAGTTACACACTCTATAATTGCCACTATTAACAAAGAATATCTCGGAAGAGGCTAATTCTACACAAAAAGAGAAACAGAAGATATATGACAACGAGATCCACATTTTTGTGCAGTAAGTTTTTGTGTGTCTGTTACGGTTTACCAGTTATGTAAAATTTATCCAGAAGTCTTCAGAACTTTTCTCAGAAAATTAAAGATATATTATTTGTTATTAAAAATATTTGTAATCTTGAATATTTTAATTAAAATTGTTAGTCAATTTTGGGAATACATTTTAAAAATATCCCATGTAAAGAGTAGTTTGTGGTGGGGTAATTTTCATGAAAATCTTCATGTCGCATACTTGGAGAATACTAAACTTAAACACCAAATTTGGTATTTAGCGGTCTTTTCGTTTCTGAGCTATGCTGTTCACAGACACGCACACACAAACACATGGACCTTTTTATTTTCTCTACACACATTGTACATAGTGTGTAGAGAAGGTATTAAATAGCATCCAAAAATTTGATACTGAGATTTCACCGGAAATGCATGTTTTAGGACTGCTTTAATAAACAAAACACAAATATTTTTAGTAAAATGTCCGTGTGAGTGTCTGTGTGTGTATGTGTGTGTGTGTGTCTGTGTCTATGGGCAGCATACTGAAAATTGTTACGTCCATTAAATACCAAATTTGGATTTTCCAAGGATGCGACACGAAGTCTAATCTTTTTCTAATCTTCGATTAGGAAAAAGTAAATAGAAGCATAACCTTTTCAACAATAATTTCTTGCAGAGATGTAGAGAAAGTCATGTGAATAGAATGCATCAGATTCTTTCCTTTTCAGAGACCTTAAAACTATTTGTGAAATTTCGATATCAAACTTTTGGGTGATATGCAATACTTTCTCAACTTATGTAAAGAAAAATTCAGAAAAAAAATCCCAGAAAATTCAAGATATACATTTTATCTGTCAGGTTAATATCTTTAATACACGAAACTTTAATCAAAATCGTTTTTCGAAAAAGTTCCATGTAAAGGGTAGTTTGGGATGGGGGGATTTTCCTCAAAATCTTCGTGTCGCATCCCTGGAAGATACTAAAATTAAATACCAACTTTGGTGTTTCATCGACTTTTCGTTTTTTAGGTATCGTGATCACACACACACACACACACACACACACACACACACACACATACATACACGCGCGCGCGGACCTTTATCTGAAAATGCTTTCTTTTCTTTTCTTTTTATGTTTTTTTTGATACAGGAAACCCTAAAAGACATATTTCCGGTAAAATCTCGGTACAGAATTTTCGGGTGGGGTGCAATACCTTCTCTATACACTATAGTATGTATACAGCAAGTAAAAATGTTATTAAAACCGTGTTTTTTTTAACACACACGTGACTAAAGTTACTCACCCAGACTTTCACACGCTATTTACTGAACGTCACATTTGAGGCTGCACACGTATTTCCCAAACCCGAGGAAAGAATAAGACTGGGGCAGACGGAATGTCTTGCTCGGTCCCGATACAAGGGACAGGTTGAAGGGGGGGGGGTCAAGAAAAAGGTGCGTACTTCTTCTCGCGTGTAATGTTTCTAGGTAGGTGACTGAGAAACAACCCTCTTTGCTTTGTGCCGTGCCCTACCCACTGGGGACAAACAGCTCAGGTAAAAGTCGAGCCTGATTGCGGTGCGCTGATAAACCTGCAGACACAGGTTCGCGCTCAAAGTGTGACCACGGAGGTGCTAACAGCTTTCCAATACCAGACACACACACGGATCTGTTTCTGAAAATGTGTTTTACTTTCTCTACACGTACTGCGTACATAGTGTATAGAGAAGGTATTGTATTCCACCCAAAAGCTCGATACCGAGATTTCACCGGAAATACATGTTTTGGGTCCCCCTGAATCCCTAAAAAAGCATTTTTGGAAAACCGTCCGTGTGTGTGTCTGTATGTCTGTGGACAGCATAGCTCAAACTTGGTATTTAAGTGTGGTATCTTCCAAGGATGTGACACGAAGATTTTCAAGAAAATCCCCCACCGCCAACTACCTTTACAGGAACTTTTTCCGAAAATTTTGATTTTCTTAAAAATGGCTCCACGAATATGATTAAAATATCGTATACTAAAGATATTTACCTGACAAATAATATGCATATCTTGAATTTTCTGGGAATAGCCTCTGAAGAATACTTTATTCTGGATGGATTTTTCAAAATTTAGCATAACTGCTAAACCGTAAGAAATGGACAAAAACTTACTGCACAAAAAATGTAGAGCACACTAAAACACACAATTTATATTATATACATTTTTTCGAGGAGTTGATCGTTTTTGAGTTATTCCTTGTTTTTGGTTTCAGCTTTAAAAACTTGTAATTTTCTCATACAAGAATTTGTCCATACAAACAAAGGAACTTCAGTCATCTAGTAACCAGCTTTTAACTTCACTTCAACCTATGATACTTCCATATTTCGCTTCTATTTACAAAGAAGCAAGTAATGAGACTATTTCTGTTAATTTTTACTTTCTCTATACTCACTATGTACATAGTGAATAGAGAATGTATTGCACTCCACCAAAAAATTCGATACCGAGATTTCACCGGAAATATATGTTTTAGGGTCCCCGGTATCCAAAAAAAATATTTTCAAAAAAAGGTCCGTGTGTGTATGTGTATGTGTGTGTGTCCGTGTGTCTGTGAACACGATAACTCAAAAACGAAAAGTCGGTAAAATACCAAACTTGGTATTTAAGTTTAGTATCTTCGAGGGATGCGACACGAAGATTTTGAGGAAAATCCCCCCACCCCAAACTACCCTTTACATGGAACTTTTTTCGAAAATTTTGATTTTCTAAAAAATGGCTCTAACGATTTTGACTAAAATATCGCATATTAAAGTTATTTACCTGAAAAATAAAATGTATATTCTGAAATTTCTGGGAATAGACTACTTTATTCTGGATGAATTTTTCATAACTACTAAACCGTAAGAGATGGACAAAAACTTAAACACACGATTTATGTTACATACATTTTTTTCGAGGAGTTGATCATTTTTGAGATATTCCTTTTTATTGGTTTCAGCTTTGAAAAACTTACACTTTTCTCATACAGGAATTTGTCAACTCGTGTCCATACAAACAAAGGAACATCAGTCACATAGCAACCAGCTTTTAACTTCACTTTAACCTATGGTACTCCCATATTTCGCTTCTACTTACAAGGAAGCAAGTAATGAGACTATTTCTGTTAATTTTTTCTCGATTAGCATGAAGTAAATAGAAGAATAAGCTTATTAACAATAATTTGTTACACAGAAGTAGAGAAAGTCATGTGAATAGAACACATCAGTCCTAAAACATGTATTTCCGGTGAAATCCCGACATCGAAATTTTGGATGGAATGCAGTATTTCTCAGCGTCCCATTCTAAATTGGGCGTGAAAGACCGATTATATTTGCTCAGAGGCCTCTCTATCAAGCTTGAGATTCTTTTACATGCTGTAAATCTACGACACGGGACTACCGGCTTTACTTTCCTTCCGAAGTAAGCCATGCTAAGGATTCTTACGCCCGAAAAAAATCCATCGTCCTCCGCCGGGTTTGAACCCGCGACTTTAGGTACATGAGGTTTGAACGGCAAGCAATACATCACGGAGGGTAACAATATTTTTCTATCTCTAAGTACATTGTACATACGGGGAGGCCGGATGTTAGGCAAAAGCCCTTTTTAACTGGAGGGTATATATTAAAGACCTATTTTTTTTTTTTTTTTTTTTTTTTTAAACTTGAATATAAGCGGTAGACAAGAATGCACAGCACAAAAAAGTTCGTTCTCTCTCTCTCTTTTTTTTTTTTTTAATTTATTTTCCATCATTAGATTACATGGTTACAATAGGTTTAAGCAACAATTCAATTGAATGCTAAATACAAAATACATATTTTACTTTCTCTACGCGTACTATGTACATAGTGAATAGAGAAGGTATTGCACTCCACCCAAAAATTTGATATCGAGATTTCAGCGGAAATATACTTTTAGGGTCCTCTCTATCCAAAACAAGCATTTTCAGAAAAAGGTTTCTGTGAATACGATAGCTCAAAAACGAAAAGTCGGTAAAATACCAAACTTGGTATTTAAGTTAAGTATCTTCTAGGTACTACCCTTTAT
This sequence comes from Hymenopus coronatus, assembly GCA_030762935.1. Classification (NCBI taxonomy): domain Eukaryota; kingdom Metazoa; phylum Arthropoda; class Insecta; order Mantodea; family Hymenopodidae; genus Hymenopus; species Hymenopus coronatus. The sequence continues at coordinate 63,088,081 of CM060899.1, forward strand.
ATGTAGCTTTTTTCGAATATTTTTATTTTTTCAAAAATGGCTCTAACGATTTTCATTAAAATATCGAATATTAAAGATATTTACCTGACAAAACGTATATTTTGACTTTTCTGGAATAGCTTCTGAAGACTATTTAATTGGGGATGAATTTTACGGAATTTTGCATAACTGCTAAACCATAAGAAATAGACAAAAACTTGCCTCACTAAAAATGTAGAGCATCTTAAAACACATAATTTATCTTATATACATTTTTTTCGTGGAGTTGATCGTTGTTGAAATATTCCTTATTTTTAGTTTCAGCTTTGAAAACATACTTATCTCATATAGGAATTTGTCAAATGCTGTCCATACAAACAAAGGAACATCAGTCACATAGCAACCAGCTTTTGACTATCACTTTAACCTATGGTACTCCCTTATTTCGTTTCTACTTACAAGGAAACAACTAATACGTCTATTCCTGCTAATTTTTTCTGGATTAGCATGCAGTAAATAGAAGCATAAGCTTTTTAACAATAATTTGTTGCATAGACGAAGAGAAGATCATGTGAGTAGAATACATCAGATTTTTGCGTATTTTATCTTCCGTTGCCTAATTTAAAGTTTTTTTAAGCCTTTTTACCTTATTATTGTATATTTTCTCTATTTTAATACATTTCAAAAAACCTTATCTGTTCCATTCACATGACTTTCTCTACACTTCTATAAACTATTATTGTTAAAAAGCTTATGTTTCTATTTACTTAATGCTAATCGAGAAACATTAGCGGAAATAGTGTTTTTACTTGCTTTCTTGTAAGTAGAAGCGAAATAAAAGAGTACCATATGTAAAAGTGATAGTCAAAAGTTGGTTGCTATGTAACTGAAGTGCTTTGTTTGAATGGACAGGAATGGACAAATTCCTGTATGAGAAAAGTATGTTTTCTAGAGCTGAAACCAAAAACAAGGGTATTTCAAAAACCATCATATCCACGAAAAAAATGTATAGGACTTATATTGTGTATTTTATTATGATCTACATTTTTTGTGAAGTAAGTTTTTGTCTATGTCTTATGGTTCACCAGTTACGCAAAATTCAATAAAAATCATTAAGAATAAAGAGGTCTTTAGAGGCTATTTGCAGAAAATACAAGATATACATTTTATTTTGCATGTAAATTTCTTAGATATAAGACATTTTAAATAAAATCCTTAGAGCCATTTTTGAAAAAATTAAAATTTTCGTAATTTTTTCTATATAAAGGTTGTTTGGGGTGGGGGGATTTCCTTGAAAATCTTAGTGTCGCGTCTTTGGAAGATACCATTTTTTGGATTCAGGGGGATCGAAAACATGTATTTCCGGTGAAATCTCAGTATCGACTTTTTGGGTGCAATACAATATCTTCTCTCTACACTATGTACATTATACGTGTAGAGAAAGTAAAATTGTTTAAATACCAAACCTGATATTTAAGTTGAGTACATTCTAAGAATGTAGGTCGAGGATTTTCAGATATTGAATAAAAACCTTATGTTAAAGATGCACACATGGCAAAATATGTAAATCCTGAATTTAGTGGGAATATCTCCTGAAATTCTGAACGACTTTTGCATAACAGGTAAAGAGTAAGAGATAGACAAAACCTCACTGCAGAAAAATATCTCGTCAAAACATATCTCGTTTATGTGGTATACATTCCAGATACGCCCTGTAACCTGGTTGGTCTAATCGGACGATGAATGAAATTGGCGAAATGATGCTCAAATGACCTCGGGGTCTATGCATCTTAAAGTTACTCGACATTCGTCTTCTCAGGATAAGGGAAAACCCCGAAAAAAAACCCTTATCCGGGTAACTTACCCTAAGCCAGATTCGAACTCACGACCTTTTGAATGCGAGGCAGACAGGCTACCACCACACCACCCAGGCGGACAGATATTCCTTGTTATTCTTTTCAATTTTACTTTTACATCCGGCCACACATAGAGAACCGACTTTAAATTGTTCCATATACCGACCAGTGTTTAAAGATTTGACAGTCGCTTTACCCTAGTGTTGTCCCTTATTTCCCTTCTGCTTACAAGGAATTAAGTAATAAGACAATTTCTGCTAAAGTTTATTTAGGTTAGTATGATGTAAATAGAAGAATAATCTTTTGTAAGAATCGTTTGTTTGTAACAGAGGTAGAAAAATCTGATGTGTTCCATTCACGTGACTTTCTCTACATCTCTGCAACAAATTATTCTTAAAAAAGCTTATACTTCTATTTACTTCATGCTCAGAAAAATTAGCAGAAAAAGTCTTATTAATATTCTCTTTGTAAGTAGAAGCGAAATAAGAGGGTACCATAGGTTAAAGTGAATACAATACTTTCTCTATACACAATGTACATAGTACGTGTAGAGAAAGTAAAAAGTCATATGAATGGAACACATCACCTCCGAGTTTCATGGTTAAACTATTCCATCTGTGCCATCTGTGTTAATTAACTGCCTTTTTTTTTTTTTTTTTACTTTCTCTATTCGTACTATGCGCATAGTATTCCACCCAAAAATTCGATACCGAGATTTTACCGGAAATACAAGTTTTAGGACCCCCTGAATCCAAAAAGCATTTTTAGAAAAATATTCGTGTGTATATCTGTCTGTTCTGGGCATAATAACTCAAAAACGAAAAGTACATTCAATACCAAACTTGGTATTTAAGTTGAGTATCTGCCAAGGACGGGACACGAAGATTTTCAAGAAAATCCTCCCACCAAAACTACCTTTTACATGGACACATTTTCGAAAATTTTGAATTTCTCAAGAATGGCTCTAAAGATGTACATATATCTTGAATTTTCTGGGAATATCCTCTAAAGACCTCTTTATTCTGGATGATTTTTATTGAATTTTGCATAACTGGTAAACCGTAAAGATAAACAAAAACACACTGCGCAAAAAAAAAAAAAAAAAAAAAAACACAATTTATGTTACATACATTCTTTGTCGTGGCGTTGATCGTTTTTGAGATATTCCTTGTTTTGGTTTCAGCTTTAAAAAACATACTTTTCTCATACAGGAATCTGTCAACTCCTGTCCAAACAAACAAAGGAACTTCAGTCACATAGCAATCAGATTTTGACTATCACTTTAACCTACTGTACTTCCTTATTTCGCTTCTAATATTTAATGTAAAGGATAGTTTGAATTGGCGGTGTTTTCTGGCAAATTTTCGTGACATCGTTGGAAGACACACGTTTAGTAATTACCTTGTTCAGGCGCACATGCAGCATACTCACTCACATACGACCTTTTTGTAGGAAAGATAGGCGAACAAGTTAGGGCATAACCCCGCCCCTTTACTGGGGCTCTCTATAGGGACACCCTTTTTGCAAGCTCTTTGTTCAACTTTTATTACTTTCTCTACATGTACTATGTACATTGTGTAAAGAGAAGGCATTGTAATCCAGTAAAAAAATCTTGCGAGTTCCATTCACATGACTTTCTCTACATCTGTGCAACAAAATTATTGATAAAAAGCTTATGATTCTATTTACTTCACGCTAATCGAGAAAAAATTATCAGAAATTTATTACTTGCTTCCTTGTAAGTAGAAGCGAAATAAGGGAGTACCATAGGTTAAAGTGATAGTCAAAAGCTGGTTGCTATGTGACTGAAGTTCCTTTGTTTGTATGGACACGAGTTGACAAATTACCGTATGAGAAAAGTGTAAGTATTTTAAAGCTGAAACCAAAAACACGGAATACCTATCTCAAAGGATCAACGTCACCAATATATAACATAACATAATTTGTATGTTTTAACGAGCTCTACGGTTCACCAGTTATGCAGAATTCCGTAAAATTCATTCAGTATAAAGATGCCTTTAGAGGCTTTTCCCAGAAAATTCAAGATATACATTTTATTAGTCAGGTAAATATCTTTAATATACGATATGTTAATCAAAATCGTGTCAGCTATTTTTGAGAAAATAAAAATGTTTGAACATTTTTCCATGTAAAGGGTAGTTGGGGGTGGGGGAGTTTCTTGAAATTCTTCATGTCTCATCCTTGGAAGATACTAAACTTAAATACTAAGTTCGGTATTTTATCGCCGTTTTATTTTTGAGTTATCGTGTTCACAAGCACACCGATAAACACACCCGGAGATGTTTCTAAAGCTCTTGTGTGTTCCGTTCACTTGACTTTCTTTACATCACGGTGACATATTATTGTTAAAAAGCACATTCTTGTATTTTATTATCTTGATAAACATTAGCAGAAGTTTTTAATTACTTGCTTCCTTGTAAGCAGATGTAAAATAATGGAACACGCTAGGCTAAAACGATAGTCAAATCTTTTAAAAGCCGGTTGACATGTGGTTAAAATCCGTTTCTATGTACAACTTTCCGCGTGAAAACTTTAAGTATTTAAAATCTGAAACAAACAATAGGGAATATTTCAGAAATGGTCAATTCCACGAAAAAATGTATATAACATAAATTTTGTGTTTTAAGGTGATCTACATTTTTTTGGGTTGTCAGTTTCTGTGATCTCTTACGGTTTACAAGTTACGCAAAATTCATTCAGAATAAAGAGGTTTTCTGGGATACTCCCAGAAAAAACAAAATATATATTTTATTTGACATATAAATATATTTAATCAAATTCGTTAAAGCCGTTTTTGAGAAAATCAAAATTTTCGAAGTTTTTAGCCTTTTGTATGTCATTATTTTCCTTCTACTTACAAGGGAGCAAGTAATTAGGTCAATTTATGCTAATGTTTATGTAGATAGAAGAATAGATATGCTTTATAACAATAATTTTTACAGCGATGTTAGTTTGTTTTTGTCTGTCTCTTGCGGTTTACTGTTTATTCAGCAAACTTCATCCAGAATAAACAGGTCTTCAGAAGCTATTCCAGAAAAGTCAAGATATACATTTTATTTGTGATGTAAATAACTTAAATATACGATATTTTAATCTAAAGCTTTTGAGCCATTTTTGAGAAAACCAAATTTTTAAATCTTTTTCCACGTAAAGGGTAGTTGCGGGTGGGGGAATTTTCTGAAAATCTTCGTATCGCATCCTTGGAAGACACTGAACTTGTACTCTAAGTTCTGTATTTAACGGATTTTTCTTTTTTGAGCTATCGTGTTCACAAACACACGCGGAGCTAGCTCTTTCTAAAAATCAGATGTGTTCCGTTAATATGACTTCTTTACATCACTATAACATATTATTGTTAAAAAGCATATTTTTCTATCTATTTTTGATCTCTATAAACATTAGCAGATATTTTTTAATTACTTGCTTCCTTGAATGCAGAAGTAAAATAAGGGAGTAGATACACTAGGCCAAATTGATAGTCAAATCTTTTAAAGGCTGCTTGCCATGTGGTTAAAATCCGTTTCTATGCAAGGCCAAGATTTTTCTTTTTGTTGTTGTTGTTTTTTTTTTTTTGGTAGTGTTTAACGCCCGCTTTTACTACTTCTGGCACCGCAGGCGATGACACTGGTGATACATGGAATGAGATGGCGGGGGAAACTGGAGAACCCGGAGAAAACCCGCACCTGTGCCGCTTTGTCCACCATAAATCTCGCATGCGGTCGCTTGGGATCGAATCCGGGCCGTCCGTGTGAGTAAACTTTAACTATTTAAAATCTGAAACAAATAAGAGGGAATATTTCAGAAATGGTCAATTCCACGGGGAAAAAAAAACAAAACAAAAAAAAAAGTATAACATTACATTTTTTGGTTATAAGTTTCTGTGTATCTCTTACAGTTTACAAGTTACGCCAAGTTCAGTAACATTCATTCAGAATAAAGAGGTTTTTATGGGATATTCCCAGAAAAAACAAGTATACATTTTATTGGACATACAAATATATTTAATATACGGTATTTTAATCAAAATCGTAAATTAGTATTTAAATAACCATCAAATTATAATTTTGATATATGTCAAAAATATTACTATTAATGTGTATAATAACTGATGTATATTTCTACAGAGTGATATATGTAGAACTGACACATTTCTTTCAATAATTATTCCGTTGTAAATTCATTAAAAACCCCAATTTTAGCATCAAATGAAGTAGAATGTTCTGGAGTTTCGATTCCTTGTCACTAGATGTTTGTTTATTCCTAATTGCATTCTTGGCAGCTGTTTCGACATTTTGTTCTTATAGTCAACGTGAAATTGCATGGCATACATCAAATGAGTCCATAAACCTAATTGCAAGTTTCTTTGACGACCAGATAATTTCGAGGAACCTGTGGCCACCGAGATCTCCGGATTTGACATCGCCGGACTTCTTTCTATGGGGTTACTTAAAAGAGGGTTTACGCCACAAGTCCCCAGACATTGGACGATCTGAAGCACAACATCACAAAGGAGATTCAAGCTATTGACAACAGAGTCCTCCAACGAGTGGCCAGTAACATGGAACGACGTGTTGAGTTGTGTCTTATGCAGGATGGAGGACATTTTCAACATTTACTATAGAGGTAAATAATCTTCCAAAGTCCCTCTACAATTTAGGTATAATAAGTTGTCGCTAGCATAACACGTTTTGAAACAATTAATGAAAGAAATGAGTCAGCTCTATATAAATCACCCTATATAAAGTATCTTGTATATTATGGATTTTCCAAATTTGAACAAGTATAAAAGTGGCTGCTTTAATGGACAGAGTTGTAAGTCATTTAGTACAGTTGGAACTGTTGAAGTGTCTTAAACAGCGGTCGTAAAGAGGAAACAGAATCCTTTCTTTACGAAGTGAAAGGACCGTGAAATGTGTTTTCACCAGTTGGTGCACCTGATGAGTGTTCTTAATGACATGACAGACGTTAAAAGCATTCGGAAGCATGTGCCATTCAAAAAAGGAAGACGAAAGAAGGACGGGGAGAAAAATGAAGGTGTATGTTGTCAAACGGACAAGCCCTTTTCTTACCGGAGCGACATCAATGGACCCACAATGCCAAGGGAATTTCCCAAACCTGGCAGTAAATAAATAAAACTCCACAAGCAAGCGTCTTTGCAGGCATTGACTACATTTCTTCGATTTTATGGTTAGCAAAAAAAAAAAAAAAATCTGAAGTGTTCCATTCACATGACTTTCTCTACATATCTGAAACAAATTTTTGTTGTAAGTAGAAGGAAAATAAGGGAGTACCATAGGGTAAAGTGATGGTCAAAAGCTGGTTGCTATGTGACTGAAGTTCCTTTGTTTGTATGGACAGCAGTTGACAAATTCCTGCATGATGAAAGTGTGTTTTTTAAACCTGAAACCAATAACAAGGAATATCTAAAAAACAATCAACTCTACGAACAAAAATGTATGTAACATTATTTGGGTGTTTAACGAGCTCTACATTATCTGTTAAGTTAGCTCTTGTCTATCTGTTACCCAGTTATACAAAACTCCGTAAAATTCATCCAGAATAAAGTAGTCTCCAGAGGCTATTCCCAGGAAATTCAAGATACAAATTTTATTTGTCAGGTAAATATCTTAAATATACTATATTTTAATAAATCGTTAGAGGGATTTTGAGAAAATATAAATTTTCGAAAAAAAAGTTCCATGTAAAGAGTAGTTGGGGGTGGGAGAATTTTATAGAAAATCTTCGTTTCGTTTCCTTGCAAGATATCAAATTTAAATATAAAGTTTGGTGTTTGACGGTCTTTTCGTTTTAAGCTATGCTGTCCACAGAAACACATACGCCCGCACACACACAGGACTTTTTTCTAGATATTTTTTTTTTTTTTTTTATTCAGGAGGTCCCAAAACATGTATTTCCGGCTAAATCTCGTTATCGAATTTTTAGGTGCAATACAATACGTTCTCTATACACTATGTACGTAGTATTTACGAGTAGAGAAAGTAAAAATCTAATGTGCTCCATTCATATGACTTTTTCTAAATTTTCTGCATCAAATTTTCTTACAAACAATTTTAACTATGCAATGCTAGTAGTATACTCTAAACTAAAGCGTCAGTCAAAACTTTTAAGAGCCGATCGCATTGAAAGGCGAAAGGCATTGAAATTCGATTCTCTTTGCATTTCTAGGACAGCAAAAACAAATATTAAACTAAAAAATCTTGTGTTCCATTCACATGACTTTCTCTACATCTCTGCAGTTATTTACTTCATGCTAATCAAGTGAAAATTAGCAGTAGTCTTATTACTTGCTTCCTTGTAAGTAGAAGCGAAATAAGGGAGTACCATAGGTTAAAGTGATAGTCAAAAGCTGATTGCCATGTAACTGAAGTTCCTTTATTTATATGGACAGAAATTCACAATTCCTGTATGAGAAAAGTATGTTTTTTAAAGCTGAATCCAAGAACAAGGAATATCTAAAAAAAAAAAAAAAACGATCAATTCCACGAAAAAAATGCATACAACATAAATTGTGTGTTTTAAGGTGCTCTATACTTTTGTGTGGTAAGTTTTTGTCTATCTCTTACGGTTTAGTAGTTATGCAAAATTTCGTGAAATTCATCCAGAATAAAGTAGCCTTCAGAGGCTATTCCCAGAAAATTCAAGATATACATTTTATTTGTCAGGCAATTATCTTAAATATAAGGTATTTTAATCAAAATCGTTAGAGCCATTTTTTAGAAAATCAACAATTGAAATTCCGTTCTCTGTACTTGCCAGTAGTAAACAAAAGAGTTACGTAAAGATAAATAGCTCCCGTTTGAGAAACATTTAAGCAGCTTAAAATTTAAAAAAGCAAATCACGGAATATCTCGTAAACGTTTAACTCTAAAAAAAAAAAAAATGTGTGCTTTAATGAAATGTATGATTCATTTTTACTAACTCTACACGTACTATGTACATAGTGTATAGAGAAGGTATTGTACTCCACTAAAAAGATTCGATACCGAGATTTCACCAGAAATATATGTTTTAATGTCCCCTGTATCCAAAAAAAGTATTTTCATAAAAAGTTCCCTGTGTGTCCGTGTGTCTATGAACACGATAACTCAAAAACGAAACATTGATGAAATACCAAACCTTGTTATTTAAGTTTAGCATCTTCCAGAGACGCGACACGAATATTTTGATAAAAATCCCCTACCCCAACTACCCTTTACATGGAACTTTTTTCGAAAATTTTGATTTTCTAAAAAATGACTAACGATTTTGATTAAAAGTTCTATATTAAACACATTTACCTGACAAATAAAATGTATATCTTGAATTTTCTGGGAATAGCCTCTGAAGGCTACTTTATTCTGGGTGAATTTTACGGAATTTTGCATAACTGCTAAACCGTAAGAGATGGACAAAGACTTACCAACAAAAAATGTAGAGCACATTAAAACACACAATTCATGTGTGTATTTTTTTCCTGGAGTTGATCATTTTTGAGATATTCCTTGTTTTTGGTTTCAGCTTTGAAAAACTTATATTTTTCTCATACGGGAATTTGTCAACTCCTGTCCATACAGACAAAGGAACTTCAGTCGCATAGCAACCAGCTTTTGACTATCACTTCAACCTATAGTAGTCCCTTATTTCGGAGGCTATTCTCAGAAAATTTCATTTCTCATAAAAATTCCGTAGTCTCTTGTTAACGTTATCGTGTGTTTTACTTTCTCTACTACGTTTTTACAGTGCTTAAGTAGAGGATTATTGAATTCCACACAAAAATTCGATACAGTAAAATATCATCTCCACTATAGAGGTATTTTAACCCAACTCATTTAAGCTATTTTTGACAAATTCAAGGTAGTTTGTGATGGGAGGATTTTGTTGGAAGTGTTCGTATCAGACCTCTGGAAAACACTGAGTTAAATACTACGTAGCTATGGTATTAACCAACGTTTCCTTTGTGAACTATTCTGCTTTTTACATTCTCTAGGGCGTATGTAGAAAGTACATATTAGATAGACAAAGTACTGTATTCCATCCAAAAATTCAATACGCAGATTTTCAAGAGGATACATATTTTTAGACCTCCTGAATCCAAAAAAGCACTTTCTTCCGCCTTAGAAGCAATAAATGAGCAGATTTTGTATTTTATTAAGTTCAATTTTTTATTAGGATAATAAATATAAATACAAAAAATCAAGTATTTTAATGATTACTTATTGGCCGTGTATTTTCGTGCATGGGTTGCACTCTTCAGTGAAGCACCTTGTGATAGACGACATTTCTTGTTTTATTATCAGGCGCAAGAACAAATAACGCAGATGGTCTTGCGACCCGTGAACATGCCATACAATTGACCATAGGAGAAACATGGGTTTTCTAGATTCAGACCACAAACTTTCAAGGATTGGCCTTGTGAAGTCGTTTAACCTGAAACGGCAAATCGGTTGGGATCCTCGGAATGAGAACTTCCTCACCTTCGAATTTTCCTTTGAGTATCGTCGCGTAAATCGCATTGTTCATCAATTTACTTACCACCAAACACAGTTTTGGTTGGTTTATATTTCGAAGCTTGATTACTACGGAGCCAACCTTTAGTCGTAAAGTGTGTGGTGGTAAGCCAGGCACATCCAAGGAGTTTAAAAATTTAATTGGATGGTTGCTCTTCACGTGCAATGTTTCGAATCCTTTGTCGGGAAAGACTCGATTGTCTTGGTCGCGGCATTGTTAATGATAATATCGGCACAATAAGCTAATAGAAACTCGAAACAAACACCATAGACAACAGTGCGTTTTTCTGTCTGTTGCGTTTTGTTATACCACGTTTTATGTCACGTCCCACGGAAACGGGATAAAAAGTATCCGTTGTCCGTCTCCTGGTTCTAAGCTACCTCCCCACCGATTTTTTTTTTTTTTTTAAAATACGGTACCCGAGTCTGATTGGGACTCCGGCACTGTATACCCTACTTTTTATTTCCTTTTTTTTTTTTAGTTTGTTTTTCTGTATTATTACTGGTTGCTGTTTTCTTACTGTTACAACACACACATAAACAACATATAACACCCATGCCCAAGGCGGGACTCGAACCTACGATCCCCAGCGCTACGAAGCACCAAAGCGGGACGCCCTGGCGAAGGCGGCCATGGGGACCGGCATTTTCAGCCTAATCGGTTCTTGAGTTATAAAAAGTGTAACTAACACGACTTTCTCTAATATATGTGTGTGTGTGTGTGTTTGTGTGTGTGTGTTTGTCTGTCTAACAGTCCGTCTATCCCAGCTTGGTATTTATGTAGAGTATCTTCCAAAGATGCGACAAGATGATTTGCAAGAAAATCCTTCACCCCCAACTACACTTTTCATGGAATATTTTTGGAAAATGTTTATTCTTTTTTATGAAAATACCTTATATTTAAGATATTTTCGTGACAAACTAAATCTATAAATCTCGAATTTTCCGGGGAAAACCTGTGACGTGCTCTTCATTCTGCCTGGATTGCTTCTGTGTAACTGGTAAACAATAAGAGATGGAATAAAAGCTTAAAGCACAACATAGATCTCATTAGTACACCGTTTACATTGTTTTTGTAGAGATATTCCTTGTTATTAGTTTCAATTGTAAACTACTCACACTTTTCTCAAACTGTAGGTCACCTTTATCTTTTATATATCTTTTGTTTTACTCTTGACCTTGCAAAGAGAACCTAATTTAAATTGTTTCAAATAGCGGCCATTTTTTTTTTTTTTTTTTTTTTTTCTATTTACTTCATGCTAATCGAGAAAAAATTAGCACAAATAGTCTTATTACTTGCTTCCTTGTAAGCAGAAGGAAAATAAGGGAGTATTAAAGGCTAAACTAATATCCAAAAGCTGGTTGCTATGTGACTGAAGTTCCTCTGTTTGTATGGACAGGAGTTGACAAATTCATGTATGAGAAAAGTATGTTTTTCGTACATGAATCCAAAAACAAAGAATGTACAAAAAACGATCAACTCCACGAAAAAAAATGTATATAACATAAATTGTGTGTTTTAATGTGTCCTACGTTTTTTGTGTGTTAAGTTTTTTTTCCCCCCATCTCTTACGGTTTAGCAGTTATGCAAAAATTCTCTGAAATTCATCCAGAATGAAGTAGTCTTCACAGGCTATTCCTAGAAAATTCAAGATATACATTTTATTTGCCAGGTAAATATCTTTAATATACGATATTTTAATGAAAATCGTTAGAGCCATTTTTAAGAAAATGAACATTTTCGAAAAAAGTTCCATGTAAAGGGTAGTTGGGGGTGGGGGATTTTCTTGAAAATCTTTGTGACGCATCCTTGGAAGATATGGAACTTAAATACCAAGTTTGGTATTTAACGGTCCTTTCGTTTTTGAGCTATGCTGCCCACAGGCACACAGACAGACACACACACGGATATTTTTCTAAAAATGCTTTTTTGGACTCAGGTGGTCTCAAAATATGTATTTCTGGTGAAATCTCGGCATAGAATTCTTGGATACAATACAATACCTTCCCTATACACTATGTACATAGCACGTATAGAGAAAGTAAAAAATTAGAAACATGTCCGTGTGTGTGTGTGTGTGTGTGTGTGTGTGTGTGTGTGTGTGTGTCTGGACAGCATAATATACCAAACTTGGTATTTAAGTTTGGAAAGGATACGACACGAAGACTTTCAAGAAAATCCCCAGGTCTTCAATTACTCTTTACATGGAAAAATTTTGGAAAATTTTGATTTTCTCAAAAATGTCTCTAACAATTTTGATTAAAATGTCTTATATGTAAGATATTTTCATGACAAATAAAATGTATACCTTCAATTTTATGGGAATAGTCTTTGAAGACTACTTTATTCTCGATGAATTTTACGGAATTTTATATATTTGTTAAACCATAAGGGATGGACAAAAACTTACCACACAAGAACTGTAACGCACGTTAAAACACATAATTTGTGTTATATATATTTTTTAGTTTTTACTATATTCCTTAATTTTGGTTTCACCTTTAAAAAACTTACACTTTTCTCATACAGGAGTTTGTCATATCCTGTCCATACAAACAAAGGAACTTCAGTCACATAGCAACCAGCTTTTGTCTACCTATCACTTTAAACTATGGTTCTCCCTTCTTTCACTTCTACTTACAAGGAAGCAGGTAATAAGACTTTTTCAGCTAATATTTTCGCGATTTCATTAAGTAAATAGTAGAATAAGTTTTTTAACCATAATTTATTGTAGAGATGTAGAGAAAGTCGTGTGAATGGAACACATCACACTTTTCTTCTACTTGTTATAGGTAGTAGACAGAGTAAAAAGATAATTGAGCTCTATTAAGACCCTGCTAAGCCTTCTCTTGCTCAGTCCCTCACCAGGAAAGTTTCGGGATATACCCAAGTATCCGGGGGTCAGGTAAATAATGGATTCCTCCCATTGAACTAAGAGCTGGACTTTTGTCATGTTAAAAGGCGGTTATCCACCAAACAAAGGAGCAACACATGCTAACGGGATGTGTTTCGAAACAGGATGTGCTAGTGTTTTGTTTGCGATTTGTACGTTTGGAGGAAAACCGTCTTTGAGATAAGGTTAGTTTGTAGGTATTTACAAGAAAGTTAGGTTCTTCAACAGCATGCACCAGCGCGCAGAAACATGTTGTATAAGTTTTGTAAGCACAACTTCTTATCGAGTGTTTTACATTCTCTACTACATTCTTACAGTAAAGCTGCCAGGTAGAGGAAGCAAACATTCAATGCGCAGATTTCACGTAAATACACCTTTAGACATTCGGCGAACCAAAAAATCTTGTTACTTTACTGTAAACAGTTACTTTCTCTACACGTATTATGTACATAGTGTATAGAGAAGGTATTGCACTCCACCCAAAAATTCGATACCGAGATTTCACCAGAAATATGTCTTAAAGTCCCCTGAGTCAAAAAACATTTTTAGAAAAAGATCCGTGCGCAGCAATTCAAAATTCAAAATATAAATTTTTCCATGTTAATATATTTAATATACGGCACTTGAATCAAAATCGTTACAGCCATTTTAGAGAAAATCAAAAACTTTCGAAATATTTTCCACGTAAACGGTATTTAGTATTTATTTGTTTAGTTATTAGGTACATTAGTACAATAGACATGGTCAAAATAATATATACAAGTAAGAGTCAGTCATATAACAATTCTAGTATTAAAAAATTCATCCAAATTGTAAAACACATTGTCCATCAACCATTTGTTTACTTTAGCCTTAAACTGTATTACTTTTAGATCTCTCACGTGGTCAGGAAGTTTATTATAGGCTATAATACTGGTTATCAAATAATTATCTTTAACTTTCTTTAGTCTAGTGTATGGAACATGCAATTTATCAATATTCCTGGTATTTAATGTGTGCACATATCTGTTTAGTTTAAATTTATTTAAATTCTTGTGCACATATAATAATTGTAATATATTGCAATTGTACACTGTTAAATATTTCTGTTGCTTAAAAAGTGGTCTACATGGAGCATCGTAAGAACTATGACATAAAATTCTCATGGCTTTCTTTTGTAGAAGTAGAATATCATTTAATTTAGAACAGTTCCCATATGCTAATAGTCCATAGCTAAAAACACTTTCAAACAAAGCAAGGTACATTTGCTTTAAATAGCTACAAGGTACTTTGTTGTAAATGGTTCTCAGTAAATACACAACTTTAGATAACTTTTTACAGACTATTTCAACATGTGAATTCCAGGTTAATTCCGTATCTAAAACCATTCCTAAAAGTTTTACATTAGTGTATTCAGCATCATTTTTTGCATTTTGTCACAGTTATAAAACCATTGCTAGAGAACCAGTAGTAAGATCATAAGATCTTGGAGGCCATCAAGTCGCCACGAAGTGAGTTCGCATACTGAGGGAATTTTATGGTTGCAACGCAGTTTCGACGGATTTCTTTACACATAAAACTGTTGATACTCTAAGAGACTTATATCGTCCGAAGATCCTGCGAAGTCTACGAACAGACTCTACCTGTTCTGTAATTAACACGTTCTTCTTTTGTGAACCGTTCCATGTCAACTAAGTTCCTAAAATAAACAATAATTGATCAAGTAATCGGAATGACAATAGATGTTAAAAGTAACAATAATACAGGGCTTTAAACTCGAAAACAAAATATTAGCACTCAATTTAAAAATGTTAAGCTATAGACGAAAAAACAACACAAAAACCGAAAAAAAATGTAGACCTCTTCAAAACCAGGCACTAACTTGTAATAGATAACGTTTTACTTTCTCTATCACGTATCAGCAATGTGAATAGCAGATAGAGATAGTATTGTATTCTACCCAAAAGTTCGACCGAACTTTCACCGGATATACACATTTTGAGGACCCCTAAAAAGGTCCTTGTGTGTCTGTGAACAACAAAGCTCAAAAACCTTAGATATATATTTTATTTCTCAGGTAAATATCTTTAATACAAAGATAATCAAAATCGTTAGAGCCATTTTTAAGAAAATCAAGGTTTCTAGAGTTAACCGTTTCTGACATAGTCCTTGCTAGTGGTTTAAATGTAAAGTACTGAACCTTTTCTCAAAAGATAAGTTATCTTTCGTTTCATATCTCTTTTGTTTTACACCTGGCATTGGAAAGAGATCCAAATTTCAATAGCAAAGACAAAGCGACAGGGTTTAAAAGATCCGACTGTCGCCTTTTGCTTCCTCTACACGTACCATGTACATAGTGTGTAGAGAAGGTATTGTAATGCACCCAAAAATTCGATACCGAGATTTCACCGGAAATACATGTTTTGGAAATCCCTGAATAAAAAAAAAAAAATTTAGAAACAGCTCCGTGTGTGTGAGTGTGTGTATGTGTGAACAAACTAGCTCAAAAATGAAAAGAAAGTTAAATACCAAACTTTGTATTTCGGTTTGGTATCTACCAAGGATGCGACACGAAGATTTTCAAGAAAATCCCCCACCTCTACACTTCACATGGAACATTTTTCAAATTTTTTAATTTTATCAAAAATCGCTATAACGATTTTGATTAAAATGCCTTATATATAACATAGTTTTGTGACAGACGAAATGTATATATTGAAGTTTCTGGGAACAGCCTCTGAAGATTATTTTATTCTGGATGAATTTTACAGAATTTTGCAATAACTGCTAAATCGTAAGAGATAGACTAAAACTTACACCACAGAAAATGTAGAGCACGTTAGAACGCAAAATTTATGTTAAATACATTTTTTCGTAGAGTTGATCGTTTTTAAGATATTCCTTGTTTTTGGTTTCAGTTTTGAAAAACTTATTCTTTACTCATATAGAAATTTGTCCATTCCTGTCCATACAAACAAAGGAACTTCAGTCACATAGCAACCAACTTTAACCTATGGTACTCCCTCATTTCGCTTCTACTTACAAGGAAGCAAGTAATAAGACTATTTCTGCTAATTTTTTCTCGATAGCATGAAGTAAATAGAAACATAAGCTTTTTAACAATAAATTGTTGCAGAGATGCAGAGAAAGTCATGTGAACGGAACACATCAGGTTTTTTTTCTAATAAAACTCGGATATATTACATTTACACAACTTTTTTTACTTCTCTGTAACAAATTATTGTTAATAACTTATTCTTCTATCTACTTCACGCTATCGAGATAAACATTAGCAGAAACATTCTTATTACTTAGTTCCATATAAGTAGGAGGAAAATAAGGGAATACACGAGGCTGAACCGACAGTCAATAGTGTATTGCGTACTAAGAACAGTAAGTTATACTTGTCAAGTTGAGAATACATATTGGGAATACGAGGCCCGAAGGGCCGAGATATGATAAGTAACTTACAGTTAGTGGTTAGCCTATTACTTTTTGAAATACTTGAAAAAAACTGTAAATAAAAAAAATCTGATGTGTTCCATTCACATGACTTTCTCTACAACAAATCATTTTTAAAAAGCCTATTCTTCAATTTTCTTCATCCTAATCGAGAAAAAATTAGTAGAAATAGTCTTATTACTTGCCTCCTTGTAAGTAGAAGCGAAATAAGGGAGTACTATAGGTTAAAGAGAAAGCCAAAAGCTGGTTGCTATGTGACTGATCCTCCTTTGTTTGTATGGACAGGAGTTGACAAATTCCTGTATGAGAAAAGTATAAGTTTTTTTTAAAAGCTGAAACCAATAACAATGTATATCTCACAACCGATCAACTCCAGGAAAAAATGTATATAACATAAATTGTGTGTTTTATCATGATCTACATTTTATGTGGAGTAAGTTTTGTCTATATCTTACGGTTTAACAGTTATTCAAAATTCAATAAACATCATCCAGAGTGAAGAGGTCTTTAGAGGCTATTCCCAGAAAATTCAAGATATACATTTTATTTCTCAGGTAAATATCCTTAATACAAAGATAATCAAACTCGTTAGAGCCATTTTTAAGAAAGTCAAAATTTTCGAAATTTTTTCCATTTAAAGGGTAGTTGGGGTTGGGGTGATTTTCTTGAAAATCTTCGTGTCGCATCCTTGGAAGATACCAAACTTAAATTCCAAGTTTGGATTTAACGGTCTATTTTTTGAGCTATGCTGTCCACAGACACACAGACACACACGGACCTTCTTCTAAAAATGTTTTTCTTGGATTCAGGGAAACCCAAAACATGTATTTCCGGTGAAATCTCGGTATCGAATTTTTGGGTGGAATGCAGCACCTTCTCTATACACTAGGTACATAGTACGTGTAGAAAAAGTAATACAATACTAAGTCCAAACTGCTTTTCAATATTTTATCGAACATTAAGAAACCATGAATTCTCGATGTAAACAAATGAAAGGCTATATCTAAATTATATGTACAAAGCCTTCTTATACTCTCTTTTGTTAATGCAATAGATTCTTTACTTGAAGTAGCACATGTCTTGAGTGTTACGTCATTTCCTAATTGTACTGTAAGTATTAATGACCTCTCAAACTCTTACTGCAAGTACTTAAAGTGCTTGTTGGCATAACAATTAATACATGAATTGTAAATTTAGCTCATATTACCAAATTTGTGTTTAGAAAGATTAACTTAGAAGTGAAGTATTTCAAAAAAGTTTTAAAATGTGGTTGCTATGGGAATGAAATCCGTTTCTTTGCATGAACAGGAGTTGAAAAGTTTCTATATGAGAAAATGTTAGTAGATATTTTAAATCTGAAACTAATAACAAGGAATATCTCGAAAACAGTTAGCTCCATCAAAAAATGTAGGTATATGACATAAATTGTATGTTTTAAGAATATCTACATTTTTTGTGTAGTATATTTTTGTCTATCTCTTACGGTTTACCAGTTATGCAAAATCCAGCAAATCGAGAGCATTGTAAATACATGTAGTTTATTTCTTGAAAACTTCATATTGTATATATTTCCAATTTTATTGGTCACTTAATAGGATAGAGGCAGAATAATAGTGTTTTTGAAATACCTGATATTTAAGTTAATCATTCTCAATACATATTTGGTAATGTAAACTAAATTTACAATTCATTTATTAATTGCCATGCCAACAAGCACTGTAAGTACTTGCAGTAAGAGTTTGAGAGGTCATTAATACTTACAGTACAATTAGGAAATGACGTAACACTCAAGACATGTGCTACTTCAAGTAAAGAATCTATTGCATTAACAAAAGAGTGTATAAGAAGGCTATGTCCATATAATTCAGATGTAACCTTTCATTTGTTCACATCGAGAATTCATTGTTTCTTAAAGTTCAATAAAACACTGAAAAGCAATTTGGAGTTATTATTGTTCCTTTTTCACATTTTTTTTTCTAAGTATTTCAAAAAGTAATTGACTAACCACAAACTGTAAGTAAGTTACTTATCAGATCTCGACCCTGCAGGCCTCGTATTCCCAATATGCATTCTCGACTTGATAAGTATAACTTACAGTTCTTAGTACGCAATATACTATTGCATAGTCGCCCTCCATGGTGTAATGGTTACCATGCTAACTTCATATACCCAAGGTCGTGGGTTCAAACCCGGCGGAGGACGATGGATTTTTTACGGGCGTGGTTTCCTTCGGAAGGGAAGTAGATTTACGACTTATAAAAGAACCTCAAGCCTGATAGAGAGGCCTCTGAGCAAAATTAAGCGCCTTTTCACGCCCACAGCAGTTAAAGAGCGTCCATAAATAAAACTCCATTTCATTTTTACCATCGCATAGGTTCGTTAAACACTTTAAAGCATTAAATTACATTGTTCTAGATTATATATGTTCTTTCCCAAATTACTCCAAATAATCGGTGATATTTTAAATACCAAGAGTTTATTTCTTGGCAACTTTATGTTGTATGCAGTTCTGATTTTATTGATCATTTAGTTGGTTACTTGCTATTGGCTATCCGATTTTAGACATGACAAGGTTTTTAAGCTTGAAGAAAACAAAAACGCATATATATTTCGAGAGTGGTTTCAGAAACACCAAGGAGCACTTACATCTGTCCAGGAACACATCTGCCACACACACACACATACACACACACACACACACGGACACGGGTTCGAGAGAGAAAGAGAGAGAGGGAGGAGGGAGGGAGAGATTTCTCTCCCCTTGTATCAGAAAAGAGGGAGACTCCACCCTACGAGTTTTAAGACGACCCGCCCCTCGCGTTTCCTATTGGTGCAGCACACTACAAACAATTCTGACATATCTTTCAAGAATAATTTGTGCTGCTGGTCGAAAGCAGGCTGTTGCGCAACTCACACATGACCCCTACGGTGCTGCCATCTGGTTCTACCTGTTTTCGATCAATGTTGCTGGAATATCTCCTAGTCTCTTCTGTTGCCTGGATCCTCGGCTTGCCAACAACAAACCCGGAGACCAGTGACCCTACAACAGCTGCCAACAGATGGCTCTGAGTGCAGACACACTTTTCTGTGTTATTCTGTTGTGCCTTCTCTACCAGGATCAAATACATATACGAACTATGTACATAGTGTATAGCGAAGGTTTTGTATTGTACCCAAAAATTCGATACCGAGATTTCACCGGAAATACATGTTTTGAGTCTCCCTGAATAAAAAAAAAAAAAAAAAAAAAGCATTTTTAGAAAATTTTCCGTGTGTGTGTCTGTGGGCAGCATAGCGCAAAAACCAAAGGACCGTTAAAGCCCAAACTTGGTATTTAAGTTTGGTATCTTCCAAGGATGCGACACGAAGATTTTAAAGAAAATCCCCCCACCCCAAACTACCCTTTACATGGAAAAAATTTCGAAAATGTTGATTTTCTTAAAAATGGCTCTAACGATTTTGATTAAAATATCGTATATTAAAGATATTTACCAGACAAATAAAATGTGTATCTTGAATTTTCTGGGAATAACCTCTGAAAACTACTTTATTCTGGATGAATTTTACGGAATTGCGCATAACTGCTAAACCGTAAGAGATGGACAAAAACTTAGTTTACAGAAAATGTAGCTCGCGATAAAACGCACAATTTATGTCATATACATTTTTGTTGTGAAGTTGATCATTTTTATGATATTCTTGATTTTTCGTTTCAGCTTTGAAAAGTATACTTTTCTCGTACAGGAATTTGTTAACTTCTGTCCATACAAACAAAGGAACTTCAGTTACATATCAACCAGCTTTTGGCTATCATTTTAACTTATGGTATTCCCTCATTTCGCTTCTACTTACAAGGAAGCAAATAATAAGACTATTTCTGTTTAATTCGTGGAGCTTGCCGTTTTCGAGGTATTCCTTGTTATTTGTTTCAATTGTTTTTTTTTTTTTTTTTTTTTTTTTTTGGTAGTGTTTAACGCCCGCTTTAACTACTAATGGCACCGCAGGCGGCCGTTTCAATTGTGAAGTACTTACACTTTACTCAGACGGAAGTGTCCGTTTTTCTTTTGTTCTACTCATGGCCAAGCAAAGAAGCGATTTGCAATGATAATCGCATAACCACAGCCTGTTAAAACATTTGACTATCACTTTAGCATAGCGCATTCCCTTAGTTCCATTCTACTCGTAAGGAACTAAGTAATACAAGTCTGCTAATGTTTATCTCGATTAGCAAGGTGTTGGGAATATTTATTTTCATAAGAAGTTTGTAGAGTAGCTACAGAAAGTCGTGTGAGTGTGACACATCAGATTTTTACCTTTTACACGTACTATGTATAGAATTCGATATCGAGATTTCCCCGGAAATACATGTTTTGGCACCCCATGAACCCCAAAAAAGTATTTTTACTTTCTCTACACGTACTATGTACATAGTGTATAGAGAAAGTATTGTATTGCATGCAAAAATTCGATACCGAGATTCACCGGAAGTAGATATTTTGAGACCCCCTGAATCCAAAATAAGCATTTTTAGAAAAAGGTCCGTGTGTGTGGCTTTGGACAGCTAAGCTCTAAAAGCTTGGTATTTTATGTTTGGTACCTTCCAAGGATGCGACACGAAGACTTTCAAGAATATCCCCCCCACCGCAACAACCCTTTACATGGAACTTTTTTCGAAAAGTTTGATTTTCTCAAAAATGGTTTAGCGATTTTAATTAAAATATCACATATGAGATCTATATACTTTACAAAGAAAATGTATATGTTGAATTTTCTGGGAATAGGCTCTGAAGATCTCTTATTCTGGATGAATTTTGCTGGATTTTCCATTAACTAGTAAAGGGTAAGAGAAACACATTGAAACATATAATTTATATCATATCCATTTTTTCGTGGAGTTTGAGATATTCTTTGTTATTTTTTTCAGTTTTAAAATCTTCAGCTTTTCTCATACGGAAACTTGTCTACTCTTGGACACGCAAAGAAATGACTTCAATCCCATAGCAACCACATTTTAAAACATTTGACATTTAATCCTGTGTATTCACTTTTTTCCCTTTTACTTACAAGGAACTAAGTAATACGACCAATTCTGTTAGTATTTATCTCGATTAGCATGAAGAGGTGGAAGAATAAGCTTATTATAAATAATTTGTTATAAAGATGTAGCGAAAGTCATGTGAATGGAACACATCAGATCACATTACGTATACATTATCTGGTAAAGCTCTATCTACAATATCTGGTTCCACCACGCGCGCGCGCACACACACACACACACACACACACACACACACACACACACACACAAACGGTCTTAAGACTTTTAGTGGCAATCCATACTTGAAAGTGTTGAAAACATTAAGTTGTTCAGATGTGAAATTTGCCAGATTGCCGAAATTTTGACTTATTCTTGGGATCATTGGGGTTTTAGCTTCACAGATCCCTCGGCTACGCTTTGCGGCTTAGAGCCCTAAATGTTTATAACAGACCAGTAAATAACTACAATGCGGCTCTAATGACCATATAACAAAAGTGCCAAGTGGTGGAACCATCGTATACAAAAAAAATCTTATGTATTCCATTCACATGACTTTCTCTACATCTCTGCAAGAAATTTTAGTTAAAAAGCTTATGCTTCTATTTACTTCATGCAAATCGAGAAACCATTAGCAGAAATAGTCTTATTACTTGCTTTCTTGTAAGTAGAAGCAAAATAAGGGAGTACTATAAGTTAAAGTGATAGTCAAAAGCTGGTTACTATGTGACTGATGTTTCTTTATTTGAATGGACACGGGTTAACAAACTCCTGTATGAGAAAAGTATAACTTTTTAAAGCTGAAACTAAAAACAAGACATATTTAAAAAAACAATCAAGTCCACGAAGAAATAAAAAGTTATATAACATAAATTGTGTGTTTTAATGTGCTCTACATTTTTTGTGTACTAAGTTTTTATCCATCTCTTACGGTTTAGCAGTTATTCAAAATTCAGTAAAATTCATCCAGAATAAACTACTCTTCAGAGGCTATTCCCAGAAAATTCAAGATATACATTTTATTTGTCATGTAAATATTTTTAATATACGAAATTTTATTCAAAATCGTTAAAGCCATTTTTGAGAAAATCAAAATTTTCGAAAAATGTTCCATGTAAAGGGTAGTTGGGAGTGGGTTTTTTTTTTCTCTCAAAATCTTCTTGTGGCATCCCCGGAAGATATTAAACTTAAATACCAAGTTTGGTATTTTAACTACTTTTCATTTTTGAGTTATCGTGTTCACAGACACACGAACCTTTTTCCGAAATTGCTTTTTTTAGTTAAAGAGGAACCTAAAACATATTTCCGGTGAAATCTCGGTATCGAATTTTTGGGTGGAGTGCAAAACTTTCTCTATACACTATGTACTTAGTGCGTATAGAGAGAGTAAAAATGGACCCGCTTGAGTAGATAAGTGTTTGAAATTGAAACCACTATCAAGTATATCTCGGAAACGGTCAACTGTGCAACAAAAGTGTTTGGGTATAACATTAAGTGTGTGTTCTAACGAGCTCTACATTTCTCTTTACCTGGTAATTTCTGATCTATCTCTTACGGTTTACCAGCTATGCAAAATTCATTCAGAATAAACACATCTTTAGAAGCTATTCCCGGCAAATTCAAAATATACATTGTATTTTTACTTTCTCTACACCTACTATGTATATAGTGTAAAGAAAAAGTATTGTAATGCACCCAAACATTCGATACCGAGATTTCAATGGAAATATATGTTTTGAGACCCCCTGAATCAAAAAAAAAGCATTTTTAGAAAAATGTCTCTGTGTGGGGGCTGCATAGCTCAAAAAGAAAAAGACCGTTGAATACCAAACTTGGTATTTAAGTTTCGTATCTCTCAAGGATGCGACACGAAGATTTTCAAGAAAATCCCCCCACTGCAAACTACCCTTTACGTGGAAAATTTTTCGAAAATTTTGATTTTCTTAAAAATGGCTCTAACGATTTTGAACAAAATCTCTTCTATTTAAGATAATTACTTCCCAAATAAAATGTATATCTTGATGCTTTTTGTTGAATTTTGCATAAATGGTAAACCGTAAGAGATACACAAAAACTTGCTGCACAAAAAATGTAGATCACAATAAAGCACACAATTTATGTCATATACATTTTTTTCATGGAGTTGATCGTTTTTGAGATATTCCTTGTTATTGGTTTCAGCTTTAAAAACATGCTTTTCTCATACAGGAATTTGTCAACTCCTGTCCATACAAGTAAAGGAACTTCAGTCACATAGCAACCAGTTTTTGACTATCACTTTAACCTATGGTACTCCGTTATTTCGCTTCTACTTACAAGGAAGCAAGTAATAAGACTATTTCCGCTAATTTTTTTCTCGATTAGCATGAAGTAAATAGAAGCATAAGCTTATTAACAATAACTTGTTGCAGAGATATAGAGAAGGTCATGTGAATGGAAAATATCAGATTTTGATGTAAATAGTCCTAATACAAGCATTTCAAATAAAATCATTAGATCCATTTTTGAGAAAAATATAAATTTTGAACTTTTCTCCGAGTAAAGGATAGTTTGAGGTGGAGGAATTTTCTGGAAAATCATCGATTCGCAACCTTAGAAAATATCATTGTTAAATACAGGGTTTGGTATTTAATATTCTTTTATACATAGGTATATTTTAATTTATATACACCTTTCTCTAAAAATGCTACTTTTTACTCGAGAGACTTGAAAACTATAGGTACTTCCGATGAAATCTTAATATCGAATTTTTGGGTGCAATATAATACCTTCTCTATACACTATGCCATACTACGTGTAGAGATTCTTTGTAAGCAGAAAACAAATTAGTAACTACACTGGGTTAAGTCGGATGTCAAATATCATAAAAACTGGTTTGTGAAAAAGTTGTATTTCGCTTCGCTTTGTACGGTCTGCAGTAAAACAAGAGAGATAGAACGAAAGGTGGTTTCCCAAAAGAGGAACGCTACGAAGATTAAAACTGAAACAAACAAACTGAACAAAGTGTATCTCAGAAACGGTCAGTTCTACACAAAGTATTACGCATTTTAATGAGATATAATTTTTTGTGTAGTAAGTTTTTGTCCCTCTCTTACGGTTTGCCAGTTATATAAAAGTCATCCAGAATAGCGGTCTTCAGAGGCTATTCTTATAAAATTCAAGATGTACATTTTATTTGCCATGTAAATATCTTTATTACAAGTTATTTTAATCAAAGTTGTTAAGCCATTTTTGAGAAAATCAAAATTTCGATTTTCTTAAAGGGTAGTTTCGATAAAATCTTTGTGTCGTATCCTTCGAAGATACTAGACTAAAATACTAAGTTTGGAACTTTACAGATTTTTCATGATTGAGCATCGTGTTCACATACATACACACACACACACACACACACACACACACACACACTTAGACCTTTTGCTAAAAATGCTTTTTACTTTCTCCATACGCATTATGTACATAGTGTATAAAGTATTGCACTCCATCAAAAATTCGATACCGAGATTTCACCGGAAATATATGTTTTAGGGTCCCCAATATCCAAAAAAAGCATTTTCACAAAAAGGTCCGTGTGTGTGTGAACACGATAACTCGAAAACGAAAAGTCGGTAAAATACCAAACTTGGTATTTAAGTTTACTATCTTCCAGGGATGCGACACGAAGATTTTGAGGAAAATTCCCCCACTCCCAACTACCCTTTACATGGAACTTTTTTTCGATTTTTTTTTTCAAAAATGGCTCTAACGATTTTGATTAAAATTTCGGATATTAAACATATTTACCTGACAAATGAAATGTATATCTTGAATTTTCTAGGAATGGCCTCTGAAGAGTAGTTTATTCTGGATGAATTTTACTAAATTTTGAATAACTGCTCAACCGTAAAAGATGGACAAATCCTTACTTCACAAAAAAATGTAGAGCACATTAAAACACACAATTTATATCATATACATTTTTTCGTGGAGTTCGTCGTTTTTGTGACATTCCTTATTTTTGGTTTCTGCTATGAAAAACGTATACTTTTCTCATACAGGAACTTGTCAACTCCTATCCATATAAACAAAGGAACTTCATTGACATAGCAACCAGCTTTTGACTATCACTTTAACCTACGGTTGTCCCTTATTTCGCTTCTACTTACAAGGAAGCGAGCAATAAGACTATTTCTGCTAATTTTTTTCTGATTAGCATAAAGTAAATAGAAGTATAAGCTTTTTAAGAATTATTTGTTGCAGGGATATGGAGAAAGTCATGTGAATGGTACACATCAGATTCTTATACACAGGACCCTAAAACCTGTATTTCCGGTGCAACCTTGGTATCGAAGTAGTACTTTCTTTACCTATGTATATTGTGTACTAAGTAGAAAAAGTAAAAATAAGTACCATAACAAAATGACGTAGCGTTTCATTATAGTGTCGTTATTATTATTGTTATTGTTATTGTTGCTATTATTATTGTTGTTGTTCTCGTTGTTGTTCTTGTTCTTGTTCTTGTTCTTGTTGTTCTTCTTGTTCTTGTTGTTCTTGTTGTTCTTGTTGTTGTTCTTGCTGTTGTTCTTGTTGTTGTTCTTGTTGTTGTTCTTGCTGTTCTTGCTGCTGTTCTTGCTGCTGTTCTTGCTGCTGTTCTTGTTGTTCTTGCTGTTGTTCTTGCTGTTGTTCTTGCTGCTGTTCTTGCTGCTGTTCTTGTTGTTGTTCTTGTTGCTGTTCTTGTTGTTGTTCTTGTTGTTGTTCTTGTTGTTGTTCTTGCTGTTGTTCTTGCTGTTGTTCTTGCTGTTCTTGCTGCTGTTCTTGTTGTTGTTCTTGCTGCTGTTCTTGTTGTTGTTCTTGTTGTTGTTCTTGTTGTTGTTCTTGTTGTTGTTCTTGCTGTTGTTCTTGCTGTTCTTGCTGCTGTTCTTGCTGTTGTTCTTGCTGCTGTTCTTGTTGTTGTTCTTGTTGTTGTTCTTGTTGTTGTTCTTGTTGTTGTTCTTGTTGTTGTTATTGTTGTTGTTCTTGTTGTTGTTCTTGTTGTTGTTCTTGCTGTTGTTATTGTTGTTGTTCTTGCTGTTGTTATTGTTGTTGTTCTTGCTGTTGTTCTTGTTGTTACTGTTGCTGTTGTTCTTACTGTTGTTGTTCTTGCTGTTGTTGTTCTTGCTGTTCTTGCTGCTGTTCTTGTTGTTGTTCTTGCTGTTGTTGTTGTTCTTGCTGTTGTTGTTGTTCTTGCTGTTCTTGCTGCTGTTCTTGTTGTTGTTCTTGCTGTTGTTGTTGTTCTTGCTGTTGTTGTTCTTGCTGTTCTTGCAGCTGTTCTTGTTGTTGTTCTTACTGTTGTTGTTGTTCTTGCTGTTGTTGTTGTTCTTGCTGTTCTTGCTGCTGTTCTTGTTGTTGTTATTGTTGTTGTTCTTGTTGTTCTTGCTGTTGTTCTTGTTGTTGTTCTTGCTGTTGTTGTTGTTCTTGTTGTTGTTCTTGCTGTTGTTGTTCTTGCTGTTGTTGTTCTTGTTGTTGTTCTTGCTGTTCTTGCTGCTGTTCTTGTTGTTGTTCTTGTTGTTACTGTTGCTGTTGTTCTTACTGTTGCTGTTGTTCTTACTGTTGCTGTTGTTCTTGCTGTTGTTGCTGCTGTTCTTGTTGTTGTTCTTGCTGTTGTTGTTCTTGCTGTTGTTGTTCTTGCTGTTGTTGATGTTGTTATTATTGTGAATGTTGTTATTATTGTTGTTATTCTTATTAGTGTTATTATATTTTATTATTATTATTATTTTGTATTATAATTTTTATTTTGTACTATTATTTGTATTATGTATTATTATTTTTATTTTGTATTATTATTTTTATTTTGTATTATTATTTTTATTTTCTAGTATTATTTTTATTTTGTATTATTATTTTTATTTTGTGTTATTATTTTTATTTTGTATTATAATTTTTATTTTGTATTATAATTTTTATTTTGTATTATAATTTTTATTTTGTATTATAATTTTTATTTTTATTTTGTATTATAATTTTTATTTTTATTTTGTATCATAATTTTTATTTTGTATTATTGTTTTTATTTTGTTTTATTGTTTTTATTTTGTATTATTGTTTTTATTTTGTATTATTGTTTTTATTTTGTATTATTGTTTTTATTTTGTATTATTGTTTTTATTTTGTATTATTGTTTTTATTTTGTATTATTGTTTTTATTTTGTATTATTGTTTTTATTTTGTATTATTGTTTTTATTTTGTATTATTGTTTTTATTTTGTATTATTGTTTTTATTTTGTATTATTGTTTTTATTTTGTATTATTGTTTTTATTTTGTAATATTGTTTTTATTTTGTAATATTGTTTTTATTTTGTAATATTGTTTTTATTTTGTAATATTGTTTTTATTTTGTAATATTGTTTTTATTTTGTGTTATTATTTTTATTAACATAATGTTATTAATATTATTTTTATTATTTTTAATATTTCTATTATTACTATTTGTATTATTACTATTTCTATTATTTTTATGATTATACGCTTGTCAGAATTAAACAAAACAAAAACATTGTAACGAAAACATCAAAATAGAGGGCACATAATGTTTCACTTTAGCCATATCATTAATTGTATTACTCAGGATAATCAGCATGGACAAGCTAAACTAAGAGGAATGATTACAATAATTGAACTATACTATGATGAGCCTCCAGTATTTATCAAGACATTCTTCTATCAATACTGCGTCGCTCTCTGTCTACCATTAAGCCTCACATTGATAAATGTGTATAGGGGAAAGTGTCAGCATTCTACCATATGCCCGAAAAAAATACTTGTAAAACCTCATTTAAGGGAGAAAGAACTACAAGACATGTTTTGGTACTCGGTCACTCGCCTTTGAAATTGTCTATCTCCGCCACTGCTCTACTTCACAAGCCGAACAACATTCTTAATAATAATTACAGAAGGAATGGGAAGACGTCACACTTCCTCTCCTTAGGACTGACCTAACCCTTCATTGCACGTTTCCCTTCACTGACCGTTATGGTTACATTTATCTGGTTAAACACGTTGGACAATCCCGTTGATTGAAAGCTGCCTCGTCTACAACCATTTTTGTATACTGAGAGATGGAAAATTATTTTGCAACACATAACAGTGCCATGCTGGCGATGTATACTTCACGGAAAATCTTGTGTGTTCCATGACCTTCTATATGTCTGAGTAACAAATTACAGTTCAAAAGCTTATTACTTGCTCTACACGTACTATGTACATAGTGAATACAGAAGGTATTGTAATGCACCCAAAAATTCGATACCGAAATTTCACTGGAAATACATGTTTTGAGATCCCCTGAATAAAAAGAACATTTTTAGAAAAATGTGTGTGTCTGTGGGCAGCATAACTCAGAGACGAAAGGACCGTTAAATACCAAACTTGGTATTTAGGTTTGGTATCTTGCAAGGATGCGACATGAAGATTTTCAAGAAAATCCCTCCACCCCAACACTTTGATTTTCTCAAAAGTGTCTCTAACGATTTTGATTAAAATATCGTGTATTTAAGATATTTACCTGACAAATAAAATGTATATCTTGAATTTTCTGGCAAAAACCTCTAAAGACCTCTTTATTCTGGATGAATTCTGCATAACTGTAAGCCATAAGACATAAACAAAAACTTACCACACAAAAAATGTAGAGCACGTTAAAGCACATAATTTATATAATATACATTTTCTTCGTAGAGTTAATCGTTTTTTAAATATTTATTGTTATTGATTTCAGCTTTGAAAATCTTACACTTTTCTCATTCAGGTCTTCAGAGGCTATTCCCAGAAAATTCAAGATAACACTTTATTCGTCACAAAAATATCTTAAATATAAAAGATTTTAATGAAAATCATTACAGCATTTTTGAGAAAATCAAAATTTTCGAAATTTTTTTCCATGCAAAGGGTAGTTAGGAGTGGAGGGATTATCTTGAAAATCTTAGCGTCGCACCCTTGGAAGACACCAAACTTATATACCAGGTTTGGTCTTTTCATTTTTGAGCTATGCTGTCCACAGGCACACACACACGTGGACCTTTTTCCAAAAGTGTTTTTTTTTATACAGGGGGACCAAAAACATGTATTCTCGGTACAATCTCGGGATGGAATTTTTGGGTGCATTACAATACCTTCACTATACACTATGTACATTGTGCGTGTAGAGAAAGTAAAAAATCTTATGTGTACCAATCACATGACTTTCTCTACATCTCTGCAACAAATTATTGTTAAAAAGCTTATTCTTCTATTCACTTCTTGCTAATTTAGAAAACTTAGCAGAAATGGTATTATTACTTGCTTCCTTGTAAGTAGAAGCGAAATAAGGGAGTACCATAGGTTAAAGTGATAGTCAAAAGCTGGTTGCTATGTGACTGAAGTTCTTTTGTTTGTATGGACAGCAGTTGAGAAATTCCTGTATGAGAAAAGTATAAGTTTTTCAAAGCAGAAACCAAAAACAATGAATGTCTCAAAAACGATATACACCACGAAGAAAATGTACCTAACATGAATTGAGTATTTTAACGTGCTCTACATCTTTGTGTAGTAAGTTTTTGTCCATCTCTTACGGTTTAGCAGCTATTCAAAATTCCGTAAAATTCATTCAGAATAAAGTACTTCCCAGAGGCTATTCCCAGGAAATTTAAGATATACATTTTGTTACATAAATATCTTAAATATAAAGATAAGAGATTTTAATCAAAAGCATTACAGCATTTTTGAGAAAATCAAATTTTTCTAAATTTTTTCCATGTAAAAGTTAGTTAGAGGTGGGGGGGATTTTCTTGAAAATCTTAGTGTCGCAACCTTGGAAGATATCAAACTTAAATACTAGGTTTGGTTTTTTACCGACTTTTCGTTTTTGAGTTATCGTGTTCACGGACACACGAATCTTTGTATTTCCGGTGAAATCTCGGTATGGAATTTTGGGTGGAGTGCAATACCTTCTCTATACACTATGTACTTAGTACGTGTAGAGAAAGTAAAGCTACAGCAGCAGATGAGAAGGGATTTACGATAAACCGCGGCTGCATTTACAACCATAATTAGCAGCATGCTAGGCATGTTATCTCACGCCATATAATGGAACAGCGACTGCATAGAGGCAATCTTTTGCCTGGCTGGTTGCATTGCCACTCGCACTTTGACGGCCCCGACTGCGATGGTCTCAAGAGCATCAGAATTGGACGAGAGTCGCGTGTTCTTCTCGGTCGAGAGCAGATTCAGTCTAAATGCTTGTTTTGCTCCAATCTGAAAACATTTCGAAAAAAGTTCCACGTAAAGTGTAGTTGGGGGTGGGGAGATTTTCTTGAAAATCTTCCTAGCAAGATACCAAACAAACCAAGTTTGGTATTTAACGGTGTTTTCGTTTTTGAGCTCTGCTGTCCACAGACACACACATACCTTTTTCCAAAAATGCCTTTTTTGGTTGCAGGGGACACAAAACATGTATTTCCCGTGAAATCTCGGTATCGAATTTTTGGGTGCATTACAACATCTTCTCTATACACTATGTGCATAGTACGTGTAGAGAAAGTAAAAACATCGAATGGCATTTTGTTCTTTGATCAGCCGATTTCAAGAAAAATAAATGGTTTTTGTTCCAAATGGAATGCGTAATTCCACAAGAATGTACGAAAATAATAGATTGCTAGTTGTAACATGGGTAGTTTCGGTAGGAATTGTGGGTCATCACACAGGGTTTCAAAATAATTAATCACCTAAACTAATTAAATGAATATTTTGATCAGCTTTTTCAGACGAAGTAATTCGGCAACGTTGCACTGAGGTTGTTAAAGG
This sequence comes from Hymenopus coronatus, assembly GCA_030762935.1. NCBI lineage: Eukaryota > Metazoa > Arthropoda > Insecta > Mantodea > Hymenopodidae > Hymenopus > Hymenopus coronatus. The sequence goes on from CM060899.1 coordinate 63,119,611, forward strand.
ATCTGAACCGGCTTCTGGATGTAAACACGCCGGTTGCTTGCAAACACGATATAGGGTGGTATAATGTTTTGGAAGTTAACGAGTGAAACTGGCCGTCTGATTGGCCTGCACTGCTGTGGTAATAGCAGTGAGACGTGTTTATGTACTGACCTAGTGCAAGTGAAAACCACACATCCAGTTTGCCAGTTTGTCTGTCTCTTGTTTTCAACAAATCTAAAATAGCTCTGTAGGAAATAGTCAGACAAAAATATAAGATACAAAATGTGTTCCAAATACAGAGATCTATCAGTGGCTTAAATTAATGTAATGACTTCCCTTCCATCCGTCTATCTATCTATCTATCTATCTATCTATCTATCTATCTATCTATCTATCTATCTATCTATCTATCTATCTATCTATCTGTCTGTCTGTCTGTCTATCTATCTATCTATCTATCTATCTATCTATCTATCTATCTATCTATCTATCTATCTATCTATCTATCCATCCATCCATCCATCCATCCATCCATCCATCCATCCATCCATCCATCCATCCATCCATCCATCCATCCATCCATCCATCCATCCATCCATCCATCCATCCATCCATCCATCCATCCATCCATCCATCCATCCATCCATCCATCCATCCATCCATCCATCCATCCATCCATCCATCCATCCATCCATCCATCCATCCATCCATCCGTCGTTCGCCGTTGATCGTTGATCGTTGATCGTTGATCGTTGATCGTTGATCGTTGATCGTTCATGGTTAATGGTTCGTCGTTGATCGTTGATCGTTCATGGTTAATGGTTCGTCGTTGATCGTTGATCGTTCATGGTTAATGGTTCGTCGTTCGTCGTTGATCGTTGATCGTTCGTCGTTCATCATCGTTCATCGATCATCATCGTTCATCATCGTTCATCGTGCATCGTTGATCGTTGATCGGCTAGCTTATCTATCTAGGTATAAACCCTGGCTTTCAGAAATTAGTTTCTTACACACATTTATCGTCTGTGTTGTATTACATTTTATATCTAAAAGAATTTAATAGTGAATACTTAAGCGCTATTCTGATATATGCACATGTGTATAAGGAATATAATCACATAGCGGAAATTATAAGTTACCTAACATGAATTCGAAATCTAAACTGTTAATTGTTCTCAGTGACCTGTAAGCAACGTTGCTACATGGTGAAACATATGAAAACAAATGAATGAAACCTTGTGAAGACGCAAACCTTACCTGGAGGCTAAGCTGCCCTTCAATCAGGGAAGCTGCCAACCGAGCGACTCTCCCTCCGTGGGCATTTCCATTAGACGAATATCTCGGTTTCTTAAAAGATCCTCCCTGCGCACGGTAGTGGATAATCCCTGTTAACCACGAACAACTTCGGTAGGGACGACAGAATAATAGCACGCCACCTACCTACCCTCCTGGAAAACATTAAGGTGTCTCATAACCCCTCCTCACAGCCAGGCAAGCTCAATCTCCAATGGATATCATTAACCCTACCCGCCGAGTCTAACCCAATCCTAACAACTCCGTGCAGGGGAGGGGTACCAACGTATGCTCCGATACTCTTCTACTGAAGTCCACGACACCTCGGTAGGGACGACAGAGTACTACCGTGCCACCTCTCTTCCCTTCTGGCACTAACGATTTTGAATACTAAAGATATTTACCTGAGAAATAAAACGTATATCTTAAATTTGTTGGGAATATCCTCTGAAGACTACTTTATTCTGGATGAATTTTACGGAATATTGCATAACTGCTAAACCGTAAGAGATGGACAGAAACTTACCACACAAAAATGTAGAGCACTTTAAAGCATACAATTTATGTTATATGCATTTTTTTCGTGGAGTTGATCGTTTTTAAGATATTACTTCTTTTTGGCTACAGCCTTAAAAACTTACTTTTATCACACAGGACTCAGTTTGTATGGACCGAAGTTGTCAAAGGAACTTCAGTCACAAAGCAACCACCTTTGACTATTACTTTAACCTATGGTACTCCCTTATTTCGCTTCTACTTACAAGGAAGCAAGTAATAACACTATTTCTGCTATTTTTTACTTTCTCCATACGCACTATGTACATAGTGTATAGAGAAAGTATTGCACTCCACCAAAAATTCGATACCGAGATTTCACCGGAAATATATATTTTAGGGCCCCCAATATCCAAAAAAAGCATTTTCACAAAAAGGCCCGTGTGTGTGTGTGTGTGTGTGTGTGTGTGTGTGTGTGTGTGTCCGTGTGTCCGTGTGTCTGTGAACACGATAACTCAAAAACGAAAAGTCGGTAAAATACCAAACTTGGTATTTAAGTTTAGTATCTTTCAGGGATGCGACACGAAGATTTTGAGAAAAATCCCCCCACCCCCAACTACCCTTTACATGGAACTTTTTTCGAAAATTTTGAATTTCTCAAAAATGGCTCTAACGATTTTGATTAAAATTTCGGATATTAAACACATTTACCTGACAAATGAAATGTATATCTTGAATTTTCTGGGAATAGCCTCTGAAAAGTAGTTTATTCTGGATGAATTTTACTAAATTTTGAATGACTACTAAACCATAAAAGATGGACAAAAACTTACTACACAAAAAATGTAGAGCACTTTAAAACACACAATTTATGTTATATAATTTTTTTTGTGGAGTTCGTCGTTTTTGTGACATTCCTTATTTTTGGTTTCTGCTATGAAAAACGTATACTTTTCTCATACAGGAACTTGTCAACTCCTATCCATATAAACAAAGGAACTTCATTGACATAGCAACCAGCTTTTGACTATCACTTTAACCTACGGTTGTCCCTTATTTCGCTTCTACTTACAAGGAAGCGAGTAATAAGACAATTTCTGCTAATTTTTTCTGATTAGCCTAAAGTAAATAGAAGTATAAGCTTTTTAAGAATTATTTGTTGCAGGGATGTAGAGAAAGTCATGTGAATGGAACACATCAGAATTTTACTTTTTCTATACGTTCTATGTACATAATGTATAGAGAAGGTATTGTATTGCACCCAAAATTCGATACCGAGATTTCATCGGAAATAGACATTTTAGAGCCAAAAAAAGCTGATGTGTTCCATTCACATGCCTTCTCTACATCACTACAGCAAATAATTGTTAAAAAGCTTATGCTTCTATTTGCTTCATGCTAAATGAGAAAAAGTTAGCACAAATAGTTTTATTACTTGCTTCCTTGTAAGTAGAAGCGAAATATGGGAAGTGTTAAAGTGAAGTCAAAAGCTGGTTCCTATGTGACTGAAGTTCCTTTGTTCGTAAGGACAGGAGTTGACAAATTCCTGTATGAGAAAAGTAAGTTCTTCAAAGCTGAAACCAATAACAAGGAATATCTCAAAAATGATCATCTCCACGAAAAAAAAAAAAAAAAAAAAAAAAAAAACGTATGTAACTTAAATTGTGTTTTAACGAGCTCTACACTTTCCGTTAAGTAAGTTTTGCCAGTTATGCAAAATTCCGTCAAATTCATCCAGGATAAATTAGTCTGTAGAGGCTATTCCTATAAAATTCAAGATGTACATTTTATTTGGCATGTAAATATCTATAATATAAGAGATTTTAATCAAAATCGTTAGATCCGTTTTTGAAAAATCAAAATTTTCGAAAATGTTTTCCATGGAAAGGTGTCAGGGAGGGTTGTCAGGATTTTCATGAAAATATTCGTGTCGTATCCTTGGAAGATCCTGAGCTTAAATACCAAGTTTGGTATTCAACGGTCTTTTAGTTTTTGAGCTATCCAAAGACACACACACGCACACACACGGACTTTTTTCAAAAAGTTTATTTTTTCTGGATTCAGGGGGGCCCAAAACTTGTATTCCCGATGAAATTTTGGTATGAATTTTTGGGTGCATTGCAATACCTTCTCTATACACTATGTACATAGTACGTGTAGAGAAATTAAAAACCGTTAAATACAAAAGATGGTGTTGAAGTTTAGTATCCCCCAAGGATGTGACACGAAGATTTTCAAAAAAATACCCCCTTAAACAATCCGTTACTTGGAAACATTTTTGAAACTTTGTTTTTTCTCAAAAATAGCTCTTATTGATTTTGATGAAAATACCGCATATTAAAGATATTTCCATTACAAATAAAATGTACATATTGAATTTTCTGGGAATTGAATTTTCTGAAGACCTTTTCATTCTGGAAGAATTTTGCTGAATTTTGTGCAACTGGTAAACAACAAAAGAAAGATAAAAACTGCTACACAAAAAAATATAGATCTCGCTAACACACACAATTTATCTCATTCCGATATATTGCTTGTTAATGGTATCAATTTTAAAATACCTATTTAAACGTTTCTGAAACGGGAACTTGTCATTCGTGTATCTTTTGTTTTACTCCTGGCTATGGAAAGAGAACCGATTTTCTTCACGTAGCAACCATCTTTTAAAATGTTTGATTGTCGGGTTAGCTTAGTATTTCCCTGTCTCTCTTTTACTTATAAAGAACTATAATATTATTTCTGCTAGTGTAAATGTTTTACTTTCTCTACACGTACTATGTACATAGTGTATAGAGAAGGTATTGTATTGCACCCAAAAGTTCGATACCGAAATTTCACTGGAAATATATGTTTTGAGACCCCTGAATCCAAAAAAAAAAAAAAATTGAAAAATGACCATATATGTGTCTGTCAGTCTGTGTGTTTGTGTCTCTGTGGCTGCAAAGCTCAAAAATGAAAAGACCATTAAAAGTCAAACTTGGTGTTTAAGTTTGGTATCTTCCAAGGATGTGACACGAATATTTTCAAGAAAATCCCTCCACCCCAAACTACCATTTACATGGAAAAAGTTAAAAAATTTTGATTTTCTTAAAAATGACTACCGATTTTGATTAAAATCTTGTGTATGTAAGATATTTACTTGACAAATAAAATGTATTTCTTGAATTTTCTGGGAATAGCCGCTGAAGACTACTTTATTTTGGATAAATTTTACGGATTTTTGCATAACTGCTAAACCGTAACAGATGGACAAAAACTTACTACACAGAAAATGTAGAGCACATTAAAATATACAATTAATTATACATACATTTTTTCGTGGAGTTGATAGTTTTTGAGATATTCCTTGTTTTTAGTTTCAGCTTTGAAAAACTTACTTTTTTCATACAGGAATTTGTCAACTCATGTCCATACAAACAAAGGAACTTCAGTCACATAGCAGCGAGCTTTTGACTGTCACTTTAACCTATGGTACTCCCTTATTTCGCTTCTACTTACAAGGAAGCAAGTAATAAGACTATTTCTGGTAATTTTTTCTCGATTAGCATGAAGTAAATAGAAGAATAAGGTTATTAGCAATAATTTATTGCAGAGATGTAAAGAAAGTCATGTGAATGGAACACATCAGATATTTTTTTTTAATTCTAACATCCTGATGGCTACTAATTATGTTATAATTTCTTAGCATTTGCCTCTACTCCAGTTATTCCTCTTTGAATATATTGAGCATGAAAATGTTTGTGTGACTTTTATTTGTGTTTATGCGTTATATGGACTTGATTTGTTGTCATTACTTCAGAGAGGTTAGACCACTCACCTCCCAAGCGCCCACATGTGGGATTCGTAGTGGACGAAGTGGTGTCTGGGCGGTTTCCCCCGCCACTCATTCCACCAATTGCTTCTTCATCACCTTTCCAATCATCTATTTCGCCTACATTTCATATCCTCCACTTCATATTCATACCTGGCTACGGGCGGACCCCTCGTAACAGGTTCTCTATTCTGTGGTTTCGTGCCGTAGGCTCCCAAACCGGCTTCTGACCTCTAGGCATTGGCTTGCTTGTAAGTCCTTCGAATACGGGGAGGGTGAGCCGATTACGAAACGAACTTTAAGAGATCATAACTAGCGTTATTTTTACTTTCTCTTCATGTACTATGTACATAGTGTATACAAAAGGTATTGTAATGCACCCAAATATCGATCCCGAGATTTCACCGGAAATACATGTTTTGGATCCCTTTCAATAAAAAAAAAACATTTTTGAAATAAGGTCAGTGTGTGTGCGTTTGTGGACAACATATCTTATAAACGAAAAGACCGTTGAATACCAAACTTAGTATTTAAATTTGATATCTTCCAAGGATGCGACACGAAAATTTTCAAGAAAATCCCCCCTCCCAACTTTTGGTTTTCTCAAAAATAGCTCTAATGATTTTGATTAAAATATCATATATTAAAGATATTTACTTCACAAAATGTATATCTTAAATTTTCTAGGAATAGCCTCTGCAGACTACTTTATTCTGGATGAATTTTACGGAATTTTGCATAACTGGCAAACCATAAGAGATGGACAAAAACCTGCCACATAAAAAATGTAGTGCACGTTAAAACAAGTTGTATTATATACATTTTTTTTTCATGGAGTTGAGAGAAAGTCATGTGAATGGAATACATCAGTATTTTAATAAGCATAATTTCATTAATGTTGTTATGTCAATAGCGAGTGGATAGCTTATGCCTTTTTGAAGTCAATCTAACAATTTTTAGTTGTTTTTCTTACATAAGAAAATGAAGACAGGTTGATTAGTCATTTCCTTAAAGTCGTACGGAACCTCTACCAGTGACTGCGTTAGCGTTTAAAGGAGAAAGGATAGTTGCTTTGAGTTTGGATGGGATGGATTCATTCCAGTAAGCAGGGGTCAAGCTAAAACTGACGCAGCGTACCTCGTCTCTAAGAAACAAACTTCGGTAGTGGCCACACTCGATACACATAAATCGAATACAGGCGTATTTTGCATGACGTCAGTAAAAAGAAGCTTAGCGATCCTTTCTAGAAGTCCACAACGTCTCTTAAGTTTTTTCATGTTTGGTCACGGTTGTCTGCACAACGTCAACAAACTCTAACCTTTAAAACGGATAAAAAAAACTGATATGTTCCATTCATATGCCTTTCTCTATATCTCTGTAACAAATCATTGATTAAAAGCTTATACTTCTATTTACTTCCTGCTAATCAGAAAAAAATTAGCCGAAATAGTCTTATTACTTGCTGCTTCCTTGTAAGTAGAACCAAAATAAGGGAGTACCATAGGTTAAAGTGATAGTCGAAAGCTGTTTGCTATGTCACTGAAGTTCCTTTGTTTATATGGACAGTAGTTGACAAATTCCTGTATGAGAGAAATATAAGTTTTTCATAGCAGAAACCAAAAACAAGGAACGTCTCAAAAACGATGAACTCCATGAAAAAAATGTATGTAACATAAATTCTGTATTTTAACGTGCTCTACATTTTTTGTGTAGCAAGTTTTTGTCCATCTCTTACCGTTTAGCAGTTATTCAAAATTCCTTAAAATTTGTCCACAATAAAGTACTCCTCAGAGGCTATTTCCAGAAAATTCAAGATATACATTTTGTTTGTCAGGTAAATAGCTTTTATATTCGATATTTTAATCAAAATTGTTACAGCCATTTTTGAGAAAATCAAAATTTTTGAAAAAAATTCCATGTAAAGGGCAGTTGGAGATGGGGGGGGATTTTTCTCAAAATCTTCGTGTCGCATCCCTGGAAGATACTAAACTTAAATACCAAACTTGGTATTTTACCGAATTTTCGTTTTTGAGTTATCGTTCACGGACACACACACGGACCTTTTTCCGAAAATGTTTTTTTTTTATACAGGGGTTCCTAAAACTTATATTTCCGGTGAAATCTCGGTATCGAATTTTTGAGTGGAGTGCAATACCTTCGCTATACACTATGTACATAGTGCATATAGAGAAAGTAAAAATCTCATATGTTCCATTCATATGACTTTCTCTATATCTCTGTAACAAATCACTGTTTAAAAGCTTATTCTTCTATCTACATCATGCTAATCCAGATAAACACTAACAGAAACGGTCTAATTACTTAGTTCCTTATAAGTAGAAGGGAAATAAGGGAATACACTATGCTGAACCGGCAGTCACATGTTTTAAAATGTGGTTGCTATGGGATTGAAATCCGTTTTAATTTGTTACAGAGATGTAGAGAAAGTAATGTGAATGGAACATATCAGACATTTTTTTTTGTATCAACCGTTTTCGAGATATTTCGGATTATTGGTTCAAATTTAGCCACTGGAAGACATCTTTCCTCCCGTTTCTCGTTTGTTTAATCCTGGTAAGCAAAGAGATTAGAATTTCAATTCTTTCACATAGCGACCGGCTTTTATAGGAAGATACTATCGCTTTAACCTGTGCATTTTCTTTTTTCCTTTAAAGGAAGCTAGCAATAAGTATAATTCTGTTTGTTTATCTTAATTATCATGCAGTAGATAAAAAATAAGTTTTTAACAACAATTTGTTACAGAGATGTAGAAAAAATCATATGGATGGAACACGTCAGATTTTTCTTAAAATTCTTGTTTAAGTTTCATGAGAGCTAAAAACTTATACTGTAAAGAAAGAACCGGGAATTGATCATTTAAAAATTCTGTTTAAAAGGGGATTCGAAATTATTGTTGTCACTAAGTTGGTACAACTTTCTTCTATACCCACGCGAAGTTTGATCGTCTTCTGTCATCTAGTTTGTTTACAGTACGCCATTTTGTTAGTTCATCTCAAAGGTGATTTGTGATTTTACGATGGATTGAACAAAGAAACTGTCTCAAATTTTGCATTGCAAATGGTATTTTGTGTGCCGAATCGCTGAAAATGTTACAGAGGGCTTAGGGTGAATCTACTTTATCAAAAACACGTGCATATGAGTGGTACAGTGCATTCAAAAGTGGTCGAGATGTGGTGGAAGATTTGCCTCGCTCTGGTCGGCTATCAACGGTTTCAACTGAACTGAACTTCGCTAAAGTGAAGAAAATGGTGTCTGAAAATCGTCATTTAGGTCTGAGAGATTGCCGCTGAACTTTCTGTGTCTCACGAATCGATTCGTACCATTTTAAACGATTGTTTGGGCATGACACGCGTTGCAGCTCGGTTAGTTCCGAAAGACTTGAATGTTCTACAAAAACTCAATCGCGTAAGGATTGCTGAAGACATGCTAGAACGAGCCAGTTCCGACTCAACATTCATGAAATGCATTGTAACTGGTGATGAGACGTGGGTTTACGAGTTTGACACTCAAACCAGTCAACAAGCTTCCGAATGGCGCCTTCCAACTGAACCGTAACCTAAAAGGGTACGTCAAACTCGATCAAAACTGAAGGTCATGTTGACAGTTTTTTTCGATTATCGCGTTGCGTGCACTCAGAGTTCTTGCCAGAAGGTCAGATGGTAAATAAAGACTATTATCTGAGCGTTATGCGCCGTTTGAGAGAACAAATACGGCGAAAAAGGCCAGATTTATGGAACGACAACTCATGGATTCTGCACCACGATAACGCACCAGCTCACAAGGCTATTATTGTGAACGAATTTCTGGCCAAAAACTCAACAAATTTCATCGAACAACCACCGTATTAACCTGGTCTGGCTCCTGCCTTATTTCTTTTCTTTCCAAAACTCAAGTTACCACTTCGAGGCACCCGTTTTCAGTCGACAGAAGACAAAGGAAAATTCGCGGCGACATTTGACATCGATTCCTAAAAGTTCCTACAAAAAATGTTTTGATGATTGGATTATTCGTTGGCATAAATGTATAATTTCAGGAGGGGCCTACTTTAAAGGCGATAAAATAAAATTGGATGAATAATTCATTTTTTGTGTTTTGGCAAATTGTATTTACGGTGAAATCTCGGTATCGAATTGCTGGGTGAAATACAGTACTTTCTCTATCCGCTATGTTCATTGTTCATACGGGCTTGAGAAGGCAAAAAAAAAATCTGATGAGTTCCATTCACATGACTCTCTCTACCTCTCTGTAACACATTATTATTAATAAGCCTATTCTTCGATCTACTTTATGCTGATAGAAATAAGCTTTAGCAGAAACGATCTTATTACTTAGTTCTTTATGCTAGAAGGGAAATAAGGGATAACACCAGGCTAAACAATCAAATGACTATTCCCGTATGAGAAAATTATAAGTATTTTAAAACTGAAAACAATTACAAGGAATATCTCAAAAACGGTCAACCCCAGGAAGAAAATGTATATTACATAAATTGTGCATTTTAACTAGCTCTACATTTTTGTTTCGGTAAGTTTTTGTCTCTCTTTTACGGTTTAGTAGTTATGCAAAATTCCGTAAAATTCATCCAGAAAGAAGTGGTCTTCAGAGGCTATTCCTAGAAAATTCAAGATATACATTTCGTTTGCCATAAAAATATCTTAAACATAATGTATTTTAATAAAAACCGTTAGAGCCATTTTCTAGATAAACATTTTCAAAAAAAAAAAATCCATACAAAGAGTAGTTTCTTATTGAAGGGGATGTTGTTGAAAATCTTCATGTCGCATCCTTGGAAGATACTCAATTTAAATACCATACACACGGATATTTTTCTAAAACTGATTATTTAGGATTTAGGATACCTTAAATATATATTTTCGGTGAAATCTCGGTATCGAATTTTTATGTGGAATACAATACTTTCTCTATCCCCTATGTTCATTGTTCATATGGGCTAGAGAAAGTAAAATATATTACACTCATCTGACTTTCTCTAGCTACTCTACAAACAGACTTCTTACGAAAGATAGTTCTTCATTCAACACCACGCTATTCGAGACAAACATTGGCAGAATGTAATACTTAGTTCCTTTCAAGTAGAATAGAACTAAAGGAATACACTGGGCTAAAGTGATAGTCAAATGTTTTTAAAAAGCTGTCGTTATGCGATTGTCATTGCAAATCGCTTCTTTGCTTTGCCAGGAGTAGAAAAAAAAGAAAAGCGGACAATTCCTGTGTGAGAAAAGTATAAGTACTTCACAATTGAAACCAATAACAAGCAATATCTCCGGAACGGTTACCTCCACAACAAAAACGTAAATGACATAAATTGTGTATTTTGACGAGATCTACAATTATTGTATTGTAAGCTTTTATCTATATTTTACGGTTTACTAGTTATACCAAATTAAGCAAAATTCATCCGGAATAAACAGGTCTTTAGAAGCTATTCCCAGAAAATTGAAGATATACATTTTATTTATGGCTTTAATATGTGGTGTTTAATTCAAAATCGTGAGAGGCATTTTTAATAAAAACAAAATTTTCGAAAGTTTTTTCCATGTAAAGGGTAGTTAGGGAAGATACCAAAACTAAATACAGACACACACACGGACATTTTTCTAAATATGTTTTTTTTTCGATTCAGGGAGTCTCAAAACGTCTATTTCGGGTGAAATCTCGGTAACGAATTTTTGAGTGCATTACAATACCTTCTCTATACACTATATACCTAGTACGGGCTAGAGAAGGTAAAATTATGTACTTTTTCTCAATTTTTTATTCAAATGTGCAGATGGAATATCACATCGATGGCTTTCACCAGGGAATAAGTGTGTAGGCAAAGTGGGCTGTAAAGAAGGGACACAGGGACCGCTAAATGTCGCAGGTGTAACATATTTAATATGCATGTATGTATGTACATTTATAGCAGAGGGACGGTGGCAATATTTCATATGGGCTGCCATGTGGAAGGAAGGTTCTTCTCTATTGTGTTCCACACACTGCATTCCTTGCCTACCAGAAGCCTTTCCTGTGACCGGCCGCTCCAGATGAACCTCGCTTTACCGTCACACGCCCAACATACACTCAACCTTACCCGGACCTACTCACATTTCACTAAACATCTCATCTATTCCATTAATTCGTTTGTTTCTGCATCTCCGTAACAAACTATTGTTAATAAACTTATTCTTCTCTACTTCATGCTAATCCAGATAAACATCGATACAATTGGTCTTTTTTACTTTCTTTACACATACTATTTCCTATAAACAGGATCATAATGAACTGCACCGAAATAATAAGCGAGATTGTGCACGTGACTGATATAAGTAATTTGAGATCGACGATGCATGGTCCCCGGATAAACATAACGCAACTACATAGCGTTAAACGTGTGGGTATCAGGTACTGATAAGCCGGTGTTAAAGCAAAGCAGGTTGAAAAAGTCTGATGTGTTCCATTCACATGACTTTCTCTTTATCTCTGTAAATTATTATTGTTAATAAGCTTATCTTTTATTTATTTCATGCTAATCGAGAAAAATTAGCAGAAATAGTCTTATTTCTTGCTTTATTGTAAGTAGGAGCGAAATAAGGCAGTACCATACGTTAAAGTGAAAGCCAAAAGCTGGTTGCTATGTGACTGATGTTCCTTTGTTTGTATGGACAGAAGTTGACAAATTCCTGTATGAGAAAAAGTATAAGTTTTTCAAAGCTGAAACTAAGAGAAAGGAATATCTCAAAAACGATCAACTCCACAAAAAAAATGTATATAACATAAATTGTGTGTTTTAATGTGCCCTACATTTCTTGTGTGTTAAGTTTTTGTACATCTCTTACGGTTTAGTAGTGAAAATTCATCCAGAATAAAGTAGTCTTCAGAGGCTACTCCCAGAAAATTCAAAATATACATTTTATTTGTCAGGTAAATAACTATAATATACGATTTTTTAATCAAAATCGTTAGAGCCATTTTTGAGAAAATCGAAATTTTCGAATAAAGTTCCATGTAAAGGGTAGTTTGGGGTGGGGGGATTTTTCTCAAAATCTTCGTGTCGCATCCCCGGAAGATACTAAACTTAAATACCAAGTTTGGTATTTTACTGACTTTTCGTTTTTGAGTTATCGTGTCCACAGACACACGGACACGGATACACACACACACACACACACACACACACACACACACACACGGACCTTTTGTGAAAATACTTTTTTTTGGATACAGAGGACCCTAAAACATATATTTCCAGTGAAATCTCGGTATCGAATTTTTTGGTGGAGTTCAATACATTCTCTATACACTTTGTACATAGTGAATATAGAGAAAGTAAAAACGGCCTAGGATGTCCTTAAAGCTGCTGCCCGATTAAAGAAATGCCAATTTTGAGCAGCTCCTCGCTAGCATTCTCAAGATTTAAAAATCTGTCAAATTTCAAACCAATCACAACGCTGAGCATTCATTAACTACGTTCTTGAGTTATGTAGCCTACCCTGGAGGCGTTTTTTCAACTGCTCTGGTGGCTTAGTGCGTAACGCGGGAAGCTGCTATCCCAAAGGTCATGCGATCGATTCCTCACATAAAGTAAATGTTTTTTACTTTCTCTACACTTATTATGTACATGGTGTATAGAGAAGGAATTGCCGATACCGAAATTTCACCGAAAATATAAGTTTTAGGATCCCCTGTATAAAAAAAAGCATTTTCATAAAGAGATCCGCGCGCGCGTGTATGTGTGTGTCCGTGTGCCTATGAACACGATAACTCAAAAACGAAAAGTCGGTAAAATACCAAACTTGGTATTTAAGTTTAGTATCTTCCAGGGATGCGACACAAAGATTTTGAGAATTATCCCCCCACCCCCAACTACCCTTTACATGGAACATTTTTCGAAAATTTTGATTTTCTCAAAAATGGCTCTAACGATTTTGATTCAAATTTCGTATATTAAAGATATTTACCTGACAAATAAAATGTATATCTTGAATTTTCTGGGAATAGCCTCTGAAGAGTAGTTTATTCTGGATGCATTTTACGAAATTTTGTATAACTGCTAAACTATAATAGATGGACAAAAACTTACGACACAAAAACTGTAGAGCACGTTAAAACACAATTTATGTGGTATACTTTTTTTTTCATAGAGTTGATAATTTTTTAGATATTTCTTGTTTTTGGTTTTAGCTGTGAAAAACTATACTTTTCTCATACAAGAACTTGTCACCTCCTGTCCATTCAAACAAGGGAACTTCAGTCACATAGCAACCAGCTTTTGACTATCACTTTAACTTATGGTACTGCCTTATTTCGCTTCTACTTACAAGGAAGCAAGTAATAAGACTAATTCTGCTCATTTGTTCTCGATTAGTATGAAGTAAATAGAAGCATAAACTTTTTAACAGTAATTTGTTGCAGAGATGTGGAGAAGGTCATGTGAATGGAACACATCAGATTTTTATTATTATTTTTTTTTCATTCTAGAGGAAGTGCCGCGTTACGTGAACGAGACCCGAACTCGGAAACTATCTTTCACTTGAAAGCCAGTATCATAACCACTACGCTAGAGAGGTACGCTGTAATGTGTCCCTTCGTTTTTCGTGATATGCTCTCGGATGGTTGATAAATTAGCCAGTGGCGTACTGGCACTTCAGAATCTTAATGCCGTTACTTCCAAATTTCAATAAACAGGCCATAAGTCTCCTATCTCAAATTGCTTATTTATGTAGTCTACACATCCTGTACAAATATTAAGGTGTAGTTAATTAACATCCTGTAGTGCATAGAGAAGGTATTGTATTGCACTCAAAAATTCGGTACCGAGATTTCACCGGAAATACATGTTTTGTGTCTCCCTGAGTCCAAAAATAAAACATTTTAAGAAAAAGTTCCGCGAGTGTGTGTGTGCGTGTATTTAAGTTTGGTGTTTTCCAAGGATGCGACACGAAGATTATCAAGAATCCCCCCCCCCCCCACCCAACTACACTTCACATGGAAATTTTTTCGAAAAGTTTGATTTTCTGAAAAATGGCTCTAACGATTTTGATTAAAATATCGTACAATGAAGATATTTACCTGATAAATAATATGTATATCTTGAATTTTCTGGAAATAGCCTCTAAGGAAATCTTTATTCTTAAAATATTTTATGTAAATTTGCATAATAGGTTACCTATGGTACTCCCTTATTTCGCTTCTACTTACAAGGAAGCAAGCAATAAGACTATTTCTGCTAATTTTTTCTCGATTAGCATGAAGTAAATAGCAATAATATGTAAATGTTAACAATAATTTGTAGCAGAGCTGTAGGGAAAGTCATGTGAATAGAACGCATCAGATTTTTTTTTCTCGTTTTATTCATTTATACAGTCCCCTTTAACATCTTAAGGCCATATCGGTGGCTTTGCCTTAGAAGCAACTCGTTTGTCGTTTCTTTACGTTGGGTTTAAATAGTTTGTTCGTTTTTTTCCTCACACACACACACACACACACATACATACATACATACATACTTCCAGACTCTGTGGAGGATAGGGAATAATTCTGGTTAAAATAAAATTCCCCGTCCCAGCCGGGAATCAAACCCTGGACCACCGGATGAGAAGTCAGCTCTCTGACCACTCGACCGCGGAGACAGTCAAAGCTTCTTATATCAAGAGCGGTCTAGCTGCTACATGAATTGGAACGGAATCACATGGTGGTCTTTATAAGACCTGTCAAGGACACACGTTTTATATCGTATATTATGAGTCTCGCTCGTTTTTTCAAACCCAACTCGTTCGATAAACACCGCCGAGTGTATCCAAATATGCTGAACTTCCCTCTCGTGAGGTAATGGACATTTACTCTTTGAATTAACCAATAGCGTTGTTAGGCGTATTGCTACAGTGTGCAAACACAAGCAAATCAACTTTTACCTTCTCTACACGTACTGTGTACATAGTGTATAGAGAAGTTAATGCATTCCACCCAAAAATTCGATACCGAGATACGTTTTAGGATCTCATGTATTAAAATAATCTGATGCGTTCCATTCACATGACTTTTTCTACATCTCTGCTACAAATTATTGTTAAAAAGCCTATTCTTCCACTTACTTCAAGCTAATTTTTCTAAAAATTATTTTTTACTTTCTCTACACGTACTATGTGCATAGTGTATAGAGAAGGTACACCGAAATTTCACCGGAAATATATGTTTTAGGGTCTCCAGTATTCAAAAACAGCATTTTTAGAAAAAAAAAATCTGTTTGTGCGCGTCTGTGTGTCTGTGGACAGCATACCTCAAAAACAAAAAGACCGTTAAATACCAAACTTGGTATTTAAGTTTGGTATCTTCCATAAATACGACACGAAGATTTTCAAGAAAATCCCCTCACCCCCAACTACTCTTTACATGGAACATTTTTCGAAATTTGTGATTTTCTCAATAACGGCTTTAACGATTTTGGTTAAAATATTGTACATTAAAACTATTTACCTCACAAATGAAATGTATATCTTGAATTTTCTGGAAATAGTCTCTGAAGACTACTTTATTCTGGATGAATTTTACGGAATTTTGCATAACTACTAAACAGTAAGAGATAGACACAGCAAATGTAGAGCTCGTTAAAAGACACAATTTATGTTATATCCATTTTTTATTTCCAGGAGTGGATCGTTTTGGAGATATTCATTGTTATTGATTTGTTTTTTAAAAAGCTTGTGGGTACTTTTCCCATACAAACAAAAGAGCTTCAGTCACATGGCAACCAGCTTTTGACTATCACTTTATCCTATGCTACTCCCTTATTTCGCTTCTACTTACAAGGAAGCAAGTCATAAATCTATTTTTGCTAATTTTTTCTCGATTAGCATGAAGTAAAAAAGAAGCATTAGCTTTTTAACAATAATTTGTTGCAGAGATATAGAGAAAGTCATGTGAATGGGACACATCAGATTTTATCATTCATCTTCTCCATTCTCAATTTAATTTTCTTATTCATCTTCTCCATTCTTGATTTTAGGTTCTTGTTCATCTTCTCTATTCTGGATTTTAGGTTCTTGTTCATCTTCTCTATTCTTGATTTTAGTTTCTTGTTCATCTTCTCTATTCTTGATTTTAGGTTCTTGTTCATCTTCTCCATTCTGGATTTTAGGTTCTTGTTCATCTTCTCCATTCTGGATTTTAGGTTCTTGTTCATCTTCTCTATTCTGGATTTTAGGTTCTTGTTCATCTTCTCTATTCTTGATTTTAGGTTCTTGTTCATCTTCTCTATTCTGGATTTTAGGTTCTTGGTCATCTTCTCTATTCTTGATTTTAGGTTCTTGTTCATCTTCTCCATTCTCGATTTTAGGTTCTTGTTCATCTTCTCCATTCTCGATTTTAGGTTCTTGTTCATCTTCTCCATTCTCGATTTTAGGTTCTTGTTCATCTTCTCTATTCTTGATTTTAGGTTCTTGTTCATCTTCTCCATTCTGGATTTTAGGTTCTTGTTCATCTTCTCTATTCTTGATTTTAGTTTCTTGTTCATCTTTTCCATTCCAAATTTCATTTTCTCCGTTCTGAATTTCATTTTCTTATTCGTTTTCTCCATTCTGAATTTCATTTTCTTATTCACCTTTTCCATTCTGAATTTCATTTTCTTATTCATTTTCTCCATTCTGAATTTCATTTTCTTATTCATCTTTTCCATTCTGAATTTCATTTTCTTATTCATCTACTTCATTCTGAATTTCATTCTGTTATTCATCTTCTCCATTCTGAATTTCATTTTCATATTCATCTTCTCCGTTCGATTTCAGAGTCAGAATTTCAGCTGGTAATGTTTTCACGTTCAATCCCACTCCTGACACCAGTGTAACAAATCATTAATTTCAATGCCTGCAGAACAATTTTGTTTCTCACCGCTTTGATGCTTGTTTAATCAATAGTCGGTTCTCTCTAACCCAACTGCACTCTCCGAATTCACTAACAAAAATTGTTTCCTCCATCCATCCGTCCGTTCGTTGTCATTGGTGGACTCACAGTGAGCCCAAATGATTGCTGTGTACGTGCCCTTGTCAGGGCTTTACCGCAGCAATGAATTTGGATGGTTATAGGTTTGGTGTGTGGATTTAAGATTAAGGGCGATAAGGAGGTACAGTTCCCCTTGTTTGCTTTATCAAGAGTAACATCTTTGTTGCTGCTCCTATGTCCAAAAATAAGTGGTGTAATGTTGATGACCTCTCTCATAGGGAGGTGGAGTGCTTACGTTCAACTTTTAGCTGTTAGAGTGCTTTAAGACCTTCGTTACCGGGGATGATTACAAGCCTAGGATGAACCCGGTACCGCCTAAAGCAGCATTCTATAGGTAAGTATTCCCCCAGAGATCTGAAAGGGTGCTAATGTAATGAGCCAATCTGAGGAGAAATTTTGAACCCGGCGCCCAATAACATCCTCCACGTATGGAAGAGCCGGCAGGTAATCCTTAGTATGCGCGCACCTTTTCTAGCGCGCTAGTTTTAAGGGGAAGCGAGGGCCGGGGGGAAGAAGAAAGAGCTCGCTCGCCTCTTTTTCCGCAGTTTTGCGAACCAAAGGACATTTCTTTCTTTGCGACCCTCAGCCAATATACTGTATATACCCCCACCGCTGAATCCTTGCACTTGACAGTTGTGAGTTAAGTTGGTACACCCGCAAACAACAGATGAAAAGCTTTACCCATTTGACTTTCTGAACCAATCACAAAGCAGCATTCCGGTCGGTCGGTCAGACAACCCAAACGGCTATAGTTGCCGCACCGTTGCAATATCTGGCTATTTCCAACCACGTGCTCAGTTTGTGAACTCCTAACACGTGTGTTGAGATGTTCTGTGCAAGCTACGTATTATTCGTTGTTGTTTTTGATTGTGTTTGTTTGTACGTGAGGGAACATAACAAGACTTTCACAATTATAGAGGTGGATAGACTTTTGCGGGAAGGTGTGGCGAGGGTGGACGCGGCTACATGGAAGAAGAAAGTGAATCATGAGTACAAAATTATACGAAAAGCACAGGAATTAGACGGAGTCATCAATGAATGTGAACCAGTAATGATATATCTAGGTGACGACGACGATATTGATGATGACAATGACAATGATCCTTCCGAGAATGATGACGACGGAGACTTGGATGGAATTGAGTCATTAAAATTCTAAACTGGGGAAAATCACTTTGCTTAACCTTTCTCTCATTCTTACAAGCTATTTTGCTTTAATTTGTTCTATATTGCCGTAAATACGCAATGTATGCTGCATATGATATAGTGTCAATTAACTTCAATAATAACAAATTAGTTTCATTATTCATCGGCATAAATTTATTATTTACATGTTTATATTCGTCTTTGCACACGATACGTACATTTGTAATCAGCTGTTGTTCTTGTTTACTAGTTACTCTGGCAACGCCGCAAAGCCACCCGAACTGTCAAGTGCAAGGATTCAGCGGCGGGAGTATAGGCTAGCTGAGCTATTAAACTAAACAGTGCGCAGAGCATGTTCGTGAACTCTGGGATCCGCAGGCAGAACGGAACCTTTAACATTGAAGTTACTGTATAGGGCACTTGAAGTCTCAATGTCTTACTCTCCTTCCAAAATTGCGCGAAACCTACTAAATAAAGAAATGGACCCGTGCACCCAAGAAGAGGTGCGCGCATAGTACGAGGACTGTCCCAGAAGTACCCGAACTAACAGAGAAAGTACAAACATTTTGGGAAAAAACATATTTATTTCTCTACATATTCTCCTTTCACCTCGATACATTTTTCCCAGCGATGTTCAATAGTTTCGATACCCTGTTTATTGTGAGAACTATCGAGGTCTGCAAAATAGCCATCAACTGCAGACTCCACCTCTTCATTGTTGGATAATCTTCTACCAGCAAGTCATTTCTTCAAGTTTGGAAACAGAAAATAAACAGAAGGGGCTAATCTACCGAATGTGGTGCTTGAGGAAGCGATTTGAACTTTAACTCATTGATTTTGGCCATGGCGATAATGGACGTGTAAACTGGTGCATTTTCTTGATGAAACAAAACTTTCTTTTTCGTTAAATGCAGTCGTTTTTTGCTCGATTTCATCACTTAAACGCTGTAATAAGTTTGCATAATATTCGCCATTGATTACTTTTAATTTTTTGAGATAATCAATGAAAATTATCCCGCCTGCGTCCCAGAAAACTGACACCATGACCTTGCCTGCAGATGAAAACTCTCTCTGCCTTCTTTGGAGCCGATTCTCCCCTTCCAATCCACTGTTTTGATTCTTCCTTCGTCTCAGGTGTGCAGTGATTGACCCAGGTTTTATCCATTGCTATAAATCGACACAAAAACTCAGCTTTATTGCAGCGGAACATTGCCAAACCCACGGCTGAAACATCCTCACGACGCTGTTTTTGTTCTATTGTGAGCAAACGCGGCACCCACCTTGCACACAACTTTCTCATATCCAAATTTTCAGTCAGTATGTGATGTACAGAACTTTTTAAAATGCCTGCAATGTCTGCGCGCTTTCAGTCGATGGTTATCCGAAACCATTTTGTGGATTTTCTTTACAATTTCTGGACTGGCAACCTCATTTGGTCGACCAATACGATATTCGTCTTGGCAGCTCGTACGGCCGCGCTTAAACTGTGCTACCCACATTTCACTGTTGCAAACGAAGGAGTAGACTTTCCCAAAGTAGAATCTAGCTCAGCTTTAATATTAGTTGGACCAAGACCTTTCAAATGAAAGTATTGTATCACATAATGATGACCAGTTTTATCCATGTTTACAAATTCGCTGAGAGCATTCACTAATGATGGCTGCCAAACAAATGCTAAAGAATGTAACATCGTCAAACTTCAAACTTAAGCTTTCTAAGGTTTGAAACAACAACTGCTATCTATACGCCAGGTCGGGTACTTCTGGGACAGCCATGTATATAGGCCCTGCTTGTTCAGTAAAAAAACTTCTAGAGCTGGAGGTAGTTGTACTTAAGTCCATATGCTAAGTACAAACATCTGTGACAGTGGAAGGGTGATGTAAAGTGACCGTCCGCGCATGTGTTCACATCTCTTAAATGCTGCCTGTAATGAAACACTCTTCGCTCTCGCCTGCAACAATTTAGGGGAGCAAGGTAGAGGCACGACTCGCATCTGGGCACGTAGTTATAATATACATAAATGCAATTTTAAACTTTAATATTGTGACTCGCCTTGCAGCCGTAATCGTCGCACATGTGTGAGCAGCTTATTTTGGAAATCATAGCTGATTGCTGCCGTGCATTGATACACCTACACGAGTGGACACATGTGCCATTAGCGTGTTATTTTGGCATCAAAACTGCGATTGTTACACTTGAGTGATTTTTGGACACTTCGGTGGATTGAACGTGCGACTGCTTCTGGAAGTTTCCTGCACGTGATCGACAGGTATAAAAAGGAGAGAACGGGCCCTACATAGAGTTCAGTTTCAACTGGAAATACACATCTTGCAGTAGTAGGGTTAGTTCTGAAGGGAAATTCATAGTGTGAAGTAGTAGTCGGCGCAGCGAATTTCGAAAGGAAACTATATGGCAGAATTCTTGCGAGAGCATCGAATAAACACATTTATTTGTAAGCAGTTTCTGATTGTGATTAGTTTGTTGAAGAAATAAACAGTTGTTGTTTGAATAATAAACAGTTTTATTTACAATATTGTCATAAAGTCTCTTGAGTTCAATCCTGGGTCATTAGCTGTGAAAATTCATGGACATTTCTAAAGCAAACATTTGATTGTGTGGGATAGTTAACTGTCCTTGGTGATCAAGTAATTTCATACCAAATCATCAAAAGATCATTTAAAGAAGATTTGGAGGCTTAGAAACAGAATCCTTGCTCTGGCCCTCTCAGGGAATCTGCTAACGAGAAAACAATTAAAAAAATCAGCAACTTGATGGAGGAAATCTCATCAAAAGATCATTTGAAGAAGATGAAACACAATCCTTGTTCTGGCCAGGTTCGGGGAGTCTGTGAATGAGAGAACAATTCAAACAATGAGCAACTTGATGGAGTCTGTGAACGAGAGAAAAATTCAAACAATGAGTAACTTGATGGAAGAAATCTCGTCAAAAGATCATTTGAAGAAGGTTTTGAAACACAATCCTTGCTCTGACCAGTTTCGGGGAGTCTGTGAATGAGAGAACAATTCAAACAATGAGCAACTTGATGGAGTCTGTGAACGAGAGAACAATTCAAACAATGAGTAACTTGATGGAAGAAATCTCGTCAAAAGATCATTTGAAGAATGTTTTGAAACACAATCCTTGCTCTGGCCAGTTTCGGGGAGTCTGTGAATGAGAGAACAATTCAAACAATGAGCAACTTGGTGGAGTCTGTGAACGAGAGAACAATTCAAACAATGAGTAACTTGATGGAAGAAATCTCATCAAAAAAGCATTTGAAGAAGGTTTTGAAACACAATCCTTGCTCTGGCCAGTCTCGGGGAGTCTCTGAACAAGAGAACAATTCAAACAATGAGTAACTTGATGGAGGAAATCTCATCAACAAATCATTTGAAGAAGGTTTTGAAACACAATCCTTGCTCTGGTCAGTCTCGGGGAGTCTGTGAACGAGAGAACGATTCACAAAACGAGGAACTTGATGGAGGAAATCTCATCAAAAAAAATCATTTGAAGAAGGTTCAGAGCCTTTGAAACACAATCCCAGCTCTGGCCAGGCTCGGGGAATCTGTGAACAAGAGAACAATTCAAACAATGAGCAACTTGATGGAGTATATCTCATCAAAGGATCATTTGAAGAAGATTCGGAGGCATTGAAACACAATCCTTGCTCTGGTCCTCTCGGGGAATCTGATAAAGAGAAAATAATTCAAACAGTGAGCTACTTGATGGAGGAAATCTCATCAAAAGATCATTTAAAGAAAGTTCAGAGTCTTTGAAACACAATCCTTGCTCTGGCCAGTTTCGGGGAATCTGTGAACGAGAGAACAATTCAAACAGTGAGCAAATTGACGAAGGAAATCTCAACAATACATCATTTGAAGAAGATTCAGAGGCTTTGAAATACTGCTCTAGCCCATTCGGATAATCTGTGGACGAGAGAATATTTGAAACAGTTAGACACTTGATGGAGGAAATCTCATCAAAAGATCATTTGAAGAATGTTCAGATGCTTTGAAACACAGTCCTTGCTCTGGCCAGTTTCGGGGAGTCGGTGAACGAGAGAACAATTCAAACAATGAGCAACTTGATGGAGGAAATCTCATCAAAAGATCATTTGAAGAAGATTCAGAGGCTTAGAAACACAATCCTTGCTCTGGTCCTCTCGGGGAATCTGTTAAAGAGAAAATACTTCAGAAAGTGAGCTACTTGGTGGAAGAAATCTCATCAAAAGATCATTTAAAGAAGGTTCAGAAACTTTAAAACACAATCCTTGCTCTGGCCAGTTTCAGGGAATCTGTGAACGAGAGAACAATTCAAACAATGAGCAACTTGATGGAGGAAATCTCAACAAAATATCATTTGAAGAAGATTTGGAGGCTTTGAAACACGATCCTTGCTCTGGCCCTCTCGGGGAATCTGTGAAAGAGAGACCATTTCAAACAGTTAGACACTTTATGGAGAAAATCTCATCAAAAGATAATTTGAAGCATGTTCAGATGCTTTGAAACACAATCTCTACTCTGGCCAGACTTAAGGAGTCTGTGAACGACAGAACAATTCAGCAACTTGATGGAGGAAATCTCATTAAAATATCGTTTGAAGAAGATTCAGAGGCTTTGAAACATAATCCTTGCTCAGGCCCTCTTGGGGAATCTGTGAACGAGAGAATATTTCAAACAGTTAGTCACTTGATGGAGGAAATCTCGTCAAAAAATCATTTGATGAGGATTTAGAGGCTTTGAAACGCAATCCTTGCTCTGGCCAGTCTTGGGGAATATGTGAACGAGACAACAATTCAAACAGCGGATTGGAGGGAAATCGACACATTACCCTTGGAATGCTACAATGTAAGTCTGTATCAGTGTTTGCAGCATTGACTGTATACTCCAAGAACATTAAAACCTGCGCAAATTTTATGCAAAGCGGGTGCCCAATTTTGTAACCAATAAAAGAGAAGAAAGGAATGTGCAAGGAAGCTGTTGATCATGTTTCCACGGAATGGCTGTAAACGCTTGACAGTCTGACCGGTAATGAAAGTTAGTTTTATCAGTATTATTAAACAACAACAAATAAAGCTCATATTTGCGTGTTGGTAAATGAGAAAAATTCTCCAAGACCCGTTGTTATTCGACAAGATTTTCGTTCTTGAAGCGTATGTTCACGAACTTCTTCAACCATAAAGGGCCTTTAGTGGTTGACTGACACTTATGTTTTGAATTTTTTATTTGAAGAGCTGAAGTGGTGGCCACCACCAAGGGCAAGAACTTCAAGGTTACGCTTTTGCACGGCCAAGTGTCTCCTCATAGAACAGCTGCAAATTTGAGGAAACTGGAAGTCGCTAAAATCTAGTTACTTGACCATCTATCCCTCAGTCGTTACCTTCCTAGATCTGTGCGCCTCACTTCCTCACCGAACAAAAATTATATGAAAAAAAATCTGATGTGTTCCATTCTCATGTCTTACTATACATTTCTGCAACAAATTATTCTTAAAAACCTTATGTTTATATTTACTTCATGCTAATCGATAAAAAAAAAAACTAGCAGAAATAGTCTAATTAGTTGCTTCCTTCTAAATAGAAGCGAAAATAGGGAGTACTATAGGTTAAAGTGATAGTCAAAAGCTAGTTGCTATGTGACTGAAGTTCCTTTGTTTGTATGGACAGGCGCTGACAAATTCCTGTATGAGAAAAGTGTTAAGTTTTTCAAAGCTGAAACAAATACAAGGAAATCTCAAAAATGATCCACTCCACGAAAAAAGTGTATATAACATAAATTGTGTGTTTTAACGTGCTCTACAATTTTTGTGTGGCAAGCTTTTGTCCGTCTCTTACGTTTAAGCCGTTACATAAAATTCCGTAAAATTCATCCAGAATAAAGTAATCTTCCGAGGCTAATCCCAGAAAATTCAAGATATACATTTTATTTGTCAGGTAAGTATCCTTAATATGTGATATTTTAATCAAAACCGTTAGAGCCATTTTTGAGAAAATCAAAATTTTCGAAAAGAAAGTTCCATGTATAGGATAGTTGTGGGTGGGGGATTTTCTTGAAAATCTCCGTGTAGCACCCTAGGAAGATAACAAACTTAAATACGAAGTCTTTTCGTTTTTGAGCTAGCTTGTCCACACACACACACATACACAAGCGCGCGCACGCTTACCTTTTTCCAAAAATGCTTTTTTTTGAATTCAGGGGGACCAAAAATATGTATTTCTGGTGAAATATTGGTATCGAATTTTTGGGTGGAATACAAAATCTTCTGTATACACTATGCACATAGTACGTATAGAGAAAGTAAAAATCTGATGTGTTGCTTCACATAATTTCCTCCGCCTATTCTGAATTCAAATATTCTTACAAAAGAGATTACCTGTTTTGAGGAGCTTCCGAAATCCTACCTTTTGGAATGCTTAAAACAGTCGGAGAAACGCTGGGGAAAGTGTGTCGAGCTGAAAGGAGATTATTTCGTTCCTGCCACGTGATCGTAGGAAGTGGCCAATCCAGTACATTGGCGCGTAAAATTCCAATCAATCGGAACTCATTATCTCTACATTTTAACTGTTTTTATCACATACACGCACGTGCGTTTTTCTCTCTGAACTAATGTTCGTCCCATAATAATAGTGTGAGCGTGCAGTGATGTTCCCGTACATACTGGCGGAAGTTCTTACACATTTTTGGGAAAGTTCTATTGCTGAAATAGACATGTTAATTGAAAGCTCAAAGCCTCAGAATGCTAAAAACAACAGAGAGAGAGAGAGAGAGAGAGAGAGGGAGAGAGAGAGAGAGAGTGTGTGTGGAACCTCGTCAAGACAAATGTAATTTTAGGAATATTATTCTTCGTGTCCATATAGGCTAATCATTGTTATTTTATTCATGAAATAGTCTTATTAAATAAAACTTAGTTATTTAATTATGAAAAAAAAATGAAATAAAAAATCTGACGTCTTACACTCGCATGACTTTCTCTAGCTGCTCTACAAAACTCTTTCTTTGTACACAATGCTAACCAAGATAAATGTTAGCAGAATGTTATTCTTAGTTCCTTATAAGTAGAAGGGAGTGCACTATGCTAAAGTGATTGCCAAATGTTTTAAAAGCTGTCGTTATGCGATTGTCATTACAAATCACTTCTTTGCTTGGCCAGGAGTAGAACAAAAGAAAAACAGACACTTCCTATGTGAGAAAAGTTTAAGTACTTCATAATGGAAACCAATAACAAGGAATATCTCGAAAACGGTTACCTCCACAACAAAAACGTAAGGGACAAAAATTGTGTGTTTTCTCATGAGGTACATTTTTTGTGTAGTGCGTTATTTTCTATCTCTTACGGCTTAGCAGTTAAGCAAAATTCAGCAAAATTCATTCAGAATAAAGAGGTCTTCAGAGGCTATTCCCAAAAAAAATTAGAGATATACATTTTATTTCCAACATAAATAGTTTTAATATACGGGATTTTAATCAAAATCGTAACAGCCATTTTTAAGAAAAACAAAATTTTCGAAATTTTTTCCATGTAAAGGGTAGTTTGTGGTGGGAGGATTTTTTTTTTTTAAATCTTCGTGTCGCATCCTTGGAAGATACTAAACCTAAATACCAAGTTTGGTATTTAACGGTCTTTTTGTTTTGGGGCTATGCTGTCCACTGACACACACACACACACACACACACACAGACACACACACACACACACGGACCTTTTTTAGAAAAATTTTTAATCGGACTCAGGGGACCCCAAAACATATATTTCCGGTGAAATCTCGTTATCGAATTTTTGGGTGCATTACAATACCTTCTCTATCCCTACGTACATTGTACATATGGGGCTAGAGAAAGTAAAAATATATCAAAAAGATTTTGTTTCTCTATCTTTTACTAAGGCCTTATTGAAATCCCTATGTATTCCGCCAAAATTTCGATATCGATATTTCTGTCCCCGAATAAAAAAAAAATTATCATGTGTTACATTCACATGACTTTCTCTTCCAGTTCTGCAAACACAATATACTTACAAAAAGTATTCACTTATCTACTTCGTCCTAATCTAGCAGTAATAGTAGTATTACTTGCTTCCTTCTAAGCAGAGGGAAAACAAAGGAAAAACGACAGTTAAATCTTTTAAAAGCTAATCGCTATGTGAACAACTGAAGTAAAACAAAACAGAGATGAAACGAAAGGTGACTTCCCATTTGAGAAAGTTACGTAGCTAAAATTTGAAAAGAATAACAAGCAATACCTCAGAAACGGCCATCTCTACACAAAAAATGTATATATGAGTTTTACATAAAATTTTGTCTTACGGTTTACCAGTTATGCAAAATTCAGCCAGAAGTGTCTTCAGAGAATATTCCCAGGGAATTCGAGATATACATTTCATTTTCCGTGAAAATAATTTAAACATGCACCAATTTAATCAATATGTGTACATTTATTTTAACACCATTTGACTTTTGCTTTATCTTGGTGCATTTTGTTTTTCTACCTACAAAAACGAAAGTAATAAGACAGAGGAATGAACTTTTTATGAGTAGTTTTTTTTTTTTTTTTTTTTTTTTTTTTTTTTTTTTTTTTTTTTGTAGAATAGGTAGAGAAAGGCACGTGAATGGAACGCTTCAAATATTTTTAATTTCTCTACACGTACTATGAACATAGTGTATAGAGAAGGTATTGCATTCTACAAAACATCCGATATCCAGATTTATACGGGTAATAGACGTTTTAAGGTCCGCTGTATCCAGAAGTATTTTCACAAAAAAGTCCATGTGTGTGTGTGCGTACGACACGAAGCTTTTGAGAAAAATCCCCCCGCCCCAAACTACCCTTTACATGGAAACAATTTCGAACACTTTGGTTTTCCCAAAAATGTCTCTATTGATTTTGATTAAACTGTCGTATATTTAAGATATTTACAAATAACATGATACCTTCAATTTTCTGGGAATAGCCTCTGAAGATATGTTTATTCTAGATGAATTTTGCGGAAGATTGCATAACTGGAAAACTGCAGGATATAGACAAAAACTTACTACACAAAAATGTAGATCTCGTTAAAACGCACACTTTATATCTTATATTTTTTTCCGTGGAATTGGCTGTTTTAAGGTATTCCTTGTAAGCTTCTGGTCACGCAAAGAAACGGATTTCAATCCCAGAGCAGCCACATTTAAAAACATTTGACTGTCATTTTATCCTAGTGTATTCCCTTATTTACCTTCTACTTACATGGAAGCAAGCAATTAAAACAATTTATCTCGATTATAATAGAGTAGATAGAAGAATAAGCTTTTTAACAATAATTTGTTACAGCGATGCAGAGAAAGTCATGTGAATGGAGCACATCAGGTAGGTATTTTTACTTTCTCTACACGTACTATGTACATTGTGTATAGAGAAGGTATTGTAATGCACCCAAAAATTCGATACCGAATTTTCACCGGAAATATATGTTTGAGAACCCCTGAATCGAAAATTCCCCCACCCCTAACTACCCTTTACATGGAAAAAAGTTTGAACTTTTTTATTTTCTTAAAAATGGCTCTAACGATTTTGATTAATATCCCGTATATTAAAGCTATACATACCCGAAATAAAATGTATATCTCGAATTTTCTGGGAATAGTCTCTGAAGACACCTTTATTCTGGATGATTTTTATTGAATTTTGTATAATTTTTAAACCGTAAATAATTGATAAAAACTCACTATACAGAAATGTAGATCAGGATAAAACACACAATTTATATAATTTACATTTTTTTCGTGGAGCTGATCGTCTTTGAGATAGTCCTGTCTTTTGGTTTTAGCTTTGAAAAACTTTCTATTCTGCTAATTTTTCTCGATTAGTATGAAGTAAATAGAAGCATAAGCTTTTTAATAATAATTTGTTGCAGGGATGTAGAGAAAGTCATGTGAATGGAACACATCAGATAGGTATTTTGATATAAACCTTCAACAAAGTTTCCCTAAGGTACCTCCCAATTAACTTTTGCATAAGTTTAAGCATAAAATATGATAAAAATGTTGGTCTGAATGCCGAACCAGCTCTGTATAACCTGTTTAGTATTGGCGTTAGGAAAAACTTCGTTCCTCCGAAAGAAATGATTTCCCATCAAGACCAGATGCTTTGAAAGGTTTAAATGAGCTTACTGGACGGTTAAAAATCCTTCAAAATGTTTTTCAGTCCCTTCTGCATCTTGTTTTATGAAGGTTAGTGGTGCCATTAATATTAAAAATCTGGAAAGAATACTATGGAAATATATTTTCGGAAATATATCTACTTCTACTTGTGGTTCAAACTTAAAATACGAGGGTCGGCTGATAAGTCCCACGCCTCACACAGATAGACTAGCATCGTATAGTTTAACTCTAGACTAGCTCGTATCCATAGTTACAGGTCAATAGCTTGTTTAGTTTTCGAATGACAGCATTTTAAAGACAACTTTTAGAGTTTTCACGAAAATGGACGATTTGGAAAAACGAACAGTGATTAAATACTTCCATTTGAAAGGCTTAACGCCTAAAGAAATCAAAGAGAAATTGGACAGTACATTGAAAGACTCTGCCCCTTCATATTCAATGATTAAAAGGTGGGTTGTAGCGTTTAAAATGGGACTTACAAGCATTATGATGAGCCTCGCTCTGGACGCCCTGTAGAAGTGACAACTCCAGAAATCATTGAAAAAATTCATCGTTTGGTACTGGAAGACCGCAGATTAAAGCTGTTTGAGATAGCAACGGCTGTAAACATATCAAAAGAACGTGCAGGTAATATTTTAAGTTATGTTTTGGGATTTCACAAGGTCTGTGCAAGATGGGTGCCGCATTTGTTGGCACCTGATCAAAAGTTGCAAAGAAAAACTGTTTCTGTTAAGAATGTGAAGCTCTACTGAAAAAATCCCTGTGGAATTTTTGAGACGGCTTATTACCATAGAAGAAACCTGGGTACATCACTACACTCCAGAAAGTAAATCACAGTAAAACCGTGGATATCGCCAGGTGAACCGACTCCAAAAAGGGCAAAGTCAATTTTGTCAGCTAAGAAGGCTATGGTGGATGTTTTCTGAGATACACAGGGAATTGTTTTTATTGATTATTTGGAAAAGGGTAAAAGTAGCACTGGAGACTACTACGCAAGCTTACTGCAACGTTTGAGTGATGAGGTGAAAACAGAAAGACCTCATTGCCAAAAAAAATCTTGTTTCATCACGACAATGCTCCGTAACAAATTATTGTTAATAAGCTTATCTTTTATTTATTTCATACTAATCGAGAAAAACTAGCAGAAACAGACTTATTTCTTGCTTTATTGTAAGTAGAAGCGAAATAAGGGAGTACCATAGGCTAAAGTGACAGTCAAAAGCTGGTTATTATGTGACTGATGTTCCTTTGTTTGTATGGACAGGAGTTGACAAATTCCTGTATGAGAAAAGTATAAGTTTCTCAAAGCTGAAACCAAGAAAAAGGAATATCTCAAAAACGATCAATTCCACGAAAAAAAAAAATATATAATATAAATTGTGTGTTTTAACATGCGCTATATTTTTTGTGTGTTAAGTTTTTGTCCATCTCTTACAGTTTAGTAGTTATGCAAAATTCATCCAGAATAAAGTAGTCTTCAGATGCTATTCCCAGAAAATTCAAAATATACATTTTATATGTCAGGTAAATATCTTTAATATATGATATTTTAATCAAAATCTTTAGGGCCATTTTTTAGAAAATAAAAATGTTCGAAAAAAAGTTCCATGTAAAGGGTAGTTTGGGGTGGGGGGATTTTTCTCAAAATCTTCGTGTCGTATCCCTGGAAGATACTAAACTTAAATACCAAGTTTGGTTATTTACCGACTTTTCGTTTTTGAGTTATCGTGTTCACAGAAACACACACACACGGAACTTTTTCTGAAAATACTTTTTGTGGATACAGGGGACCCTAAAACATATATTTCCATTGAAAGCTCGGTATCGAATTTTTGGTGGAGTACAATACCTTCTCTATACACTATGTACATAGTATGTGTAAAGAAGGTAAAATGTGTGAATTCAAGTTGGAATTACTTGAACATCCACCCTATTCTCCAGATCTTGCACCACCTGTTTCCTTACCTCAAAAAGTCTCTTGGAGGACGAAGATTTCACAACAACGAGGAGGTCATTGATGCGGTAAACAGCTATTTTGAGGACCTTGATAAATCGCACTACAGAGATGGTTGAATTAAATTATAAATGACAGATGTATTAGCCTTTCTGGAGATTATGTTGAGAAATAAAGCGAAAAATAATTCTAAATGCTGTTTTCATTGATAGGTCCGGGAATTATCAACCGATTCTAGTAGAAATAATAATAGACGGAGGCAGAAAATTACGAAGAGGAGGCAGAAATATTATCAGCAGAAATATGCCACGCCATTCAAAGACTCAGAAATGGGAAATCTGTAGGAGATGATGGTATAACACGAAAATAGATTAAATATGGAGGAGGGAAAGTTGAACAATGGCTGACCGAATTATTTAGACAGATATGGAGACAAGAGCAAGCTCCAAATCGTTGGAAGAGAAATAAAAAATCTGATGTACTCCATTCACAAGACTTTCTCTGCATTTCTGTAACAATTTTATTTTTAAATCTTCGCATTCCTGGAAGATTCTGAACTTAAATACCAAGTTTGATATTTGGTTTTTGGGGTATCGTTTTCACAGATACATGAGCACACACACACGAACCTTTTTTACTTTCTCTATACGTGCTATGTATATAGTGTATAGAGAAGGTATTGCACACCATCAAAAAATTCGACACCGAGATTTCACCGAAAATATATGTTTTAGGGTCCCCTATATCCCAAAAAGTATTTTCAGAAAAAGGTCTGTGTGTCCGTGTGTCTTTGAACACGATAACTCAAAAACGAAAAGTCAGCAAAATAGCAAACTTGATATTTAAGTTTAGTATCTTCCAGGGATGCGACACGATGATTTTGAGAAAAATCCCCCCACCCCAAACTACCCCTTACATGGAACTTTTTTTCGAAAATTTTGATTTTCTAAAAATGGCTCTAACGATTTTGATTAAAATATCGCATATTAAAGATATTTACATGACAAATAAAACGTATATTTTGAATTTTCTGGGAATAGTCTCTGAAGATTACTTTATTTTCGGTCAATGTTACGGAATTTTACATAACTGCTAAACCGTAAGAGATGGACAAAAGCTTACCTCACAACAAATGTAGAGCACCTTAAAACACACAAGTTATGTTATATACATTTTTTTTCGTGTAGTTGATTGTTTTTGAGATATTCCTTCTTTTTTCAGCTATAAAGACTTATACTTTTCTCATACAGGACTTTGTGAACTCGCGTCCATACAAACAAAGGAACTTCAGTCGCAGAGCAACCAGCTTTTGACTATCACTTTAACCTATGCTACCCCCTTATTTCGCTTCTACTAACAAGTAATCAAGTAAAAAGACTATTTCTGCTAATTTTTACTCCATTAGATGAAGTAAAAAGAATAATTTGTTGCAGTGATATAGAGAAAGTCATGTGAATGGAACAGAACAGATTTTTGGACACAGGGATCCCTAAAACATGTATTCCCGGTGAAATCTCGGTATTGAATTTTTGGGTGGAATGCAATGCACTGTGTACATATTACGTGTAGAGAAAGTAAAAAGAGATTGTTACTGAGATTTGTTATACGTTTAACAAAACAAATCATTGTTATAAATATAGCTATCAACTCCTGTCACTGATCCCTGAGGTAATTATAGAAGAATTGATTATTAAGATGTAAAAGAACGGAATGCAAGATGATATTTCTCCCTAGACTTCTTGTACTCCTATCAGCAGTGGCGGCTCTCGCTTTTGTTTCAAGTGTATCTCCCCTCTTTTAGCCCTCTATTGCATCAATTGTTTTGTTATACAGGCTATAAATTAACTACAACGAAATAATTTGCGAGATTGTGCACGTGACTGACATAAGCAATTTGAGATCGGCGATGCATGGTCCCCGGATAAACATAACGCAACTACATAGCGTTAAACGTGTCAGTATCAGGTGCTGATAAGTCGGTGTTAAAGCAAAGCAGGCTGAAAAAATGGCTTAGAATGTCTTTAAAACTGCTGCCCGAGTATAGAAATATCTGTCGATATTTAGCAGCTCGTTACTAGCGTTCTCAACATTTAATATCGCAAAAATCTGTAAAACCTCGAACTAATCACTATACAGTGCGACACTGAGCATTCATTAACTACGCCCTTGAGTTATGTAGCCTACTCTGGAGGCGTTTTTTCAACTGCTCTGGTGGCTTAGTGCGTAATGCGGGAAGCTGGTATCCCAAAGGTCGTGAGTTAGTTTCCTGTCATAAAGTAAATGTTTTTATTACTATTTTTGCACTCCAGGCGAGGTGCCGCGATACGTGGCGTACTGGCACTTCAGAAACCTATAGCCGTTACTTCGAAATTTCAATAAAATATTCCCAGAAAATTCAAGATATACATTTTATTTGTCTTTAATATACGATATGTTAATCAAAATAGTTAGAGCCATTTTTTAGAAAATAAAAATTTCCTAAAAAAAGTGTCTCGTAAAGCGTAGTTTGGGATGGGGGGGGGATTTTCTTGAAAATCTTCGTGTCTCTACCTTGGAAGATGCCAAACTCAAATATCAAGTTTGGTATTTAACAATCTTTTCGTTTTTGAAGTATGTTGCCCACAGACACTCGCACACACTCCCACATTTTTCTAAAAATGCCCTTGTTTTGGATTCGGGAGGACCCAATACATGTATTTCCGGTGAAAATTTCGGTATCGAATTTTTGGGTGCATTATAATACCTTCTCTATATATAAAGAGAAAGTAAAAATTCCATGTAAAGTGTAGTTCGTGGTAAGGGGATTTTGTTGAAAATTTTCGTGTCTCATTTTTGAAAGATATTGAACTTAAATACCAAGTTTAGTATGTAACCGACTTTTCGTATTTTAGTTGTGATGTCCACACACACACATACGCCGTACCTTTCTCTAAAAAAATCTGATGTGTTTCATTTGTTCCATTCACATGACTTTATCTACAGTAAATAATTGTTAAAAATATTATTATTCTATGTACTTAAGGCTAATGGTGAGGCAATTAGCAGAAAGGGTCTTTACTCGCTTGCTTGTATGTATCATAGGCTAAATCGATAGTCAAATCTTTTTAAAGCTGGTTGCTCTGTGATTGAAGCACCTTTGTTTGTACAGGAGTCGACAAATTCCCGTATGAGAAAAGAGAGTATTTTAAAGCTCAAACTAATAACAAGGAATATCTTAGAAACGGTCAAATCCACGAAAAGTGTATATAAATAGTGTATTTTAACGACATCAATATGTAAACTTAAGTTTTTGTCCATCTCTTACGATTTGCTAGTTATACAAAGTTTCGTAAAATTCATCCAGAATAAAGTAGTCTTCAGAGGCTATTTTCAGAAAATTGTCAGGTAAATATCTTTAATATAAGAGGTTTTAATCACAATCGCTAGAGAATTTTTGAGAAAAAAATAATTTTCACCATGGTTGAGTGGTTAGACCGCACGCCTCCCATCTGGGCGGCCCGGGTTCGATCCCAAGCGCCCGGAGGACGAAGCGGTGTCTGGGCGGGTATTCTCCAGGTCCTCCAGTTCCCACGCCAATTGCGCGTTCAGTGCCTTTCCAATCATTAATTTCGCTTACATTTTGTCATCCACTTCCCCAAGTTCTTAGGTGCCTGGGCCGACCTCTTGTAGCATGTTCTCCATTCTGTGGTTTCGTGTCGTTGGCTCCCCGACAGGTTTCTGACCCCTAGACATTGGCTTGTAGGTCCTAGCGTGTGTCAATCCTACAATTATGGGGAGGGTAACCCGATTACGAAAAAATCTTATGTGTTCCATTCACATGACTTTCTCTACATCTCTGCAACAAATTATTGTTAAAAAGCTTAATGCTTCTATTTACTTCATTCTAACCGAGAAAATATTAGCAGAAATAATCTTATTACTTGCTTCTTTGTAAGTGGAAACGGAATAAGAGAGTAACATAGGTTAAAGTGATAGTCAAAAGCTGGTTGCTATGTGACTGAAGTTTCTTTGTATGGACAGGAGTTGACAGATTCCTGCATGAGGAAAGTATGTTTTTCAAAGCTGAAACAAAAAACAAGGAATATCTTAAAAACGATCAATTCCGCGAAAAAAAGTATATAACATAAATTTTGTGTTTTAATGAGCTGCACATTTTTTGTGTGGTAAGTTTTTGTCCATCTAACATGGTTTAGCAGTTATTCAAAATTCCGTAAAATTCATCCAGAATAAAGTAGTCTTCAGAGGATATTCCCAATAAGTTCAAGATATACATTTTATTTTTCAGGTAAATATCTTTAATATGCGGCATTTTAATCAAAATTGTTAGAGCCATTTTTGAGAAAATCAAAAATATCGAAATTTTTTCCATGTAAAGGGTAATTTGTGGTACGGAGTTTTTTCTCAAAACCTTTGTGTCACATTCCTGGATGATACTAAACTTAAATACCAAGTTTGGTGCATTATCGACTTCTCGTTTTTGAGTTATCTTGTTCACAGACACACACACCAGGACCTTTTTCTGAAAATACTTTTTTTGGATACAGGGGATCTCGGTATCGAATTTTTGGGTGGAGTGCAATATCTTCTCTATACACTATGTACATAGTATGTGTAGAGAAAGTAAAAAAGGAAACAAAAATTTTTAAAAAAAATGTCATGTAGAGGGTAGTTGTGGTGGGGGATTTTCTTGAAAAATCTTCGTTTCGCATCCTTGGAAGATATTGAACTTAAATACCAAGTTTGGTATTTAACGGCCTTTTCGTTTTTGAGCTATGCTGTCCACAGACACACACACACACACACACACACACACACGAACCCTTTTGTAAAAATCTGAGATGATCCATTTACATGACTTCTTATACATCTGTGCAACAAATTATTGTTAAAAAGTTTATACATCTATTTATTTCATGCTAATCGAGAAAAAATTAGCAGGAATAATCTTATTACTTATTTCCTTGCAAGTAGAAGCGAAATAAGGGAGTAGCTTAGGTTAAGGTGATAATCAAAAGCTGGTGGCTATGTGGCTGAAGTTCCTTGGACACAAGTTCACAATTTCCTGTATGAGAAAATCGTTGGTTTTGAAAGATAAAACCAAAAAATAAGGAATATCTAAAAAATTATCAACTACATGAAAAAAATATATAACATAAAATGTGTGTTTTAACGTGCTCTTCATTTGTTGTGTGGTACGTTTTTGTCCAACTCTTACGGTTTAGCAGTTGTGCAAAATTCCGTAAAATTCATCCAGAATAAAGTAGTCTTCAGAGATTATTTCCAGAAAACTCAAGATATACATTTTAGTTGTCAGGTAAATATCTTTAATATACAATATTTTAATCAAAATCTTCAAAAAAAAAGTTCCATTTAAAGGGTAGTTTGCAGTAGGGGAATTTTTCTCAAAATCTTTGTGTTGTATCTCTGAAAGATATTAAACCTCAATACCGAGTTTGGTATTTTACCGACTTTTCATTTTTGAGTTATCGTGTTCACGGACACACGGACACACACACGTACCTTTTTCTGAAAATGCCTTTTTTGGATATAGGGGACCCTAAAACGTATATTTCCTGTGTAATCTCGGTATCGAATTTTTGGGTGGAGTGCAATAACTTCTCTATACACTATGTACATTGTACATATAGGATAGAGAAATTAAAAATTATTTCAAGTATAGCTTTATCAAAATAAAACTAAACACATTTGTATATGTCCTTAAAAAGAAATAGATTATCAACCATTAAATATATATGCATACACATTCAGAAATTGAATCATACATTAATTAATACACTTGTACCCCAATTAACATTTAGGGAAATTAACCACGGCACTCTGCGTTGAAACATAGAACTAATGGAAACAAAACACAATATACTTTCGTCAATATACGAATGTATGTATCAACGCCAACGCGGATGGAAGAGGATAATAAATCTTGCACCACATCAAGGCTCCAGGTATCTGATGTGTTACACTCACATGACTTTCTCTAGCTACTCTACAAACAAACTTCTTACGAAAGATAATTCTTCTTTCAACACCATGCTAATCGAGATAAACATTAGCAAAGTGTTCCATTATTTAGTTCCTTATAAATAGAATGGAACTAAGGGAATTCACCAGGCTAAAGTGATAATCAAATGATTTAAAAGCTGTCGTTATGCGATTTTTATTGCAAATCGCTTCTTTGCTTGGCCAGGAGTAGAACAAAAGAAACACGCATGCTTCCGTCTAAGAAAAGTATAAATATTTCACAATTGAAACTAATAAAAAAGGAATATCTCGAAAACGGTCAACTCCGCGAAGAAAATGTATATGACATAACTTGTGCATTTAAACAAGATCTACATTTTTTGTAAGTAAGTTTTTGTCTATCTCTTACGGTTAAGAAAATGTCAGCAAAATTCAGCAGAACAAAGAGGTCTTCAGAGGCAATTCCCAGAAAATGAAGATATAAACTTTATTTGGGATATTAATATCTTTAATATACGGGGTTTTAATCATAATCGATAGCCATTTTTTAGAAATTCAAATTTTTTTTACATTTTTCCATGTAAAGTGTAGTTTGTGGTGGGGGATTTTCTTGATGATCTTTGTGTCGCATCCCTGGAAGATAGTAAACTTAAATACCAAGTTTGGTATTTTACCGACTTTTCGTTTTTGATTTATCGTGTTCACAGACACACGCACACACACGGACCTTTTTCTGAAAATGTTTTTTTTTATACAGGGGACCCTAAAGCATATATTTCTGGTGAAATCTCGGTATCGAATTATACATTATGTACTTAATACGTGTAGAGAAAGTAATAACAATATAATACTAATATTTTGTAGAAGAGTGAGTAGAAAAATCATGTGAATGCTGGACATAAGCTGTGCTCCACCAGCCGCCACTGCCGGTGTGTGAAGACTCTCTATAAGGTAACCAGTGGTTCTGGTATCATGACTGGTGGATAATGTACGTGTGGCGTATAAATCATAAAGCTTGAATCTTTATTGCTTGTGTTTGGCGTCAAGAGGAGTGGAATATCTTGCCATGCAAGATGTTCGGAAGTCGGCTTTGGTAACTTGGCTTTTAATATACCTACATGCTACTGTAGATTAAATTTAAAATGTGGTCCAGAGATGCTCATTAGCAGATAAGCCTTTGTACAAACTTCCACCGTACCAAAAAATCTGATGTGTTACCTACACTCACATGACTTTCTCTAACTGTTCTACAAACAGATATTTCTTCTTTCTACACACTATTCGAGATTAACATCAGCAGAATGTTCTTATTACTTAGTTCCTTATAAGTAAAAGGGAACTAAAGGAATCTGCTATGCTAAAGTGATAGTCAAATGTTTTAAAAGCTGTCGTTATGCGAATGTCAGAAGTTTTGTCGAAATTGACGATCGGAGCGAAGTGACCTAAGAGAATTCTGCGAAATGAACTATTAATAATGTATAATATAGACTGCCTCTGTGGTCGAGTGGTCAGCGAGCTGACTTCTCACCAAGGGGGTCACGGGTTCGATTCCCGGCTGCGGCGAGAGAATTTTTCTCTAGCCAGAATTATTCCCTATCCCCCACAGAGTCTGGAAGTTTGTATGCGAGGGTGAATGTGTGCGTGTTTGAGTAAAACAAAATGATTTGTTTCAAGTGCAGAGTCCCCGATATGACCTTAGATGTTAAAGGGGGCTATATAAGTGAAACAATAATAAAAAAAAAAAAAAATGTATAATATGTAGGAAGGGAGATTTAATACTTTAGTTCTCAAATGGTAGATGACGCATTCGACCATGTTTATTTACCGAAAGTGTTTTTTACTTTCTCTACACGTTCTATGTACACCCAAAAATTCGATACCGAGATTTCACCACAAATACATGTAGCTGAAAAACGAAAAAACCAAACTTTGCTTTTCAAGAAAAAAAAATGACGTCTTATTTATGGACGCTCTTTAACTGCTGTGGTTCTTGTATCTCAGGGTCCTATTCTATACTGGGCGTGAAATACCGCTTAATTTTGCTCAGAGGCCTCTCTATCAGGCTTGTGGTTCTTTTACGTGCCGTAAATCTACGACATGGGACCAACGGGTTTACTTCCCTTCCGAA
Source organism: Hymenopus coronatus (assembly GCA_030762935.1). Lineage (NCBI taxonomy): Eukaryota > Metazoa > Arthropoda > Insecta > Mantodea > Hymenopodidae > Hymenopus > Hymenopus coronatus. The sequence continues at coordinate 63,158,552 of CM060899.1, forward strand.
GGAAGCCATGCTAAGGATTTTTACGCCCGAAAAAATCCATCGTCCTCCGCCGGGTTTGAACCCGCGACCTTGGGTATATGAAGTCAGCATGGTAATCATTACACCTCGGAGGGCGATATTTTCAAGAAAATCCCCCCCATCTCAATTACCCTTTACATGAACATTTTTCTGGAAAATTTTGATTTTCTCAAAAATGGCTCTAATCATTTTGATTAAAATATGGTATATTAAAGATATTTACCTCACAAATAATATGTATATCTTGAAATTTCTGGGAATAGCTTCTGAAGACTACTTTATTCTGGATGGATTTTACGGACTTTTGCATAACTGCTAAACCGTAAGAGATAGACAAAAACTTGCCATACAAAAAATGTATAGAACATTAAAACACAGAATTTATGTTGATTTTTTTTTTTTCGTGGAGTTGGTCGTTTTTGAGATATTCCTTGTTTTTGGTTTCAACTTTAAAAAGCATACTTTTCTCATGCGGCAATTTGTCAACACCTGTCAATACAAACAAAGGAACCTTAATCACCTAGCATCCAGCTTTTGACTATCACTTTAACCAATGGCAGTGCCTTATTTCGCTCCTACTTACAAGGAAGCAAGTAATAAGACTATTTCTGTTAATTGTTTGACGATTAGCATGAAGTAAAAAGAAGCACAAGATTTTTAACAATAATTTGTTGCAGAGATACAGAGAAAGTCATGTGAATGGAACACATCAGATTTTTTTTTGCTTTTCTTTCTTCACTCCTGCTGAATTATGATATGGCCAAGCGTGTCTACACCCAATATACGAATATCGGTAGCAACAATAGAAATAGGGAACAATTATTTTGTTTCACATTTTAATAGGTAATAAATAAAATAGAAACAAACATCCTTTATTTGAGATTATTGCACACATCTCATACGTAAGAAGTACAAATGATGATTATTTTCACTCATTTTTTAACTAAATAAATTTTAAATAAACATTGTAACTGAATTAATTGAAAGGTTGGCTGCCTGGATTGTCACCTTATAACCAATACCCAAGACAGAAGATTAAACAAACGAACATCAGGGGTGACAAGATTTCAAAGAAATGAAAATCAGCTGCGATAAGATTTTTCGACAATATCGCTCCAGTCATATGGCCGCAATTGGTCCAAATTGCCTAATCTTGGCCATTCAATTGACGGTTTAATAGTGGAGCTGAATTATCATTGAAATTCGCTTCTTTGCTTGGCCTGGAGTAGTACAAAAAAAAATCAATTTTTGTTTGAGAAACGTTCAATTATTTTAAAATTGAAACCAATAAAGAAGAATATTTTGGAAACGGTCAATTCTACAAAAAAAAATGCATAATACTTAAATTGTATGTTTTAAAATGGTCTACATTTTTGTGTAGTAAGTTCTTTGTCTATCTCTTACGCTTTAACCGTTATCCAAAATTGTCCATAACATCAACCAAAATAAAGTGCTCCTCAGAGATTATTCCCAGAAAATTCCAAATGTACAGTTTGTGCTGTAAATGCCTTTAATATACGACATTTTATTCAAAATTGTCATAACCAGTTTTAAGAAAAACAAAACTTTCAAAACAATTGCCATGTAAAGGGTAGTTGTGGTAGTGGGATGTTCTTGAAAATCTTCGTGTCCCATACTTGGAAAATAATAAACTCAAATACCAAGTTTGGAATTTAACGATCTTTTAGCAATACAATACCTTTCCTATACACTATGTGCATAGTACGTTTAGAGAAAGTGTAAACAACGCTGGGTGATAGCGACCATGTAAACCCGTTATTCAGAGGTGAATTCATCCAATGGAAAACAATTTGCGCAAAAACAAAAGAAAACTCGGCAATTAGTAAAAAGCGACCATTATCCATCTTGCGAAATCTGGAGCATAATAAACCTGCAGACAAACCGTTTAAAAAAGATCTGATGTGTTACATTTACAAGTCTTTCTCTACATCCCTGTAACAATTTATTCTTAAAAAGCGTATTCCTCTATTTACTTTATGCTAATCAGAAAAAATTAGCAGAAATAGTCTTATTACTTGCTTCCTTGTAAGTAGAAGCGAAATGGGAGTACCATAGTTTAAAGTGAAAGCCAAAAGCTGGTTGCTATGTGACTGATGTTCCTTTGTTTGTATGGACACGAGTTAACAAATTCCTATATGAGAAAAGTACGTTTTTCAAAGCTGAAACCAAAAACAAGGAATATCTCAAAAACGATCAACTCCTCGAAAACATTTATATAACATAAATTGTGTGTTTTAATGTGCTCTACATTTTTTGTGTGGTAAGTTTTTGACCATTTCTTACGGTTTAGCAGTTATGCAAAATTCATCCAGAATAAAGTAGTCTTTTGAGGATATTCCCAGAAAATTCAAGATATACATTTTATTTGTCAGGTAAATATCTTGAATATACGATATTTTAATCAAAATCTTTAGAGCTATTTTTGAGAAAATCAAAATTTTCGAAAAGAGTTCTATGATGATGGTTAGTGTTTATGGGCGCTCAACTACAAGGTATTTCTGGTGAAATCTCGGTATCGAATTTTTGTGTGCATTACAATGCCTTCTCTTTACACTATGTAGATAGTACGTGTAGAGAAAGTAAAAATGAGCTTGCTATGGGATAGAAATCCCTTTTTATGCTTGGCTAACGGTTGATAAGTTCTCGCATTAGAAACGTTTAAATATTTCAAAACTGCAACCAATAACAAGGAATATCTCAATAACGGCCAACTCAACGAATAAACGTGTATATACCATAAATTGTATGCTCTAACGGAATCTAGATTTTCTGTTAAGTTTTGTGCATCTCTTACGGTTTACCCAGTTAAGCAAAATTCTGTAAAATTCCTCCAGAATAAAGATGCCTTTATAGACTATTCCCAGAAAATTCAATATTTTATTTATCATGTACATATCTTTAATATACGATATTTTAATCAAAATCGTTGGAGCCATTTTTGAGAAAATCAAAATTTTTGTAAAAGGTTCCATGTAAAGGGTAGTTGGGGTGGGGGACAGTTTTTAAAAAAAAATTTTGGATACAGGGGTTTCAAAACGTACGTTTCCGGTGTGAAGTCTCAGTATCGAATTTTTGGGTACAATACCTCTCTATACATTATATGCATAGTACGTGAAGAGAAAGTAAAATAAGGAAGTTAGTAACAAGTACAATGATGCTAATGTTTATCTTGATTAGTATGATGTAAGTAAAAGAATTAACGTTTTGAAAGAAAAGTTCGTTTGCGGAACAGCAGAAAGGTCTTGTGAATGGAACACATCCGATTTTTTGCCTTGACATTTTTCTTCTGTCCTTGTCTATAGGACGGGGTAAGGGATCCCATTGTACTAACTTCCGGCTATAAATGACCACTCAGACCCTTTTTACTTTCCTTAAATGTTCCATGTACATAGTGTATAGAGAAGGTATTGTATTGCACCTAAAAAATCGATACCGATATTTCACCGGAAATACATGTTTTGGGTCCACCTTAAACCAAAATAAGCATTTTTAAAAAAAAATGCACGTGTGTGTGTGTCTTTGGACAGCATAGCTCGAAAACGAAAACTCGCTCTAAAACCAAACTTGGTATTTAAGTTCAGTATCTTCCAAGGATGCGACACGAAGATTTTCAAGAAAATCCCCTCACTCCCAACTACTCTTTACATGGAACATTTTTCGAAAATTTTTATTTTCTCAAAATTGGTTGAAATTTGCCTTATTATAAGATATTTTATGACAAACAACATGATTATGCTTCATTTTCCGGGAATAGCCTCTGAAGACCTCTTCGTTCTGGATGACTTTTGTATACCTGGAAAACCGTAAGAGATATACCAGAAAAACTTACTGCACAAAAAAATTACACCTCATTAAAACACACAATTGATGTCATATAAATTTTTCTTTTTTTTTTTTTTTTTTTTTTTTTTGCAGAGTTAACCGTTTTCAATATATTCAATTTTAGTTACTTAAACTTTTCTCAAATGGGAACACATCTTTCTTCTCGTTTCTCGTTTGTTTACCAAAGTTCAAATTTATTGTTTCACATAGCGACAGGCTTTTAAAGGAAGAGACAATCGCTTTAGCCTTCGCATTTTCTTATTTCCGTGTTACTTTCAAGGAAGCTTTTAATAAGAATAATTCTGCTCATTTTTAGTTTCTCTACACGTGCTATGTACATAGTGTATAAAAAAGGTATTGTAACGCACCCAAAAATTCCGTGCCTGGATTTCACCGGAAATATGTTTTAGGAAAAAAAAAACATTTTTAGAGAAATGTCCGTGTCTGTTTCTGTCCATGTGTGTGTGGCAACATAGCTCAAAAACGAATAGTCCGTTCTCACCCCTACCTACCCTTTACATGGAAAAAAAATCGAACATTTTGTTTTTCCCAAAAATGGCTCTAACGATTTTGACTAAAATGTATATCTAAGTTTCTTGGAGTAGCCTTTGAAGACGACTTTATTCTGGAAGAATTTTACGGATTTTGCATAACTGGTAATCCGTAAGAGATGGACAGAACCTTACGACACAAAAAATTTGAAAACATACAATTTAATTCATATACATTTTTTTCGTGGAGTTGATCGTTTTTAGATATTCGTTGTTATTGGTTTCAGCTTTGAAAAACTTATACTTTTCTCATACAGGAATTTGTCAACTCTTGTCTGTACAAACAAAGGAACTTCAGTCACATAGCAGCCAGCTTTTGGTAAATACTGTAGGCTATGCTACTTCCTTATTTCCCTGCTACTTGCATGGAAGCAAGTAATAAGACTGTTTCTGCTAATTTTTGTCGATTAGCATGAAGTAAATAGAAGCATAAGCTTTCTAACAATAATTTGTTACAGAGATGTAGAGAAAATCATGTGAATGGAACACATCAGATTTTTATGTTTATTATGCTGTAGATAAAAGTTTACTCTTTTCAATAAAAGGTTTGTTTGCGGAACATCTAGAGGACATCATGTGAATGCAGCACATTAGAGTTTTGCTCTTCTACTTACAAGTAATAAGGGAAATTTCTACTAAAGTTTATATCGATTACTACTATATAGATAGAAAAATAAGATTTTTAACAATAATTTGTTACAGAGATGTAGAGAAAGTCGATGTGAATGGAACACATCAGATTTCTACTTTCTCTACAAGCACTATGTACATAGTGTATAGAGGAGGTATTGATTGCACTCCACCCAAAAATTTGATACCGAGATTTCACCGGAAATATAGGGTCCCCTATATCCAAAAAGAGCATTTTCACAAAAAGGTCCGCGCGCGCGTGTTCTGTGAACACGATAACTCAAAAACGAAAAGTCGGGAAAATACCAAACTTAGTATTTAAGTTTAGTATCTTCCAGGGATGCGACATGAAGATTTTGAAAAAAATCCCCCACCCCAAACTAAGCTTTACATGGGACTTTTTTCGAAAATTTTGATGTTCTAAAAATGGCTCAAACGATTTTGATTAAAATATCGTATATTAAAGTCATTTACCTGAAAAATGAAATGTATGTTTTGAATTTTCTGGGAATAGCCTCTGAAGACTACTTTATTCTGGGTGAATTTTACTAATTTTTGCATAACTGCTACACCGTAAGAATTGGACAAAAACTTATCACACAAAAAATGTAGAGCACACTAAAACACACAATTTATGTTATATACATATTTTTTGTGGAGTTGATTGCTTTTGAAGTATTCCTTGATTTAGTTTTCAGCTTTGAAAAACATACTTTTCTCATACAGGAATTTAACAACTCCTGACCACACAACCAAAGGAACTCAGTCACATAGCAACCAGCTTTTTACTATCACTTAAACCTATTGTACTCCCTTATTTCGTTCTTGCTTACAAGGGAGCAAGTAATAAGACTATTTCTGCTAGTTTTTTCTCATTTAGCATGAAGTAAATAGAAGCATAAACGTTTTAACAATAGTTTATTGCAGAGATGTAGAGAAAGGCATGTGAACGGAACACAGACATTTTTACCTTATGGCTTTTCTTCTGTCCTTGTCTATAAGGTGGGGTAAGGGACCCATTGTACTAACTTCCGGCTGTAAATGACCACTCAGACCCTTTTTTTTTTTTTGCCATTTTCTTGCCAAATCTATTTACCTGATTGACAACGGAAGGAGCGGTGGTAGGATGCGAATGTAATAAAAGTGAAATCGGGTTTCTTTAAGATCGTAAGTAATAATTTAGCAGTGCTGTTAAACGCAAGAAATGTTGTGAATGTTTCGCTTGCCGTTTTGTTTGTGTTGTTAACATTTATTGCCGGTGTTGGGAAGAAAGGAAAACCTCTAAAATCAGATGACAAAAAAAATCTGATGTGTACCATTCACATGACTTACTCTATATCCCTGCAACATGATATTCTTGAAAAAGCGTATACTTCTATTTACTTCACGCTTATCAGAAAAATTTTCACGAGTTCACAAAGTCCTGTTATAGAAAAGTATAAGTTTTTATAGGTGAAACCAAGAACAGGGAATATCTCAAAAACGATCAACTCCACGAAAAAAATGTATATAGCATAAATTGTGTGTTTTAAGGTGCTCTACATTTGTTGTGTGGTAAGTTTTTGTCCATCTCTTACAGTTTAGCAGTTATGCAAAAATACGTAAAATTCACCCAGAATAAAGTAGTCTTCGGAGTCTATTCCCAGAAAATTCAAAATATACATTTTATTTGTGAGGTAAATATCTTTAATATACGATATTTTAATCAAAATCGTTAGCCATTTTTTAGAAAATCAAAATTTTCGAAAAAAGTTGTATGTAAAGGGTAGTTTGTGGTTGGGGGATTTTTCTCAAAATCTTTGTGTCGCATCCCTGGAAAATACTAAACTTAAATATCAAGTTTGGTATTTTACCGACTTTTCATTTTTGAGTTATCGTGTTCACAGACACACGGACATCACACACACACGGACCTTTTTCCGAAAATGCTTTTTATAGATAAAGGGGACCCTAAAACATATATTCCGGTGAAATCTCGATATCGAATTTTTTGGTGGAGTGCAATATCTTCTCTATACACTATATACATAGTGGGTATAGAGAAAGTTATAGTATATTGCGTACTAAGAACTGTAAGTTATACTTATTAGGTCGAGAATGCGCATTGGCAATACGAGGTCCGTAGGGCCGATATCTGATAAGTAACTTACAGCTCGTGGTTAGTCAATTACTTTTTGAAATACCTGGAGGGCGGGGAAAGCTGATGTTTTCCATTCACATGACTCTATCTACATCACTGAAACACATTAGTGTTAAAAGCATGTTCTTCTATATCTTATACTTCTGTCAAGAAAGTACCGGGGATTGCTGATTTAAAAATCCTGTTTAAAAGGAGATTCGAAATTATTGCTGTGGCTAAGTTGGTACAACTTTCCTCTATACCCACGCGAAGTTTGATCGTCATCTGTCATCTAGTTTGTTTACAGTACGCCATTTTGTTAGTTCAACTAAAAGGTGATTTGCGATTTTACGATGGATACAAATATTGAACAAAGAATCCGTCTCAAATTTTGCATTGCAAATGGTATTTCGTGTGCCGAATCGCTGAAAATGTTACAGAGGGCTTTGTTGAATCGACTTTATCAAAAACACGAGCATATGAGTGGTACAGTGCATTCAAAAGTGGTCGAGATGTGGTGGAAGATTTGCCTCGCTTCTACTGAACTGAAAATTGTCATTTAGGTCTGAGAGAGATTGCCGCTGAACTTTCTGTGTCTCATGAATCGATTCGTACCATTTTAAATGATTGTTTGGGCATGACACGCGTTGCAGTTCGGTTAGTTCCGAAAGGCTTGAATTCTCTACAAAACCTCAATCACGTAGGGATTGCTACATGCTAGAACGAGCCAGTTCCGACCCCATATACATGAAACGCATTGTAACTGGTGGTGAGACGTGGGTTTACGAGTTTGACACTCAAACCAGTCCACAAGCTTCCGAATGGCGCCTTCCATGAAGGTCATGTTGACAGGTTTTTTTACGATTATCGCGGTGAGGTGCACTAAGATTCTTGCCAGAAGGTCAGATGGTAAATAAAGACTATTATCTGAGCGTTGTGCGGCGTTTGACAACAAATACGGCGAAAAAGGCCAGATTTGTGGAAAGACAACTCATGGATCCTGCACCACGATAACGCACCAGCTCACAAGGATATTATTGTGAGCGAATTTCCGGCCAAAAACTCAACAAATTTCATCGAACAACCACCGAAGATTTTGAGAAAAATCCCCCCACCCCGAACTATCTTTACATGGAACTTTTTTCTAAAATGTTGATTTTCTTAAAAATGACTAAAGATTTTGATTAAAATATCGTATATTAAAGATATTTACCTCACAAATAAAATGTACATCTTGAATTTTCTGGTAATAGCGTCTGAAGACCACTTCACTCTGGATAAATTTTACGGAATTTTCCATTACTGTTAAACCGCAAGAGATGGACAAAAACTTACTGCACAAAAAATGTAGAGCACATTAAAACACACAATTTATGTGATATACATTCTTTTCGTGGAGTTGATCGTTTTTGAGATATTCCTTGTTCTTAGTTTCGGCTTTGAAAAACATGCTTTTCTCATACGGGAATTTGTCAACTCCTGTCCATACAAACAAAGGAACTTCAGTCACATAGCAACCAGTTTTTGACTATCACTTTAACCTACGGTACTCCCTTATTTCGTATAATGTTTTTTGTATTCAGGGGGAGCCAAAGCATGTATTTCCGGTGAAATTTGGGTATCGAATTTTTGGATGCAACACAATACCTTGTCTTTACGCTATGTAGATAGTACGTATAAATGTAATGTGGGGAAATGCTGGGATGATCTAGTTCGCAACAAACGCGTTAAGCAGCTCAGTTAGTGACTATAAGCCAGTTGGACTGTACGTCTAGGTGTCCACCTCTCGTAAATTTTGCTGGCGGCGACGAAGCCAGAATAGCAAGACCGTCGCGCGAGCTAGCCACTAAATGCTGCCATTAAATATTTTTATGTCGTCGTTTAAAGCGTGACGCTAATAAACTGCATCCAGCGAAAGAGAGAGAGAGAGAGAGAGAGAGAGAGAGAGAGAGAGATACATCGTTCGCTCTCTGTCTCTCCTTGCTATATGCTGTTGCGTCTGGAGCAATTGCGGAACGAAGTAAACTGTCCTTTTCTCTACACGGACTATGTACATAGTGTATAGAGAAGGTATTGTATTGCACCCAAAAATTCGATACCGAGATTTCAACGGAAATACATGTTTTGGCTCCCCCTGAATCCAAAAACAACATTTTTGGAAAAAAGTCCATGTGTGTGCGTGTGTCTGGACAGCATAGCTCAAATATAAAAGTCCGTTAAATTCTATCCAAGGATGCAACAATCTCCCAACCCAACTTTTTTCGAAAACTTTGATTTTCTCAAAAATGGCTCAATATTTACATGCCAAATAAAATGTATATCTTGAATTTTCTGGGAATAGCCTCTGAAGACTCTCTACTTTATTCTGGGTGAATTTTACGGGGTTTTGTATAACAGCTATACCGTAAGTGATAGAAAAGACTTATCACACAAAAATGTAGAGCAGATTAAAACACATAATTTATGTCCCTACATTTTTTTTTTTTTTTTTTTTCGTTTTTGAGATTTCCGTGTTTTTTGGTTTAGCCTTGTAAAACGTACTGTCATACAGGAATTTGTCAACTCGTGTCCATACAAAAATAGAAACTTCAGTAACATTACCACCAGCTTTTGACTATCACTTTAAGGTATGGTACTCCCTAATGTCGCTTCTACTTACAGGGAAGCAAGTAATAAAACTAGATCTGCTAATTTTTTCTCCATTAACATTAAGTAAATAACGATAATTTGTTGCAGAGACGTAGAGAAAGTCATGTGAATGGAACATATAAGATTTTTTAGTTATTGATTATTATTTGTTTCACATAGCGACCAGCTTTTAAAAGATTTGACTATCGCTTTAGTCTAATAATCTTTTATTTCCCTTTTACTTATAAGAAATCAATAAAGACAATTTCTGCTAATATTTATCTCGATTAGCATGAACTAGATAGAAGAATATGCTTTTAGTTTGTTAGAAAATAGAGAAGTCAAGTGAATAACACACATCAGATTGATACTTTCTCTACACGTACTATGTACATAGCGTATAGAGAAGATATTTTGTTTTACCCAAAATTTCGATCCCGAGATCTCTACATGTTTTGGGAGCTCCATAATCCAAAAACAGCATTTTTAGGAAAAAAGTCCCTGTGTCTGTGTATGTGTGTTTGTGTCCGTGTGTGTGTATTAAGACAATAACTCAAAAATGAATAGCCTGTAAAATAACCAAACTTGGTATTTAAGTTTAATATCTTCCAGAAATACGACACGAAGATTTTGAAGAGAACCTCTCAACCCAAACTACCCTTTAAATCAAAATGCTGTATTTCTCAAAAATGGGTCCCAACAATTTTTATTAAAATCCCGTATATTAAAGATATTTACATACCAAATATAACCCCTGAATTTTCTGGAAATAGCCTCTGAAGACTATTTTATTGTGGATGAATTTTAAGGAATTTTGCATAACTGCTAAACCGTAAGAAATGAACAGAAACTTACAACACAAAAAATGTAGAGCACATTAAAACACACAATTTATGTTGTATACATTTTCTTTCGTGGAGTTGATCGTTTTTTAGATACTGCTTATTTTTGGTTTCAGCTTTAAAAACTTATATTATTCCTGGCAGGAATTTAAGAATTCCTGTCCATACAAACAAAGGAACTTAAGTCACATAGGAATTAACTTTTGACTATTACTTTAACCTATGGTACACTTTCATTTTGCTTATACTTACAAGGAAGCAAGTAATAAGACTATTTCCGCTATTTTTTCTCGATTAGCATGAAATAAATAAAAGCATAAGCTTATAAACAAAATTTGTCACAAAGATATAGAGAAAGTCATGTAAAAGGAACACATCAGATTTTTTCTCAAACGGGACCATGCAAACGGAACCGGTTCCATAGCGACCAGCTTTTAAATGATTTGTCTATCGATTTAGCTTAATGTGAACCCTTATTTCCCTTCTACTTATAAGAAAATAATAAAGACAATTTCTGCTAATGTATATATTGATTGCATGACGTAGATAGAAGAATATGCTTTTAGTTTTTTTAGAGAATAGAGAAGTTAAGTGAATGATACACATCAGATTTTTATAAAAGATGATACAATATTGGAACACACTTCCCTTCAATTACTTGACGAGAAAGAAGCTAAAGCTTTGGGGTATGATATCGGTGCTCTTTGCTCTAATTGGATGGGGAAGGAAGACAGACAGACATACAGAGCTTACACGCTGCTGGTGTTTGGATGCCTGCAGGGGAATCATTTACTAAATCAATGAAAGAGACAATTCGTTACGCCACTCCTACTAACGTGAGATCTCTATCTATCAGAGGCAAGCTTAGTGATTAGCAGTTTTAAGTCGCTTATCAATGTCAAGCAGGCGGAACACGTGTGCTGGTACCATCCGCGCCCTTCAGGGTTTATTTCCCCCCTTGGGCTTGATTATTTGCTCTCGCGGTGCGAGCAAAAACCTCCCAGTTCTTCCTTTGTACGTACCTCAATATGCCTTTTATTTAAATCACATTACACAGAATAATTTATGTAGAACTGACACATTTCTTTCTTTAATTATTCCGTTGGAAATTCATTCAATGACCCAATTTTAGCACCAGATTAAGCAGAATGTTCTGGAGTTGCGATTCCTTGTCACTAGATGCGCAGATGTTTTATTCCTAATTGCATTGCTGGCAGCTGTTTCGACATTTTGTTCTTGTAGTCAACGTGAAAATGCATTACGATGCAGAGCTGAGTCAAGGATGTTTTCAGCAACATGGTGCTACATCAAATGAATCCATGAACCTAATTGCAAGTTTCTGTGACGATCGGATAATTTCGAGGAACCTGTGGCCACCGAGATCTCCGGATTTGACATCGCCGGACTTCTTTCTATGGGGTTACTTAAAATATAGGGTTACGGCACACGTCCTCAGACATTGGACGATCTGAAGCGCATCATCACAAAGGAGATTCAAGCTATTGACAACAGAGTCCTCCAACGAGTGGCCACTAACATGGAACGACGTGTTGAGTTGTGCCTTATGCAGGATGGAGGACATTTTCAAGATTTGCTATAGAGGTAAATGATCTCCCAAAATGCCTCTACAGTTTAGGTATAATAAGTTGTCACTAGCATAACACGTTTTGAAACAATTAATGAAAGAAATATGTCAGCTCTACATAAATCACCTTGTATATATTTATACAGGCAACGAAAAGATATGTGTGATTATCGACAACAGAATTACATCTTATTTCTTGAATTTCCCGCCCAAAAAGTTTCAACGCCCACTCATCCTGCTATGACGATGACCCTGATGATACATGGAATAAAGATGGAACACCGGCGAAATGCGATGGCGGGCAGAATCGAAGAACCCAGAGAAAACCCGCCCCTATATCGCTTTATCCACCACAAATCCCACATTTGGTCACTTGAGTTCGAACCGGGGCCGTCTAGGTGAGCGGGGAGCGGTCTAACCACGCCCTTACCGACAACAGTATTACACAATTCTTTATCTTGAATTTCCCACCCAAATAAGCCTCAGATGTGTTTTTACTTTTTCTACACGTACTCTGCACATAGTGTATAGTGGAAGTATTGCACTCCACCCAAAAATTCGATACCAAGATTTCACCGGAAATACATGTTTTGGGTCCCCCTGAAACCAAAAAAGTATTTTCAGAAAAAGATCCGTGTGTGTGCGTGTGTCTTTGTGTCTGTGTACAGCATAGCACAAAAATGAAAAGACCGTTGAATACCAAACTTGGTATTTAAGTTTGGTGTCTTCCAAGGATCCGACACGAATATTTAAAAAATATCCCCCACCCCCAACTACCCTTTACATGAATTTTTTTTCGAAAATGTTGATTTTCTTAAAAAAAGCTCTAACGATTTTGATTAAAATATCGTATATTAAAGATATTTACCTCACAAATAAAATATATATCTTGAATTTTCTTGGAATAGCCTCTGGGTGAATTTTACTGAATTTTGCATTACTGCTAAACCGTAAGAAATGGTCAAAAACTTACCAAACACACAATTTATATAATACACATTTTTTTCGTGAAGTTGATCGTTTTTTCATATTCCTTGTTCTTGGTTTCAGCTTTGAAAAACGTATAATTTTCTCATACAGGGATTTGTTAACTCCTGTCCATACAAATAATGGAACTTCAGTCACATAGCAAGCAGCTTTTGACTATCACTTTAACCTATGGCACTCCCTTATTTCGCTTCTACTTACAAGGAAACAAGTAATAAGACTATTTCTGATAATTTTTTCTCGATTAGCATGAGGTGAATAGAAGCATAAGCTTTTTAACAATAATTTGTTGCAGAGATATAGAGAAAGTTATGTTCATGGAACACATCCGTTTTTTTTAAATCACATTATAATTACCTATACAGGCAAAGAAAATATGTTCGTACTTATCGACAGTAAAATTATAAAATCCTGTATCTTAAATTTCCCTGATTTAACAGCAAAGGTGGCCCACTCAGAATGTCTGGTGTTAAGCATACCTGATTCTCTCCATCCTCTATCTTTATTAGTGGTTATATAAACATTCTACTTTCTCTACACGTACGATGTACATAGTGTATAGAGAAGGTATTGTATTGCACCCAAAATTCGATACCGAAATTTCACTGGTAATGTTTTGAGGACCCTAGGTCCAAAAAAATCGGATGTGTTCCATTCACATGACTTTCTCTACCTCTCTGCAACAAATTATTATTAAAAAGCTTATGCTTCTATTTATTTCATGTTAATCGAGAAAACATTATCAGAAATAGAAGCGAAATAAGGGAGTAGCATAGATTAGATTAGATTAGAAAAGTGATAGTCAAAAGCTGTTTGCTATGTCACTGAAGTTCCTTTGTTTGTAAGGACTGGAGTTGACAAATTCCCGTATGAGAAATGTTGAGTTTTTTTTAAAGCTGAAGCCAATAGCAAGGAATATCTTCAAAACGTTCAACTCCACGAAAAAAAAAAAAAAAAAAAAATGTATATGACATAAATTGTGTGTTTTATCGTGATCTATATTTTTGTGTAGTAAGTTTTTGTCTATCTCTTACAGTTTACCAGTTATGCAAAATACAATTTAAATAATCCAAAATAAAAAGGTCTTTATAGGCTATTCTCAAAAAAGTCAATATATATACACATTTTATTTGGCATGTAAATATATCTTCAATATAAGGGATTTTAATCAAAATCGTTGGAACCATTTTTGAGAGAATCAACATTTTCGAAATTTTTCTATGTAAGGAGTAGTTTGGAGTGGGGGATTTTCTTTAATATCCCCATTTCGCATACTTGGAAGATAACAGATTAATGTTTTGAATAAAAGGTTTGTTTACCGAACAGTTAGAGGAGATCATGTGAATGGAACACATTAGATTTTTACCTTTAACTTACAAGGGACCAAGTAATAAGGCCAATGTTTACTAATGTGTATCTCGATTATCCCTCTGTGGGGTATAGGGAATAATTCTGGTTAAAGAAAAATGCACCGCCCCAGCCTGGAATCAAACACGAGACCTCGGAGGCAATCCCTACTTCTTTTGTAGGAGGCTCAGGTCTTTTATTTAAATCACATTATACTTGTGTATAGAGACAACAAAAATATATTCGTATTTATCGATAATAGAATTGCAAAAATCTTATATCTTCAATTTCCCAATAACAGTAAGGTCGCCCGCCCAAAAAAGTCTGATACATGGAAAGAAGATGGATCAACAGCGAAATGCGATGGTGGGGGAAACCGGAGAATTGGGAGAAAACGTGCCCCTACACCAAAAATCTCACATGCGGTCGCCTAGGTCGAACCCGGGCCGCCTAGGTGAGAGGCGAGTGGTCTGAAGTGTTAGGCGTGATTTTCTCTATCGTATATTAGTGTGTATATAAACTGTTTGTATGAAGGTTTACTATTTTGTGCAATACATTATGGTATAAGGTCTGAGCATGTTAACGGCGGGGGACACAACTGCAACTTCGACTAATATCGATCTATTTAGACCTACCGCTCCCAGGGGAAGGGTTGAGAGGAGCGGAAACCACAATTCAGTACGCAAGAAATCACTTAACTAAGCGCAGAGGAGCTCTGAAGTCCCTAACAGTTACATGATACTAATGCTAACTTGGCTTGACTGTTCATAAAGGAGTCGGATTTTGTCTTTAAGGAGACTTAGAGTGCTTTTTAGCGAATTGATAACAAATTTCGATTTTTACTTTCTCTACACGTACCATGTACATAGTGTATAGAGAAGGTATTGCACTTCATTCAAAGATTCGATACCGAGGTTTCACCGGAAATACATGCTTTAGGTCCCTCTGAATCCAAAGAAATATTTTCTGAAAAAGGTCCGTGTGTGTGAGTGTCTGTGTACAGCATAGCTCAAAAACGAAAAAGTCGTTGAATACCAAACTTGGTATTTCAGTTTGGTATCCTCCTGGGATGCGACACGAAGATTTTGAGAAAATCCCCACCCCAGCTACCCTTTACATGGAACTCTTTTCGAAAAATTTGATTTTCTCAAAAATGACTCCAACGATTTTGGTTAAAATATCGTATATTAAAGTTATTTACCTCACAAATAAAATGTATATCTTCAATTTTCTTGAAGACTACTTTATTCTGGATTGATTTTACGGAATTTTGCATTACTGCTAAACCGTAAGAGATAGTCCAAAACTTACCACACTAAACATTTAGAACCCGTTAAAACATACAATTTATGTTATATACACTTTTTTCGTGGAGTTTGTCGTTTTTGAGACATTCCTTATTTTGGTTTCTGCTATGAAAAACGTATACTTTTCTCATACAGGAACTTGTCAACTCCTATCCATATAAACAAAGGAACTTCAGTAACCGGTCGTCTCCTTAGCGCGGTGGTAGCGCAGCTGCCTACCAAGCGGGAGACCTGGGTTCGATCCCCAGTACCGGCGTGGGGATTTTTCCCCCGCTGGGAGACCTGGCCCGGGGTGCACTCAGCCTCGTGAGGTCCCTGGGGGGCCAATTGAGGAGCTACTTGATGCAGGTCGTGAGGACCGCATTAACCGGCCGGGAGGGGCTCGAGGCGCTGACCACGTCTCACCCTCCAATACTGCACCCCATCTATGACGTCTGTAGTGGACCGAGATGGGGGACGCAGCGGCCGGGCGGTAGGCCAAGGTTCCCCGTGAGCTGTCGTGCCATGGAGTTATTATAACTTCAGTAACCAGCTTTTCACTATCACTTTAACCTACGTTACTCCCTTATTTCGCTTCTACTTACAAGGAAGCAAGTAATAAGACCATTTCCGTTATTTTTTTTCTGATTAGCATAAAGTAAGTAGAAGTAAATGCTTTTTAAGAATAATTTGTTGCAGAGATGTAGAGAAAGTAGGTGACTCAGAATGTCTTTTATTTAAATCATTTGCCTATAGAGACAACGAAAATATATTCGCATTTATCGACAATAGAATTGAATTTCTCTGATTTAGGAGAAAAGATCGTTCACCCAAAAACAAGTTTGTTGTATGGCAAGAAGATGGAGCACCAGTGGAATGCTAAGGCAGGGTAAATCGGAGAACTCGGAGAAAGCCCACCCCTACGCCGCCTTATCCACCACAAATCCCATATAATAAGATCTTCGTTGGTTTGAAAGTGCTGCCCTCATAGCCACATCTTCAGTTCAGGGAAAAGGTGAAAGTCGCTGGGGGCCAGGTCAGGACTGTAGGGCGGATGATCGAAAATGTCCCATTGAAATTGCTCAAGGAGCAGATGGGTTGTGCCAGCAGTGTGTGGAGGAGCGTTGTCATGGATCAACACAATTCCTGAAGTCAGCATTCTTCTTCGTTTGTTTTGAATGGCTCTCCGTAAACGTTGTAGAGTACGAAAATCTTCAAAACAACGTCAATGCTCATTTGAAGTCATTGGTGGCAACGTTTTTTGAAGCGGGTATTGCAGAGCTTATGCACAGGTACGATAAATGTTTCGGTGATTATGTTGAAAAGTAACCATAAGTGCACAAAAGTTGTAGTAATAAAATAAATATTTTCTATGAACTTGTCTTTTATTTATAGCCTATCGGAGGGTCAAAAAATCTGATGTGTTCCATTCACACGACTTTCTCTACATTTCTGCAACAAATTATTGTTAAAAAGCTTATGCTTCTTTTTACTTCATACTAATCGAGAAAAAATCAGCAGAAATAGTCTTATTACTTACTTCCTCGTAAGTAAAAGCGAAATAAGGGAGTATCATAGGTTTAAGTGATAGTCAAAAGCTGGTTGCTATGTGACTGAAGTTCCTTTTTTTTTTTTTGTATGGACATGCAGTTGACAAATTCTTGTATGAGAAAAGTATAAGTTCTTCAAAGCAGAAGCAAAAAACAAGAAATGTCTCAAAAACGACCAACTCCACAAAAAAAAAAAAAAAAAAAAAATGTACATAACATAAATTGTGTTTTAACGTGCTCCACATTTTTCGTGTAGTAAGTTTTCCTCCATCTCTTACGGTTTAGCAGTTATTCAAAATTCCGTAATGTTCATCCAGAATAAATTAATCCTCAGAGGCTATTCCCAGAAAATTCAAGATATACATTTTATTTGTCGGGTAAATAGCTTTAATATGCGACATTTTAATCAAAATCGTTAGAGCCATTTTTGAGAAAACCAAAATATTCGAAAAATGTTCCATGTAAAGAGTAGTTTGAGGTGGGGAGATTTTTTTTTAATATCTTTGTGTCGCATCCCTGGAAGATACTAAACTTAAATACCAACTTTGGTATTTTGCTGACTTTTCGTTTTTGAGCTATCGTGTTCACAGATACACGAACATACACACGGACACGCACACACACATGGACCTTTTTCTGAAAATTCTTTTTTTAGATACAGGGGATCCTAAAACATATATTTCCGGTGAAATCTCGGTATCGAAGTTTTGGGTGGAGTGCACTACCTTCTCTATACACTATGCACATAGTACGTATAGAGAAAAAAAAATCTGATGTGTTACACTCACATGACTTTATCTAGCTGTTCTATAAACTTCTTACATAAGATTCTTCTTCTTTCTGCACCTTGCTAATCGTGGTACTCATTAGCACAATGTTCGTATTATTTAGTTCCATATACGTAGGAAGAAAAGGGAATACACTAGGTTAAACCAATAGTCAAATGTTTTAAAAGCTGTCGTTATGCGATTGTCATTACAAATCGCTTCTTTTCTAGGAGTAGAGCAAAAGAAAAACGGACACTCCCGTCTGAGAAAAGTAAAAGTACTTCAAAACTGAAACTAATATCAATGAATACCTCGAAAACGGTAAGCTCCACGAGAAAAATGTATATGACATAACTTGTGTATTTTAACAGGACGTAAATTTTTTGTATGTAAGTTTTTGTCTATCTCTTACGGTTTACCAGTTATGACAAATTAAGCAAAATTCATCCAGAATAAACAGGTCTTCTGAAGCTATACCCAGAAAATTCATGATATACATTTTATTTGTCAGGTAAATAGCTTTAATACACGATATTTTAATCAAAATATTTAGTGCCATTTTTGAGAAAATCAAAATATTCGAAAAATGTTCCATGTAATGAGTAGGTTGGGGTGGGGGGATTTTTCTTGAAAAATCTTCGTATCCATCCGTGGAAGATACTAAACTTAAATACCAACCTTGGTATTTTGCCGACTTTTCGTTTTTGAGTTATCATGTACAAAGACACACGAATTTTTTTTCTGAAAATACTTTTTTTTTTCTTCTTCTTTTTTGATACAAGGCATCCTAAAACATGTATTTCCGGTGAAATTTCGGTATCGAATTTTTGGGTGGAGTGCAATACCTTCTCTATACACTATGTACCTAGTACGTGTAGAGAAAGAGAGAGAGAGAGAGAGAGAGAGTAAAATGGTAATTTGGAATTCTTTGATATAGATCCGCATGAGCGTGCTGTGCCATCTGCCGAAGACAGGACCACCACGGCGGACAGGTTTGCTGCCCGCGGAATCCTCGCCAAGTTGACAGTGGCAAGACAACGACCTCCGTCGATTATTACCTGCCACCTAGTCTCAGTCGACCGGCCCAACCTACACACGTCATATCCTGACGACTCACTCACAAAACAACTTTGTGAACTAACACGTAGCATCTGCTATATTCGCGTAGTTTTCTCTACGTATCTTAAACAAATTATTGTTACTCGCTTCCTTGTAATTAGAATCGAAATAAGGGAGTACCATAGGTTAAAGTAATAGTCAAAAGCTGGTTGCTATGTGACTGAAGTTCCTTTATTTGTATGGACGCGAGTCAACAAATTCCTGTACGAGAAAAGTATGTTTTTCAAATCTGAAACCAAAAACAAGCAATATCTAAAAAACGATCAACTCCACGAAAAAAAAATTATATAACATAAATTGTGTGTTAGAATGTGCTCTACTCGTTATGTATGGTAAGTTTTTGTCTACCTTACGGTTTAGTAGTTATTCAAAATTCCGTAAAATTCATTCAGAATAAAGTAGTCTTCAGAGGCTATTCCCAGAAAATTCAAGGTATATATAATATTTTGTACGGAAATACGTTTAATATACGATATTTTAATCCAAATCGTTAGAGCCATTTTTGAGAAAATTAAAATTTTCGAAAAATGTTCCATGTAAAAGGTAGCTGGGCGTGAAGGGGATTTTCTTTAAAATCTTGCAAGATACCAAACTTAAATAGAAAGTTTGTTATTTAACGGTCTTTTTGTTTTTGAGCTATTCTTCCACAGACACACACACACACACACGTACCTTTTTCCAAAATGCTTTTCTTTGGATTCAGGGGGACCCAAAACATATATTTCCGGTGAAATCTCATTATCGAATTTATGGGTGCTTTACAATACCTTCTCTATACACTGTGTACATAGCACATACGTGTAGAGAAAGTAAAAATCTGTTATGCTCCAATTACATGACTTTTTCTCCATCTCTGTAACAAATTATTGTTAATAAGCTTATTCTTCTATCTACTTCATGTTAATCGATATAAACCTTAGCAGAAATAGTCTTATTTCTCAGTTCCTTATAAGCAGAAGGGATAAACTCTGTTGTTCCATTCACACGACTTTCTCTACATCGCTGTAACAAATTATTCTTAAAAAGCAAATGCTTCTATTTACTTGACGCTAATCGAGAAAAAATTAGCAGAAATAGTCTTATTAGTTGATTCCTTGTAAGTAGAAGCAAAATAAGGGAGTACCATAGTTAAAACTGGTTGCTATGTGATTGAAGTTCCTTTGTTTGTATGTACACGAGTCAACAAAGTCCTGTATGAGAAATGTATAAGATTTTCAAAGCTAAAACCAAAAACAAGGAATATCTAAAAAAAAACGATCAACTCCACAAAAAAATGTACATAACATAAATTGTGTGTTTGAATGCGCTCTACATGTTATGTGTGTTAAGTTTTTGTCCATCTCTTACGGTTAAGTAGTTATGCAAAATTCCGTAAAATTGATCCAGAATAAAGTAGTCTTCATAGGCTATTCCCAGAAAATTCAAGATCTTTATATTATTTGGCGCGTAAATATTTTTAATATATGATATTTTAATCAAATTCGATATTTACAAAGTTACAGTACCTTACTGTATTTCGAAAAAAACTCCGTTCTATCAAGACATTTATTGCCACGTGATCCCAGTTTTTCAATGTTTGTTATACTCTTCTACCGGAATGGACTTTTTGAATGCACAAAATATTCGACCAATTGAATTTCCTAGGCAATTGACGCAAGTGTATGGTGATAATGTAATGAATGAATCTTCAGTTAGGAAAATGGCGCATTATAATTTTACGAATAATCAAGGATGAATCAATGTGTACGAAAGGCCGGAGTGGAAGTTCATCAATTGTTATGGAGGAGTTGATAAAATAATTAAGAAAAACCGGAGTTTCACTTTGGACACCGTACATGACGTTTTGGATGGAAAAGATCTCCCAGCCATGAAGACCTCAAAGTGACAGTGACATCTTGGCTCATATCTTTAGCGGTGAAAGATCTGCATTGAAAAACTGGTACCACGTGACAATAAGTATCTTGAGAGAATGGAGATTACTTTGAGAAATAGAGTAAGCTAGGTACTGTAAATTTGTAAATAAAGTTTTGTGTTGTGTTAACTTTCGTTGTTATTAGTTATGCCAAGTCCTTCTGTCACTTTCTGCATGGCCCGCGTATGTAAAATGCCCCACTTATTCTAAAGCGGGATTATTTTTTTTATTATTATTATTATTATTATTATTATTACTATCGTTATTATTATTATCATCATTATTATTGTTATTATTATCGTTTTATTAGTATTATCATCATTATCATTATTACCATTATTATTATTGTTATTATCGTTGTTATTATTTATTATATTTATAATGATATTATTATTATTTATTTTTATAATAATATTATTATTATTTATTATACTTATAATATTATTATTTATTATATTTATAATAATAGTATTTATTATATTTATAATAATAATATTATTTATTATATTTATAATAATAATATTATTTATTATATTTATAATAATATTATTATTATTTATATTAATATTATTATTATTTATATTAATATTATTATTATTTATATTAATATTATTATCATTTATATTAATATTATTATCATTTATATTATTTTAATAATATTATTATTTATATTATTTATAATAATATTATTATTTATATTATTTTTAATAATATTATTATTTATATTATTTTTAATAATATTGTTATTTATATTATTTTTAATAATATTATTATTTATATTATTGATAATAATATTATTATTTATATTATTGATAATAATATTATTATTTATATTATTGATAATAATATTATTATTTATATTATTGATAATAATATTATTATTTATATTATTGATAATAATATTATTATTTATATTATTGATAATAATATTATTATTTATATTATTGATAATATTATTATTATTTATATTATTTATGCTATTATTATTTATATTATTTATGCTATTATTATTTATATTATTTATGCTATTATTATTTAATATTATCATTAATATTATTAATATCATTAATATTACTGTTATCGTTGTTATTATTTATTATATTATTATTTATACTATTATTATTTAATATTATTTTTATTATTATTTAATATTATTTATACTATTATAATTATTATAATTATTTATACTATTATTATTTAATATTATTTATATTATTTATACTATTATTATTTAATATTATTTATATTATTATAAGTATTTATATTATTTAATATTATTTAATATTATTTAATATTATTTATATTATTTAATATTATTTAATATTATTTAATATTATTTATATTATTATAATTATTTATATTATTTATACTATTATTATTTAATATTATTTATATTATAATTGTTTATATTATTTATACTATTATTGTTTATATTAGTATTACTATTATTGTTTATATTAGTTATGCTATTATTGTTTATATTATCATTATTTAATATTATTATTATCATTATTATAATTATTTATATTATTTACACTATTATTATTTAAAATCATATATTATTATTATTATCATTATTATCATTATTTATATTATGTATATTATTATTATTTAATATTATTATTTGCATTATTATTTATAATATTATTATTTGTATATCTTTTTTCATTTATTCAAAACAGCATGCCCCATTACCAAAATAATACTACATGCATTACATATTCCAAAGTATTTACATTGTGGATACATTATTTACATAGCTTTGTATATTTGATCACTTTTTGTTCTGAAGCCTATCATTCAGTATTGTTATCTCAAGTTGTCCTTCAGATCCTATCTTACACTATTCCCTTCACATATTTGTTAAAATGTGTAAAATGTTTTTGTATAAGTTCTTTCTGTGGCACTGGTCATGTTCCTCCACTTTAGCGGATTTCGTCTTTTAGCTTGCTTCTGGCGTGTTGCAGCATTTCGCAATCCTATAATAGATGGTCTACGGTCTGCGAATTTATTATTATTATTGTTTATATTAATATGGTTTATATTATTATTGTTATTTTACTTGTGTTGTTCTTAAAGATACTACTTGAATATGTAACACTCTTAAAAGTACATATAAATCCTTTATGCTTGGAAACAAAAGAACGCTGTTCCCATATGAGTTCACTGTAAGACACGGTATTGGTCATTAAAGGCGATTCTTTTAAGATAAGTTGATGGGTGAGCTAGTAAATAATTCCGTTCGCGTCACAGACAGATGCTGTCGTCCTCTCAGACTTGAGGCAAGGAAGTTTCCAGGTTTCCTTTCCTGACAGCCACTGTCACGTGAAATCTTTCCTATAGGAAAAAAAAAAGTGGACAAAAAAGCGTACAAGACAGCTTACAAAAGCATCAAGAGCCGTCTTTTACTACGTCTCTTTTTTTCGTTTCCTTTTACATTTTTCCTCACTTGCCTTTTTTTTTTTTTTTTTCATATAAAACATCAAAAGAAATTAAAAAGAAATGTAACATGGAGCGTAATCGAGAGACTCGATCGAGTGACTGGCTTTTACACCTTTTTTTCATTTAGAATTATCAGCATCTAGTCAGCGTGGGTATTCCACCACTCTTCTCTTGAAGAACCAGCGTGACAATATCTGTCAGTCATTCCGTACGCATTCTTTATATCAGCACGTTAGCACAACGAAAAGCTAAGGTTCCTTACAGATTAAAAACATTATGAAATTAAAACATTTGTTTACTAACTTTACAGTATTTAATAATAATAGTAATAATAACAATAATAACATAGTATATAATTATTTTATTATTGTGATGATAAATAATAATTTTATTATTTTATATATAATGTTAACACTATTTTATTATTTATATAATAAATAATTATTTTATAATTATTATTTTAATATTATTTTATAACAATTATCATAATTGCTATTTTATTATAATTATTGTTTTTATTATTATAATTATTGTTATTTTATTTTGGGTGGAAAACAATATCTTCTGTATCTTCCATTTACCTTGTATGTACATAGCGGCTAGAGAAAGCAAAAAAGAATAGAAACGTATACAGTTAAGCACACAGATATATCTGAAAAGTGAATAGCGTGTTACTTACAGCAGTTCCAATGATTTGCATAACAAAGTTCATGCAAGGGAAATTAGAAGACAAACAAAAAAGGCTCAGAATTAATAATAACTTTACATTGAGAGGCTTCGGAAGACTTGCTTTGTAATAGAATTGTTATTGCAAGATATATGTTAGGCGTCTCCAAATTATACGTCACCAGAGATACTGTACCGCACTACAAAGATACTGGGGGGCAGTTATTTCATTTCATCTTTTTTTATATATACGAGGGCCGTTATTTTTAAGCCTTCGATAAGCTATAAATAAAAGGCAAAGTTCTTCGTTGGCTTGAAAGTGCTGCCCTCCTACCCACGTTTTTCAGTTCAAGGAAACGGTGAAAGTCGCTGGTGCCAGGTCAGGACTGTACGGCGGATGGTCGAAAATGTCCCATTGAAATTGTTCAAGGAGCCGATGGGTTGTGCCAGCAGTGTGTGGACGAGCGTTGTCATGGATCAACACAATTCCTGAAGTCAGCATTCCTCTTCGTTTGTTTTGAATGGCTCTCCGCAAACGTCGTGAAGTACGAAGATCTTCAAAACAACATGAATGCTCATTTGAAATCATTGGTGGCAACATTTTTTGAAGCGGGTATTGCAAAGCTTTTGTTTCTACGATAAATGTCTCAATCTTTTCGGTATTTATGTTGAAAAGTAACCATAAGTGTACAAAACTTTTAGTAATAAAATAAATGTTTTCTATGAACTTGTCTTTTATTTTTAACCTATCCGAAGTTGGAAAAAAAAAAGAAAACGGCCCTTGTACATGCACTATACAGGCATTGATAACGTCTGGTAAAGCAGTACATTAACAGTCACAATAAATTACAAACTAAGATCACAAAAATTTGATGTGTTCCATCCATATTACTTTTTCTACATGTCTGTTAACAAATTATTGTTAATAAGCATATTATTTTATCCACTTCATGCTAATCTAGTTAAACATTCGCAGAATTTGTCTTATTACTTAGTTCCTTATACATAGAAGGAAATAAGGGAATGCACTAGGCTTAACCTGTATAAGAAAAGTTTAAGTATTTTAAAACTAAAACCAATAATAAGGAATATCTCGAAAACTACCAACCCTAGGAATAAGTGTATATGACATACATTGTGTATTTTAATGTACTCTACATCTTTCGTGTAGTAAATTTTGGTCTATCTCTTACCTAAACATTTATGTAAAATTAAAAAAAAAAATCATCAAGATTAAAGAGATCTTTAGAAGCTTTCCCTAAAAATTAAAGATATATACTAATTGTCCTGTAAATATCTTCTTAAATATTTTAATCAAAATCTTGACAGCCATTTTTGAGAAAGTCAAAACGTTCAGAATTTTTTCAATGTAAAGCGTAGTTTATGGTGAGAGAGTTTTCATGAAAATCTTTGTGTAGCCTCCTTGGGAAATACAAAACTTAAATATCAATTATAGTATTTAATGGACTTTTCGTTTTGAGACAAGCTGTCAAGCGCGCGCGCGCACACACACCACACCCGCACCTGTTTCGATTTTTTTTTTTAAATTCAGGGGGACCCAGTCTTTTCCTGTTAAATCTCGGTATCGAAATTTTGGGTGCAATACAATATTTTCTTTATATATTATGTACATAATATGTGTACAGGTGGTGGTGATGGTGAGTTTTCCTTGCAAACTTTGGACCTGATGGTCTCCGTCCAACGTTTGAAGGGTCTGCCCAATGGAATAGTTCAAAATTTGGCATGCTATTCCTGTTAGACTAATTCTTCTTACATGAAATTTCCAGTTGCCTCAAAAATTTGTTTACGCAATCAGTGGTTTGTTCTGTTTGTAATAACATTTTTGCACAATGCTAAAGCTACTTTTGTGTTCTTGAGTACCTCTTGCTCTATTTATCATACATTTCTTTTTTTTTTCTTTCTCTGTACGTATTGTGTACATAGTGTATAGAATTCGATACCGAAATTTCACCGGAAATATATGTTTTAGGGTCCCCTGTATTAAAAAAAAAAGAATTTTTAGAAAAAGGTCCGCATGTGTGTGTATGAGTGTCCGTGAACACGATTCTTCAAAAGCGGAAAGTGAGTAAAATTCCAAATTTGGTATTTAAGTTTAGTATCTTCCAGGGATGCTATACGAAGATTTTGAGAAAAAAAAACCCACATCAAACTACTCTTTACATGGAACTTTTTCAAAAAATTTGATTTCCTCTAAGATGGCTCTAACAGTTTTGATTAAAATAACGTATATTAAAGACATTTACCCGAGAAATAAAATGTATAACTTGAATTTTCTGGGAATAGCATCTGAAGACAGTCATTCTGGATGAATTTTCCGGAATTTTGCATAACTGCTAAACCGTAAGAGATGGACAAAAAAATTACCGCTTTGTGCACCACGAATCTAACATGAAGTCGCTTGGGATCGAACCCGGGCCATGTAGGTGAGAGACGCCGTTGAGGTGACTGCACTATGGAAATATAGCTCTTAGCGGCAGGGTTATCTGCGAACTGAGACTGAGCCACGAACTTGCGGTGACTTCCGTGACGAGGTGAAAAACTGCTTGTGAACGGACAGGGACCCTCCACGACGGCTCTCTCACTAGGTCCGGAAGTTGGCCACTTCATCTCATATATTCTCCAGCGGTTTGTGGTATAATAAGCCCACGTTAACATCCACATATACACACGTACCTACCTAGGCAGTGTAGAAAATATATGTATTTTATTATTAAGTTTACAATACTACAATATTAGCGTTACACAGTCGCATGGGTCGGGTGACTGTACATGCTGTCTAAAAATACTTGAATTTAGAATATTAGCTACACGTCTATTCTATAAGTTCTCCATTTTCTCCTGTGAAGCTTTTGCAGTTAAGGAAGCATTGCAGCACATAATTCAAAATTCCAATCAGACAGAATATGTAATATATACTGATTCACTAAGCACAATTCTTGCCAGTCCTACACATCCTTTAATTAATGACATACTTCACTTATACTCTATCACTCTGGAAAACAAGTAATCCTCACTTGGGTACCGTCACATGCAAATATCGATGGAAATTAGATACACCAAACAGCTGTTTATAGAAAACTGGAAAACGACATGGTCAACATCCCACAGCAAACTGCATGATGCCCGAGCCGGATCTACCAATTTCTTCGAACCCCTCCGAAAATTAGAACGTCGTGAGCAAACAATAATTACCCGCCTCAGAATTGGACACTGCAAACTGACACATTCCTTCATCATTAATAAAGACCCAGAATCAAAATGTGAGACCAGCAACACACCACTTACTGTCCTACATATCCTGCTGCAGTGTCGAGATACGCCAAACAGAGACTTCAGGCCGGCTTCAATGACTTACCAAGTGCTCTACATAACCACCAGACAATCAAAAATACAATAATATTTATAAGACAGTGTAAAGTTTTTGAATTATTGTAAAGTATATATGTAATCATTTTGTATTTTACCAATGTGAAAAAAAACTATTTTATGTACAATTTGTAAGGTCGCGATATGACCATGGTGTTAAAGCGACCCAAAATAAATTATATTGCAAAAAAACAAAAAAACTTGAAATACACACACACACTTGCACTCACAACTATACGTATTCATACATATAGATTACTCAAACACCAAATATGTCTATACAATATTTACACAAATATTTTATCTCTGTGCACGAACTTCCATTAAGTATGTGCCGAGGCTTGGCCAGTTTTGGCTGTTTAGAATCAAATCCCAGAATGCTGTCCTTCGTCTGTTTGAAGCTAAAAATACTTCCGGCAGTAATTTTTACTTTCTCTATACTCACCATGTACATACTGTATAGAGAATGTATTGCACTTCACCAAAAATTTCGATACCGAGATTTCACCGGAAATTTATGTTTTAGGGTCCCCAATATCCAAAAAAAAAAAGCATTTTCACAAAAAGGTCCGTGTGTGTGTCTGTGAACACGATAACTCAAAAACGAAAAGTCGGTAAAATACCAAACTTGGTATTTAAGTTTAGTATCTTCCAGGGATGCGACACGAAGAGTTTGAGAAAAATCCCCCAACCCCCATGGAACTTTTTTCGAAAATTTTGATTTTCTCAAAAATAGCTCTAACGATTTTCATTAAAATTTCGTATATTAAAGATATTTACCTGACAAATAAAATGTATATCTTGAATTTTCTGCGAATATCCTCTGAAGAATAGTTTATTCTGGGTCAATTTTACTGAATTTTGAATAACTGCTAAACCGTAAGAGATGGACAAAAACTTACAACACAAAAATGTAGAGCACATTAAAACACACAATTTATGTTATATACATTTTTTTCGTGGAGATCGTCTTTTTGAGACATTCCTCATTTTTGGTTTCTGCTATGAAAAACGTATACATTTCTCATATAGGAACTTGTCAACTTCTATCCATATAAACAAAAGAAGTTCATTGACATAGCAACCAGCTTATGACTATCACTTTAATCTATGGTAGTCCCTTATTTCGCTTCTACTTACAAGGCAGCAAGTAATAAGACTATTTCTGCTTTTTTTTTCTGATTAGCATAAAGTAAATAGAAGTATAAGATTTTTTAGAATAATTTGTTGCAGGGATATAGAGAAAGTCATGTGAATGGTACACATCAGATTTTTTTCCTGATATCCTCCACCTGCTCGCAATATGCCAAAATATGCGCCCAGTCTTCCTGACACCCGCATTGGAGAAAATATAAATAGATACGTGTATATGCCCGCTTGACAAACTGTGCGCAAAGGAAGTTTGTAGATTGTTGACGCATGTCGAGGGTGGGTTATTGTTATATGCTGCTGTCAGCTACCGCTTTTGTGTGTGCTATGACAGCTCCCCAAGAGTTTGCTGCAGTCGGCAACAAAGAAACATATACCAAGGAAAAAAGAATAGCGTCTTTCGGCTCGATTAAACAATTTCGTTTAGGCCATCAGGCTCAATTGGACCTTCTTTATTTTCTCATTAAAATGAAAAGCAACATATTCACTAAACAGTTGAAAAGCGCAGGTGCTTAGAGCAGCTGTGTAATAGAATAGGCCTACAATTCATTAGCCACCTGTAGGTCCGCCTCTCGTCAAATCCATTCTCTCCCTTTTACATAATTTTAATTAATTAGATAGTTACTTAATTGATAATCAGATTTGACATTTCATACATCCTTTTTGCGTGACCAGGTGTTCTTTTTTCTTTTTTACTTCCTCTACACGTACTATGTACATAGTGAATTGAGAAGGTTTTGCATTGCATTCAGGAATTCGATACCGAGATTTCACCGGAAATAAATACTTTGGTCCGCATATGCGTCTGTGATAAAAACGAAAATACAGTTAAATACCAAACTTGGTATTTAAGTTCAGCATCTTCCAGGGAAGATTATGAGAAAATACCCCATCCCAAACTACCCTTTACACGAAAAGTTTCGAAATTTTTGATTTTCTCAAAAATGACTAACGATTTTGATTAAAATATTGTATAATAAAGATATTTACCTGCCAAATAATAGGTATATCTTGAATTTTCTGGAAATAGCCTCTGAAGATTACTTTATTCTGGATGAATTTTAAGGAATTTTACATAACTGCTAAACAGTAAGAGATGAACAAAAACTTACCACACAAAAAATGTAGAGCACGTTAAAACTCACAATTTATGTTATACACATTTGTTTCGTGGAGTTTATCGTTTTTGAAGTATTCCTTGTTATTGGTTTCATCTTTAAAAAAACTTACACACTTCTCATACGGAATTAGTCAACTCCTGTGCACACACACAAAGGAACTTCAGTCACATAGCAACCAGCTTTTGACTATCTCTTTAACCTATGATACTCCCTTATTTCGCTTTCTACTTAGAAGGAAGCAAATAGTGATGCTGTTTCTGTTAATTATTTATCGATAAACATGATATAACAATAAGGTGTTGCAGAGATGTAGAGAAAGTCATGTGAATGGAACACATCAGATTTTTTATTTATTACTTCCTCTACACGTACTATTTATATAGTGTATAGAGAAGGTATTGTATTGCATCCAAATATTTGATACCGAGATTTCACCGGAAATATAAGCTTTTAGAGGTTCCCTGGGTCAAAAGGAAGGTCCGTGTATGTGTCTTCCATAGCTCTAAAACGAAAATATAGATAAATACCAAACTTGATATTTAAGTTTAGTATCCCAAGGATGAGACACGAAGATTTTCAAGACAATCCCCCCAACTCAAACTACCCTTTACATGGATAATTTTTCGAAAATTTGATTTTCTCAAAGGTAGCTCTAACGATTTTGATTAAAATACCACGAATTAAATCCATTGCTATCACAAAAAAAAAAAAAATTATCTTGTTTATTCTTGATGAATTTTGCTAAACTGGAAAACCGTCTGAGATAAACAAAAACTTACCAAAAATACAGAGCTCGTTAAATAACATTCCTGGAATTGACCGGTTTTGAGATATTCCTTTTTATTAATTTCAGATTTAAAATATTTATAGTTTTCTCTGTGAGAATTTGTCAACACCTGTCCATACAAACAAAGGAACTTCAATCACATAACAATCAGGTTTTGACTATCACTTTCAACTATGGTACTCGCTTATTTCACTTATACTTACATAGAAAAGGTAATAAAACTATTTATTCCAAATTTTTCTCGATTAGCATCAAGTAAACATGAGAATAAACTTTCTAACAATAATTTGTTGCAGAGATGTAGAGAAAGTCGTGTGAATGGATCACATCAGATTTTTTATATTTTACTTCCTCTACACGTACTATGTGCATAGTGAATAGAGAAGGTATTGTATTCCATGCAAAAATTCGATATTGAGATTTCATCGAAAACATATGCTTCCCTGAGTCAAAAATAAAAATCCATGTAAGTGTCTGTCTTAGCTCAATAAT
Organism: Hymenopus coronatus; assembly: GCA_030762935.1. NCBI lineage: Eukaryota > Metazoa > Arthropoda > Insecta > Mantodea > Hymenopodidae > Hymenopus > Hymenopus coronatus. The sequence goes on from CM060899.1 coordinate 63,189,780, forward strand.
AAAATATAGATAAATACCAAACTTTGTATTTAAGTTTAGTATCTTCCAAGGATGCAACACGAGGATCTTAAAGAAAATCCCCCCCACCACAACTACTCTTTACATGGAAAATTTTTCAAAAATGTTTATTTTCTCAAAAATAACTTTAACAATTTTGGTTAAAATATCGTATATTAAAGATAATTTACATGAAAAATAACACGTATCTATTATCTTGAATTTTCTAGGAATAGCTTCTAAAGACTGGTTTATTCTGGTTGCATTTTGCTGAATTTTACATAACTAGTAAACCGTAAGAAAGAGACAATAACTCAATAGACGAAAACAATAGATCTCGTTAAAACACGATTTATGTCATATTCATTTTTTCGTGGAATTAGCCGTTTTCGAGATATTCCTTGTTATTGGATTCAGTTTTAAAATACTTCAAACATTCCTCATGCGGGAACCTCTGGGCACCCAAAAAAGCGGGTAACATTGCTATAGCAACCATATTTTAAAACATTTGACAGTCGGTTTAGCTTGGTATATTCATTTGTTTCCTTTCTACTTATAAGGAACTAAGTAATGAGAACGTTTCTGCTAGGTTTATCTCGATTATCATGAAGTGAATAGAAGAATCAGCTTTTTAGCAATAATTTCTTACAGAGATGTAGAGAAAGTCATGTGAATGGAACACATCAGTTTTCTGTTTTTTTTTTTTTTTTTTTTTTTTTGTTCATATTTTCTACACGTGCTACGTACACAATGTATAGAGAAGGTACTCTTTTCCACCGAAAAAATCGATACCGATATTTCAGCGGAAAAATGTTTTGAGGTCTCTGACCCCAAAAAAGGCATTTAAAAATCTGTTATATTTCAATCACATGACTTTCTCTAGCTATCCCGCAAACAAGCATTTCTTACGAAAGATTATTCTTTTACTTACGAGATAAACATTTGCAGAAATGCTTTCTTGTAATTAGAAGGGAAATAAGGGAATACACTAGGCTAAAACGATAGTCAAATATTTTAAAAGCCGGTTGCCATGTGGATGGAATCCTTTCTTTTAATTGCCAGCAGTTGACAAATTCCCGTATGTGAAATGTTCAAGTATTTTAAAACTGAAACCAATAATAAAGAATGTAAAAAAATGGCCAACTTCACGAAAATAATGTATACGACATAAATTGTGTTTCAACGAGATCTACATATTTTGTTTTGTAAGTTTTTGTCTACCTCTTACGGTTTACTAGTCATTCGAAATCCAACAAATTTCATCCAAAATAAAGAGCTCTTCAGAAGCTATTCCCAGGGAATTCAAGACACATATTTTACTTATCATACAAATATATTTAATATACAGTATTTTAATCAAAATCGTTTGAGTCATTTTTGAGAAAATCAAAAATTACGCAAGTTTGTCCTTGTAAAGGGTAGTGTGGTGTGGGGGGGGATTTTACTCAAAATCTCCATGTCGCATCCTTGAAAGATATTAAATTTATATATAAAGTTTGGTATTTTACCGAAATTTCTTTTTGAGTTGTGTTCAGAGAGACACGGACACACACACACACACGCACACACAAAGGATATTTTTCTTTAAATGCATTCTTTGAATACCGAGGATCATTAAACGTCTATTTCCGGTAAAATCACGGTATCTAATTTTTGGGTGCAATACAGCACTTTCTCTATACACTATGAAGTTGGTACATTCGCCTACATATCTCCACCACTTCTGCAAATGAACTTCTTACAAAAGGTGAATCTTCTATATACTTAATTATAATCGAGAAAAACATTAGCAGAAAGTTTTAATACTTAGCTCCGTATAAGTAGAAGAGAAATAAGGCAATATACTAGGATAAATTGATAGTCAAATCCTTTAAAAGCTGCTCGCTATGTGATGCAATTAAACTTAAGTTCTATTTGCATGGCTAGGAGTAAAACAAAAGAGATAAATGTATGGGAATTTCCCGTTTCAGAAATGATTAGGTGTTCTAAAATTGAAAGGGGTATAACGTAAATTGTCTGTATAAAGAGATCAACATTTATTGTGTGGGGAGTTTTTGCCATGTAAATATCTTTAACATACGTTATTTTAACCAAAATCAATGTTGGCATTTTTGAGAAATTCAAATTATTCAATAATTTCTGCATGAATTGGGTAGTTCTGTAGGCGGGAATTTTCTTGAAAATCTTCATGCCCCTTTTTTTGCTTTCTCTACACGTACTATGTATATAGTGTATAGAGAAGGTATTGTACTCCATCAAAAAATTTGAAACCGAGATTTCATCGGAAATATATTTTTTAAAGTCCCCTGTAATCAAAAAAAGAGCATTTTCAGAAAAAGATCCATGTGTGTGTCCGTGTGCCTGTGAACACGATAATTCAAGAACGAAAAGTCGGTAAAATACCAAACTTGGTATTTAAGTTTGGTTCCTTCCAGGGGTGCGACACGAAGATTTTCAAGAAAATCTCCCACCCCGAACTACTCTTCCATGGAACTTTTTTCGAAAATTTTGATTTTCTCAAAATAGCTCTAACGATTTTGATTAAAATCTCCCATATTTAAGATATTTATATGGGAAATAAAATGTATTTCTTAACATTTCTAGAAATAGCCTTTTTGTGTAACTGTTAAACTGTAAAAGATAGACATATTTTTATCGTGGAAATAAATGTTTCGGAGATATTTCTTGTTACTGGTTTGGGCTTTATGGTACTTATGCATTTCTCAAACCGTGTTTTAAAGCAGTTTAATATCGCTTTAATCCAGTTTATTCTTTTATTTCCCTTAACAAAGAAGAAGAGCAATGCTGTTAATGCTTATAATATTAAGTAGAACATTCTATTTTACTTTCTCTAGCCTCATATATACAATGTACATGGGGATAGAGAAGGTATTGTAATGTACCCAAAAATTCGATGTCAAGATTTCACCGGAAATATGTTTTGGGGTCGCCTGAGTTCAAAAAAGCAGTTTTAAAAAAAAATTCGTGTGTGAGTGTGTCTCTGTCTGTCTGGGTCTGTGGACAGCATAGCTTAAAGACGAAAATACGGTTAAATAACAAACTTGGTATTTAAGTTTGGTATCTTTCAAGGATACGACACGAAGATTTTCAAGAAAATTCCCCTAACCTTTACATGGCAAAAATTTTTGTTTTTCTTAAAAAGGGCACTAATGATTTTGATTAAAATATCACATATAAAAGCCACATCTATCACAAATAAAATGTACATATATTAAATTTCCAGGAATAGCTTCTTAGGACCTGTTTATTCTGGATGAATTTTGCTTAGTTTAGTATAACTAGTAAACCGTAAAAGATAGACAAAAACTTACTTCACAAAAAATGTAGAGCACATTAAGACACACAATTTATATTATTTATATATATATACTCTTTTTTTTCTTGGAGTTGATCGTTTTTTAGATATTCCTTGTTATTGGTTTCAGCTTTGAAAAACTTACACTTTTCTCATACAGGAATTTGTCAACTCCCGTCCATACAAACAAAGGAACTTCAGTCAAATAGCAACCAACTTTTGACTATCACTTTAACCTATGGTACTCCCTTATTTCGCATCTGCTTACAAGGAAGCAAGTAATAAGACTATTTCCGCTAATTTTTACTTTCTCTAGCCCCATATGTACAATGTGCATAGTGATAGAGAAGTATTGTATTCCACCCAAAAATTCGATACCAATATTTCACCGGAAATACATGTTTTAGGACCCCCTGTATCCAAAAAAAAAGCATTTTCAGAAAAGGCCCGTGTGTGTCCGTGTGTCTTTGAACACGATAACTCAAAAACGAAAAGTAGCGAAAATACCAAACTTGGTATTTAAGTTTAAGAACTTCCAGGGATGCGACACGAAGATTTTGAAAAAAATCCCCTCACCCCAAACTACCCTTTACATGGAACTTTTTTCGAAAATTTTGCTTTTCTTAAAAATGGCTGTAACGATTTTGATTAAAATATCATATACTAATTATATTTACCTAAAAAATAAAATGTATGTCTTGAATTTTCTGGGAATAGCTTCTGAAGACCTGTTTATTCTGGATGAACTTTGCTTAATTTGCCATAACTAGTAAACCGTAAGAGATAGACAAAAACTTACTATACAAAAAATGTAGGTCTTGTTAAAATACACAAGTTATGTCATATACATTTTTCTCGTGGAGCTTACCGTTTTCGAAGTATTCATTGTTATTAGTTTTAGTTGTGAAGTACTTGTCCGTTTTTCTTTTGTTCTACTCCTGGCCAAGAAAAGAAGCGATTTGTAATGACAATCGCATAACGACAGCTTTTAAAACATTTGGCTATTGGTTTAGCCTAGCGTATTCCCTTATTTTCTTCCTACTTATACGTAACTAAATAATAACAACATTGTGCTAATGAGTACCACGATTAGCAAGGTGCAGAAAGAAGAAGAATCTTATGTATGAAGTTTATAGAACAGCTAGAGAGAGTCATGTGAGTGTAGCACATCAGATTTTTTCTCGATTAGAAGTATATAGAAGTATAATCTTTTTAAGAATAATTTGTTGCAGAGATGTAGAGAAAGTTCAGGTTTTTTTCAGGTTCTACAGTAGATATGTTCTCATATTTCGAAAGTCTACTGACAGACAAATGTCTTCATTTCTACTTTGATACTATTGACAAGTTGTAAAGGAAATAAATAATAGAAAGCGGACGGAGAGTTTAAGCTGGGCAAAGGGGAGTGATATTGTTCAATTGGTAGTCTATTTCCAGAACCATTTGCCTTTGTGGAAGCCACAATGGGTTCACCACCCCGCGCTGGGCGTGATGGTCAGGAACTGTAATACAGTATTGTATTGCAACAGTCCCAGTTGCATAGGGCAAACACAAGGGACGTCTTCCGCTTCTCTGCGTCCCTTGATTGAAAGGTTACAAGGGCGGGGGGACCGTAACACAAAAATACGAGGGGATGCTTATAATACCAGAATATGTATCTGTTTCTGGGAGTAGGTCTGCCGATATACAGCCATCATGTCTGTAGAAACTTACATCCAAAATTACTTATTGATTGCTTTCCCAACACCAGGGACACTTCAGTGTTAAAAATCTATATCGAAATGAAGACCATTTCGATACAGATTTTCATTTCGATACAGATTTTCACGCTTGCGCTCTGTCCTGCTAATGGCTGTTCACTGCCTACTAATCTCCATAAGATTACAGAAACATCTTACGCATCCAATTACCACCAAGAACATTTAATTATATATAAGAATTATAATAATATATAATTATTTCCCGAATATAAACTCATAAAATTATATGGGCAAAGAAAAGTAGGTCATGACATTGAACATCACAGAGACGAGGAAGTCAATAACCCAGGGCATGCGCGCTAGCTCGACTTCCAAACAAAATATTTATTACTTTCTCTTTACGAACTATGTACACAGTGTATAGAGAAGGTATTGCACTCCACCAAAAAATTCGACACTGAGATTTCACTGGAAATATATGTTTTAGGGGTCCCTTTATCTAAAAAAAGTATTTTCAGAAAAAGGTTCGTGTGTGTGTGTCCGTGTGTCAGTGTGCCGTGTGTCTGTGAACACGATAACTCAAAAACGAAAAGTCGGTAAAATACCAAACTTGGTATTTAAGTTTAGAATCTTCCAGGGATGCGACACGAAGATTTTGAGAAATTTCCGCCCACTCCAAACTACCCTTTACATGGAATTTTTTCGAAAATTTTGATTTTCTAAAAAATGGCTGTAACGATTTTCATTAAAATATCGTATATTAAAAATATTTACCCGACACATAAAATGTGTATTTTGAATTTTCTGGGAATAGCCTCTGAAAACTACTTTATTCTGAGTGAATTTTCCGGAATTTTGTATAACTGCTTAACCGTAAGAGATAGAAAAAAAGCTTACCACACAAAAAATGTAGAGCACATTAAAACACATAATTTATGCTGTATCCATTTTTTTCTTGGAGTTGATCGTTTTTTATATATTCCTTGTTTTTGTTTTCAGGGTCGAAAATCTTAACTTTTCTCATACAGGAATTTGTCAACTCCTGTCCTTACAAACAAAGGAACTTCAGTCACATAGTAACCAGCTTTTGATTATCGCTTTAACCTATACTACTCCCTTATTTCCTTTCTACTTACAAGGAATAAAGTAATAAGACTATTTGTGCTAATTTTTCTAGATTAGAATGAAGCAAATAGAAGCATAAGCTTTTTGAGAATAATTTGTTGCAGGGATATAGAGAAAGTCATGTGAATGGTACACATCAGGTTTTTTTATGAGAATATTTATAATTACATAGCTTTATCAGTAGATATGTATTTTCAGGTGCTTCATCAATGAAGGTTTTTAATTTCATCTGTGGAAAATATTTTCGCTTTTTCTGCACTGTAGCCTATCGATTTCTGTTTTAGCGAGGAGTACAACTTCTTATATTGGGATATATCAGTTCCATGTTTCACAGTAAGAGTAATTTGTCCACAAGGTTGGGCATTTCAGTGCTTTTGACACTTCTTAGTTAACTATGAGTTCATTTTCCGAGAATGAAGTTACATTTTTTTGTTGTTCTCCATGCCATGAATTTATCATACAACTTTTCATAGATCTGTTTTTATTTCTGTGGAAGTAGATTGTTAGCAACAATACTCGCTCCTCTGTTATATCAGCAGGCGTAGAACTAAATTCCATATCATTATCACTAGGCCAAAATACCTCAGTCTCCATCTTGCAAATCTACTAACACCGTGAATTGAATTTCATTTGTTATCGACGCATGCCTACAATACGCATAGCGGACGGTGGAGTTCATCTTTCGTATGTAGAATATCTAAATATTAAATCTTTATTGTATATCTACATGTTGTAGAAAAAAATTATGTATCCGAGTCTCATTTAATGGTAGTTAGAACACTCGTGAGGTTTTTCGGCGCTCACTTCGCTCGCGTCGAAACTTACCTCTCACGTGTAACCTAATATCTACAATTATAGCGTCGTTGCATAAATAACTATTAAAATAATTTTATATTATGTATTTACGCATTGAAAACTTCCATAATATGCACATAGGCTTATGTCAGATACACATGTTTCCTTTCTCTTCACGTACTAAGTACATAGTGTATAAAGAAGGTATTGTAATGCACCCAAAAGTTCGATACCGAGATTTTACCGGAAATACACGTTTTGGATCTCATTAAATCCAGAAAAAACATTTTTGGAAAAAGATACGTGAGTGTGTGTGTGTGTGTCTGTGGACAGAATAGCTCAAAAACGAAAAGACCCTTAAATACCAAACTTGGTATTTAAGTTTGACATCTCCCAAGGATTGCGACACGAAGATTTTCAAGAAAATCCCCTCACCTCCAACTACCCTTTACATAGAACTTTTTTAAAAAAATTGGATTTTTTCAAAAATGGCTCTAATGATCTTGATTAAAATATCGTATATTAAATATATTTTTCTGACGAATAAAATGTATATCTTGAATTTTCTGGGAATAGCCTCTGAAGATTACTTTATTCTGGGTCAATTTTATGGAATTTTGCATAACTGCTAAACCGTAAGAGACGGACAAAAATTTACCACACAACAAATGCAGAGCACTTTAAAACACACAATTTATGTTATATACATTTTTTTCGTGGAGTTGATTGTTTTTTAGATATACCTTGTTTTTGGTTTCAGCTTTCAAAAACATACTTTTCACACACAAGAATTTAACAAACCCTGTCCATACAAACAAAGGAACTTCAGTCACATAGCACCAGCTTTTGACTATCACTTTAACCTATGCTACTCCCATATATCGCTTCCACTTACAAGGAAGCAAGTAATAAGATATGTCTGCTAATTTTTTAATTAGCATTAAGTAAATATAGCATTAGCCTTTAAGAATAATTTGTTGCAGAGATGTTGAGGACATCATGTGAATGGAACGCATCAGATTTTGTACACAGGGAATCCTAACACGTGTATTCTCGATGAAATTTCTCTAAGGAATTTTTGGGTGGAGTGCAATACCTTCTCTATGTACTATGCAGAGAGAGTAAAGAGAGTATAAATCTGATTTTGGGTCTTGACTTGCAATTTTATATGGGGGGCCGTGCCATCAACTGGACCTTGAAGATAATTGAAGACCACATCTGAAATATAATCAACATTTTATGCACACGTTGACAATCGTCTATTCCTGTGGCAGGTAAAGCCTCTCCTCATTTCTTTTGCTATGGTAATACTGTCCTAGCTTCTGTCAAGGTGTGTATGGATTAGAATTTCTCAACTGACAGCTGTATACCATGTCATCAATAGAGAAAGTGTGATAGTTCATAAACCAGTCGTATTGGCGCTAGTATTAAGATACACGCGAGTTCTTGTTAGAAATCTTTCTTTTAGTTGCTTCGAGTTATGAAATTTTCATAAGTAAACGTTAGATCGACCCCTAATAACTTTATTTTTGCTTTGAATAGTCCTATTGTTATTTTCGCTATTATTTATACTAAGTGGAGGTGTTTTACTTTCTACACGAACTATGTATATAGTGTATAGAAAAAACATTCCGTAGCCATTTTTCGAAATCATTTATATGGTTTGAATAGAACGTAAAATGTATTATGGTTTATTAATCACTTTATTTTTGTAGTTTTTTTTTTCTCTTTTATTGTTGCACATCTTTTATAATCAGCTACAATTTGTTCTCATAGCTTAATTTTATATAACTATTATAGCGTATGATAAAATATTTTTTGTAATATTCACTTATAACATTTTTTATTAAAAACCCCTAAATGTATATTGTTCTGTGTCACTTGGCAAACTCATTTATGATCAGACTAATAAATAAATAAAATAAATAGTATATTCAAGGGATGCGGCACCAAGATTTTGAGAAAAAATCCCCCCACCCCAAACCGCCCTTTACATGGAAAAACATTTGGAATTTTGATTTACTGAAAAATGGCTGTAATTATTTTGATTAAAATACCGTATATTAAAGATATTTATATGCCACATTAAATGCATATCTTGAATTTTCTGGGAATATCCTCTAAAAAACCACTTTATTTTGAGTGAATTTTGCTGAATTTTGCGTAACTAATAAACTGTAAGAGATAGATAGAAACTTACTAAACAAAAAATGTAGATCACGTTAAAACAGAATTTATGTCATGTACGGTTTTTTTCGTAGAATTGTCCATTTTGAGGTACTCCTTGTTATTTGTTTCAAATTTAAAAACTTTTAATTTTTATCATACGGAAAGCTGTAAACTTCTGGCCCTGCATAGAACGGATTTCATTCACATGGGAACAGGCTTTTAACAGATTTGACATTTGTTTTGGCCATTGTATTCTCTTATTTCCCTTCTACTTAAAAGGAAGCAGGTAATTAAGACAATTTCTGCTAATGTTTATCTTGATTATCATAACGTCGATAGAAGAATATGCTTTTTAACAATAATTTGTCTCAGCGATGTAGAGAAAGTCATGTGAATAGAACACATTAGATTTTTCAGCCTGATTACCAGCTACTGTGTGCTATATATTTTTTAATGAAATATAACACTCCTGTTAACATAAAAGCAACGCAACCACAGTAAATTTTTCATTAAAATCAGAAATATAGAAATTTGAAATTTCACTCCCAATGTTCCATAACGTCCTTTAGGCTGGTTAGTGATATTCGACGATGAATGAAAGCGGTGAAATGAAGCTCAAATGATCTTGGGGTCCATATACGAGCTTACTGTTATTCTACATTCGTCTCCTCAGGAAAAGAAAAGCCCCCGATAAAACCTTATCCGGGTGATTCACTCTAAGCTAGATTCGGACTCGGTACCTCTTAAATATGAGGCAGACATGCTATTCCCAAATTGAAGAACCCTATTTTATCCAAAAATTCTGTTTAATCACTTCATTGGTAATACTATCACTTTAGCATAGCGCATTCCTTTAGTTCCCTTCTGCTTATAAGACACTAACTAATAAGAACATTCTGCTTATGTTTATCTCGATTAGCATAGTGTAGAAAGCATACTGAAGTTGTAAGAAGCTTGTAGAATAGGCAGACAAAATGCGTGAATGGAACACTGAGATATGGAAGCCAAGCGCTTTCATATCAATTGTTTATTACTTTCTCTACACGTACTATGTACATGGTGCATAGAAAAGGTATTGTAATGCATACAAAAATTTCTTACCGGGATACAAATAAATGTTTTAAGACTCCCTGAATCCAAAAAAAGCATTTTTAGAAAAATGTCAGTGTGAGTGTGTGTGTGTGTGGGGGGGGCAGCATAGCTCAAAAAAGAAAAGTCCGTTAAAATCCAAACTTGGTATTTAGGTTTGTTATCTTCCAGGGATGCGACACGAAGAGTTTGTGAAAAATCCCCCAACCGCAAAATACCCTTTACTTGGAACTGTTTTCGAAAAGTTTGATTTTCTCAAAAATGGCTCTAACGATTTTGATTAAAATGTCATATATTAAAGATGTTTACCTGACAAATTAAATGTATATTTTGATTTTCTGAGAATAGCCTTTGAAGACTACCTTATTCTGTGTAAATTTTACGAAATTTTGCATAACTGCTAAACGGTAAGACAAAAACTTACCACAAAAAAAGCAGAGCACATTAAAACAAACAATTTATGTTGTATACATTTTTTTTTTCGTGTTGTTGATCGCTTTTGAGATATTGGTTTTGCTTTCAGCTTTGAAGAACTTAGGAATTTGTCAACTCCTGTCCATACAAACAAACGAACTTGTCACATAGCAACCAGCTTTTGACTATCATTTTAACTTATGGTACTCCCTTATTTCGCTTTTACTTACAAAGAAGCAAGTAATAAGGCTATTTCTGCTAATTTTTTCTCGATTAGCAGGAAATAAATAGAAGCATTAGCTTTTAAACAATAATTTGTTGCAGAGATGTAGAGAAAGGCATGTGAATGGAACACATCAGATTTTTTTTTTTTTTTTTTTTTTTTTTTTTAGTGGAAGGAACTTGATGCTATATTGATTTATTGATTATGTGGTGAAGGAATAAATTACTTACTGAAACTAATTAGCTTGTAACTTTTCTGTGAATATTGAATTTAATGTGTATTTTAAGTATAATTTCATTTATGATCATAACTAATTATTTTAAAAAATTCAACAATGATAATTGCATTGCTATGTGCATGAAAAAGGAAGTTGTTCTTTCTAGTATACCGCATCCCCAAGCGTTGTATACCAATATTTAAATATTCATTAAGCGCAAATAGCTTGTTAAATAAATATTATATGTACCAAAAGTAATTTATTCATAAATAAAAGGAAGCCTGTATTATACACTTCCTTAAAGAATGTTTAATAAGGAGAAACATGTAAGCTTTGAGTCTATAAGAGCTGAATAGACGCGAACCTTTGTCATTCCTTATTGGTGAGTCTTCATGCGACCATTATTGCTCGGCACAAGGATAGCGTCCTAAATTCATTTGGCGGGAACGCGTGCTGCTAGTGGAATGCAATCATAATTTATCTGTGCCATCATACAGTGTTAATAATTATTGTATCCAGTGATATTGAATATAGAAGGTGTTAATGAACTACACCGAAGTAATTTGCGAGATTGTGCACGTGACTGATATAAGTAATTTGAGATCGGCGATGCATGGTCCCCGGATAAACATAACGCAGCTACATAGCGTTAAACGTGTGGGTATCAGGTGCTGATAAGTCGGTGTTAAAGCAAAGCAGGTTGAAAAAATGTCTTAGAATGTCTTTAAAACTGCTGCCCGAGTATAGAAATATCGATTTTTAGCAGCTCGTTACTAGCGTTCTCAAGATTTAATGTCGTAAAGATCTGTAAAATCTCGAACTAATCACTTGATAGTGCAACATTGAGCATTCATTAACTACGTTCTCGAGTTATGTAACCTATTTAATTAAAATGGAGGCTTAATGAGGGAAGCTGCTTTCCAAAAGGTCATGTGTTCGATTCCTGTCAGAGTAAATGTTTTTTGTTTTTTTTTCATTCCAGACGAAGTGCCGCGATACGTGGCGTACTGGCACTTCAGAAACTTATAGCCGTTACTTCGAAATTTCAATAAACAGGCCATAAGTTTCCTATCTCAAATTACTTATTTAAGTAATCTACATGTTCTGTGAAAATATTTCGGTATATTTCATTTTTTTTTTGTAGTGTTTAACACCCGCTTTACTGCACCACAGGCGATGACACTGTTGATACATGAAGATGGAGCCCCGGTGGAGTGAGAGGCGGGGGAAACCGGAGAACCTGAGCCACTTTATCCACCACAAATCTCACGTGCGGTTGCTTGGGATCGATGATAGGCGAAAGGTCTGACCACTCGGCCACGGCGCGGCCCTATAGCTCATTAACACTCTGTATAAGAACATCTTACCAGTGAAACCAGTGTATCAGTTACAAGTATTATATTGCCTGTAATGCATTAACTCCCTCACGGCCACGACCCTGAGACGTAATAAAACCTATTAGAGTAAATAATACTAAAAAATCTAATGTGTTCCATTCACATGACTTTCTCTATATCTCTGCAACAAAATATTGCTAAAAAGCTTATGCTTCTATTAACTTCATGCTAATCGACAAAAAATTAGCAGAAATAGTCTTATTACATACTTCCTTGTAAGCAGAAGCGAAGTAAGGGAGTACCATAGGTTAAAGTGATAGTTAAAAACTGGTTGCTATGTGAATGAAGCTCCTTTGTTTGTATGGACAGGAGTTGACAAATTACTGTGTGAGAAAAGTATGTTTTAAAGGTGAAATCAAAAACCAAGAATAACTAAAAAACGATCAACTCCACGGGAATATATATAACATAAATTGTGTGTGTTAACGTGCTTAACACTTTTGTGTGTTAAGTTTTTGTCCATCTCTTACGGTTTAGCAATTATTCAAAATTCCGTAAAATTCATCCAGAATAAAGTAGTCTTCAGAGGCTATTCCCAGAAAATTCAAGATATACATTTTGTTTGTCAGGCAAATAGCTTTAATATACGATATTTTAATTAAAGTCTTTAGAGCCATTTTTGAGAAAATCAACAATTTCGAAAAACGCTCCATGTAAAGGGTAGTTGGGTGTGGGGGGATTTTTCTCAAAATCTTCGTGTCGCATCCTGGAAGATACTAAACTTAAATACCAAGTTTGGTATTTTACCGACTTTTCGTTTTTGAGTTATCGTGTTCATGTATGTGAAATGTATGTACGCGTATCACTTCCAACGACTGCATCAAATTGAAGAATTCTTTTTTCGTTGTGTTCGTTATTGTCACGACAAGGTTTGTGGAGATGAAAATGTTTAAAAATAGTACGGGAAAGTATTTAAAATCTCATAATATGAATAAAACCCGTGCTAAGTGAACGCATTTCAGTTAATGGGCGCCAAACGGCAGTAGTACAAGTTATTTGGTGCCAAATGGTCGTAGTACTGCTATATATTTCCCTTCCCATTCAAAGTTAAGGTAATGCACCAGTTTATCGAAACAATGACGCAATGCAGCAGTGAAATTCAAATACATTTTTATATATTAACTGTCCTTTCCTTACTCCTATCGTTTAAAATAAAGAACCAAAGAAGTTTTCCTAACGATGAACACCTAGAGTAAGTAATTATTTATTTTCCGATAGATAGCGATAGTAGTATTTTTCCTCCCCATCCAATGTTAAGAAAACGCAACAGTTTATCGAGATGACACTACGCAGCAGTGAAATTCAAATACATTTTTATGTATTAACTGTCCTTTACTTACTCCTATCGTTTAAAATAAAGAAGCTTTGCTGGCGACGAACACCCGAAATACGTACTTATTATTTGCCAACAGAAGGCCGTAGTACCTACTGCTCTATTTTTTTTTTCAATGCACGTGGTTATGGAGGCAATGACGCAAGCTAATTGTGAAAATCAAGTGTATTTCTTATGTATTAACTATCGATCCCTTGGTCACATCGTTTAAATAAAGAAATAAGTATATTTATGTTGTAATTCTTTAAAATGAACAAGTTATAAACTATGCACATTACCATTCACCCTTCTTAGAATCTGAAAATAAAGGGATCCGTTTTAGGATTAACTTCCTATTGCAGATGTTGGTTATTTGACGTTATGTGGTACATGAGCTAGCTAAAGAACATGAAAATACCGGCGTCACCATCACAATACAATTGCGGTGTTCTTAATACATTTGATCAAGTAATATTTTGGGTTAAATGGAGAAATTTAATAAACAACGCTATCATGAAATAAAAGCTTATCAGTTGACCAACTGGATCTACTTGCTCTTTAGTTACGTCATTGTTAGTCTTAGAAAATGCTGTTTTGACATAGAAGAAAATAAAGAGAGGTGGAAAATATTAGGAGTAAAGGAAAGAAAGAGATTCGGAAGAAGCATGAATGTTACTTTGTGACTTTCTCTTAATGTAATTCATTACCTATGCCAGCATATAGCCACCACACTATGGATGTGCAGCCATTACTGTTATTATGCCAACGACATCTTGGTTGCCAACGCTGTTAACTCCATATGTCATCCTTTCCATACTACCTTATGGGATTTGCCAGGATTCCCGCCACACAATTTACAGCCTAAGGTTGACTCGGTGATAATTATACGACGCAATATCAATCAGTCGAAATATGCAGCAGAACAAACTCGATGTTAAAAAAAAATATGAAAATTTTGATTTAAGTTACTATAACATGGGAAAGTTAAAGACAAGGATATACTTATTCCACGAACACCACTAATGTCAACCGACTTTCGTTTTGAATTTAAGCGCGCCTTGCTTTCGCAATGACAATAAATCCCAAGATCAATCGTTACAAGTGTGTGTAATATACCTTAAATTGTGTTTTTCGTATGTTGTACGTTGCGTGCTCGAGAGTCGGCAAACCATCGGCGCTATTTTTTTTTCTCTCCGGAAGGAAAATTGTACATTACAAGGCATTACAATAAAGTGCTGTCAAATTATTTAATTTTACTTTTATTTCAATGCATGGTCGTACTGTAAACGGAAGATTTTGTCTGAATTTTTTACTTTCTCTACACGCACTATGTACATAGTGTATAGAGAAGGTATTGCACTCCACCCAAAAATTCGATACCGACATTTCACCGGAAATATATGTTTTAGGGTCCCTTGTATCCAAAAAAAAAAAGTATATTCAGAAAAAGGTCCGTGTGTCTGCGAACACGATTACTCAAAAACGAAAAGTCGGTAAAATACAGAACTTGGTATTCAAGGGATGCCACAAGAAGATTTTGAGAAAAATCCCCCCACCCCAAACTACCCTTTAGATTGAACTTTTTTCGAAAATTTTGATTTTCGAAAAAATGGCTCTAACGATTTTGATTAAAATATCACATATTAAAAATATTTACCTGACAAATAAAATATATATCTTGAATTTTCTGGGAATAGCTTCTAAAGACCTGTTTATTATGGATGAATTTTGATTAATTTGGCATAACTAGTAAACCGTAAGAGATAGACAAAAACATACTTTACAAAAATTGTAGGCCTTGTTAAAATACACAAGTTACGTCATATACATTTTTTTCGTGGAGCTTACCGTTTTCGAGGTATTCATTGTTATTAGTTTCAGATGTGAAGTACTTATACTTTTCTCAGACGGGAGTGTCCGTTTTTCTTTTGTATTACTCCTAGCCAAGAAAAGAAGCGATTTGTAATGACAATCGCATAACGACAGCTTTTAAAACATTTGACTATCGATTTAGCCTAGTGTTTTCCCTTATTTTCTGCCTACTTATAAGGAACTAAGTAATAAGAACATTGTGCTGAATACCTCGATTAATAAGGTGCAAAAAGAAGAATAATCTTATATAAGACGTTTGTAGAATGGCTAGAGAAAGTCATGTGAGTGTAACACATCAGATTCTTTCGTTAGGTACACCAAAGCGGGCAGCTAGTTTGTAATATATTTTAGTGTAGTAAGTTGCTTTAAGAAACTTAATAGCGGAGAAACTAAACTAGCATTAATATGGTATAATGTTAGCTCTGTCTATGGTGCATGCCTCTTCATTTGCAGAGAGTAAGTGTATGAACGTAAGCCAAGACCCGCTTTGTGAAGACTCGAGGGTCTGAAACATTAATTGGGGTGAAGACTTCCTCTTCCTTGATTGGATACGTCACAAGAGATCTACTGGTAGATGCCGGCGGCAGGTAGTAGCAAGTTTCAGAAGCTGTTGACAGTCCGGGTGACGCGTGTTCTTAAGATTGCAGTAATTATCCGCCTTCTTTTCCACGTGAAAGCATTTCTAACCTTAATTAACAAGTTGGGATTCTTTTCGGCAGCTGGAATATTAACATCTGACAATCTGTTCCCAAACGCAGTATTTTCTTGTCATTTCTATTCCATGTCTCTAGCGCTTGCTTGATAAAAAACAAAAATTCCATTATACTTGAAAGTCTGGTTTTGAGGTTATAGGAATCTAAAATAACAATTTTTACTTTCTCCATACACACTATGTACATAGCGTATAGAGAAAGTATTGCACTCCACCCAAAAATTCGATACCGAGATTTCACCGGAAATATATGTTTTAGGGTCCCCAATATCCAAAAAAAGCATTTTCACAAAAAGGTCCGTGTGTGTGTGTCCGTGTGTCTGTGAACACGATAACTCAAAAACGAAAAGTCGGTAAATTACCAAACTTGGTATTTAAGTTTAGTATCTTCCAGGGATGCGACACGAAGATTTTGAAAAAAATCCCCCCACCCCCAACTACCCTTTACATGGAACTTTTTTCGAAAATTTTGATTTTCTCAAAAATGGCTCTAACGATTTTGATTAAAATTTCGGATATTAAACATATTTACCTGACAAATGAAATGCATGTCTTGAATTTTCTGGGAATAGACTCTGAAGAGTAGTTTATTCTGGATGAATTTTACTAAATTTTGAATAACTGCTAAACCGTAAGAGATGGACAAAAACTTACTGCACAAAAAATGTAGAGCACATTAAAACACACAATTTATGTTATACACATTTTTTTTCGTGGAGTCCGTCGTTTTTGTGACATTCCTTATTTTTGGTTTCTGCTGTGAAAAACGTATACTTTTCTCATACAGGAACTTGTCAACCCCTATCCATATAAACAAAGGAACGTCATTGACATAGCAACCAGCTTTTGACTATCACTTTAACCCACGGTTGTCCCTTATTTCGCTTCTACTTACAAGGAAGCGAGTAATAAGACTATTTCTGCTAATTTTTTCTGATTAGCATAAAGTAAATAGAAGTATAAGCTTTTTAAGAATTATTTGTTGCAGGGATATAGAGAAAGCCATGTGAATGGTACACATCAGAGTTTTTTACTTTCTCTATACTCACTATGTACATAGTGTATAGAGAATGTATTGCACTACGCCAAAAAATTCGATACCGAGATTTCACCGGAAATATATGTTTCAGGGTCCCCTGTATCCCAAAAAAAGTATTTTCAGAAAAAGGTCCATGTGTTTGTCCCTGTGTCAATATGTCTGTGAACACGATAACTCAAAAACGAAAAGTGGGTAAAATACCAAACTTGGTATTTAAGTTTAGTATCTTCTAGGGAAACGATACAAAGATTTTGAGAAAAATCCCCTTACTCCAAACTACCCTTTACATGGAACTTTTTTAGAAAATTTTGATTTTCTAAAAAATGGTTCTAACGATTTTGATTAAAATGTCGTATATTAAAGTTATTTACCTGAAAAATAAAATGTATATTCTGAATTTTCTGGGAATAGCCTCTGAAGACTACTTTATTCTGGATGAATTTTTCATAACTACTAAACCGTAAGAGATGGACAAAAACTTAACCCACAAAAAATGTAGAGCGCGTTAAAACACACAATTTATGTTATATACATTTTTTTCGTGGAGCTGATCGTTTTTGAGATATTCCTTTTTCTTGGTTTCAGCTTTGAATAACTTACACTTTTCTCATACAGGAATTTGTCAACTCCTGTCCACACAAACAAAGGAACATCGGTCACATAGCAACCAGCTTTTGGCTTTCACTTTAACCTATGGTACTGCCTTATTTCGCTTCTACTTACTATAAAGCAAGAAATAATATTATTTCTGCTAATGTTTCTCGATTAGCATGAAATAAATAAAAGATAACTTATTAACAAGAATAATTTACAGAGATATAGAGAAAGTCATGTGAATGGAACACATCAGATTTTTACTTTCCCTACTAGTAATTAATGGTTAGAGAAAGTATTGAATTCCACATAAAATTCGATAACAAGATTCCAATAGTATTTTGCATACTAAGATCTGTAAGTTATACTTATCAGGCCCAACTTATGGGGAATACGAGGTCCGCAGGGCTGAGATTTCCCAAGCATGCAAGATCTGATAAGTATAACTTACAGTTAGCCAATTACTTTTTGAAATACTTGAAAAAACTGTAAAAAAAATTATAATAAATCAAAATTGCTTTTCACTATTTTATTTAACATTAAGAAAACAACTTATGTGTTCACATGACTTTCTGTGCATCTCATAAACAAATTATAGTTAAAAAGCGTATTCTTCTATCTACTGCATGCTAATCAAGATAAAATGTTTTCTTGTAAGTAGAAGGAAAATAAGGGAATACACCAGGCTAAAACCATAGTCAAATCTCTTAAAAGCTGGTTGCCATGTGGTTGTAATCCGTTTCTTTGCCTTGCCATGAGTTAACAAATACTCGTATGTGAAAAGATAAAGTACTTTAAAACTGAATCCAATAAACGAATATCTCAAAAATGTATATGACATAAACTGTGTATTTCAACGAGATCTACATATTTGATGTGGTAAGTTTTTTTTTTTTTTTTTTTTTTTCTGTTTCTCATGGTTTACCAGTTATGTAAAATTCCGAAAAAATTCATCCAGAATAAATAGGTCTCCAGAGGCTATTCGTAGAAAAGTCATGATATACATTTTATATGTCAGTAAAATATCTCTATATACGATATTTTAATCAAAATCGTTAGAACCATTTTTAAGAAAATAAAAATTTCCGAAATTTTTTCTATGTATAGTTTGTGCTGGGATATTTTATTGAACATCTTCATGTCGCATCCTTGGAAGATACGGAACTATGTTTGGCATTTAACGGACTTTTCGTTTTTGAGCTATGCTGCCCAAAGACACACACACACACACACACACACACACACACACACACACACACACACACACACACACACACTGACTGACAGATATACACTCGGATATTTTTAAAATGCCTTTTTTGGATTCAGGGGGTCTAAAAACATATATCCATGGAAGATACCAAACTTAATTACCAAATTTGGTATTTAACGGTATTTTCGTTTTTGAGCTATGCCGTCCTAAGACACAGACAGACACAAACAAACACGGATTTGTTTCTGAAAATGCTTTTTTTTGGACTCAGGGGATCATAAAACATGTATTTCCGGTGAAATCTCGACATTTAATTTTTGGGTGGAATACAATACTTCTCTATCTCTATGTACATTGTACATACGGGCTAGAGAAAGTAAAAATTTAATAAGATCGTGTTTGTGTATGTGTCACTGTCTGTAAATAGAAAAACTAAAAAACGAAAAGTTCGTTAATACCAGGCTTGGTATTTAAGTTCATCATCTTCCACTGATGCGACACAAGATTAACAAGGAAATCCCCCACCCCAACTACTTATATTAAAAATCTGATGTGTTACACTCACATGACTTTCTCTAGCCATTCTACAAACGTCTTATATAAGATTATTCTTCTTTTTGCACCTTATTAATCGAGGTATTCAGCACAATGTTCTTATTACTTAGTTCCTTATAAGTAGGCAGAAAATAAGGGAAAACACTAGGCTAAATCGATAGTCAAATGTTTTAAAAGCTGTCGTTATGCGATTATCATTACAAATCGCTTCTTTTCTTGGCTAGGAGTAGAACAAAAGAAAAACGGACACTCCCGTCTGAGAAAAGTATAAACACTTCACATCTGAAACTAATAACAACGAATACCTCGAAAACGGTAAGCTCCACGAAAAAAATGTATATGACGCAACTTGTGTATTTTAACAAGGCCTACAATTTTTGTAAAGTAAGCTTTTGTCTATCTCTTACGGTTTACCAGTTATGCCAAATTAAGCAAAATTCATCCAGAATAAACTGGTCTTCAGAAGCTATTCCCAGAAAATTCAAGATATACATTTTATTTCTTAAGTAAATATCTTTAATATATGATATTTTAGTCAAAATCGTTAGAGCCATTTTTGTGGAAATCAAAATTTTCGAAAAAAGATCCATGTAAAGGGTAGTTTGGGGTGGGGGAATTTTTCTCAAAATCTTCGTGTCGCATCCCTGGAAGATACCAAACTTGGTATTAAAGTTTAGTATTTTACCTACTTTTCGTTTTTGAGTTATCGTGTTCACAGACACACGGACACACACACACACACACACACACACACACACACACACACACACACACGGAACTTTTTCCGAAAATACTTTTTTTAGATAAAGGGGACCCTAAAACATATATTTCCGGTGAAATCTCGGTATCGAATTTTTGGGTGGAGTGTAATACCTTCTCTATACACTATGTACATAGTGCGTATAGAGAAAGTAAAAATTATTGGAAATTTTCATTTTTTAACAATAGCTCTAACGGTTTTGATTAAAAGACCGTATATTAAAATATATATCTTGAATATTTGGAGCAACCTCAGAAGTCCTCTTCATTCTGGATGAAGTTATAACCAAACAAAAAAATCTGTATTCCATTCACACGACTTTCTCTACTTCTCTACCATAAATATTAGAAAGCATATGCTTCACTTCATACTAATCGAGAAAAATCTTATGTGTTCCATTCACATGACTTTCTGTACAGCTCTGTAACAAATTATTGTTAAAAAGCTTATTCTTCTATTTACTTCATGCTAATCGAAAAAAAAAAATATAAGAAATAGATGTAGAAGCAAAATGAGGAAGTACCATAGGTTAAAGTGATATTCAAAAGCTGCTTGCTATGTGACTAAAGTTCCTTTGTTTGTATGGGCAGAAGTTGACAAATTCATATATGAGAAAGGTATAATTTTTTTAAAGCTGAAACCAAAAACAATGAATATCTCAAAAACCACCAACTCCATGAAAAAAATGCATATACCATAAATTCTATGTTTTAAAGTGCTTTATATTTTTATCTCATAAGGTTCCCCCCCCCCCATCTCTTACGGTTTGGCAGTTATGCAAAATACCGTAAAATTCGTTCAGAATAAAATAGTCTTAAGAGGCTATTTCCAGAAAGTTCAAGATATACATTTTATTTGTCAGGTAAATATCTTTAATATATGGTATTTTAATCAAAATTGAAGGAGCCATTTTTGAGAAAATCAAAATGTTTTAATGTTTTTCCATGTAAAGGGTAGTTGGGGGTGAGGGGACTTTTTTGAAAATCTTCGTGACGCACCCTTGGAAGATACTGAACTTAAACACCAAGTTTGGTATTTAATTTAATTATTTGGACCTTTTTCTGAGCTATGCTATCCAAAGACACACGCAAGGACCTTTTTACAAAAATGCTTTTTATGTATTCAGGCGGTCTCAAAACATGTATTCCCGGTGAATTTTGGTATCGAATTTTTGGGTGGAATACAATAGCTTCTCTATACACCATGTACATAGTGCGTGTAGAAAATGCAAAAAACGATTTTAGAAGCATTTCCATTCGCAGCATAATTCAAAAACGAAAAGCTCTTTAAATACCAATATCTATCATGGAAGCAACAGCAAGATTTTTAAGCAAATCCCTCCCAGCTCCAACTGTTCTTCATATGTAACTTTTGTCGAAATGTTTGATTTTCTCAAAAATAAAGATATCTACACCACAACCAAAATAGGGCCGCGCCGTGGCCGAGTGGTTAGACCACTCGACTCTCACCTAGACGGCCGGGGCTCGATCCCAAGCGACCGCGTGTGAGATTTGTGTTGGACAAAGCGGCGCTGGGCGGGTTTTCTCCGGGTACTCCGGTTTCCCCCGCCATTGCATTCCACCGGTGCTCCATCATCATTCATGTATCATCAGTGTCACCGCCTGCGGTGCCGTAAGTTGTTAAAGCGGGCGTTAAACACTGCCAAAAAAAACAACCAAAATATATATTTTGAATTTTTTTTGGAATAATCTCTGAAAACCTCTTCATTCTGAATGAATTTTAGTGAATTTTGTATTACTGGTAAATCGAAAGAGATGAACAAAGACTTACTACATGAAAAATTTAGAACCCTGCAAAATATATTATTTATTTGGTATACATTTTGTGTAGAGTTGTCCATTTCCGAATTATCCTTGTTATTGGTTTCAATTGTAATCTACGTAATTTCCCTGTCAGCAAGTCACCTTTCGTTTTATTTCTTTTGTTTTACTTAATTTCTTCACATAATGATGAGGTTTTAAAAGATATTACAATCGTTTAAGAATCGTGAATTACCCTAATACTTTCTCTACACGTATTGTGTATAGAGAAGGTATTGTATTTCACCCAAAAATACGATACCGAGTTTTCACCGGAAACATATATTTTGGGGTGCCCTTAAAAAAATCTGATGTTCTCTACTCACATGACTTTCTCTACATCTCTGCAACAAATGATTGTTAAAAAGCTTATGCATCTATTTAGTATATACTAATCGAGAAAAAAAAAAATAGCAGAAATAGTTTTATTACTTGCTTCCTTGTAAGTAGAAGCGAAATATGGAAGTACCATAGTTTAAAGTGATAGTCGAAACCTGGTTGCTATGTGACTGAAGTTCGTTTATTTGTATGGACAGGAGTTGACAAATTCCTGAATGAGAAAGGTATGTTTTTTCAACGCTGAAATCAAAAACAAGGTATATCTCAAAAACGATCAATTCCATGAAAAAAATATATATAACATAAATTGTGTGCTTTAATGTAATCTACATTTTTTGTGTTGTAAGTTTTTGTCTATCTCTTACGGTTTAGCAGTTATGCAAAATTCCGTAAAATTCATCCAGAATAAAGTAGTTTTTAGATGCTATTCCCAGAAAATTCAAAATATACATTTTATTTTTAAGGTAAATATCTTTAATATAGGACATTTTTATCAAAATCGTTACAGTCATTTTTGAGAAAATTACAATTTTCCAAAAGAAGTTCTATGTAAAGGGTAGTTGATGGTGGGAGGATTTTCTTGAAAATATTCGTGACGCATACTTGGAAGATACTGAGGTTGAATATTAAGTTTGGTATTTAACGGTCTTTTGAGCTAAGCTGTCTACAAACACAGACACACATGCATCTTTTTCTATCTTTTTTTTTTTTTCTCTATATACACTGTGTACATAGTACGTGTAGAGAAAGTAACAATTAAATACCACTTTTGAAGGGAAAGAGTTAGTGACTGGTGAATGGTACACATCAGAGTTTTGGAATATTTTGCCTGTGGGTATCTCTAAGTTGAACGAGAACCAGAAAGGTGGGTGAACGCCACTGTGTACTGTGACAAAGACACGGTAGCGTTTCTTAATATTCATCTCACACGCACACATTGGACGACCTTCTGATGCTCCGAATCCTCTGGTGCGTGAATCACTGATGGAGAGCATGGAACTATGAAAAAGGTGAAGAAGGGAGAAAGGGAAGCATTCAGCTCGAGAGAGTGGCACTATCCGACCCTACGCAAGATAATTGGTATTCTAAGACCGTGCGGCCACAGCTTTTCACTCTGTTCGTGGAACAGAAAATTTGTTGGTTGGGGGGGGGGGGTGTCTCCGCGAGGGAAAGAAACATAAAAAGGCGATAGAAATCAGGTGGTCGTTTTCATCCTTCGTGAACACCACTCGCCGATGTAACACCGCGTCCTGAAAGCAACAAGTTCAAACAATTTACGTGATGAATGCCACAATCAGAGCCCACAACTGCTTACAGTTAGTACTCTATGGAACAAGGCCTCCTGAAGTCTACTGTTTGCATCTGTTATAAAGCTATCTCTGCACGCAGAATAATGAACATGGAAACGTTTTAGAGCTAAGGATTTTAGGTGCAAAATATTACAATAATAGTTCACTTTCCAGAGGCTATTCCCATGAAATTCAAGATATACTGTTTATTTGTCATATAAATATCTGTAATAGTTTGAAGTGATGGATTTTCTTGTGTCGCATTCCTGGAACACAATAAACATAAACACCAGGTATTTAACGGACTTTTCGTCTTTGAGTTTTGATGTCCAACTCACACGGACGTTTTTACTTTCTCTACACGCACTATGTACATAGTGTATAGAGAAGGTAATGCACTCCACCCAAAAATTCGATACCGAGATTTCACTGGTAATATACGTTTTAGGGTCCCCTGTATCCACAAAAAAGTATTTTCAGAAAAAGGTCATAAATTGTAAGTTTTGATAACATCTACATTTCAGTGTAGTAACTTTGGTCTATCTCTTATGGATTAGCAGGTAAGCAACAATTGGCAAACTTCAACCAGAATAAACAGGTCTTTTGAGGCTATTCCCAGAACATTCAAGAAATACATTTTATTTGTCTTTAATACACGATATTTTAATCAAAATCGTTACTCATTTTTGAGAAAATCAAAATTTTCGAAAAAATGCTATATGTAAAGAGTAGTTGGGAGTGGGGGCATTTCTTGAAAATCTTCGTGAGGCATCCTTGGAAGAAACCAAACTTAAATACCAAGTTTGGTATTTAACGGTCTTTTCGTTTTTGAGCTATGCTGACCACAGACACACACACACACACAGATACATACACGCACACACCACACAGGTGCTTTTTTTTGGAGTCAGGGGGACCCAAAACATGTATTTCCGGTGAAATCTTGGTATTGAATTTTTGGGTGCAATACAATACCTTCTCTATACACTATGTAAATGGTAAATGGCGTGTTATTTATGGACGCTCTTTAACTGCTGTGGTTCTCAGCGTCCCAT
The DNA here is from genome assembly GCA_030762935.1 of Hymenopus coronatus. Classification (NCBI taxonomy): domain Eukaryota; kingdom Metazoa; phylum Arthropoda; class Insecta; order Mantodea; family Hymenopodidae; genus Hymenopus; species Hymenopus coronatus. Next base: position 63,214,779 of record CM060899.1, read on the forward strand.
TCTATATTGGGTGTGAAAGACCGCTTAATTATGCTCAGAGGCCTCTCTATCAGGCTTGAGGTTCTTTTACGTGCCGTAAATCTACGACACGGGACCAACGGCTTTACTTCCCTTCCGAAAGGCCGGTCCCCATGGCCGCGTTCGCTAAAGCGTCTCGCTTTGGTGCTTCGTGGGCAGAGGATCGTGGGTTCGAGTCCCGCCTTGGGCATGGGTGTTATATGTTTGTGTTTATGTGTGTGTTGTAACAGTAAAAAAACAGCAATCCAGTAATAATACAGAAAAACAAGGTAAAACAAAACAAAACAAAAAAAAGGGGGAAATTAAAGTAGAGTATACATGGCCGGAGTCCTGATCAGACTCCGGTACCGTATTTAAAAAAAAAAAAAAAAAAAAAAAAAAAAAAAAAAAAAAAAAAAAAGGAAGCTAAGCTAAGGATTTTTACACCCGGAAAAATCCATCGTCCTCCGCCGGGTTTGATCCCGCAACCTTGGGTATATGAAGTTAGCATGGTAACCATTACACCACGGAGGGCTATCTATACACTACGTACATAGAACGTGTAGAGAAAGTAATAATTGAAACCGAAAACAATAAATATCTTGGTAATGGTTAGCTCTACAGGAAAAATGCTAAAGACAAATTGTGTGTTTTGATAAGATCTACAATTTTGTGTTTTTATGTCTTATGTCTTACCAGTTGTGCGAAAGTCATTAAGAATGAAAAATACTTCAGAGACTCTTCCCTGAAATTCAAGATACACATTTTATTTTCATGTAAATATCTCTAATATATATTGTTTTTATCAAATTCGTTGGGCCATTTTTGAGAAAATCAACATTTTCCAATTTTTTTCATGTAAAGTGTAATTTGAGGTGAAGAATTTTCTTGAATGTCTTTGTGTAACATCCATGGGAGATAATACCAAAATACCAATAATACATTAAACATATGTGCTTGAGAAAACAAAAAAGACAGGAAGCAGGGGTTGATTTGATCCTTCGGTTGTTACTTTCTCTAGCCCCATATGTACAATGTACATAGGGATAGAGAAGTATTGTATTCCACCAAAAAAATTCAATACCGAGATTTCACCGGAAATACCTGTTTTAGGACCCCCTGTATCAAAAAAAAAAAAAAGAAAAAAAAAAGCATTTTCAGAAAAATCCTGTGGGTATGTGTGTGTCCGTATGTACGAGTGCCTGTGAACACGATAACTAAAAAACGAAAAGAAGCTAAAATACCAAACTTGGTATTTAAGTTTAGTATCTTCCAGGGATCCGACACGACGATTTTGAGAAAAATCCCCCCACCCCAAACTACCCTTTACATGGAACTTTTTTCGAAAATTTTGATTTTCTTAAAAATGGCTCTAACGATTTTGATTAAAATATCATATATTAAAGATATTTACCTAACAAATAAAATGTATATCTTGAATTTTCTGGGAATAGCTTCTATAGACCTGTTTATTCTGGATGAATTTTGCTTAATTTGGCGTAACTAGTAAACCGTTAGAGATAGACAAAAACTTACTATACAAAAAATGTAGGTCTTGTTAAAATGCACAAGTTACGTCATACACATTTTTCTCGTGGAGCTTACTGTTTTCGAGGTATTTATTATTATTATTATTATTATTATTATTATTATTATTATTATTATTATTATTATTATTAGTTTCAATTGTGAAGTATTTATACTTTTCTCAGACGGGAGTGTCCGTTTTTCTTTTGTTCTACTCCTGGCCAAGAAAAGCGATTTGTAATGACAATCGCACAATGACAGCTTTTAAAACATTTTACATTTTGGTTTAGCCTAGTGTTAAAATGATAGTCAAAAGCTGTTTTTTATGTGACTGAAGCTCCTTTGTTGTATTGACAGGAGTTGACAAATGAGAGAAGTATAAATTTTTCAAAGCTGAAACCGATTACAAGGAATATCTCAAAAACGATCAACTCCACGAAAAAAAAATTATATGACATAAATTGTGTGTTTTATCGTGATCTACATTTTTGTGTGGTAAGTTTTTGTCTATCTCTTACGGTTTACCAGTTATGCAAACTTCAATAAAAATCATTCAGTATAAAGTAGGTTCTGAAGACATGTTTATTCTGGATGAATTTTGCGTAATTTTGCATAACTGGCAAAACGTAAGAGATAGACGAAAACGTATAACACAAAGGATGTGGATCTCGATAAAACACGTAGTTTATGTCATACACATTTTTTACGCGGAGTTGGCTGCGATATTCCTTGTTATTAGTTTGAGTTTAAAATACCTAAATTTTTCTCATACAGAAGCTTGTCAACTCTGGCCACGCAAAGAAACGGATTTCAATCCCATAGCAACCACATTTTAAAACATTTGAATGTCGGTTTAGCCTAGAGTATTTCCTTATTTCGCTCCTACTTATGAGAAACTAAGTAATACGACCGTTTCTGCTTGATTTTAACATTAGACAGAAGAATAAGCTTATTAACTATAATTTTTACAGAGATGTAGAGAAAGTAATTTGAATGGAGCACGTCAGATTTTTGCTTTCTCTAGACGCACTATGTATATGTATTGCACTCCACCCAAAATCATACCGAGATTACACCGGAAATATATGTTTTAGGGTCCCCTTTATCTAAAAAAAGCATTTTCGGAAAAAGGTCCGTGTGTCCGTGTGTCAGTGTGTCCGTGTGCCTATGAACACGATAAATCAAAAACGAAAAATAGGTAAAATACCAAACTTGGTATTTAAGTTTAGTATCTTCCAGGGATGCGACACGAAGATTTTGAGAAAAATCTCCCACCCCCAACTACCCTTCACATGGAACTTTTTTCGAAAGCTTTGATTTTTTAAAAAATGGCTCTAACGATTTTGATTAAAATTTCATATATTAAAGATATTTACTTGACAAATAAAATGTATATCTTGAATTTTCTGGGAATAGCCTCTGAAGAGTAGTTTATTCTGGATGAATTTTACTGAATGTTGAATAACTGGTAAACCGTAAGAGATGGACAAAAACTTACTACACAAAAAATGTAGAGCACGCTAAAACACACAAAATATGTTATATATATTTTTATCGTGGAGTTCGTCGTTTTGGAGACATTCCTTATTTTTTGTTTCTGCTATGAAAAACGCTTTTCTCATACTGGGATTTGACAACTGCTGTCCATACAAATAAAGGAACTTCATTGTCATGGCAACCAGTTATTGATTATCACTTTAATCTATGGTACTCCCTTATTTCGCTTCTACTTACAATGAAGCAAGTAATAAAGCTATTTCTGCTAATTTTTTACTGATTAGCGTGAAGTAAATAGAAGTATAAGCCTTTTAAGAATAATTTATTGCAGAGATATAGAGAAAGACATGTGAATGTAACACATCAGATTTTTATGGATTCAAGGAGGCCAAAAACATGTATTTCCGGTGAAATCTCGGTATCGAATTTTTGGTTGCATTACAATACCTTCTCTATTTACTAAGTACATAGTACTTGCAGAGAAAGTAGTGTTTGCTTAGGTAGATTCCTTTAAGAATGCCCATATTCGATACTAACCATGTAATTGTTGAAATGTTGACGGTAAAGCGACCACGTGACATTATCGCTATGAGAATCACATCACACTTCTTGACCCTTCTCTTTACGGTTGCGTGCGCTGAAATATCACTCTGCTAAATTTTAACGTGTCACGCAAGACGGAAATAATACGCTCCCGTGAAGCTAACGTTTTGTCCTGGGAGAGGTTTAAAGTTCTTAGGTGCATTTACGTCACTTCTAGAGCTGTTCGTTTGAAGTTTACAAAGAGTCCCGTTTTTCGAGCGCAACTCGCAAGAATGAATATATTGCACTATTGTTTGATTTCAAACACATTTACTCGTTGAAGTATCTGCTCTTTCGAGAATTAAGCTATAAGTACTTTTACTTTCTCTAGACGTACTATGTACATAGTGTATGGAGAAGGTATTGTAATGCACCCAAAAATTCGATACCGAGATTTCACAGGAAATACATGTTTTGGAAACCCCTGAATCCAAAAAACAAAAATCCGATGAGTTCCATTCACATGACTTTCTCTACATCTCCGCAACAAATTATTATTAAAAAGTTTATACTTCTATTTATTTCATGCTAATCAGAAAAAAATAGCAGAAATAGTCTTATTACTTGCTTCCTTGTAAGTAGACGCGAAATAAGGAACTACCATTAAGCTAAAGTGATAGTAAAAAGCTGCTTGCTATGTCACTTAAGTTCCTTTGTTTGTATGGACAGCAGTTGACAAATTCCTATATGAGAAAAGTATAAGTTTTTCAAAGCAGAAGCAAAAAACAAGGAATGTCTCAAAAACGATGAACTCCACGAAAAAAATGTATATAACATAAATTGTGTGTTTTAACGTGCTCTACATTTTTTGTGTAGTAAGTTTTTGTCCATCACTTACGGTTTAGCAGTTATTCAAAATTCCGTAAAATTTATCCAGAATAAAGTACTCTTCAGAGGCTATTCCCAGAAAATTCAAGATATACATTTTATTTGTTCGGTAAATACCTTTAATATACGCTATTTTAATCAAAATCGTTAGAGCCATTTTTGAGAAAATCAACATTTTCGAAAAAACTTCCTGGCTACGTGTAGTTGGGGGTGAGGGGATTTTCCTCAAAATCTTCGTGTCGTATCCCTGGAAGATGCTTAACTTAAATACCAAGTTTTGTATTTTACCGACTTTTCGTTTTTGAGTTATCGTGTTCACATACACACGGACACACACGCATACACACACGGACCTGTTTGTGAAAAAACTTTTTTTGAATACCGGGGACCCTAAAACATATTTGAGGTGAAATCTCGTTATTGAATTTTTGAGTGGAGTGCAATACCTTCTCTAAACACTATGTAAATAGAACTGTAGAGAAAGTAAAAACTGTTAAATACTTTGTATTTGGGTTTGATATCTTTCAAGGATGCAACACGAAGATTTTCAAGAAAATTCCCCCACCATAAACTACACTTTACATGGAAAAGGTATCGAAAGTTTTGATTTTATCAAAAATTGCTATAACGATTTTGATTAAAGTCCCGAATATTAAAGATGTTACATCAGAAATAAAATGTATATCTTGAATTTTCTGGGAATAGCTTCTGAAGAGCTGTGTATTCTGGATGAATTTTACGGAATTCTGTATAACTGGTAAACCGTAAGAGATAGACAAAGAGTTACTTGATAGAAAATGTAGAGCTCGTTTTAACATGATCATATAGAAAATGAAACATCGACGTTTTCAAGTATATCGACCGTCCATTGTCTTTAACTACTTTCACTTATCAAGCGCTTTGGTGAATAACTTAGTCGTGTATTTTACGTTACATTTCTTTTCTGGCACGCAGCAAGTCGCCCGACACTTGATTGACAGAAGTTGTAACTTTCCTATTCTTGCATTCCGCTGACTTTTTCGTAATGCAAGTCTCTAAATAAGGAATAATTATATTCCGATATAATCTATACCCCTTTCTGCTGGCGCTACTCTTTGCCTAATGGTGCTTCGAATGTTTAAACTCTGACGCCTAGAGAATAGGTTGAGAAACGATTTCCTTTCGAGATATATCGAGAAGTCAATGCAGCCACTTGGTTTCTTCTCGCCCGCATTCAAATTTACGAAGACTATTTCGTTCATGACACATGACCGTAAGAAGTGCATTGGCGCGAAAAATTCCAGCCAATCGGAACCCATTATCTCCTCATTTTAAACGTTTTTACTTTCTCTACACGTAATATGTACGAGAGTATATAGAGAAGTCATTCTATTGCACCCTAAAATTCGATACCGAGATTTCACCGGAAATACATGTCTTGATACCTCCTGAATCCAAAACAAAGCATTTTTTAGAAAAATGTCCGTAAGTGTGTGTGTGTGTGTGTGTCTGTGGACAGTTTAACTCAAAAACGAAAGGGCCGTTAAATACCAAACTTGGTATTTAAGTTTGGTATCTTGCAAAATGCGACACAAATATTTTCAAGAAAATGCCCCCGCCCCCAACTAAGCTTTACATGGAACTTTTTAGAAAGTGTTTATTTTCTCAAAAATTGCTATAGGGATTTTGATTAAAATATCGTATATTAAAGATATTTACCTGAAAAATAAAATGTATATCTTGAATTTTCTGGGAATAGCCTCTGAAGGCTACTATATTCTAGATGAGTTTTACGGAATTTTGGACAACTAATAAACCGTAAGAAATGGACAAAAACTTACTACACAAAAATGTAGAGCACATTAAAACACACAGTTTATGTCACATACATTTTTTTTCGAAGAGTTGATCGTTTCAGAGATATTCCTTGTTATTTGTTTCAGATTTAAAACACTTAAACATTTTTTTTCACACGGAAAGTTGTAAACTTCTAGCCCTCCATTGAAACGGATTTCATTCATATAACAACCGGCTTTTAAAAGATTTGGCTATCGTTTTAGCCTAGTTTGGTCCCTTATTTCCCTTCTACCAAGTAATAAGAAGGGGGATTCAGGAGGTTCCAAAACGTATTTCCGGTGAAATTTCGGTATTGATTTTTTAGATGCCGTATAATACCTTCTCTATACACTATATACATAGTAAGAGTAGAGAAAGTACAAAGTCATTATATCTAAGTATATATAATATCTAATTTTGTAGGTTTTCTATGAGGGTATACTTTTGCTATAAAACACACTTAGAGCGTCTGATAAAGAAGTAGTTCATATTGATATTTTGAACTATCTGTGACAGTAGTATCGACAGATGTGATTGAGAAATATGGATCCCAGGAATGGGCCCAGATCCGGGGGAGGGGGGGGGTCAGTGATCGCATAAATAGTCGCACCTGTGTCCCTCGTCGCCTGCCGCCCGTGTTAAAGCCCCTCCGGAGAAGCAAAGCACAAAAGAAGAAGGATTATTTATTAAGGTGTCTTCCACAAGGAATTTATTCGACTTAGGAAAACCGGTAGCACAGATGAATAAGATTCAAGCCATATGTTATAGTTATAGGCGAGAAAGTGTTTTTTGTATCCTACAGAACGTATAAGGAATTTTTTTTTATATACAATAACTTATGTTTCTTCTTTTAAGCCTCATTCCGATATTTTTCCTAGTTACGCCTTGATGCCATGGGCTGCCGTTGTTAAGTTAGAATTTAAATATTCTATGTATATTTTCTTTTCGCTTTTTTTTTTTTTTTCTCTCTTAGCTGCATTTTTTTTTTTTTTTTTCGTTTATTGGTATTCATTTATGCTACGCCTTAAGGTTATACTCTGCAAGGCGGGTGGCTCATCAACAGTAGCACTATATTAAATCCTATATACACCTTCTGGATTTATATAAAAATAAAATCTGATGTGTTTCATTCGCATGACTTTCTCTACATCTCTGCAACTAAATTATTTACTTCTTACTTCTATTTACTTCGAGAAAAAAATAACAGAAATAGTCTTATTACTTGCTTCCCTGTAAGGAGAAGCGAAATAAGGGAGTACCATAGGTTAAAGTAACAGCCAAAAGCTGGTTGCTATGTGACTGATGTTCCTTTGTTTGTATGGAGAGGAGTTGACAAATTCCTGTATGAGAAAAGTGTAAGTTTTTAAAGGTGGAACTAAAAACAAGGACTATCTCAAAAACGATCAACTCCACGAACAAAATGTATATAACATAAATTGTGTGTTTTAACGCGCTCTACATTTTTTGTGTGCTGAGTTTTTGTCCATCTCTTACGGTTTAGCAGTTATGCAAAATTCAAAATCTTTTCGGTAGTATTATGTTGAAAATTGTTTTCTATGAGCTTGTCTTTTATTTATAGCATATCGGAGGTTGAAGAAAAAAACGGCATTGGTATCATCATTCCATGTCATTTTTTCCCCCAATAGAACGTCAAGATTTTTAATTTGGGTTTGAGATGACAATCAAGTTATGATTTCATAATTAGTTCTGAGTATGGTTTGAAGTCTATTGACGTCTAACAGTATTCCCTTCAAAGGAGTGAATGTCACTGGGATGCCATGGCAAACTCCGTTGTGTTCCTTCAAATCGTACTGTGTGCAATATCAATTAATATTAAAATGTTCATTCTAAGGTTGTTGGCAAGCTTTCTGCGCTTGGAAAATTTGGCATCAATTTACAGCATTAGCTATGGACGACCTTGGTAATAAGTGACAGTAAGGCCACTTTGTAGAAAGACAAGGTTTTCAAAAGTCTGGTGTTCTGCATTATAAAGATATTGGGACAACATTCACACTTATTCTGTACCAAATGCTTAAAGTTTAACTTCCATATCCAGTTGCCACGGGCTCTTTGATATTCTCTAACACCATAACAAGAAAAATCTGATCAGTTCCATTCACATGTCTTTCTCTACATCTCTGTAACCTTAATTGTTAAAAAGCTTATACGTTTTTTTTTACTTCATGCTAGTCGGGAAAAAAATAGCAGAAATAGTCTTATTATTTATTTCCTTATAAGTAGAAACGAAATAAGGCACTACAATAGGTTAAAGTGATAGTCAAAAGCTGTTTGCTATATGACCGAAGTTCCTTTGTTTGTATGGATAGGAGTTGACAACTTCCTGTATGAGAAAAATATAAGATTTTTAAAGCTGAAACCAAAAAACAAGGAATATCTCAAACACGATCAACTCCATGAAAAAATGTATATAATATAAATAGTGTATTTTAAAGTGCTCTACATTTTTTGCACGATAAGTTTTTGTCTATCTCTTACGGTTTAGGAGTTGTGCAAAATTCCGTGAAATTCATCCAGAATAAAGTAGTATTCAAAGGTTATTCCCAGAAAATTCAGGATATACGTTTTATTTGTGAGGTAAACATCTTTAATATAGGATATTTTAATCAAAATTGTTAGTTCCATTTTTGGGAAAATAAAAAATTTCGAAAATTTTTCTATGTAAAGGATAGTTGGGGGGTGGGGGCAACAAATCTTTTAAAGCATTTGACTATCACTTTAGCATAGCGCATTCCTTTAGCTCCCTTCTACTTATAAGGAACTAAGTAATAAGAACATTCTATTAATGTTTATATCGATCAGCAAGGTGAAGAAAGATCTTTTGTAAAAAGTTTGTTTGTAGAAGAGCTAGAGAAAGTAATGTCAGTGTAACACATCAGATTTTTTATCCCTGTTAATCCAAAAATGCCTATTCTTAACCATGCTATTCCCTCCCTTTGTTCGCTGTTTATCTTATCAATATGTCTCTCTTTCCCTTGTTTCTTTCCTTAATATACGAGGGCCGTTCGGAGAGTAGCGAACGAATTGCCATAACCAATAGTAATGAAAGACATCAACACAAAACTTTAATTACAAAGTTGCAGTACTTTACTCTGTTTCTCAACGTAATCTCCATTATGTTAAGAAATCGTCACGTGGTCCAGTTTTTTAAAGCCAATGTTATACTTTTCTATCACTAAAGAATTATTTGGTTTTTTGAATGCACAACATGTTCAGCCAATCGAATGTTATAGGCAAATTGCGCAAGTGTATGGTGATAATGCAGTGAACGAGTCTTCAGTGAGGAAATGGCACAACATTTACGAGTAATCAAGGAAGAACCAGTTTGTACGATAAAGACCGGAGTGGAAGTTCATCAATCTAATGGAGGAATTGAAAGCAAATGTTGATAAAAGAATTATGAAAAACCAGTGTTTCACTTTGGACACCGTACATAACTTTTGGGATGGAAAAGATTTCCCAAACGATGAAGACCTCAAAGTGATATCTTGACTCAGAACTTTAGCGGTGGAAGAGTATAAAACCGGTACCACGTGACAATAAATACCTTGATAGCAATGACGGTTACTTTGAAAAATAGAGTAAGGTACTGTAACTTTGTGTTGATATCTTTCGTTATTGTTTAATTATGCCAAATTTTTCGTTACTTTCTGGATGGTCCTCGAATAATATACCTGAGAGGTGGTTTTTACTTACTCTACACGTACTATGTGCATAGTGTATAGAGAAGGTACTGCACTCCACCCAAAAATTCGACACCGAGATTTCACCGAAAATATATGTTTTAGGCTCCCTTGTATCCAAAAAAGGCATTTTCACAAAACTTTCCGCGCGCGCGCGCGTGTGTGTGTGTCAGTGTATCTGTGAACACGATAACTCAAATACGAAAAGTCGGTAAAATACCAAACTTGGTATTTAAAATTAGTATCTTCCAGGTATCGACACGAAGATTTTGAAAAAAATCCCCTACCCCAAACTACCCTTTACATGGAAAAAATTTCGAAAGTTTTATTTTCTTAAAAATGTCTCTAACGATTTTGATTAAAATATCGTATATTAAACATATTTACCTGACAAATAAAATATATACCTAGAATTTTCTGGGAATAGTCTCTGAAGACTACTTTATTCTGGATCAATTTTACGGAATTTTGCATAACTGATAAACCGTAATAGATGGACAAAAACTTACCACACAAAAAATGTAGAGCATGTTAAAACACACAATTTATTTAATATACGCTTTTTTCGTGAAGTTTTTCGTTTTTAAGATATTTCTTGTTTTTAGTTTCAGTTTTGAAAATCATAGTGGAATTTGTCAACTCCTGTCCGTACAAACAAAGGAACTTTAATCACATAGCAACCAGCTTTTGACTATCACTTTAACCTATGGTACTCCCTTATTTCGCTTCTACTTACAAGGAAGCAAGTAATAATATTATTTCTGCTAATTTTTCTATATTAGCAAGAAGCAAATAGAAGAATAAGCTTTTTAACTATAACTTGTTGCAGAGATGTAGGGAAAGTCATGTGAATGGAACACATCAGATTTGTTCCATTATCCCACCAAAAATACTTTGGTGTCTTAAAGAATCTTCCTTGTTATTTTCCAAAATGTATTATTGTTATTATTACTATTCGTGGTAGTGGTGGTAGTAGAAGTAATAGTGGTTGTTGTTTCTCCTCTCCTTCAGTATCTACCCATTCCATTCATTTCCAAATTCATTCGGATGTTTCTAGTCTATCCGGAGTTCCTAAGACTCTTTTCCGGATATTCCATACACTGGATTCAGGATCCTAAACCAATATTTCAGTGTCCTTTCTATAATCATAACCTTCCTCGGCTCTCTTCCCATTTCTTGTCTCTGCTACTTCTTTTTATACTGCACTTGGTGAGGCCAATACCTCCCTACAAAACATTCTATGGACCATATTAATGGTTCCCCCCAAGCAGTCCCCATATCTCTACTCCATATAGCATTTTTGTTTCTACCATCATATTATAAATTTTGTCCAATTACGAGGCTCGTCTGATAAGTCCCGGGCCACACACAGATATGGCGCCACTAGACCAGTTAACGGTAACATCGTATAGTTTAACTCTAAACTAGCTTGTATCCATAGTTACAGGTCAATAGCTTGTTTAGTTTTCGAATGGCAGCATTTTAAACAAGACAACTTTAGAGTTTTCACGAAAATGGAGGATTTGGAAAAACGAGCAGTGATTAAATACTTCCATTTGAAAGGCTTAACGCCTAAAGAAATCAAGGAGAAAATGGCCAGTACATTGAAAGACTCTACCGCTTCATATTCATTGATTAAAAAATGGATTGCAGAGTTTAAAATGGGACGTACGAGCACTAGTGATGAGCCTCGCTGTGGACGCCCTGTAGAAGTGACAACTCCAGAGATTATTGAAAAAAACCATCGTTTATTACTGGAAGACCGCAGATTAAAGTTGTTTGAGATAGCAGAGGCTGTAAGCATATCAAATATTTTGGGCTTTCACAAGGTATGTTCAAGATTGGTGCCGCGTTTGTTCACATCTCATCAAAAGTTGCAAAGAAAAACGGTTTCTCTACCGTAAAAATCCCAGTGAAATGTTGAGACGGCTTATTCCATGGATGAAACTTGGATAAATCACTACACTCCAGAAAGTAAATCGCTGTCAAAACAGTGTATTGCGCCAGGTGAAACAACTCCAAAAAAAGCAAGTCAATTTTGTCAGCTAATAAGTTTATGGCGAGTGTTTTCTGGGATGCACAGGGAATTATTTTTATTGATTACTTGGAAAAGGGTAGAAGTATCACTGGCAAGCTTACTCCAACGTTTGAGCGATGATCGTTCAGTCATTGAACTGACCATCCACCCTATTCGCCAGATCGAGCACCCAGTGACTACCACCTATTCCCAAACCTCAAACAACTTCTTGAAGGACGGAGATTTCACGGCAACGAGGAGGTCATTGATGCGGTAAACAGCTATTTTGAGGATCTTGATAAATCGCACTACTGGGATGGTTTAATTAAATTAGAACACCTATATGACAAATGTATTAGCCTTTCTGGAGATTATGGTGAGAAATAAAGCAAAATAAAAAATGCTGTTTTCATTGAGAGGCCCCGGACTTATCAGCCGACCCTAGTACTTAACTCCAATTTTCGATACTCCCCACCGCCTGTGCCCTCAACGGTCTCCACGCGGCGATCCTGAACGTTCGCTTAGCTGTACTGGAAGAGGCGTTCATCAACGTCATCACCGAGAAGCTACAAGAGCTTCAAGCATCTACCACCACTCTCCAATCTACAGCTGCTGACTTGACAGCAAAAGTAGAGGCCATTTCACAGCAGCTGAAGCAGGTCATCCTGCAGCAGGCTGCATTCTCCGCAGAGCTCTTCCGCACTAAGAGCCAACCCAACGCCGCTCCTCCTCCAACTCAAGCAGAGGGGCATGCATTCTCAAGGGATTCACGGGACCCTCGGGTCCAACGACGACCGACAGCCGGAGTAAGCAAGTCAGCTTACGTCCAAGAGCTGTTGAGTCGACGCTGAGTTAAGCTAACCTTTCCTGCGCTACTTACACCTTCATTCCTTTCTACTACCACCATTGACTCCCCTAGGCTGCAGTCACGTTTCATGGCTGTAGCCTAGAAACTACCTATCACCCGCTCCCGCAGCATCCCAGAATCCGCGGGTGCAACAGCGGGACCACGCAAAGCTTCCTGCACGAATTAACTCAGCAAATTACGTGTTATAACGTGGAGGGTTTTTTTAGTGGGTATGCCGCAGCAGGGCGGAGAGTCCCACATATCCTCCCAGCCATTGCACCTCGGCTGGGGGTTGAATCCGTAATGCATTTTTCCCCTCCACGCTAAAAAAAAAATATATAACTTCTAATTGCTCCGTTTCCATTTATCAGAGCTTGTTTCTTTTGTTATTTCTCTTCATGTCAAACCATACAATGTCCAATATAGTTTATGAATTCAAGGAAGTATAACATACAAGTGATTTAAAATAAATGAGGTCTCTACCTCATATATAATAATTGTATTATTTAAATTTACCTCACTTGGCTTTCTTCTCTCCTGAAAAACATACTCATTGGACTTAATACGCTTTGAAGTGGACCTTCTCAGATGACGAATGATCATATTATGTCTTCCATACCTGAAATGGAGACCACATCACGATTACCAACCTTACATCTGCACTGTACACTTTCAGGTACAGTTCAACCTTCCGTCTAAAACAATAATAAAAATGTTATGTGTTATATTCACATGCATTTCTCTATATCTCTGCAGCAAGTTATTGTTAAAAACATTATGTTTTTATTTACTTCATGCTAATCGAGAAAAAATTAGCAGATATAGTCTCATTACTTGCTTCCTTGTAAGTAGAAGAAAAATAATGGAGTACCATAGGTTAAAGTGATAGTCAAAAACTGGTTGCTATGTGACTGAAGTTCGTTTGTTTGTATGGACAGGAGTTCACAAAGTCCTGTGTGAGAAAAGTATAAGTTTTTTTTAAAGCTGAAACCAAAAACAAAGAATATCTCAAAAACGATCTACTCCACGAAGAAAATGCAAATAACATAAATTGTGTGTTTTAAAGTGCTCTACATTTTTTGTGTGGTAATTTTTTTTCCATCTCTTACGGTTTAGCAGTTCTGCAAAATTTAGTAAAATTCGTCCAGAATAAAGTAGTCTTCAGAGGCTATTCCCAGAAAATTCAAGATATACATTTTATTTGTCAGGTAAATATCTTTAATATATGATATTTTAATTAAAATCGTTAAAGCCAAAATTCCAAGATTGGAATTTTACTGACTTTTCGTTTTTGAGTTATCGTGTTCACACACACACACACACACACACACACACACACACACACACACACACACACACGGACCTTATTGTGAAAATGTTTTTTTTTTTGATACAAGGGACCCTAAAACATATATTTCCGGTGAAATCTCGGTATCAAATTTTTGGGTGGAGTGCAATATCTTCTCTATACACTATGTATATAGTGCGTGTAGAGAAAGTAAAGATCTGACGTGTTCCATTCACATGCCTTTCTCTACGTGCCATTCTGAAAACAATTCTTACGAAAGTAATATTCTTCTATCTACATGATGCTAATCGAGAGAAATATTAGCAGAGTTGGCCGTATTACCGTCTTTCGTACAAGTAGAAGGGAAATAAAGGAATACGCTAATCTAAAGTGATAGTTGATTAAGTTATTCCGAATCAAAGGGACTTAGTGGACTATTCCCAAGAAATTCAGAATATACGTTTTATTTGTCGGGCAAAAATATTTTCTCTACTTCCGTTTCAAAAGCAAGTCATTAACTGATACTTTTCTATTCCAAGAGCTTCTATTTCTTTTCGTATAAAGTAAGTAAAACATCGTAATGTAATTTCTCGTAGCAACGTGTTACAAGCACTTTATAAATTACGCCATGATTCTTAAGAAATACAAAATTTCCTTTCACAATTTTTTTATTCTCTCTACACATCTATGTACGTATCATATAGAGAAGATATTACTCTCCACCTAAAAATTTGAACCGAAATTTCACCGGAAATATATCTTTTAGGGTCCCATGTACCCCAAAAAAAAAAATTCAGAAAAAGGTCAGTGTGTGTATGTGTGTGTGTCCGTGTGTCTGTGAACACGATAACTCAAAAAGACGGTAAAATACCAAACTTGGCATTTAAGTTAAAAATCTTCCAGAGATGCGACAGGAATATTTTGAGAAAGATCTCTCCACACCAAACTACCCCTAACATGGAACTTTTTTCGAAAATTTTGATTTTTTAAAAAATGGTTCTATCGATTTTGATTAAAATATCATATATTAAAGATATATACTTGACAAAGATTATGTACACCTTGAATTTTCTGGGAATAGCCTCTGAAGACTACTTTATTCTGGATGAATTTTACGGAATTTTGTGTAACTGGTAAACCGTAAGAGATAGACAAAAACTTACCAAGCACAAAATTTAGAGCACATTAAAACACACAATTTATGTTATATACATTTTTTTCGTGGAGTTGATCGTTTTTAGATATTCCTTGTTTTGTGTTTCAGCCTTTAAAAACGTATACTTTTCTCATACAGGAAATGTTCAACTCCTGTCCATACAAACAAAGGAACTTCAATCACATAGCAACCAGCTTTTGACTGTCACTTTAACCTATCGTACTCCCTTATTTCGCTTCTAATTACAGGGAAACAAGTAATAAGACTATTTCTGCTAATTTTTTCTCACTTAGCATGAAAGCAGAAGCATACACTTTTTAACAATAATTTGTTGCAGAGAATGTATAGAAAGTCATGTGAAAGGAACACATCAGATTTTTTTTATTTACTCCTGGCTAGGAGTAAATAAAAGATGGGAATGTCAATTTCAATAGCATAACGACAGCTTTTTTAAAACATGTGAGTGTTGCTTTAGCCTATCATATTCCTTTATTTCCCTTTTACTTAAAAGAAAGCAAGTAATAAAATTGTTCTGCTAATACTTTATCTCTAATAGCATGGAGTAGAAAAAACAAGAAGGTAATTTTTACTTTCTCTATACGTACTATGTACATAGTGTATAGAGGAAGTATTGTATTCCACCCAAAAATTCAATACCGAGATTTCACCGGAAATACATGTTTTAGGACCTCGTGAATAAAAAAAAAAGCATTTCAGTAAAAGGTCCATGTGTATGTGTGTATGTCTGTCTGTCTGTCTGTCTGTCTGTCTGTCTGTCTCTCTGTGTAAGTGTGTGTCTGTGGACAGCATAGCTCAAAAACGAAAAGGCCGTTAAATACTAAACATGGTATTTAGGTTTGGTATCTTCCAAGGATGCGACACGAAGATTTTCAAGAAAATCCCCTCAACCCCAACTACCCTTTACATGGAAAAATTTTCGAAAATTTTAATTAAAGATATTTACATACCAAAGAAAATGTATATCTTGAATTTTCTGGGAATAGCCTCTGAAGAGCACTTTATTCTGGATAAATTTTGCTAAATTTTGCTTTACTGATAAACGGTAAGAGATAGACAAATACTTACTTCACATAAAATGTTGATCTGATCAAAGCACACATTTTAGGTCTTATACATTTTTGTTGTGGGGGTAACCGTTTCCGAGATATTCCTTGTTTTTTGGTTTCAGTTGTGAGTACTTATATTTTTCTCAGACAGTAAGTGACCGTTTTCCTTTGTTTCTACCCCTGGCCAAGCAAAGAAGCGATTTGCAATGACAATCGAATAATGACAGCTTTTAAAATATTTGACTATCACTTTAGCTTAGTGCGTTCCCTTAGTTCTGGTCTACTTAAAAGGAACTAAGAAATAAAAGTCTACTAATGTTTATCTCGATTATCTGGTGTTGAAAGAAGAATTATCTTTCGTAAGAAGTTTGTTTGTTGAGTAGCTAGAGAAAATCATGTGAGTGTAACACATCAGATATTTTAAAATATGCTTTTTCTGGATATAAGGGATCCAAAGAATTACGACTCTAAAACATATAATTCGGTGAAATCTTGATATCGAATTTTTGGGTGGGATACAATACCTTCTCTACTTAATATGTAGGTGCGTGGTAGAGAAATTAATAATCCCTTTTCTAAAGTTTAGTCAAAGCCTTCATAAATAACCTACGAACACTTCAGTCCCGCATCTCATTTTGGGAAAACATGATTTAAGCACTGTAGAGCACTCCGCATCCCCCGAAAGGTCATAATGCGCGAACGAGTGGCAAGATCATTCCTCTGCGTCTTGCTACTTCTCATCCCAACTCGTTTAGGATGTTCATTTGAACGCCAGTTTTCATATTTAGTGATTCAGATCGTTCTTTGTGTCCGGTGACAGAGAAATATGATAGAGCTAAGAGTTGCGCCATCATCTATGGGTAATAAATGATAAAGGCTCGTACCGCTCGGTTGCAAAAAAGAAAAAAAGTCCTAAGACTGTCACAGTACCTTATAAAAGTAAATGTTTTACATTTTGCCTCGTGTACTACCTACCCAAAATTTACGAAGGCGCTGCAGCAGCGGTTTTTGTTTTGTATCTTCACATTTTAGCCTTCGTTTAGAAACCTGTTATTCGTTTCGCCACGTCACGTGACCGTTGAGTCCTTGGAGCTACTGTGAAACGCTGTCCACGTATACTGTACAAATTATTACGTCCAAATTAGGCTTTGGCACGAGACCAAATTGTATGCCTACTTACCTGTTCAAAACCACATGCATTGCCATTATACTGTGGCAGAAATACTCACTCGAAAATAAATCCGATGTGTTACATTTAGCACAAATAGTCCACAGGCTAAAGTGATAGTCAAGAACTGGTTGCTATGTGACTGAAGTTCCTTTGTTTGTATGGACAAGAGTTGACAAATCCCTGTATGAGAAAAGTATAAGTTTTTAAAGTTGAAACCAATAATAAGCAATATCTCAAACACGATCAATTCCACATAAAAAATGTATATAACATAAATTGTGTGTTCTATCGTGATCTACATTTTTTGTATAGTAAATTTTTGTCCATCTCTTACGGTTTAGCAGTTATGCAAAATTCAATAAAAAGCATACAGAATAAAGTAGTCTTCAGAGACTATTCACAGGAAAATCAAGATATACATTTTATTTGTCAGGTAAATATCTTCAATATACGTTAGAGCCCTTTATGAAAAAATAAAAAAAAATCGAAAAAAGTTCTTTGAAACGGTAGTTGGGGATGGGGGGATATTGTTGAAAACCTTCATGTCGCATCCTTGGAAAATACCGAGCTTAAATACTAAGTTTGGCATTTAACGGTCTTTTCGTTTTTGAGCTATGCTGCCCACAAATACTCACCTCCACATACACACAGACACGCACACAAAAAGCTGATGTGTTCCATTCACATGACTATCTCTACTTCTGGGTAACAAATTATTGTTAATAAGCTTATTCTTCTATTTATTTCATGCTAATCGAGAAAAAAAAGTAGGCCGCGCCGTGGCCGAGTGGTTAGACTACTTGCCTCTCACCAAGACGGCCGGGGTTCGATCCCAAGCGACCACATGTGAGATTTGTGGTGGACAAAGCGGCGCTATGGCGGGTTTTCTCCGGGTACTCCGGTTTCCCCCGCCATCGCATTCCACCGGTACTCCATCATCATTCATGTATCACCAGTGTCACCGCCTGTGGTGCCATAAGTAGTTAAGTTGTAGTGGGCGTTAAACACTACAAAAGAAAAAAGAAAAACAAAAGGTAGCAGAAATAGTCTTATTGCTTGCTTCCTTGTAAGTAGATGCGAAATAAGGGGTACTCCCTTAAAGTGAAAGCCAAAAGCTGGTTACTAGGTGACTGAATTTCCTTTGTTTGGATGGACACGAGTAGACAAATTCCTGTATGAGAAAAGTACAAGTTTTTTAAACCTGAAACCAAAAACAATGTGTATCTCAAAAACGATCAACTCCTCGAAAAAAACTTTATATAACATAAATTGTGTGCTTTAATGTGCTCTACATTTTTGTGTGGTAAGCGTTTGTCTATTTATTACGGTTTAGCAGTTATGCAAAATTTCGTAAAATTCATCCAGAATAAAGTAGTCTTCAGAGGCTATTCCCAGAAGATATATGTATTATTTGTAAGGTAAATATCTTTAATATGCGATATTTTAATCAAAATCATTAATCATTTTTGAGAGAGTAAAAATGTTATAAAAAAGGTCGATGTAAAAGGTGGGGGGATTTTCTTGAAAATCTTCATGTCGCATCCTTGGAAGATACCCAAATTAAATAACAAGTTTGGTATTTAACGGTCTTTTCGTTTTTGAGCTATGCTGCCCACAGACACACACTCACACAAACAAACACACACAGAAATAAAAGTAAATGGCGCGTTATTTATGGACGCTCTTTAACTACTGTGGCTCTCAGCGTCCCATTCTATACTGGGCGTGAAAAACCGCTTAATTTTGCTCAGAGGCCTCTCTATCAGGCTTGAGGTTCTTTTACGTGGCGTAAATCTACGACACGGAACAAACGGCTTCACTTCGCTTCCGAAGGAAGCCATGCTAAGGATTTTTTACGCCCGAAAAAATCCATCGTCCTCCGCCGGGTTTGAACCCGTGACTTTGGGTATATGAAGTTAGCATGGTAATCATTACACCACGGAGGGCGTCATCTGATATTACATCAGTGTTACATAATATGAAATTATATTTATTTATACATTTTAACACCAATTTTTTATTAAAACACACAATTTATGTAATATGCTTTTTTTCTTGGAGTTGATGGCTTTTGAGATATTCCTTGTTACTGATTTCAGTTTTAAAATACTTAAACTTTTCTCATATGGGAACTTTCAACTCCTGGCCATGCAAAGAAACGAATTTCAATGCCATAGCAACCACATTTTAAAACGTTTGACTGTCGATTTAGACTAGACTATTCCCCTATTTCCCATCTACTTATAAAGGAACTAAGTTTTAACACAGTTTTTTCATGTTTAGGCAAATTTTCTTCCAAGTTTTGGCTGTCTGTAATTATAAGTTCAGATAGGATATGTACAAATTGTAGGTAAGTGATTAGTTAAACTGAATAAAGAGGTTGCTAATGTAGAAAAAAGTCTTGTTGGAAGTTGTATATCACATCCATCTTAAAGGTGACATGACTTCGCGTGTTCCAAGAATGAAGAAGCCTGCTCACTTAAAACGTGAAGCACTCGGAATGAAGACATCAGGTCCTCATTTGTGAGTTAACGGCTACGTGACTCAGCCATCTTCCTTTTCACGTAACACAACATAGTTTTGCTGCCTATACAAATTTCAACAACAAAGAACAGGCGGCCGCCATTCTTTTGGTGATGATGATGTTCAAAAAATGACGAGGCCATTTAATCTATAAATTACGCTCTCGACGATGAACAACATTCCGGCTAACCTTCTAGCAGCTTTCTCAGATTTCTTTAAGTATTGCCACAGAAACTGCATTTTAGTGAGATTTAGAATTAAATCCTGAAATTCAAAAACCCCACTCGTCCACAAATATTATTTTTAGGAGCTATACAGTAAATAGAGAATATACTGCATTTCACACAAAAGTTTGATACCGAGGAAATATACGTTTCCAAAATATTGTTTTATCTATATTATGCTTCGAGTATTAACTGTTGCAAAAAAGTGTATGACACAAATTGAGTGTTTTAAAGAGACCTACATTTTTTACTTTCTCTACATTTACTGTGTACATAGTGTATAGATAAGATATTGCATTCCACTCAAAGATTCGATACCGAGATTTCACCGGAAATATATGTTTCGGGTCCCGCTGAATCCAAAAAAAAACCATTTTACTTCCTCTAGACCGGTATGTACAATGTACATAGGGATAGAGAAGTATTGTATTCCACCCAAAAATTCGATTTTGAGATTTCACCGGAGATATATTTATTACGACCTCCGGAGTCCAAAAAATGCATTTTCAGAAACAGGTCCGTGTGTTTGTGTGTGTGCATAGCTCAAAAACGAAAAGACGGTTAAATTCCAAACTTGGTATTTAAGTTTGGCATCTTCCAAGGATGCGACACGAAGATTTTTAAGAAAATCCCCGCACCCCTAACTCCCCTTTACATGGAAAAATTTTCGAAAATTTTATTTTTCTTAAAAATGGCTATAACGATTTTAATTAAAATACCACATATTAAAGCCACTTCTATCGCAAATAAAATGTATATCTTGAATTTTCTGGGAATAGCTTCTAAAGACCTGTTTATTCTGGATGAATTTTGCTTTATTTGGTATAACTAGTAAACCGTAAGAGATAGACGAAAACTTACTGTAAAAATATATAGATCTTGTTAAAATACACAAGTTATGTCTTATTCATTTTTTTCGTAGAGCTTACTGTTTTCGAGGCATTTCATGTTTTTAGTTTCAGTTGTAAAGTGCTTATACTTTTCTCAGATGGCAGTGTCCGTTTTTCTTTTGTTCTACTCCTGGCCAAGTGAAGAAGCGATTTGCAATGACAATCGCATAACGACAGCTTTTAAAACATTTGACTATCCTTTAGCCTAGTGCATTTCCTTAGCTCCAGTATACTTATAAGGAATTAAGTAATAAAATTCTGCTTATGTTTATCTCGATTAGCGTGGGGTTGAAAGGAGATTTATCTTTTGTAAGAGGTTTGTTTGTAGAGTAGCCAGAGACACTCATGTGAGTGTAACACATCAGATATTTACAAAAAGGTCCGTGTGTGTGTGGACAACATAGCTCAAAAAACGAAAAGACCGTTGAATACCAAACTTGGTATTTAAATTTGGTATCTTCCAAGGATGCGACACAAAGATTTTCAAGAAAATCACCCCACCGCAAAGTACTCTTTAAATGGAAAAAAATTCGAAAATATTGATTTTCTAAACAATGGCTCTAACGATTTTTATTAAAATCTCTTATATTTAACACAATTTACAAGCCAAACAAAATGTATATCTTGAAATTTTTGGGAATAACCTCTGTAGACTACTTTATTCTGGATGAATTTTACAGAATTTTACATAAGTGCTAAACTGTACTAGTTGGAGAAAAACTTATCTCACAAAATAAGTAGAGCACTTTAAAGCACACAATTTATGTGATATGCATTTTTTCGTGGAGTTGATAATTTTTGAGATATTCCATGTTTCTAGTTACAACTTTAAAAAAACTTATACATTTCTTTCATAGGACCTTGTGACCTCCTGTCCATAAAAACGAGGAATTTCAGGCACATAACAACCAGCTTTTGACTATCATTTTAACCTATTTCGCTTCTACTTACAAGGAAGCAAGTAATAAGACTATTTCTGCTAATTTTTTCTCGATCAGTATGAAGTAAATAGAAGCATAAGCTTTTTACTTTCTCTATACGTGCTATATACACAGTGTATAGAGAAGGTATTGTAATGCACCCAAAAATTCGATACCGAGATTTCACCGGAAATACATGTTTTGAGACCTCCTGAATCCAAAAAAAAGCATTTTTAGAAAAATTTCCGTGTCTGTCTGTATGTGTGTGTCTGTGTGTATGTGTGTGCGTGTGTGCTGTGGGTAGCATAGCTCAAAAACGAAAAGTTCGTTAAAAACCAAACTTAGTATTTAAGTTTGGTATCTTCCAAAGAAAGATTTTCAAGAAAATCCCCCCTTCCCAATTACCCTTTATATGGAACTTTTTTAGAAAATTTT
The DNA here is from genome assembly GCA_030762935.1 of Hymenopus coronatus. Lineage (NCBI taxonomy): Eukaryota > Metazoa > Arthropoda > Insecta > Mantodea > Hymenopodidae > Hymenopus > Hymenopus coronatus. Next base: position 63,237,264 of record CM060899.1, read on the forward strand.
GATTTTATAAAAAATGGCTCTAACTATTTTGAATAAAACATCGTATTATAAAGATATTTATTTACCTGGCAAATAAAATGTATATCTTGAATTTTCTGGAAATAGTCTCTGAAGACTACTTTATTCGGGATAAATTTTGCATAACTATTAAACCGTAAAATATGGACAAAAACTTAACACACAAAAAATGTAGAGCACGTTAAAACACACAATTTATGTTATATACATTTTTTATCGAGGAGTTGATCGTTTTTGAGATATTCCTTGTTTTTGGTTTCAACTTTTAAAAACCCACTTTTTTCATACAGGAATTTGCCAACTCCTGTCCATACAAACAACGAACTTCAGTCACATAGCAACCAGCTTTTGGCTTTCACTTTAACCTATGGTACTCCCTTATTTCCCTTCTTCTTACAAGGAAGCAAGTAATGAGACTATTTCTGCTAATTTTTTCTTGATTAGCATGAAGTAAATAGAAATATAAGCTTTTAAACAATAATTTGTTGCAGAGTTATAGAGAAAGTCATGTGAACGGAACACATCCGATATTTTTTATAATTAAAGACTAACTCTTTGTGTGAACGGAACATCTATTCACTGCTCCACATCTGTTTGAAACTCTTTCTGTTTCCAGGAATAAATTTTCCAAATGGTTTACTATATTTGAAACACTCCCTCATACATATATACAAAATAAATAAAGAAGCTGTGTCAGTTGTATAGTGAGCATATACTAATAAAATATTCTATCTGATAGATGAAAATATAATGTAAATACGCGTTCTGCTTCTATACACTGGTTTAATCCACTAGTGCAGACAAAATGTCAGCTAAAATTGTAAAATAGCAATATGAAAATATTATTAATTCAAAACTGTTGATGCGCTTTCCATTACAAACAGTTTTTCATTTGAAATTGTGCTTTTCTGAATAGTCAATGCATTTCAAAATTGGACTTGTTTTGGGAATTAACCCTATAATCTATCAATTACAGGGGCTGCCCCAAAAGTACACAACCTAACGTGGTTGTTGTTTCAAGACACAACAATGGTAAAAAGTACCAACTTTAGAAAGCTTAAGCTTGACGATTTTACATTGTTTAGCATCTGTTTGGCAGCCATCAATAATGAATGCTCTCAGCGAATTATTAAACATGGATAAAACTGGTCACCGTTATGTGATAAATACTTTCATTTGAAAGGTCTTAGTCCAACTAATATTAAAGCTGAGCTAGATTCTACTTTGGGGGAAGTCTGCTCCTTCGTTTACAACAGGGAAATATTGGGTGGCAGAGTTTAAGCGCGACCGTACGAGCTGCCAAGACGAAAATCGCAGTGGTCGACCAAATGAGGTTACCAGTCCAGAAATTGTAAACAAAATCCACAAAATGGTATTGTATGACCATCGACTGAAAGCGCGCAGACATTGCAGGCATTTCAAAAAGCTTTGTATATCGCATACTGATGAAAATTTGGATGTGAGAAAGTTGTATGCAAGGTGGGTACCGCGTTTGCTCACTATACAACAAAAACAGCGTCGTGAGGAGGTTTCAGTCGAGTGTTTGACAATGTTCCGCTGCAATAAAGCCGAGTTTTTGCGTCGATTCATAACAATGAATGAAACCTGAGTCCATCAATTCACACCTGAGATGAAGCAACAATCAAAACAGTGGATTGAAAGCGGAGAATCGGCTCCAAAGAAGGCGAAGACTGTTTCATCTACAGGCAAAGTCATAGCGTCAATTTTCTCGGACGAACGCGTGATAATTTTCATTGATTATCTCAAAAAAGGAAAAGTAATCAATGGCGAATATAATGCGAACTTTTTTACAGCGTTTCAGTGATGAAATCGATAAAAACGGCCGCATTTAGCGAAAATTAAAGTTTTGTTTCATCAAGACAATGCATCAGTTCACACGTCCATTATCGCCATGGCCAAAATCAATGAGTTAAATTTCGAATTGCTTCCTCGTGCTCTCTATTCGCCAGATTTAGCCCCCTCTGATTATTTTCTGTTTCCAAACTTGAAGAATTGGCTTGATGGTAGAAGATTTGCCAACGATAAAGAGGTGGAGTCTGCAGTTGTTGGCTATTTTGCAGATCTCGACAGTTCTCACTATAAACAGGGTATTGAAGCTATTGAACATCGCTGGGAAAGTGTATGGAGCTGAAAGGAGACTGTGTAGAGAAATAAAGATGTTTTCTTTGTTAGGTCGGGTACTTCTGGGACAGCTCTCGTATTTTACTATATATGTCACTCTTATTCTAATTACTGAATTGGAGGATTTTTGCACCTTATGTACAATGTAGGGATAGAGAAGTATTGTATTCCGCCCAAAAATTTGATGTCAAAATTTCACCGGAAATACATGTTTTAGGATCCACTGAGTTCAAAAAAAGCATTTTCAGAAACAGGTCCGAGTGGGTGTGTGTGTCTGTGGACAGCATAGCTCAAAAACGAAAAGACGGTTAAATACTGTATATATATATATATATATATATATATATATATATATATAAAACACATATTGTGTGTTTTAACGAGATCCTCATACTTTGTTTTTATCTATCTCTTACGGTTTGCCAGTTATACAAAATTGAGAACAATTCATCCAGAATAAAGAGGTATATAGAGGCTATTCTCATAAAAGTCAAGATTTGCATTTTATTTGTAATAAAAACAACTTGAATATAAGGGATTTTAACCCAAAACTTTAGAACCATTTTTTAAAAAACCGAAATGTTCAAATTTTTGTTCCATATAAAGGTAGTTGGGATGGAAGATACTGTCAAGTATATCACGGACTTTTCGTTTTGAGCCCACAGACACACACAGATGAGTACTTTTCTAAAAATGCTTTTTTTGGGATTCAGGGGGTCCCAAAACATGTATTTCCAATGTTACCTCGGTATCGAATTTTTAGGTACAATACAATATCTACCTTCTCTATACATTATGTTCATAGTTCGCTTAGAGAAAGTAAAAATAGTATGCATGGTTTCCTTCGGAAGGGAAGTAAAACCGGTGATCCCGTATTGTAGATTTACCTGAAGCCTCATATAGATGCCCCATGGTCACATAAAATGAGACCCTAAGAACCACAACAGTTAAATATCGTTCACAAATAAAATACAATTTAATTTAAATTCGGGGGAGTTTGCTGCGTACGCGCGAGTATTCTAACTCGCAAGAAAACATTTAGGAGTGGATAATTAGTGTTGGATTTTTGTGATACGGTTGGATGCAGCATTACTGATATTTAAATATCCAGAATGTTAAAACTCGTGAATAATTACACATCACTGGTGTTTACAAATCGTTATTCTGGAACATGATAAGTTGCCGTGCATTATACGTGGCCGGCTGTTACGTCATCGATGCCGGATTGTCCTGTCTGTCAGTCCAGGAGCGTTTTACCAGATGTTTGATACTGACAAGAGGTCATTGTCGTTTTAGTTACAATTCAAGCTCGGAGATTTAGTGAAAGCAGATAGAAAATAAAAATACACCTGCCTTTACTTTCTCTATTATAGGACCAAGTTTGACAAGAAAATAACTATTTATAAATCAGAGCGATACAATAACAATAATAATAATGTAACTCATTACATATTTTGATGAAAAACACTAAACAAGAGGACTTAGAAAAAATCTGATGAGTTATATTTCGCTGAAACAAATTATTGTTAAAAAGCTTATTCTTCTATTTACTTCATGCTAAGCGAGAAAAATTTAGCAGAAATACTCTTATTACTTGCTTCCTTGTAAGTAGAAGCGAAATAAGGGAGTACCATAGGTTAAAGTGATAGTCAAAAGCTGTTTGCTATGTAACTGAAGTTTCTTTGTTTCCATGGACACGAGTTGACAAATTCCTGTATGAGAAAACTATAAGTATTTTAAAAAATGATCCACTCCACGAAAAAAAATTATATAACATAAATTGAGTGTTTAAACGTGCTCTACATTTGTTGTGTGGTAAGTTTTTGTCCGTCTCTTACGGTTTAGCAGTTATGCAAAATTCCGTAAAATTGGCCCAGAATACAGTAGTCTTCAGAGGCTATTCCCAGAAAATTCAAGATATACATTTTATTTATCAGGTACATATCTTTAATATACGACATTTTAATTAAAATCGTTAGAGACATTTTTTATAAACTCGATTTTTTTTTAAAAAAAGGTCTATGTAAAGGGTAGTTTGGAGTGGGGCGATTTTTCTCAAAATCTTCGTGTCGCATCCCTGGGAGATACTAAACCTAAATACCAAGTTTGGTATTTTATCGACTTTTCGTTTTCGAGTTATCGTGTTCACGAACACACACACACGCGCACGGATCTTTTTCTGAAAATACTTTTTTTGGATACAGGGGACCCTAAAACATATATTTCCGGTGAAATCTCGGTAAGAAAATTTTTGGTGGAGTGCAATACCTTCTCTATACACTGTGTACATAGTAAGTATAGAGAAAATAAAAATTATATAACATAAACTGTGTGTTTTTACGTGCTCTACAGTTCTTGTGTGGTAAGTTTTCGTCTATCTCTTACGGTTTAGCTGTTACGCAAAATTCCGTAAAGTTCTTCCAAAATAAAGTAGTCTTCAGAGGTTATTCCCAGAAAATTCAAGATATACATTTTATTTGGGATGTAAATATCTTCAATATACGATATTTTAATCAAAATCGTTTCATTCATTTTTGAGAAAATCAAAATGTTCCAAGTAAAGGGTAGTTGGAACTGAGGCATTTTCTTGAAAATCTTCTTGTCGCATCCTTGAAAGATACTTAAATTAAACACTATGTATTGAATTTAAAGGACGCTTCGTCTTTGAGCTATGCTATTAAAATACACGGGTTTTTACTTTCTCTATACGCACTATGTCTATAGTGTATAGAGAAGATATTGCACTCCACCCAAAAATTCGATACCGAGATTTCACCAGAAATATATGTTTTAGGGTCCCCAATATCCCAAAAAAACATTTTCACAAAAAGGTCCATGTGTGTGTGTCTGTGAACACGATAACTCAAAAACGAAAAGTCGGTAAAATACCAAACTGGGTATTTAATTTTAGTATCTTCCAGGGATGCGACACAGATTTTGAGAATAATCCCCCCACCCCAAACTACCCTTTACATGAAACTTTTTTCGAAAATTTTGATTTTCTAACAAATAGCTCTAACGATTTTGATTAAAATATAGTATATTAGAGATATTTATATGACAAATAAAATGTATATTTTGAATTTTCTGGAATAGCCTCTGAAGACTACTTTATTCTCGGTCAATTTTACGGAATTTTGCATAACTGCTAAACCGTAAGAGATGGACAAAAACTTACCACACAACAAATGTAGAGCACCTTAAACACACAATTTATGTTATATACATTTTTTTCGTGGAGTTGATTGGTTTTTAAATATTCCTTGTTTTTGGTTTCAGATATAACGACATACTTTTCTCATATAGGACTTTGTGGACTCGTGTCCATACAAATAAAAGAACTTCAGTCGCATAGCAACCAGCTTTTGGTTATCACTTTAACCTATGGTACTCCCTTATTTCGCTTCTTCTAACAAGGAAACAAGTAATAAGACTATTTCTGCTAATTTTTGCTCCATTAGATGAAGTAAATAGAATAATGTGTTGCAGTGATATAGAGAAAGTCATGTGAATGGAACACATCAGATTTTTTTAAAAGTCCTTCTTTGGATCTCAAAAAGGGGGTTAAAACTTTTATTTTCGGTGAAATATCTGTATACATTCTCTAGACAATATGTGTAGAGAAAGTAAATAAACAATCAAACGCCCGGATTAGCCGGCCAACGGGATTTGAACCCATGACCTTCCGAATGCCGAAGACATTACCGCCTGAAAGAGCCCGCTCGGTTAAGGAGCTATCGTTGTATTCATGTTGAAATCGAAACATCTCTTGGTTTGGAATGTTTAAAAGCTCAGCTTTAGCTGATGGTGGAGTTGCTCTATTGTTCCGCATGAACCCGGTGTCGCCTCAAGCGCTGTCTGGGGTTATAATCCCCAAGATAGCGAACGAGGGCGTTCCGACGGTGCTGCAAACTGTTGTAGAATTTTGTTGCTCTGCTGCTGGCTTCATCTTTAATGTGTGAAGATATGAGGCTTCTTGAGGCAGTATCACGGGCAAGGAGTGGACCTAAGGACTTTATCTTTATTCTTTGAAGTAGTATTTACGTGTACTATGTACATGGTGTGTATAGAAATTATTGTATTGCACCCAAAATTTCGATACCGAAATTTCACTGGAAATACATATTTTTGGACTCCTTGAATCCAAAAAAAAAATCTGATTATGCTCCATTCATATGACTTTCTCTACATATCTGTAACAAATTATTGTTAATAAGCTTATTCTTCTATCTGTTTAACGCTAAAACATTAGCAGAAACGATCTTATTACTTAGTTCCTTTATAAGTAGAACAGAAATATCTAAGGGAATACATTAGGCTAAACCGACAGTCAAATGTTTTAAAATGTGGTTGCTTCGGGATTAAAATACCTTTCTTTGCGTGGCCAAGCGTTGACAAGGTCTCGTATGAGAAAAGTTTTAAGCATTTTAAAACTGAAATCAATAACAAGGAATATCTCGAAAACGGTGAACTCCATGAAAAAATGTTAATGACATAAATGGTGTGTTTTATCGAGATCTACATTTTTTGCGTAGAAGCTTTTATCTATATCTTACGGTTTACCACCTATGCAAAATTCAATAAAATCATCGAGAATAAAGCGGTCTTAGAGGCTATTCCCAGAAAATTTAAAATATACATTCTATTTGAAGTGTAAATATCTTTAGTATACGGGATTTTAATCAAAATCGTTAGAGCTATGTTTTAGAAAATTAAAAATTTCGAAAACTGTTTCATATAAAGGGTAATTTGTGGTGGGGAATTTTCTTGAAAATCTTTGTGCAGTATCCTTGGAAGATATAAAACCTAAATGCCACATTTGGTATTTAATGGTATTTTAGTTTTTGAGCTATTCTGTCCATAGACACACGGACATTTTTCTAAAAAAAAAATTTCGGACTCAGGAGACTCCAAAACATATATTTCCGGGGAAATCTCGACATCGAATTTTTGGGTGGAATATAATACCTTCTCTAACCCTATTTACATTGTACATACAGGGCTAGAGAAAGTAAAAATAATTTTTAGAAACATGTCCGTGTGTGTCTGTGGGCAGCATAGTTCCAAAAACGAAAAGACTGTTAAATACCAAACTTGGTATTTAATTTTGGTATCTTCCAAGGATACGAAACGAAGATTTTTTAGAAGATCCCCACCCCCAACTACCCTTGACATGTAAATGTTTTTAAAACTTTTCATTCCATCATGAATGACGTTAACAATTTTGATTAAAGTCTCTTATATTCAAAATATTTACATGAAAAATAAAACGTATAGCTTGAACTTTCTGGGAATAGCCCCAGGAAACATCTTTATTCTGGGTGAATTTTGCAGAATTTTGCATAACTGGAATGTCGTAAGAAATAGACAAAAACGTACTTAATAGAAAATGTATAAATTGTTAAAACACATAATTTATGTCATATATTACTTTATCTACACGTACTATGTACATAGTGTATAGAGAAGGTATTGTATTCCACCCAAAAATTCGATACCGAGATTTCACCGGAAATACACGTTTTGGGTGCCCCTGAGTCCAAAAAAAGCATTTTTGGGAAAAGGTCCGTGTGTGTGCGCGTGTGTGTGTATTTGTATGTCTGTGTGTCTGTGGACAGCATAGCTCAAAAAGAAAAGATCGTTAAATACCAAACTTGGTATTTAAGTTTGGTTATCTTCCAAGGATGCGACACGAAGATTTACAAGAAAATCCCCCCACCCCCAACTACCCTTTACATAGAACTTTTTTGAAAATTTTGATTTTCTCAAAAATGGCTCTAACGATTTTGATTAAAATATCGTATATTAAAGATATTTACCTGAAAAATAATATGTATATCTTGAATTTTCTGGGAATAGCCTCTGAAGACTACTTTATTCTGGAGGAATTTTGCATAACTGCTAAACCGTAAGAAATGGACAAAAATTTACAATACAAAAAATGTAGAGCACATTAAGACACATAATTTATGTTATATGATTCTTTTTCGAGGAGTTGTTCGTTTTTGAGATATTCCTTCTTTTTTGGTTTCAGCTTCGAAAAACTTCAGTCACCAAGTAACCAGCTTTTGACTTCACTTAAACCTATAATACTCCCATATTTCGCTTCTACTTACAAGGAAGCAAGTAATAACACTATTTCTGCTAATTTTTTTTTTATTAGCTTGAAATAAGTAGAAGAATAAGCTTATTAAAAATCATTTGTTACACAGAAGTAGAGAAAGTCATGTGAATGGAACACATCAGAATTTTTTTTTTCGTGGAATAGACCATTTCTTCGATATTTCAGGTTGTTTGTTTCAGATTTAAAATACATCAACTTTTCTCAAACGTTTCTCTTGGCCATGCATAGAAACGAATTTCAACCACATGGCAACCAGCTTTTAAAATATTTGAGTATTACTTTAGCTTAGTGTAATCCCTTGTTTTTCTCCTTAGAAGGGACCAATTATTTAAGACAATTTCTGCTAATGTGAATCTCTATTATTATATAGTATATAAAAATCTGATGTGTTCCATTCACATGACTTTCTCTACATCTTTGCAAATAATTATTGTTAAAAAGTTTATGCTTCCATTAACTTCACGCTAATCGAGAAAAAAGTAGCAGAAATAGTCTTATTACTTGTGCCCTTGTAAATAGAGGCGAAATAAGGGAGTACCATAGGTTAAAGTGATAGCAAAAGCTGGTTGCTATGTGACTGAAGTTCCTTTGTTTGTGTGGACAGGAGCTGGCAAATTCCTGTAATACAAAAGTATAAGTTATTTAAAGCTGAAAACAAAAACAACTCGATAACGATCAACTCCTCGAAAAACCTGTATATAACGTAAATTGTATGCTTTAAACTGCTCTGCATTTTTGTGTGGTAAATTTTTGTCTATCTGTCACGGTTTAGAAGTTATGCAAAATTCCGTAAAATTGATCCAGAATAAAATAGTATTTAGAGGCTATTCCCAGAAAATTCAAGAAATACAAGTTATTTTTCAGGTAAATATATTTTAATACGATATTTTAATCAAAATTGTCAGAGTCATTTTTGAGAAACTCAAAATTTTCGAAAAAAGTTCCATGTAAAGGGTAGCAGGGGTTGGGGGATTTTATTTGAAAATATTCGTGTCCCATCCTTGGAAGATACCAAACTTAAATACCGAGTTTGGTATTTAACGGTCTTTTCGTTTTTGAGCTACGCTGTCCACAGACACACACGCATCCACAGAAGTTTTTCTGAAATTGCTTTTTTTGGATTCAGGTGGACCGATACATATATTTCCGGTGAAATCTCGGTATTGAATTTTTCGGTGGAATGCAATACTTTCTCTATACTTTATGTACATAGTACGTATAAGAGAAAGTAAAGATATTATCGCTTAACTTAGCATGAGGTGCAATGAGGTAATAGTGTCAGTGGCCCTGTGCGACAGGCCTCATAAATTTCTGTAAAGTTAGGTATTTTTGTATGTTAATTTTCACCTTTGTTTTGACATTTGTCCATTCAATTCTTCGTCAGAGACAAGTGAAAGTGTAGCAGTTATCGATTCTTCGTTAGTAGAATGCTGATTTTGTCCGATTTAATGGACATAAATAAACATTACTAACTCCAACTGCATTTTAACAACGCAGTAAAAATGAAAATGCCATAATGCAACGAGTTCTTGTGGCTTTTGAACTAAGTGACATGCACTTAAACTTGTGTTTCTGCCAATAAAATGCCTTCTTATTTGTACGAAAATAATGAATTTGTATAGTTCTTCAAAGCAATAGCATCTAGGGGACCGATAGCGGGTCAGAATCGAAGTTAGCGCGAAAATAGGACAGTGGTAGACCTTGATGTTTTCACTAGAAGTGGAAGGCGATTAAAGTTGGGTGTGTGGTAAACATAAATGCCACTGATTTACTGGAAACAACAATTTTAATATTTACATATATTCAGTTGCTATGGTGCAACAAGTCATAGCATCATTATCCGTTTCATTTTATCTCAAGATACATAGATTATAATGCACAACATACATCCGTAACGTCTTAAATATGAATCGTCTCCGATTGGCACGTATGAGTGGAATCATTTATCAACAATTATTTTCGTAGCAGTACCTCGTAGCAAATATCATATTTCACATATTATTGAAAATCTGATATTTTTTCTCTTTGTTTTTCATACGGTCTTAAACAATGTCACGGGTATTTGATTAATTGCTTGCAAAAATTCATTTCGAAGGCTCTCAGGGCTCGCGGCATTTCAATGTTTGATATTCCAAGTATGTGTTATTGTCAAAGATATATATGCAAAGTTCTTCTGTATGAATTTAAAATCTTCGAGCAAATAATTTATGTCATGTACATGTTTACTTTCTCTAGCCCCATATGTACAATGTACATAGGGATAACGTATTGTAAAACATCCCAAAATTCGATACCGAGATTTCACCGGAAATATATGTTTTGGGGACCCCTGAGTCCGAAAATAGCATTTTAAAAAAAAAGGTTCATGTGTGTGTATGTGTGTGTGTATGTGTGTGTGTCTGTGTGTGTGGTTGAGTGTGTCTGTGGACAGCATAGCCCCAAAACGAAAATACCGTTAAATACCAAACTTGGTATTTAGGATTAGTATCTTCCAAGGATGCGACACGAAGATTTTCAAAAAAATCCCCTTACTAAAACCTACCCTTTACATGGAACAAATTTCGAAAATTTTCATTTTCTTAAAAATGGCTCTAACGATTTTGCTTAAAATCCCGTATATTAAAGCTATATATGTCCGAAATAAAATGAATATCTCGAATTTTTGGGGAATAGCCTCTTTAGACCTCTTTATTCTGGATTAATTTTGCTTAACTGCTAAACCGTAAGAGTTAGAAAAAAAAAACTCACTGCACAAAAAATGTGCATCACGACAAAACACACAATTTATGTCCTTTACGTTTTTGTTGTGGAGGTAACAGTTTCTGAGATATTCCTTGTTATTGGTTTCAATTGTGAAGTAATTAAACTTTTCTCACACAGGAAGTGTCTGCTTTTCTTTTGTTCTACTCCTGGCCAAGCAAATAAGTGATTTACAATGACAATCGCATAACGATAGCTTTTAAAACATTTGACAATCATTTTAGTATAGTGCATTCCCTTATCCTCTTATACTTATTAGGAAATAAATAATAACATTCTGCTAACATTTATCTCGATTAGCATTGTGTACAAAGAAGAAGAATCTTTTGTAGGAGGTTTGTAGAGCAGCTAGAGAAAGTCATGTCACACATAAGATTTTTTCTGATTAGCATGAAGTAAATAGAAGTATAAGTTTTTTAACAATAATTTGTTGCAGAGATGTAGAATAAGTCATGTGAATGAAACACATCAATTTTTTTTTTTAATCAGGGGACGTAAAACATGTATTTCCGGTAAAATCTCGGTATCGAATTTTTGGGTGCATTACAATACCTTTTCTATACACTATGCACATAGTACGTGTAGAGTAAGTAAAAATGTAGGTCATTATGTTAAATATTAGCTGAGATAATGGGTCAAACTCTTTCATTGGCAAGATAGGGCATTTGACTCCCCTTAAAACAAAATCATCACTTGGTGTGCGTGCAAAAGAAGTTGCCGCGCCACTCGTTTTCAAAAGGGCAGTGCAGGTTCGAAGGAAAAGGTCTCTTAGGCACTGCTGCTCTCGTTATGTGTATACAGGATGTTAATGAACTACACCGAAATAATTTGCGAGATTGTGCACGTGACTGATATAAGTAATTTGAGATCGGCGATGCATGGTCCCCGGATAAACATAACGCAACTACATAGCGTTAAACGTGTGGGTATAAGGTGCTGATAAGTCGGTGTTAAAAAAATCTGATGTGTTCCATTCACATGAGTTTCTCTACATCTCTGTAACAAATAAGTTTTAAAAAGCTTATAATTCTATTTGCTGCAAGCTAATCAGAAAAAAATGAGCAGAAATAGTCTTATTACTTGCTTCCTTGTAAGTAGAAGGGAAATAAGGGAGTTTCATAGGTTAAAGTGAAAGCCAAAAGCTGGTTGCTATGTGACTGAAGTTCCTTTTTTTGTATGGACAGGATTTGATAAATTCCTGTATGAGAAAAGTTAAGTTTTTCGAACAAAAACAAGAATATCTTAAAAACGATCAACTCCACGAAAAAAATGTATATAACATAAATTGTGTGTTTTAATGTGCTCTACATTTTTTGTGTGGTAAGGTTTTGTTTATCTCTTACGGTTTAGCAGTTATACAAAATTCCGGAAAATTCACTCAGAATAAAGTAGTCTTCACAGGCTATTCCCAGTAAATATCTCTAATATACGATATTTTAATCAAAATCGTTAGAGCCATTTTTTAGAAAATCAAAATTTTCGAAAAAAGTTCCATTTAAAGGGTAGTTTGTGGTGGGGGATTTTCCTCAAAATCTTCGTGTCGAATCCGTGGAACATTCTAAACTTAAGTACCAAGTTTGGTATTTTACCGACTTTTCGTTTTTGAGTTATCATGTTCACAGACACACGGACACACTGACACACGGACCTTTTTCTGAAAATACTTCTCTTAGATACAGGGGACCGTAAAACATATGTTTTCGGTGAAATCTCGGTATCGAATTTTTTGGTGGACTGCAATATCTTCTCTATACACTATGTATATAGTGCGGGTAGAGAAAGTAAAAATCGTTGGAGCCATTTTTTAGAAAATCAACATTTTCGAAAATGTTTCCATGTAAAGAGTAATTTGCGGTGCGGGTAAATTTCCTCAAAATGTTCGTATCTCATCCTTGGATAATATACTGATATACTTATATACCAAGTGTGGTATTTTACCAACTTTTGGTGAGTTATCGTGTTCACGGACACACTGTGTGTTTTATCGAGATCTATATTTGTTGTGTAGTGTCTACGTTTTTATCTGTCTTTCGGTTTACCAGTTATGCAAAATTTGGCAAAATTAATCCAAAATAAATAGGTGTACAGAGGCTACTTCTAGAAAATTCAAGATCAACATTTTAATTTAATCAAATTCGTTCGAGCCATTTTTGAGAAACTCAACACTCTCAAATATGTTTCCGTGTGAAGGGTAGTTTGGGGTTGAGAGGATTTTTCTCAAAAGTATCCTTATAAGATACTAAACTTACACCAAGTTTGGTATTTAATGGATGTTTTGTTTTTGAGCTCTGCTGTCCATAGACACATATACAGACGGAGAGATAGACACTTACAGATACATTTTTCTAAAAATTGCTGTTTTTTTTTCTTTGATTCAGGAGGTCACTAAGCATTTATTTCTAGTTAAATCTCGGTATCGAATTTTTGGTTTTTAGTACAATACTTTTCTATGCACTATGTACATAGTACTTGTAGAGAAAGCTTCACAGTCGCGGGTTCAAACGAAGACGATGAATTTTTTTCGGGCGTAAATATCCTTAGCATGATTTCCTTCTGAAAGGAAGTAAAGCCGTTGGTCCCGTGTCGTAGATTTACGGCACGTAAAATAACCTCAAGCCTGATAAAAGAGGTCTGTGAGCAAAATTAAGCGGTCTTTCACGCCCAGTATAGAATGGGACGCTGAGAACCACAGCAGTTAAAGAGCGTCCATAAATAAAACACCATTTCCATTTCTGTTTAAATAACCTGCAAGCTAGAATTCTTAAACCTGATAAAAAGACATTTACTATTTAATAATAATAACAAGAAGAATACGAAGAAGACGAAGAATACTAAGAAGACGAAGAAGAATAGGAACAATAATAATAAGAAGCAGTTTAATAATAATAATAGTAATAATAACAAAAATAATAACAATAAAAATAATAATAATAATCATAGAAATAATGATAATGATAATAATAGCGATAATAATAACAATAGTAAATATAATAATAATAATAATAGTAATAATAATGATAATAATAGCGATACTAATAATAATTATAATTATAATAATAATAATAATAATAATAATAATAATAATGATATTTGGAACAGATATCAGAAAGGCATCCTTCACTCTATGGATTTTCCGAATTTCACTGACGTATCATCTTAAGAAGAATACAAAAGCTATTTTGTTGGTGCCGTCTAGCCGCCTGGTAAAAGTTAATTCCCAGCAACTTTCGTTTCACGGATTTTGTCACCTTCACACTAAATTCCTATTGGTTAGTTGCCTTGTCTCTCATGTCACGTCGCCAGTGTGACTCCAGTTTGAACTGGCCATAATTATTTGAGAATCGAAACCAATAACAAATAAATGTATTTGGCATTTGTACTTTGAAGATATTCATATGTTTTGTGTAGTAGTAGTTATGCAAAAGTCATTCTGAATGAAGAGCAATCCAGATACAATTTACAGTATTTTCAAGTTAAACAACAGTTTATTCTATCTTTAATATATGCTATTCCAATATATAATATAGAGTGAACAACAAAAATTTCAAAAATGTTCCATAGAAGGGTTAGCTGAGGTGAAGAGAGTTGTTACACGTACTATGTACACAATGTGTAGAGAAGATATTGTATTGCACCCAAAAGATTGATACCGAGATTTCACAAGAAATACATATTTGGGAATCATTATTAGAAAAATGACCCTGTGTGTGTCTGTATGGTTTTCTCAAAAATGACTAACAATTTTGATTAAAATACCTTATGTTAAAGGTATTTTAATACAAACAAAATGTATATTTTGAATTTTCTGCGAATAGCCTCTGAAGACCTCTTCATTCTGGATGACTTTTGCATAACTGGCAAACCGTAAGAGATATACAAAAACTTACAACACAAAAAATGCAGATCTCATTAAAATACACAAATTATGTAATGTACATTTTTTTTGTAGAGTTAAGTTTTCGAGATATTCCGGATTATCGGATTCAATTTTAAGACAGTTAAGTTTTTCTCAAACGGGAAGACATATTTCTTATCGTTTCTCGTTTGTTTACTACTGGCAATCAAAGACATTGGAATTTCAATGTTTTCACGGATTTTAAAGTACTTGACTATCGCTTTAGCCTTCGCATTTTCTTATTTCCCTTCTACTTACAAGGAGACAAGTAATAACACATTTCTGCTTGTGTTTATCTCCATTATTATGATGTAGATAACAGATTAATGTTTTGAATAAAAGGTTTGTTTGCCAAACAGGTAGAGGACATCATGTGAATGGAACACATTAGGTTTTTTCTCGATTAGCATAATGTAGCTAAAAGAATAAGATTTTTAACAATAATTTGTTATAGAGATGTAGAGAAAGTCATGTGAATGGAACACATCAGATTTTGTGTACTAGTAGTAGTTATGCAAAAGTCATCCTCAAAGAAAAGAAGTTTAGAGGCAATTTTCAGTAATTTTAACTTAAACGTTTTATTAACAAAATAAGTAACTTTAATAAATGGTATTCTAATCAATATCGTTAGAGTGGAAATTAAACTGTTCTAAAATGTTCCATATAAAGTTTAGTTGGGATGAGGAGATTTCTTACTATCTCTACAAGCTCTATGTGCATTATGTATACAGAAGTTATTGAATTGCACCCACGGAAATACACGTTCTGGAAACCCTCAATCTAAAAATCTGATGTGTTCCATTCACATGACTTTCTTTATATCTCCGTAAAAAATTATTGTTAATAAGCTTATCTTTTATTTACTTCATGCTAATCGAGAAAAATTAGCAATAAATAGTCTTATTTCTTGCTTTATTGTAAATAGAAGCGAAATAAGAGAGTATAGGTTAAGGTGGTGGTCAAAAGCTGGTTGCTACGTGACTGATGTTCCTTTGTTTGTATGGACAGGAGTGGACAAATTCCTGTATGAGAAAAGTATAAGTTTTTCAAAGCTGAAACCAAGAAAAACGTCTCAAAAACGATCAACTCCACGAAAAAAATGTATATAACATAAAGTGTGTGTTTTAACGTGCTCTACATTTTTTGTGTGTTAAGTTTTTGTCCATCTCTTCATTCTGGATGACTTTTGTATAACTGGCAAACCGTGGAGATATACAAAAACTTGCTACACAGAAAATGTTTTATCTGATTAAACACACAATTTGTGTTTGAAATATATATGTATTTCAAACGGGAAGACATATTTTTTCACCTATCTTGTTTTTTTGCTCCTGGCAAGTAAAGAGAATGGAATTTCAATTGTTTCACATATCGACTGGCTTTTAAAGGACTTGTATTCCCTTATTTCCCTTCTACTTATAAGGAAGAAAGTAATAAGACCAATTATGCCAATATTTATCTCGATTAGCATGGTGTAGATAAAATAACTTTTTGTAAGAACAATTTATATATGGAACAGCTAGAGAAAGCTATGTGAATGGAGTATAACAGATTTTTTTTTAGATGAATTTCGTGAAGATAATTCTTCTTTCAACATCATGCTAATCGAGATAAACTTTAGTAGAACTTAATACTTAGTTCATAAAATGTAGAATGAAACTAAGGGGATGCATTAGGTTAAATCAATAGTCAAATGTTTTAAAAGCTGTCGTTATGCGATTGTCATTGCAAATCGCTTCGTTTCTTCGCCAGGAGTAGAGTAGATAAAAGAAAAATCTGATGTGTGCCATTCACATGGATTATTACGGGTGTTTGAATATTTAATAGGAATTGGTATATTAATGAATGTATTATGTTTCTCTATATCTCTGTAAATAATTGTGGTTAATAAGCATTTCTTTTATTTATTTCATGCTATTGTAAGTAGAAGCGAAATAAGGGAGTACCATAGGTTAAAGTGAAAGCCAAAAGCTGGTTGCTATGTGAGTGATGTTCCTTTGTTTGTATGGACAGGAGTTGACAAATTCCTGTATGAGGAAAGTAAGTTTTTCAAAGCTGAAACCAAGAAAAAGAAATATCTCAAAAACAATCAACTCCACGAAAAAAATGTATATAACATAAATTGTGTGTTTTAACGTGCTCTACATCTTTTGTATGTTAAGTTTTTGTCCATCTCTTACGGTTTAGTAGCTATGAAAAATTAATCCAGAATAAAGTAGTCTTCAGAGGCTATTCCCAGAAAATTCAAAATATACACTTTATTCGTCAGGTAAATAAATTTAATATACGATATTTTAATCAAAATCGTTAGCGCCATTTTTTAGAAAATCAAAATTTTCGAAAAAAGTTCCATATAAAGGGTAGTTTGGGGTGGGGAGATTTTTCTCAAAATAGATACTAAACTTAAATACCAAGTTTGGTATTTTACCAACTTTTCGTTTTTGAGTTATCGTGTTCACAGACACACGGACACACTGACACACGGACACACGGACCTTTTTCTGAAAATACTTTTTTGGATACAGGTGACCCTAAAACATATATTTCCGGTGAAATCTCGGTATCGAATTTTTTGGTGGAGTCCAATGCATTCTCTATACACTATATACATAGTGAGTATAGAGAAAGTAAAAACGGTCTGTAAAAATATAAGCACTGCACAACTGAAACCAATAACAAGGAATATCTCGGAAACGGTTTCCTCCACAACAAAAATGTAAAGGACATAAATTGTGTGCTTTGACGAGATCTACATTTTCTGTGTGTTGAAGTTTTTGTCTATCTCTTACGGTTTAGCTGTTACGCAAAATTCGGCAAAAATCCCCCAGAATAAAGAGGACTTTAGAGGCTATTCCCAGAAAATTCAAGATATCTATTCTATTTGGTATATAAATACTATTAATATACGGGATTTTAATAAAAATGTTAGAACCATTTTTTAGAAAATAAAAATTTTCGAAAATTCAAGTTTGGCATTTAACGGACTTTTCGTTTTTGAGTTATGCCGTCCACAGACACACACAGACACACACACGGATAATTGTCTAAAAACGCGTTTTTTTTTTTGGATTCAGGGAGTCTCAAAACATATTTTTCCGGTGAAATCTCGGTATCGAATTTTTGGGTGCAATACAATACCTTCTCTATACACTATGTACATAGTGCATGTACAGAAAGTAAACATCTGATGTGTTCCATTCACATGACTATCTCTACATCTCTGTAACAAATTAGGTTAAAAATGCTATTCCTCTATCTACTTCAAGCTAATCTAGATAAGCATTAGCAAAATTGCCTGATTACTTACTTCTTTGTAAGCGGAAATGAAATAATACAATTCACTAGGATAAAACGATAGTCAAATCTTTTAAAAGCTGGTTGCCATGTGTGAAATCCGTTTTTTTCATGTGCAGTAGCTTAGAAATTCCTGCATCAAGTATTTTGAAATGTATCCAATAACAACAAATATCTCAGAAATGGTCAATGCCACGAAAAAATCTGATGTGTTTCATTCACATGACTTTCTCTACATCTCTGCAATAAATTATTGTTAAAAATGTTTTCCTCTATTTACTTAATGCTAATCGAGAACAAAAATTAACAGATAGGGTCTTGGTACTTGCTTCCTTGTAAGTAGAAGGGAAATAATGGAGTATCATAGGCTAAAGCGATAGGAAAATCTTTTAAGTATTTTAAAGCTAAAACCAATAACAAAGAATATCTTTAAAAACTTAAATACTAAGTTTGGTATTTAACGAATTTTTCGTTTTTGAGTTATGCTGCCAATAGATACACAGACACACACACGGACATGTTTCTAGAAATGCAAAGTTTTTGATTCAGAGGTCCTCAAAATATGTGTTTCCGTTGAAATCTTGGCATCAAAATTTTGGGTGGAATACAGTACCTTCTCTATCTACTATGTACGTTGTGCATATATGCTAGAAAAAGTAAAAAGAAAGGTATAAGTAATAGAACATTCAAACAATAACCAGGAATATCTCGGAAATTGTTGAATCCATAAAAGCTATTTAGCATTGATTGTTAGTTTTAACGAAACCTATACGCTTTTGTGTTGTAAGGTCTTATAAGGTTTGCCTGTTGTATAAAAGCCATTCATAACAACAGGAAATCAAAGGATATTCCCAGAAAATTCAAGGTATACATTTTATTTGTTATAAAAATATCTTAAATATAGGTAATTTAATCAAAAAGTTTATAACTATTATTTAGAGAATCAAATGTTTCGAAAAGCATTCCCTGTAGAAGTAACTGTGGGGTGATTTTCTTGAAAATATTTATCTGACATCCTTGCAAGATGTAGAAATTAGAATATCAGGTTTAGTATTTCACCGAAATTTTGTTTTAGAGATATATGTTCACAGAAAGAGAGACAGTGGCACGTGCATGGAACTTTTTCTAGAACATTTTTTTTGAATTTAGAGGAATCAAAGCATATACGAAGGTTTGTTTGTTTTTCAACCTCCGATAGGCTATAAATAAAAGAAAAGTTCATAGAAAACAATTATTTTATTACTAAAAGTTTTGTACACTTATGGCTACTTTTCAACATAATCACCGAAAATATTGAGACATTTATCGTACCTGTGCACAAGCTTTGCAATACCCGCTTCAAAAAAATGTCGCCGTCAATGATTTCAAATGAGCATTGACGTTGTTTTGAAGATCTTCGTACTTCACGGCGTTTACGGAGAGCCATTCAAAACAAACGAAGAGGAATGCTGACTTCAGGAATTGTGTTGATCCATGACAACGCTCGTCCAAACACTGCTGGCACAACCCATCGGCTCCTTGAACAATTTCAATGGGACATTTTCGATCATCCGCCGTACAATTCTGACCTGGCACCCAGCGACTTTCACCTTTTCCCTGAACTGAAGACGTGGCTAGGAAGGCAGCACTTTCAAACCAACGAAGATCTTCAAAACAACGTCAATTCTCATTTGAAATCATTGGCGTCAACGTTTTTTGAAGCATGTATTGCAAAGCTTGTACATAGGTACGATAAATGTCTCAATCTTTTCGGTGATTATGTTGTCAAGTGTATAATAGATACAATATTTCCCTACCTAGTATATATGTAGTATAGAAAGTATAAAGATTAAGATTTTCTCAGGCATTTTCCCATATCCTCGTAGGATCTCGGACTTTAAGTAGCCTCGTTCGCCTCGTTTATGCATTCCAATGATCTGCCCAGACAGAGGATGTTGAAATAATTAGATAAATTAAAATGCAAAATCCAGTGGCAGCATTCCTCCCTCCGCTTTGCAGATAAACCCAATTATAGCGATATCATCAGATTATCTATCTGTTATTTGGAAATGAGATACTGGTGTGGATGCACCAAATATACGGCTTTCCAAAATGATCGTAATATTTTCATCCTCAAAACATTTTATTACTTTATCTACACGTACCATATGTACATAGTGTATAGAGAAGTTATTGTATTACACCCAAAAATTCGATACCGAGATTTCAAGGGAATTACATGTTTTGGGTGCCCCTAAATAAAAAAAAAAATCTGATGTGTTCCATTCACATGGCTTTCTCTACATCTCTACAACAAATTATTGCTAAAAAGCTTATGCTTCTATTTACTTCAAGCTAATAGAGAAAAAGTTAGCAGAAATAGTCTTATTACTTGCTTCCTTGTAACCAGAAGCGAAATAAGGAAGTACCATAGGTTCAAGTGATAGTTTAAAAGTGGTTGATATGTGACTGAAGTTCTTTGTTTGTAAGGACACGAGCTGACAAATTCCTGTCTGAGAAAATCATAAGTTTTTCCAAGCTGAAACCAAAAACAACGAATATCAAAAAAAGATCAACTCCACGAAAAAAAATATATATAACATAAATTGTGTGTTTTAAAGTGCTCTACATTTTTTGTGCGGTAAGTTTTTGTCCATCTCTTACGGGTTAACAGTTCTGCAAAATTCCGTAAAATTGATCCAGAATAGAGTTGTCTTCAGAGGCTATTACCAGAAAATTCAAAATATACATTTTATTTGTCAGGTAAATATCTTTAATATACGATATTTTAATCAAAATCGTTAGAGCCATTTTTAAGAAAATAACAATTTTCGTAAAATGTTCCATGAAAGGGCATTTGGGGGTGGGAGATTTTCCTGAAAATCTTCATATCGCATCCTTGGAGGATACCAATCCTAAATACCAAGTTTGGTATTTAACGGTCTTTTCGTTTTTGAGCTATGCTGTCCACAGACACACAGAAACACACACAGACACACACGCGCAACCACGAACCTTTTTCTGAATATACTTTTTTTTGGATTCATTGCGGAACCAAAACATGTATTTCCGGAGAAATCTCGGTATTGAATTTTTGGGTGGAATGCAAAACCTTCTCTATACACTATGTGCATAGTACGTATAGAGAAAGTAAAAAAGCACTTTTAGAAAAATGTCCGTGTGTGTCTGTCTTGGTATTTAAGTTGAATATCTTCCAAGGATGCGACACGAAGATGTTCAAGTAAATCTCTCACCTCAACTACCCTTTACATGGAAGATTATTCGAAAATTTTGATTTTTCTCAAAAATGGCTCTAACTATTTTGATTAAGATAACTTATATTTAAGATGTTTTTATGACAAACGAAATGTATATCTTGGATTTTCTGTTAATAGTCTCTGAAGACTTTTTTTATTCTGGATGACTTTTGTATAACTGGCAAACCATAAAATATATACAAAATGTAGATATTAATAAAACACGCAGTTTATGTTACATAATTTTTTTTGTAGAGTTAACTGTTTTCAAGATATTTCGGATTATTGGCTTCAATTTGAAACCTTTCTCAAACTAGAAGACATCTTTCTTCTCGTTTCTAGTTTGTTTACTTTTGGCAAACAAAGAGATTAGAATTTCAATTGTTTCACATAGCGACCGTCTTTTAAAGGACGATACTATCGCTTTTGCCTGTGTATTTTCTTATTTCCCTTCTACTTACAAGGAGCTAGTAATAAAACTAATTCTGCTTATGTTTATCTTGATTAGTGCGCTGTAGATAACAGATTAATGTTTTGAGTAAAAGATTTGTTTACCAAACAGGTAGAAGACATCATGTGAATGGTACACATTAGACTTTTACTTTCTCTACACGTACTCTGTACATAGTATATAGAGAAGGTGTTGCACTCCACCCAGAAATTCGATATAGAGTTTCTACCGGAAATATACGTTTTAGGGTCCCATGTATCAAACAAAAATATTTTCAGAAAAAGGTCCGTGTGTGTGTCTGTGAACACGATAACTCAAAAACAAAAAGTCGGTAAAATACCAAACTTGGTATTTAAGTTTACTATTTTCCAGAGATGCGACACGAAGATTTTGAGAAAAATTCCCCTACCACGAATTACCCTTTACAAGGAAAAAATTCCGAAAAGTTTGATTTTCTCAAAAATTACTAACAATTTTGATTAAAATACTGTATATTAAAGATATTTACATGGCAAATAAAATGTATATCTTTAATTTTCTGGGAATAGTTTCTAAAGACTTCTTTATCCTGAATGAATTTTGAATAATTTTGCATAACTGATCAACCGTAAGATTTAGACAAAAATTACTGCACAGAAACTGTAGATCACGTTAAAATACACACTTTATGTCATATACGTTTTTTCGTGGAATTGGTCATTTCTGAGATATTCCTTGTTATTTGTTTCAGATTTAAAATACGTTTTAGCCTAGTGTGTTCCCTTATTTACCTTCTGTATACAAGGAACCAAGTAATAAGGACAGTTTTTGCTAATATTTATCTCGATTAGCATGACATCGATAGAAGCATTAGCTTTTAAACAATAATTTGTTACAGAGATGTAGAGAAAGTAATGTGAATGGAACACGTCAGATTTCTTTCACTTTTTTTGATTTGTGTAATAAGTAGGAAAAGTATTGTGTTTCATACAACATTTTGTACAATGATGGGTCTAATGCGAATAAAAAATAGCATGCTTAGAATATTAGCTATTTCTGTAACTAGTGTATAATCTGATGACGTGAATATACGTTTAGTGCGCGCACGAAAGCGTACGCTCTAAGTTTACGTGTGTCACAAAGAGATTATACATGTGTTAAGTACATTTTATGTAATTTTATAAATAAAATATGTAAAAATAATTAATAAACTTGCTGGATGAAAAATTATAATGTATTAGAATTCACAGATGTAATGGTTGCTAAGCAGATGTTGTTTCCTTTGTTTCAACACTTATAGAGGAAAATGGAAGGTAATGATCAAACTATTGAAAATATGAATTGTATTCCGCTTGACATTTTGAACGAAGCCGAGAGCATTGAGAGTTTATTAATTCCAGAAAAATCTGATGTATTTCATTCACAATATTTTCTCTACCTCTCCGCAATAAGTTATTGTTTTAAAGCTTATACTTCTATTTACTCCAAGCTAATCGAGAAAAAATGAGTAGAAATAGTCTTATTACTTGCTTCCTTGTAATTAGAAGCGAAATAAGGGAGTAGCATGAGTTAAAGTGATAGTCAAAAGCTGGTTGCTATGTGACAGAAGTTTCTTTGTTTGTATGGATAAGAGTTCACGAAGTCCTGTATGAGAAAAGTATGTTTTTCAAAGCAGAAGCCAAAAACAAGGAATATCTAAAAAAGGATCAACTCCACGGAAAAAATGCATATAACATAAATTGTATATTTTAACGTGTTCTACATTTTTGTGTGGTAAGTTTTTGTCTATTTCTTACGGTTTAGCAGTTATGCAAAATTCCGTGAAATTCATCCAGAATAAAGTAGTCCTCAGAGGCTATTACCAGAAAATTCAAGATATACATTTTATTTGTCAGGTAAATATATTTAATATACGATTTTTAATCAAAATTGGTATCGTCATTTTGAGAAAATTAACATTTTCGAAAAAAGTTCCATGTAAAGAATAGTTGGGGGTGGGGAGATTTTCTTGAAAATCTTCGTGTCGCATTCTTGGAAGATACCAAACTTAAAGACCAAGTTTGGTATTCAACGGTCTTTTAATTTTTAAGCTATGCTGTTCACAGACACGCGCGCGGACCTTTTCCTAAAAATGTTTTTGTTTTGGATTCAGGGGGACCCAAAACATATATATTCGGTGAAATCTCGTTATCGAATTTTTGGATGGAATGTAATACCTTCTCTATACACTATGTACATAGTACGTGTAGATAAGGTAAAAAAAATAAAAATTACGAAATCAAACATGAAAAGTTTTATGGATTGACAGATGAAAAACGCATTAGTTTGACCAATGAAACCACATTATTGTCATACTTTTCAGAGCTGCAAATGTTTATGAAGGTTGCTCAGGAATAACATTTGCTAATACGATTAATTATACTTTTAATATTTACCAAGCAAAGTGCATATACCAGTAACGTAGGTTCTGATTAATATGCATATTGTTGTTGGTTTTGAGTGTGATTTTTATTTTTGAAGGTTTCTACACTTGCGAGAGGTGCTTACAGGCCAATTAGAGAACATTATGTTGTGGCGTTGATGACATAACTGCTATCTTGTTGCACTGGCACCAGAAATAGGATAATTTCGTACGAGTTATGCCGTTTTAATGCTAGGAAAGATAGAAGTATTTTTGTCTGTAAGCAGCATAGCTCAAAAACGAAACGTCGGATAAACACTAAACTTGGAATTATTTAAGTTGAATATCTCCAGAAGATTTTGAGCATTTCATTATTATTTTATTTTCTCCAAAATGACTGTAACGATTTTTACTTTCTCTACACGTACTATGTACATAGTGTATAGAGAAGGTATTGCACTCCACTCAAAAATTCGATACCGAGATTTCACCGGAAATATATGTTTTAGGGTCACCAATATTCAAAAAAAGCATTTTCACAAAAAGGTCCGTGTGTGTGTGTGTGTGTGTGTGTGTGTGTGTGTCCGTGTGTCTGTGAGCACGATAACTCAAAAACGAAAAGTCGGTAAAATACCAAACTTGGTATTTAAGTTTAGTATCTTCCAGGGATGCGACACGAAGATTTTGAGAAAAATCCCCCACACCCCCAACTACCCTTTACATGGAACTTTGTTCGAAAATTTGATTTTCTCAAAAATAGCTCTAACGATTTTGATTAAAATTTCGTATATTAAACATATTTACCTGACAAATAAAATTTATATCTTGAGTTTTCTAGGAATAGCCTATGAAGTGTAGTTTATTCTGGATAAATTTTACGGAATTTTGAATAACTGCTAAACCGTAAGAGATGGACAAAAACTTACTGCACAAAAAATGTAGAGCACGTTAAAAAACACCATTTATGTTATATACATTTTTTTCGTGGAGTTGTTCGTTTTTGAGATATTCCTAATTTTTGGTTTCCGCTATGAAAAACTTATATTTTTCTCATACAGGAATTTGGCAACTTCATTGACATAGCAACCAGCGTTTGACTATCACTTTTACCTATGCTACTCCCTTATTTCGCTTCTACTTACAAGGAAGAAAGTAATAAGACTATTTCAGCTAATTTTTCTGATTAGCATAAAGTAAATAGAAGTATAAGCTTTTTAAGAATAATTTGTTGCAGAGAAGTAGAGAAAGTCATGTGAATGGTACACATCAGATCTTTTATATACGTACTGTAGTGGCATTGATTCAGGACTTTTTTGTGGTAAATTAACTTTCAAATTTAAATATTCAGCATCATTTCTATCGATAAATTATAGTAGGCAACTGCTACCATAAATAGTATTGATCCTTTTATCATGAACTGGAGGTAATTTTGCCCTTAATGGTTTACTTTGACCCAACTTTGGAAAATATATAATTTTATAAATATATACATTTCTATATTTTATTTTATATCGTATCCAATGTGAAAATCGAAATTATTGCCTTCATAATACATTGTGGAGCGTATCTGTCTCACATTTAACAGCTCCGAGTTCGAATTTTGCTTAGGGTGGGTGACTTACCCGGATAAGGTTTTTTTTTCGATGCTTTCCGTTATCTTGAGAAGACGAATGTTGAGTAATTTTAAGGTCCATGGACCCCGAGATCATTTGAGCATCATTTCACCAATTTCATTCATCGTGCGATACGACCAACCAGTTAAAGGACGTTAAGGTGCCAAAAATAAATAAGTAAACATAAAAATCTTCAAAACACAGCATTCACACCAATTTTAATGAGAGTAATATTCTTATTATCTTTCATAAATGAAAAGCATCTAACATAAAATATAATAAATTATTACTTTCATTAGTACACGGTCTCAGAATAGGGGAAATCAGGTTATTGGTTGAATTGCAATAATGCCAAAATTAAGAGATTCCTTCAAATATTGAGTCCCTCCATTTCTATGACAGAAATAATTCCGATTTTCATATTGGATACAACATATAAAACAAACCTTACATTTATGTATTTATAACATTATATTTCGTTCAAAGTTAATTGAAAGTTATCCATTAAGGGTCAAATTAGCTCTATTTCGTGATAAAAGGTTCAATGCTGTATTATATAGTAACACTACAAATGGTTACCACGAACAAAGAGAAGTACATAAAACAATCTGATGTGTTCCCTTCCCATAATTTTCTCTCCTTCTCTGCAACAAATCATTTTTAATAACCTTATTCTTCTATCCACTTCATGCTAATCGAAATAAACACTAGCAGAAACGGTCTTATTACTTAGTTACTTATAAGTAGAAGGGAAATAAGGGAATACACTAGGCTAAACCGACAGTCAAATGTTTTAAAATGTGGTTGCTATGGGATTGAAACCCGTTTCTTTGCGTGGCCAGGAGTTAATAAGCTCCCGTGTGTGAAAGGTACAAGTATTTTAAAACTCAAATCAATAAGGAATATCTCGAAAACGGCCAATTTCAAGAAAAAAAAGAAGATATGACATAAATTGTATGTTTTAACTAGAGCTACGTTTTAGTTAAGTAAATTTTTGCCATCTCTTACAGTTTACCAGTTATGCAAACTTCCGCAAAATTCATCCAGAATAAACATGTTTTCAGAGGTTATTCCCAGAAAATTCAAGACACAATTTTATTTTGTCATTACCTTAACTATAAGTGATTTTAATCAAAATCGTTAGTCATTTTTGAGAAAATCAATTTTTTTCTATGTAAAAGGTAGTTTGGGGTGAGGGGATTTACTTCAAAATCTTCGTATCGCTTCCTTGGAAGATACTGAACTTAAATACCAAGTTTAGTATTTAACGGACTTTTCGTTTTTTAGCTATGCTGCTCACAGACATACAGACGTTTTTCTAAATATGTTTTTTTTTTTTTGTATTCAGGGGATCCCAAAATAAGTAATTCCGGTGAAATCTCAGTATGGGATTTTTGGGTGCAATACAACAACTTTTCTATACACTACGTACACATTACGTGTAGAGAAAGTAAAAACAGCTTTCGTAATAGCAGCTCGTGTACACATTGATAAATGAGAGGGTAAAGAAGGCCATATGAATTTAAAACACATCTAAGTTTCGCTAATTGTTTTATGTTTACCAGCCGGGTAAGATTATACAAAGTTCCATCCGAATGAAAAGGTCTTCAGCTTCGATACCGAGATTTCACCGGAAATATATGTTTTAGGGTCCCCTGTATCAAAAAAAAGTATTTTCACAAAAAGGTCCGTGTGTGTGTGTCCGTGTGTCTGCGAACACGATAACTCAACAACGAAAAGTCGGTAAAATACCAAACTTGGTATTTAAGTTTAGTATCTTCCAGGGATGCGACACGAAGATTTTCAGAAAAATTCCCCCACCCCAAACTACCCTTTACATGGAACTTTTTTCGAAAATTTTGATTTTCTAAAAAATGGCTCTAACGATTTTGATTAAAATATCATATATTAAAGATATTTACCTGACAAATAAAATGTATATTTTGAATTTTCTGGGAATAGCCTCTGAAGACTACTTTATTCTGGATGAATTTTGCATAACTACTAAACCGTAAGAGATGCACAAAAACTTACTGCACAAAAAATGTAGAGCACATTAAAACACACAATTTATGTTATATACATTTTTTTCGTGGAGTTCGTCAATTTTGAGACATTCCTTATTTTTGGTTTCTGCTATGAAAAACGTATACTTTTATCATACAGGAACTTGTCAACTCCTATCCATATAAACAAAGGAACTTCATTGACATAGCAACCAGCTTTTGACAATCACTTTAACTTATGGTAGTCCCTTATTTTGCTTCTAATTACAAGGAAGTAAGTAATAAGACTATTTTTGCTGATTTTTTCTGATTAGCATAAAGTAAATAGAAGTATAAGCTTTTTAAGAATAATTTGTTGCGGAGATATAGAGAAGGTCATGTGAATGGTACACATCAGATTTTTGTCAGGAGTTGGCAAGTTCCTGTATGTGAAAAGTTAAGAATTTTAAAACTGTAATCAATAACAAGGAATATCTAAAAATGGTCAACTCCACGAAAATAATGTATATGCCATAAATTGTATGCTTTAACGAGATCTACATTTTTGTGTGGTAAGATATTGTATGTCTCTTACGATTTATTAGTTATACAAAATTCAGGAAAATTCATCCAGAATAAAAAGGTGTTCAGAGATTACCATAATATTCAATATGTACATTTTATTTGCCATATTAGTATGTTAAATATAAGAGATTTTAACCAAAATCGATAAAGCCATTTTTGAGGCAAGCAAAATTTTCGAAATTTCTCCAAGTAGTTTGGGATGGGCGATTTTCTTGCAAATCTTCTTTTGCATACTTGCAAAATTCTGAACTTAAATACCAAGTTTGGTGTTTAGTGCACTTTTGAGCTATGCTGCCCACAAACACACACACGCGCGCGCGGACATTTTCTAAAAAGGCTGTTTGTTTTATTCAGTGGGTCCCAAAACATGTATTTCCGGTGAAATCTCGGTATCGAAATTTTGGGTGCAATACAACGTGCATAGTGCGTGTAGAGAAAGTAAAAATCCGATGTGTTCCGTTCACATGACTTCCTTATTACTTGATTCCATGTAAGTAGAAGGGAAACCAAATAGTATACTAGGCTAAAGCGATAGTCAAATCTTTTGAAGAGCTAGTTGCCATGTAAGTAAAATCCGTCTCTTTGGATTGCAAGGGAATGTGTGAAAGCTTCAGAATTTTAAAACTAATCAATAACAAGGAATATCTAAAAAGTGGTCAATTACACGAAAAAAAAAAAAAAAAAAAGATATATGGTAAATTGTGTACTTCAACGAGATCTATATTTTTATGTATTAAGCTTTTGTCTATAAATCACGGTTTGCTAGTTATACAAAATTCAGCAAAATTCGTCCAGAATAAAGAAGTCTTCAGAGTGATTGTCAGAACATTCAAGATATACTTTTTATTTATATTGTAAATATCTTTAATATACGGTATTTTAGTCAAACCCGTTAGAGCCATTTTTCAGAAAATCAAAATTTTCGATTTTTTTTCCAGTTTTGGATACTTTGAAGTGGGGTGATTTTCCTGGAAATATTCGTGTAGCGTCCTTGGAAGATACTCAACTATTTTTGTATTTTACCAACTTTTCGTTCTTGAGTTATAGTGTTCTAAGATACACGGGCACACACGGAGCTTTTTCAAAAATGCTTTTACTGGATTAAAGGTACCCTAATGCAATGCCTTCTCTATACACTGTACATAGTGCGTGAAGGGAAAGCAATTAAATATCAGTAAACAATAGCATTCCATTTATATGAATGAGTCGAATAATACATAAGAAAACTGTTATAACAACATTGTTTTTACTTTCTCCTGCAGACATGTACAACACGCATAGTATCTTAAAAGTCTATTTTATTTCACCCAAAAATTCTATACCGAGATTTCACCGGAAAGATAAGTTTTGTATCGCCTGAATAATAAAAAAAAAAAAAAAAAAAAAATCTAATGTGTTCCATTCACATGACTTTCTCTATATCACTGCAACAAATTATTCTACTTACTTCATCTAATGGAGCAAAAATTAGCAGAGATAGTCTTATTACTTGCTTCCTTGTTAGTAGAAGCGAAATAAGGGAGTACCATAGGTTAAAGTGAAAGCCAAAAGATGGTTGCTATGTGACTGATGTTCCTTTGTTTGTATGGACACGAGTTCACAAAGTCCTGTATGAGAAAAGTATAAGACTTTATAGCTGAAAAAAAAAAACACAAGGAATATCTAAAAAACAATCAACTCCACGAAAAAAATGTATATAACATAAATTATATGTTTTAACGTGCTCTACATTTGTTGTGGGGTAAGTTTTTGTCCATCTCTTACGGTTTAGCAGTTATGCAACATTCCGTAAAATTTACCGAGAGTAAAGTAATCTTCCGAGGCTATTCCCAGAAAATTCAAAAATATCTTTAATATACGATATTTTAATCAAAATCGTTAGAGCCATTTTTTAGAAAATGAAAATTTTCGACAAAAGTTCCATGTAAAGGATAGTTTGGGGTGGGGGGATTTTTCTCAAAATCTTCGTGTCGCATCCCTGGAAGATACTAAACTTAAATACCAAGTTTGGTATTTTACCGAATTATCGTTTGCGAGTTATCGTGTTCACAGGCACAGGGACACACGGACACACACACACGGACCTTTTTCTGAAAATACTTATTTTGGATACAGGGGACCCTAAAACATATATTTCCGGTGAAATCTCGGTATCGAATTTTTTTGGGGGAGCGCAATAACTTCTCTATACACTATATACATAGCACGTATAGAGAAAGTAAAAATAGCAGAAACAGACTTATTACTTGCTTCCTTGTAAGTAGAAGCGAAATTAGGGAGTACCATAGGTTAAAGTGATAGTCAAAAGCTGGTTGCTATGTGACTGAAGTTCCTTTGTGTGTATGGACAGGAGTTGACAAATTCCTGTATGAGAAAAGTATAAGCTTTTAAAGGTGAAATAAAAAAAAGGAAAAAACGCGAAATCGATCAATTTCACGAAAAAAAATTATGACATATTAAGTGTGCTCTAAAAAAATGTGTTAAATGCTCTACATTTTTAGTGTGGTAAGTTTTTGTCCATATCCGATTTAGCAGTTATGCAAAATTCCGTAAAATCCATTCAGAATAAGATAGTCTTCAGAGGCTAGTCCCATAAAATTCAAGATACACATTTTATTTGTCAGGTCAAAAAACGATTTAATCAAAATCGTTAGTCATTTTTGAAAAAATCAAAATTTTCGAAAAAAGTCCATGTAAAGGGTAGTTTGGGGTGGGGGGATTTTTCTGAAAATCTTCGTATCACATCCTTGGAAGATACTAAACTTAAATACCAAGTTTGTTATTTTACCGACTTTTCGTTTTTGAGTTATCGTGTTCACAGGCACACGGACACATGGACACACACACGAACCAATGATTTTTATGGATACAGGGGACCCTGAAACATGTATTTTCGGTGAAATCTCGGTATCAAATTTTTGGGTGGAGTGCAATACCATCTGTGTACATAGTACGTGTAGAGAAAGTAATAACAGGTAAACAAAAGGATTTTGGAAAAGATTGGTGTGTTTGTTTGTTTGTCTGTCTGTGTGTGTCTGTGAACAGAATGCCCCAAAAACGAAACATCGCATAAGTATCAAAATTTATATTTAGGTTCAGGATCTTCTAAAGATAAAACACGAAATTTTTCAAGTAAATCTCCCACCTCAAACTACCCTTTTTGGAAAATTTGTATTTTATAAAAAATTGCTCTAACAATTTTGAAAAAGGTAGGTATATATCTAAGACATTTTCGCGAATAATTAAATACATATCTTGAATTTACTGGGAATAGCCAATGAAGTTCTTCTGAATGGCTTTTAGCAAAATTGGTACAAACATTTTCAGTTCGTTAAAGCACACACTTTATGTCAATTATATTTGTTTGTGAACATATTCCAACATATTTCTTATTATTGGTTTTAATTTTACAGTACTTATACTGTGCTTCTATCTACTTCATGCTAATCAAGGCAAACATTAACAGAAATTGTCTTTGTAAGTAGAAGCGATAGTCAGATCTTTTAAAAACTGTTGCTATGTGATTCAAATACATCCTCTTTGCATGGTCAAGATAAGAGAGAAAAGTATGAAAAAAGTTTTAAGCATTTCAAAACTGAAACCAATAACAATGAATATCTCGGAAATGGTCAATTCCACGAAAAAATGCATGCGACATAAATTATGTGTTTTATCGAGATCTAGATGTTTTGTAAAGTAGGTTTTTGTTTATCTCTTACTGTTTACAAGTTAAGTACAAGTAATCCAGAATGAAGAGATCTTCAGAGTCTATCCCCAGAAAATGCAAGATACACTTTTTATTTGTTATGTAAATGCCTTTAATATACGGTATTTTAATTAAAATCGTTAGACATTTTTGAGAATTTTTTTTTCTCCATATATAGGGTAGTTTGGGATGTGGAAATTTTCCTCAAAATCTTCGTGTCACATCCTTGGAAGATATTAAACTTAAAAATCAAGTTTAGTATTTTACCCACTTTTCCATTCACAGACTCACCTTAAACACGGACCATTTTTGTTTTTTGGGTACTAGGGACCCTAAAACGTACATTTCCAGTGAAATCACGGTGTCGAATTTTTGTTGGAATGCCATACTTGCTCTTCTAGTGTGCTATACACTTAGTAGATAAAGTAAAAAAGGATATAAATTATGAACTATAGCATATTCTTAAAAAGCCCTATGTCGAAATTATAAAGAATTGTGTTTTAAAAACTGTAAATGTTTTCTTGTAAAATCTGATTCAATTATTTTATTAATTTAACATTGTCGGGCCCCCTTAAGTTTCCCGTAGCGATGTACTATCCTAGAAACTCCATACTCTTTCCATGACATCAGTAGAAACAACTGAATAGCGACGGCACTTTAAAAACAGACAGTTTTGAAAAAGCTCAAATAATAACAGCCTAGGTATATTAGAATATGGCTAGTATCATAATAATAGTAATTTAAATATAAATTCTGCGTTTTAGACATCTATAGCTTTGTGTAGTACGTAGTTGTATGTTATACAAAATTTCTTCCGAAGACAGAGGACTTCACATATTCCTACTAAATTCAAGGTGGAGGTATATTTTATTTTTATGTAAATGCCTTAAACATGTGAAAATAAAAATAACCAAAATTCTTCATGTAAAGACCAGTTTGGTGAGGGGGTTTTTGGAATCGCTCGCCCATAGACATATAGACATATTTCTAAAAATCCTTCTTTTTGGATCAGGGAATTTCAAAACGTGTATTTTCAATGATATCTCGGTATATAATTTTAGTGTGGAATGAAATGCTTCCTCTACTTACTATAGATAAGCAGTAGATAAATTAAAAATCTGATGGGTTCAATTCATATGAGTTTCTCTAGCTATTCTGCAGGAAACTATCGTTGCAAGAGATTATTCTTCTTGGCCTTACTGCTTAGTTCCTTATAATTACACCACTACACTAGGCTAAAGTGATAGTCAATACTGGAAAATTTAAATCAATAACAATGGATATCTCGGAAATGGTTAGCTCTACACAAATGTGTCTGGCATAAACTGTATGCTTTAACGAGTTTTCATTTTTTGGTGTAGTGACATTTTGTGTATCTGTTACGGTTTATCACTTATCAAAAATGACCAGAATGAAGAGAACTTCGGAGACTATTTCAACATTTCATTTGTGGTATGAATACCTTTTAATATATGCCATTTTATGAGAAACCCAAAAAATTTTTAAAATCTTCCATGGAAATGATAGTTTTGGGAGGGAGGATTTTCTTTAAAATTTTCATGTAGCATCCTTGGAAAATACAGAATTTAAATACCAAGTTTGGTACTTAAATAACTTCTTGTTTTTGAGTTATGTTGTCCTCAGATACACAAAAAGTCACACAGGTGAACGTTTTACTAATTTTTTTTAGATTCGGAGGCCCTGAAAACTTGTATTTCCTGTGAAATCTCGGCATCGAATTTTTGGGTGGAATACAAAACATTCTCTACCTAGTGTACGTCATAGGCAAATTAAAAATAAATTTATAGATATTCGTGTAGCTTAGAACTATAGGTAATATTGAATAAAATCTTGAACAATTAGTTTAAAAACGTGACAAAACAATATTGCATACATACCTGATGTTTTGAAGAAGATTTATAAAGTGGATTCTGAACTCGAGGTCTTTCCTTCAGTGCTCATGAACCTCTCTATGAAAATGAAACGTTCCTGGTTAACAGCAATTAGGTAAATTCTTCTTTTCTCACTTATCGCACATCACTTGTTTTTTTCGTTTCTCCGCGTGCTTGAACAACTGAACGTAAAGTTGCAGCAGATGCTAGCTTGTTTCTTCAACACAACCTACACTAGACACCGAAACATTTAAAACATTTGACTGTAAAACCGCTACATAACGATTAACACTTATTATTCCAT
The DNA here is from genome assembly GCA_030762935.1 of Hymenopus coronatus. NCBI lineage: Eukaryota > Metazoa > Arthropoda > Insecta > Mantodea > Hymenopodidae > Hymenopus > Hymenopus coronatus. The sequence goes on from CM060899.1 coordinate 63,271,649, forward strand.
TTATCTGCTATAGCCACTATTTCGTTGGAACGTCGCGGTGTGGCGTGACGGGCGATGTTTCGCTGGTACACCGAGTAGGGGTCGCCGTGCCAGCCGAGGTGAGAGAGGGGGAGAGAGAGAGAGAAAGAGATGGAGAGAAAGAGCGCGTGGCGTTTTTACTTTCGTTATTGTGGAAACTGCTCGGATGCAATCAAAATCATGATGGCAGCCTGCCGCGCTCTCTCATTGGTTGTTTGGTTTTAAGCCGGGTAGATGAAGGGACGGAGGGCGGAGCTATGCTGTTGCATCGTGTGCTATATATTTTATGTTGAAAGTAGTAGTGGAACATGAGCAGGATTCGTTTGGTGCGAGTTTATAGCCAGTGGGGCCGTTGTTTGCGCCCTCTTCCCTCAAACATGACAACAATGGATAGTTATTTTCGCAACACGTTCAAAATGAACACCCTCACCCCCAACTGCGTCGGTTTCGCAGCAGTGTGCTTCATAACACGATTTTCCGGGGCCTAACACAAAGAGCTGTGTGGACTTCCCCGAGGAACGTGGCATGTTTTGTCACCCTTCTGGATGTCTGTTTACATTTTGTCAATGTTGCGATCGATTAGATGTTGTTCAAAACCCAATACTCTCGTTCAAAACTGAGGTTATAATTAACATATTATTGGTTAGTTTTTACTTTCACCTGCATAGGATGTTATAGATTAAAACAAAGTAGCTAAATATTGAGAAGATTTGTTAAAATGCAATTTGTAATTTGGGATTAAGACCTTAAGGTTCTATTGTCTATATATGGGGTCTTTCAAACTAAGTTCAAACATTAAAACCTCACAGTGTTGGGCAAACAATGAGGTTCACGAAACCTTGAGAAGATGTCCAAAAACATCAGTGCTGGGCAAACAAGGTGGAGTTTACAAAACATTGGGAAGAAGTCCAAAAAACATCAATGCTGGGCAAACAACGAGGTTCACAAAACATTGGGGAAGACATAAAATGAGGTTGGGCAAACATTAGAGTTTACAGAACATTAGGAAGATGTTCAAAAAACATCAGTGTTGGGCAAACATTGGGGTTTACAAAACATTAGGAAGATGTCCAAAAACATCAGTGCTGGGAAAACATTGGGGTTTATAAAACATTAGGAAGATGTCCAAAAACATCAGTGTTGGGCAAACATTGAGGTTTACAAAACCCTGGGCAGATGTCTCAAAAACATAGGTGCTGGACAAACATTGAGGTTTACAAAACATTAGGAAGATGTCCAAAAACATCAGTGCTGGGCAAACAAGGTGGAGTTTACAAAACATTGAGAAGAAGCCCAAAAAACATCAATGCTGGGCAAACAACGAGGTTCACAAAACATTGGGGAAGACATAAAATGAGGTTGGGCAAACATTAGAGTTTACAGAACATTAGGAAGATGTCCAAAAACATCAGTGTTGGGCAAACATTGAGGTTTACAAAACACTGGGCAGATGTCTCAAAAACATAAGTGCTGGACAAACATTGAGGTTTACAAAACATTAGGAAGATGTCCAAAAACATCAGTGTTGGGCAAACATTGAGGTTTACAAAACACTGGGCAGATGTCTCAAAAACATAAGTGCTGGACAAACATTGAGGTTTACAAAACATTAGGAAGATGTCCAAAAACATCAGTGCTGGGAAAACATTGGGGTTTATAAATCATTGGGAAGATGTTCAAAAAACACAAGTGTTGGGCAACCATTGGAGTACACAAATCATTGGGAAGATGTCCATCGTTCTCTTGTTCAATATAGCATTATCTCTATGACATCATGCACAGCATTTTGCAGATGTCTTGGGATGTTGGCAACTTCTTGCGAGATGACATCTTTCAGTTGGGGTGGCTGGATGTGTCAGAGAGTAACCCCACAGCCAAAACTCGGCCCGGTTCAAATCTGGAGATCGTGGTGGCCACATTGTTGGGAAGTGCTTATTGATGACAAAATTGCCAAATATTTGAATAATTAATAATTTGCAGGAGTGTAGGTTTGGGGTGGAGCGTTTTCTTTCAAGAAGATTGTGTTTTTCATATCGTGATTATTCAGTCTAGGTATGAGGAAATTCTGTAGTAGCACTCCTGTTTAACGTAACAGTCAGCGTTACCCCATTATGACTTCTTCGAAGAAATATGCGCCAATGATGAATTGTGAACTGAAGCCGCACCATATACTAGTTTTTCAATCATTGATATTGCCGGCGCAAAACTTCTGGAATGTGACCCTCACCGCCAAACCAGTTACCAAGCCTAGCTTATCGGAGTTTGTGATATGATACTTTGCTTACTTAAAGTCACAGCGAGTAAATGTACAGTCTGTATCGTTCCGCATATGTTTGTATTCAAAGTGGGCAGTAAATAGTTTTCATTTTATTTATTATATTTTTTTTAACCATGGCTCCTACGTTTTGAAAGTTAGGTGGAAAGGTATTACTTAGAGCAGAGAAATAATTGTAAATGTCCTTGACTTCATGAAACAAGAGGCAGAGATGAAGGAAGAAAATGTATGTTCCCCGAGTTCTTCAAAAGCCTGTAGAAAGTGAATGAAAGAGTAGCCAAGGCAACTGATATTTCACTGAGTTCCGTTTCCAGGGTTCTCAAAGATAAGAAAGAAAGAAAAATAAAACTTAATATATCACTTTTAAGTTAAAAGATATGGAACAGTTGTGTCGCCAGCGAATTGCAGAAATTGGCAGGCCAGAATGGGACAGTGTATATCGACATGTTGAGAACATTGAAAATCATTAGAAAGAATTCTAGAAACTCAAAAAGAAAGAATTCTAATCCAGGATAATGGTGCAGAAAGTAGCGATAGCCTTGATGATGACAATGTCGTGAGCGAAGACAAAGGACTGTCAGGTGTGGAAGAATTGGAGGCAGACGATTGACATTGTTTATATAGTAGGCCATTTGTATAGGTGTTTTGTAGACATGAATATACATATGAAAACACATGTTTATCAGCGCAGTGTATAAGAGGTGACAGATATTTGACATTGACAGGCACTCTTCCAGCATGCATGAATCGACTGGTGAACTGCTTATCTGAAAGTATAACTCGCTTCCTAGCTCTCATTATGGTTTTCACATGTCCAGATCTGTTGCGCCAGTTAAAGAACGTGGCATGTTTCGTCACCCTTCTGGATGTCTGTTTACATTTTGTTAATGTTGCTAACGATTAGATGTTGTTCAAAACCCAATACTCTCGTTCAAAACTAAGATTATAATTACATATCATAATTTCATGTATTGCTACAGATTGCAATAAAGTAGTTAAAGATTGGGAAGAACCATATTTTCTTCTTTTCTTTCTTCCTTTTTACTTTCTCTAGCCCACGTGTATAACTTATACATAGTGGATAGAGAAGGTTTTGTATTGCACCCAAATATTCCATACCAGAAATACATGTTTTAGACCCCCGGAATCCAATAAAAGCATTTTTAGAAAAATGTCCATGTGTGTCTATCTGCTTGTGTGTTTCTGTGGGCAGCATAGCTCGAAAACAAAAGACCATTAAAAACCAAACTTGATATTTAAGTTTGATATCTTCCAAGGATGCGATACGAAGATTTTCAAGAAAGCCCCCCCCCACTCCCAAATACCCTTTACATGGAAAAATTGTGAAAATGTTTGTGTTTTCAAAAATGGCTCTAGCAATTTTGATTAAAACCTCTCATATTTAAGATATTTACGTGTCAAATAAAATGTATATCTTCAATTTTCTGGAATAGCCTCTGAAGACCTCTTTAATCTGGATGAACTTTGCTGGATTTTGTATAACTACTAAACAATAAGAGATAGACAAAAACTTACTGCACAAAAAATGTGGAGCACGTTAAAACACACAATTTATATTATATACTTTTTTTCGTGGAGTTCATCGTTTTTGAGACATTCCTTGTTTTTGGTTTCTGCTATGAAAAACTTATACTTTTCTCACGTAGGAATTTGTCAACTGCTGTCCATACAAACAAAGGAACTTCATTGACATAGCAACCAGCTTTTGACTTTCACTTTAACCTATGGGTACTCCCTTATTTCGCTTCTACTTACAAGGAAGCAAGTAATAATGCTATTTCTGCTGTTTTTTTTTTCTGATTAACATGAAGTAAATACAAGTATAAGCTTTTTAACAATAATTTGTTGCAGAGATGTAGAGAAAGTCATGTGAATGGTACACATAAGAGTTTTTATGTAGTAAGGTTCAGTCCATCTCTTATTGTTTATCAGTTATTCAAAATTTAGCAAAATTCATGCGGAATAAATAGGTTTTCAGAGGCTATAACCAGAAAATTCAAAATATACACTTTATTTGTGATGTAAACTATCTTTAATATACGGTAGATAAATTAAAACAAATCTTTAGTTTTGAGAAAAATAACACTTTCAAAAATTCTTCCATGTAAAGGGTAGTTTGTGGTGTGGGGGTTTTCATGCAAATCTTCCTGTTCCGTCTCTGGAAGATGCTAAACATAGCTAAATATCAAATATGGTATTTAACGGTCTTTTCGTTTTTACTTTCTCTACACGTACTATGTATAGTGTATAGAGAAGGTATTGCACTCCACCAAAAAATATGATACCGAGTTTTCACCGGGAATATATGTTTTAAGGTCCCCTGTATCCAAAAAAAGTATTTTCAGAAACGTCCGTGTGTCTGTGAACACGATAACTCGAGAACGAAAAGTCAGTAAAATGCCAAACTTGGTATTAAAGTTTAGTATCTTCCAGGGAAGCGACACGAAGATTTTGAGAAAAATCCTCCGTCCCCAAACTACCCTTTACATGAAACTTTTTTCGAAATGTTTACTATCTAAAAACGGTCAACTCAACGAAAAAAATGTATATGACATAAATTGTGTTTCAATGAGTTCTACATTTTATGTATAGTAAGTTTTTGTCTATCTCTTACATTTACTAGTTATACCTCAATAGAGAGGTCTTCAGAGGCTATACTCAGAAAATTCAAAATGTACATTTGGTTTATTATGTAAATACCTTTAACATAAGGTATTTTAATCAAAATCGTTACACCCATTTTAGAGAAAAACAACATTTTCGAAATTTTGTTCAAGTAAAGGGTAGTTTGAGGTGGGGGGATATTCCTCAAAATCTTCGTGTCGCATTCTTATATTACCAAATAAGGGAGTACCATAGGTTAAAGTGATAGTCAAAAGCTGGTTGCTATGTGACTGAAGTTCCTTTGTTTGCATGGACAGGAGAAAATTGTGTTTTTTAAATGCGAAACCAATAACAAGGAATATCTCAAAAACTGTCAACTCCACGAAAAAAAATGTATTACATCAATTATATGTTTTAACGAGCTCTACATTTTCTGTTAAGTAAATTTTACTCTTATCTCCTACGGTTTGCCAGTTATACAAATGTCCGTAAGATTCATCCAGAATAAATTAGTCTTCAGAGGCTATTTCCAGAAAATTCAAAATATATATTTTGTTTATATAAATATCTTTGGCATACATCATTTTAATCAAAATCGTTAGAGCCATTTTTGAGAAAAATCTACATTTTCGAATTTTTTTTTATATAAAGGATAGTTTGGGGTGGGGGGATTTTTCTCAAAATCTTCGTGTCGCATCCTTGGAAGATACTAACTTTATATAACATAACTACATGGAACCTCGGCCTAACGCCCGGCCGCTGCGTCCCTCATCTCGGTCCATTACAGACGTCTTGAATGGGATGCAGTATTGGAGGGTGGGACGTGGTCAGCGCCTCGAGTTCCTCTCTGCCGGTTAATGCGATCCTCTAAACCTGGAGCCGCTACTTCTCCATCAAGTAGCTTCTCAATTAGCCCCCCCAGGGACCTCACGAGGCTAAGTGCACCCCGGACCAGATCTTCCAGTGGGTAGAAAACTCACGCCGGTAGTGGGAATTGAACCCAGGTCTCCCGTTGCTACCACCACGTTTGATATTTAACAGTTCTTAGTTTTGGAGCTATGCTGTCCACAGACACACACACGCGGACGTTTTTCTAAAAATGCTTTTTTTCGGACTCATGGTACCCCAAATCATGTATTTCCGGTGAAATCACGGTGTCGAATTTTTGGGTGGAATACAATACCTTCTCTATCCACTTTTACGTTGTACATACGGGCTAGGAAGGTATAAATGAAAAAAAATGGATAAAAGGTCAAAAGACAACGTGGAAGATGAAAAAGAAGAAGAGATGCTGTAGATGGATTATTTGTGCTGAAGCAAACGCCCTCTATGTGTCTTCCCGGAGTTGCAATCCGGTACGTGAAGGGAGAAGGATAATGGACTCAGCTTAACGTTACGAGGGGAAGTCTGGAATCAAACAGAAGACGAACGCAGGTGACGTATAACTTGACCATGCTTCCTCCACTGTGCGCTGTATAAACTCACCCGAGCAATTTACTAACAAAAATCTTATGTGTACCATGCACATGACTTTCTCTATATCCCTCCAACAAATTATTCTTAAAAAGCTTCTACTTCTATTTACTTTATGCTCATCAGAAAAAATTAGCAGAAACAGTCTTATTACTTGCTTCCTTGTAAGCAGAAGCGAAATAATGGACAACCATAGGTTAAAGTGATAGTCAAAAGCTCGTTGTTATGTCAATGAAGCTCCTTTGCTTGTATGGATAGGAGTTGACAAGTTTCTGTATGAGAAAAGTATAAGTTTTTCATAGCAGAAACCAAAAATAAGGAATGTCTCAAAAACGACGAACTCCACGAAAAAAATGTATATAACATAAATTGTGTGTTTTAAGGCGTTCTACATTTTTTGTGCAGTAAGTTTTTGTCCATCTCTTACGGTTTAGCAGTTATTCAAAATTCAGTAAAATCCATCCAGAATAAACTACTCTTCAGAGGCTATTCCCAGAAAATTCAAGATATACATTTTATTTTTCAGGTAAATATCTTTAATATACGAAATTTTAATCAAAATCGTTAGAGCCATTTTTGAGATAGTCAAAATTTTCGAATAAAGTTCCATGTAAAGGGTAGTTTGGGGTGGGGGATTTTTCTCAAAATCTTCGTGTCGTATCCCTGGAAGATACTAAACTTAAATACCAAGTTTGGTATTTTATCGATTTTTCGTTTTTGAGTTATCGTGTTCACAGACACACTGATACACACACACACACACACACACACGGACCTTTTTGTGAAAATGCTTTTTTTGGATATTGGAGACCCTAAAACATATATTTCCGGTGAAATCTCGGTATCGAATTTTTGGGTGGAGTGCAATACCTTCTCTACACAATATACACATAGTGCGTAAACTTTTTTCTGTAACTTTTTACAGCTCCATAACAAGTTATTGTTAAAAAGCTAATTCTACTTCATGCTAATCGAGATAAACATTAGCAGAAATGCTTTATTGTAAGTAGAAGGGAAATAATGGAATACACGAGGCTAAAACGATATCCAAGTATTTTAAAAGCTGATCGCCATATGGATGAAATCCCGCTTCTTTGCTTTGCCAGAAGTTGACGAACTCCCGCATGTGGAAAGTGTAAGTATTTTAAAACGGAAACCAATGACAAGCAATATCTCAAGAATAGCCAACTCCACGAAAAAAATGTATATGACATAAATTGTGTGTTTTAACGAGATCTATATTTCTTGTGTAGTAAGTTTTTGTATGTCCCTTACGGTTTACTAGTTACGCAAAATTCAGCCAAACGTATTCAGAATAAAAAGGTCTTCGGAGGTTACTCCCAGAAAATTCAAAATATACACCTTATTGTTTAAATACCTTTAATACCTATACGATATTTTAATCAAAATCGTTACAGCCGTTTTTAAGGAAATACAAATTTTTGAAATTTTTTCCATGTAAAGGGTAGTTTGGGGTGGGTGGGGGGTTCTCAAAATCTTCGTGTCGCATCCCTGAAATATACCAAACTTAAATACCAAGTGTGGTATTTTAGCGACCTTTCATTTTTGAGTTACTGTGTTCACAGACACACAGACAAACGGACACACACACACATGGACCTCTTTTACTTTCTCTATTCGTACTATGTACATAGTGTATAGAGAAGGTATTGCACTCCACCCAAAAATTCGATACCGAGATTTCATCGGAAATACATGTTTTGGGTCCGCCTGAATCCAAAAAAAGCACTTTTACAAAAAGGTCCGTGTATGTGTGTGTGTGTGTGTGTGTGTGTGTGTGTGTGTGTGTGTGTGTCTGTGGACAGCATAGCCCAAAAACGAAAAGTTCGTTAAAAACAAAATTTGGTATTTAGGTTTGATATCTTCCAAGGATGCGACAAGAAAACCCCACCCTCAACTACCCTTTACATGGAAGTTTTTTCGAAAATTTTGATTTTCTATAAAATGACTAACTCTTTTGATTAAAATATCGTATATTACAGATATTTACCTGACAAATAATACGTATATCTTGAATTTTCTGGGAATAGTCTCTGAAGACTACTTTATTCTGGATGAACTTTACGGAATTTTGCATATCTGTTAAACCGTAAGAGATGGATCAAAGCTTACTGCACAGAAAATGTAGAGCACATTAAAACACACAAGTTGTATTATATACATGTTTTGTGGAGGAGATCGTTTTTAAGGTATTCTTTGTTTTTTGTTTCAGCTTTGAAAAACTTATACTTTTCTCATAGAGGAATTTGTCAACTCCTATCCATACAAACAAAGGAACTTCAGTCACATAGTAACCAGCTTTTGAGTATCAAGTTTAACCTATGGTTTCCCTTATTTTGCTTCTACTTACAAGGTAGCAAGTAATAAAACTCATTTGAAATTTCTGCTAATTATTTCTTGATTAGCATGAAGTAAATAGAAGGATAAACTTTTTAACAACAATTTGTTACACAGATGTAGAGAAAGTAATTTGAATGGAACACATCAGATTTTTAGTAATGAAATGCCTCTGTAGTTGGGACAGTTTTTTCGATCTCTTTTCTTATGTATATTAATTATTTTTGCACTTTTCTGTTTATTGGGAACCTTTCCTTCATTCCATATTTAATTTAATAACTGCAAAAATGTCTTCTTCCACCACATATCTGCTGATGATAGCTGTACTAATGTCGTTTTTTTGTTCGACCTCCGATAGGCTATAAATAAAAGACAAGTTCATAGAAAACAATTATTTTATTACTAACATGTTTGTACACTTATGGTTACTTTTCAACATAATCACCGAAAAGATTGAGGCATTTATCGTACCTGTGCACAAACTTTGCAATACTCGCTTCAAAAAATGTTGCCACCAATGATTTCAAATGAGCATTGACGTTGTTTTGAAGATCTTCGAACTTTACGACGTTTGCGGAGAGCCATTCAAAACAAACGAAGAGGAATGCTGACTTCAGGAATTGTGTTGATCCATGACAACGCTCGTCCACACACTGCTGGCACAACCCATCGGCTCCTTGAACAATTTCAATGGGACATTTTCGATCATCCGCCGTACAGTCCTGACTAGCATCCAGCGATTTTCATATTTTCCCTGAACTGAAAACGTGACTAGGAGGGCAGCACTTTCAAACCAACGAAGATCTTCAAAAACACATCAATGCTCATTTGAAATCATTGGCTGCAACATTTTTTTAAGTGGGTATTGCAAAGCTTGTGCACAGGTACGATAAATGTCTCAATCTTTTCGGTGATTATGTTGAAAATAACCATAAGTGAACAAAGCCTTTAGTAATAAAACAATTATTTCTATGAGCTTGTCTTTTATTTATAGCCTATCGGAGGTTGAAATAAATCTGATGTGTTCCATTCACATGACTTTCTCTACATCTCTGTAACAAATTGTTAAAACGCTTATGCTTCTGTTTACTTACTTCCTTGTAAGTAGAATATAAGGAGTAAGGGAGTAGGCTAAAGTGATGTCAAAAATCTGGTTGCTATGTGGCTGAAGTTCCTTTGTTTATATGGACAGTAGTTGACAAATTTCTGTATGAGAAAAGTATGTTTTTTAAAGCTGAGACCAAAAACAAGGAATATCTAAAGACGATCAATTCCACGAAAAAAACGTATATAACATAAACTGTGTGTTTTAAGCATTTCTGCATCTCTTATGGTTTAGCAGTTATGTAAAATTCCGGAAAATTCAACCATAATAAAGTAGCCTTCAGAGACTGTTTCCAGAAAATTCAAGATATAGATTTTATTTGGCAAGTAAATATCTTAAATATAAGAGATTTTAATCAAAATCGTTAGAGCCATTTTTAAGAAAATCAAAATTTTCGCAATTTTCCATGTAAAGGGTAGGTGGGGTGGGGGGATTTTCTTGAAGATCTTCGTGTCACATCCTTGAAAGATACCAAACTTACATACCAAACACACACACACGTTTATCTAAAAATAATTTTTTTGGATTCAATGGATCTCAAAACATATATTTCCGGTGAAATCTCGGTATCGAATTTTTTGGTGGAGTGCAATACCTTTTCTATACGCAATGTACATAGTACGTCTAGAGAAAGTAAACAATCGGCCCTCGTATAAACTTGAATAGTTTGTTGAAGAATAGGCAGAGAAAACCATGTGAATGAAACACATGTGGATGAAGATAAGTTAAAGCAGTGTGGGTACTGGTGTTAGAGCAGGATCGGTGACGAGGTGGGAAGAAATGTTGGGCCACTTTGGCCCTCGTGAGCACAAAGGCTGAGGGGGGATATTAACATCAGAAAGCGTGTAATGTGGGTGACACTGCGGACGGGGAAAAGGAAAAGGGCCCATTGACCAGTCTTCAAAACTGTTACACACGTCAAACCAACCATTGACAACCTTATTTTCAAACTGACGTAGCCTCAGCGGCAATGTGGTCTGTCACTTTCACGGCAAATCATCAAGAAAACATCTGATGTGTTTCATGCACGTGACTTTCTTTACATCTCTGCAAAAAATATTATTAAAAAGATTATGCTTCTATTTACGTCATGCTAATCGAGGAAAAATTAGCAGAAATAGTCTTATTACTTGCTTCCTTGTAAGTAGAAGTGAAATAAGGGAGTACCATAGGTTAAAGTGAAGCCAGTTCTTTTGTTTGTATGGACAGGGGTTGACAAATTCCTGTATGAGAAAAGTATACGTTTTTCAAAGCTATAACTAAAAACAAGGAATATGTCAAAAATGATCCACTGCACGCAAAAAGTGTATAACATAAATTGTATGTTTTAACGTTCTACATTTTTTGTACTGTAAGTTTTTGTCCATGTATTACGGTTTAGCAGTTATGCAAAATTCTGTAAAATTCATCCAGAATAAAGTAGTCTTCAGAGGCTATTCCCATAAAATTCAAGATATATATAGCATTTGTCATGTAAATACATTTGATATACAATATTTTAATCAAAATCGTTAGAGCCATTTTTGAGAAAATGAAAAATTTCGAACAAAGTTCTATGTAAAGGGTAGTTGGGTGTGGGGGAATTTTCTTGAAAATCTTCTTGTCGCATCCTTTAGTGACACCAAACCTAAATACTCAGTTTGGTATTTAACAGTCCTTTTGTTTTTGAGCTATGCTGTCCATAGACACACACGGACCTTTTTCCAAAAATCTGATGTGTTCCATTCACATGGCTTTCTCTACATTTCTGCAACAAATTATTGTTAAAAAGCTTATGCTTCCATTTACTTAATTTTAATCGAGAAAAAAATAGCAGAAATAGTCTTATTACTTGCTTCCTTGTAAGTAGAAGCGAAATAAGGGAGTACTATAGGCTAAACTGATAACCATAAGGTGGTTACTATGTGACTGAAGTTCCTTTATTTGTATGGACAGGAATTTGTATGAGAAAAGTATAATTTTTTCAAAGCTGAAACCAAAAAAAAAAAGGAATATGTCAAAAACGATCAACTCCACGAAAAGTTATACCTGACATAAATTGTGTATTTTAATGTGCTCTACATTTTTGTGTGGTAAGTGTTTGTCTATCTGTTACGGTTTAGCAGTTATGCAAAATTCAGTAAAATCCATCCAGAATAAAGTAGTCTTCAGAGGCTGTTCCCAGAAAATTCAAAATATATGTTTTATTTGTCAGGTAAATATCTTTAATATTTGATATTTTAATCAAAATCGTTAGAGCCATTTTTAAGAAAATCAAAATGCTCGAAAAAAGTTCGATGTAAAGGGTAGTTGGGCGTGTGTGTGTGTCTGTGGACAGTATAGCTCAAAAATGACTGGTATTTAAGTTTGATATCTTCCAAGGATGCGACACGAAGATTTTGAGAAAAATCCCCCCACCCCAACTACCCTTTACATAGAACTTTTTTCGATAATTTTGATTTTCTCAAAATTGGCTCTAACGATTTTGATTAAAATATCGTATATTAAATGTATTTGCCTGGCAAATAAAATGTATATCTTGAATTTTCTGGGAATAGCCTCTGAAGAGTACTTTATTGTAGATGAATTTTACGGAATTTTGAATAACACATTCCTTGTTTTTGGTTTCCGCTTTGAAAAACTTATACTTTTCTCATACAGGAATTTGTCAACTCCTGTCCATACAGACAAAGGAACTTCAGTCACATAGCAACCAGCTTTTGATTATCACTTTTAATTTCTTGCAGAGATGTAGAGAAAGTCATGTGAATGGAACACATCAGATTTTTGTTGTAGAGCCACCCGTTTCAAAGATAATCCTTGCTATTGGTTTGAGTTTTAAAATAGTTATACTTTTCTCAAACAGAAAGTCGTCCGTGATACATTGTTTTACTCCTCGCCATGCAAAGAAGTTAATTTCAATAACAATCGCAAAGCGACAGCTTTTAAGACATTTGACTATCGCTTTAGCCTAATGCATTCACTTAGTTCTCTTCTGCGTGTAAGCGTTTCCGAGATATTCCTTGTCATCGGTTTCAATTTTCAAACATTTACACCTTTCTCAAAGAGAACATACACGACAGCTTTAGAAACATATGAATAACGCGTTAGCATAGTGTATTCTTTTATTTCCCTTATACTTACAAGGAACTAAGTAATAAGAACATTCTGCTAATGTTTATCTCGATTTGCATTGTGTAGAAAGAAGAATACTCTTTTTAAGAAGTTTGTATGTAGAGTAGGTAGAGAAAGTCATGTGAATGCAGTAAATAAGATTTAACCAATTCTTTATTTAAAATTGCAAGTATTAGGTGTAGCATAAAATAAACAAACTGACTGGTGACTCAAAAACACTACTGTACTTAATGTATTCCTGCAGATATCTCGTCCTGCGTTAAAACAGTTGCATAATTCAATGGGGCAATTCCAAGTAAACACTGGTTAGTGGGAGTAGGCTAATTAATGTGAGCAACTTTCGTTCTATTGCTTGCTAGAGAAATCATGAGCGGATAACGACAATGACAACAATGTTACTACTACCATCACCACTACCCTCACTACTACCACCACTAACACTGCTATTACTACTACTATTACTTCTACCATTCCCACTACTGTCACTATTATCACTATCACTACCACTATTACCACTACCACTACCACTACCGCCACTACCACTATTACCACTACCACCACTACCACTACCACCACTACCACTATTACCATTACCACCACTACCACTATTACCATTACCACCACTACCACTACCACCACTACCACTACCACCACTACCACTATTACCATTACCACTACTACCACTACCACCATTACCACTATTACCACCACTACCACTACCATCATTGCCACTAATACCACTACCACCACTTCCACTACCACCATTACCACTATTGCCACTACCACCATTACCACTACCACTATTACCACTACCACCATTATCACTATTACCACTACCACTATTACCACTACCACCATTACCACTACCACTATTACCACTACCACCATTACCACTATTACCACTAGCACTACTACCACTATTACCACTACCACCATTACCACTACCACTATTACCACTACCACCATTACCACTATTACCACTATCACCATTACCACCACTACCACTATTACCAATACCACCACTACCACTACCACTATTACCACAATTATCACTATTTCCACTACCACCACTACCATTATTAACACCACCACCATTACCACTATTACCACTACCACTATTACCACTACCACCACTACCACCATTACCACCACTACCACTATTACCTCTACCACCACTTCTATTACCACTACTACCACTATTACCACTACTACCACTATTACCACTACTACCACTATTACCACTACCACTATTACCACTATTACCACTATTACCACTATTACCACTACCACTATTACCTCTACCACCACTACCACTATTACCACTACCACTATTACCTCTACCACCACTACCACTATTACCACTACCACTATTACCTCTACCACCACTACCATTATTACTACTATTACCACCACTATCATTATTACCACTACCACTATTACCACTACTACTATTACCACTACCATCACTACCACTATTAACACTACCACCACTACCACTACCATTATTACCACTACCACTATCACCACAACCACCACCACTACCACTACCACTTCTACCACTGTTACTGCTATTACGACCAATATTACTACCACTACTACTATTACTCTTTCTACTATTCCCACCACCACTACCACACCACTACCACCACCAGCACTACTACTACTACTACTACTACTACTACTATACCAATACTACTAGTACTTCTAATATTAAGATTAAAATGACAATGAAACAGCAGCGCAGCGGGGTCAGCAGCGCTCGCAACTGAAGAGGTCGGAACCTCTCCCATATGGGCATACATGGTTACTCTAAGTCGAACGAGACACTCCGCGGTAATGCATTCCGAAGATCCCGGGTTCGATTCCCAGGACTCTGACTACGGATTTTTCCAAGCTCAATGCTGTTGCATAGCACCTCTCATTTAATTTTCCTCTACTACAGTTGGAGTTTGGTCAGTGGTGGGCAGATGGCGCAAAGACTTGCTAATTGAAACTTCTTGGCCCAGCCAGAGGATAGCCTATACAGCCTACTTTGCTAGATAGTGTTCCTCGATCCCACTAGAGGGGCGTCTCGGAGCAACCTCTCGAGACAGCTGTACTCCTGCGGTTCCTTCAGCTCTTCCGTTCCTCCCGGGGGAGTAGGTGCAAAAGATTCATTGGGGGTTGAAGTGCTAAAGTGTCCGTTCCGTCAACTGTTATTGCCACTGTTATACTTCCTCTACTTCTGTACGTACGTATTAGATAAAGTAAAACTAAACGAATGAACAAATGTGTTCTCGCAGGCTTCCGTGGACAGTGTTGTTAATAGTACTGTTAATCATAATTTTTATTAAACTACTTAAGTAAATTTAAAATCAAATTAATACATAATCTCTCTTCAAAACGGTCTGGTTGATGACCCCATACTGAGCTGACTAACAAACCCCCGTGACAGTTACTAACATCTGTCTACTAAGCTCTTTAGGTTAGTGACCGTAGGACATTGAGGCGTTTCACAATCCCGGGCATGCTTTGCCGCCCAGACGTACCCATGGATTTCGGGAAGCATTGCTCCGCCGAGTCCAACCCAATCCGAGGGTCTCATATGTTCGGCCCACTGTACTTCTAGTAACTCGGAAGTATCATTGGTGCTTGGGGTTCGCACTGGGAAAAAGGAGACTGTAGGTGTGTTTTTAGACCCCCTGAATCAAAAAAAAAAGTATTTTTAGAAAAATGTCCTTGTGTGTGGAGGGGGGCAGCATAGCTAAAATCAAAAAAGTTCGTTAAATACTAAACTTGATATTTAAGATCAATATCTTCCAAGGATGCGACACGAAGATTTCCAAAAATCCCCCACCCCAACTACCCTTCTAATGGAAACATTTTTGAAAAGTTTGATTTTCTCAAAAATTGCTGTAACAAATTTGATTAAAATATCGTATATTAAAGCTATTTGCATGGCAAATAAAATATATATTGAATTTTCTGGACATAAGCTCTGAAGACATTTATACCGGATGAAATTTGCGGAATTTTGCATAGCTGGTAAACAGATTAAAACTTACTATATAAAACATATATATCTGGTTAAAACACACAATTTATGTTATAATTCCATTTTCGTGAGTTTGGCCGTTTTTGAGATTTTACTTGTTATTGGTTTTCGTTTTAAAATACGCGAATTTGTCAATTCCTGGCCACGCAAACTAATGGATTTCAATCTCATAGCAACCACATTTTAAAACATTTGACCATCGGTTTAGCCTAGTAAATTCCCTTATTTCTTTCCTACTTACAAGGAACTAAGTAATAAGACCGTTTCTGCTAATGTTTATCTAGATTATCATGAAGTAGACACAAGAATAAGCTTATTAACAATAATTTGTTACAGAGATATAAAGAAAGTCATATGAAGGCACACTTTAGAATTTTTTATTACTCTCTCTACATGTACTATGTACATTGTGTATAGAGAAGGTATTGTATTGCACCCAAATATTCTATACCGAGATTTCATTGAAAATACATGTTTTGGAACCTCCTGAATCCAAAACAAGCATTTCTAGAAAAAGGTCTGTGTATGTCCGTGGACAGCATAGCTCAAAAACGAAAATTCTGTTAAATACCAAACTTGGTGTTTAAGCTCGGTATCTTTCAAGGATGAGACACGAAGATTTTCAAGAAAATCCCCCCACCTCTAACTACCCTTTACATGGAAAAATTGTTGAAAAGTTTTTTTCTTAAAAATTGCTCTAACGGTTTGATTAAAATACTACATATTAAAACCATTTCCATCCGAAATAAAATATATATCTTGAATTTTCTGGGAACAGCTTCTGAAGATCTGTTTATTCTGGATGAATTTTTCCGAATTTTGCATAGTTAGTAAACCGTAAGAGATAGACAAAAACTCACGACACAAACATTGTAGAGCACGTTAAAACACACAACGTACGTAATATAATTTTTTTCGTGGAGTTTATTGTTTTCGAGATATTCCTTGTTATTAGTTTCATTTGTAAAGTACTTATACTTTTCTCAAACAGGAAGAGTCCGTTTCTCTTTTGTTCTTCTCCCGGCCAAGCAAAGAAGCGACTTGCAATGACAGTCGCCTAACGACAGCTTTTAAAACATTTGAATATCACTTTAGCATAGCGTATTCCTTTAGTTTCCTTCTACTTATAAGGAATTAAGTAATAACATTCTGCTAATATTTATCTCGATTAGTATTGTGTGGAAAGAAGATATTTTGTAAGAAGTTTGTTTGTAGAGCAGCTAGAGTATCCATGTGAGTGTAACACATCAGATTTTTAGTTAGGTTATGTAAAAACACGTAGATATTTCCAATTAAATGTTGATTTTTGTATAGAATGCATACTTCCTCTACTTAATAAGCAGGGATGGTAAAAAGTAAGATGAACCGGGACCAGATTTACGTTAGTTCTGTTTAGCATTAAAACGTTGAATGTAATGCTCACCCACCTAGCCAGTCAGGCAGCCTTCCTCCAGCCTCCCTCAAACCCGTCGCTTCTTCTTTCATTTCTCCGTGCTGTGTATATATACACAATCCCACCGTTATATTATACTCTATAGACACGCTTATTCTTATAGCTGTATTGGAATCCCGGTTTGAAAACCGTGTTCTACGCTTGACAGCCGAGAATTGCACTAGACTGACAAGTGAAGAAAACTGGACATTTTGTGTACACGGTAACAATTTGGAAATCCGAACCAAAGCCCCCTTTATTCTATTCTACAATGTAATGGAATGCGGATAGCGATTTCACGACTTTTGAACGTCACAAGGTGACAAGTGATCGTGTCACTTCCTTTAAAACTGCATAATTTGCTTACTTCTCATTTTACGAGCGAGATGGCTCCAAAGTAGCGTGTTCAAACCCCGCCTAGGCTAATGATTCTTAAGGTATTCGGATTACTTTGATCAAAATTTGGAAGTTTTAAATATCCTTATATTGTGGTTCCTTGTTCTTTTTGCTGTACAAAGATATATAATTCATATGTGATTTATTGTATTAATTGGCAATTATTTTCATTTTTATTACTGGAAGCAGTGCAGACTTCAACCGGAATCAAAAAGTTGTTACCTCTTTCTTTTTACTTTCTCTAGCCCCGTGTGTACAATGTACATGGTAGATAGAGAAGTATTGTATTCCATCCAAAAATTCCTTACCGAGATTTCACCGGAAATACCGACATGTTATAGGACCCCCTGAATCCAAAAATAAAATAATTTTCAGAGAAAGGTCCATGTTTGTGTGTGTGTGTGTGTGGATAGTTAGCTCAAAACGGAAAAGACGGTTAATACCATACGATTTCAAGAAAATCCCCTCCTAACTACCCTTTACATGGAAAAATTTCCGAAAATTTTTACTTTTCTTAAAAATGGCTCTAACAATTTTTATTAAAATATCTCATATTAAAGTAATTTTCATCACAAATAAAATGTATACCTTGAATTTTCTGGGAATAGCTTCTGAATGCCTCTTTGTTCTGGGTGAATTTTGCTGAATTTTGCATAACTACTAAACCGTAAGAGATAGACAAAAACTTACTGCACAAAAAATGTATATCTCGTTAAAATTCACGATTTATGTCATGTGCATTTTTTCGTGGAGTTAACCGTTTCGAGATATTCTTTCTAATTAGTTTCAGTTGTAAAGTACTTACACTTTTCTCAGAAAGGAAGTGTCCGTCTTTCATTTGTTCTATTCCTGGCCATGCATAGAAGCGATTTGCAATGATAGTCGCATAACGACAGCTTTTAAAACATTTGACAATCACTTTAGCATAGCGCATTCTATTAGTTCCCTTCTACTTATAAGGAACTAAGTAATAAGAACATTCTGCTAATACATATTTATCTAGATTAGCGCGGTGTAGAAAGAAGTTTGTAGAGCAAGTCATGTGAGTCTAACATATCAGATTTTTTATATCTGTAGCTTAACGTCCTTTAACCTGGTTGGTCATATCGGACGTTGAAATTGGTGAAATGATGCTCAAATGATCTTGGGGTCCATGGGGCTTAAAGTTACTCGACATTCGTCTTCTCAGAATAAGGGAAAAAAACCCAAAAATCTTATCCGGATAACCTACCCTTAGCGAGATTCGAACTCAGGACTATTGAATGTGAGCAAGACACGCTACCATCGCACTACCCAGGTGGGCGTATCTCGTTTTCTCATTTATTGATTTTAATGAATATTTATTTTCTCATTACAATGTACTTAGTGGAAGGAGCAAGTATTGCATTCCACCCAAAAATTCGATGTCTATATTTCACCAGAAATATATGTTTTGGGTTCCCTGGAGAAAAAAGAAATAGAAAAATGTCTGTATATGTGTCCAAAACGTGTATTTCCGGTGAAATCTCGGTATCCAATTTTTAGATGCAATACAATATCTTCTCTATACACTCTGTGCATAGTATGTGTAGAGAAAGTAAAACTATGATGTTCCATTCACCTAACCTTCTCTACATCTCTGTAACAAATTGTTAAAAAGCTTATTCTATCTACTTCATGATAATCGAGACAAACAGCAGAAAGTGTCCTTATTACTTGGTCCTTTTTAAACAGAAGTTTACATGTTCCGTTCACATGATGTCCTCATAAGGGAACCTGTCAACTCCTGGTCAGGCAAACAAACGGATTTCAATTCCATGACAACCAAATTTTAAAACATTTGTTTGTCGGTTTAGTCTAGTGTGTTCTCTTTATTTCCCTTCTACTTATAAAGGACCTAAGTAATAAGACCGTTTCTGCTAGATTAAATATATAGAATAAGCTTATTAACAATAATTTGTTACATAGATATAGAGAAAGTCATGTGAATGTAGTGCAGATGTTTTGTTTTTTTGTGTTAGAGCCATTTTTGAGAAAATAAAAATTATCGAAAAAAGTTCCGTGTAAAGGGTAGTGTGGGGTGGGGGGATCTTTCTCAAAATCTTCGTGTCGCATCCCTGGAAGATACTAAACTTAAATACCAAGTTTGGTATTTCACCGACTTTTCGTTTTTGAGTTATCGTGTTCAAACACACGTGGACATTTTTCTGAAAAATACTTTTTTTGGATACAGGGGACCCTAAAACATATATTTCCGGTGAAATCTCGGTATCGAATTTTTGGTGGAGTGCAATACCTTCTCTATACATTCTGATTTGTTACACTCACATGACTTTCTCTAGCTCTTCTACAAATTTCTTACATAAGATTATTCTTCTTTCTGCACCTTGCTAATGGAGATATAATCATTAGCAGAATGTTCTTATTACTTAGTTCCTTATAAGTAGAAAGAAAATAAGGGAATACACTAGGCTAAACCGATAGTCAATTGTTTTAAAAGCTGTCGTTATTCGATTGTCATTGCAAATCGCTTCCTTGCTTGGCCAGGAGTAGAACAAAAGAAAAACGGACACTTCCTGTCTGAGAAAAGCTTACTTACAACTGAAACCAAAAACAAGGAATATCTCGGAAATGGTTACCTCCAAAACAAAAATGCAAAGGATATAAATTGTGTGTTTTGATCAGATCAACATTTTCTGTGCAGTAAGTTTTTGTCTATCTCTTACCGTTTAGCAGTTAAGCAAAATTTAGCAAAATTCATCCAGAATAAAGAGCTCTTCAGAGGATATTCCCAGAAAATTCAAGATAAACTTTTATTTTGGTATGTAAATATCTTTAATATACGGGATTTTAATCAAAATCGTTAGAGCCATTTTTTAGAAAATCAAAATTTTCGAAAATTTTTCCATGTGATAGTTGGGGGTGGGGGGGATTTTCTTGAAAATCTTCGTGTCGCTTCCATGGAAGATACCAAATCTAAATACCAAGTTTAGTATCTAACGGTCTTTTCGTTTTTGAGCTATGCTGTCCACAGACACACACACACGGACCTTTTTCTGAAAATGCTTTTTTTGGATTCAGGGGGTCCTAAAACATGTATTTCCGGTGAAATCTCGGTATCGAATTTTGGGTGCATTACAATACCTTCGCTATACACTATATACATAGTACGTGTAGAGAAAGTAAAAAGCGCAGTTTTGGTTGTTAATTATAACCTTACACCAAGTCTAACCAACGCTCAGAATAAATTCACTAAAAGGCGACCAGGAAACAGCTTATAAAGTGAGAGAGAGTGCCGTTAAGCTTACTGAAATCTGATACAGGATCTTTATGTGGACTGTAAACTTACTGTCATACGATACCCATACTTATTCTTTAATATGTCCGCTTTTGTGCGAGGTTCAATGGAAAATAACCTCCCTCGTTTTCATTCACACGCTGCGACAAAGGGATCTCGAGTATGTGAAGTTGATATGTGCGCTATGGGCGTGTCGCAGACACCCCAGGGCCTCCTCGATCCTAAGTGATTAGTCTCTTTTCCCTCAGTGCCGCTGTGGGCTAAATATGCGTTCCTTTTGCATTGTATACCTCATTGCCTGACAAAAACGAATAGCACTAAGGAAGTGTCTAAAAGTAATTATGTGGGCACGAATACCTCGCCAATTATTGTCCTCTCTTTCTGCCCTTTTTATTTCCTCTGGGATTTATATATAGTAAGCAAGAAAGAGGATACATACCATATATACAGGATGTTAATGAACTATACCGAAGTATTTTCATAAAATATGTAGATTACTTAGATAAGTAATTTGAGATAGGAGACTTATGGCCTGTTTATTGAAATTTCGAAGTAACGGCTATAAGTTTCTGAAGTGCCAGTACGCCACTGGCTAATTTATCAACCATTCGAGAGCATAACACGAAAAACGAAGGGACATATTACAGCGTACCTCTCTAGCGTAGTGGTTATGATACTGGCTTTCAAGTGAAAGATAGTTTCCGAGTTCGGGTCTCGTTCACGTATCGCGGTACTTCGTCTGGAATGAAAATAATAATAATAATAATAATAATAATAATAAAAAACATTTACTTAATGATAGGAGTCGAACTCATGACCTTTGGGATAGCAGCTTCCCTCGTTAAGCATTAAACCACCAGAGAATTTAAAAACGCCTCCAGAGTAGACTAAATAACTCAAGAACGTAGCTCAGTGTCACACAGTCAAGTGATAAGTTCGAGATTTTAGATTTTTGCGACATTAAATCTTGAGAGCGCTAGTAACGAGCTGCTAAAAATCGATATTCTATACTCGGGCAGCAGTTTTAAAGACATTCTAAGCCATTTTTACTTTCTCCATATGCACTATGTACATAGTGTATAGAGAAAGTATTGCACTCCACCAAAAATTCGATACCGAGATTTCACGGAAATATATGTTTTAGGGTCCCCAATATCCAAAAAAAGCATTTTCACAAAAAGGTCCGTGTGTGTGTGTGTGAGTGTGTGTGTGTGTGTGTATGTGTCCGTGTGTCTGTGAACATGATAACTCAAAAACGAAAAGTCGGTAAAATACCAAACTTAGTATTTAAGTTTAGTATCTTCCAGGGATGCGACACGAAGATTTTGAGAAAAATCCCCCCACCCCCAACTAACCTTTACATGGAACTTTTTTCGAAAATTTTGATTTTCTCAAAAATGGCTCTAACGATTTTGATTAAAATTTCGGATATTAAACATATTTACCTGACAAATAAAATGTATATCTTGAATTTTCTGGGAATAGTCTCTGAAGAGTAGTTTATTCTGGATTAATTTCACTAAATTTTGAATAACTGCTAAACCGTAAGAGATGGACAAAAACTTATTATACAAAAAATGTATAAAATGCTAAAACACACAATTTATGTTATATACATTTTTTTCGTGGAGTTCGTCGTTTTTGTGACATTCCTTATTTTTGGTTTCTGCTAAGAAAAACGTATACTTTTCTCATACAGGAACTTGTCAACTCCTATCCATATAAACAAAGGAACCTCACTGACATAGCAACCAGCTTTTGACTATCACTTTAACCTACGGTTGTCCCTTATTTCGCACCTACTTACAAGGAAGCGAGTAATAAGACTATTTCTGCTAATTTCTTCTGATTAGCATAAAGTAAATAGAAGTATAAGCTTTTTAAGAATTATTTGTTGCAGGGATATGGAGAAAGTCATGTGAATGGTACACATAAGATTTTTTGTAGATACGAGCTAGAGAAAGTAAAAGCTCTAACGCTCTGTTGAGAGAAGAATGCTAGCTATAAAACTCCATTCTGTTACTAGCAATATCTATAAACAACTGAACATCAAAAAGACTTCTAAGGATTACGTATAAAGTATTCAGCGATTGGAGCAGTTACTAATGGATAGCTCGGAAAAGGCTTTCTGCACAAAAAAGGTATTTATGATAAAGCGTGTGTTTTAAAAGAAATATACATGCTTTGTATAGTGCGTTGGATACTTTTACCATTTATACAAGATTATGTACTATCCTCTCCGAATGGAGAAACTATTTCCAAAAAATTTAAGATTTTTTTTTTACTTTCTCTATACGCACTATGTACATAGTGTATAGAGAAGGTATTGCACTCCACCAAAAAATTCGATACCGAGATTTCACCGGAATATATGTTTTAGGGTCCCCTTTATCTATAAAAAGCATTTTCGGAAAAAGGTCCGTGTGTGTGTGTGTCCGTGTGTGTGTGAACACGATAACTCAAAAATGAAAAGTCGGTAAAATACCAAACTTGGTATTTAAGTTTAGTATCTTCCAGGGATGCGACACGAAGATTTTGAGAAAAATCCCCCAACCCCCAACTACCCTTTACATGGAACTTTTTTCGAAAATTTTAATTCTCTCAAAAATGGCTCTAACGATCTTGATTAAAATTTCGTATACCAAAGATATTTACCTGACAAATAAAATGTATATCTTGAATTTTCTGGGAATAGCCTCTGAAGAGTTGTTTATTCTGGATGAATTTTACGGAATTTTGAATAACTGCTGAACCGTAAGAGATGGACAAAAACTTACTACACAAAAACTGTAGAGCACGTTAAAATACACAATTTATGTTATATACATTTTTTTCGTGGAATTCATCGTTTTTGTGACATTCCTTATTTTTGGTTTCTGCTATGAAAACTTTTACATTTTTATTACATGAATTTGTCAACTGCTATCCATACAAACAAAGGAACTTCAGTGACATAGCAACCAGCTTTTGATTATCACTTTAGCCTATGGTACTCCCTTATTTCACCTCTACTTACTAGCAAGCAAGTAATACGACTATTTATGCTAATATTTTACTGATTAGCATGAAGCAAATAGAAGTATAAGTTTTTTAAGAATAATTTGTTGCAGGGATATAGAGAAAGTCATGTGAATGGTACACATCAGATTTTGTTATTGCTTCATTTACATAGTTTCCTTTAACATCTAAGCTCATATGGAAACAGCTCGTGGTCTGTATCACTTTATTTTCCTCAAACACACACAAGTCTGGCATTTAAGGTATTTTCGTTTTTGAGCTAAGCAGTCCACAGACACACATGGACCTTTTTCTAAAAATTCTGATGTGTTCCATTCACGTGATTTTCTCTACATCTCTGCAGAAAAGTATTGTTAACAAGCTTATTCTTCTATGTGCTTCATACTAATCGAGAACAAATAAACAAAAATTGTATGATTACTGTTTCCATGTAAGTAGAAGGTAAATAAGGGAGTACTATAGGCTAAAGGGATAGTCAAATCTTTTAAAATCTGGCTGCTATGTGATTGAAGTTACTTTGTTTCTATGGACAGAAGTTGACATATTCCCGTATGAGAAAAGTATAAGTATTTTAAATCTGAAATTAATAACAAGGAATATCTCCTAAACGGTCAATTCCACGAAAAACATGTGTGTAACATAAATTGTGTGTTTTAACGAGCTCTACATTTTTTGTTAAGTAAGCTTTTTGTCTTCTCTTACGGTTTACCAGTTATTAAAAATACTGCAAAATTCATCCAGAATAAAGCTGTTTTCAGAGGCTATTATCAGAAAATTCAAGATATACATTTTATTTGTCATGAAAGTAACTCTAATATACGATATTTTAATCAAAATCATTAGAGCCATTTTTGAGGAAATAAAAATTTTCAAAAAAAATTTCAAGTAAAGGGTAGTTAGGAGTGGGGAGACTTTCTTGAAAATCTTCGTGTCACATCCTTGGAAGATACCAAACTTAAATACCTAGTTCGGTATTTAAGGGTCCTTTCGTTTTTGAGCTATGTTGTCCACCGACACACTTGGACCTTTTTCTAAGAATGGTTTTTACTTTCTCTAGACGCACTATGTACATAGTGTATAGAGAAGGTACAGCACTCCACCAAAAATTCGAAACCATGATTTCACCGGAAATACATGTTTTGGGCCCCCCTGAGTCCAAAGTAAGCATTTTCAGAAAAAAGGCACGTGTGTGTGTGTCTGTGTGTCTATGTGTCTGTTTCATTCAAAAACGAAAAGCCCGTTGAATCCTAAATTTGGTATTTAAGTATCTTACAAGGATGCGACAAGTAGATTTTCAAGAAAACCTCCCCACCTCAACTATCCTTTAAATGGAACTTTTTCGAAAATGTTTACTTTTTCAAAAATGACTCTAACGTTTGTTTTTTATTAAAATATCATATATTAAAGATATTTACTTGCCAAATAATATGTATATCTTGAATTTTCTGGGAATAGCCTCTGAAGACTACTTTATTCTGGATGAATTTTACAGAATTTTGCATAACTACTAAACCGTAAGCGATGGACAAAAACTTACCACACAAAAAATGTAGAGCACGTTTATGTTTATACACAGTTTATGCTATATAAATTTTTTTCGTGGAGTTGATCGTTTTTGAGATATTCCTTGTTATTGGTTTCAGATTTTAAAATGTTTAAACACCTTTCTCACACAGGAATTTGTGTACTGCTGTCCATACAAACAAAAGAACTCCAGTCACATAGCAACCAGCTTTTGACTATCACTTTAACCTATGGTACTCCCTTATTTCGCTATTACTTACAAGGCAGCAAGTAATAAGACTATTAGCTAATTTTTTTCGATTAGCAGGAAGTAAATAGATGCATTAGCTTTTTAACAATAATTTGTTGCGGAGATGTAGAGAAAGTCATGTGACTGGAACACATCAGATTTTTGGGCAGTTTCTAACCATTTCAATGTAATGTCTGACATAATGGTGCACCCTAGACACAAACAGAGCACACGCCCTGCGCTTTACCATGAGAGACAGGGTTAGCATAGGTCAGTTAAGAAGTAAACAGTTTCACTCCCGGGTAAACAATAACAGTGGACCAATAATCTCCCTAGGTAGACGCTTTGTGTGCAAAGTGTTCAGTGGGCAAGTAGAAGTGTGGCAGTCACGTGATTACTTCCCAACAGATATTAAGACATCATACTCTATTATAGTCCAGAGTTTTTGAGAACTACAAGTTAATTATCATTGTGTATGAGAGAAGTAAATTTTCAGACTTTACATAGCGGAAAACAAGTTAGAGTAATTTTACTTTCTATAAACGTATATACCTAGTGTATAGAGAAGGTATTTTATTGCACCCAAAAATTCGATACAGAGATTTCACCGGAAATACATGTTTTGGTACATCCTGATTCCAAAAAATCTTATGTATTCCATTCACGTGACTTTGTTAAAAAGTTTATTCTATTATTTACTTCATACTAATCGAGAAAAAACTAGCTAAAATAGTCTTATTACTTGCTTTCTTGTAAGTAGAAGCGAAATAAGGGAATACCATAAGTTAAAGTGATATTCAAAAGCTGGTTGCTATGTGACTGAAGTTCCTTTGTATGGACAGGACCTCTATGAGAAAAGTAAACATTTTTTTTTAAAACGGAAACCAATAACAAGGAATATATCAAGAACGATCAAATCCACGAAAAAAAAAAAAAAAAAAAAAAAGTATATGACATAAAATGTGTGTTTTAATGCGCTCTACATTTTTTGTGTGGTAAGTTTTTGTCCATCTCTTACGGTTTAGCAGTTATGCAAAATTCCCTAAAATTCATCCAGAATGTATATCTTGAATTTTCTGGAAGTAGCCTCTAAAGACTACTTTATTCAGGATGAATTTTACGGAATTTTGTATAAGTGCTAAACCGTAAGCGATGGACAAAACTTGTCACACAAAAAAATGTAGAGGACGTTAAAACACACAATTTATATTATATACATTTTTTCGTGGAGTTGATCAGCTTTGAAAAACATACTTTGCTCATACAGGAATTTGTCAACTCCTGTCCATACAAACAAAGGAGCTTCAGTCACATAGCAACCAACTTTTGACTATCGCCTTAACCTATGGTACTCCCTTATTTCGCTTCTACAAGTAAACAATAATAAGACTATTTCTGGCTGGAGTATATTGACACCAGCTGTGAAAGCCTAAGAATTTCGATGAAGACTATTTCTGCTAATTTTTTCTCGTTTAGCATGAAATAAATAGAAGCATAAGTGTTTTAACAATAGTTTAATGTAGAGAAAGTCATGTGAATGGAACACATCAGATGTTTTTTATTAATGTTGGCAGCTACTGCTATAATGAAAAACAGACGGAAATAACGAAAACCTTGTAAACAACTGCATGAGCGCTCCTAACGGCCGAATAATATACTACGAAATCTGGACCCCCAAAGGAATAAAGACCGAATGATATTTTATATTAATGAGTAGAGTAGTCATGTGAGTGCTACACATTTAGGTTCTATCTGTTGTATTGATTCCTGGTGAGAGGTTTACTATAGATTCTGTAAGAGGCAGGTAGATTTATTGAAATGGTATATCTGAGTATCCACAGGAAGCGTTCCTATTTTATGGAGGTTGAAATAAAATACAAACGCTATACACAAGTTAATTCGAAACGGAACCGCCCCAGGCAAGTCCCCTCCGCAGAGAGAGAGAGAGAGAAGTGGCGTAAAATAGAAGGGGTGGGTTTGAGTTTGTGCTAGTCTGTGATTTATGGCTTGAAGTGGTGGCAAATTGCAGGGTAAAGAAGGGGAGCTTTCTCCCCTACCACATGAATAACAAATATAACAATCTCCTTCTCACTGTGCGCCCGCTCGAAGTGATAACAGCTCGTACCAACCCCTTTCTTTCACAACCCCAAAATTGATTTTCTTTCTTAACGCGGTGCGGATTGCATGCTTCTGTCACATGTGCTCTCGCTAATGAGCGAATGGCTTTGCAGGCTGCATTTAGAAACCTGCATTGGCAGCTGATTCTTATACCTACTTTCATCTTTCTACATGGTTCATTCAAAAATTAGTGGCAACACTGCCTGCATTTAGCGTCATAAGCGGTAAATGATATAAGCTGATAACAATGAAACAGAAGAACATCTAATGTGTGTTGGTCATATCAGACGATGAATGAAATTGGTGAAATGATACTCAAATAATCTCGGGGTCCATGGAGCTTAAATTTACTCGACTTTCGTCTTCTCAGGATAAGGGAAACCCCCGAAAAAATCCTTATCCGGGCAACTCACTCCAAGTGAGATTCGAACTCGTGACTTTTTGAATGTGAGGCAGACACGCATCCACCACACTACCCAGGCGGGCTAGTGTTTATTAGCTGTGTGTTTAAAGTCAATAATATAATTTATAAGATATTTTTACTTTCTCTACACGTACTATGTATACAGTGCAACGGTTTCCAATCGGTGTGCCCCGGCACCCTAGGGTGCCGTGTGATTAGCTAAGGGGTGCCGCGAGATATTGAGATAAACAAAAAAAAAAACACCTTCTACTGAAGCCTTAAGTCTTGTAAGGTCTTGAAATAAAATAAGTCAAATCAATTACTCTCATGCACGGCAGATGGTGATAGTGGTCGATTCATTTCAATAATTCAGTTATACTAGTATCCCACAGATGGCATTACAGCTATACCCTGCCGAACATTCCCGAGACTACTCGCTTCCTCACGAACATTCCCGAGACTTCGACAGATGAATATGTAAAAGTGTACGCCGCTTGGCGCTTTCAGTTGTCTTCCTCGCGTTGATTCACAGTGTTTAGCTATGGATAAGTTCATTGTTAAACGTAAACGCCAGGACAGTGAAAGTGAACAGTCGGCTCCTACTGCTTGCTTTAAGAAGCGAAATCTTACAGTTTCTCCCGGACCGTCGAATTCACCACATAAAGAAGACAAACGAAAGAAAAGAACATACCAGGGCAGTTACTTAGCGTATGGATTTAAGTGGAATAACAACGAGGAAAACCCTATCCCTGTGTGTTTAGTTTGTGGCGAAACACTTAGCAACGAGGCCATGGCACCTAGCAAACTGAAGCGGCATCTTACAACAAAGCATCCTAGTGTGTCACAGAAAAGTGTAATGTATTTTTCACATATATTAGAAGGAGAGAAGAAAACAGCTGTGCGAATGGTAAAGAGAATGACCATAGGTGATACTGCTCTTGAAGCCTCATTTAAAGTAGCAGAACTGATAGCTAAAAAAAAGAAACCTCATACTCTTGGAGAGGAAATCATTGGCCCTGCATGTCAAGTTATAGTTTCAACAATACTTGGCGAAGGAGCAGCTAATCAAATTTCGAAAGTTCCTCTGTCCAACAACACAATCAGCCGCAGGATATCTGAAATGTCATGCAATACCAACGAACAAGTCACGGAGAAAATAAAAACTTACGGAACATTTGCTTTGCAAGTAGATGAGAGTCTCGATATTGGTGACAAACCGCAACTCCTTGGTTTTATCAGATATATTGATGAAAAATATATTAGTGAACAGTTTCTGTTCTGTAGACCGCTGGAGACTACAACCACAGGCCGTGATATTTTCGTTTCTATTAATTCCTATCTCAATGACCATGATCTTTCATGGAAAGACTGTTGTGGTATATGTACAGATGGTGCACCATCTATGTCTGGGAAAATTAAAGGTTTTACTGCCAGAGCTCTCAATGAAAATCCATCCATTATTATAACTCACTGTTTTCTGCATAGAGAGGCATTAGTCGTGAAAGCGTGTAATGAAGATTTTGCTGAAGTGTTTAACCAAGTTGTGAAAATGGTGAACTATATGAAGTCTCGACCTTTAAAGTACAGAATTTTTGAACAGTTATGTCGCGCAACGGATGCAGCTCATACCTCTTTGTTACTTCACACAAAAGTAAGGTGGTTGTCGCGGGGTCGTGTATTGAACCGGTTTCTCGAACTTAAAGAACAGGTAAAAACTTTTTTTAAGGATGAAAATCAAGACACATTTCATGAGCTCTTACTAAGTGATTCTTGGTGTTTTGAACTGTCGTATCTGACAGATATTTTTCATAAGCTGAATGAACTGAATGTTTCGATGCAGGGTCGACATGAAACAATAATCTCCTCAACCAATAAAATGAAAGGTTTTAAAAGAAAACTTAGTTCTTGGAAGTCTGCAGTTAAAAAAGGAGATTTGCCGAACTTTCCATCTCTTCTTAATGTGGCAGGAGATAAAGATCTGGGTAAACTGAAAGACCGCATTTGTGATCACTTATCAAGATTGCAAGATGCAATAGATGCGTACTTTCCAACTATTTCCACTACGAATCTCGATTGGGTTGTCTCACCATTTGATTTCGTAGATAATGCAGAGGAAATAGATTTCACTGCTTGCGAACGAGATGAATTTATTGATCTTTGCGCTGACTCAAAGGTAAGTTCACCAAGAGTGAGGCGTCGGTGGCTAGTTTTTGGCTTCAACGGAGAGAGGAGTACCCTAACCTAATGAAGAAAGCAATTAACACACTTTTGCCCTTTTCAACATCCTATCTATGCGAGCAAGCCTTCTCTGCTATGGTGACAATAAAATGCAAAGCAAGAAATATACTGAATAACCTTGAGGATGATTTGTGTGTTTCACTGTCAACTGTAAGACCCGACATCACATATCTGTGCTCTAAGCATCAATCACAAGTTTCACATTAATTATTAATCGAACAAAATTTATTGATGTATTTTTTCTCAGTGATTGTAGTAAAGTTTACTGTAATATGTACGTTGTTATTATATAATATTTAAATAAATTAACATATTAAGCTTAATTTTCTTTTAATTCAAGGATGAGTGCCCCTGGTGTTTAATGTTATTCCCAAGGGTGCCGTGAACTTCAAAAGGTTGGGAAACACTGATATAGTGTATAGAGGAAGTATTTTTTTTCCTTTTTTTTTTTTTTTTTTTTTTTTTTTTTTTTTTGTAGCTTAACGTCCTTTAACCTGGTTTGGTCATATCGGACGATGAATGCAATTGATGATATGATGCTCAAATGACCTCGGGGTCCATGGAGCTTAGAGTTACTCGACATTCGCCTTCTCAGGATAAGGGAAAACCCCGAAAAAACCTTACCCGGGTAATTCACCCTAAGCGTGATTAGAACTCACGACCTTTTGAACGTGAGGCAGACATGCTACCACCACGCTACCCAGGCGGGCAGAGGAAGTATTGTATTCCACCCAAAAATTAGATACGGAGATTTCATCGGAAATATATGTTTTAGGACCCCCTGAATAAAAAAGATAAAAAAAAAGCATTTTTAGGAAAAAGTCCGTGTGTGTGTGTGTGTGCGTGTGCGTGTGTGTGGGGGGGGACAGCATAGCCCAAAAACAAAAATACCATTAAATATCAAACTTGGTATATAAGTTTGGTATCTTCCAAGGATGCGACACGAAGATTTTCAAGAAAATCCCCGCACCCAAAATTACCCTTTACATGGAAAAATTTCGAAAATTTTGTTTCTCTCAAAAATGGCTCTAACGATTTTGATTAAAATACTACACATTAAAGCCATTTCCATTACAAATAAAATGTATATCTTGCTTTTTCTGGGAATAACTTCAAAGGTCGTGTTTATTCAAGATGAATTTTGCTGAATTTTGCATAACTAGTAAACTGTAAGAGATAGACAAGACTGTTCCCAGAAAATACAAGATTTACATTCGATTTAATTTATATTTAATATGCGATATTTTAATCAAAATCACTACAGCCAGTTTTGAGAAAATCAAAATTTTCGAAAAATGTTCCATATAAGAGGTAGTTTGGGGTGGAGGGATTTTTCTCAAAATCTTCGTGTCGCATACCTGGCTTAAATACCAAGTTTGGTATTTTACCGACTTTTTGTTCTTGAGCTATCACACACACACACACACGCGAACGCGCACCTTTTTCTGAAAATGCTTCTTTTTTTTTTTTTTTGATAAAGGGAACCCTAAAACATATATTTCCTGTGAAATCTCGGTAGAATCGAATTTTTGGGTGCAATACAATATCTTCTCTATACACTATGAACATAGTACGTGTAGAGAAAGTAAATCTAATATGTTACACTCACATGACTTTCTCTAGGCACTCGACAAACAAATTTCCTTCTACACCACGCTAATTGAGATAAACATTAGCAGAATTTTATTACTTAGTTCCTTATAAGTAGACTGGAACTAAGGCAATGCACCAGGCTAAAGTGATAATCAAGTTTTAAAAGCTGTCGTTATACGATTGTCATTGCAAATCGCTTCCTTGCTTAGCCAGGAGTAGAACAAAAGAAAAACGGACACTCCCGTCTGAGAAAAGTAAGTACTTCACAACTGAAACTAATAACGAGGAATACCTCGAAAACAGTAAGCTCCACGAAAAAAATGTATTTGACATAACTTGTGTATTTTAACGAGAACTACATTTTTTGTATAGTAGTTTTTGTGTATCTCTTTCGGTTTACTAGTTATGCCAAATTAAGAAAACTTCAGCCAGAATAAACAGGTCTTTAGAAGCTGTTCCCAGAAAATTCAAGATATACATTTTATTTTTGATAGAAATGGCTTTAATATGTGGTATTTCAATCAAAATCGTTAGAGCCATTTTTAAGAAAAATAACATTTTCGAAAATTTTTCCAGGGAAAGGGTAGTTAGGGGTGGGGATATTTTCTTGTCCTTGGAAGATACCAAACTTAAATACCAAGTTTGGTATGTAAGCGTCTTTTCGTTTTTGAGCTATGCTGTCCAGAGCCCCCCCACCCACCCACACACACACACACACACACACACACACACACACACACACACACAGACCTGTTTCTGAAAATGCTTTTTTTGGATTCAGGGGGTCCTAAAACATGTATTTCCGGTGAAATCTGGACATCGAATTTTTGGGTGGAATACAATACTTCTCTATCTCTATGTACGGAGCTAGAGAAAGTAAAACTAAGCGAATACAGTGATAGTCAAATGTTTTAAAAGCGGTCACTGTGTGGTGGATACTTCATTCTTTTGGATGACCAGGATGATTCCCAATTGAGATAATGTAAGTATTGGAAATTGTTCTCTTTCAGGGACGTAAACATCCTTAGCATGGCTTCCTTCGGAAGAGAAGTAAAGCCGTTCGTCCCGTGTCGTATATTTACGGAATGTAAAAGAGGCCTCTGAACTAAATTAAATGGTTCATCCCCAATATAGAATGGAATGCTGAGAACTGCAGCAATTAATAAGTGAAATTCAATTTCGAAGAAATACTTTTTTCTAGTGACACAATATTACAATAATAAAAATCTGATGTGTTCCATTCACATGACTTTCTCTATATCTCTGTAACAAATTATTGTAAGAAAGATTATGCATATATTTATTTCATGCTATTGAGACAAAATTAGCAGAAATAGTCTTATTACTTGCTTCCTTGTAAGTAGAAGCGCAATAAGGGACTACCATAGGTTAAAGTGATAGTCAAAAGCTGGTTGCTATGTGACTGAAGTTCCTTTGTTTGTATGGACAGGAGTTGACAAATTCCTATATGAGAAAAGTATGTTTTTCACAGCTGAAACCAAAAATAAGGAATATCTAAAAAATGATAAACTCCACGAAAAAAAATGTATATAATATAAACTGTGTGTTTTAACGTGCTCTATATTTTTGTGTGGTAAGTTTTTGTCCAACTCTTACGGTTTAGGAGTTATGCAAAATTTCGTAAAATTCATCCAGAACAAAGTAGTCTTCAGAGGCTATTCCCAGAAAACTCAAGATACACATTTTATTTGTCAGGTAAATATCTTTAATATACGACATTTTAATCAAAATCGTTAGAGCCATTTTTAAGAAAATAAAAATGTTCGAAAAAAGTTGCATGTATTGGGTAATTCTGGGTGGGGAGATTTTCTTGAAAATCTTCGTGTCGCATCCTCGGAAAATACCAAACTTAAATACCAAGTTTGGTATTCAACGGTCTTTTCGTTTTTGAGCTATGCTGCTCACAGACACACACTCATACACACAGACAGACACATACACGGACATTTTTCTAAAAATGCTTTCTTTGGATTCAGGGAGTCTCAAAACATGTATTTCCGTTGAAATCTCGGTATCGAATATTTGGGTGCAATGCAATACCTTCTCTATACACTATGTATATAGTACGTGTAGAGAAAGTAAACATTTTCTTTCTTACTTGCTTCCTTGTAAATAGAACTAAAATAAAGCAATTCACCAGGCTAGAGCGATAGTTAAATCTTTTAAAACCTGGTGGTCATGTGGTTGTAATACGTTTCTTTGCGTGAACAGGAGTTTACAAATTCCCGTATGAGAAAGTTTATTTCAAAACTGAAACGAAGGAATATCTCGGAAATGGTCAACTCCACGAAAAAAATATGTATATACCGCAAATTATGCGTTTTAATGTAACTTTTTTTGTCTCTCTCTTACGGTTTACCAGTTATGCAAAATTCATCCGGGATAAAGAGGTCTTCAGAGGCTATTCCCAGAAAAACCAAGATATACATTTTATTTGTCGTGTAAATATATTAATATACGTATTTTAATCAAAATTGTTAGAGACATTTTTGAGAAGAAAAAAATATACAAAAATGTTTCCAAGTAAAGAGCGGATTTTCTTGCAAATCTTGTGAGGCATCCTTGAAAGATACTAAACATAAATACCAAGTTTAATGCTTAATGGTCTTTTGGACTCAGGGGACCTCAAAACATATATATTTTCGATGAAATCGCATACATCGAATTATTGGGTGGAATACAACACCTTCTCTAGCTACTGTGTTCATTGCATGTACACACGTGCTAGAGAAAGTAAACATTTGCAATACTTACCAATGACACACAGCAAACATACTTTGACGTTTACATATACTTTCCAAGATTTATTATTGCAAACAAATGCACTCTTTAGTTCTGATGTAGACTCCACTTTATGTGTAGTGTGTCCTCAAAGCAGATTCTACACTTTTCACTACTGTTACATATTTTCAATTTAAAATGTAATAAACAATATGAAAGCGCAAACATATTCCTAATACAAAATCAAGTGTTCTTGAAACAGCAAATAATTTAAACTTCATGATAGACACATGAATTTCACGATGCATTATCAATAAGGCAAGTTTATATTGTGCTTCTTACGTAAGCCTTTGATTGTCTGAGTGATTCGTTTTATCCCTCTTGCTTATTCGTGAATGCTGTGAGCGGGTCGTCTCATTAAAAGGGGTAAAACGAGCTCGCTCTTACCAGTTCCAGTCTAATAAGCTTTAACTTGAAATAGTCCCGTTGAGTTCTGCAACTCTTTTAAAGCATGCGTCAAATACGGGGCAGTTGGGCCTGTTATGGCCATTTTTTGTAATGACATTTTAAAGGTCTATATTATGAAATTTACCTCGGAGATAAATAGTATTTTATATGTGACCTTGACATGTTTAAGTTTGTTGTCATAAACAATGTATGTTTAATTGTTATATGTGATGTTACAGTAGAGGTTACGTTATGGTATAATTATTAGTGTACATATAAATTGATGGTCTATTGTAATATGCGTAGGTAATGATTTTATGACTGATAAATTAAAATAATAATAATAATAATAATAATAATAATAATAATAATAATAATAATAATAATAATAATAATAATAATAATAATAATAATAATAATACCTACACGTCCAATATGGCGTCTTCTGTGCAGAAGATGAGGCGGTTGGATTTCTTTTGTAAGAAGTGTGTTTTGCGCTCGCTCTACTCTAGCTCCATGGAATGAACTTGGCAACACTGCTTAGACGGCAATTTTTTGTTGTTCTTTTGTGTCAGCTGACATTTGCAGCACTCTAGAATCAGAACAGAAAAACACGATGACAATAAATCTTGATATTCGAGTAAAGAAAGCTAACAAAGTGTACCATGAAGGAGTAAGTACCTTATTATGACATACGGTTATTTGTTGTATGCAATGACATAACCTTCTTCCATATGCGGTTTGGGATTACCCAGCAATTCCCTATACTGGAATCAGTAAAGAAATTAATTGTACGCTTCTCAGGGAAATTCTGCTGAGAAATTAAGGGAAACATGACAAGAAACCTCTATACCTTTACCAGGATTTTGCTTTTAATTGCTTTGAGCTACTTAACATAAATTAAAGTACCGGTTTCATTATCAGGGTTGATGTTTTCGGTAATTATGCAGAACTTGGGCCGCTCTAAAAATCGAATGAAATTAAGTGTGATTAATTGACCGTGTTTTTTCTAACATACATACCTCTTTTTACAGTTCATATTGTTCTTACAGAATATTACTTTCTCACACTTAAAAGGCCATAGTTAAGTGCCAAAAATTTAGTACGACCTCCTTACTGTTCCAGGAGAGAATAACAGGTGTTATTCTTGTGGACTCTGCTTCTGACATAAAACACGATGGAATAACTTTAATGATTGAAGGAACTGTCAATTTGCAGCTTAGTGCGAAAAACATAGGGATATTTGAAGCATTCTATAATTCAGTAAAGGTATGTTAATGCTACTAGCACAAATATGAGGTAAGTTAAGTGTTCATTCAAGACTGTGGAGGCTATTGTTTTGTTTAAATTTCTCCATGTAGTTTTGTATGTTGTGCATGCTACCTACTTTCACTGTTGATATAAGCCCACATTTAAAATATGTTATTCTGCTTTAAAAAGAATATTGGTCTTGCTTCCATTCATGATCCAGATTTAGCAGTTTAGTTCTGCCATTAGAGCCGCTTTGTAGTTACTGGTATATTATAAACTTCAAGGTTCTAAGCCCCAAAGTGGAGGGCCCTGCGGAGAGACGACAGCGTAGTTGAAGGATCTGTGAAACTAAAACCCCAATAATCCCAAAAAGAAGTCAAAACTTGGGAATATAGCAGATTTTAAACTGAAAATGTTAATGTTTTCAACACACTGAAATTTGGATCGCCTGTGTAAGTTTTACCAGAATATATTCACCAAACACACTCAGCTTACGAATACAATACCTATGATTTGAATACTTTCATATTCATCACAGTGGTAAGAAAATTGTAGGGCAGACACTAATGATGAGAAAACCTGCATGTGATACTGTGAATATGATTCACACTAAATATTAATTTCTTTATTATTAGTATACAATGGTTCCACCACTTGGCATTACTTCTATACGCGGGTACTTTTGTTATTTTGTCATTAGAGCCGCATTGTAATTACTTACTGATCTGTTATAAACATTTAGGGCCCTAAGCTGCAAAGCGTAGCCCAACGTGAAGGGCCCTAAGCCGCAGTGCGTAGCCGAGGGATATTTTTTATAAGTTGAGGAGTGTAGCAGTTGCGGCCA
Source organism: Hymenopus coronatus (assembly GCA_030762935.1). Lineage (NCBI taxonomy): Eukaryota > Metazoa > Arthropoda > Insecta > Mantodea > Hymenopodidae > Hymenopus > Hymenopus coronatus. The sequence continues at coordinate 63,309,163 of CM060899.1, forward strand.
AAGGCGACAGGGTGTAGACGATGAAGCTGTGAAGCTAAAACCCCAATGTTCCCAAGAAGAAGTCAAAATTTTGGCAATCTGGCAATCTGAACAACTTAGCGCGTGTATGTGTGTGTGCCGCGCGCATGTCAGTATATGGGTGGTGGAACCGTTGTATAGCTTTACCATTTCTTTAATTAAAATGGTAAAACTTCTACAGGCAATCCAGATTTGAAAGTGTTGAAAGTATTTACTTGTCCAGATTTAAAATCCAATAGATTTACAAGGTTTAGGCCACTTCTTGGGATCAATGAGGATTTATGCATATACTTGGCTGATTGCTCCATAGTTGCGCCACTCTTCTACTTACAAAAACATCTTTTGACAATATTTTGTGGCTTACGGTCCTCTCAGTAACTACAAGGTACCTCTAATGACAGAGTCATAGGATACCAAAGCTGGTTCATGTATGGAAGTAAGTAGATTATAGTATATAATTATACTGTTAATAACTTTAGTAAAAGTTTACTTTGCCACCACAACAGATTTCAGACCCTAATATGCATTGCTTTTTCAAAAACTCTTTAAAATAGTTTTCTAAAACTCCATTTTTACCCCTTATTTTGACCCAGTCCATATACATTTTCTGCATTTCATTTCATGCCAAAAACTATTTTAATGGACCTATGAGCATTCTCAGTGGGCAAAAAATTTCCTCTCTGACACCAAAATAAAATTATAGGATTTTCTTTCACATCAGTGGCTGCAGGTAATATTGTAATGGAAGCCAACGGTCAAGCAGAAAGCGCATTTCTCCTCCTCAGGTCTCCAAAAACACAGACATACCAGTACATTTCTGTTCTATGTCTCTCTCCTGCTTGCAATGTGAAATTCTGCACAATATCAAATTAGGTAAAAAAAATCTGATGTGTTCCGTTCATATGACTTTCTCTACATCTTTGCAACAAATCATTGCTAGAGAGGAGCTTATGCTTCTATTTACTTCATGCTAATCGAGAAAAAATTAGCAGAAATAGTCTTATTACTTGCGTCCTTGTAAGTAGAAGCGAAATAAGGGAGTACCATAGGTTAATATGGTAATCAAAGACTGGTTGCTATGTGACTGATGTTCCTTTGTTCGTATGGACAGGAGTTGACAAATTCCTGTATGAGAAAAGTATAAGTTTTTTAAAGCTGAAATCAATAATTGGAAATATCTCAGAAACGATCAACTCCACGAAAGATATGTGTGTAACATAAATTGTGTTTTAGCGTGATCTACGTTTCTTGTGCAGTAAGTTTTTGTCTATCTCTTACAGTTTACCGGTTATGTAAAATTCAGTAAAAATCATCCAGGATAAAGAAGTCTTTTGAGGCTATTGCCAGGAAATTCAAGATACACAATTTATTTGACAAGTAAACGTCTTAAATATAAGACATTTTAATCAAAATCCTTAGAGCCATTTTTAAGAAAATCAAAATTTTTGAAATTTTTTCCATGTAAAGTGTAGTTGGGGGTGGGGGGATTTTCTTTAAAATCTTTGTGTCACATCCTTGGAAGATACCAAACACAACAGACAGACACACACACACGCAGACATTTTTCTAAAAATGCTTTTTTTGGATACAGGGGGTCTCAAAATATATATTTCCAGTGAAATCTCGGTACCAAATTTTTGGGTGCAATACAATATCTTCTCTATACACTATGTACATAGTATGTAAGTTTTCTAAGTAGAAAATAATATCCATCTTTGACACTACAGCTATGCTGCCACCTGTACATTTCCGTTCTCCCTTCTGTTCTCTAAATACAAAATCCTATCCATCATCGTCATTACATTACGCTGCCACCACCGTCACACCCATACCGTACATTTCTGTACTCCTCTCATCATAACCACTCAGAACATGAATTTTTATTCAAATTAACACATGCATTTGGGCCATTTACCCTATGGGACAGAAATTTGGGGCAATGCAGCTGTAACCCACATGGGAAAGGTATTTAGATTGCAAAAAAGTGCCATCAGATTGATTTTCAATATGAGCTCTCATGAATTGTGTAGGGAAATATTTAAAGATAAACAGATATCACCATTATATTATACAGCACAAAAACAAAACTTAAAAAAATCTGATGTGTTCCATTCACATGACTTTCTCTACATCTCTGCAATAAATTATTTTCAAAAAGCTTATGCTTCTATTTACTTCCTGCTAATCGAGAAAAAATTAGCAAAAATAGTCTTATTTCTTGCTTCCTTGTAAGTAGAAGCTAAATAAGGGAGTACCATAGGTTAAAGTAAAGTCAAAACCTGGTTGCTATGTGACTAATGTTCCTTTGTATGTATGGACACGAGTTCACAAAGTCCGGTATGAGAAAAATATAAGTTTGTATAGCTTAAACCAAAAACAAGGAATATCTCAAAAACAATCAACTCCACAAAAAAAAAAAAAAAAATGTATACAACATAAATTGAGTGTTTTAATGTGCTCCACATTTTTGTGTGATAAGTTTTTGTCTCTCTCTTACGGTTTAGCACTTATGTAAAATTCCGTAAAATTCACTCAGAATAAAGTAGTCTTTAGAGGCTATTCCCAGAAAATTCAAAATATACATTTTATTTGTCAGGTAAGTATCTTTAATATACGATATTTTAATCAAAATTGTTAGACATTTTTTAGAAAATCAAAATTTTCGAAAAAAGTTACATGTAAAGGTTAGTTTGGAGTGGGGGGATTTTTCTCAAAATCTTTGTATCGCATCCCCAGAAGATACTGAACTTAAATACCAAGTTTGGTATTTTACCGACTTTTCGTTTTTCAGTTATCATGTTCACAGACACACACGAACCTTTTTCTGAAAATACACGTTTTTGGATACAGGGGACCCTAAAACATATATTTGTGGTGAAATTTCGGTATCAAATTTTTTGTTGGAGTGCAATGCATTCTCTATACACTATGTATATAGTGCGTATAGAGAAAGTAAAAATCTGATGTGTTCCATTCACATGACTTTCTCTACATCTCTGCAACAAATTATTGTTAAAAAGCTTATGCTTACATTTATTTCATGACTTATTACTTACTTGTAAATAGAAACGAAATAAGGGAGTACCGTAAGTTAAAGTGATAGTCAAAAGCTAGTTGCTATGTCACTGAAGTTCCTTTGTTTGTATGGACAGGAGTTGACAAATTTATGTATGAGAAAAGTATGAAAACTAAACTAAAGCTGAAACTAAAAACAAGTTATATCTCAAAAATGATCAACTCCACAAAACAAATGTATAGGAATTCGTCAACTCCTGTCTATGCAAACAAAGGAATTTCAGTCGCATAGCAACCAGCTTTTGACTATCACTTTAACCTATGGTACTCCCTCATTTTGCTTCTACTTACAAGGAAGCTAGAAATAGGACTATTTCTGATGATTTTTTCTCAATTAGTATGAAGTAAATAGAAGCATAAGATTTTTAACAATAATTTGTTACAGAGAATTAGAGAAAGTCATGTGAATGGAACACATCAGATTTTTTATTGTTTTTCATGGCTATTCTAAGTTTAAATTGGCTTTATCTCAAAATAAGATTTTGCACTTTTGACTTCTGCTTGAAGGCCGCAAAATACATGTTTACTTCAGAGTTTTTTACTCTTCATGTAAGGTCACAGGAAGTTGCGTAACCTCTCATTTTTATCAGGAAGGAACATTGCATATAATGTCTGTGTAAGAATTAAAGACAGCTCAATGGCAACATGTTGTGAAGCTATTCTGCAAACTTTTTAATCACACCTAGTATGTTGAAAAATTATACACTTCTGTTCCTCTTTTATTACTTTCTCTACATGTACTATATACATAGTGTATAGAGGAAGTATTGCATTCCACCCAAAAATTTGATACCAAGATTTTGCCGGTAATACATATTTTAGGATCCCCTGAATCCAAACAAAGCATTTTTAGAGAAAGGTCCATCTGTGTGTCTGTGGACAGCATAGCTCAAAAACGTTAAAAGACCGTTAAATACCAAATTTAGTATTTAAGTTTGGTATCTTCCAAGCATGCGACACAAAGATTTTCAAGAAAATCCCCTAATCCCCAACTACCCTTTACATCGTTTTTTTCGAACATTTTGATTTTCTCAAAAATGGCTCTAACGATTTTGATTAAAATATTGTATATTAAAGATATTTACCTGCAAGTAATATGTATATCTTGAATTCTCTGGGATTAACCTCTGAAGACTACTTTACTCTGGATGAATTTTACGAAATTTTGCATAACTGCTAAACCGTAAGAAATAGACAAAAACTTACCACACAAAAAAATGTAGAGGTCATTAAAACACACAATTTATGTTATATACATTTTTTTTGAGGAGTTGATCGTTTTTGAGATATTCCTTGTTTTTGGTTTCAGGTTTAAAAAACTTGTACTTTTCTCATACAGGAATTTGCCAACTTGTGTCCACACAAACAAAGCAACTTCAGTCACCTAGTACCCAGCTTCTGACTTCACTTTAACCTATGATACTCCCATATTTCACTTCTACTTACAAGGAAACAAGTAATAAGACTATTTCTGCTAATTTTTTCTCGATTAGCTTGAAGTAAATTGAAGAATAAGCTTATTAGTAATAATTTGTTACACAGAAGTAGAGAAAGTCATGTGAATGGAACACATCAGATTTTTATCCATGTTTGAGTGTGTGTGTGTGTGGCCAAAATAGCTCAAAAAGGAAAGTCCGTTAAATACCAAATTTGGTATATAGGTATAGTATCTTCCAAGGATGCGACACGAAGATTTTCAAGAAAATCCCCCCACCACAAACTACCCTTTACATGGAAATATTTTCGAAAATTTTGATTTTTTAAAAATGGCTGTAATGATTTTGATTAAAATCAGGTATATTAAAGCTATTTGTACCCCGAATAAAATGTATATCTTGAATTTTCTGGGAATAGCTTCTGAAGACCTCTTTATTCTGGAAGAAGTTTGCCGAATTTTACATACCTGCTAAACCGTAAGAGATGGACAAAAATTTACCACACAGAAAATGTAGAGCACATTTAAACACAATTTATGTTAAATACTTTTTTTCGTAGAGTTAATTGTTTTTAATATTTATTATTAGTTTCCGCTCTGAAAAACTTATACTTTTCTTATACAGGAAGTTGTCAACTCCTGTCCATACAAACAAAGGAACTGCAGTCACATAGCTACCAGCTTTTGACTATCACTTTAACTTACGGTACTCCCTTATTTCGCTTCTACTTACAAGGAAGCAAGTAATAAGACTATTTCTGCTAATTGTTTCTCGATTAGCATGAAGTAAATAGAAGCATAAGCTTTTTAACAATAATTTGTTTTAGAGATGTAGAGAAAGTCATGTGAATGGAGCACAGCAGATTTTCTTTCTTTTCTTCTGCTGTTTACCCTCATCATATGTAGGACTTAGAAGGTAGTGTCCGAAGTCAGATGCCTGTTGAAGAGCAGATAGACTCTGGATCAGACAGAAGCCAGGAGGGGTGATCAACCTGACTCCTGGAATGAGAGTGACAAATGGGATGATATGAAATGATAGTGAAATGGATGAAAATAAAAATGATTATGGACCAAATGGTAAAATGAGTGGTGAGGGAAACCAGACCTTATGCTACTTTATCCACCACAAATCCTACATGCTGTCTCTTGGGATCGAACCTGGGCTGCCTTGCTGAGAGGCGAGTGGTGTAACCATTGGACGAGGCACCGCTCTTTATCATTTATTCAGTAATTAAATATAAAAATTTGAGGTGTTCCATTCACACAACTTTCTCTAGCTGTTCTATTTACAAACTATTCATTCAAAAGATTCTTACAATAGATTATTCTTTTATTTACATCATGCTAATCCAGATAAACATTAGCAGAATTTGTAATAAGCGTTGTAGCTTTCCTGGTGGCGTAAATCTTTTAAGTTCTCTTGGACTTCCAGACAGGTGTAGATTTGATAAGGCGCCAACGTTTCAGGAGCATACATTGTTCCCATCTTCAGGGTTACTGAATGAATTGAACTGATGTGGTCTTATTATATAGATATGTTCGTAGATTCTGTGTGGGCCAACCAGCGCACTAAGGCATAGCCTTTCAGGTGGAATGGAGCGCAGACGTGAAAGAAAACATTGCGATTCAGGAGACTCCTTTCTTTCACGTCTGTGCTCCATTCCACCTCACCAGCCACGCCTCGGCTCATTGGCATGCACAGAGCCCATGAACATATCTATATTAATAAGATCTCATCAGTTCAATTCATTCAGTAACCCTGAAGACGGCAACAATGTATGCACCCGAAACATTGGTGCCTCACCATATCTACACCTAACTGGAAGTCCGAGAGAACTTTGAAGATTAGCAGAATTTACCTTATTACTTGCTTCTTTGTAAGTAGGAGAGAAATAAGGGTTTACATGAGGCTAAAGCGATAGTCAAATATTTTGAAAACTGGTAGTTAAGTGAAACAATTGAGGCTTGGTTTGCTTTGAGAAAAGTTAAAGCAGCTTAAAAATGAAACCAGAAACCAGAAATATCTGGAAAATGGTCAACTCTACAAGAAAACATATGTGACATAAATTGTGTTTTAAAAAAATCTACATCTTATGTGTAGTAACTGCTAAACTGTAAGAGATAGACAAATGCTAACTTAACAGAAATGTAGAACATGTTAAAACACACAATTTATGTTGTGTGTGTATTTTTTTCGTGGAGTTGATCGTTTTTGAGATATTCCTTGTTATTGGTTTCAGCTTTAAAATATTCATACTTTTCTCTTACAGGAATTTTTCAACTCCTGTCCATACAAACAAAGGAACTTCAGTCACATAGCAACCAGCTTTTGACTATCACTTTAACCTATGGTACTTCCTTATTTCGCTTCTACTTACAAGGATGCAAGTAACAAAACTATTTCAGCTATTTTTTTCTCGATTAGCATGAAGTAAATAGAAGAATAAGCTTTTTAATAATAATGTGTTGCAGAGATGTAGAGAAAGTTGTGTGAATGGAACACATCATATTTTTAACCACTTCCATTGACACAACTAATACTGACAATACCACCACTGAGACCCCGCCCAAGAGCATGGTTTATCTGAATCAGATTAACGAAAATCTGGATAGTCAAAAGAGAAAATATTAAATGAATATAAACTACTAATCTATAAAAATATTATTTTGGCACCAACAGTAATAATAAACATCATCTCAATTTTATTGTATAAAATAGTGCACAAGTTTCTTTTGCTTAGGGTGAGTTACCTGGATAAGGTTTTTTTTCAGGGTTTTCCCTTATCCTGAAAAGACAAATGTCTAGTAACTTTAAGCTCCATGGACCCCGAGATCATTTGGGTGTCATTTCACCAATTTCATTCATCGTCTGATATGACCAACTTGGTTAAAGGACGTTAAACTAAAAAAAATATCTTTTATTTCAAATTTGTGTTGCATTTAAGAAGCAAAATAAATAAGTCTAAAATTAATTTGGATAAACCAGATATCTGGATTAGTAAGAGCTAGATAAACAAGCTTCTTGTGTTATAAATGATTAGGAATATTTGTATATACTGTAGCACTATTACTGGAATCTTTTAATAATGAGTCAAATTTATAAACATTTTAAATTTCTCCGATAGTCTTTATTTAAGACTAGTTTTAGGCAGCATCCTCCCTTTGTTCATATGGCCTATTTTTCATTCTTTTAAAGCATCTTTAGGTATGGTTTGATATTATGGGGCAGTAGCCCACGAATAACAGATGTACTAAAAATTCAAAAAAAAAGTTTGTTAGAATATTGACAAACTCTAATAAAACTGAACATTGTAAACCACATTTTAAAACACTGGAAATCCCGAATGTTGTCAGTTTATATCTGTATGACGTTCTTGTATATTTGAAAGAAAATGTACAAAATTACAACACCAAAGTGAAATACATACCTACAACACAAGCAATAACAATAGAGTGGATATACCACATTTAAGACTTGTCATCTAGGTACTACAAGTTAAATGGCATAAACATATTTAATTCACTTCCTTTGAAAATATGCAATCTAAACACTAATAGATTTAAGGATAAAGTATATAAATGGCTAATAAAACTCCATTCTATAACATACAAGAATTCCTAGATATAAGTAATCATGACATGTAAAACATATGTAATATTACCATTTTTTCACTGTACATATATGTATATATAAGCTATGACAAAGTGTATTGTAATTATTGTATTTACTAAATGGTGAATAAATTATTATTATTATTATTATTATTATTATTATTCTCAGTTAAAAAAAAGACCAACCTAATGTAGAGAAATTTAAAGTGTTGATAATTTCCACTCATTATTAAACAATTGATGCTTCTTGTCTGTCATAACCTTCATTATCATTGTTATTATTTGTTTGTTTGTTTATTTTCAGCCAATACAGCTGGTATCATGCGTGCTGGAAGTTCAACCACCAGGAAAGATTCCAGCTGGGAAAACTGAAATAACTTTTGAGTTTCCATTAACACCTAAACCGAATAAAACCTTATATGAAACCTATCATGGTGTGTTTGTAAACATACAATATCTGCTAAGATGTGAAATGAAACGAAGTTTTCTGGCAAAAGATTTAATGAAGATTGCAGAATTCATTGTGGAATATAAGGTAAGAATTTAGTATGTATGTTCATTATTGGAGGAACTGAAAACATTTTAGAGCTTCCACTTACCTTGATAGACAGCTTTTCTTTCTTCTTTCTGTATAATACTTCTATTGAGGATTGTTGAAAAACAGGTTCAACATTATAATTGACAGAAAATTTTCTGAACATTTAAGTATATGAATATAAATATGAAGAGATCAAATTTGGCAATGAAAATGGTAAAAATTGGATGGGGAAATAGTAATCACGAGGATTATATCAGCAAAAGGAGAAAAAAATATAAAAGTTATAGGTTCATTTCTTGGGTAAGATCAGAGAGAAATGGATAAGAATGAGGAAGGAAGTTAGAAAATAGAAAAAAAAAAGGGGGGGGGGGGAATAATAGCATGATGAAGGGGAAGGTCCACTATGCGCATATAACTCTGGTGTTACGGTGTATGGTGGATTAAGGGACAAAGAAAAATATACCTATAAGAAAATTGTAAGAATGCATGTATTTCAAGATATATATTTTATTTGTAAAGTAAATATCTTTAATATACAGTATTTTAATCAAAATCTTTAGTGACAGTTTTGAGAAAATCAAAAATCTGTTTAGTATCTAACAGCCTTTTAATTTCTGAGCTAAGCTGTCCCCCCCCCCCCCCACACACACACACTCACAGCTTTTATCTACCCCACTCATTTTTCCCAAAATGAAATCCTTGATAAAAAACATTTCTACAAATGTTTGGTTGGATTAACATGAAGTAAATAGAAGAAGAAAGTTTTGTAAGAATAGTTTGTTGAAGAATGGGTTGAGAGGGGCTTGTGAAAGTAATATATCAAATTTTTTTATTTCATGTGTTGTATTGAAGATGTAAAGCAAATATTTTTATTTCCTTTTCTTAGCCAGGTTCTTCGGAAAACGCTGTTCCTCATCCAGTGAAATTCTCCATCACTCCGGAATCCTTACAGAATATTAAAGATAAGGGACGCATTCCACGGTTCTTAGTGACTGGTCATCTGAACTCAACAATGTGTTGTGTCACCAAACCTTTTACAGGAGAGGTAAGATTTTGTTATATTTATTCATTTGCTTGTAAGCTAAAAGCATTGTAGAAAACTCAGCTTTGAAACTCTGTAATGTAATAGTTGTTTTCCATGTTGCTGTTTACCAACATAGATAAGAAAAATTTAATATTATATCCCCGCCGCTTAACACATTGAAGCCTGGGTGTTTCGGTGTTTGAAGTGCCAAGAAACCCAGGGTTTTTACGCCTACTTTGAGTTATTATTTACAGTACATCAATTAAATCTGCCGAAAAGTATTGGGACAATCTAAAAGTATGGTATTCAAGGATTTCTCAACAAGTAAGAAAATAGTCATAACTTCTGTATTAATATTTTATTTTAAATTTGCAACAAGTATCAAATATGAGTGTGAAAAAAAAAACTGTGTAAAGCTGCTTACACTCCATTTATTCAAAGTTCAAAAAACTCTCCTTCGGAATCAGAATTTTCCACAGCTTCATTTGTATCCTGAATTTCAGCTTCAGTTCACAGAAATCGAGGAAAATGCAGCATTTTAACATTTAAGAGCACAAACGTAACAAACAGATCACCACCTTCAAAGAAAATGGCGTGACTGCCCGAGAGCAGCAATATTACTAAATCTCCTAAAATTCCTAATAGTTGACTAAAGCAAGGACAGATGGCAGCACAAATCAGACAGCTAAACGATAATTGATGTATGTTCTTTGCCGCTTAGCCCAAGACTGAGTGAAGGTCGTGGATTTGAATTAAAAGCATTAGAAATACCTCCCCGAGCTACACTTGAGCTCTAATGTGTTAATCTGTGCACTTGACAGTTGGAAGTTAAGTTGTTACCCCAGCAAGAAAAAGATGAAGAGCTTTACCCGTTTGACTTTCTGAACCAATCACAATGTATTTCACTTTGGTGTTGTAATTTTGTAAATTTTCTTTCAAATATACAAGAACGTCTTACAGATATAAATTGACAACAGTCGGGATTTCCAGTGTTTTAAAAAGTAGTTTACAATGTTCAGTTTTATTAAAGTTTGTCAATATTCTAACAAATTTTTTTTGAATTTTTAGTACATGTGTTATTCGTGGGCTTCTGCCTCATAATATCAAGCCATACCTAAAGATGCTTTGAATGAATGAACAATAGGCCATACGAACAAAGGGAATGGGCTCCCAGAAACTAGTCTCAAATAAAGACTATTGGAGAAATTTAAAGTCCTTATAATTTTGACTCATTATTAAAAGATTCCAGTAATAGTGCTACAGTATATACAAATATTCCTAATCATTTACAACACAAGAAGCTTGTTTATCTAGCTCTTACTAATCCAGATATCTGGTTTGTCCAAATTAATTTTAGGCTTATTTATTTTGCTTCTCAAATGCAACACAAATTTGAAATAAAAGTTTTTTTTTTTTTTTTTTTTTTTTGTGGTAATTTAACGTCCTTTTGGTCATATCAGACAATGAATGAAATTGGTGAACTGATGCTCAAATGATCTCGGGGTCCATGGAGCTTAAAGTTACTAGACATTCGTCTTCTCAGGATAAGAGAAAACCCCGAAAAAAACCTTATCCGGGTAACTCACCGTAAGCAAAAGAAACTTGTGCACTATTTTACAGAATAAAATTGAGATGTTTTTTATTATTCCTGTTGGTGCCAAAATAATATTTTTATAGATTAGTAGTTTATATTCATTTAATATTTTCTCTTTTGAATATCTAGATTTTCGTTAATCTGATTCAGATAAACCATGCTCTTGGGCGGGGTCTCAGTGGTGGTATTGTCAGTATTAGTTGTGTCAATGGAAGTGGTAAAAAATATGATGTGTTCCATTCACACAACTTTCTCTACATCTCTGCAACACATTATTATTAGAAACCTTATTCTTCTATTAACTTCATGCTAATCGAGAAAAAATTAGCAGAAATAGTCTTGTTACTTCCTTTCTTGTAAGTAGAAGGGAAATAAGGAAGTACCATAGATTAAAGTGATAGTCAAAAGCTAGTAGCTATGTGACTGAAGGTACTTTGTACGGACAGGAGTTGCAAGTTCCTGTGTGAGAAAAGTATAAGTTTTTCATAGCTGAAACCGAAAACAAGGAATATCTCAAAAACGTTCAACTCCACAAAGAAAAAATCTGATGTGTACCATTCACATGATTTTCTCCATATCCCTGCAACAAATAATTCTTAAAAAGCTTATACTTCTATTTACTTTATGCTAATCAGAAAAAATTAGCAGAAATAGTCTTATTACTCGCTTCCTTGTAGGTAGAAGCGAAATGAGGGACAACCATAGGTTAAAGTGATAGTCAAAAAAGCTGGTTGCTAGGTCAATGAAGTTCCTTTTAATATGGGTAGGAGTTGACAAGTTCCTTATGAAAAAAGTATACGTTTTTCAGAAACCAAAAATAAGGAATGTCACAAAAACGACCAACTCCACGAAAAAAATGTATATAGCATAAATTGTGTGTTTTAAAGTGCTCTACATTTTTTGTGTAGTAAGTTTTTGTCCATCTCTTACGGTTTAGCAGTCATTCAAAATTTAGTAAAATTCATCCAGAATAAACTACTCTTCAGAGGCTATTCCCAGAAAATTCAAGATATACATTTCATTTGCCAGGTAAATATGATTAAAATCCGAAATTTTAATCAAAATCGTTAGAGCCATTTTTGAGAAAATCAAAATTTTCGAAAAAAGTTCCATGTAAAGGGTAGTTGGGGGTGGGGGAATTTTTCTCAAAATCTTCGTGTCGCATCCCTGGAAGCTACTAAACTTAAATACCAAGTTTGGTATTTTACCGACTTTTCGTTTTTGAGTTATCGTGTTCACAGACACACGGACACACACACACACACACAGACCTTTTTGTGAAAATGCTTTTTTTGGATATTGGGGACCCTAAAACATATAATTTCCGGTGAAATCTCGGCATCAAATTTTTGGTGGAGTGCAATACTTTCTCTATACACTATGTACATAGTGCGTATGGAGAAAGTAAAAATTGCATATAGCATAAATGGCATGTTTTAATGTGCTCTACTTTTTTTGTGTGGTAAGTTTTTGTTTATCTCTTATGGTTTAGCAGTTATGCAAAATTCCGTAAAATTCATCCAGAATAAAGTAGTCTTCAGAGGCTATTCACAAAAATTCTAGATATACATCTTATTTTTCAGGTAAATATTAATATATGATATTTTAATCAAAATTGTTAGAGCCAGTTTTGAGAAAATCAAAATTTTTTAAAAAAGTTCCATATACAGGGTAGTTGGGGGTGGGGGGATTTTCTTGAAAATCTTTGTGTCACATCCTTGGAAGATACCCAACTTAAATACCAAGTTTGATATTTAATGATTGTTTCGTTTTAGAGCATTGCTATCCACAGACACACACACACACACACACGCACATGGACCTTTTTCCATAAATGATTTTTTTTTTGGATTCAGGGGGACCCAAAACATGTATTTCCGGTGAAATCTCAGTATCAAATTTTTGGGTGGAATGCAATATCTTCTCTATATACTATGTACATAGTACGTGTAGAGAAAATAAAAACGTAGTGAGCCATTAAAAATCATGCTAATTTTGTTGTTGTTATAAGTTAGTTTGGTATAAGTTTTTTATTTTTATAAAATCATTATTTAATTTTTATTTTTTCAAATTATGTGACGTCTAAGAATATTGGATTTACATTTATTATTTAGCTTAAACTTCATTAATAAAAATGCAAAAAAAAAAAAAAAAAAAAAAAAGCTGTGAATTATCTCAAACAGTTCATGAGTTACCATTTTTTAAAAAAAAAACCTTAAAACACCCAGGCAGGGGGGCACAACTGTCAAAATAAGGCCCTATTGTTATGTTAATTAAAATGTGTTAATGTGAATTTCAACAGTTGGTAGTGGAGCACTGTGAAGTACCAATAAAATCCGTGGAGCTGCAGCTGGTTCGGGTCGAAACCTGTGGTTGTGCAGAAGGCTACGCTAGGGATGGTAGGTATAATTATTGTTATTAAATTGTGTATCATCTTGGGTGTCTTTTTCATTGGAAGAATCTTGTATAGCGCAGTCATTTTATGGCCTGATCTGGTTTGTTTGCATATGTTGTCACACCTAACTGCTAAATAATCAAGGGACTCGCTTTGCTATGAGAGATTAAACTAAGACAAATGTACTTCATACTACAGTTGGATGTGCATATAGGGACCCACCTATTCTAACTGTACAACAGGGAAAGTAAATTACATAATTCAATAAAAATAAACACTTCAAAAATCAATAGCAAATATATTGTTACCTTGTACTTAATACATACCACAAGCTTGGCGTCCAGGAGGAGGGCTTACCGTGGTTTTTATGAATGCTAAAGTTTGCAATGTTGCCAATATATGAGAATTATATATTTCCAATATTACCACATCCTGTGCTCACAGCCAGGATCTGACAATATGCTCTGAGCATTGTCTACAGGGTAATTTAGAAGTGATGGTACAAAACTAAAGCTCATTTATTCTTTATTGAAATGACATACAGAAACAAAAGTGATATGAACTGGTAGAAGAACATTGTAAGTTTGATGAACATTACAAGTGTTAGAAGTGATCTCGATGGCAGATGTCGAACCGGTGCTCTATTTCAGAAGCACCGGGAATTACCTAAGAAAAAAATAATGGTTGTAAAGAGAAATGAAATGTAATGTGTTTCTAATTTCTAGCCAATGCACGCAAAGATGAATTTGTGTAAGAAGAAAATATGTCAAGTTCATATCAAATCAGATAGTAAATTGTTAAAGGAGAGGGATATTATAAAATGTTGGTTGGTTTCTAATGTTAAACGCTTGACAATAAACTCATTCATTTTATTGCACTCCAGTATTTAGCTGGGAGGTTGGTATCTTCCATAAAAGTTGATCACATTTATTTAAGTTACAGAAAAGATATATATTTATATTTCTTTATCCTAGGATTCATATTGGAGTGTATTAAACAAATTGTAACCATTATTTTGCGGTTATATCACTCAAGTATTGGGAAGAATTTATAGGAAAGAAATTGAAATGATCCCATAGGCCTGGAATTCTCTAATACCATTGGGGTCGAAGAAAACAAGACGGAATAAATATAAGAAGGGGAAGAAATACCAATTTTTTATTAAAGTTCGAAGGCTTTCACGGCCGGTGTTAGAATCACTTATAGAAAACAAAACCGGGCTTGTAGGCCGTGGTCCACTGGGCTTCTCCCTTCGTTCCCCAGACGTTTCGCCTGCATCTGCGGCAGGCATCATCAGTGGCGTGTACATCTCTGTGGTCTCTCAGTAGCGACTAAATACCAATTTGGTCAGTAACTTACCAAGCTGATCAGTGCTTATTAGTGAGCAGCCCTTCCCTTTAGTTCATCACATGATTTTGTTTGGGTCGGTTCCTTTTAAGTCTTCAAATTTAGAAGGGATTAAAAGGTCTCCTTTCTGTTAATAACAAAATTATCATGTGACTACTAATGAGGAACAAACAGAACAATGTCACAAGTATTGCTTAAGAAACAATAATAAATATTTTAGATCAACACTGAGGGGTACTTTAAATAATCAAGATGTAATAAGTGTGGGGAAACAACTATTTGATAAGTTACCCAAAGAAATTAAAAGTATTAAAAATAACAAGTGTCTGTTAGCATCTGTAAAAAAGTATTTATTACAGAATGCTTTTTATAGCATAGAAGAATTTAAATTAAATAATACAAGGTAAACTAAGGTGTAAATATGTATGTTTATATACAGGGTGTTAATGAACTATACCGAAATATTTTCACAGAATATGTAGATTACTTAAATAAGTAATTTGAGATATGAGACTTATAGCCTGTCTATTGAAATTTCAAAGTAACGGTTATAAGTTTCTGAAGTGCAGTACGCCACTGGCTAATTTTTCAAGCCTTCGAGAGCATAACACGAAAAATGAACAAACATATATTTTTCTCCAAAACATGATGGCCCTCAAACAGGGCTGTTCCCCTCTGCCACTATGAAATATCTGTTAGCAAACAAAAGACGAGCCTGTACTAGAGGTGAGAGGCAACGTAGTAAAATCTCTGGAGACTCAAAGACTCTGCTTGCAAGTTGAGAATTGTGCCCCATTTAAAGGACCAGTAAGTGGAAGACTTGTCAACTGCAAGGGTTGGTTTGTAACCACAAACTACCCAAGTCCAAACTTCAAAGTCACGCCAAAGGTAAATGATGTTCTGAAAAATACTGTACTTTGTGTCTGCTAATTGTGCATAACATATTTACCTTTGTTGAATCTTTCTCGTACTGCACTGATACTGACAGTATTCTGTACCCCATATCCTTGCACAATGGCAATTCACTTTTCCATTCACATGAAATGTTCTCTTCCCCCTCTTTCTTCCCCCCTCTCTCCCTCCCTCTTCCCCTCCCCTCTTCCCCTCCCCTCTCCTTCCTCTCTCTCTCTCTCACACTAATACGAGGGCAATCCAGAAAGAAACCGCTGTTTGTGCGTAGCACAGGAAGTGACGGGGGTAGCGCCGTTTCCTACACATCAGTGTGTACAGTGGTCAGTATGCTTCTAGCTGTCTAAGGAAGAGCATTGCACTGTCACGCGTTTGAGAGATATAACCTCAAAACGTGAGCACTGCAATAGAAAATCCCACCAAGTGTGAGGTGCGCAGTGTTATAAGATTTCTTTTGCCAAAACATCACTCAGCAGCCAAAATTCATCATGAATTGTGTGCAGTATATGGTCCTAACATTATGAGTGAAGGTATTGTCTGTCAATGGGTACAATTTTTTAAAAATGGAAGAACTTACATTCATGAAGAATACAGGAGTGGTAGGCCTACTCTTGTCAATGATGACCTGGTGGTCAAAGTGGATGGAAAAGTTTGTGAGAACCGTCGGTTCACAATAATGGAACTTTCCGATCATTTTCCCAAAATTTCTCAGAGTCTTTTGCACGAGATAGTGACCAAACACCAAGGCTATCGCAAGTTTTGTGCTTGTTGGGTGCCAAAACTGCTGACTGACGACCACAAAACCAAAAGAATGAGTTCTGCCATCGACTTTCTTTCTCGGTATGCCACTGAAGGAGAAGCATTTTTTAACTAAATTGTTACTGGCGATAAAACTTGGGTGGCCTACGTGAATGTTGGGACTAACGGCAGTCAATGCAATGGGACATACCGCTTCTCCAAGCAAGCCAAAGAAAGCCATCAAACTTTGTCTGCGAGGAAAGTAATGGCTACGGTTTTTTGGGATGCTAAGGGCATGTTACTCGTTGAATTTATGGTACATGGCATGACTGTCAATTCCGAAGCCTACTGTGAAACGTTGAAAAGACTAAGGAAGGGCAATCCAAAACAAGCATTGTGGTCTTCTGTCATCTGGTGTTGTGTTTCTGCATGACAACGCTCGCCCGCACAGCTCGAAGAACAAATGAACTTTTGGCCAGTTTCAAATGGGACGTTTTTTGACCATTCCCCCTACAGCCCGGACTTAGCTCCCAGTGATTTTCATCTGTTCCCATACATGAAACAGTGGCTTGCATCTCAGCGTTTCGGCAATGTCGAAGAGCTTCATCACGCCGTGACGGGTTGGCTACGTTCACAGGCGGCAGAGTTTTATGCAGAGGGTATTTCAAAGACTGTTAAAAGCTATGACAAGTGCTTGAATTTGTTTGGAGAATATGCATAAAAATAGAAAAAATGTATTTTTCATATATAATAATACAATTTTTATATCTCAACTGGTTTAATTTTTATTTCCAAACGGAGATTACTTTCTGGACCGCCCTCATACATACTTGAGTATGACCAACTGAATGCCCAATCTTTTAGCTCATCATACCCACCCAACCTAATTATATTTATACATATTTTAGTTCCTTAAAACTATCAAAACATTAATAACTAACATAAATTTATGTTAACTCTAATTCCCTTTTAACAGATCAGTCCCATATTTTCTTAATTATGCTTAAAAACTGACCTAAATGTCTACAATCCTGTCTAAAAGCTAAATACTCCACCTAAATATTCAGAAGTATCATTTATTATACTATATTTCCTATTAAATTGCATCAAAATTGTGTTTTAATAACTAATAAATCATATCCCATGTGTAACTTTGTCCTGGTTACTAAGCATTTAGGCCACAGAACCTTGAAATGCATAATTACGGAGATTTACTTTATATCATATTACATTTTAAATCAAGCCTAAATACTGTAAAAAAATTATTACTCTTTCATTTTTCAAAAGTTAGTAATTTGGAGCATTATTTCAAGAAAATATGGGACCATTTTCTTTAGTGTGCCTTTTGGAAGCAGTATAAACATTTTGAATCAAAGTAGTAAACAATTGCATTATCTGGAGCATTTTGAGTATGGAAAAATGCTGAAAAATTTGTGCATGCATATTAATGTTCATACATTATAGCTTCAGTTCAAATGTGCCAAGTGAAAAAAGCTATGTATTTTCTTAAAACTTGGAGCATGTATTATTTTATTAGGAAACAAATTATTTTTATAATTTTTCACAAATTTTGGTCAAATTTTGGTTTCACTAATACATTACTTTAAGTTGTGCTGTATATATCATACTGTGTATTTTGCAATTGTTTTGTTTAAAGAGGAATGATTGTTTTCTTTTTAGCAACAGAAATACAGAATATACAAATAGGTGAAGGGAATGTTCCTTGTGGCATGGCCATTCCTATTTATATGATATTTCCCAGACTGTTTACATGCCCAACACTTTCCACAAGCAATTTTAAAGTAGGTGAGTACATACACATAGTGTGAGTTCTTTGTTGTAATTAAAATGATCAGAATATAAGAACAATTTTAAAGAAAGGGTGTTTTGGAACACTGATACATATGAATGTAATTTTTCCAGACCGGTTTCGAGGCCATGTGGGCATCATTGTCAATGGTTTCCACCTGAATTTCCACAGGGTGTTCTATGTTGAGGTGTGACGGTCCCTGGTGGCTGAGTGACGAACCTCCAAAAAATCGGGAATCGACAGAATAAAGTGCGCAGATTGCAACTAATTTTACATAGGTAAAACAAAAAACACCTTGAAACAAGAATTAAAGAACACATGAGAGCAGTAAAATATAAACAAACTGACAAATCAGTCATTGCACACCACTTTTGGTCTATTAACCTTATAAAACCCGCCAGATATGTGGTAGAGCTCGATGTCTGGGAAAAAATCCATATAATTAAAAACCAATACCATGTATTCAACTTTGAATTGCCGCCACAAAATATATTGTGGAGGTTTGTCACTCAGCCACCAGGGACCCTCACATCTCAACATCACTGTGGCCAAGTGGTCACACCATTCACTTCTCACCTAGATGGCCCGGGTTCAATCCCAAGCAACCGCATGTGAGATTTGTGGTGGACAAAGTGGCGCAGAGTGGGTTTTCTTTGGGTTCTCCGGTGTCCCCCACCATCACATTCCACCGGGGCTCCATCTTCATCAGTGTCGTCGCCTGCGGTGCCATTGCAGTAAAAGCGGGTGTTAAATACTGCCCAAAAAAAAAAACATCTCAACATAAAACCCAGTTTGGAAACTATCGACAATGATGCCCAGATGGCTTTGATACCAGTCTGGAAAAATTATACATAAGTAATACTTAAGTATTACAAACCCAACTCAAAAATATTCTGATCAGAATATGTTTATAATACTGTCTATTTCAAAATAATTCATACTTCACTCATGTTTCATTCATTATCACTATTGTATATTGGTAATATAAAATATTTATGGGAATTAGTTATATGGTATACCTGTAAACTATGCTCATAACCCAAGTTTGGCTTTGTAAACACCAACCAACATGTGAAAGCAAAGAGCAAAAATTTCCATATGCTGCATTTTTTCTTGGATGCTCGACTCCCTAGTGTTCATTCAGTACATTTTGCATAATTTTGAAAGAAGATCAAGGCAATCCTATTGAGACATGAAGTACTCTATACACCCTGACAAATACTAGCTTTGATGCTGAGTTTTGATTCTGTCTGTAGATTCCGGAGTTCATGCAGGTGCTGTGTTTCATTTAATAATTCAACTAGTTCGCAGTAAATTGGGTAACCTATTCACAATAATGGCTGAGGCCATCAAAGAAAGAAACTTATGCTTAATGTAGAAAAAATTTTGAAAATTTAGATTTTCTCAAAATGGCTAACAATTTTTACTTTCTCTAGCCCCATATGTACAATGTACATAGGGATAGAGAAGTATTGTATTCCACCCAAAAATTCAATACCGAGATTTCACCGGAAATACATGTTTTAGGACCCCCTGTATCCAAAAAAAGCATTTTCAGAAAAAGGTCCATGTGTGTGTGTGTGTGTGTCTGTGTGTCTGTGAACACGATAACTCAAAAATGAAAAGTAGCTAAAATACCAAACTTGGTATTTAAGTTTAGTATCTTCCAGGGATGCGACACGAAGATTTTGAGAAAAATCCCCCACCCCAAACTACCCTTTACATGGAGCTTTTTTCAAAAATTTTGATTTTCTTAAAAATGGCTCTAACGATTTTGATTAAAATATCATATATTAAGGATATTTACCTAACAAATAAAATATATATCTTGAGTTTTCTGGGAATAGCTTCTGAAGACCTGTTTATTCTGGATGAATTTTGCTTAATTTGGCATAACTAGTAAACCGTAAGAGATAGACAAAAACTTACTATACAAAAAATTTAGGTCTTGTTAAAATACCCAATTTACGTCATATACATTTTTCTCGTGGAGCTTACTGTTTTCAAGGTATTCATTGTTATTAGTTTCAGTTGTGAAGTACTTATACTTTTCTCAGACGGGAGTGTCCATTTTTATTTTGTTCTACTCCTGGTCAAGAAAAAAAGCGATTTGTAATGACAATCGCATAACAACAGATTTTAAAACATTTGACAATTGGTTTAGCCTAGTGTATTCCCTTATTTTCTTCCTACTTATACGGAAGTGAATATTAAGAACATTGTGCTAATGAGTACCACGATTAGCAGGTGCAGAAAGAAGAAGAATCTTATGTATGAAGTTTGTAGAACAGCTAGAGAAAGTCATGTGAGTGTAACATCAGATTTTTATTAAAATACTGTATATTAAAAATGTTTACATGACAAATAAACGGTATATCTTGAATTTTCAGCCTCCTCATTCTTGATGACTTATGTATAACTGGTAAACTTTAAGAGACAGACAAAAACTTATACAAAAAATCTTATGTGTTTCATTCATATGACTTTCTCTACATCTCTGCAACAAATTGTACTTAAAAAGCTTATGCTTCTATTTACTTCATGCTAATAGAGAAACATCAGTAGAAATAGTATTATTTGCTTCCTTGTAAGTAGAAGCGAAATGAGGGGGTACCATAGGTTAAAATGATAGCCAAAAGCTCGTTGCTATGTGAATGAAGTTCCTTTATTTGTATGGACAGGAGTTAACAAATTCCTGTACGAGAAAAGTATGTTTCTCAAAGCAGAAACGAAAAACCAAGAATATCTTAAAAATGATCAGCTCCACAAAAAAAAAAATATATATGACATAAATTGTGTGTTTTATCGTGGGCTACATTTTCTGTGGAGTAAGTTTTGTCCATTTCTTACAGTTTAGCACAATTCCGTAAAATTCATCCAGAATAAAGTAGTCTTCAGAGGCTATTTCCAGAAAATTCAAGATATACATTTTATAAGTCAGGTAAATATCTTTAATATATGATATTTTAATCAAAACCGTTAGAGCCATTTTTAAGAAAATCAAAATTTTCGAAATTTTTTCCATGTACAGGGTAGTTGGGGGTGGGGGATTTTCTTGAAAATCTTTGTGTCGCATCCTTGGAAGATACCAAACTTAAATACCAAGTTTGGGCTTTAACGGTCCTTTC
This sequence comes from Hymenopus coronatus, assembly GCA_030762935.1. Classification (NCBI taxonomy): domain Eukaryota; kingdom Metazoa; phylum Arthropoda; class Insecta; order Mantodea; family Hymenopodidae; genus Hymenopus; species Hymenopus coronatus. The sequence continues at coordinate 63,330,786 of CM060899.1, forward strand.
ATTTTTGCGCTATGCTCCCCCCCCCCCCCACACACACACACACACGCTCGCACACACACGCATATATATTCATTTTTCTAAAAATTCTTTTTTTGGAATCTGGTGAAATCTAGGTATCAGTTTTTTGGGTACAATACAATACCTTCTCTATACACTATGTACATAGTAGGTGTAGAGAAAGTAAAAATGTAGGTGTCATGTTTATTTTTGGGGAGTTGACCATTTCTGAGACATTCCTTGTTATTAGTTTGTCTTAAAATACTTAGTTTTCTCATACATACGAGAATTTGTAAACTCCTGGCCATACAAAGAAACAAACTTCAACCACATAGCAACTGGCTCTTAAAAGATTTTATTATTGCTTTAGCCTAGTGTATTCCCTTCTACTAACAAGGAAGCAAGTAATAAGACCGTTTCTGCTAATGTTTATCTTGAAGTAGATAGAAGAAGCTTATTAACAATACCTATAATTTGTTACCGAGATGTGGAGAAAGTCATATGAATGGAACACATCAAATTTTTTTTAATAATAGTTTTCTGAAGAATGGGTTGAAAGGAACAGTAATGAATATTACTTATAATTCTTTATTTTGGTGAGCGAGATCATTTGTAGTGATATTATTTTATTTTTGTTTCAGAATTTGAAGTAAATATAGTGGTAATATTTCAAGATGATCATCTGATAACTGAAAACTTCCCCATTGTACTGACTCGTTATTGAGAATATATACTTGGTGTGTGAACCATTGATGAACTGCTGTTCCAACTGAGACATACGAAAGTGTTGCAGATGTGAAGTTGGGGAAGTCATTATGAACAATTATGTATTTGTACCTTCAGCACAGTGTTTATAAAATAAAGTGTGTTTCCAAAAGGACTTTACAGCTTTGACAACTCATATTTCTTTATTAATTTCACTTACAGGCATCTTGACTGACAATAGATTAATGTTTTGACTCACGTGGTATGCTAATAAAGAATTGTGCCTAAGCAAGCATTAACGTCAGTTGTAGCAAAGATGGATACCTTTATTGGTCCCGAACGCACTCGCTGTGTGTTTTGGTTTGAAGATTCAAAGTCAGTGACAACTGTGCAACATAATTTTCATACAAAGTATGGTAAAGATCCTCCCAGTAGACCTACTATTTATGAATGGCATAAGTGTTTTATTGTAATTGGATTGTCCGCGTACACTTGACAATGTGGTAGACCAAGTGAGAGAATGCTTTGAGCGCAGTCCTTGAAAAATCGACATGACGTTCTTCTCGAGAGCTGGGCGTCCCATGTACTACTATTAGGTATATGTTGAGAAAACAGTTCATCTCAAATCATACAAGTTCACAATGACAGAGCAATTAAAAGAACTGATAGAATTGCTCGTAATGGCTTTTGTGTGATTATGTTACTCGTACATCGCTTGGAAGATGATGAACATTTATTTCATTGGAAAGAAAAGATTACCTTTATTGGAGAGTCAGCTTTTCATTTAAGTGGTAAAGTTAACAGTCACAACTGAAGGATCTGGGGCAGTGAAAATCCCCAAGAAGTCCTAGAACTTGATAACCCAAAATTGAATGTGTTTTGTGCATTTAGTAAAGCAAAGTTTACAGGCCTTTCTTCTTCAGTTAGAAAACTATCACCGGATAATGTACTAGATATTCTGCAAAACTTTTTCAAGAACGCAGCGCAGACTTAATGTAAGTTGGCGCACTGCCACATTATCTCTCTGACATTCAGGATTTTCTTCCGGGTAAGTGGCTTGGTTAAGATGCGCCAATTGTATGTCCCCACGTTCACCAGACCTGACATCTCTTGACTTTTTCTTTAGAGATTCGTCAAGGATACAGTGTGTGTTCAACCCTTACCAGCTTCTCTACCAGAACTCAGATGTAGAATCTGCATTGTAATTTAACGACTCACACTTGATATGCTGCAGCAGGTTTGGGAAGAAATTGACTTCAGATGGTGTGTGCTCCATGATCAATGGAGGTCACTTTCAATCTGTTTAGGTAAAACTTGATCTGTTGTCAGTCAAGATGACACCAAAACCACGTCTATAACTAAAATGAATAATGAACTATCAAATTGTAAAGTCCTTTTTTAAGCATACTGTACACGATTCCAAAAAGAAGCATTTGTAAATATGTTATGTAAAGAGTTTTATAAGCAACTAAATATATTAGAATTTGTATTGGTGGTTTCTACTTTCACTACTTAGTATTTAGCACCTAGGTAAAGAAGATATTGCTCTGTATCTAAAAAATAGAAAAAGGTCCATATGTACAAACAGAATAACTCAAAACTTAGTCACTTAAATACCAAACTTGGTATATAAGTTTAGTATCTTCCAAGAATGTGACATGAAGGTTTTCAGGAAAATCTACCCCAAACTACTATTTACATGGAGTATTTTTAAAATGCTTTTACTCAAAAATGGCTCTATTGATTGAAATAGGATAATATATTAAAAATATTTACAAGGCGAATGTATGTGCTGAATTTCTTGGGAATAGCCTCTTCATTCTGAAAGACTTTTATGTAACTGGTAAACCATAAGAGATGACAAAAACTTACCACACAAAAAATTTAGATATTGTTAAAACACAGATTATGTCACATTATATTATTTTTTTGGTAGAGCAAACCATTTCCAAGACATTCCTTGTTTTGGTTTAATTTTAAAATTTTATACTTTTTTCAAACAGGAACTTGCATTCATTTCGTATTTCTTCTGTTTTATTTGCAGCTATGCAATGAGAACCAGATTTCAATTATATCATATAGCAACCAGCTAGTGTATTTCCTTATTTCCCCTTCTATGAAAAGAATTAAGTAATAAGACTATTTCTGGTAATGTTGGTTGGTATCTAATATTAAACGCTTGATAATGAGATCAATATTTAGCTGGAAATTGTAATCTTTTGTAAAAGTTGGACAATGTAGAAGATTTTAATGCCATAACTATACCTGGCAAAATAATGCCATCTCGTTCTTTCGATTTCCTCGAGATAAAGACATGTATGTAAGCACTGCTTTAATGCACAGAATCAGTAAATCTCCACGAGGTTACATTTCATTAAAGTATAAGAAAATAGGTAACATTGCTGTTTAAGGGTCAGTTGGCTGCGTAACGTCAGGCAGCCAACCTTTGCATCTGAAAGGTGCCATGTTTAGCATAATGGAGCATATATACTCAAAATTGCACAATTACAAAAATTATTGGAGTAATAATACATACGTAATATACAATAGCTGCGGCTAAATGAGTTGGTTGAGGCTTGTTTTACCTTGTAAACAATGTTAGGTTAAGATAGCTCTGAAGTTGAAACGTCACAGGAGAACCGGATTTTAAAGTGTTGAAAAGTATAACATCCAGATTAGAAATTTATTATACGTACCTATTTGTCATAGGACCCTAAAAATTTGCAATAGACCAGTAATTGCAAAAGGATTGGCAGAGTAACCAAATCTGGATCGGGTGTGGAAGTAAGTGGGGGATAATACAATTGAATATATAAATTGGTAACTAAGGGAAATATTGGTTTAAGTTAGTTCTCAATTATATATCTTAGTTTAGAAGGAACCTAAAAAAAAATGAAAGTTACAATTTTCTTTAGCACGTTACATTCCAAAATGACTATTGCTGAAAATCTAATATTAATTAATCTCTTAACTCTTCATGCTGCTGAAGAGCAATGTAAAGTAAATTCTAAAGGCATACACGATCGATCAGGTTCTCTGAGCTTTGACAGTTTCTGTGGGTCCAAATCGGTTTTTCTCCACAATACACTTGGGAGTTTCTGGTTTTCCTTTTTTCAGCACAAACAATTGTGTTAGTATTAGGTTTTATTCACAGCACCGAAAGTATATAAATAATTTAAAAATTAGCCTCAGAGTATATATTAAAGTTATTACCGTTCATATTCTTTCCGGTAATGTACGCCTAAATGAAGGCTAAATAAAGAATTATATTGTGTGCTCTGTAAAGCTTAACTCAACCCACATGTGAAATATATCAAAGTTTGCTTCCTTGTTTGTGACTTACATTGAAAATAAAATACTAAATTGGTGTATTTATTCTGATTTTAATAGAAATCGCGACGAGTGTACAAGCATTATTTTCGTTGATTTAGATCAGCTGATGTGTGTACTCCAAACCGCTAGACTAGATGGTAGCACTGGTGCATGTCGCCAGCCGTTCCCATGTTAAATTTTCTGTTATAGTGGTTGGTTGGTTGCTAACATCCCCGTCCAACTCCATTGACCGAATTGGACTTGTATATGTTTCCGCTGGCTGCCGTGTGAGAACAGTTGGGGGCGCTAGTGTGCCTGAGAGAACGTCCCATAATTACCCACGCGCATTCTCATCATACTTCGTCATTGTTTTCTGTTATTCTATGGATGCTACACCATATTTGAAATTATATTCGATGTACAATTTCATTGTTCAACTGCTTCGTTTTATTCTTGCCATTTCTGTTAAGTTCTAGTTTATTTTTATTAGATTACAATTTTATTTATATAATTCTAGTAATTTTTAAGTTCCCCAAAGCTCAGAAGCTCCAAGAACTGTTGCAAACATGATGATACATGAGAATGCAACTATGTATGGCAAAATGCGAGAAAGATCTTGTAAGCACCAAAAAAATGTGGGAATAGTGTCAAGATTAGCCCTAAGGTAAGTGGCTACCAATACAATCTAACATTAATTGCACATTAAAACGTATTTGAAAGCAAAAGTGTCATTCCAAATACATATTGTAAAGTAAATGCGCATATATCCACACAAATCACGATTACTGTCAACCTCTAAACATGTTCAAGCTCACGTGAAACCGTATTTATATTAAAAATATAAGCCGCAATGTGTTCATTTCGTATAGATTGTTGCTGACACTGCCTGCTTTGTTCATCGTTATGTACAACTACATCAAAATTGAGTACCTTTGCTGCTGTTATAATAATGCAAATAAAGCAGACAATTTAAGCGTTTATAAGCTCCATTATCTTTTGAATACACAGTTCAATAAACAATACGATTTATCATTAAATATTTAAAAAGTTGCACGCATTAATTATTGGCAAAAGATGCAGAAAATGGTATATTAGACGAACAAACATAACCTATATCACTGCCTTCCTTTATATTGCAAACTGATTAAAATATTGGGCAAAAACTCAACACTGAAATCAAAAGCCTGGAGTAAAGAGAATTTATTAAGATATTTTTCGTGCTAACTGAATTTAAGAGCATCTGGCAAATTAAATATCTTTCTCAAGCTCAGGTGGTTCAGAAAAAGAAATTATACCTTTATAATACAAATATATTAAAAATATAATGCCTACATTTAAAGGATGCTCATAAATTTCTAATTCATGATGTGATGATGATGCTGATGGGGTTGCATTAGCTACAATCCTTTCTGCTAAGCACATTATGCATTGATTTTCCTCTATTTCCTTTTCACATGTTTGCCTCTTCTTTGTGGAGGTAAGAATTACCCCGGAAGCCAGGATGACTACATTCTATTTATTATATTTTAACATTTTTTATTCTTGTTTCGACATTCTAAAATTGAATTTCTCACAAATTTCCTAAAGTATTTCTGTCGGTGTTTCTAGCAGTCTGGTTGGCCGTGTTTACACCTTACAGTAATAAAATAATTATTTATTATTATTATTATTAATGTACTAATCCTGTATTATACTTGTTTAAGATATGGAACTGGCTATGAGGTTCCAGAAAATACCACATGGTGAACTGCTATGTTAGAAGACAGAAGATACACATAAGTTACTTTTTGTGAAGATTAGTATGATCTTAGGAGTGCCTAGAGGTTGTTAAAAATAAAACCCTGTTATCAGAAGGACTTTAGTAGAGCATGGTACAAGTGAAATGCTTAAATACTACCTCGTAAAACAGTAGTGAAAATTATAATTAATTTAAAGCCACTATTATGCCTTACATGAGAATCCTGAAGTACTTCACTGTTCAGATTTTAAAATATTATGGTTATAAAAATAAACATAATAAATCTCAGGACAAAATATCAAACCTCAAGCCTTATAAAAGGCACATTTCCATATTAGGTAAGAAATTTCAGAAGCTCTGTTCTGTGGTTTGGAGACTAAGACAAAGTTCCCATACATAGGTTTTAAATTTCTAAATATTACAAATACATTTACACCATTATTAGATATAAAGTATCATTCTGGGGATCTTGCAATCATAGTATCAACAATTATTTTAAAACTAATCATATGTGCACCTATCATAATATCAGATAAATGACTTTTAAACAATTTGAGATTATGCCTTTATAATTGTACAAATAAGTAACCCATTAAAAAATGTTTTATCCAAAAATTTAGATTTTTTTACAGAAAGAACTCTAGTAAACCAATAAGAACATACAATAATATATATTTAAATAGTTACGTATTACATACTGTCTAAAATAGCTTAAGCTTTTGGAATTTTAAATGATATAGTTTATACAATACAAAATATTATGCACATAAACTCTAAATGTAATTCCTCACATTCCTTATAAACTAATTTACTCTGTCATTACAACAATAATTAATGGAACAGTCTACATGTGTATGGAATAGCGAAACCATAAAAATGTTAAGATTTAAGTTTTGTGTAGGGATTAATTTTTCTAAACTGTATAAAGTCTAATGCTGAATTTGAACTAGACATGAGCTGATTTTTTTTTTTTAAAAATCTTGTTTTTTATTCAGAAATTCTATTGCAATAATTCGAATTACAATAAGGAAATTGGCATTATTTTAATAATGATAATAATAATATATTATTATATTAATATTATTATTATATTAATATTATTATTATTATATCTGAAAGGTTGCTTCCAATTACAAAACCCCTGCCTGGTTACTACCATGTGTGTATGAAGGAAAAAAAAAAACTGGAAGGGTAGGTGAAATATAGAGCATTATTTGATGAAGGCAATTATTATGCAAAAATTATAGAGTAAAGAGGTATTTACCTAAATATTACTTGAATAGATGTAACTAAGTAAATTATTATTTGTAATATTACCAATGATAAGTATTTCATATTCATATAGCTTTAAAATCCAGTTGTGTTTAATATCTTAGGAAGAAACCGAATGCCACCTAATTAAAACCCTTTACGTATTCCGTAGAAAATATTGAATATTTATCCTTTTAATATGTTTATAGATTATATTATTAACTTTTCAGGCTCTCTATGATTTGTGCCATTAATCTGATGCCTTATATTCATTATGAAAAATGAATATTAAGTTTAGCACATAATTTTTTCTCTGCAATGGTTCTTTGGAGCCTTATCACAATGTAATATGCTTTCAAGTATCTCAATTTGCTTTTAATCAAAATAGAACTGATATCGTGAAACTTTATGTGGTTTAATTTTTTCCATACATTTATAATTTTGGTTTCAGAACCAAAGATTTTCAGGAAAAATTGACATTAGCACTTAATGTTTAATAAAAGCAAGAACAATTATGGACTAGTGTTTAATTTTTCTCTGCAGAAAAATAAATAGTTCAGAATAACTAGTACCCCACAATATGTAGCACTTTCATAAATGTTTATTTGCTACCTTTCTTCATTTTCGTCTTGTATTTTGCTATAGTTATTTAGTTATTACATGTATGAGGTGTGGTACTCCATACTTTTTTAAGCTTTGGTTGTGAACATATTTTTGTTATTTTAACATACTAGTCACCTCAGCCTAAATTATTTTTTGTATGGATCCTTAGCTTGCTATAGGTTCAGTTCAGCCTGTTCTGTGACCCAATTATTTGCTTTACAAGTTCATACCCTTCTGTGGAATGCTTAGATATTTCAAAGAAAATGTATCTTTTTTTCTAGAGCCTCACACTCCAACAGATGTTTTAACAATGAAAATAATTGCTACATATGCAACAGAAGTAGTAATAAAATATGCCCTCAGTATTAATATTTCAGTTCACAGTTATTGATATTGGGGACTTTAACTTATGAAACAACTCGTTGATTGAAGGTTCATAAACGTTGGATTTTTTAAACATTTTATTTTCTTCAAAAACACATACTTTCAGAATCTGGGGGATAGGGAATGATTCCGGTTAAAGAAAAATTTCCCGCCTCAGCCGGGAATCTAACCTGGGACCTCTGGGTGAGAAGTCAACTCGATGACCACTCGAACTTGGAGATAGTGAATTCCTAAAGTTGTAGGTATACTTTTCCCTGTTTTTTTTTTTTTTTTTTGTCATGCATAACTTTAAAGTAATATTGAATAGTTCTGTCATTAACTTGCGAAATATATTGTTCTATCATTACTGTAGTGTAATTTATTTTGGTAAATTCTCCTTCCATGCACTGTACATTTTTAAAGATAAACAAGTAAGGAAAGAAAAAGAAGAACAAATGTGTAGGAATGTTAATTTGTTAATTAAATGTCTCGTCACCACTGATGACAGTTATTATATACAATATTTATATTTATTGCACATAAGAATAAAAGGCAACAGGCAAACAAACCAAGAAATCTCAAGTAAACAATGAAATAATAACGGCATATAAAGTTTTTCTCGAGGCTGCAGTCAGATCAGAGGCTTTGAAGCAGTACATAGACTTCTTAAGGAAAAGCTAGAACCATTCGAAAGATTTCTGATCCGGCTGCAAACTCGAGAAAACTGGCCAAAATCCTATAGTGGATGGTGAGGGGTGGGGCAGGACGCTACTTTGATGATTGAGCTACCGTAGTCGGTCAAGTTTCTGTGCTCTGCCGTGTGAGAACATTTGGAGTCGCGTCGATCGCCGGAAGTTGAATACGAGTCCAAATTTTTAACATTGAGTTAACCATCTATTCGTTTAAAATTATCTATGGTTGCTAATGCTGAGCGTTTTTTTTAAACAGTAACGGAGTCTGATTAGGACTCCGGCACTGTATCCCTATTTACATTTCACCCCGTAGGTTTTACTGATTACTGGTTTTACTGTTTCTTTTACAAACATATAACATCCATGCCCAAGGCGGGACTCGAACCCACGATCCCCTGCCCACGAAGCACCAAAGCGAGACGCTTTGGCGAGCGTGGCCAGGGGGACCGCCTAGCGTTTGGTGTTCTTCCGTGCGCCTTCTTGCTTCCCAGTATCGTAATGCTAAGTCAGTTTCTTTCAGGTTTCTGCAGTTCTGAAGATGTAGTATATCCATTATAGTATCGTCTTCTTGACACAATAAACATCTAGGTGTATTGAAAATGTTTATTTTATGTAAATGTGCAGCTAAACAGTCATGTCTTGTATACAAGCGAAAAAGTGCAACAGCTTTCAATCGTGGGTGGTCTGGAATTAAATTTTGTTGGCTTAATAGAATATTCCATTGTTTATTTTCACTGTCTTGAATTAATTTTTCATGCAATTCTTGTTGGATTATTTTCTTAATCACCAATTTTGAAGATTGATATGATAAACATGATTTTGGAATCTGTTGTATCATTGTACCTTTTTTTGCTAATAAATCTGCCATTTCATTACCACAAATTCCACAATGTGAAGGAATCCATTGCAAAACTATTGTTTTTTGTAGAGATTGTAAATGTTTAATACTTTGATGAATTTCAATAATTCTTTTTGTTGTGTATGTGTCTGATGTAAGGGCTTGTATAGCTGATTTAGAATCGCTAAATATAACTGTTTTATTAAATAAGTTAATGTGGTAGAAAAGGTTTTTAGTGCAGTATTAATTGCCTCAAGTTCTCCATCAAAGTGAGTTGAATTTTGGCCGAGGGTTATATAGTAAAGCGTATTTACCATGCTACAAACTTTAAAAGCAGGTTAACCAACATAGAAATTAAAGGAATTACGTAATCTGGTAGGGAAGTTAGAAAAGGAATAGGTGACAGCCTGTATACACGTGTGGTGTGTAGCAGAACCTAATGAATGTCAATTGTCATGAATACTATGGTTGTGGAAATATATGTGTATGGATATTCTTGGTAAAAGTAAAGATTAGCACATTAATTTTGCCTACTGAATAGTGTCCTCCAAAGTGCCTTGAACAGTAATGGATGTTCTCAAGCCGGACTTAATGTGGATAGAAGGCCGATGTTACAGAATACATTTTCAGGCTCCTACGTTAAGAGGAGAAACCGAAGAAGATGCTTATGTAAATGAAAATGTGGATGAGGGTAGGTATGAATGCGTTATAGTGCCTGCTGTAACCAATATAAACACTTCCATTTGACAAAATGACTGCGAGAAGCGATGCAAATACGTTGCCAACCTAAATTGAGGATCGAAATCCGCTAAATTTGCGAGGTCCCTCGGCTGCGCACTAATCTCGCGGCCGCACCTTCTCCACATCTTTAGATTAGAAAGCATTCTGTAGGTTCGTTTAGGCCAGGAAGCCACTGAACATAGAACTTGTCGAGGGATATACGTGTATACATATGTTAATATACTGCGAAAAAAAATAATAAAACAATGTATAAAGCTCCAGTGCTAAAAGCACGGGTTTCAAAAACAGCAGAAGAGACATATAATCTCACCATTTGCTATTGAGTCCTGTATGCCACTGCACTATACTTAATGTGCTCTATTATGGATTTAATATTTTAAAGCCTTCCGTAGAGATATTTAAAGAAACAAATATACTGCCATTTTCCTATCTCTGTAAATATAGTGAATCTGTATTCATGTACAAAGCTGAAAATAACCTCTTATGTACCAACTCTGCAATCAAACACAAAAGAGATATTTACTCCTACAAAACTAGATCAGCCAATCACACATGTATAGAAGCAATTAACTCTACCAAATATGGAATAAAAAATATATTACATAGTGCCACCAAAACATACAACAGTCTCCCACTTAACGTTAAACAATCATCTAACTTATCCCAATTTAAAAACAAACTCTTCAAAAACCTACTTGAGCAATACTGTAATTCCTAAAAATTTAACAACAGAAAATCCCTATGGTATTTCTTGAAATATTGCATTAAGTTTAATCACACAACCCCACAAATTACGTTAAAAAAAATGTATACTTATATACTCTTTTTATATGTGTTAATGTTTATTTTATTCTTTGTATTTTGCTTACTGCCTCACTAAAGGGCAGCCCCTAGCTAGAGCAATATGCTCATTGGGACATTCTATGTAAATAAATAAAAAAAAATAAAAACATATGTATTTCCTTTTTTTTTTTAATGCACATAAAAACAAAGAGTATCAAAAATTAGTGTTGAAAGGTATAAATAAATATAATTTCATTATATGTAACACTGATGTAATGTCAGATAATAATTTTCTAATTATCGACATAATAGTTACTACTAGTAATTATATAAAACTAAAATATGATTATTGTATTATGTACCCTCCATAAATGCCAACAAATTTCAATACATATTTACAAATATGTTATAGAATTTACAATGTAAGAATTTACAATTATGTACTAGAGTATAAAATATCAAAACATCAGGCTTTACAGACCTTGTGTCATTGCTAAATACTAAAAAATTCATTTGACACTTTTGTGCAAGTCAAAGTATACTCAGTTTAATGTGAATATAAAACTCACACACATTAATATACACAAAATGCAGTACATTATAATACTTATAAATGCAATGATTATTACGGTATTGTCAGACAGATTTGTCACTTAAATATTCATTTTTTTTTTTTGGTATAGTTTAACGCCCGCTTTAACTACTTATGGCACTGCAGGCGGTGACACTGATGATACATGAGTGATGATGGAGCACCGGTGGAATGCAATGGCGGGGGAAACCAGAGTACCTGGAGAAAACCAGCCCCAGTGCTGCTTTGTCCACCACAAATCTCACATGCGGTTGCTTGGGATTAAACCCCGGCCGTCTAGGTGAGAGGCAAGTGGTCTAACCACTCGGCTACAGCGCGGCCACCTAAATATTCACGTACAGAGTAAACTGATTTATTGCAAAGGTACTCCTTAAGAGAAGCCTTGAAGGCCCTGAAATTCCCAACATTTTCTTAGAGATTACTGGGGAGAGCATTAAATATCTTGATTGTTTCATAATATACACCTTTCTGAAACCAACGAAGATTAGCATTGAGTTTTAATAGCTATGATGGTATTAATGTTATGAATTTCGATGTTTGTTATAAAACTATGTCAATTAACTGCATGGAATTTAAAATGGATAGTATATAAACACAAGGTAAGGTGAGTATGTCCAATTTTTTAAATAGTTCTTTGCATGACTGTCTGCTATAAGCATTACAGATTATTTGTAAAGCTTTCATCTGTATCTGGAATGTGTATTTACTATCCACTGAATTACCCCAGAATATTATTCCATGCTCGATGATGGAGTTAAAGTAGGCAAAATACACCAATTTAAGTGTATCGATTGATGTTCTACAAACATCCCATGGCTATGTGAATTAGGGCCCTCAACATTGGGCTATGCTTTTTGGCATGAGGTGTGGATTTTTATTAAAATTTGTGTATTAAAGATACATACATAATAAATAAAATTTGTAGCTTGAATTTTCTGGAAATAGCCTCTGAAGACGTCTTTATTCTGGATGTCTTTTGCATAACTGGTAAACCATAACAGATAGACAAACACAGAAAATGTAGATCTTGATAAAACACAATTTGTCATATATTATTTTTGTAGAGGTAACAATTTCCAATATATTCCTTGTTATTGGGTTCAGTTTTAAAATACTTAAAACATTTCTCAAACAGGAATTTGCCATCATTTTTCTTTTGTTTTACTCCTGGCCATGCAAAGAGAACTGAATTTCAATCACACAGCCCTAGCATTTAAATGATTTCATTATTTCTTTTACCTAGTGTATTTCCTTATTTGCTTTCTACTTATAAGGAACTAAGTAATTAGAGCAATTCTGGTAACATTTATCTTGATTAGCATGAAGTAGAGAGAAAGAATATACTTTCATAAGAATGTTACAGCATAGGTAGAGGAAGTCATGTGAATTGAACATATTAGATTTTATTTTCCATTAACCCTCATAGGAACACCACCAAATGTTCAAATCAGAGAGTCGCCCTCCGTGGTGTAATGGTTACCATGCTAACTTCATATACCTAAGGTCGCAGATTTAAACCCAGCAGAGGATGATGGATTTTTTCGGGTGTAAAAATCCTTAGCATGGCTTTCTTCGGAAGGGAAGTAAAGTAAAGTCATTGGTCCCGTGTCGTAGAGTTATGGCACGTAAAAGAACCTCAAATCTGATAGAGAGGCCTCTGAGCAAAATTAAGTGGTCTTTCACACCCGATATAGAATGGAACGCTGAGAACCACAGTAGTTAAAGAGCATCCATAAATAACACACCATTTATATTTTTTTTCAAATCGGAGAAAAATTTTCATCCACTTCCAAAGTTACAGAATAGCAGCATAAAGCAATGATAGCTAGCTTATAGCTTATATCAATCCTGCATTTCCTGTGTATAATTTAATTTAACATGAGTTTTACAATATAACAAATATAGATTTTGAACTTGCACTTGTGTGTGCCTTTTCTGTGTATGTGAAGACCATAATTCAAAAACGAATAGTTTTATACACACCAAGCTTAGTACATAAATTCAGTATTTTCCAAAGATTCAATATAAAGATTTTATGGAATCCCCCAACTGCAAACTACCCTTCACATGAAAATTTTTATAAACTTTTTACTTTCTCAGAAATGGCTCTGATGATTTTGATTAAAACACTGTCTGTTTAAGACATTTATATGTCAAAATGCCTTGAATTTGTGAATATTCTGTGAAGTGGATTTCATTTGGGAGGAATTCTGTATAATGTATATAACTGGTAAACTTAAAGCAATAGTCAGAATTGCACTTCACGAAAATACACAATTTATTTCAAATAACTTTTTTGGCAACATAAGCCATTCCCAAGATATCCATTATTATTGATTACATTACTCAATACTTTGTCATTAAGTCTTGTTGATATTCAGTTATTTCTTGTGATGTGGAAACATTTAATTATCACTATTCCTGTTATATGTATAACAAAATGTGTAATATAACTGTGTCTGCAAAAGTTTATCACTATTAAAATCAAATAGATAGAAAAATAAACTTTCGTAAGTGAAGTTTGTATAAACATTATTATACAGGGTAGAGAAAGCCATATGAATCTGACACATCAGATGTTTTTGCTTTCTCTACTTAGTACATAGATAGAGGAGGTATTTCATTCCACCCAAAAATTTGATATCGAGATATCACTGGAAATCACATTTTACAGTCCCTTGAATCCAAAATAAGGATTTTCAGAAAAAGGTCCATGTGTGTGTGTGTTTTTTACATAGTTTTTAATGCCCACTTTTACTACATATAGCACTGATACATGAAATGAAGATGGCGCACCAATGGAATGCAATGGCAGGGAAACCAGAGAACCCAAAGAAAATCCACCCCTGTGCCCCATTGTTCATCACATATCCCACATACTTTTGCCTGGGATCGAAGCCAAGCCACATAGGTGAAAGGCGAGTGTCTAACCACTCAGCTACTGCAGTGAGTGTGTTTGTTCGTGCGTTCATGGTGAGAGAACAAGATAACTCAAAAACAAAAGGAGGATTAAATACCAAATTTGATATTGTAGTTCAGCACCTACCAAGATTTTCAAAAAAATTCCCCACACTGAACTACCTTTTACGTGGAAAAATTTTCCAAAATTTCAATTTTCTCAAAAATGGCTCTTAACAATTTTGATTAAAATACCATATATTAAAGATATTTACATGACAAGCAAAATGTATTCCTTGAATTGTTTAGGAATAGCCTTTGAAATCCTTCATTCTGAACAAATTTTGCATTACTGGTAAACCATAAGATATAGACAAAACCATATTGCACAAAATATATGCATCTCGTCAAAACATACAATTTATGTCATAAATTTTTTGGTGGACCTAACTCTTTCCAAGATATTCCTTGTCGTTGGTTTGAATTTATAAAATACTCATATTTTTCTCAAACAATTTTTACTTTCTCTCCACGTATAGAGAAGATATTGCATTCCACCCAAAAATTCAATACCAAGATTTCACCAGAAATGCATGTTTTGGGTCCCCCTGAATCCAAAAAAAGTATTTTTACAAAAAGGTCCATGTGTGGGTGTGGACAGCATAGCTCAGAAACAAAAAGAGTGTTGAATACCAAACTTGGTATTCAAGTTTGGTATCTTCCAAGAAGATTTTCAAGAAAATCCCCCACCCCAAACTACATGAAACTTTATTCAAAAAATGTGATTTTCTCAAAAATGGCTCTAATGATTTTGATTAAAATCTCTTATATTTAAGATATTTACATGACAAATAAAATGTATACCTTGAATTTTCTGTGAATAGCCTCTGAAGACTGTTTTATTCTGGATGAATTTTATGAAATTTGGAATAAAATGGACAAAAACTTACCACACAGAAAATGTAGAGCATGTTAAAACACCCAATTTATGTTATATACATTGTTTTCGTGCAGTTGATCATTTTTAAGATATTCCTTGTTTTTGGTTTCAGCTTTGAAAAATTTATACTTTTCTCATATAGGAATTTGTCAACTCCTGTCCATATAAACAAAGGAACTTCAGTCACATAGCACCAGCTTTTGACTATCACCTTAATCTATGGTACTCCCTTATTTCGCTTCTACTTACAAGGAAGCAATAAGACTATTTCTGCTAATTTTTTCTCGATTGGCATGAAGTAAATAGAAGCTGAAGCTTTTTAACAATAATTTGTGACAGAGATGTAGAGAAAGTCATGTGAATGGAATAATCAGATTTTTCATTTGAAAGTGTTTAAGGCATGATATTTATGCAGGGAGTTAAAACAATTAAATTTATGTCCTTGCAGATCTTGAAAATGAACAACTTGAGGAAACTTGTGAGCCAATTGAATTGGAGACAACAGAAAATGGAAGATCCAGAACTACATTTCATATCCCTAAGTAAGTGCATTAAAATCTGACACAGTAGGGCACAAAACTACAAGGATTTTAATAGTAATGCTAATTTTAATGCTAAATGAAATGTATATCTTGAATTTTCTGGGAATAGCCTCTGAAGACCTCTTTATTCTGGATGATTTTTGTATAGTTGAAACCTTAAGAGATAGAAATGAAATGGAGTTTTATTTATGGATGCTCTTTAACTATTATGATTCTTAGTGTCCTATCTATGTTGGGCATGAAAGACTGCCCAATTTTTCTCAGAGGCCTCTTTATCAGGTTTGAGGTTCTTTTACGTGCCGTAAATATACGACAGGGGACAAACAACTTTACTTCCCTTCTGAAGGAAGCCATGCTAAGGATTTTTACATCCGAAAAAATCCATCATCCTCCACCGGGTTTGACCTGCAACCTTGGGTATCTGACACCATGGTTATCACTACACCACGGATCCATAAGAGATATATAAAAACTTACTACAAAAAATGTAGACCTCTTTAAAACATGCAATTTGTATCATATACATTTTTATAGAGTTAATCATTTCTGAGATATTCATTGTTCTTGGTTTAATTTTAAAATATTTACATTTTTATCAAAAGGAAGTTGATATTCATTACATAATCTTTTGTTTTACTCTTGGCTATGCAAAGAGAACCAAATTTCAATTGTACCACATAGCAACCAGCGTTTAAAAGATTTGAATATCGCTTTAACCTAGGATACTTCCCTATTTCCCTTCTACTTACCATTTCTGCTAATGTTTATCTTGATGAGCATGATGTAGATAAAACTATTTGTAAGAATAGTTTGAGAACAGATACAGAAAGTCATGTGAATACTTCTTTATATCTCATTTGCTTCTACACGTCTGTTGTTATACTATTTTGTGAAAATCAAGAAACTCGGTATCAACACTTTGAAGCCCAAGCCCGAGTATAGCTCGGGCTGTGCAGAATGTTCATGTGGCCCACATCCGAGCATAGCTCGGGCAAGAATTTCCAACGCTTTTAATGTAATTCCACGACCTTAACTCAGTCTTGGGCTATGCGGCAAAGAACATACATCAGTTATCGTTTGTTTTTCTGATTTGTGCTACCATCTGCCCTCGCTTTAGTCAACTATTAGGAAATTTAGGAGAGTTAGTAATATTGGCTGCTCTCAGGTAGTCCCACCATTTCTGTTTGTTACGTTTTGTGTTCTTAAATGTTAGAATTCTACATTTTTCCCGATTTCTGTGAGCAGAAGCTGAAATTCAATATACAAATGAAGGTCTGGAAAATTCTGATTCCGAGGGAGAGTTTTTCAAACTTTCGGTAAATTTAGTGTAATTAGCTTTATGCAGATTTTTTCAAACTCATATTTGATACTTGTTGTAAATTTAAAATAAAATATGAATATGGAACCTATGACTATTTTCTTACTTGCTGAGAAATCCTTGAATACCATACTTTCAGATTATCCCAATACTTTTTGGCAGATTTAATTGATATACTGTAAATAATAATTCAAAATAGGTGTAAAAACCCTGGGTTTCTTGGCCCTTCAACTAAAGAAACGCCTGGGCTTCAATGTATTAATATATATTAGGGTTGAAAATCTCAAATAATTTACTAATATTAGGTCTTTATTTTTTTTCTGTAGGTATTACTTTGGGATGATTGTTGGAACAAAAGGCTCTACTCGTCATAGATTAGAGACTGAAACAAAGACACAAATCCGCATTCCTCGACAAGGACAGAATGGTGACATTGGTAAGTATTTCAAATTGTAAATCACCTATTTAAATTTAACCATTTATGTTAGATTATTAAAGTTAAGTTTGTGAGCAGCAGATAGGGCCAAAAATTGTTTAATGTGTATTGGTTTAATTTATACAAGGACCATGAGGTTTAAAATGGTAACATAGATTTCCAAAAGTAGGCCCTCGTAACAAAAATGTAAGTGACGTAGTGTTAAAAATATTGCTCAACAAATTAATACCACACATAATTTGACTGCCACTGTTACTAAATTCCTCCAAACATCAATCATGTAACAAATATTATAAGTGCATATCACTAACTAATCTACGATATTTAAACTAGATGTTCGTAGCATTTTCCCTGTGTTTTTCATGTTTACTTTCTCTATTAGTACTATGTATATGAAGGTGGAACCAATCCTCATTGGTGAAAAATATTAAATGTGGGTCAATTTTGGCATTGTATACACTATTGAGAGTCCACTCATAAAATGTGTTTACACATACGAATAAATACGTGCTGTGCAGTAGAAAACAAATGCTGAGCCATAACACTTTTCATGACTAAGTACAGAAAAAATAATAGCTCAAGCACACGGTATCACTATCAGCTCAATACTGCACTTTCAGAGCAGAGAAAAACAAGTCAGCAGCATGACCTTGTGTATGCAGATGTGTGTTATCATGTTTCCGTGTGTGCAGTGGAAAATTGCTGCACAGCAGTTCGGATGTTTTTGGGTCCTGCGGTACAACAAAATGTGTAAACATTAACTGAAAGTTTACCTGGATTAACAAGAGATAGCCAGAATAATAAGCTTTTGTAAGAATAACTTGTAGATAAAGATACATAAATGTAACATCAGATTTTTGTTCACTGCGAAAGTCAATAATTTATTTTATGTACAAATATTGTTACAGTTATAACCGGCGAGACCAGTACTGGTGTCCGTTCTGCAAGGAGACGAATTGAGTTGATTGTGATGACTGCTCGTCAGAAACAACAATTCACACATTTTATTTCCATACCCCTCATCGCAGAAGGCATCCAGGAAAGATTTCTAAAATTTAAAGTTAGTGCATTCGTATAAATTTACATTTCAAAAGTAGAAACCCTTTTAGAGAATAAAGAATATACAGAAATAAGTAAAAACCCATTAAACACACTGATAACATCCTTAAAACGTACAATAGAAAGAACAGAAATTATACCTAAACTAGAAAAATTCAAAATGAAAGAAGCAAACCCAACTCTACCACGTCTTTATGCTTTGCCAAAAATCCACAAACCGGACAAACCCATGAGACCAATAGTCAATTGCATAAACTCTCCAACCTACAAATTATCTAAGTGGTTAGTTAACAAATTCAATAGCTTCCCCGAACACAACCACCTTTCCATTAAAAACTCCATAGAAATAATAAAACATCTAGAAGAGTACAAAGTTTCAAACAATGAGTTGTTGGTTTCGTTTGATGTGAAATCATTATTCACCAGCATCCCAGTCGACAAGTTACTTGAAACCTTCAAAGCATGGCTCAGGGGCATAGGCTTAAACCAGAAAGAAATAGAAGACTTCCATACTTTAACAGAACTTTGCATCAACCAGAATTATTTCCAATTCAATGGTAGATTTTACAGACAATCATCAGGCTTAGCAATGGGTAACCCACTTTCGCCCTTTTTAGCAAATCTGTACATGGGACGACTTGAAGTACATATAACCTCCAGTTTTCCGAATATATTAAAAAAATGGTTAAGATATGTTGATGATGTTTTTGCGGTGGTCCCCAAAAAATTAGCAAAAGACTCTCTAAAATTACTAAACCTACAGGACAGGTACATACAATTCACAATGGAAACAGAAAAAGACCAAATGCTACCATACCTGGACCTAAAACTAACACGGAAAGAACAAAAGATCACTTATGGCATCTACAGGAAGACCACACATACAGACAATTACATAAAACAGAATAGTTTCAACCCAGAACCTCATAAACAGGCAGTCTTCAACAGTTCAGTACACAGACTCCTCAGCATCCCACTTGACCCAGAAGAGTACAACACAGAATACCTCCAACTAAGACATATAGCCTCAGCCAATGGTTTTAACCCAGACATCATTGACCAAAAAATTAAAAAACATAAGGAGAAATTAACCTTAAAACAAATCACCACTTTGTCCATACAAAAACCGAAAGTTATATATAAAAAATTCACCTATCACCCAACAGCAGATAGGAAATTCAAAAAAATTTTCAAGAAATACAATATAAGTTTAGCTTCAAGTAACCAATTCAACATAAAAAATGCATTGAAAACAGACATTAAAGACCCCATACCTACAAACCAGAGATCAGGCATCTACAGAATTGATTGCAAGGACTGCAAATCATGTTACATTGGCCAAACAAAAAGAAGACTGGAAACAAGGCTAAAGGAACATTTCAGACATATCAAACAGAAACAAACAGATAAATCGGCAGTAGCATACCATTTTTGGACATCACATCATGAAATACAAAATGACATAAAATTGCTAAAACCTGTAAACAACCCGGCAGAACTTACAGTTTGGGAGAATATTCTCATTACACAACAAAAAGACCAACTGCTGAATTTTGAAATACCGCCACATGATTTTGAACTTCTACTGAGAACACCAGATGGCTCCACCGTAATAGACCACAGAGCACAAATACCAGCCATCAGTCGGACTTCAACTGAAGAAGAGGGCAATTGCCCTTGAAACATATGTTTTGGACATAATACATATAAGTGAGGTGAGTGTTACTATTCCGACTCATTTTCAACATTACATTGATTAAAACTTCACTTGTCTCAAACTTCTGAGTTATTTAATTCACAAACTGTTGATGACTTCATTATTATGACGTAATCCATCCTGGACTATCCTTTATGCGTTTCACCAGGGCACACTTTTGCTGACATGTTTACTTTCTATTCTATATCTTTCCTATCCAGTCTTGCTTGACTCAATTCTTGTTTTCTTTGACCCCGCTGGTATTAGAGTATTCGAGGCCTAGGGGATCATTTCATTTTCTTTCCTGTCCATACCTTTCTTTTCTTAGGTGATGTAACCGCCATTTATGGTGCCTAATTTTAAGCGGTAACTAAAAGTTGAATAAAAACATTCCAGATAAAATAATGTCCCATTGGAAAAAGAAACATTCCGGAAGTAAAACAGTCCCCCATTCCGATTTCCAGGCGGGGACCTTTTTCCAATGACAAATTAAAAATTTTACAATGGAATATGGGAGATTTATTCAGGATAGGTATAGTGAGATCTCCTCTGTATCCTTTCTGTACACTTAAAGAAGATGAAACCATCTAATGTGCTACCCAACCTTTAGTCAACATGATAATATGACATCAAAATACTGGAATGCAAGAGAGCGAATGGCTTCACTGCCAACTGATAACATTAAATACCAACCAACCAACTTTCTATTCTCTACATTTTTACTTTTTACACGTACAATGTACATAGTGTATAGAGAAGGTTGTGTATTGTACCCAAAAATTTGATACCGAGATTTCATCTGAAATATATGTTTTAGAAACCCCTGAATTTAGAAAAAGCATTTTGTGCATGCATGTGGCTCCTCCCCCATTGAAATACCAAACTTAGTATTTAAGTTCATTAGCTTCCTAGGATATGAATCAAAGATATTCAAGAAAATCTCCCCATTCCAAACTACTATTTACATGGAAAATTGTTCAAAAATTTTGATTTTCTCAAAAGTGGCCTTAACTATTTTGATTAAAATACTATATTAAAGATATTTACATAATAACTGTAAATCTTGAATTTTCTGGGAAAAGCCTCTGAAGTCCTCTTCATTTTGGATGAAATTTGCACAGCTAATGAACCATAAGAGATAGACAAAAACTTAGTATAAAATCTGATGTGTTCCATTCACATGACTTTCTCTACATCAGTGCAACAAATTATTGTTAAAAAACTAATGCTTCTATTTACTTCATGCTAATCGAGGAACAAATTGGCAGAAATAGTCTTATTACTTGCTTCCTTGTAAGTAGAAGCAAAATAAGGGAGTACAATAGGTTAAAATGACAGTCAAAAGCTGGTTGCTATGTGACTGAAGTTCCTTTGTTTGTGTGAACAGGAGTTGACAAATTCCTGTATGAGAAAAGTATGTTTTCCAAAGCTGAAAACAAAAGCAAGGGATATCTCAAAAACAATCAACTCCACGAAAAAAATGCATATGACATAAATTATGTGTTTTAATGTGCTCAACATTTTTTTGTGTGGTAAGTTTTTGTCCATCTCTTAACAGTTCAGCAGTTATGCAAAATTCCATAAAATTCATCCAGAATAAAGTAGTCTTCAGAGGCTATTCCCAGAAAATTCAGGATATACATTTTATTTGTCAGGTAAATATCTTTAATATACAATATTTTAATCAAAATCGTTTGAGCCATTTTTGAGAAAATCAAAATTTTGGAAAAATAGATCCATGTAAAGGGAATTGGGAATAGGGGGATTTTCTTGAAAGTCTTTGTGTTTCATCATTGGAAGATACCGAACTTAAATACTAAGTTTGGTATTTAACGGTCTTTTTGTTTTTGAGCTATGCTGTCCACAGACATACACACACGGACCTTTTTCCAAAAATACTTTTTTTTTTTTTTTATTCTGGGGGACCCAAAACATGTATTTCCAGTGAAATCTCAGTATGAAATTTTTGGGTGGAATGCAATACCGTCTGTATACACTATGTACATAGTACGTGTAGAGAAAGGTAATAAAAAATATAGGTCTCATCAAAATGCCAAATCCATATCCTTTACATTTTTGTTGTGGAGGTAACCATTTCCAAGATATCTCTTGTTATTGGTTTCACCTTTAAAATACTTATACTTTTCTCAGACAGCAAAGAAGTGAATTTCAATAACAACCACATAGCAACAGCTTTTAAAACATTTGACCATTGCATAGCATAATGCATCTTACCTCAATTAGCATGAGTATAAAGAAGAATAATCTTTTGCAAGAAGTTTATAGAATAGTTAGAGAAAGTCATAAGAGTATAACACATCTACTAAGAGGAGCACATCTTTTTATTTATTTATTTTTTTTTTTTTTTGCTTATTTTTTACTTTCTATACACGCACTATGTACATATTATATAGAGAAGGTATTGTATTGCACCCAAAAATTTGGTACCAAGATTTTACCAGAAATACATGTTTTGGGACCTTCTGAATCCAAAAAAAAGGTCCATGCTCAAAAACGAAAAGTTGTTAGATACCAAACTTAATATTTAAGTTGAGTATCTCCCAAGGATGTGATACGAAGATTTTCAAGAAAATCCCCTCACACCCAACTACCCTTTAAATTAAAAAAAATTCAAAAGTTTTGATTTTTTTCAAAAGTAGCTCTAACGATTTCGATTAAAATCTCTTGTATTTAAGATATTTACATGACAAATAAAATGTATACCTTGAATATTCTGGGAATAGCCTCTAAAGATCTCTATTCTGAATGAATTTTTTTTTTAATTTTGCATAACTAGTAAACGATAAGAGATAGACAAGAACTTATTACACCAAAAATGTAATCTTCTTAAAACACACAATTTATGTTATATATATTTTTTTTCTCCTGGAGTTGACTGTTTTTGAGATATTCCTTGTTATTGGTTTCAGTTTTAAAATACTTAAACTTTTCTCATACAGAAACTTGTCAACTCCTGGCCACGCAAAGAAACAGATTTCAGTCGCATAGCAACCACATTTTAAAACATGTGACTGTCGGTTTAGCCTAGTGTATTCTCTTATTTCCCTTCTACTTATAAAGAATCAAGTAGTAAGACTGTTTCTGCTAATGTTTATCTTGATTAGCCTGAAGTGGATAGAAGAATAAGCTTATTATGAATAAAATTGAATTAATTAATGAGGTAAGTATTAACACACACTTCTCTTACTTTTATTGTGCAGGACAATTGTTTTGCGAACCGTTGCACACAAAATTACATACAACCCACAACAAGTTCAAAAAAGCATTCAAGAAATTCAACATCAAACTAGCACTGATAAATACGGTGTAAAAAACCTCCTGGACTCCTCTTTAAAGGACAAAATACCCACAGAGAAACAATCAGGAATATATGCATTTCACTGTCAAGACTGCAACATGAAATACATTGGGAAGTCAAAACAGCCGGAAAAATCTGCAGTGGTACATCACTTTTGGGAATCACACCACGAAATCAACCCTATCATTAAACACTTGAAAGAACTTTTGAATCCATTTCAATTATCAGCACAGGAGAAAATCTACATTCACAAATACCGCCACACATTGATGAACCCTAAGATTCCCCCCCTAAGATTGCTTAACCAATCTCATCGTCCGCCCAACAGATGTCACCACAACCAACACACCTACAGCTTGGAATCCAAACCCAAGCAGTATTGGATGCGGGCAACAGTCCACGAAACAATTGCCCTGCACAATAAAATTAAGTGAAGTGTGTGTTAATACTTACCATATTAATTAATTCAATTTGATTATGCCTTCACTGTAAGCAGCTTCAAAATTATACAACTTACTATCAATAATTTGTTACAGAGACACAGAGAAAATCATATGAATGAAATATATCAGATTATTTATTTTTTTTTTATCGCTAAAATACACACACATTTCTGAAACAATATATGGAATTAGTAAAGCTAATATCCTATTAAACCAATAAATATAATTTTTTAATAATTGAATATTGTATTTCTAGGGGGAGGTGCTAGAAAACTGTAAGGGCCGTGGAGTGGAAGCGTGTATATTTCAGTCACCTCAGAAACTTCACTTAACTCTTTGTACACTGGTTTTGATGGACAATGAAGAAAGGGACATGGCAGCACAAGCATTGAGAGAATGCAAGGACAGCATTGTTGAGTAGGTACAGGATTACTATTCTTATAGACACTTGTTAACAATGACAAACAGTACATGTTTTTGTGTAATTACACTTCAAATAATACAGAGTGGAGCAGAAATAATAAGCAGGTTCAAATTACCATATTTTCTCTACACATACTATGCACATAGTGTATAGAGAAGATATTGCATTCCACCCAAAAATTTAATAACAAGATTTCACCGGAAATACATGTTTTGGGTCCCCCTGAATCCAAAAAAAGCATTTTTACAAAAAGGTCCATGTGTGTGTGTGTGTGCGCGCGCGCGCGTGCGTGCATGCATGTGGGTGTGCGTGTGTGGACAGCATAGCTCAAAAACGAAAACACCGTTGAATACCAAACTTGGTATTTGAGTTTGGTTTCTTCCAAGGATGCGACACGAAGATTTTCAAGAAAATCCTCCCACCCCCAACTACCCTTTACTTGGAACATTTTTCAAAAATTTTTATTTTCTCAAAAATGACTCTAATGATTTTGATTAAAATATTATATATTAAAGATATTTACCTGACAAATAGTATGTATATCTTGAATTTTCTGGGAATAGTCTCTGAAGACTACTTTATTCTGGATGAATTTTACGGAATAATGCTAAACCTTAAGAGATATACAAAAACTTACCACACAAAAATGTAGAGCACATTAAAACACACAATTTATGTTATATAATTTTTTTTCGTGGAGTTGACCGTTTTTGAGATATTCGTTGTTTTTTGTTTCAGCTTTAAAATTTTTCAACTGGTGTCCATACAAGCAAAGGAACTTCACTCACAGAGCAACCAGCTTTTGACTATCTTTTTATCCTATGGTACTCCCTTATTTCGCTTCTACTTATAAGGAAGTAATAAGACTATTTCTGCTAATTTTTTCTCGATTGGCATGAAGTAAATAGAAGTAAGAGCTTTTTAACAATAATTTGTTACAGAGATGTAGAGAAAGTCATGTGAATGGAACACACAAGATTTTTTCCAAAATATTAATGTTGAGAGCTGGGGGTGGTCTTGCATTTGCGATATATGTTTTCCAAATACCATACAGGGAAAAAGTCAGTTTCATACTTCACGGGTATGGCAGTGGTAAAGCCTGGGGGAAGTAGTTTAGATTTAGATTTAAATCTACTTATTTTAGAATAATTTCTGAGTTAGATTTGTAACACTTAAGTATCGCTTACTGTATAGTTTTGCTAGACCGGTTTTGAAGCCATGTGTTGTTCATTGTTGATGGTTTCCAATTGAATTTCTACAGGATGTTCTATGTTGAGGTCACTGAGTAACGAACCTCCACAATATGTTTTGTGATGGCAATTCAAAGTTGAATATGTGGCATTGGTTTTTAACAATGTGGATTTTCTCCCAGATATGAAGCTCTGCTGCATATCTGGCAGGTTTTATAAGGTGTATGTTTGGTACTATTTCATGGTTAGTAGACTAAAAGTGGTGTGCTGATTTGTCAGTTTGTTTATATTTTACTGCTCTCAAGTGTTCTTTAAGTCTTGTTTCAAGGTGTCTTTTTGTTTTTCCAATGTAAAATTTGTTGCAATTTGCACAATTTATTCTGTAGATTCATGATTTTTTTGTTTTAAATTGTTGCAGAGCATTTTTTGTAGGCTGAACTTATTTTGGGGGGCAAGTGTGATTTTATGTTTTTTTGAGTATTTTTTGAAACTTGTGGTAGAGTTTTAGGCGATAAGTGATCTTTTTGAAGCAATGTTTATCT
Organism: Hymenopus coronatus; assembly: GCA_030762935.1. Lineage (NCBI taxonomy): Eukaryota > Metazoa > Arthropoda > Insecta > Mantodea > Hymenopodidae > Hymenopus > Hymenopus coronatus. The sequence continues at coordinate 63,357,208 of CM060899.1, forward strand.
AGATGGGCTGAATTTTCTGGTGTCTATGATTAATTTCTGTTGTTTGAATTGCCACCACAAAACATATTGTGAAGATTCGTAACGTTGTACCATTGCATCCATACCATACATATTCCATACTCCCCTCTCCAGCAACCATTCAAAACGTGAATTTCTGCAAAAATTCAAATGAAGTACAAAGCATAAATAAATAAGGGACTTAATGAGCTTAAGTGTCCATTAGTTTGTTCACAAACCTTTTAATTTAATTTAAAAATTCTTATTAATTGTATTGTAAATTAAGTTGTGAAATGTATTATTATATTGTATAATATATTTATTTTATATGTTCAGAATTAAATTTAAATTAATAACCTGCATCAATAATAATAATAATAAGAATAATAACAACAACCACCACCACCACCGCACCACACCACTGCCACCACCACCACCGCCACTGCCACCACCACCACCGCCACTGCCGCCACCACCACCACTGCCACCACCACCACCACTACTACCACCACCGCCACTGCCACCACCACCACCATTGCCACTGCCACCACCACTACCACCACCACTGCCACTGCCACCACCACCACTGCCATTGCCACTACTACCACTGCCACCACCACCACCACTGCCACCGCCACCACCACCACCACCACCACCACTGCCACTGCCACTGCCACCACCGCCACCACTGTCACCACCACCACTACCACCACCACTGCCACTGCTACCACCACCACTGCCACCACCACCACCGCCGTCGCCACCACCAACAATAATAATAAATTTAAGCCTTATATAATTATGTTAATGCATAATTTTAATAGTGAATGACCCTTAAGAAATTCAAAGTGTTCTGTAGGAATTCAGAAACTGATATAATTGCATTGAAAATTAAATATGATGTATTAAACTAATATTGTAAACATTGATATCTGATATGTTTTATTAATTTGTTGAGTTGGTTTTTTAACACTACGTCACTTAAACTCAACAAATTAATAAAACATATAATTTGACCGTCACTGTTACTAAATTCCTCCAAACATCAATTATTGATATCTGATTTTCTTGCAAGTATAGCCTGAATGCTGATGGTTTCATTTCATTTATTGCTCACAGTATTTCATGGTGTTGTCATATTGTGTTGTTATGGAGTTATGTCATAGAATGTTTGTTTTACAGCCCATTGCTTCAAAGTAAGGAGTTGAGGATACGTATGGTTGGAGTGGAATACATGAATGATGATCCTGCAGAAGTTGATGTACTTTATGGTAAAGTGGATGGTGGTGAAGTTTTACAACAAATTGCTGATAGTTTGGTGGACTATTTTGCTTCAAAAGGTAGGAAATGATGGACACAATATGAACATAATTATTAAAACAATATAAAATTAATTGATTTAATACATATGTAAAAATTGGTGAAAGTTAAGAGAGGTTAGAGACCTAAATAATATACAAAAAATATAGATCTCGTCAGATAATTTATATCCTTTTACATTTTTGTTGTGGAGGTAACTGTTTATGAAATATTACTTGCTATTGGTTTCACTTTTAAAATACTTTTCTCAGACAGGTAGTGACTCATGTTTCTTTTGTGTTACTTCTGGCCAAGCAAAGAAGCGGAGTTCAATGACAATCACATATTAACAACTTTTATTTAAAACATTTGACTATCACTTCAGCATAGTGCATTCCTTAACTTCCTTCTGCTTGTAAGAAGCTAAATTATAAGAACATGCTGCTAATACGAGGGTGAGTCAATAAATATATGTTGCATTGTCTGTTTCCCTTATACCATTTGTAAATTACACGCTCATTTTGTGTCACCAGATAGCAGCATATGTATGCTTGTTGTAGAGGTTGGACCATATCTCTCCGGTGTGGGGTCAGTCAGTGGCGGCTGCCAGTGAATTTTTTTGTGGGCCAAAGGACTGTCCACAGAAGTGCCTCGCGAAATGCATCCCATGTACGGTGACAGTTGTTTCTCACGGAAAACTGTATTCAATTGGATCCAACAGTTTTAAGCCAATGTCCGGTCAAAATTTAGTCCAAAATTCTTTATACAACGTGAGCTTTGTGTACAATTTCTCCAATCCGTTCCCACGGGAGTGTGTATTGGTCCAAATATTTCTCACATGTGCATGAACAGCTGATAGAAAATGGTGCTGATCCACGTTATTTACGTTCACTGTAGCATGCTTAGTTTATGTATCCATTGCAAGAGTGTTGGTCCCGTGTTGCAGATTTACGGCACTTAAAAGAACCTCAAGCCTCTGAGCAAAATTAAGTGGTCTTTCATGCCCAATTTAGAATGGGAGAACTTCTGAGAACCACAGCAGTTAAAGAGCATCCATAAATAACACGCCATTTACATTTTTACATTGCAAGATCATATTATAATAGAAAGAAAAAATCAATAAAGAGGCAGACCATGGCTGGAACGTAGGAATGCAGTCCAAGGAAGAAGTGTACTACATATGCTGCAAAATAAACTCGTTTCTGACCCTGTAAATGATTTTAACTCTCTTAGAATGGACAAAAATTTGTTTGGAAAGTTGCTGTCCTTAGTAGAGGCAAAAATCACTGGCCAAGACAAAAATATGAAGCAGTCCATACCAGCAAATCAAAGATAGCATTTTTATATTTTGTTGAGAAAAGAAGGTTAGATACAAATGGATGCGATAAAATACATTTGAGGGGTTATTAATATTTGGGTCATTATTTCATAAATCTCTGCCGCACAAAAAAATGTGTACTTCAACCATAGATCAGCTAATAACTCTATTATTTAGGACAAAGTCTACAAGATACAGCAAAGTTTCACACAAACAATCACGTTGGCCAGGAAGGAAGACCCAGCGCTAGCTGCCATCTTATTACGTCATTACTTTCAGGTCGCTCATGGGTTGATTTCATACATTTGGACCAAAAATTAGACTCTGGTGTAGCAAACTGGAATTGGACCAAAAAATAAGACGGAAATTGTATACAATGAAATTATCCGATATCTCATGATCCAATTTGTGGTTTGAAGAGTATTGGACCAAAATATTTGACCGTGGGACATCGTCTTAACCAGGGAAGGTAAGGCATCAAAGATTGGGAGTGTCCTGTGGAGATGTCAACTGCAGCCTTAGTGCAGCGCGTGGAATGAATTGTTCATAATGATTGGCATGTGACAATTGAGGACATAGTGTTTGCTATAAATATTCACATAGCACTGGTTACAACATCATGCATGAGCAGTTGAAGTTTTGTAAAGTTTGTGCATGGTAAGTGCCTGGCCAGTTGACTGAGGAGCACAACATGAAGAGAATAGGTCTGTCTTTGCAGCACCTCAATCAGTACAGTGAGGAAGGAGATGACTTCCTGGCACGAATTGTTACAGGGGATGAGTCTTGGGTTCAACACTTTCAACCAGAATCAAAAAGATGGTTGGTTGGTTGGTTGCTAATGCTTAGCATATTAGAGTTCTTCCATTTGCCTTCTTGCTTCCCAGTAGCGCAATAAGAGATCTGTAGCTGTTCATAAGATGAGCCATATTCATTGTAGAATCCTCTTCTCTATAAAGTATACAATTTGAAGTTGGAAGGATGTCTAGCTTATGTAGATGGGCAGCCAAGCAATCATGTCCTGTATGTAATCAAAACAGAGCAACAGCTTTTGATCTTGGACATTCTGGAATTATTGTTGCATTGTTCAACAAGTTTTTCCATTGTTTATTTATAGTCTTGGTTTAAACTGTCATATGTTTTTTGTTGGATGGTTTTCTGTGTTATAAGTTTTGATGAGTGAAATGATAATAATGAGTTTTTAGTTTTGTGGTTCGTTGTGCCTTTTCATTACCAAGGACTCCACAGTGTGAGGGAATGCACCGTAAAACTATTGATTTGTGAAGAGAGTGTAAGTGTTTAATACTTGGGTAGGTTTCAGCTGTCCTTTTTGTTGCACATACACTGGTACAAATGGCTTGTAATGCAGATTTTGAATCACTAAAGGCATTAATGTGGTAGAAAAGATGTTTCAAAGCAGAATTGATTGCCTCAAGTTCACCGTCGAAATGTGTTGAGTTTGGACCAAGAGATATGTGACAGCAAAATAATTTGCTGTATATTCCAGCACCTGCTGTATCATTAAAATTATGTCCAATCAAAAAGATCTTCCATGGAATGGAAACAACCCACCTCACCAACAACAAAAAGTTCACGGTGGCTCCATCAGTCTGCAAGGTTATGCTCAACGTGTTTTGCGACATGTAAGACGTCATACTATAGACATTTCAGCCTCACTGTGAATGCCATGACATACTGCGCCATTCTATGGTAACTGCAACAGGCAACTTGCCGCAAGTGACCTGGACTCTGACAAAGGGAGTGATTCTCCAGGATGACAATGCTCGCCCAGACTCAGCAAGATCAACGCAGGAGCTGTTACAAACATTTCAATGGGAATGGTTAAACCTCCACCATACAGTCCCAACTTAGCCCCCAGTGATTTCCACCTGTTCAGGTCCCTAAAAAGTCATTTGGGTGGCCATTACTTTGTAACTGCCATAATCTGAGAGGTTTCTCGTTGGCTGCGACAGCCGGCATTCAAGGACATGGGATAAGTGTCTCAATGTACAGGGCGATTATGTCGAAAAGTAAAATAAATTTCAGGTCATTACTTTATTATTGCCTCTATCCAATTTTGCGACATATTTATTGACTCACCCTCGTACTTATCTTGATTAGCATCGTGTAGAAAGAAGAATAATCTTTTGTAAGAAATTTGTTAGTAGAACAGCTAAAGAAAGTTATGTGAGTGTAATTTTTCATTGTTTTTGGTAGTTGAAGATTTTACAGGAAAAAAAGTTGTTAATTTATTAGGGCTGTCAAAGAAACAGTATGAACGAGTAAAGCTCCATGCAACGTTGATGAACACACTTTTCCGAGCAGACAATAGTGGAGTTTCAGAAATAGAAACTTCCAAAAGAAGACATCGACCAAGGGAGTCATTTGATGCAGTTGCTATTTTGAAGGTATGTATGCAGTTTTTAACTTCTCTAGCACATATATATAATGTGTAAATAGTAGGTAGAAAAGTTGTTTATTCCACTCAAAAATTTGAAACTGAATGTTTACCATAAATGCATGTTATGAGGACCCCTGAATCCAAAAGATGGTTTTAGCAAAAGATGTGTGTGCGTATAAGAGAGAGGGGGAGAGAGAGAGAGAGAGAGAGAGAGAGAGAGAGAGAGAGAGAGAGAGAGAGAGAGAGGAGGGGTATATATATATATATATATATACCAAACTTGACCTTCCACATCTTTTAAGAAAATTCATCCTTTACCTGGGACATTTCTTGAAATTTTCAATTTTCTCTAGAATGGCTCTAATGACTTTTATTAAAATATCATATACGGCAAAAAAAAAAAAAATATATACCCTGAATTTCTTGAGAATAGTCCCTGAAGACCTCATCATTTTGTATGTCTTTAGCTTAACTGGAACTATAGGAGCTGGATAAAAGCTTATTTCACAAAAAATGTACATCTCGTTAAAATATGCAGCTCATGTAATAAATATTTCTTGTATAGCTAACCATTTCTGAGAAATTTCCTTTTATTGGTTTCAATTTTAAAACCACTTAAAACCTTTTCTCAAACAGGAAGGTCTCATCTCTTTTATATCTCTTTTGTTTTACTCCTGGCCATTCAGAAAGAACTTAGTTTCAATGTCAATTGCATAGCAATAGCTTTTAAAAGATTTGACCATAATTTTATGTGACTGTGATCTTCCTTATTTCTCTTTTGCTTAGTAATAAACCATTTCTGTGAGTAATAAACCATTTCTGTTAATAATTACCTCAATTAGCATGAGGTTGATAAAATAATAATATTTTGTAAACAATGTTTGTGGAATAGATAAGAGAATGTCATGTTAATGTAACACTTGAGATGTTTTTACTTTCTCGACCATGGATCCTCCTGAATCCAAAAAAGCATTTCTAGAAAAAAATTAGTATGTGTGTCTGTGAACAGCATAGCTCAAAAATAAAAAGACCGTTAAATACCAATCTTGGTATTTAAGTTTAGTATCTTGCAAGGATGCGACATGAAGATTTTCAAGAAAATCCCCCCACCCCCTACTACCCTTTACGTGGAACTTTTTTCGAAAATTTTGATTTTCTCAAAAATGGCTAACTATTTTGATTAAAATATCATATATTAAGGATATTTACCGGACAAATAAAATGTATAACTTGAATTTTCTGGGAATAGCCTCTGAAGACTACTTTATTATGGAAGAATTTTTCGGAATTTTGTATAACTGCTAAACCGTAAGAGATAAACAAAAACTTACCCCACAAAAAATGTAGAGCACGATAAAACACACAATATATATTATATACATTTTTTTCATGAAGTTGATGGTTTTTGAGATATTCCTTATTTTCAGTTTCATCTATGAAAAACTTATACTTTTCTCATACAGGAATTTGCCAGCTTCTTCCATACAAACAAAGGAACTTCGTCACATAGCAACCAGCTTTTGAATATCACTTTAACCTATGGTACTCCCTTATTTCACTTCTACTTACAAGGAAACAAGTAATAAGAGTATTTCTGCTAATTTTTTTCTCGATTAGCATGAGGTAAATAAAAGCAATAGCTTTTTAACAATCAGACTTTTTTACTGTATATTTTATCTGTCTTTATGTTTTTTGTTCTCCTAGGGGTATGAAGATTTTGATTTTGGAGAGCAGAAAATAACAAGCATTCATCTGTCGCAGAGATATTCCACCACGGCTGATACAGGCTACTATAGAGCATCTTGTAAAGTTGATATATAAATTAGTTTTTACTTCAGAACTTCCTAAACTGATTTTTGTTACTGGTTAACTATGATCTGAGAAATAAAACTGAAGATTTTTTACATTACATCTTCTTTTACTTTACCTTAAGATTCTCATGTACTGTAAAAGCAGGCTTTTACACTAAACACAATAGTTATCAGAAACAACATTTGAAGGCCCGGGGATCTCGGGATCGATTCCCGGCTGGGGTGGGGAATTTTTCTTTAGCGAGAATTATTCTCTAATTATTAATATATTTATTATTATTAATACTATTATTATTGTTATTATTTAATGAATGATTGAAGGCTTAAAGGAACCAACCCGGACAAAAGCCTAACGTCTGATCCCTCACTTTCACGTGGTGTAGCTGTTAGTAGTCACATGATAATTTTGTCATTAAGGCGACCTTTTAATCCCTTCTATAATTTGAAGACTTAAAGGAACTGACCCAAACAAAATCATGTGATGAACTCAAGGGAAGGGCTGCTCACTAATAAGTACTGGTCAGCTTCGTGAGTTACTGACCGAATTGGTATTTCTTCCCCTTCTTATATCAATTCCCTCTTTAAACTTTCCTATCCAGTCCCGCTTGACTGAACTCTTGTTTTCTTCGACCCCGATGGTATTAGAGAATTCCAGGCCTAGGGGATTATTTCAACTTCTTTCCTATAAATTCTTCCTAGTACTTGGGTGACGTAACCGTCAAATACATGGTGCCACTTCTTAACAGTATTAATTTGTTTAATACACCCCAATATGAATCCTGGGGGGAAAAAAAAATAGAGTGGAAATCTCAAACCTTCTAAGTGCTGTTTTTAATTTTTTTTTTTTGCTTTTTTCCACAAGAACGTTGCATGTGGAGTCGATTAATTACACTAAACAACACTTTCTTGGGATTTTTGCTGGAACATGTTTCCTTCATTTTCAACCGGACATTGATGATCGTCGATGTCCTGTTAGAAATGAAGGAAACTGGTCCTTTGAAACATGTTCCAGCAAAAATCCGAAGTAAGTGTTGTTTAGTGTAATTAATCAACTCCTTGTCAAATAAATGGATATAACAACAATGTTTACAAACTTTCACAAAAAGAAAAGTGGACGTTCCATGTGCCCAGCTGCATATTCCTATTCATGTTTCAAGTGCCAATTCGCAGTAGTTCAATGACTCGTTAACAGATAGCATAGATCGAAGTTCCAAGCAGTAATGCTATCTAGTGTTCTAAGTGCCAGCTGTGTTGTGGGCTGGGTGCAGGGTCATACATTATTAGGTGTTAATTTTACAATAAATAATAACATTTTTACAGCTGGCGCTAGTGTCAGCTAAAGCTTTAAATCCTTTTCATGTAGTTCCAATGGAAGAAAGTGATTTCTTTAATTTGAAGAATGTTGCTGATTCACTGATAGTATTAAACAAGTGAACAATGCTAAAAGCTTCACAATCTCAAATAGCTATGAAAACCACTTATTCAACATAAGAACAGTGGAAGGTAGTTAATGTTTTAAAGACAGGAAAATCAGCAGTTGATATAAAGCAAACTCTACTTCAGCTGAAAGACCAACTGTGTTTATCGGTTGAGAAAATGAAAGATCTCATAACCATGTTGCCATTCCTTCCTGAAGAGCATAAGGAGTATTATAAGACAATGATTTCAATTCCAGAATAAGAGGTAAACATCTCAACCAGTCTTCCTTTCAGTGTTTTGAGGTAACAAAACATGAATACTGCATTGAAATTGTAGGTTTTGTAAACAATACTACAGTTTTGCACTTTTCTCCTTAATGGATACATAGTGCTTAGGAAAACGTTACATATTACTACAAATATTGTGTTATTTCTCTCAAAACCCTTAAGTAAAATGTAGCATTTGATTGGCACTAGGAACTGAATTTGCCATCATGTGGCACATAGAACGTTCTTGTTATCATTTACCCTTATTCTCCTTCACTATTGTATTATTGGCATAACATTTGAATACAAAATAATTTTGTAATACAAAACTGCTCTCATACTGATTTTAGGCATAGCATGTTTTATACAAGTATATATAGACTGCCTCCGTGGTTGAGTGGTCAGCAAGTGACTTCTCACCTGGAGGTCCCAGGTTCGATTCCTGGCTGGGGTGGGGAATTTTTCTTTAACCAGAATTATTCCCTCTCCCCCACAGAGTCTGAAAGTATGAATGTGAGGGAGAATGTGTGTGTGTGTGTGTGTGTGTGCGTGTGTGCGTGCGTGCGTGCGTGCGTGTGGGTGTGGGGGTGGGGGTGGGTGGGTGTGTGCGTGCGGTGTGTGTGTGGGGGGGGTGCGTGCGCGCGGCGGGCGGGCGGGTGCGTGCGTGTGGAAAAATAAAATGATTTAAACTAAAGCGTAAAAGAACCTACAGACAAGGAGTTGATTCAAGTGGAAAAAAAATAAAACATATATATAGATAGATGTTTTACTTTTACTTTTTTTATTTTGGAAGTCGATAACAGTGTTGTTGAGATTGAATTAAAAGTAAACGTTGAGTTGATTAATGATACTAAATAACACTCACATTTAAATTTCCCGGAACATGTTTCAGAGGTTAGTTTCCTCCATTGTCAACCAGACATCAACTAATCGCTGGTGGTGACACTGATCAATCCATCGATTGCTCTGGTGGTGATTCTATGAATTTGTACAATGAGTCGCTCTGGGGGATATCGAGGTTGATAATCCTATTTTTGTTTTTTCAAATGAAAATTTGTTCCCAAGTTGCCAATTCCTGCATTCAGTGTTTCAATAACTTCGGCTCTGGGTTTATATCATGGTTTTCTGTGTTTTAATCCAAGTCAAAGAGCACTTTAGAAATCTAAAACTAAAACAAGAAGATAAATCAGCAGTAGCACTTCATTTCTGGAAGGAAAATTATAATATAGATCCAAATCCAAAATTGCTAAAAACCATGTCAGGCCACAATGAATGCACAACCTAGGAAAACATTCTCATATGGAAAAACAAAGATCACCTAATAAACTTTGAAATCTTGCCAGTTGACAACTTAGTTAAGAAGTTCATTTTGCCACCAGAGAAAACACAGGTAGATGCAACCAACAATGACAGTTGGACCCCTGAGGTTGAAAATGGAAGCATGGGCTTCCAAAACTAGTCCCTTATAATGAAAATGTAAGTGAAGTAGAGTCAAAAATACTGACTCAACAAATTAATACCACATTTAATCTTTCTTCACCTTCAATGACAAATTTTTACAGGAAACTTCAAGTTTAGCAATGGAAAATTCATTATCACCCTTTTTGGCAGATCTAGTTGAGGAACCTAGAGGTCCACATAACAAAAACATTTCTATTATTAACCAAAATTTGGTATTTATTTACATAGAATGTCCCAATGAGCATATTGCTCTTGGCAGGGACTGCCATTTAGTGAGGCAGTAAGCAAAATACAGAGAATAAAATAAACACATAAAAAGGAGTATATTAAGTATTGCTATACACTGTATTTACAGAGATTAGGAAAATGGCAGTATATTTGTTTTCTTAAATATTTCTACAGAGGGCTTTAAAATATTAAATCCATTAAGTTTGTAATAGTTCTCTTATGTAGGATTTCTAAACAGTTTAGCTGCTCTTTATTGGACTGTACTAATTCAAAAACAGGAAATTGGGGAGCAAGAGTGCAAAATAAAGACTTCTTTTACAGCTGTTATCTAAGTCTAAAACTTTGTCTGTACAATATGCAATGTGTTTTCAATGTGGTATGTCCATATCAAAGATGTATAGATATGTTGATATCTTTGTTTTAGTACCCAGAAAACTATTAAATAATGCCCTCAAACTCCTTAATCTACAGGGCCATTAAAATAAACTTACAATAGAAACTGAAAAAGATGGTTGATTACCTTTCCTGGATCTCAAAATTAAAAGACACAGCAACAGAATAGAATTTGAAATTATTCGCTTACCCACCCATGTGGATAATTACATAAAGAAACACAACCACAACCCGAAAAAACATCATATTACATAGTCTAGTACATAGGATTGTACATATGCCTATCAAAGAACCGAAGTATAATAGAGAATACAAGCACATGCAAAAAGTTGCAGCACAAAATGGTTTTATCAACACTTGGTAGACAGGCTAATAAGCAAATATAAAAATAAAATAGAAAAAATCACTATTTAGCAATGGTAACAATTCACAGCAAAGATACACAAATTTAATTCCATCCAAGCTTTCACCATAAATTCATTAAAATCTTCCAAGAACAAGGTAAAACATTGGCACCATGCAACAGATACAATCTTAGGAATTTACTTAACCATCCTTTATAAGAGACAATACTAAATGAAAAGAATAAGGAATCTACCTAAGATCTAGCTGCAAAGATTGCTCAAACATGTACATAGAAAAGATAAAAAGAAATCTACAATAATAAAACCTGCCATAATACCTACACAATTGATAGTTTGGGACAAAATTCACATTTTAAAAACCCGTGTCATGAATTTTGAATTGCCGCCATTAGACGATCTCTTCAAGTTTACCACCAGATAGCAGCACTATCAATAAATCAGCAACTACTTCCCTAAGCTTCAGATTATCTGATGATGACAATACAGTTCTCTAATCATGTCCAAGTAAAATAAAGTAAATGAGACTTAAAAGTGTCTATATAATTACTCCAGCATATTTTAAAGTTTCATTATTAAAAACACTTCTTACATCACGTGCAAACAAAAAACAAAACATTAAGCTCAGTAATAGATGTTGACACAATCCTGTGGACTATCCTTCAAGAAAGTAAATATACACTATTCGAGGGCCATTATCATTCAGGGGTTCGAGTATAAAAACTAAATCGGTCATCGCTTTCTTCTGTTTGTTATTTCTAATAAATGGAATAACTATATTATAACTACAGTTACACAGAAAATACTTTTTGTTTTATACATTACCTATGTATACTTAATTGATTATGCACAATTATATTTGCAGCTTGCTATTTTGTGTATTATCTTATTGGTATGATCAGATGGATTGTATACAGCATTTAGATGTTGGCTCATTAAAATTATCATTCAACTTCCTGGCATTCTCTTCGAAATCATGTAGCAAAGTATACTTGCAAGAAAACTGTAAATAGATTGTTACCGTGTCTAATAAAGTATAATGTACTAAACCAGTATAATGATCAATAGATGTGTAGTGTTTGGATGTGATTTTTCATATAGCAGAAGAAAAAAAATCAAGGAAAAGGAAATGCTTCAATACATAGGTCAGGGTACTTATTTAAATGATTTTGTGGTGTTTAATGTTCAATTAAGCAGTAAATCTATCATGTAAGTTTTAAACCAGTATAATGTTCAATACGTATGTGGTATTTTGTTGTAATTTCTCGAATAGCAGAAGCAAAACAAGGACAGGGAAATTCGTAGACAAAATTGGCAACCTACTTCGGTTCATAAGAAACTCTTGTTAATTCGCCCATTTAGCAGCTATCGCGAGAAACAATTACTATCAATTTATGTGCTTATGAAACCAGAACCGTGAGAATAGGAGGAGTGAACCTTGGACTCGGAATGTAATACATGCAATCCACAGTGAGTCATGTTCTATTAGATAATCTCCGATACTTGTCACTTTTTTTTTTTTTTTTTTTTTTTTTGTGCTTTAAAACTATTCCATCGCCTTTCCCAAACATATGTGAGAGAGAGCGAGAATGTATATGTTTACGTACATGCGTCCTGTATATGACTGCCTCATGCATATATTAAATTTAGACAAAGAAATATAATAAAATTAAGTTATGGCCATACCACGATGTTTATTGCAATAATACCAATTTATCAATAACTTCTGACAGGCCAAAAAAAAAGTGATTGTATAAAATATTCCTTCAACGACAGATCTCTCCCTTTCCATTGTCATTTGTTCTTTACTCAAAAACTTGTAAACACAATTTGACAGTAGTTGAATATGTTGTGTTATCACAAGATGGCGGATGGACACAAAACGTGCCTCACCCCTGTGACTTCACCAACCAAAATGCATAATTAGAGGGCTTTTCCGATGTAGTCTATCTGCGGCTAGTGTACACTATTGCTTGTATTCAGTAATAGTCTTGCTTTAAAGTTTCATAACTAACATCAGTTTACTGTCTCATAATTGCAACCCTTCAATAAAATTATATTCCGTTATTTTTGACTACTTTTTCTGCAAGTAGGCTATATTTTCAAAGAGCTACTTTTACTTCTTTATCCTGGCAACCCTGACCGTTTTAAGTTGCGGACAGTGTTTTTGTTCCGTTCGTTCTGTCATGGTTCTGTAGAGTTGTGTACTGTAAATCCAAAGTTCTAAGGGCTAAGTCCTAGCTTGGTGTTTTGATACCAAACTCGATTTAAACTGTGAATGGCTATGCGGCATAAAGAATGGGAGTGCAGCTCTCTTATGTTTAGGAACTTATCAGAATATTGCATATATATTGAATAGTTTTTTTGTTGTTGTGTACTATAAACAACATTTCAAAATGCCTGGATTTCGTTCTGTCAGAGACATAATTCAAGAGTATAAACAAAGAACTACAGACAGAGTCAATGATGTGAGAGAGCTTTTAGTTAAAGGAGGTGCAGTGGCTTTAATTGCAACGGTTATTGTTTGGATTGCAATATTCTTGTACATAGCGTTTTATTATGCGTATATGCCTTCGATTACACACGTGAGACCTGTACATCTACAGTTCAAGTAAGAGTGCTTAGTCATTAATGTTAATGTATGCAAAACTTCACTGCATGGCTGTCACTTAAATAAGAGCTTATAGTATGCATTGACCATAGCTCACTTAAAGATTCATGTGATCAGTGTTTCCAAGTCCAGGTTGATAAAGGAGTACATGTTAAAATTCCCATTAGGTAAATACAGAAATAGTTTAGTATTGTCAGAACTTAAAATGCTGAGAGAGATGGTTGCATAACACACACACATAAATATGACGCTCTTAAGAAATAGTTTAAATGGTGGATAAAACTCCACTGGCAATCCATATTTTAAAGTGCTGATAATTTTAAGTTGTTCAGATGTGAAATGCGCGAGATTGCCGAGGTGTATTTTTCTTTTTGAGCTCATTGGAGTTTCTTCACAGATCCCTCTGCTTCGCTCCGTAATCGTGGAATTCGGCTGCAACTACTCCCCTCTATAAAAAACATCTCTCGGCTACGCTTTGCAGCTCAGGGTCCTCCCTTTGGGTTTTATTTTGCAGCTTAGGGCCCTAAACGTTTGTAATAGACCAGAAAACAACTATAAAGCTGCTCTAATGACAACAACGAAAGCACCAAATCCAGACCACGTTTTGAAGCAATGCCAACTAGTGTAACAACACATATAAATAATAAATGCAGGAACACCTTTTGAAACAACATGAATTGTACAATTGTCATGTATGGATATAGGGCATTTTTTCTAAAAGGTCCAGATTTTGTCTTGCTATTCTGCCATTAGAGCTGCTTTGTAGCTACTTACTTGCCTGTTATAAGCTTATAGGGTCCTAAGCTGCAAAATGCAGCCAGGGATGTTTTTTATAAATAAAGGAGTGGAGCGATGACTAGATGTAACCATGGTATCTATAAAGCTAAAACCTCAATGGCTCCAAGAAGTCAACACTTTGGCATTCTAGTGGCACATGTTAAGGTTTACAACATCTTCAAATCTGGATCACCTTGGAAGTTTTACCTTGCTTAGGAGCAACTTCTGCAGAAATAATTTAAAATGGGATAGATTTTGTATTCTTATTAAGTGATGAGCGTTGAATAAATGCATAGACGTAGAGTAAATTCTGCAGAGAATAGGGCATAATCTTGGTTATATATGATTGTATAGGTACATCAAATAAGTTCAAGACACTAACATAAATTTAGGTAGCATTTAGAACACTTTGAAAATGTTGTTCATAATAAGCCGGTGTATTGTAATAGTATGTGGAGATTTTATTATTTATTTTTAAATGCAAGGAAAAATAAATTAAGCTCTATACTGGTAATATTCAATGTTGTACATACCATTACTTATCATAACAATACATATAGTTACAAGTTGAAACAGTTTGTCAATATTTCTTGCAGATGCGCCTTTATAGCTGTTGTCATTCATAACATATGATGGAAAAAGTTTACTTCAACAGATTTATGAATTTTTTCAAGTGTAGGATGTAGATATGCTTAATTTTGAGCCACAGTTCTATTTGGAATATGTTTCGGAAGTAATTAATGTTTAAGGTGTTGACTCATTTCTAGGACTTAGCACATTTTCATGTCTTAGGCTCGTTTCACACTGGAACACTGGTAATCGTTGCCAGTTACGGTCACCGGTGATTTTGATGAAGTATTGCCAACTGATTAGTTAGGGAAATGGACTCGAGCGAAGAGGAACTTTTGTTAGTACTTCTAAGGAAGACAAAACATACATCTACTGCTGTGTAATCGTCTGGAGAAAGGGTTGTTTTACACTCTTTATGGCGATCTGAGACAAGATGCTGTATCACTCTGCTCAGAAATGAATGTCTGTCTGTTGGCAAATCTGCAACGCTGTGTCTGTAATCTATGTCCCAATGTGAACACTCCAATTCAAACTAATGTATGTCCAGCAATGAACACAGTGACCTTGTCTGTCACATGTGGCGAGAATGAGACAGCGTATTGTCCCGGAGTGAATGCTCCAATTCATCAGTGTCCCATTGTGAAAGGATCCTTAGTGGTTAAACCCATGGCTGTTAGTGATTCGGAAAGTATGATCTCATGGTTAATTGTTCTGCCAAATAGTATGAGCCAATGTGGCTAATGATATTCAATATTTGGTCACATGATAGGTCATTTTTGAGTTGTTATCAAGATAAATATTAGCAGAAATGGTCTTGTTTGTTAGCTTCTTATAAGTAGGAAGGAAATAAGGGAACACAAGTAGGCTAAATAAAGCAATAGTAATATCTTTTAAAAACTGGTTGCTCTCTTTGCATAGTCAGGAGTTGACTGTTTGAGTAAAGTTTTAAGTATTTTAAATTTGAAACCAATAAAAGGGAATACCTTGGAAATGGTTAATTCTACAAAAAAATCTGATGTGTTCAATTCACATGACTTTCTCTACATCTCTGTAACAAATTATTGTTAAAAAGCTTATGCTTCTATTTACTTCATGCTCATCAAGAAAAAATTAGCAGAAATAGTCTTATTACTTGCTTCCTTGTAAGTAGAAGCGAAATAAAGGAGTACCATAGGTTAAAGTGATAGTCAAAAGCTGGTTGCTATGTGACTGAAGTTCCTTTGTTTGTATGGAGAGGAATTGACAAATGCCTGTATGAGAAAAGTACAAGTTTTTCAAAGCTGAAACCAAAAACAAGGAATATCTAAAAAACGATCAACTCTACGAAAAAAATTATATATAACATAAATTGTGTGTTTTAATGTGCTCTACATTTTTTGTGTTGTAAGTTTTTGTCCATCTCTTACGGTTTAGCAGTTATGCAAAATTCCATAAAATTGATCCAGAATAAAGTAGTCTTCAGAGGCTATTCTCAGAAAATTCAAGATATACATTTTATTTGTTAGGTAAATATCTTTAATATGCAATATTTTAATCAAAATCGTTAGAGCCATTTTTAAGAAAATCAAAATTTTCGAAAAAAGTTCCATGTAAAGGGTAGTTCGGGGTTGGGGGATTTTCTTGAAAATATTTGTGTCGCCTCCTTGGAAGGTACCAAACTTCAATACCAAGTTTGGTATTCAATGGTCTTTTCGTTTTTGAGCTATGCTGTCCACAGACACACACATGGACCTTTTTCCAAAAATGCTTTTTTGGATTCAGGGGGATCCAAAACATGTACTTCTGGTGAAATCTCGGTATTATTGAATTTTTAGGTGCAATACGATACCTTCTCTATACACTATGTACATAGTACGTGTAGAGAAAGTAAAAATTGTATATGACAAAGTGTGTGCTTTAATGAGCTTTACATTTTTGTGTAGTAACTTTTTGTCTATCTCTCATGGATTACCAATTATGGGAGTCATTCAGATTGACGAGGGCTTAAGAGGCTATGCCCAGAAAATTTGAGGTATTCATTTTATTTGTCATATAAATATCTTAATTTAATCAGAATTGTTACATCCATTTTTGAGAAAATCAACATTTTCAAAGTTTTTTCCATATAAATGGTGGTTTGGAAATCTTTGTGTTGCATCTTTGGAAGATGCTGAACTTCATATCAATTTTGGTATTTATTCAACTTTTTGTTTTTGAGTTGCGGTGTTCACAGGCGCTTGTACATACACACACACACAAACCTTTTTCTAAACATGTATTTTTTTGGATTGAGTTAACCCTGAAACATTAATTTCCAGTGAAATCTTGGTATACAATACTTTCTCTAGTACTAAGCAGAGAGAAAGTAAAAAGGAGGAAAACATATAAATTGTTATTATCCTAAATGAACTTGCTAACATTTTTAAAAATGATATTCTAAACAGTAAAGTATACTTTCTAAATGAAAATAAAGAAATAGTTATTATTCATCTGCATTCATTATTATGTATATTGTTTATATGTAGCTTGAGACAATAGAAAGGTGCATAATCAGCTGTTGTTTACCTGGAAATTTGGTAATCACAATATAACCAACATTACACAATACCACATGAACCCTCAAGTGCAAAGTTTGTTTGGCAGCAGTATAATTTTCAAATAAAATCAAGAAAGTTTGTCAGTTATGTAAGTTGTATGTTAACATTGGTGTTTTATATTGAAACTAATATGCTCAGTTTTGTTTCAGGTCATGTGGTGAAGAAAAAGGCATATGCAGTTTTCCCTCAGCTCACGTACAGCTAACAAAGAGGCAGCAATTGCTCATGGTTGGGCAGCAATATAAAATGTATTTGGACCTAGAGATGCCAGAATCACCAGCTAATAAGAGATTGGGTAAGAGAAAAGGTTCTTAATGATGTGTTTAGTAAAACTATTTGGCATCTACATTAGAGAACCCAGAATACGTAAGATCACTAAAGCCCAACTTGGACATTTTTCCACCATTATGGTATTAGCCACTAGAATCTGGTAATATTCTGGTTGTTAGGTTTCATTCTTAGCCAGCAACTCCCCTACAAATACATGTCTGTTATATGTTTTAGGAAGGTTATCCGTTACTTTGGCTTACTAGTTTATTATTTGCAGGTTGTCAAACTTTGCATTCTGACCATTTAGTCACCAACTAATACATTGATTATATTAGTTATATATTACTAAAGATATTATTATATTAATTAGGCTAATTATACAACTATAGAAAGATTTCAAGAAAATCCTGTCACTCCAAACTACCTTTTACATGGAAAAAATTTTAAAAATTCTGATTTTCTCAAATTGGCTCTTACGATTCTATTTAAAATACTTATATTAAGACATTCACATGACAAATACAATGTATATCCTGAATTTTTTGGGAATAGCATCTTTATTCTGGATGAATTTTGCATAACTGGTAAACCATAAGAGATAGACAAAAACTTACTACACAAAAAAAGTAGATCTCATTAAAAAAAAAAAAAAAAATGAAACGGTGTGTTATTTATGGACGTTCTTTAACTGCTGTGGTCTTCAGTGTCCCATTCTAAATTGGGCATGAAAGACCGCTTAATTTAGCTCAGAGGCCTCTCTATCAGGCTTGAGGTTCTTTTGCGTGCCGTAAATCTACAACACTGGACCAATGACTTTACTTCCCTTCTGAAGGAAGCCATGCTAAGGATTTTTACACCTAAAAAACTCCATTGTCCTCCAGCAGGTTTGAACCTGCGACCTTGGGTATATGAAGTTAGTATGGTAACTATCACACCATGGACAGATCTCGTTAGAACACACAGCTTATGTCATTTACATTTCTTCATGAAGTTGGCCATTCATGTTGTTGAATTGAGTTTAACATACTTTTCTCATATGGGAATTTGTCAACTCATGGCAATGCAAAGGAACAGATTTCAATTGCATGGCAACCTGCTTTTAAAATATTTGACCATAGCCTTAGTCTAGTTTATTCCCTTACTTCCTTTCTACTTACAAGAAAGCTAGTAATAAGACCATTTCTGCTAATGTTCATCTCGATTAGCATGAAATAAAGAGAGGAATGAGATTTTTAGCAATAATTTGTTATGTACTGAGATGTAGAGAAAATCATGTGGATGAAACACATAGATTTTTATTGAATTAAGTCATAAACTTCATATTTTCAAGAGAAAGAAGTCCTAAAAGTATGATGTCGCTCTTCCCAAAAATTACTATTATGATAACCTCCTCTTTGAGCAGATCCCTTTCTTGCCAGAATACCTGCCGTTTGATTGCCTAAAATTCCTTTATGTCCAGCAGAATATAAGCTTTTGTGTAACTAGTTTGTAGGTACAGTGATATACAATTAGTTAATTAGAACCAGTTGAAAAATTCAACGCCACAGCCGGGAATTGAACATGATAATCGAATAGGATGGTAAGTCGCCATTCTGGTGGTTCTCTGAAGTGAGACATGCTGATTGGTTGAACCGGGTAAAACATACATAATCAGTTGGAAGATTGAATGCCGTACCGGCAGGTTGTCACAGTAGCTCAATGGTTAGAGCAACCGCATGGAGAGCAGGAGAACTGTGTTCAATTCCCGGCTGTGGCATTCTAATTAACTAATACAACCATTTCTGCTAATGTTTATCTTGATTACTATAATGTAATATAAAGGAATAATCTTTTGTGACATAGTTGTAGAGAAAGACATGTGAATGGAACATGTTTAAAGTAAAGAAGCACATTACCCTTCAGTTCTCTTCAATGTCAACAGGAATGTTTATGGTTTGCATGAGGCTGCACGATAAAGACAACGTTTTAGTGGATGATTCCTGCCGTTCTACTATGCTGCATTATCGCAGTTACCTCTTACATCTGTTAAGCACCGTCTTCTTCTCCCCAATGCTTGTTTTGGGTTCAGCAGAAGAAAAACAGAACATAAAGCTGGAGCTGTTTGCTGATTTTGAGGAAGATCAGGTTAGTATACTATGCTAGCCAAGTTCTTCTATGATTATAGGCTTGGAGCAGCGATGATAGATACTTTATTTCACTGCTTAGGGCATGACCGGTGGAGCATTGTCAGTGTAATAATACATGTACAATATAATTAAAATAAATAATTAATATGGTAGTATAATACTCTGTCAGAATGACAATACATGATAGTATACTACAAAAAAAAAAAAAAAATAATAATAATAATAATGGATTTGGATAGGTAGAGTCAGTCTGAAAAATTCAGTGCCATAGCCGGGATTTGAACTACAGATCTCCCGATCTCTAGCCGGTTGCTCTGCCACTGAGCTACAATGGCAACATGCCGGCATAGCATTGAATTTCTCAACTGACTCACATTTTTCCCAGTAAACCACATGCCATGGTAGCTCAGTGGTAGAGCAACCGCCAGAGACTGGGAGATCCGTGGTTCAAATCCCGGCTATGGCATTGAATTTTTCAGTCTGACTCTACCTATCCAACTCATGTTCTACACACGGCCTGTGTGAAAAAACAATTAATCCAATACAAATTGACCATAATAGTTGGCTATACTATGAATCCTGGGACTTAAGTACTTACAACATTGTAAGTTGCTATCTTAAAATAATTTGAGGACACCTTGTGGTTTACCGGGAAACATGCGAGTCTGTTGACAAATTCAATGCTATGTCAGCATGTTGCCGTGGTAGCTCAGTGGCAGAGCAACTGGCTAGAGACTGGGAGATCCGTGGTTCAAATCCTGGCTATGGCATTGAATTTTTCAATCTGACTCTACCTATCCAACTCCTGTCCTACACACGGCTTGTGTAAAAAAACAATTAATCCAATAATAATATATTAAAAGTTTTATATTACTAGCGATAATGCAATATTTATACTTGCTATCCTGACTATAAATCACTGATCTTTGGTCTTTTTAAAACTATTTGCACTTTGAGGCAAAGTCTCCAGTAACTCAGCAGGTATTTTGTTCCATTCGTTAATTTTTCTATTTGCAAAGGAAAATTTACGTATGCCAGTTTTCTGTTCACTATTTCTTTTTTTTTTTTTTTTGAGTGATCATTTGTGCCACAGTATACTTGGCTTTAAAAATCGCTTGGATATATTTTTCCAGGCAGATTCCCCCTTATAGGCTCTAAAAATTGCTCGTCTCCTACGTTTTTCTAGCGTTTCCCAGGAAGTAGCAGTGCTAGTATGATTTTCGAATGAAAAGGCAATGAAGTAATAACATCTACTGTCCTAACACTGAATATTTTTCTTTCTTACAGAACCATCCAGTGACGGATGTATTTGTGGAAATACAGTCTCGTCATGTGGAACTATACTCCGCTACTCTCCACATCTATGCACATTTTACTGGTCTTCGTTACCTCATGTTTCATTGGCCATTGCTTTCTGCAGCAGTTGGGATAACTACCAATCTCTTTTTTATAGTTTTAGTAATTACCCTTTCTTGGTGGCGTCTGCATAAATCTGCAGGTGAAACTGTGGATTTCATATTTGGAGCTGAAGAAAATGAAAATGCAGAAGAGGAATGCTTATCTGAAACAAATGACTCTTTTGAGTTCAAAGGAGAAATAGAAGGTATGTAATATTCCCCAATAAGATTATGATAATAAAAATCTGATGTGTTACACTCACATGACTTTCTCTAGCTACTCTACAAACAAAGTCGCCCTCCGTGGTGTAATGGTTACCATGCTAACTTCATATACCCAAGGTCGCGGGTTCAAATCCGGCGGAGGATGATGGATTTTTTTGGGCGTAAAAATCCATAGCATGGCTTCCTTCGGAAGGGAAGTAAAGCCGTGGGTCCCATGTCGTAGATTTACGGCACGTAAAAGAACCTCAAGCCTGTTAAGAGAGGCCTCTGAGCAAAATTAAGCGATCTTTCACGCCCAATATAGAATGGGACGCTGAGAACCAAAGCAGTTAAAGAGCGTCCATAAATAACACACCATTTCATTTCTACAAACAAACTTCTTACAAAAGATAATTCTTGTTTCTACATCATGCTAATTGAGATAAATATTAACAGAATGTTCTTATTACTTAGTTCCTTATAAGTAGAAGAGAACTAAGGGAATGCACTAGGCTAAAGTAATAGTCAAATGTTTTAAAAGCTGATGTTATGTGATTGTCATTACAAATCACTTCTTTGCTTGGCCAGGAGTAGAACAAAAGAAAAATGGACACTTCTGTCTGAGAAAAGTGCAAGTACTTTACAATTGAAACTAATAACAAGGAGTACCTCGAAAACGGTAAGCTCCATGAAAAAAATGTACATTACATAACCTGTGTATTTTAACAAGCTCTACATCTTTTGTATCGTAAGTTTTTGTCTATCTCTTTCGGTTTACTAGTTATGCCAAATAAAGCAAAATTCATCCAGAATAAATAGATCTGTAGAAGCTATTCTCAGAAAATTTATGGTATACATTGTATTTGTGATAGAAATGGCTTTAATACATGGTATTTTAATCAAAATCGTTTGAGCCATTTTTCAGAAAATCAAAATTTTGAAAAAATGTTCCATGAAAAGGGTGGTTTGGGGTGGGGGGATTTTTCTCAAAATCTTTGTATCACATCCCCAGAAGATACTAAGCTTAAATACCAAGTTTGGTATTTTACTATCTCAACTCAACTCAATGGAGTTGACCATTTTTAGATACTCTTTGTTTTTGGTTTCAGCTTTAAAATACTTCTCTCATGCGGAAATTTGCCAACTCCTGACAATACAAACAAAGAAACTTCAATCACATAGCAACCAGCTTTAGCCTATGGTACTCCCTTATTTCCCTTCTACTTACAAGGAAACAAGTAATAACACCATTTCTGCTATTTTTTTCTCGATTAGCATGAAGTAAGTACAAGAACAAGTTTTTTAACAATAATTTGTTGCAAAGATGTAGAGAAAGTCACATAAATGGAAACATCAGATTTTTTTTATTTTTAATATTGATGAGTTATGTAGGGTTTCCAATTTAGTTGTTTATTGATTATCACTACTAAAAAGTTGCTATAATTTGTTTCTGGTATAGCTACTTCTTTATTTCTATTTTATTGCTAATTGTTCAGTTCTTTTTCAATTAAAACTGTATCCATGCTGTCTTTTTAATATTTAGTATATCATATTTTAATTAGCATAATGCTCCTGTACTATTTTCAGTATTGAATTTGCTTTTGCTTCTACCTCGGTTATTGTTTTGCCTTTAATTATCAATGTCATGTCATCTGTGTAGCCAAATAGCTAAACCTCCATTTTTTTAATATCAAAACAAAAATGTCTTTTACATAGACCAAAAATAAGTATGGACCTAGTTTAGAACACTGTGGAATGCCCTTCTTAATAGTTTTATAGATCCTATATTTTGCATTTTTGTTTTTTATTTCAACACATTGACTTCTGTTTTTTAGATATGAGCTAATCCAATCTTTTGCCAATCCCCTAACTCCATAAATTTGTAATTTATTTATTAATTTACACAATCAAAAGCTTTTGACAGGTCTAAGAAAATGGTGGTTATCTTTTCATGTTTATTTATGCTGTTGTTACAATACTGTTCACTTTATCTACTGCATTTATTGTAGATTTTTTTTCTTGAAAAAGAAATTGCCACTCCAATATAGTATTTGATTTTTTAAAATAAGCTTGGATTTGCTTTAAACATATGGTCTCCATTATTTTAGAAAAGGTAGAACATAATGTAATTGGCCTTTAATTTTATGTGCTCTTTTTATCTCCTTTTTTGTTTATATAATGATCTCACAATTACTTGCTTTAATATTTTTGGAAAGTTACACTGATTTAGTGATATATTTATGATAATGTGTAAGAACCTTCACCATCTCATGCTTAAGGTTTTTTAGCATTTTGTTTATCTCCTCCAATCCACTAGATTTTTTACTTTCTCTACAAAACTATGTACATAGAATATAGAGAAGGTATTGTAATGCACCCAAAAATTAGATACCGAGATTTCACCGGAAATATATGTTTTGGACTCCCTGAATCAAAAAAAAAAAGATTTTTAAGAAAAATGTCCGTGTGTGTATGGGCAGCATAGCTCAAAAATGAAAAATCTGTTAATAACCAAACTTGGTATTTAGGTTTGGTATCTTTCAAGGATGCAATACAAAGTTTTTCAAGAAAATCCCCCCACCTCCAGCTCCCTTTACATGGAGATTTTTTAGAAAATTATTATTTTCTCCAAAACTATTTTGATTAAAATGTTGTATATTAAAGATATTTACCTGACAAATAAAATGTATATTTTGAATTTTGTGGGAATACCCTCTGAAGACTACTTTATTCTGTGTGAATTTTATAGAATTTTGCATAACTGCTAAACCGTAAGAGCTGGAGAAAAACTTAGCACACAAAAAATGTAGAGCATGTTAAAACACATAATTTATGTAATGTACATTTTTTTCATGGAGTTTATCGTTTTTGAGATGTTCATTGTTATTGAGAAACTTATCATTCAGGAATTTGTCAACTCCTGTCCATACAAACAAAGGAACTTCAGTCATATAGCAACCAGCTTTTGGCTATCACTTTAACGTATGGAATTCCCTTATTTCGCTTCTACTTACAAGGAAGCAAGTAATAAGACTATTCTGCTAATTTTTCTCAATTAGCATGAAGTATATAGAAGCATAAAGCTTTTTAACAATAATTTGTTTATTTCCAGCATTACATGAAATAGAGCTGTAAATAAATAAAATGTCTTTTGCATAATAAATTCTAACTTAATGTTTCAGATAATTCATTTGAGGATGCTAGTCTGTTGGAAGAGAATGGGAATAAAAATGAAGAAGGTGATGCAGAGGTTCTGCAGTTGGTACCAGGAGGTCGACAGTATGTTGAAGCGCACAGCTCCGAGGGCTTCCAGCTGTTAGAAACATCGGGTGAAGAGATTTGAGCTTTATTAATGTAAAATCTCAGTACAGTGTTTTACCTTTTTAAGCAAATGGGATCCTAAAACTTTTAAGTGGGATTTATTCGCTTTTAATATTTAGCTCTAGATGAATGCTTTTTTAACATTCCATTTGACTTTTAGTTTAGTCCAGTGTCTTTAATATGATACAGTGTATTGAAACATGACTGAAAATCTAGTCATCATGGCACTATATATCAAAGTGCATTTAGTGAAGTAGCTTTAAAAATGTACTGAGATCTGTCAGAACTAAAAAAGATTTATTTTAGCAACTGACAGAGTATTTATAGTGTTTTACAGAAATAGTATTTTATGTAATAAATTTTTTATTTTAAAAATATTTTGTTGTTATTGTAATATTAAGTACCATATTTATCCGAATACAAGACTAAGTTTTTTTCCAAAATATTAATGTTCAGAACTAGTGGGGGTCATCTTCATTCGCGATATATGTTTTCCAAATACGATACGGGGAAAAATTCAAACTTCATGGTACAGCAGTGGTGAAGCTTACGGGAAATGGTATAGATTCTGCCAAAGTCGCAACATATGCGGCAGATTTTGTGCTTTCCATTTTATGCCAAAAATTAGCTGTTAACGAGCCTATGGGCAGTCTCATTGGAAAAAAAAAAAATTACTGTGTGAGTCTAAAATAAAATTAGAAGACTTCTAAGTATAGAATATTTTTGAGTTGGGTTTGTAACACTTAAGTATCACTTACGTAAAATTTTTCCAGGCCGGTTTCGACGCCATGTGGGCATCATTGTCGATGGTTTCAAACTGAATTTCCACATGGTGTTCTATGTTGAGGTGTGACGATCCCTGGTGGCTGGGTGACAAACTTCCCCATATATATTTTGTGGCGGCAATTCAAAGTTGAATATATGATTTTTAATGAGTGGACCAGCACCATGTATTCAACTTTGAATTGCCACCACAAAATATATTGTGGAAGTTCGTCACCCAGCCACCAGGGACCGTCACACCTCAACATAGAACACCCTGTGGAAATTCAGTTGGAAACTATTGACAATGATGCCCACATGGCATCGAAACCGGTCTGGAAAAATTTTACATAAGTGATACTTAAGTGTTACAAACCCATCTCATAAATATTCTATTCATACGTACCACTGTTTCAAACACCCTTTCATTAAAACTGTTCTTACTATGTTATAAAATAGGAACCATGATCGTCGTCAGATCTACGCTTCCGCCACTGGCACTGTCGTCATCTCGCACCATAACACATGCATGGAATATACATCTCCGAACTCCATTCTCCCGTCCAAAATATGAATTTATGCACAAATTCAAACTAAGTAAAATGTTTAGCGATATATTTTATTAAATATGTTGTCTTAATTGAAAATCATATTCATAATCGTCAATTACAGCTTGGCTGCCACTGTCATTTCTCTCTTCTCCATCTCTCTCCCACTAGGAATGTAAATTTCTGCACAAATTCAAAAAAAAAAAAAAAAAAGGTACAATATCTTATAGCAAGCATGTTGTCTAAATAGAAAACCATATCCATAATCATCACTATAGTTATGCTACTGCCAATGCTGCTTTTACGTTCTGTCTTCGCGCACACCCCGTACATTTCTGTTCTCCCGCTTACAATATGAATTTCTGTGGAAATTCAAATTATGTAAAAATGTTAAATGTGATCTATGTACAAAGTCATATCCATCATCTCACCTCACTGAAATGGTCCAGCTTCAATCCCAAGCAACCGCATGTGAGATTTGTGGCAGGTACCTCCACCATTGCATTCCACCGGTGCTCCATCTTCATTCCATGTATCATTAGTGCCACAAGTAGTGAAAGCAGACATTTAAACACTACAAAAAAATCCATAATTGTTGTTATAGTCACATTACCGCCATGTTGTACCATCATATACTGTACATTTCTGTACTCCTCTCTCTGCCAACCACTCAAAATGTGAATTTACACACAAATTCAAATACAAAGAAAATAAGGGTTTTAATCAGCTTTAGTTTTTTCAAAATATATGGCATACCTTTAAATTTCATTTAAAAACTCTTTGTTTTGTGTCTTTTAAGCATTTTATCTTTATATACATAGATGATGTGCTAAATTATTCCAAAATTAAGTTCTTAAAAATGGGGGTCGTCTTGTATTCAGACAAATATGGTAATTGAAATAAGTACTCTCCTCTTATTACTTTTCCTTAAAATATACAAAATTGAATGATTAATTTATACTAATGAAATTCAAAAATATTTCTGCTTTTACTGCAGAATTTGTCAGTCTTTTGTGATAACTATGAAATTCCAGAGTCCTTAGTTCAAGTTATCTCTTTGCCTTATCTTAGTTTATGAGATTATTAGGTCTCTGTCAGATTATGTTTGCACATTATAAATGTAAATGATAGAAATATTCTGCACATGAACATATTAATTTAGATCAAAAAGTTAAAAACTAGGGTGCATTTTGGGAAGCTTCCTCTATCAGCAGTTGCCCAACTTTACCTTGTAGCTGAATGATGGTCAGCCAAAATATTAGAATATGCTGCCATCTATGACCTGTAGTAAGCCTGATGATGTCATCCACCAGCAGGATATAAAAATTCATGAGTGGCTTATTTTTTATTAATATTTTATTCCATTTAATGGTTCCTTAATGTTTCAGAAGTTTTATGTCTTGTTTCACCTTTATGTTTATCAAATATTCTTTCATTTCATGAGGGACATTCAGAAAGTGACAGACGATTTGCCTTAAGTAAATGATAACAAAAGATATCAACACAAAACTTTATTTACAAAATTACAATACCTTAAAAGCAAAAGAATTTGAGTCGGTTTTTGTAACATAAACATCACTTAGTAATACTGAGACTGGTTTTGGGAACACTTGTTCTCATTTTCAACATTTCATTTCGACTAAATCTTGCTTCGTTGGCATCAACGATGGGGGTGGTGTATCACTTGTGGAGGCATCTGTTGCTGGATCTATCAACTATGATGGTAAATCAAAATTCATGATGTAGATCTTCTCCCAGATATCTAATTCTGTGGGTTTATACACTGGTTTTAACAGTTTTATATTAGGTGTGATTTCTTGTCATTTTTGGAACATCAGGACATGAAATCACACCTAATAAACAATTTTAAAACCAGCATATAAACCCACAGAATTAGATGTTTGGGAGAAGATTTGCATCATGAAGAAAAAGAACCATACCATGAATTTTGATTTACCACCATACAGCAACCTTTGGATGTTCATAGATCCAGCAACAGATCACCCCCCATTGTTGACGCCAACGAACAAGATTTAGTCGGAATGAAGGGTTGAAAATGAGAACAAATATTCCCAAAACCAGTCTCAGTAAGTAATTACTAAGTGATGCTTGTGTTACAAAAACCGACTCAAATTCTTTTGCCTTTTATTTAATCACATCACTGTCACAAGCTTCTTTGTGTATTTGCAAGATTTCAATTACAATACCTTACTCTATTTCTCAACGTAATCTCCTTTCTGTCGAGACATTAATTGTCACTGATACCAGTTTTTCAATGCCGATGTTATACTGTTTTACCACCAAAGAACTTATTTGTTATTTTGAATACACAAAATATTCAGCCAATTGAATTTTATAGGCAAACAACGCAAGTGTATGGTAATAATGCAATGAATGAGTCTTCAGTTAAGAAATGGTGCATAGTTTACAAGGAATCAAGGAAGCACCAGTGTGTACAATAAAGGCCGGAGTAGAAATTCATCAATCGTTATGGAGGAGTTGAAAGCAAATGTTGATAAAAGAATTAAGAAAAACCAATGTTTCATTTTGGACACCATGCATGGTTTTTTGGAAGGAAAAAGTTTCCCACTTGATGAAGACCTCAAAGTGGCAGTGTCATCTTGGCTCATATCTTTAGCAGTGGAAGAGTATAGCATGTAAATTGAAAAACCAATACCACACGACAATAAATATCTTGATAGCAATGACGATTATGTTGAAAAATAAAGTAAGATACTGTAGCTTTGTAAAGTCTTGTGTTGATAACTTTCGTTATTGTTTAGTTATGCCAAACTGTCTGTCACTTTCTGATTTCCTCGTATTTTCTAGCTATATTTATTTCTATCAGTATTGTCATAAACATCTTGTTCCTTATGCTATATATCTGTTTTGTGGATTAGTTTAATATTAGATTCTTATCCCCCCCCCCCCCTAAATTTTTAGAAGAATTTGCTATGGTAGGTGATTTATGTAGCCAAAAGATTTTTCATAAATGGATGAAGTGGTGATTTATTGGATATTTTGTTTTGCTATATTTTTATCTGTGAAATTGGTTTTGAAACTGTTCTGTGTGACAGTTTCATGCATGTGTTCATATTTCTTTTGATATTACCCTTTTGGTAATATATCTGGAAGAGTTTGAGAGTCAAACTGTAAAAAAATCTGATGTGTTCCATTCACACAACTTTCTCTATCCATTCTGCAAACAAAAAATTCTTTTATTTGCATCATGCTAATCAAGATAAACATTAGCAGAAATTGTCTGATTACTTGCTTCCTTGTAAGCAGAAGGGAAATAAGGGAATACGCTAGGCTAAAGCAATAGTCAGATCTTTTAAAAGCTGGTTACTATGTGAAACAATTGAAATTTGGTTCTCTATACATGGCCAGAAGTAGAACAAAATGCAAGATAACTCCTGTTTGAAGAAAGTTTTAAAAATAAAACCAACAAGGAATATCTTGGAAACAATTAACTCTATAAAAAAATGCATATAGCATAAATAGTGTGCTTTAACAGGATCTATATTTTTTGTGCAGCAATTTTTGTCTCTCTCTTTCGGTTTACCAGTTACACAAAAGTCATTCAGAATGAAGAGGTCTTCAGAGGCTATTTGCAGAACATTCAAGACGTGCATTTTGTTTGTCATGAAAATATCTTAAATATATGGTGTTTTAACAAATTTCATTACAAGCATTTTTGAGAAAAAAAAAATTATGAAAAATGTGTTGGGGATGGGAGATTTTTCTGAAAATCTTGGTGTTGCTTTCTTGGAAGATAATGCATTTAAATACCAAGTTTGGTATTTAACTGACTTTTCATTTTTGAGTTATGCTCTCACGACACACTTGAGCCTTTTTCTAAAAATGCTCTGAATTAAGGGGGTGTCAAAACATGTATTTTCAGTGACATCTTGGTATCATATTTTTGGGTGGAATAGTGCCTTCTCTAGCTACTATGTGTATTGTACATTTGTGGTTGAGAAAGTAAAAATGGCATACTGATGAGATATAAGATTGAGCTAATTAGATTTTAATATCCACAAGAGTAAGTTTTCTGTAAATGCCAAACAATAACCCATTGTTGTTCCTAGTAGTCTTTGAATTGAGGATGGACATCCACCTCCAAAGTAAATTTAATAGACTGATGTTGAAGGTTTAATAGTTTAAGTATATTATCAATGAGTTTCTCAGGAACAACAACAAAAATCAATGTAATTGTACCATATCTTGAAAATATATAGAAACAAACTTTTTCTTTCTTCTTTCTCTGTTTACTCTCCTCATATGTAGAATTTACAAGCCAGACACCTGTTGAGCAGAGAGAAGCCAGAATGGATGATCAGCCTGATGCAGAAAGGGACTTGTAACATGTATTTCCAAATGAGTCTTGTACCATAGGACCCCAAAACATTTGAACCGCTGCGCAGTGTTTTTTCATTGTGCTCACAGAAACGTAACACATAGTTGCTGTACACAAGGTCACGGTGCTGACTTGTTTTTCTTTGCTCTGAAAGTGCAGTATTGAGCTGACGGTGATATTATGTGGTTGAGTTATTATTTTTCCTGTACTTTGTCACAAAGTGTATTATAGCTCAAATTTTTTTTTCTATTGCACAGCATGTATTTATTTATGCTTCAATTTCGCCCCCCATTTTTTTTTTTTGAGAACTAACAGATAGGGAGCATGATTTTGCCTTTTTACTTTCTCTACACATACTATGTACATAGTGTATAGAGAAGGTATTGCACTCCACCAAAAAATTTGATACCGAGATTTCACCGGAAATATGTTTTAGGGTCCCCTGTATCTAAAAAAAAGTATTTTCAGAAGAAGGTCTGTGTGTGTGTGTGTGTCTGTCTGTTTGTTTGTGAACACGATAACTCAAAAATGAAAAGTCTGTAAAATACCAAACTTTGTATTTAAGTTTAGTATCTCCCAGGGACACGAAAATTTTGAGAAAAATCCCCCCCCCCCACCCAAACTACCCTTTACATGGAACATTTATTGAAAATTTTTATTTTCTAAATAATGGCTCTAATGATTTTGATTAAAAGATCGTATATTAAAGATATTTACCTGACAAACAAAATGTATATTTTGAATTTTCTGGGAATAGCCTCTGAAGACTACTTTATTCTGAGTGAATTTTCGGAATTTTGCATAACTGCTAAACTGCAAGAGGTAGACAAAAACTTGCCACACAAAAAATGTAGAGCACATTAAAACACACAATTTATGTTGTATTCATTTTTTCCATGAAGTTGGTCGTTTTTGAGATATTCCTTGTTTTTGTTTTTAGGTTTGAAAAACTTGACTTTTCTCATACAGGAATTTGTCAACTCCTGTTCATACAAACAAAGGAACTTCAGTCACATAGCAACCAGCTTTTGACTATTGCTTTAACCTATGCTACTCCCTTATTTCCCTTCTACTTACGAGGAAGCAAGTAATAAGACTATTTCTGCTAATTTTTTGTCGATTAGCATGAAGTAAATAGAAGCATGAGCTTTTTAAAACTAATTTGATGCAGATGTAGAGAAAGTCATGTGAATGGAACACATCAGATTTTTGCAATAAGACTGCAACAGCTCATACAGCCAATCTTTCAATGAGAACAATTGAAAGTGTGTTTCAGGACAGAATTATTAGTAGAAATTTGTGGCCCCCTCGGTCCCCTGATCTAACCCCCTGCGATTTTTATCTCTGGGATAACTTAAAGCATAAAGTACAAGACAAACCCACACACCCTGGAAGAATTAAAACAAAATATCTGCCAGGAATTGCTAGCATTTCTCAACATGAACTATGGCAAGTGATGGATAGTTTTGCTAAAGAGGTGCCAAAAATGTATGGACTAGGCGGTGGTCAGTTTCAGCATCTCCTTTAATAAAATTGGTAAGTAAAGCTTTAAAAGTAGTTTTAAAAATGTTGCATGATTTCATTTGTGCCTTTCTAAGATAGCGGCAGAGTGATGAATGCCAAGGGCGCAGACAGGCAAATCACCGTGCAGCTGGT
Organism: Hymenopus coronatus; assembly: GCA_030762935.1. Classification (NCBI taxonomy): domain Eukaryota; kingdom Metazoa; phylum Arthropoda; class Insecta; order Mantodea; family Hymenopodidae; genus Hymenopus; species Hymenopus coronatus. The sequence continues at coordinate 63,389,338 of CM060899.1, forward strand.
TTGGACCTTTTTGGATCACCCAGTATATACGCTTTAGCTCTTGAGAAATGACATCATATTTATAAAACAGATACTGTTGAAAATTTGAAAGAAACTGATACAAGACTGGTAATCCCTGCAAACAGAAATTGGTCTCTGTTACTGATTCAGCAGTTACTAGTAACACTCGGACACTGTATTATCAGCATATTCTCCATCTTACTGGTAATGTAAACAAAAGTAACTGGTTGAAATGGCTGTAATTGGTTGCTGAACATTTTAACACTTTTCTGCAGCATAAAATAAATGGCTGAGAGAGTACAGAAATGTACTGTTAAACTATGCAATATAGTCTAAATATGGTATGAATGATTATGAAAAGAAATTCACTGAACTTTAATCATCATTCCTTTATGTAACAATGCCCTGAAGTTGAGTTATAATGGCTGCTTCTAGGCAGTAACAGCAGAGGCATGTAAACCCTGTGAAACATTAGCACAGAAACCTTCTATAATGTGGTGAGAAAAGATTTATTCCTAATATATATAATAAAATATTGTGAAAAGTACCTTATTTTAGCATTAAACAATATTCTCACTTAACAGCAGAATTTACTGGTGTTTCTGAAAGCAGCATAAGTCTGCAAAACTTCTTGATTAGCCAAGGTGAGACATCTTAAGCAGCTTTTCAAGTAAGAGCCAAAAAATGCAGTGAATGTGTATCACACATTGTTTAGGAAGAACAGATGAAGTGGGATTTGGAGGGAATGGTGGACATTGCCATTTGCTGGCTAAATTATTAACCCGGTGATGATTCAGACAGTTCAAGTGCAAATGCAACAGATGATTCATATCTTGAAGGAATGGGACCATTTCCATCAGCTGGGTAAGGCCTATATGACACTATCAGATTTCTGTGTCACAGAATGTGATAAAACCTTTGAGCACATTAAAGCAGTCGAGTGTATTTCACTACGTCTAACTTTTTATTACTAATTTAAAAAGATATCCAACACTTAACAGCATCAGCTGCAATAATAGCTCCTATTTTGTTCTGTTTAAAGTATTAGTGGTGTCATATTGAATATTTATAAATAGATTTATTAAGTTTCTATTACATTCATCTACAACGTTTCCGTATAACCTAACCTAAAACTTAACCTCAAAAAGTCTATTTCATAAAGAACATTAATTAATACTACATTTATGAGTATGAATAGCAAAGCCAGCAGCAAAAATGGTAATTAATGGCTGTCTTAATAACTTTCGTTTTGTTCTTCTAAATATAGGCTTCTGATATGCTTTTATATATTTCCACTTTTGTTTCTGTGTTTACGGTAATTATATTTTGAATTGTGAAGCATTTCATGTGATTCATAATAGGAAATGCAGCAGTTTGGCTGTAGCCACTGAACATGTGTAATGTCTGCCATTTTATTTTATAATCACAGATGTGATCAATATGGTCAAAAATGCTATATTATACTATAGAACGTTTGATCATATTTCTGAGACACAGAAATGTGCAATGTATATTTGTCCATATGTGAATGCTGAAATTTGTAAAAAAAAACAAGAGTAATGTATGCATAAAATATTTCAGCAAACTGCATATTTGCAATGTCTGCATTTTGTAATTTTACGGGAGAATTTTACTTCTGTATAATTTGCCTACCTGTTTTATTTACTATTCATTTCATAGAGTTAATCATTATCTGTAAACACTGAAAGTAGATAGCTATTTCATCTGTCAAATTAGTGAAATGCAGATACAAGGGACGTTCAATAATACAACACTTTTTTTCTTGGACAATTTTGGTTGAAAAAAAATTGAAATGTTATGTAGGACATATTTAAATATTGTCACTTCATCTCATACAGTTTCATTAATTTCTGATAGGTAGCAGCACTATAATAGCCTTGAAAATGGCATCTGTAACAGAGGTGCGTTCCAAATAGAGAGCAGTTATTGAGTTTCTTTTGGCAGAAAACCAGAGCATCACAGGAATTCATAGGCTCTTGCAGAATGTCTATGGAGACCTGGCAACGGACAAAAGCACGGAGAGTTGTTAGACGAGGGGTCTGTCCACAGAGTGGAGCAAACCTGTCTGATCTCCTGCGTGGCGGTCGCACTCAGCTGTGACTTCTGCAATGTTGGAACGTGCAGACTCATATTCGAGGCAATAGACGATCACAATCAAACACCTCACTACTAAACTTGGCATTTCCTTTGGTAGTGCTGACACACTTGTCCATAGTTGGGGTACTCGAAGGATTGTTCTCACTGAACTCCTCGACACCTGAGGACCATAAAGATCTAGCACAGAAGGACCATCTGAGTGGAATTGCTTGCTCGTTATGAGGCTGAGGGTGATAATTTTTGTCAAATATTGTTACAGGTGATGAAACTTGGGCTCATCACTTCGAACCCCAAGCTAAATAGTAATCCATGGAGTGGCACCACCCCAACTCTTCTTCAAAGAAAAAGTTCAAAGCCGTACCCTCAGTTGGTAGAGTCATGGTACAGTTTTCTGGGACTCTGAAGGGGTTATTCTGTTCGATGTCCTCTCCCATGGTGAAATGATCAACTCTGAAGTGTATTGTTTTATCTAAGGAAATTGATGCAACGACTTCAGCATGTCGTACCCACAAAAATGCAAATGAACTTCTCATTCTGCAAGATAACGCAAGGCCTCACACAAGTCTATGCACCCAAGGGGAGCCCACAAAACTTAAGTGGACTGTTTTTCCTCTCATCCACCCTAGAGTCCAGATCTCGCACCTTCTGACCTTCACCTGTTTGACCCAATGAAGGATGCACTACATGGATGATATGAAAGTTATTGATGCAGCAAGACATTGGCTCCGACATAGACCAGTAGAGTGGTACCATGCAGGCATACACACCCTCCCATCAAGCTGTAGCATTGAACGGAGATTATGTTAAAAAATATGGTTTTGCAGCCAAAACATTGGGGAACAAGAAGCTGTATTTGAATTCTGAATAAAACCAACCTGCTTTAAGAAAAAATAGCAGAAAGAGTCTTATTACTTGCTTCCTTGTAAGTAGAAGCGAAATAAGGGAGTATCATAGGTTAAAGTGATAGCTGGTTGCTATGTGGCTGAAGTTCCTTTGCTTGTATTAACAGGAGTTGACAAATTCCTGTATGAGAAAAGCATAAGTTTTTTAAAGCTGAAACCAGAAACAAGCAATATTTTAAAAACGATCAACACCATGAAAAAAATGTACATAACATAAATTGTGTGTTTTAATGTGCCCTACATTTTTTGTGGTAAGTTTTTGTCCATTTCTTAAGGCTTAGCAGTTATGCAAAATTCCTTAAAATTCATCCAGAATAAAGTAGTCTTCAGAGGCTATTCCCTGAAAATTCAACATATACATATTATTTTCCATATCTTTAATATATGATATTTTAATCAAAATCGTTAGAGCCATTTTGAGAAAATCAAAATTTTTGAAAAAAGTTCCATGAAAAGGGTGGTTTGGTATTTAACAGCCTTTTCATTTTTGAGCTATGCTGTCAACAGACACACACACATGGACCTTTTTCTGAAAATGCTTTTTTTGGATTCAGGGAGACCCAAAACATGTATTTCTGGTGAAATCTCGGTAACAAATTTTTGGGTGCGTTACAAAAATACCTTCTCTATACACTACGTACATAGTACATATAGAGAAAGTAAAAATATGTTACATTACTTATTGAACATCCCTTGTAAATATTGTAAAAATGAAAGATCAAACTGCTAAATTCCAAAATTAAGGTCCTGGAATATACCGGTCACCTTATACTCTGATAAAAGTGGTTCTTGTAAACTGTAATCTCTAACATTTCAGTGCTTAAAGTCCATAAAGTGTTACGAATCCTGAAAGTATAAGAACGGGAAAGTGAGGAAAAGTGATACTGGATAAATTGCATTCTGCAAACTTCGTTATTCTTCACTGAGATAGGGAACAGGGGTGTATTGATATTCAGTGTTACAGGAGCAAAGGAAGATTATAGACACACAATTGCCCTACAAAGATTTCAATTCTAACTCTTCAACATTCTATTAGATTGCCTTTAATGTACATCAAGGCAAAAACAAGCATGAAATCCATATAAGGAAAGCATACACGAGTTTTTACTATATCACTTCACATAACCATATAAATTAGTTTGTATATTTAGTATCACTTTCATGTCTGTCACATCGATATTGTGCATAATTATTGAAATCCGAGACTCGAAGCATGCATACACACATACGTTATCCATTCATTCATATTTATTTTACATTCATCCATGCCTTTGTTTTAAAAAATTGAATACAGAGATTTAAAAGAAAGGAATATTCTTCTTTGGCAGTCTAACTTCTTGTTTGTGGCACACGTTCAAGCATTTATGCAACTCTGAAAGAAAATAAAACTTAATTAGAGGCTGGAAAAAGAAGAGCAGAATTAATTGAAATTTTGAAATTCTAAAATAAGGCAAGCATAGTGGGGCAAAGTGATCTAAATACCAAAAGGAAAATAATGTCTCATGATTATTGTTTAAGTCTATTTTTATTTTTAAAAATCTGATGTATTTCATTCACATAACTTTCTCTAGCTGTTCAATTAACTAACTATTCTTACAAAAGATTATTCTTTTATCTACATCTTGCTAATTGAGACAAACATTAGCAGAATTGGACTGCGCCATGGCCAAGTGGTTAGACCATTTGCCTCTCACCTAGACAACCTGGGTTCAATCCCAAGTGATGCATATGAGATTTGTGATGGACAAAGTGGGGCAGGGGCAGGTTTTCTTATGCTCCACGCACACAGATCTTTCTAAAAATGCTTTTATTGGATTCAAAGAACAATTAAAACATATATTTATGGTGAGTTTTGAATTTTGGGTGGAATACAATACCTTCTCTATCCACTATATGCTAGAGAAAGTACAAAATAATTACACAATGAATGTCTAATGCTAACAGAAGAAAACAAGAACATACTTAAGCCCAAAGCAAGAGAAATTGAAATCTTACAATTTTTACAAGAAGAATATATAAATGTACTAACCTTGTACAGCGACCAACTAAAAGTAACTGCAAAAGAGGTTTTCCAACCTGATTAGAGTCAAAGAAAGTAGGATGGCACTTCCATAAAAATTGTCACTTCTGAGGTAACGTTAATTCCACTGATTTAGGTATAGTTTATGTTAATACAATTCAATTTTTATTTTCAGGTGTCCTGTTTTTTACTTATGACCATCTTATATCAGCGGTGGCGATGTCTGGAATAAAAAATGCATTGCATTATTAAATGTGCAAGGGTTACTCTGAAAGCTTTTAGCAGTGGTTAAGCAATTACAGTAACAGCAATGTGAGTGTTTTCATTTGAAAGAGAAATATTTAAATGCCAGTCCGGATAACAGAATGCTGTCTGAAAAGTGCCAAGCAATTTTAGAGCAGAATGCAGGGTTTTAAATCACTAGTAATAAAATGAGTGCCAAATGGCATAGGGAGCTGAATCTTTTTTTTTTTTTTTTATTATTTCTAGTAAACCTGTTTGTCTACTGTATAATGTATATTATTGATGAGAAGTATTTTCAGTATTTTTAAAAAATTAAAAACCTAATACATTTTTGAAAATAAAATAGAAAATTGAGAAAAAATTAGCAGAAATAGTCTTATAACTTGTTTTCTTAAAAGTAGAAGCAAAATAAAGGAGTACCATAGATTAAAGTGATAGTCAAAATCTGGTTGCTATGTGACTAAAGTTCCTTTGTTTGTGTGGAAGGGAGTTGACAAATTCCTGCATGAGAAAAGTTTGTTATTTAAAGCTGAAACCAAAAACATGGAATGCGGTATACCCCAGGAGTCTTGAGGCCGAGGGAGTCTTTGACCTGTCTTAACATATTTCGAATTTTATTGGGTGGCTTGTGTATAGTCTTGATGTTGTATTTGCCCATAATTCTACTCAGTTTACCAGACAAATGACCTGTATATGGGAGGTAGGCTTTACATTGTTTCTTCATGTCTTGTGACTCATCTAGCTGGGATGCATTACGCTGTGCACAGTTTGTACTGACAGCGGCCCGTTTTAGTGCCCTGTTGATGCTGCTCTTGCTATATCCGTTTTTCTCTAGGCTGGTTCTGAGATGCTGAAATTCTTTAGCGAGGTTTTCACTGTCTGAGATGGCTACTGCTCTGTGTGCAAGCGTCGATAGAACTGTGTTTCGCTGAGCTGGGTGGTGGCAACTGTTTGCGTTTAAATATAGATCGGTATGTGTGGGCTTCCGGTACACACTATGGCCCAGGGAACCATCGGGCTTTCGGCGTATAATATGTCCAGGAATGGTAACTTCCCTTCCTGTTCAATTTCCATAGTAAACTTGATGTTTGGATGCTGACTGTTTAGATGGTTCAAGAAGTCCTGTAGCGTGTCTTCCCCGTGAGGCCAGATAACGAAGGTGTCGTCCACGTATCTGTAGAAGGCAGCCGGCTTTAGAGTTGCTGAATCTAAGGCTTGATGCTCAAATGCTTCCATGTAAAAATTAGCTATGGCTGGTGAGAGAGGAGAGCCCATAGCCACTCCATCTGTTTGCTCGTAATATTGTCCGCGGTAAAGAAAGTAGGTCGACGTGAGCGTGTGCTTGAATAATGCAATGACCTGCTGGGTGAAGTGCGGTTCTAGGAGCTGGAGAGAGTCTAGCAGTGGGACCCTGGTGAACAGAGACACCACATCAAAACTGACCAGTAAATCACTCGGTTTCACCCTTAATGTCTGAATCGTCTTTACGAATGCTGACGAGTTGACCACATGATGAGGGCAGGTTCCTATCAATGGCTGCAGCAACTTGGTGAGGTGTTTTGCAAGGTTGTAAGTGGGGCTCCCAATAGCGCTGACGATTGGCCGAAGTGGCACACCCTCCTTGTGCACCTTGGGCAAGCCATATAGTCTCGGAGGAACAGCTGGTGTGGTTAGAGCCTTGATGGTTTCAGCGGGAAATTGTGTCTTCTTCAGAAGAGCTGAAGTTTTCTTAACGATGGCTGCCGTAGGGTCACGTTTTAGTGGCCGATATGCTGGGTCCTGTAGCAATTGTGAAATTTTGTTATTGTAGTCCTCACAGGAAAGAACCACTGCAGCGTTTCCCTTGTCCGCTGGTAGAATGAGTACATTCTCGTCGTCTCGTAGAGATTTCAGGGCTGTTCTTTCCTCTTTGGTGATATTGCATTTCATACCGCCGCCAGGAAAGCTTCAAGTCATGGTTGAAGATATACATTTTATTTGTCAGGTATCTTTAATATACAATGTTTTAATCAAAATCATTACAGCCATTTTTAAGAAAATAAAAGTTTTCGAAAAAAGTTCTATGTAAAGGGTAGTTTGGGGTGGGGGATTTTTCTCAAAATCTTTGTGTCGCATCTCTGGAAGATACTAAACTTAAATACCAAGTTTTGTATTTTTTGAAAGTGCTTTTTTTTGGATACAGGGGACCCTAAAACACATATTTCCGGTGAAATCTCGGTATCAATTTTTTGGGTGGAGTGCAATACCTTCTCTATACACTATGTACATTATACATATAGAGAAAGTAAAAATCCCAAAATAATGAATAATTAGGCATAAAAAACCTTACTATACAGAGAGCTCAAGCTAATGAAATGAAAGTAGAGATACTTCTTTAATAAAACAGCGATCTGTTTTGGTCTGGTGTTTTATTTTTTAAAATACAAAAACTGAATTCATATAACCTGCATCTTAAAAAAAAAAAAATCACACATACAACCACACATTGGTGTAATAAAGCTAATAATGAAAATAGCATAAAGCAACAGGATTCAGATGTAACGTACAATTTTAACACTTATGTTGCGCAGCTAAGTGGTTGATTCACATACTCTGTATCATCTGGTTACAATTCCATAAATTCATTTTGATATGTACACCGATCATTTGCATGTGTTCGAGGACCATTATTATCTGATGCACTTTCATCGCTGAAGCTGGATATATATCTCCTCTCTTACATTGATGTCAGAGAATTCAAAACACTCACTTTCTTCTAATGCATTGTGTACTGCACCTCTTATTTCCTCTTTGGTTTGTAACTTTTTGCTAGCCGATGCCATTTTTCAACCAACATAAACACTAGCTAGAGAAATTAAATTTGGAGCTAATTTAGTGCTTTGGGATGTACAGCTAATATCCTGAAACACTTCAGAAAACCTTTCTCTATGGCTATGACGTAAAAAGTATACAGCTAGAAAGAGTTATGATATATGAAAATAGCATCACAATTAGATAGCCAGCCCAAAAAGCAAAACGTTGTCTGAAAAGTGCCAAGCAATTTTAGAGGAGAGTGTAGGGTTTTAAATTATTGGTAATAAAATGAGCACCAAATGATACAGAGCTGAATCTTTTTCCATTTTTACTAAACCCTGTTGTCTACTGTATAATATGCATTATATGGATAAGAAGTCTCTTCAATATTTTTAAAAAATTAAGAACTAAAGAAAAATTTGAAAATAAAATTAAAAATCCCAAAATAAAAAATTAGACATACAAAACCTTACTATACAGAAAGTTAAGGCTAATTAAATGAAAATACAAAAAAATGAATTCATGAAACCTGAAGGCAGAAAATAGCAAGAAGAAACCACCAAAAAAACATACACATAAGATGATATCGCCATTAATGAAAACAGCATAAAGCAATAGGATACAAATATAACATAGATTGCTGTACAATTTAGTACTTGGCTATTTTATAGCTGAATGGTTAATTCACATATTCGTCATCTAGGTACACCTTTGTAAATCCATTTTGATAGGTACACCGATCATTTGTGTGTATATGAGGGCCATTGTTATTGGATACATTTTCATCACCAAAGCTAGAATATATCTTCTTCTCTTATGTCGAAGAGAAGGTCTGAAAATTTAAAATCACTTGCTTTCTTCTAATACATCATGAACTGCAGCTCTTATTTCATCCTCATTCATAATCTGTGTCTAGGCAATGCCATGTTTCAATCAACATACACAAATACCGTCAAGAGAAATTAAATTTGAGGCTAATTTAGCACTTTGGAGTGAAGATAAGGTCCTGAAATGCTCCAGAAAACCTTTCTCTATGGATATGATGTAGAAAGTACACAGGCTTTCCTGCTGGAAATAATTAAAACATGAAAATGGCAACACAATTAGATTGTGATTGGCAATTCACGCAGAATTTTTGGCTCAATGATTAGATCATGATTAGCACTAAAAGGGTTAACTATAGAATGAAAATCATGGCTCATTGCTGTAAATACCACTTTGCATGTTTAACACATTGAAGCCCAAGCCCGATTATAGCTCAGGCAGGTATTTCTAATGTTTTTTATGCAATTCCACGACCTTAACTTGGTCTTGGGCTATGGGGCAAAGAACATACATCAGTTGTTGTTTGGTTGTCTGATTTGTGCTACCATCTGTCCTTGCTTTAGTCAACTATTAGGAAATTTAGGAGAGATAGTAATATTGGCTGTTCGTGGGTAGTCCGCCGTTTTCCTTGAAGGTGGTGATCTGTTTGTTACTTTGTGCTCTTAAATGTTAAAATGCTGCATTTTCCTTGACTTCTGAGACTTCTGAAATTCAGTATACAAATGAAGCTCTGGAAAATTCTGATTCCGAGGGAGAGTTTTTCAAACTTTCAATAAATGGAGTGTAAGCTGCTTTACACAGATTTTTTTCAAACTCATATTTGATACTTGTTGTAAATTTAAAATAAAATATTAATAGGGAAGTTATGACTATTTTCTTACTTGTTGAGAAATCCTTAAATACCATACTTTTAGATTGTCGCTATACTTTTTGGCAGATTTGCTTGATATTCTGTAAATAATAACTCAAAGTAGGCATAAAAACTCTGGGTTTCTTGGCCCTTCAACTAAAGAAACGCCTGGGCTTAAATGTGTTAAGAGAATGCCTAACTGAATGAAAAACACAAACAGGGGTTACAGGGAACTATTAACAATTGATTGTGTAAAACATTTGGTTTGCCCATCACCATATCAGGGACACAGTTCTACTCTTTTAAAACTACGAGGGCCGTTCAGAAAGTAGCCTCCGGTTGATTGCAAGAAATTCACCAAGTTAAATAAAAATATTTTAATATATACATCTTACAACTACATTTTTGCACTATTTTTCTACATAGTTTCCATAACGATTGAGGCACTTATCGTATCTGTTCACAAGCTTTGAAATTCCTTCTGCATAAAAATCACCCGCTTGTGCCTGGAGCCAGCCTGCGACCGCATCTTTGAGCTCTTTGTCGTCATCAAACCGCTGGGACCCGAGCCATTTCTTCATATGCATGAAGAGGTGATAATCGCTTGGCGCCAGATCTGGGCTGTAAGGTGGATGGTTGACAACGTCCCACTTGAAGGACTCAAGAAGGGCTGTTGTTCTGCGAGCAGAGTGAGGACGGGCGTTATCGTGCAAAAAAACGATACCAGAAGTCAGCATACCACGGCATTTGTTCTGTATAGCCCGTCGTAATTGTTTTAGTGTTTCACGGTACACGTCTTGATTAATGGTCGTCCCACGTTCCATGAATTCAACCAACAACACCCATTTTGCATCCCAAAACACCGTTGCCATCAATTTTCGGGCAGAAAAATCTTGCCGGGCTTTTATTGGTTTGGTAGGCGAATTTGAATGTGCCCACATCTTTGATTGTTCTTTTGCCTCAGGGTTCACGTACTTAATCCAGGTTTCGTCCCCGGTCACGATTCTGTTTAACAATGGTTCACCTTCGGCCTCATAACGTGACAGAAAGTCTAATGCAGAGGCCATTCTTTGAGTTTTGTGGTGGTCGGTAAGAATTTTGGGCACCCATCGTGCACAGAACTTACGGTAACCCAATCTTGCTGTCACTATCTCGTACAAGAGAGTCTTAGAAATCTGTGGAAAATCAGTAGACAACTCCGACATTGTGAAACGTCGGTTTTCACGAACTTTTGCATCAACTGTCTGAACGAGTTCGTCCGTGACGAATGATGGTCTACCACTCCTCTCTTCATCATGAACGTTTTCTCGTCCACTTTTAAATAAACGTACCCATTCATGGACCACTCCTTCACTCATAACTCTTGGTCCGTACACGGCACAAAGCTCACGATGAATAGCTGCTGCAGAATATCCTTTGGCTGTAAAAAACCTTATAACAGCACGCACTTCACATTTGGCGGGGTTTTCTATTGCAGTACACATTTCAAATGGCCACAAACACTAAACTAGCGCAGGTACGACTTTCACTCGACCACGGCTTGATGCCGACTGACCTGCTGAGTGCGTGAATGCACAGATGGCGTCACTACTCCCCCCACTACCCGCACTGTGACCGATCGGAGGCTACTTTCTGAACGGCCCTCGTAATAATGCATGATGATGCATATGATTACTTTGGAAGCACGTGCACTTCTTGTTTTCTAATCTGGGGATCTATATCTATATTCTTGATTAGTTGCAGTATTTCTATTACTAGATTAGGACATGTTTCCAGTTAATCAGTGGCTACAAGATTTGGTATCTCAACCATTCTAGGCTTTCCATCCTAGTGGAATGTGCTTCTCCATTTCATTGGCTTGTAAACACAGATAACAAATAGATACTCTTTAATATGACACCATTGCCTTCAGATGTTTCCTGAACTTTGCAAGTCCAGTTATAAAACTCATTACTCTTCTAAAAGAAGGCTTATTTAGTCTTATACCCAAGTTCTTTGTTTTTCACAAGGCTTATTATTTGCTTAGAGCTTATTTGTGGAAATTGCCTTTTATTTATTTATTTATTTTTTTTTTTTTCAGGTTCATTGCTTTACTATGCTTTTTTTTATTCTAAAGCGCTCACTCAACAAACCTTGTGGTCCTATATTTTTTAAAGAATAATACTTAACACACTGGAGCCCAAGCCCAAATATAGTTCGGGCCGTGCGAAATGTTCATGAGACCCACGCCCGAGCATAGCTTGGGCAGGTATTTCTAACACTTTTAATGCAATTCCATGACCTTAACTCAGTCTTGGGCTATGTGGCAAAGAACATACATCAGTTATCATTTAGTTGTCTGATTTGTGCTGTCATCTGTCCTTGCTTTAGTCAACTATTAGGAATTTTAGTAATATTGTCTGTTCTTGGGTAGTTGTGCCATTTTCTTTGAAGGTGGTGATCTATTTGTTACGTTTGTGCTCTTAAATGTTAAAATGCTGCTTTTTCCTCAATTTCTGTGAACTGAAGCTGAAATTCAGGATATAAATGAAGCTGCAGAAAATTCTGATTCAGAAGAAGAATTTTTCAAACTTTGAATAAATGGAGTGTAAGCAGCTTTATGCAATTTTTTTTTCAAACTCATATTTGATACTTGTTGTAAATTTAAAATAAAGTAGTAATACGGAAGTTATGTCTATTTTCTTAATTGTTGAGTAATCCTTGAATGCCATACTTTTAGATTGTCCCAATACTTTTCAGCAGATTTAATTGATGTACTGTAAATAATAACTTAAAGTAGGCGTAAAAACCCTGGGTTTCTTGGCACTTCAACTACTGAAACACCTGGGCTTCAATGTGTTAACAACAGTCTGCTGGTAAAATTTCCATTAAAATTACCAGACTTATCAATCTGCTCTTGTACAGCATAAACTTAAGGAATATTATGGTATCTAATCTAATCAACTACACCTTAAGAATTAAGATAAGTTATAATAAATACATAAGATTATAAAGCTTGCTTATTTTTGGACAATCCAATCAAAATTTGGACATACTTACATTATCTACTGAATACTACAATTTCGATTCTGTTGAGGCAATGACACTCTATTGAGATCTCTTTCTATTTCATCATCATCTTCAATCCTGTAAAACAATTGGTCGATTGTATTTCAGTACAAAAGAAATTTAAACCTAGACAGTATAAAAATAAGAAATATCCAAATATCCTGTATGCTAGAAGTATACAAATATAAGGGGTGTTCAAAAAGAAATGACCCAGAGTCTACAATGTGCAAACAGGTGACAGGATGGTAATATCGTGGCATGTGTAACGAAGTGTGGTTCCGACCAGAACGTGGAAGTTCATAGCCCGTCACTAAAGGGCACGTGTACACGTCACTTGACTATACACAGCTAGCAGCAGCATGCA